>OZ024875.1:5736201-7070086 GCA_964017185.1 Rugalucina vietnamica
AACAATCCCAAGCTAGATCTTGTCAATGTTGATGTGCATACAAAATTTGGTCCGATTCTGTCAATTCGTTCTCAAGATATTGAGCGGAAACGAAATTCTGACATCAATCAAGGGCCATAACTCCGTCAAAATTTTGCGAAAAATGACGGGTAACAATCCCAAGCTAGATCTTGTCAATGTTGATGTGCATACAAAATTTGATCAGATTCTGTCAATTCATTCTCAAGATAATGAATGGAAACAAAAATGTCGGAAGGACGGAAGGACGGAATAACGGAATAACGGAACTACGGAAGGACAGGGTGAATCCAGTATAGCCCCACTTTTTCAAAGCGGGGCTATAATAAAGAGGTATAGTACTGATGCGGTGGGTCAAATCTGATTGACCTTTCGCATGCTACTATATAGATTCATCCAATCTCTGATCTGTCTAAGGTCAAAAAGGCTAGATATTTTAGTCATGCACTAGACAACACAAAATAAATCACAGACAACAAAGGATTCAACACTCAATAACTTTTCACAATATTTCAGCTAGAACAACCTGCTATCTGGTCTTCCGAATTATATTGACTTAGGGATGTGATTACCAATAGCGCAAGTATTACTCGGCACTGGACGAGATATGTGGTACATGAAGTAGATATTACTGCGTCAAGCCAGTCTACATGTACAATAGAAATTCAATCTGCAACTATTAATCTAAAGTCAGCGATACAAATTACAGAACAGTCATTAGTCAATATTTTTACATTATCAACTGTTTGTTAACTGGATGAACACGTACATTTGAGCCACCTCATGAGAAAACCAACAATCTGCATATGAGAAAAAGACACAAATCAATTCATAGTAACCGAGAAGCTGATCAGCGCCTTTGTTTTCGCTACATGGATAGTACAATTCCTCTTCTTTCTAAATCCAAAATTTCCAGCTTCCAGCCATCTTCTGTGACTGTACAGCCTGATTTGTGTCGGACCTGTTCCGAAACCACTTTGTTGGTTTTCTCACGAGATGGCTCAATTTTGAGACTAATTGCCATTTTTTAGCATTACAAGATATCTGTAAGCATGGTAATAAAAAACAAACACTCAATCCTGTCAGATTTTAGAAATGGAGATTTGAGATCATCCCTACATGTATGTGCAGAACATTTCCTTTCTCCCAGGATAATTGATCATCCCAAAATGACCCCTGGCACTGAGTTATTCTACAGTGAATATCTGCCATCAGGCATCAACTAAAGAAGCAAAGCCTCCACCAGCTGACTCATAACCTGATCAAAAACATCAAAGACATTATTGTACTACATCTTGACCTCTTTATTTATTATTAATTCAGTTTTACATCCCTTTCAAGATCATTTCAGCTCATATGAGACGGGCTAATCAGTAGGTGGGCTAAAACAGGAGAACCCCGAGAAAAACCACCTGGCACACCCGCAAGCAGAACTTGGGTTGTCTCGCATGTGGCCAGAGCGGGGCTGGAACCCACACCAGACACTTCGGTGAAATGATAGAGTGATTAAGAAACAGCGCTCTTAACTGCTCAGCCACAGGGGCCGCTTCTTGACCTCTTTATAACACAGTTCATTACAACACAGTTTTGGATATAACACTGATCACTGTTGGACTCAATGGTCATTTTAGACTTTTTACTTTACCTATACACAATTAACTCTTATTATAACACAGATTGGACAGCTAACATAGAATTTGGCTTGGACCCCATCATGATCAATAGTGTTATAAAAAGGTTATCATGTACTAGTGAATTTGTTTACTGGCCCTTTAGCTTATAATCATTTGAGCCGCGTCATGAAACAAGAACTCCGCGGAGGTCGATATCGCATCGGGCAAAGTCAATAGGCCATGAAATATAATTCAAGGGCACCGGGTCAAGGTGCGTGCTTGAAGGGCATGTCAAGGACAATTACTATGCAAGGTTTCAGACTCGCAGCTATCTCTGATGTCGAGAAAACCAGACTTTGACGTAAAAATTTTCAAAGTCAGTGGACCGTGAAATATAGGTCAAGGGCACTGGGTTAAGGTGTGTGCTTGAAGGGTATGTCAAGGACAATTACTATGCAAGGTTTCAGACTCACAGCTATCTCTGATGTCGAGAAAACCAAACTTCGACATAAAAATTTTCAAAGTCAGTGGACCGTGAAATATAGGTCAAGGGCACTGGGTGAAGGTGCGTGCTTGAAGGGTATGTCAAGGACAATTACTATGCAAGGTTTCAGACTCGCAGCTATCTCTGATGTCGAGAAAACCAAACTTCGACGTACATGTTGACAAAACTTCGACGTAAAAATTTTCAAAGTCAGTGGACCGTGAAATATAGGTCAAGTGCACCAGGTTAAGGTGCGTGCTTGAAGGGTATGTCAGGGACAATTACTATGCATGGTTTCAGACTCGCAGCTATCTCTGATGTCGAGAAAACTAAACTTCGACGTAAATGTTGACGGACGGACGAACGAACGAACGGACGGACGAACGAACGAACGTACGGACGGACGGAAATTTGAACTCCTATATCACACCCTGCTATAAGCAGGTGCGATAAAAACAGATTTTTGTCTATGCGAAAATGAAGGTGCAGATCAGCTTCGCAGTAATTATGAAGCTGATCAGTGTCTTTGTTTTCGGTACTCAGATAGTTCAAATTCTCTTCTTCCTAAATCTAAAACTTCAAGCTTCTAGCCACCTGTATATGCACAGGTTGGTTTATGTCAGACCTGGTTGGAAACCCTGAAGACCGGTTTTCTCACGCTGCGGCTCATTTAATGCCAGCGAGTAGAGTGCAGTTATTGATACATGTAGTATTTTTTTGTGTATGTACATGTGGGTATTTCATTCATGGTTGTTAAAGTGTCCTAGTATAAACTTGTACATGAAAAGGTTAAAAATTCTACTGAAGACTACATACAATTCTCATAACAAGCTGTGAAATAACTGAATATGAAACAAAAATAACTAATAAAATTATTATACATATACAGTTAATAAAACAACAATGAAAAAAGAAATACACACATAACCTGGCCCTGAGGTTTAATATAGAACGTTTTTCATGCTCAGCTCAAATATTGTTGGCATTTTAACAATTATGAGCAGGATATATTACAGGCTTTGACAATCTGAACCTGAAATTTCAATCAATTTTGGTTATTTCAGTAATTATGAGCATTTTAATTTTCATGCTCAGCTAAGTTGAGCATGAAAAGTTTTATAACCTTGGGGCCTGATGAAACTGCACACCAGCTGATCTGTGATTTCGTTTTTGCTACAAGCATGTTATAATACTGTCCCTCTTCATTCTTAAATCCGAAATTTCAAGCTTCTAGTCTTGTTCTGTGACTGTATAGACCAATTTGTGTCAGACCGTGTCGGCAACTTTCATTTAGAGATGATTTCGAATTTCTCTTGATATGCCTCATAAAATAAAATTTCCTTCTCACATACTGACAATAAAAAAACTTCATTCAAGTCCATCTTAAGTACAAAATCTTAACGCAATCAATTATGAATATAATAATTAAATATGAAAGACAAACCTTACTTCTTCAAATAGTACATGTAATGTACTTTCAGCACACATACATGTATAAGCTGCTACAAACAGTAAACCCGCTTTTTCGCCTTTTACCAGTCTAAGCCCATAACAGGGTGCTTCAAAAGGCTAAGTTTAAGAGGCTACACAATTCTAAACTAAGCACAAACCAGGACCGGAGGTTATAAAACTTGCTCAACTCAGCTGAGCATAAAATTTAAGCTGCTCACAAATGACAAAGTGGCCCAAATGAATGGAAATTTCAGGTTTAGATTGCCAAAGCCTGTAAAATATCTTGCTAGTAAATGTTAAAATGCCAACAATTGTTGGCATTTTAACATTTATGAACAAGATATATTTTAGTCTCAGCTGAGCTAAGCATGAAAAAAGTTTTATAACCTTGGGACCAGTTGCCTAACAATACAATCCCTACACCCCGTGGCCGAGAGGTTAAGAGCGCTGTTTCTTAATCACTCGATCATCTCACCGCTGTGTCTGGTGTGGGTTTGAGCCCCGCTCTGGCCACATGTGAGACAAGCCAAGTTCTGCTTCCGGGTGTGCCAGGTGGTTTTTCTGGGGGTTCTCCCGTTTTCGCCCACCTACTGACTGGCCCGTCTCATATGAGCTGAAATAATCTTGAAAGGGACGTAAAACTGGAATTAAAAAAAAAATAAAATAAAAATACAACCCCTACACAATACATACATGTACATGTGGCTGTAAAACATTAACTTAAAAATCTATAAATTAAGTATAACGCTCAAACAATAATTTTCAAACAAAAACAATTCAAATGAAATCAAATTGATTATTTCAAACACAAATCTTAAACTGATACACGAAGATGTGGCATGCCTTAAATTTTCCTATTCAACCAAAGTTTAAAAGAAAGCAAAAATACTTTCATCGTCCACCAGTTAGCAAATTAGAGGGCCATACTGAAGTCTACACAATAAGACTTCACTGATATGAATTTGATTTGGGCCATGTCATGAGAAAACCATCAATCTGCCTATGCAAAAACAAAGGCGCTGATCAGTTTCACTGTAACCGCAAAGCTGATCAGCGCCTTTGTTTTCACTGCACGGATAGTACAGTTCCTCTTTTGAAATCCAAAATTTCAAGCTTCTAGCCATCTTCTGTGACAGTGCAGACCTGCTTGTGTCAGACCCGTTTAAAAACCACATTGTTTTCGAATGACGCGACTCATTTCTTGGATGCTTATAGCTGAAATGGTGACGCCCTATAGAAGACTGGCTAAGGAAACTGACTTGAATACAAAGAATCATTTGATTATCTCACCACTGTGGGTTCAAGCCTTGATTTGGTTACAAATGTCATAACAAGTTCTGCCTCCAGGCTGCAGGTGTTACAGTAGTTGTTTTTTTTTTTTTGATAAAACTCACAATTTTGCCCCAGCTGCACATCATGAAAACTTCTCGATATTATTTACTTCAAATTTTCCGGAACACCTATTCAATTCCTTATTTATGGACTAAACCTTCATTCTTACAATTTTTTACCTTACTATCATGACTATCAGACACTACATGAGCCACGACGCGAGAAAACCGATCTTCGAAGTTTCCGCCCAGGTCTGACACAGCTGCACAAGCACATAAGATAGCTAGAGGCTGGAAATTTTGGATTTAGAAAGTGGAGTAATTGCATTATCTGTAAAGCGAAAACAAAGGCACTGATCAGCTTCGCAGTTACTGCGAAGCTGATCTGCGTCTTTGTTTTTGCATAGGCAGAAATCTGGTTTTCTCATGATGCGGCTCACATGATTAAATATAGCAAAAGTGAGCAAAGCTCACATACCCCCGGCAGTAGCCATCAGAGGTCATACCACTTTGAGACAAAACGCAGATTACAGAAAAAGGTATACATCTAGACATCAAATGAATACCCAGGTGTACTGTACACTTCTAAAAAAAAATTGGATAAATAAAGGGACTGATAAACTTGAGACAGCTGATTCTCAAATACACAATACAACATCAAGTGCCCAAGGATTGTACCTAATTTCAAAATTCTAGGTAAAGTAGTTCCTGAGATTATGAAATTTCTTGAATAGAAAGAAAAATCGATAAATAAAGGGAATGATAAGCTGGAGATTGTTGATTCTCAAATACACAATACAACTTGACATATCCAAGCTTTGTACCAAATTTTGAAATTCTAGGTTAAGTAGTTCCTGAGAAATCTTTGACACAAAAACGTGCAGATGTGTATAGGAGTGACAGATGGGAGTGACAGATGGGAAAAGAAACAAAGTAAAAAAAAGAAGACAAAAGTAAACCACAGAATCATAATCTTGTTTTCAATAATAGAGTTTGATATTCTAATCATGCATATACAATTTGAAGTCTCTAACTGAGCTGATATGATGGAAAATTTTCTCGGATAGAGAGAAAAATGGATAAATAAAGGGAATGACAAGCCGGAAATGGTTGATTCTCAAATACACATTACAACTTGACATACCCAAGCTTTGTACCAAATTTTAAAATTCTATGTCAAGTAGTTCCTGAGAAATCTTTGACACAAAAAAAGTTTACAGACAGACAAACAGACAGACGGAAAAAGCAAAAACTATATACCCCCTAATACTTCGTATGCCGGGGGTATAATTAGGTTGACTCTTGGTAATAATCACTATTTTAATGTATGTAAGTGCAGGTATTATTGGTTTTTTCACTTGACATCTCAAACCTCATTTTTGCTATATAAGTATAGGTTTGAAGGGGTAAGTTTCTATGTGTACAGTTTGATTCTTTTGGATATGAGTGAATCAATCTTAAACATGTTAAAAGGATGTTAAACCGAATAGAAACAAAGAGCTGAAATTCTTGATGCAGAATCTAAACAAGTTATAATTTCATTCACAAGTTGAATGTACAATACATGTACATGTACAATAAAAAGTATTACAGAAAGATGTACAAACCAGAGGACCAATGGTCCTGAGAACGCTCACCTGAAGCCTGATCTTGGAGTATTAAGTCATAATGAAATGACCTTGACCTTGAATACTCACACACCTTTATTGACTTCATAAGTTGTCTCGCCACTGCAAAGTTTCAGGTCTCAGGCTGCAATAGTTTCCAAACCCAGTGATTTCTGAGAAAACCATAATTTTAATTTTGATATTTAAATGACCTTGGGCCAAGGTCAAGACATGACCTTGGCCTTCATTAATTACTTACCTTCATTGACTCCATTAGTTGTCTGCATCTAGCAACTTTCAGGTCTCAGGCTGCAACAGTTTGTTTTCGCCTTTTCCCATGTGAAAGCCTATGTTTCCAAAATTGACCTTGCCGTAAAATAGGTCAAGGTCATCATAGGATCATCATTTCAACAAACTATGATGGGCTGGAGTCCCAAATGCTACATACCAAGTTTCATGAAAATTGGCCTGACGGTTCTGGAAAAGAAGATTTTTGAGTGGTTTTTACCATATATGGGCGTGGCGGCCATCTTGGTCATGTGACCTGGATTTCGCGATCAAACTTTCGTCTCCCCTACCCATGGATGCTCCACATAAAATTTCACTTTGATTTGCCAAGCAGTTTGAGAGAAGAAGATCTTTGAAAAGTGTGCATGGACAACAGACTGGCCAAGGTCAAGAGATGACCTTGACCTATATTAATCACATACCTTCATCTACTCCATAAGTTGTTTGCATCTACCACTTTTCAGGCCTCAGGCTGCAATAGTTTTAAAAAAATTCATAGTTTTCACTTCTTCCATTGTAAAAGCCTATGTTTCCAAATTTGACCTTGCCGTAAAATAGGTCAAGGTCATCCAAGGGTCATCATTTTATCAAACTATGATGGGCTGAGGTCTTCAATGCTACATACCAAGTTTCGTGGAAATCGGCCCACCGGTTCTGGAAAAGAAGATTTTTGAGTGGTTTTTACCATATATGGGCGTGGCGGCCATCTTGGTCATGTGACCTGGATTTCGCGATCAAACTTTCGTCTCCCCTACCCATGGATGCTCCACATAAAATTTCACTATGATTTGCCAAGCAGTTTCAGAGAAGAAGATCTTTGTTAAGTGTGTATGGACAACAGACTGGCCAAGGTCAAGAGATGACCTTGACCTATATTAATCACATACCTTCATCTACTCCATTAGTTGTTTGCATCTACCACTTTTCAGGCCTCAGGCTGCAATAGTTTTCAAAAAATCCATAGTTTTCACTTCTTCCTATGTAAAAGCCTATGTTTCCAAATTTGACCTTGCCGTAAAATAGGTCAAGGTCATCCAAGGGTCATCATTTTATCAAACTATGATGGGCTGAGGTCCTTGATGCTACATACCAAGTTTCGTGGAAATCCGCCTACCGGTTCTGGAGAAGAAGATTTTTGAGTGGTTTTTACCATATATGGGGTTGGCGGCCATCTTGGTCATGTGACCTGGATTTCGCGATCAACTTTGGTCTCCCCTACCCATGGATGCTCCACATAAAATTTCACTTTGATTGGCCAAGCAGTTTCAGAGAAGAAGATCTTTGAAAAGTGTGAATGGACGACAGACTGGCCAAGGTCAAGAGATGACCTTGACCTAAATTAATCACATACTTTCATCTACTCCATTAGTAGTTTGCATCTACCACTTTTCAGGCCTCAGGCTGCAATAGTTTTCAAAAAATCCATAGTTTTCACTTTTTCCCATGTAAAAGCCTATGTTTCCAAATTTGACCTTGCCGTAAAATAGGTCAAGGTCATCCAAGGGTCATCATTTTATCAAACTACGATGGGCTGAAGTCCCCGATGCTACATACCAAGTTTCGTGGAAATCGGCCCACCGGTTCTGGAGAAGAAGATTTTTGAAGGGTTTTTACCATATATGGGCGTGGCGGCCATCTTGGTCATGTGACCTGGATTTCGCGATCAAACTTGAAATGCCACTACCCAAGGAGGCTCCACATAAAATTTCAACTAGATCGGCCAAGCGGTTTCAGAGAAGAAGATCTTTGAAATTGTGGACGACGACGGACGACGGACGGACGCCGGATCATGGCTATCCTATCAGCTCACCTTGTGAGCCTTCGGCTCAGGTGAGCTAAAAATTAAATGAATACGATACATACATGAGCCACATCATTAGACCAGAGGACCAATGGTCCTGTAAACGCTCACCTGAGATCAGCTGGATATACCAATAAACATGTTTGAATATTATGGTATTTAACTCCATTGCAGGGGCAGATAAGCCCTTGGGCCATTTTCTTTTTTCAGAATCTTCAATATTCTGTCCATTTGCCAATTTCCTGTTGGCTTTTTCCTTCAAATGACATTTTAACAGTTTTCCCAATTCAGATGCACAGGCAACCCATGTTGACCTTGCCATAAACTTGGTCAAGGTCATCACAGGGTCATGATTTATATATAAATTGGAGTACTTTAGCCATCGATGCCTCATGCCAAGTTTCCTTGAAATCAGTCTATTGGTTTCAGAGAAGATGATTTTTGATGGGTTTTTACCATATATGGGCATGGCGGCCATCTTGGTCATGTGACCTAGATTATTTATATACACATTGATTCCCCCATTCTATAGATGCTTCACTTAAAATTTGGCTTTGTTTGGCCAAGCAGTTTCAGAGGAGAAGACGTTTGAATATTATGGAAATATACATGTATATTGCCCCGGGGTGGGGCACATGAGCCCCTGGGGTCCAATTTTTTTCAGAATCATTAATATCCAGTCCTACTGCCCATTTCCTGCAAGACTTTCACTTTAAATGACATTTTAAAAGTTTTCCCCATTCAAATGCATTGGTGACCTATGTTGACCTTCCCGTAAAATAGGTCAAGGTCATCACAGGGTCATGATTTATATACACATTGTAGTGCTTGAGCCATCGATGCTTTGTGCCAAGTTTCGTTGAAATCGGTCAACCGGTTCTGGAGTAGAAGATTTTTGAACGGTTTTTACCATATATGGGCATGGCGGCCATCTTGGTCATGTGACCTGGATTTTTTATATACATATTTGTTACCACTTCCTATTGATGCTTCACATAAAATTTCGCTTTGATTGGCCAAGCGGTTTCAGAGGAGAAGATGTTTGAATATTATGGAGATATACATGTATATTGCCCCGGGGTGGGGGCGGATGAGCCCCTGGTGCCCAATTTTTTTCAGAATCATTAATATTCAGTCCTACTGCTCATTTTCTGCAAGATTTTTCCTTTAAATGACAATTTAACAATTTTTCCCATTCAAATGCATTCGCGACCATTGTTGACCTTGCCGTAAAATAGGTCAAGGTCATCATAGGGTCATGATTTATATATACATTGTAGTGCTTGAGGCATTAATGCTTCATGCCAAGTTTGGTTGAAATCGGTCCAGTGGTTCCGGAGAAGAAGATTTTTGAAGGGTTTTTACCATATATGGGCATGGCGGCCATCTTGGTCATGTGACCTGGATTATTTATATATACATTGGTTCCCCCTTCCCATAGATGCTTCACGTAAAATTTGGCTTTGATTGGCCAAGCGGTTTCAGAGGAGAAGATCTTTGAAAATGGTGGACGACGGACGACGGACGGACGACGGACGGACGACGGACGAAGGACGGACGACGGAGCATGGGTATACTATAAGCTCACCTTGTGAGCCTGACGGCTCAGGTGAGCTAAAAACTGGGTTTATGCATATACAAAAACAAAGGGGCAGATCAGCTATGCAGTAACTGTACAGATGATCAGCGCCTTTGTTTCTGCTACATGGATAAAACAATTACTCTTCTACTTATATCCTAAAATTCAAGCTCTAGCCTTCTTCTGGGACTGTATGTTGGCAAGTTTGTGTCAGATGTGGTCGAAAACCTGAAGACCTGTTTTCTCTTGTCGCAGTGCAAATGTGTTGTATGCCAGCACCAGCAGAGCACACATACACATAATTAATTATACACATAATTATAAGCTCAATAAGCATTCATAAAAATCTAGGATAAAAATAAAATCAAAAACGAAACTGACACTGTGTAACTGAATAAACCATGATCCTAGTCTCTTTACTCGCATTTCCATACTACTGCACATGCAGAATAGTGAGAAAAAATGACAAACATTCATGGCTTCTTGTATTTATCTTTTTCTTTTCTTCTTTCCAAAAGTTTCTTTTCCAGAAAGTTTTCTTTTCTTCTCTCCTATAGAAGGATAATATTCCTCATCATCCGAACTTACGTCAATGTCGACGTAAACATTGTCGCTGTCAGTATCGTATTCACTGCCATAGAAACATGGACTTGCTGGTTTCTGAAAGGGAACTGGTCCCTGCCATGAACCAGAGTCAGAATCCTCAGAATTATCTTCATCTGGGTACCAGCCAGGGTCATGTGACACAAAACCATGTGACCTGGCCTTTGGAATGATTGGGTTTGCCCCCATCGCTGATTTTCTTGAATTAAGAGAAACAGCTGCTGGTTTTGCTAGTGCTTGCTTTATCTGTGGGTACCTGTCTCTCTTGCTGACCTTTTTGGAGAGTTTTCCAGCCTTGTGCTTTTTCTTTGATTTGTGCTTGCTGGTAATTTTTCTCTTCAGATTCAGAACAGGGTCTTGCTTCCCCTTGTTTAAAACTGCCTGGCTAGCTCTGTACTTTTCAATCTTATCTTTCACAGTTTTGTCTAGAATTTTTCTAAAATGTTCCCTGGCAAATTTCAGTCTCTCTTTAGATGGCCAGAGATGAAACGCTATCCCAATAGAAGAAGAGCTATCTGTATGATGTGTTATTGAATTAAATCTTGATGCCAAATTTGCAGCGTTTTCGCTGTTGTCCATGAAGGCTAAGTTTCTTTTCGGAGCAGTTTTACCATTTTTTGTCTGACCCAGTTTTATAGGCGTAGCATTCATCTTATCTGGATCAGTGACTGACAATGATGGTGAATGACCTACATGGTAATTATGTTCACTGTGTAATTCAGGTTCGTCAACTGGCTCTTGTTTAATAACAGTATAAAATTCAATCGGTTCTTCCTTAACCTTAACAACGGCAGTTTTTTCAACTGCACCCGAGTTTGTTACACTAACAACCACTCCTCTAGCGCCAGCGTCCCGATGCTGTGACACAACCTGTTTTCTAGATCTACCACTTGTGTTCACTCTCACAGGACTATGAGCTTTCTGTAACAGCGCCTTTCCCTGAGGTGACTTCATCAGTTCACCAATAACACTATCCGACAAATCTCCCAAATCATGCATACCAAACAGATTCTCTTCAAAACCCGATATAAAATCCTTATCCCAGGCGTCTAGTGCTCCTTTCGATGGACTCTGATTGATCTGCTTAAACGGGCTCAGGGTGGAGTTCTTGAATGGGCTGAATGAGGACCCATTGCTGTCTTTGATTGGACTCATGAGGAAATAGCCCGCCTCCGTGTTGGCATCCCGAACAACTTTCTGAGGACTAAATGGCTGTCGCCGTATAGTCGGCATACTGGGATCCATTCTGGAAGAAAAAACAATTCAATGCTGATTCATTGTGTAATGCTTAAATTCTTCGTGAGGTGTTGCTTCTTTATATAAATAATGAAAAAAAATAAAAAATAAAAATAAAGAACATCCTCAGATAAAAACTTGATCATGCATAACTGCATGTTTCATGCATGACTGCATGTTTATTATTGCTTTTCTCTCCAAAAGATAAAAAAATTGTGGAATTGCAAAAAGGCACATCAGATGATCCACTAACAATCAAAAATAATCTTTCAATTCTCATCAAATACTCCACAGACCCAATATATATCTATATATTCAGCCAACCTATATAAATACCTACCTGAAAGGGCTACTGGTAAATGGCAATGACGAGATGTCTAGGAATGAGAGTCTAGCTGGTGAAGCGCTGTAACCACTGTCGAATGAAGACTCTCCACGGGTGAGCCTTGATGATGATGATGATGATATGGGCTGAGATATAGGTAATGATGATGATGATGGGATTAATTCCAGATCTTCAAAATTCTCTTGCATCATTCCATTGTTTTATCTGTAAATAGATAAATGAATGAGCCTTAACATGTGAAAAACGGATTTGCTGATGAGAAAACAAAGATGCGGATCAGCTGAGCAGTAACTGCCCAGCTGATCAGCGTCTTTGTCCTCAACTTCTCGCTACACAGACAGTACAACTCCTCTTCTCCATGTATCTGAAACTGTACTCTTACGAATATGAAAATTCGTAACTAAGAAATGATGCATAGTTTGAAAAAAATCCCACGTCCCAGATGGGATTCGAACCCGGACCGCCGGGGTAGAAATCCAATGCTCTAACCACTGAGCCAAAGAGTCGACTCCCTGACGCAGTATGTCAGAGATTGTACATATGTGATACATTGTATCGAATAGCTGTGCTATTTATAGAAGCTACGCATCATAGATAATCCCGAATGAATGAGTGGTGCGATGGGACATAACACACCCCCATTTCGAGGAAGTAATCATTTATGATTACGAGAATGTCATTATAATGACTAAATGACTCAAATGGTCCATTTCCGACGAGCCCCCATCTTACGAATATGAAAATTCGTAACTAAGAAGTGATGCATAGCTTGAAAAAATCCCACGTCCCAGATGGGATTCGAACCCGGACCGCCGGGGTAGAAATCCAATGCTCTAACCACTGAGCCAAAGAGTCGACTCCCTGACGCAGTATGTCAGAGATTGTACATATATGATACATTGTATCGAATAGCTGTGCTATTTATAGAAGCTACGCATCATAGATAATCTCGAATGAATGAGTGGTGCAATGGGACATAACACACCCCCATTTCGAGGAAGTAATCATTTATGATTACGAGAATGTCATTTTAATGACTAAATGGCTCAAATGGTCCATCCCGGACGAGCCCCCATCTTACGAATATGAAAATTCGTAACTAAGAAATGATGCATAGTTTGAAAAAAATCCCACGTCCCAGATGGGATTCGAACCCGGACCGCCGGGGTAGAAATCCAATGCTCTAACCACTGAGCCAAAGAGTCGACTCCCTGACGCAGTATGTCAGAGATTGTACATATGTGATACATTGTATCGAATAGCTGTGCTATTTATAGAAGCTACGCATCATAGATAATCCCGAATGAATGAGTGGTGCAATGGGACATAACAGTACAGACCAGTTTTGTGTGAGATCCGGTCGAAAATGCCAAAGACTGGTTTTCTCAACATCACAGCTTGTCTAATTTTAGTCATTTATTTGACTGAGATGCAAACCAGTGGTAAAATTAGAGGAGGGCGGGGGGGGGGGGGGGGGGGGGTCAAGGTGTTCTCCGTCTGCGACCAAATTATTTCAATTTCGTGGAAATTTTCGAGAAAAAGCATGAAACGGAACCCCATTTGAATCCACTCTCCAGAAATCCTGGATCCGCCACTGCAAACATTTTTAATTCATTTTTTTTTTTGAATTCCGCTCCGGAAAAAAATGCTTAAATGTAATATCAATAGTTTTAAATTAGAAACAATCTTCAATAAAACATATTTGGCAATGAATATGTATAAGCATAATTTGCACACGTTTTTTTATAAATGGCCATTGAACTGGCTGTAGCATTAATGCACCAGTCATTTGTATCCCCGACTCCCCCGGGGCCGGGGATAGCGGGGACATAGCTGGGCTAAAGTGCCAGGCTTTAACCTCTGATGTTTCCCGGCAGTGCCGGGGATTTGCCGGGGTTATGATTTCCCGCCAATGCACTGTCACATAAATTCAAATTAGATTTTAATGATATTTTTAACATTTAATTATCTTTATGGTACTTATTTAATTTCCAAATGCACCTAAACATTCACATGCATAAATTGATGTCCTTCTCCCTGTTTCAGTTTCATCAGAACAACTCCCAGCTGTTGTTCCACATTATTGTCAGCCCCTGGGGAGCCGGGGCTTTTAGCAGGGGTTTTACCAAAATTCTTAAAAATTGAAAAGTTAAGAGCCCCGCTATTCCCCAACCCCGGGAGAGCCGGGGATGCAAATGACTGGTGCATAACAGCCAGTGTTTTGCGCATGCGCAAAAAAATATATCACAAAGGAAGTCCCTAAAACCAGGTAACCTGAGCCTATGTGCAGATACAAACTGCTATACAAGGTTTAAAGAAAATTGGCCAATAAGCTCTCCAAACAGAGAGCAGAAATGAAGCCCTAATGGATGGACAATCAGACACTCAAACACAAATTATAGTGGGTATGACATGAGCCAGAATCAGAATAGTTTACTGGTGAAACGTCAAACTAACAATACCACACCGCATCATGAGAAAACAGCTGTGCATAGCTGATCATTCAGAGCGTTTGTTTTCCACTATAGGGATAGCACAATTCCTCTTCTTCTTAAATCAGAAACTCCAAGCTGCTTCTTCTGTGTCTGTACAAGACGGTTTGTGTCAGACCTTGTCAGATACGCCAATGTGTCGGACCTTGTCAGATACGCCAAAGACCGGTTTTCTCGCATCGTGGCTGATGGGCTCACATACCGACCCTGGTCCACATTTTGTTAAGGTGGTGAAGTATAAAAGGTGATAAATCGGGTGTCTCCATAAAGGCTGTCAGTTTTAACTAAACATGTAATGGCAATGTCCCGTTATTGTCCCCGCGCTATGGGTGTCTCCATAAAGGCTGTCAGTTTTAACTAAACATGTAATGGCAATGTCCCGTTATTGTCCCCGCGCTATATTTCCACCACCTCCCACCATACCCACCCACCCTCCAGATTTCTCAGACTTATAGATATGAAATATTAAACACGGAATAAACCTAATTTGCATATTATTTGCTTATTAAATTCACAAGGGGAACAACTTTTGATACAGTTTATTCCGTAGAGGGGACGATAACAGGACATTGCCCATGTAATAACATGGCAAATTTTCTAACTGCATTTTCTTTGACAGCAGCCTCAGCTAATTTTTGCGCGCACCTGCCACAAAAGATCAGCTGATGATGAAATAAAAGAAAAAGGGTTTTACAGCGAAATGCAAGTGTTTTCATTCTTAATTCCAATTGCTATCAATATAAGAATTGTTTTTGCACCGAATGTCGCATCACCTGTAGTTGATTTCCTCAGGAATGTTGCATTTCTTTCCAAAATTCTCCTCTAAATTGGTTCTGACGTTTTCAGCTTGGCGCCATTGATAAGTGTCCACAAAGCATGCGATTGGTCAGATTCGCAGCGCGGTAAGCGATTAAACCGAACCGGTGATTTCGGTCATCGATCAATTTCTGATCATCACCTGAACACTTTTTTGATCTACCTTTCCTTGATGTAATTATTTAATTGCATCACCATATGAACGCATCTTTTTAATGAAATTATCAACAACACGATGTGTCATCAAGGCGAAGGTGCGAAAACAAACCGCCCAGGAACCACACCAACTAAACCATTACTTACCTGTTTGAACAGATTTATCAAAGACACAGATTTGTTCAAAAAACATGAGCCGCGTCAAGAGAAAACTAACATTCCGCATGTAAGAAAATAAAGCCGACGATCAGTTTCGCAGTAACTGCGAAGCTGATCAGCGCCTTTGTTTTCTCTACACGGATAGTACAATTACCGTCTACTTTCTGAATCCAAAAGTTCAAGTATCTAGCCATATTCTGTACGTACTCGCACAGCTCAGTTTGTATCGAACCTGTTCGAAAACCAGATTGTTGGTTTTCTAATGACGCAGCCCATTAAATAAAAATTGTATTTAAATTGTTGTGCTAGCCCCTGGTGAAAATTGCAGTAGGGTAATAAACGTTTTAAAGACCTGAAAAATATTCTTAATTTTTGTCAATTAAATAACAAAGAATGCCCCTTACAATATTCACGTAAATAATTATATCTTTAAAATGTTTTAATTCTCTGAAAACCCCCCAAAATATGGAGATCAATGTCAAAACTTTCAAACCCTTCTCGAGGCTGATCTTCTCAAGTCTTATCGCACGTCACGTCATTATTCAACAAATAAATAGAAATTAAAAGAAACGTTTGGGTGGTTAGTTGATTTTGGTGTTTTAAGAAGCCACATACTTCAAAATTCTGATGCCAGGGTGGTTTTGTTGACCCGTGTTTTCAATACTGATAAATTGAAAGCCAGCAGGTGACGCAAAAATGTAGAATAACCCAAGTTTTTTGAAAAGGTAGGGCCGAATTTTTTCTGGCCTTACCACGGGCGTGTAGGCCGGTCTCGGTTATACCAGGGAAGTGTATATTACAGGGAAGTGTTCCCTGTAAATTACACTTCCCTGGTTATACCGATTTGATGCACAGTGTTCCAGCTGGCACCGAATGTGCAACAGTACCTAATGCGCAAGTGGTTCTCAGATGTTATATTACAGCATTTCTTCCCAGTTAACCAAACATATGCACAATTTTTAGGCACCGTCAATTTTACCTGTATTTTATGCTGACTAAATAAGAAATACATGAACATCTTTTACATTCGTTTTCTTAGTTAGAACGTAAGGAACAAATTGGTACCAAAGTTATTTGTGTTTTCAATTTATTTATTTATTTATTTATTTATTTATTTATTTATTTATTTATTTATTTATTTATTTATTTTGCATTTTCACTGCTTGCCTCTTCAAAGAGAAAATTTAAGTATTTCTTTCTATATATTCTGCAGCAACCTTTTCGCGAGGATAATTTATGCAGATGTTCATGTGTAGCTACCCGGGAAAATTTTGACATATTGAACACACTCAATCAAATAAAAATATATTTGGTATCCTCCTCAAAAAGTAAATATCCTCTAACTCTTCAGTGCAATATTTTACCGATATTCAACACGTAGATTTGAATATAGGGAGATTATTGGGGTCCCAACGTATTATCTCCTAATATTAGAGTCAATAAACCATTATGAAAACTCGCCCATGCAATAAACACATTTTTTTTTTCAGCTAATTTCACCAGAAAATTATTGATATTTTTTCTTATTTTTGCTCAAAACATAGATTGTGGGTACACGTTAGAACCGCCTCGTTTTTTTACGGTTTACTATATAAAAGTGGGGTTGAAGGGTGTATTCAATGCACGGACATGTTTTCCTGATGAGGACACTCATTGCATCGCTTCTCCACGTGTTGAGCGAATTAAAATATTTGAAGACGAATAGCCCAGTGTTTTGATATTGACATGTGCCATTTTCACACCCGGAGTGCTTTGGACACGTACGTGTTGTTTATATTTTTTTACTATATAAAAGTGGGGTTGAAGGGTGTATTCAATGCACGGACATGTTTTCCTGATGAGGACACTCACTGCATCGCTTCTCCACGTGTTGAGCGAATTAAAATATTTGAAGACGAATAGCCCAGTGTTTTGATATTGACATGTGCCATTTTCACACCCGGAGTGCTTTGGACACGTGTTGTTTATATAACGGTATAAGTTCAAACTCTAGACAGCTTATATAAGAGCCGCTGCGTGAGAAAATCAACAATTTGAGTTTCCGACCAGGGCCGACACAAACCGGCCTGTACAGTCTCTAAAGCAGGCTGGAAGCTCAAAATTTCGGATTTAAGTACGTAGCGAAAACACAGATACTGATCAGCTGTGCAGTTACTGCACAGCTGATCTGCGTCTATGTTTTCGCATAGGCAGATTGTTAGTTTTCTCATATTACTTTCTATAACTCGAATACGGAATATGTGCATGTGATTGCCACATCAGGAGATTGCTGAAAAAAAAATCAAAATAGCGAACCGTTGTGCCGCCCAAACGGATGAGACGGTGTGCCTGACACAGTGTTAGCAAATCTAGCGTAGGTTAGCGGGACACATACATCGTCGGTTCAAGGTCGGTTGGGTACCAAAATCTCTTCTCTCATGTTTTTTTTATACTTTTCAGGAGAGTAATTTTTAGATTTTATCAAAATGTTGTATTTAAAAAAAAATGGGACAAATTTTCAAGGCAGAACTTGCAAAAAATCACTTACGACTTTTTGAAACTGTATTTTATACATAAAAACATATAAAATACCATTCTTGATAATTCTATCACTTATTCCAGGAGTTTGAGTTACCGCTGTTCTCGAAATTATCAAGTCTGGAGACATGATTTCAAAACATTTTGAGATACGGGGTTTCAGCGAATGGTGATAACTTGGCCACCGATTGGCGTAGATGTACGTCGTTTTGACAGTTTGTACGCTGTAAGGTATGCATTCCCGCTGTGTAAAAAAGCAATCCCGCCAAAAGTTGATCTATGAGGTTTTGGTACCCGACCGATGACATGCGCATCTCTCGTATTCGGGGCAGATTTCATGTTCCAAATTTTTATTTCTTGATTTTCTAATATACCACCTGCGTTTGGTCTGAGATTTTGATTCATAATAAAGTGTAACGTGCAGCCGACCCAAGCCACAGCAAAGCCCGTCGGTGGAAAAGCATGCTCATCCACCAAGGGTGGTTTACTGCGCTAAACACTCTACACTTACATGCTTTTCCATCGACGGGGTTTGCTGTGGCTTGTCTCGGCTACGTGTTACATTTGGTGGCAGCGGTGGGATGATGACAACTGCCAAAACGGAGTTGCCTTATCGATGTAGTCCCCAGGCCAAGACTCGGGGCGAGTCTTCTCGGAGTGTGGGGGGGGGGGGGGAGTAATGTGACGGGATAGCCTCCCTTGAAAAAATACGTTGTTGCAACGTATTAGCGGCATATTGAGTGCTTGTAATATGCAAACTTCAAACTCGAACCTTTGTGATTCGAGTAAGTGTTGAGTATATAGCGCAGTGAACCACCCTTGGTAGATGAGCATGCTTTTCCACCGACGGGGTTTGCTTTGGCTTGGCTCGGCTCGGCTGTTCGTTACATTTTAACGATATGAACCTTAAAAATACTGTTCTTAAAACTTTTGTTCTTGTTCTTGACAACACCGCGCTCTCTGTTACGAAAAGTGCTATACTGCACAGCTAGCATATACTGGTGTAAAGTTTTTGGATAGCCACAAATTCTTTACGAGCCTGGTGTAACATATTCTACATGAAAGTCATCACGATAACATGGCCATATAATTTATATTCCCTTATTCGCCAATTTTGCATTATCGACTGGTTCCCAGCTTACGAACAATAAAGAACCTTGAGGACAGGATGGTTTTGGTTACCTGTATTTCCAATATTGATTTTTTGTAAGCTGGGAATCAGCCGATAATGCAAAAATAGTGAATTCCCCACTTTTTTACAGCAAAGCTGGGATAAGCAGGGTGTATGCCTTTCTTTCTTTTTTTTTTTTTTTTTTTTTTTTTGCTCCATTTGCCTAATGGAATCAAGCTTTTGTTACTTTATTGTTAATGTTGTACTACTTTATTTCGAAGTTATTGATTCACTATTTTTATATTCACCATTTTTCGATTATCTGCTGCTTTCCACCCCTTGGAATGTCAATAATCGAGGGGGTTAGTTGGTTAAGACGGAACTTAGCAGGTAATGCATAAATTGTGAATTCATATTAATGCATGTGGTGGCCCATAATATCTGTTATGTTCTATTCTATTCTAACATCAACGACTTCGGTTCGGATTTTTTCGGCGTACTCATGAAAACATGCAACCAATGAAATCTGAATATCGATTTGCTCCGGACTAGCCAATTGATTTGCTATATTTAGCAATGGAAGACGGTATGTGTTTTGAGACAAAAATTTAATTACTTTGTAGTTTTCATGTAATTTAACTACTTATAAAGCTTTTGAACACATTTTTTAAGACATGTAACTCTGCATAATTACATTGTGCGGCTCATTAAGCAATCAATGGTCCCGTTAACTCGATATCTGCCAAAATTTTAGGTTTGATTGCAAAATTTGTGTGTTGAAACTGGAGCAACACAAGCTCGAGTTTGTCGCTAAATAAAATCCCCTGTGTCTGATCATATCTAATTGCATATGTGCATTAGACAGACAAAGCATCTGTCGTTAATTGGTGCTGGTAAGAAATTGAGTTGTTTGTGTCAAAATTATCATTCACAATTTGAAAATACAACTACACATTTTGTGATCACTGAAGTGTAACAGGGTCACTTGTTTGCTTCTGTTTTGACTTTATCAATGAAATATTGGTGTTGAAAATCAAGGTTAAAATACTAATAGAGAAGAAACACTGATAACAAAGGCATTTGTATGAAGACATCTCAATATTTCTGCATAGGTGATTCAACACCAAGCAATTAATTGCTTAATTGGTATTTAATTGGCTTTTATTTTCTAATTAGGGTCCACTTTTTGAAGGCATTACCCCATTTATTTTTGCGATTTTCTTTACTTACCTAGTCTGACTATAAACTGGCTTGTAGATTAGTACAGCAGATAAGGAAACATTTCTTGAACAATTCTATTGGCTGTGCAAATTATGTGGCAAAGATTTGGCAGACTTTTATATAACGTCACATCATACATGTGGTAAGTCTGAAAGAAGAATCAGGGAGATTTTTCTTCCATTTCAGGGAGATTTTTGAAAAAAATGTATAGAATATATAGGGAAATTTTTGATTCATTTCAGGGAGATCTTGATTTTTTGTTAAAACATGGAACATTTTTGAAGAATTTTTACGGCTCATTTTCTGGAGTCTCCCTGATGATGAGGGAGGTATCACATGTATGTCACATTACATTACTCAGCAACTTAGCTTAGACAGAAATTTCCATCATCCGCCTTCATTGCTAATTGAAAGCCAAAAGAAGGAAGCTACCACACAGAATTTTGACAGTGATCAAAATTAGCACTAGCCCGATAGCCTGACACTAGCCAAAGGGTTGTCGGGCTAGTAGATTTTGCTCAGTTTAACCCATTTCCTACTTAGGTTGGGCTATTGGAAAATTTTGGCAAATGATTAAAGATATAAGGGTTTGGGCTAGTGAGGAAAAATCCTAATTTTGACTACTGCTTTGATCATGTTGATCGCTGGTTTTTACCATACCAGCGTCACTAATCAAGTGACTGCGATTAAGGGCTTAGTCTGACCAGTCAGCGTCAGAATGAATTGTGCATGCCTGATTGTTTATCATATTTGCATGTTACTTTTGTTTTGATGGCTGACAAGTCAGACTAAAACTACCAGAAAGAAAAGATAAGAGATGTGACATGAAGTTGAATAGGTCTGGTCAAACTCAAAGGGACTACATGGTTGTAGCAAAGTTGAGGGACCAATCACCTGTTTGTGCAACAACAAAATTGTTTCTAGAATCTGAATTGTAAATTTTTGCCAAAAATTATGCTTGTGGGTGTGCCAAGTGGTTATTCTGGGGTTCTCCTGTTTTGCCCACCTACTGATTGGCCCGTCTCATGAGCTGAAATAATCTTGAAACGGCCATAAAACTGAAAAAAAAAAAAAAAAAAAAGAAAAAAAATACAAGTTTGCCAAACATCTTAAATCAGAAAAAATAGCAGTCCTGGGATGCTCATAGTATTAGACACAAATTGAAATTGTATGTGCATGCATTGCAACTATAAGCCATAAGAATGGACCAGGTTGGACCCTTTGCAAAATATCTTAGCCTTTTTGACATAATATGAGCTGCAATGCAAGAAAACCGGTCATCGAGCTACCGGCTTTCCAACCAGGTTCGACATAAAATGGCCTGTACGGTCACAGAAGAAAGCTAGAAGCTTGAAAGTTTGGAGGAGAGGAATTGGAATTATACTATCTGTCTTTCCCTTTGCCATAGGTAAAAATCTGGTTTTCTGATGACATAGTCCTCATATTTTAATGGTTGTGAAAAATCCTAGATAAGTCTTCCTACTTTATGGGTCATTACTAATAGATCCCTGTCAACTAAGCTGGATATCAATTTGACTCGCTTTCTTTGAGATCTACTAGTGGTAATGTTTGGTTTGATTTTCCTTTGTGTCATGATGTAGATTAGTTAGGCTTAATGCTGAAAGCTACACATACCTGTACCACTTTAAAGCATGACATGCAGTTGGTCCAATTAACCTTCATATATATGCACAGTGTCAAACTCAGGCATGTGTAGGGGCATTATTTCTTGTTCAGAAGCCCTAGTTGCCTAGTGGTTATGAGTGCTGATTTCGTTACCCTGCTTAATCTCACTGCTGTGTCTCTTGAGGGTCTGAGCCCCTCGGGTAGATGTGAGACCACCAAGGACTTCTTGTCTGTGTCCAGGTGTTTTTTCTCGGGATTTTTTGCCACACCTACTGAATAACTGATTGGCCTGCCTCAAACGAGCTGAATTAATCTTGAAATGGACGTAAAACCGAATAAAAAGTTATAAATCTCTTGTTCAACAGTGACAGTATAAATTACAATCACAATGTTTTTGAAAGAATGGGTGAATATTGGGGAAACCGAAAACCTTTTTTTACTTTCAGGCATTGCTCCCAAGGGAGATGATGTTTGTACAATGTACTTGCATGTAGATAGAAGAATATTGATGTACTGAATCTGGGATAATTCTGGCCAGCAAACACAATGGGCCTTTTTGACGAATTTCATTTGCATTTTTGGGCCAAGACAACATCTCCCTATATAGTTACAATGTGAAAAAAGGGCCCATACCTTTCTATAGAAGGCGCCTTTTTGAAAAATTATGGGCCTTTTAGCACAGGGCCGATTCCAAAATTATCCCTGCTGAATACATATGCATTAAAAGTTTAAAACAGAATATATATTTTTTTTCAGGAATAGTGTTGACTGCCAGGAGTTTGAAAAGTGTTAGAGTCGACATGCTGAGGATTAGATGTTTGCTGTTTATCTGCCTGCTCACATAATCAACAATGAGAACAATCAAAGACCCGAAGAAGACTCCAGAGGTCCGGAGACGGATAGACATAGAAGAGGAGGAAACGTCCTCGTCCAAAAGTACTCCGCCAAAGAAGAGGAGAGCTGCGAAAAGCAAGCAGAATGACAGCTTGAATGATTCTGGTAGTACAACTATTGAGGATGGTTTGTCCGATAAAAGTTTTGGCCAAAGTGACTCGGTTTCGGATACATCATCATTGAAAAGTACGCCACCAAAGAAACGTGGGTATAATAATAGTAAATTAGTGAAAAGTCATGAACAAAATGGTGAAATTGATGACAACGATGATGATGACCATGAAGCTGTAGAAAAGAAGGTCAGGCCAAAGAGGGCAGCTAAGAAGCTGAAAGCTAATTTAGCTGAAGAGGATGAAGATGAAATAGCCGCTAAGCCTGAGAAATCACCCAGGATGGAGGTCAATATATGTCCTGCAGAATCCACAAAGTTCCTGAAACGAGCTGCACAAAAAGCTGCTAATGACAGGATTATGGGTAAAAAGAAAGAGTCTGAACAGAAAGAACAATCTCCTGTCAAGGAAACTAAAAAGCTCAGTCCTAAAGCTCAGAGTAAAGCTAAGAAAAATGAGGTGGATAAAACTGCTAAAACTAAAACTGCACTGGGAAAGAAAAGAAAACTTAAGAATGAAAATGAAACTCATGAGAAAGATGAACAGGTTGGTAAGAAAAAGAAACAGGTTAAGAAAGTAGCAGCCGCACAGTCAGAGGATGAAGATCATGAAACAATTGCAACAAGTACTCCATCAAAACCAAAGAAAGTGAGAAAAACTAAAAAACAACTTGAAAAGGAAATGGCTGAGGAACTGAAAAGACAAACTGAAGAACAGAGAAATAATCATGAAAAGCCTAAGTATGAATCACAAGAGTCTGCAGAAACTGTGAAACATGAAGATAGTGAAGAATCTGAAGCAAAATATATGGAAGAACAAAATGAATTGCTTGTCCTGGCTGAAAAACTGGAGTATTCAGAAACTGCTGCAAAAACTGAGAGTCAGAATCACAGTGATAACAATATTAAGGAAAATTTAATCAAACATGAGTCAAAAGGGTTGAATAAAAATGAAGAAACAGTGGGTATGGAAGAAAAAATAACATTGTCAGAGCATGAGCATACAGACAAACATTTAAATCAGGAAAATGATTTATCGTCAAATAATACAGGTGATGCAAATCAGGTAAATGTTGAAAAAGCTACACATGAAGCTGATCATGAACTTGAAGAATCAGAGTTAGACACTAGCTTTGAAAGTATCAGTAGTGGATATAGGCCACCAGATGAAATGGACGAACTTGGTGTAGAAAATAAAGAGAATGAAAACAAAAGTGCTACAACAGAGCATGCTGAAACTGTTGAATCTGAACATAAAGATCAAAGTGCTGAACATACTGACACTAAGGTGGAAATTAAGTGTGAATTCTGCGGGAGCATCTCAAAAAGTAAAGGTGGTCATACAAGACACTTAAGGAAATGTCAACCTCAGAGGTTTGGGGAGGAGGTCGTAGATAAAACTCAGAAGATTCAGAAACTGTTTATGTGTGAAAACTGTGACTATTCGGCCCCGAGGAGGGTTCTTGTGATTACACATATGAAATCTCATGGAATACATCAATGTAAACGCTGCAAGTTCAGAGCTGACAGTGCAGAGGGTCTGGACGAACATTTAGTTATGGAACACAAAGACAGAAGCGATTGCAAGTTCTGTAAGCTGTGTAATCGCTATGTGAAGTGCAATGAAATACCGCTAGAAAAACACATGGAGGAATGTCAAGGTCGAGTTCCCTTTAAGTGTCCGGAGTGTAGCAAGGAGTTTCAATATGAGTCTTCCCTTAAGTGTCACGTCGTATCCCATTATCCTGATAAACCCAAACTGTTTAGTTGTGATCAGTGTGACTACAAATCCAACTATAAAGCAAATCTCAAGAAACATATACGCCATATTCACGAACAAAAGAAAGAGCGCGATATCAAATGTTTAGATTGTGACAAACTGTTTTATACTGACGAGAACATGAGAAGACATTTAAAGTTACACTCAGAGGAACGGCCATATAAATGTGAGGAGAAAGACTGTGACAAAGCCTTTAAAACTCCGAATGGTCTGAAATTTCACATTTTGTCTCATAATGAGGAACCTTTGACTTGTAGTTTGTGTTTGAAGGAGTTCAAATCTGAGCGCTGTCTGGTCCAACACAACAAGGAGGTTCATGATGGTGCTCCTAAGAGCTTCAAGTGTCATTTTGAGGGCTGCGAGTTCGCTTTCTACAAGAAGTCAGGGTTGGATAGGCATATCGCTTACCACACAGGTAATAGAACATTTCATCTTCTGTGATTTGTATTTTAATGATTTTCTGGATCTTAAAGCCCTACAACAAATATGGATATAGGGCAAATATACTAATTTTATTATGTATAGTGCTTTTCAAATTGAAAAAAAAAAAATGTACAAATTGAAAATTTATTATCATTGATATTGTCAAAACTATAAACAAAGTACATGTAGATCTAAAAGTAGCATTTCATTGCAGAAGCCAAAAATAACATTTTTTGTGTATTTACTCGAATAGATTTCAATGGACCAAATCGTAAGTTTTGTAAAAGTTTTGCTTGGGTAATGGGCTTTGTTTTAGTATGCTCAAGTATACAGTTACATAGAACATGTAGACAGCTGTGCATGTTATTATTTTGGCAGCAGCTGAATAGTTAACTGGTGATATGCCAGTGACAATGCGTCAACAGGGGATTCGGCTGGAGCATCAGGAAAACATGTCCATGTAAAGTATATCCCATTGAACCACACTTTTATATACAAAAAACAGGTTTACAGGGGTATACATATTTGTAAAAAACGAAAATTTTCAGTAGAAATTGTTTGATATTTTTCTTATTTTTGCTCAAAACATAGATTGTGGGTACTCGTGAACGGCCTCACAGGCAGTTCTAATGTGTACCCACAATCTATGTTTTGAGCAAAAATAAGAAAAATATCAAACAATTCCTACTGAAAATTTTCATTTTATCTGTATATATAGCATGGACATGCTTTCGTAATGGGAAATTAGTAAGAAAAAGAAAGTCCAGAAATTGTTACAAAATTTTGCATTTAAAATCCAACAAAGACGTTTTGCTAGAAAGAAATGACAACAAACATTGTGGCACGACAGAACATGGTTAGAAAAATGAAATTTCAGATTATTGCATAAATACCCGTGTCTCACGATATTAACAGGAGTATATTAACGAAGACAAAGGCTGTGTATTAATCAGGAATTCCCCCCTCCACCCCCCTGCAATCATGTGAGCACATGCTGTCAATACACAGCTTATTATGCTCTTTATCGAGCACCACACAAAATACATGCTAATGATGGTAGCCAAACTCTGTCCTGAATGAGGATAAAAATGAAAGCTTTTACGCCTTTGAAAATGTGATGAGGCTCTAAAATATAGTATGCCATTGCTTTTTCTTTTCATTTTGCGCAATTTATGCAATAATAGCAATCAAACATGATTTTGTCATTCATTAACATTCACTATGTACACCCTGGGGTTTTAAACACTTCTCTCGGGACCTTGTGAATGTTAATGAATGGAAAATCATGTTTGATCCCTCTATTGGTGAAGTAGAGGAATTTGCTACGGTATCTTTGGAGCAAAACAATAAGGGTATTTATCAAATAGGCTTTGACTTTTCATAACTAAAATTGCAAAGCATATCATGAAACCAAATATTGTTGTTCTTTGTCACGAGTGTCAAAACTATTATGAAAATTTTAACTACATGTATCATGTAATTTCTATTTCAGATAACCGGTCATTTTTCTGCACTCACGATGGTTGCTCCAAAGCTTTTCGAACTCCCGACGCTCTCAAAATCCACGAGTTACAGCATGCAAATGAACATCCAATATCCTGTGAACACTGTGACTATATTTGTAAACAAAGAAATTCATTACGTTACCACATGCTTAAGAAACATCCGGAGATTGTGCAGAAAACGCTTGAGATGAAACAAAAACTTGTGTCATCTAAAACACAGACATTATTTGATACAGGATCTGACAAAAGCGTGCTGCAGCAGGACAATCATATAGATCATGTGTCAGAAGTGTTAACAGAGGTTGCTAGTGGTCGTGAAACGGAGTCCATAAGGCCGGTGGATCCATTAATTATGTCACCAAAGTCAGTAGAATCATCCATTATATCATCGCCCATTCATCATCCAGAAGAGAAATCCATTACCATGACAGCGGGGCCTATTACCACGCCGACTAGGGAAAGTGAGGCTCCTCGAGTTCCTATAGATGTGCCATTGTTACAAACGGATCATGAACCTGGTGTCGGCGAAAAGTCGGACTTGTCACAAACAAAACAAGGTATGTTACAGTAACAAAGATGGAAGAAAAAAATATGAATAAAATAAAATACAATATCATTATTTGAGCCGCCTCATGGGAAAACCAACAATCTGCAGAGGCGAAAACAAAGACGCAGATCAGCTTCGCGGTAACCGCGAAGCTGATCAGCGCCTTTGTTTTAATTTCACATACGTTCCGCTCATAGTTACATAATGCTTACTACTATTTCCCACGCTTGAAAAAATTTACGAGTCCATCGGAGGTGACCCTTGTATAACAAGGGGCGAGTTGACCCTTATCCAATACCGGGCTTTAGTCCGATGGAAGGAAACGGAAGTGACGTCTTCAGAATAATTTTCAAGCGACGCGTGACAGTTCAGCCATTCTTTGCTCTGCAAAAATTATTATCTTTTAGATAATATTCGGCCCCCTCTGTCTCTTTGTTCGTCGCTGTTATTATCCTACGCTTGACGCTAGTATTTCTAGCCCTTCCATTCATCAATTGGATTATTGTGAGTCATTTTTTCCGTATTCGGACTTACCCGTTTTCCGAGCTAGCCATTTCGGCCGGACATTTTGTCTTGCTCTGACAGGTAGGAAATTTTCTTTCACTAGAATTTTTTCTAGTAATTTTAGAGTGCATTTTTATTTATTCTTACTTGAAGAATAATATTTTCCTTGGTTAATATTTTTATGCTTCTATCTTATGCCTCAACTTACCGGTTCTTGTGGCCATAAGAAGGCCTCTTACGATGACCATCTATCTTGTGTTAATTGCACAAAGTGTTCTAGGTCTAATACGTGCTCTATTTGTAGAACTTGGCCTTCCCAAACGTGGTCTTTGTTTGAACGTCGCCGTTCTTATCGTAAGAAGGTGTTGAAGCATTCCGAGATGGTTAGAAGAACTAACAACTCAAACCAATCTCCTGCCAAAACAACCAAGGAAGCACTCAACGAGATGGGTCTAGACTCTTCCGAGAGGTCTGCTGTGGAGTCCGAGGGTGATGTCGATCCTTCCGGTTCGACCCCTAAGCCTGATCCTCCTTCAATGTCCGGTTTAGCCGACAAGCAAGGGGGACATGTGGCTAGGGACAAGTCCGGCAGTCTCCCTAGGGATTCTGTCCGGTCCGGTGGTGATCCCTCCCACCGTGTCCGGTCCGGTGATCGTTCTGATTATCGCAAGGACAAAGACAAGTCCGGCTCGGTCCGGTCCGGCTCGGTCCGGTCGGGTACGAAGGACACATCCAGTGGACTCTCCAAGTCCTCTGCCAAGGACAAGTCCGGTCCGGTCCGGTCCGGTGCTCGGTCCGGTGCTCGGTCCGGTGCTCTGAATGAGTCTAACTCTAAGAATGGGTCCGGTTCAGTCCTGCATCATTCTAAAGAGAGGACAGACTCGGTCCGGTCCGGTTCGGTCCGTTCCAGCCACAGAGACAATCCAGTTCCCAAGAAAAAGTCGGATTCTTCTCGACATCGTTCTAGGGAGAGGTCCGGTTCTGTTCGGTCCGGTTCGGTCCGGTCTGGTTCAAGCCGTTCCTCAGGTCATGGGAGACACTCTAGAGACCACTCTAGGTCTCTTAGTCGTTCCAACTCTAGACCCAAAACACGTTCTGCCTCAGGCAGTCCTGTTTCTATTCATTCGGATAGTAGGCACTTCCATCGTCATAGACGTTCTAGAGATAGATCTCGGTCAAAGGAACGCTCTATATATTCTCATAGGCAGTCTCGTAGAGACTCCTTTGTTCCTAGACAATTGGACTTAAGACCTTTGGGTCCTGATCCGCCAGCATGGCAACGCGATCATCTTTCAGGAGCTCAGGGTATCAGCTATTTTTATGGCTCAAATCCTTTTACCCATCAACGTCACAAGAAGAAAAGACAACATAGGTCTAGTTCTTCCTCTGTCTCTTATGATTTCCATAGGAAACATAAGAAATCTAAAAAGCACAAGAAGGATAGGAAGCGCAAGCGTTCCCCCTCCTCTTCTTCCACTTCTTCAGACTCTTTGAGTCCTGACAGAACTAAGAGATGTGATTCTAGGGATTCTGTTGTCAGACAGAGTATTCCTAAGGATTCGCCACGTCATCATTCTAGGGTCATTAATTCAGATGATGACAAAATCTCTATTCATGCAAGAGATAATGAATTTGATGATAATACTTCTCACAGATCGCATTCGACTGTCAATCAGACTGATCAGTCTATCGAGCAGGAGGAGTCAATCTCTTTCTCACAGACCATTGAAGAGATTTACAAACTCTTGCCTGCTGAAGAGTATCCTAGAGACTCTTCCCCTTCCGCTAGTCTTCCTCAGTCGGCCATTGAGCGACTACTGAAGGTTGATACTAAACCATCATGCTCTTTACCTCAAGCACAAGTGATCCAAGATACATGGAATTATCTTGAGAAACACTGTGACAAGGCTATTTTGAAGCCTGATTGGATCGTTGAATCTAAGGTACTGAGTAAACTAGCTCCAATTAAAAGTTATAAGTGCCATAATGAGTCTACACCTTCATTGAAGGCACCTGAACTTGATCAAGATGGTTATTTGCTGGATTTTTCAGCTTCTGGCTCCGCCTCACTTCCACTGAAAAATATCACAGCTATGGAGGACCAGGCTCGTCAACTTATGAGAATTTTATCACACGCAGATACATTCTCAGTGGCAGCCTTTAAATGCCTTGAGCAAGAGGAGCTTAACCCCTCGATTCTCAAGCGTATCCTCCAGTCTCTTGGTGTTTCCATCAGACATGCTGCTGGCCTTTCTTCTGTTCTAACTGCCGAGCTTTTTAGTGCCAGAAGAGATGCTACCATAGCCACTGGAAAATCTCTATCGAGCTCTGCCAAGGCTAGTCTTAAGAAGGTACCACTTACATCAGACACTTTGTTTGGTGGTACCCTTGAGGAGGTTCGTCAAAAGGACATCAAGGAAAAAAGGGATGCCCTAGTTGACGAGGCTTCGACAAGCAAAAAACAGTTTACTGCCCCAAAGCCAGTTTCTCAGAACAAGTCTAAGGGGAAGAAACCTACTCCTAGAAAGCCTCCTCCTCTTCAAAAGCCTAAACAGGACTATCCTAAGAAGTATAGCCCTGGTAAACCCCCTATGAGCAAAGACTCTTCTAAGAATCCTTTCTCTCGTAAGGGGGCCGGTAACAGACGTCACTGATGCCCCCTCTCCACTGCCCGTACAACCAAATCTTCCGGTCGGTGGAAGGTTGGCCCTCTTTGTCCAGCAATGGCAAGAGGTCACCAACGACCGATGGGTCCTTTCTTTGATAGAAAGAGGATACAAAATTCCTTTCGAGGAGTTACCACCTCTATCAAAGGACCCAATCTTCTTCCAACAGTCGTCCAGACCAGAACTGGAAGAAGAGGTGTCAAACCTTCTCCGAAAACGGGCAGTGGAGTGTGTAATTCCGGAAGATCCCGGATTCTACTCAAGAATTTTTCTGGTTCCCAAAAAGAACGGGAAGCTTCGCTTGATCATCGATCTATCTTCCCTAAATGCATTCATTGCTCCCAGGACTTTCACAATGGAATCATGCCAGAAAGTCCGGAATGCTATTCTTCCAGGAGACTGGGCTTTCTCTCTGGACTTGACGGACGCTTATTTACACGTTCCGATTCACAGACACTTCCGGAAGTTTCTTCGCTTCACTCTTCACGGAAAGGTCTACCAATTTCGAGCGCTCCCATTTGGACTGACGTCCAGTCCTTATGTGTTCACTCGTCTGATGCTGGTGATTGCCACGTACCTTCGCCGTCGTTCAATCACGCTATTTCCATACTTGGACGATTGGCTCATAAAAAATCAGAACTATCTACGTCTCGTTCAGGACAGACATTTTGTTCTGCAGCTGATTCCATCTCTAGGTCTGCTGATCAACCAGGAGAAATCAGATCTCCAGTTATCACAGAATTTCATCTTCATAGGGATGGAGTTTCTTACGAAACAGAATCTTGTCAGAGTTCCAATAGACAGGATTCAGGCACTGACTCTCATGGTTTCGCTTTTTGTCCAGAGGAAAGAAGTCTCTGCCAGACTGTTTCTCTCCCTCTTGGGCAAGTTGAATGCAGCAGCGGATTATGTGGAGTTGGGTCGACTTCATCTCAGACCACTCCAGTTCTCGCTCCTCTCACAGTGGAGACCACATCTCAATTCTCTAGACCAGAAAATTCAAATTTCCCCGGAAATTCGTCACCATCTGTCTTGGTGGTCCAACGAACACCGGTTACTTCAGGGAGTTCCTCTCAAAGTCAGCGCACCCAAGCACCATCTATTTTGCGATGCAAGCAATCTGGGCTGGGGCGCCCATCTAGAACCAGAGGGACTTCTGTTTCATGGTGTTTGGACTCCAGACCAGTCCCATCTACACATCAATTTATTAGAGATGAAGGCAATAACTCTAGCGCTTCACGAAGCCTTACTAGTTATTCGCGGGTCTCTGGTATTAGTGTCAACGGACAATTCGACAGTGGTGTCATACATCAGGAGACAAGGAGGCACACACTCACCGAACCTGTGTTTCGAAGTGTGGAGCACCCTTCGATGGTGTCAACAACACAAAGTTGCCCTGCAAGTGAGACATATTCCCGGCAGGTTCAATATACTGGCAGACAGACTTTCGCGCATGTCCAAGCCTATTCAGACGGAATGGACACTCAATCAGTCTGTAGCCAACAGAGTGTTTCAGTTGACAAACTTCCCGAACATGGATCTCTTTGCAACACGTCTCAATCATCGCCTTCCGATCTACGTGTCGCCCATTCCGGACATGAATGCCATGGCGATAGACGCCCTGACTATGGATTGGAACAATATCCACGGATATGCGTTTCCACCATTTCATGTCATTCCGAATGTTCTCGACAAGGTCAGACAATCTCGGTGCAGAGTAGTCTTGATTGCCCCGTTTTGGCCACACAAAGCGTGGTTTCCGGACCTGTTAGACCTGTTAGTCTCACGTCCAATAACTCTTCCCATAACTTCAGACCTTCTAGGGCAGTTGAACGGGAAGTTTCTTCATCAAAATCCGCAAATGCTTGCACTTCACGCCTGGGAGTTATCAAGCGAGCGGTCAGACAGAGAAACTTTTCTAGAGACGTTGCCACATTCGTCGCTAACTCTAGAAGGGCCTCTACAAGGAGAGTGTACGATGCCAAGTGGGATGTCTTCAGCGCTTGGTGTAAAAGCCGGAAGACTAATCCTGCCTCGGTCACTCCCTCGGTTGTAGCTGATTTCCTTCTTTTCTTATTTCAAGTCAAGAAGCTTCAAGTATCTACTATTAAGGGTTATCGTGCCATGCTCTCAAACACCCTTAAGTATAGTTCTAAGTGGGATTTTGGTTCTGATCCAATCATCTCTGAACTGATCAAATCCTTTGAACTGGAACGCCCAGTTCACAGAACTTTATTTCCTAAATGGGATCTCTCACTGGTTCTTTTGTCGCTTTGCAAGGCACCATATGAACCTCTGAGCAAGGCTCCAGTTCTCTATCTCACTATGAAAACAGCGTTTCTGCTAGCTATGGCCTCAGCAAAACGTGTTAGTGAACTGCATGCCTTATCTATGGACAGGGACCATCTTCGGTTTTCTGACTCAGATGGTTCTCTAACAATCCGTACTCAGCCTGGATTCTTTGCTAAGAATCAGTTGCCCTCAAGATCGTCGCAATCGATCTGTATTCCAAGTATTCCGAGGGCTTCAGCATCTATTGGCTTTAACAGAAAATTATGTCCAGTTAGGGCCGTTAAATGCTATTTGGAGAGAACTAAAACAGCTCGAGGTAATAGATCTCGTCTGTTCATACCCATTAAGGGTAATCATGATATAAATAAATCCTCTGTGTCAAGATGGATTAAGTTTACAATTAAGTTAGCTTACAAACATATAGCTTTAAGTAGTTCTAGTTTGCTAAGTTTTAAGTCTCATGAAGTAAGGGCGTTGGCATCTTCATTGGCATATGCGTCCAACATACCTTTGAACGAGGTTATAAATGCGGCAACCTGGTCATCTCAGTGCACTTTTGCCAAGCATTATTTGCGAGACCTGTCAAGACAGCAGCCCAATATCTCACTCTTCGGCCCAGTCGTAACTGCCCAAAGAGTCGTGGGGGGGCCCGAAGTTCCGGGTCCAAGCCAGTCATAATCGGATCTGTGCCCATAACTAAGCTGTTCCGGACCTTCAAAGGTAATAGATCTGATAGACATTGTCTAGAAAGGATAGAGGTTTCTATGGGGTTATACATTACCATTTATGATTACATATTTACTCCTTTACAACCTCTTTCAGATGGAATCTCATATTAGATTCCTCGGTCCTTTCTGGACAGATTGCGAGTTCATCGGATGGTTACGTCTATTGCTGGAAAGCCTGCCATCAGGTTTCTATTCTAGCATTATGTAACTATGAGCGGAACGTATGTGAAATTAAAATTAAATTTTTATAAGTAAAATTTATTTTAATGATCATACTTACGCTCATAGTTACAGTGAGGTTCCCACCTCCTCCCCCTTTCCAGTTGTTTTAGATTGGAAAATTATTCTGAAGACGTCACTTCCGTTTCCTTCTATCGGACTAAAGCCCGGTATTGGATAAGGGTCAACTCGCCCCTTGTTATACAAGGGTCACCTCCTATGGACTCGTAAATTTTTTCAAGCGTGGGAAATAGTAGTAAGCATTATGTAACTATGAGCGTAAGTATGATCATTAAAATAAATTTTACTTATAAAAATTTAATTTTCGCTACTCGAATAGTACAATTCCTCTTCTACTTAAATCCGAAATTTCAAGCTTATAGCTCTTTTCTGTGCTTGTACAGGCCGGTTTGTGTCGGACCTGTTCGGAAACCACATTGTTGGTTTTCCCACGAGGCGGCTCATTTACTGCTACACCACTAGTGTGAAGACATGAAGGATGGGGCAAGTCTACATAGTCACTATTGAAAGGTTACTAGTGAAGAGTCGGGTCTATACTGCAATGGTTCATTTCTGAAACAATACATGTTTTGTGTTCGCCACAATGCTACCAAAGCCATTATGCTACCAAATGAAAACATGGTGAAGCGAATAAGCCTTATTGGCTCCTGGTGCTTCGAAGAAACACAGTAACATATGAAAATATTTTTCAGGTTCCGAGGTGACCCCAGTGCCAAAATCCTCTGAGGCTGATTTGTATGAGTTTCAGAGTGAGGATGAGGATGGTCATCAAATGCAGCCTGGTTGGTATTATTTTACATTATGAAAACTTGCCCATGCAACATACAGAGAACTTTTTCTGCAGTAAAAGTTGAAAATTTCATTGGAAATTTTTTGTGATATTTTCAATATTTTTGTTCAAAACATTTAGTTAGGGCCGCTGTGTCGAGATTTGAGCTCCCGTGGCAATTTTTTGCTAAAAGTGATTCCTGTCCATTTTCATGTAGAGAAATATATGCCCTTCCAGAAAAACGATGTTTCCAATTTTTCCTTGGCGTATTAACGTCACAATGACGTCACAAAGTGACGTACCAACTTTTTCTCAGAAGTGGACATTGTATCTTTTATTGCACATAAAATAAGCAAATTTGTATGTTTTATTTGGTCGTGTAGTGGTTTGAAACATGTTGATGAGATATATATATTGTTAATGCAATTCTAGCCTTCATGTAACGTAAAACTGACGTCATTTTGACGTTAATTCGATAAAATTTAAATTATGTGCGAAAACAATTGTAAATTACTAATAATTTGACCGTGCCATGTACATTTAGTAAAAACACAATATGTTTAAAGGAAAAACCAATACTAACGGCGTATAGCTACGCATCTTGCTAAGAAATCCAGCGCACATTCTGATCGGAATCGGCACCGCTGAACAAAACATTAGTTAATGCCGCTGTGTCTAAATTTTGGCTCCCGTGGCATATGTTTGGTAAAAGTGTTTCCTTTGGATTTTTATACAGAGCTATATATGCCATTAAAAATAAAAGATGCTGTTCCAATTTTTTTATTCCAAATATTAACGTCAAAATGACGTCACAAAATGACGTAACAAAATGACGTAAGCTCTTTCTAATCAAATTAGGTGGATTTTATTGATGTTTTTTTTTTCGAAGCGCTAATAGTGGCATTAAATGCTTACTTTTAAGGCAGAGTGGTTAAATATGCCTATGGCAAAACTAAAATGCAATTTTGATTCTATGTAGGCTCAACTGCTACGTGAAAGTGACATTGGTTTGACGTCTTTGTGTTAGAATAAGAAATATACTATACAAGAAAATACTTGAACACACAAGATAAAATGTACATCACCAATTTGACGAAAATACAGCAGACATGTTTCTGACTAAATGATCGCCTCATAAATGGTACAATTGGTGGAAAACATTTAATTACATCAGTGTATTGACGTTGCATGAACCAAAAAAGCTTTATACTATGTAAATAATGTTTATTATTCCAGTTTTTCGCCAATTTTGGTAAAGGAATTCCACCAGGGTTCGAAGTGCCCATCTCTCCCCGGGTTTACCCATGGTTTTTACCCGGGTAAACCCGGGTTGGGCTTTAAGCCTTATTTTGAAAAAGTGGGTACTTAGTGGGTCCTCACTATTTTTTATGTTCACATTTGTGTATTTTACAGTAATTTGACAGACAAAAAAAATATTTTTTTTTCTTTAAAAACATACACTTAAGTAAAATTTACTACTAATGTGTACTTTATATTACATCCACTAAAATTCCATGACACCATCAATTTTGAATTTTAGTAAGAGCTGATGATAGTTTTAGAACTGTTCTTCAATGAAATCTAGCAATGAAAGTATGTCATCAATCATGTCTCTCACATTTAATAGACAATTGCTTTAATCCTTTGTTTGTGTTTTCACCTAATTATTGCTCTAGGAAGTGTTGATAACACTTTTATAATAATACCCCATATGACACCTATTTAGGCACTGCTAAAATGAGGTGTTAACTAATTGTTTGGTATGTTTGTTCTAAATTTATGTCACTTAGATGACTGCCTTGTATGTCTAGCTGTAATGGCATCTGGCATGGTAGTTAAATGATGGATTATAGGTAAAATGTGACTTAGCTAGATTTATCTGATTATTTTTATGGCAGTAGAAATATCTTTCTCCATTCTCTTATCATAAGTCTGTCACAGACCAAGTCTTTCTTCTGTTCATGTCGATCAGCCATTTAGTAACAACAACAAAAAAACTCAACGTTAAAACCTCTGTATCTTTTCAATCCTGTCAAATCGTCAAACACCCCTAATGCAATCTTGCCAGCCTGGTTAGATAGCTGATTGTTCTTTTGGGATTGCTTCACACAAACTAAATAGGTTATTCAAATGAGATAAATTACTTGTACATTCATTTTTCTAAAATGCCTGAATACCTTGCTCAATACTAGATATAAAGATCATAAAATTTCTAATACTGGTCACTACCCGCTACCCAGTGGGTATACGGGTTTACCCGCAGAAACCCACTGGGTTGGGTTTTATGGTTTAATACCCGGGTTTTTCGAACCCTGAATTCCACGAATTATTTCGACATTAAAGTATTGCTTTGCGTTCATTATGTTTGATTTCGGAATTATACGTGAAATGTTATTCATTATAGTAGTATTCTGGTCCCTTTAGCTTCATTTGCGTTACGAAAATTTACCATCACGGTGGGCTTCTTCCAAATGACTTAATAAAATTTCCACCACCATTTTATAAGATTATCATTGTATAAAGTTTATAAGGTACAGTGATACTTAAAATGCAAGGTATTTGGTTACAAAATTGACAGTAAAGTAATCGACAAGACTACTGGAATGCCATATACTACACATCTTTCTCTTGCTCGTGGAAATTTCTATCATCGATGTGTTAACTCGTGCGTACTTCAAGGGGGTGGGTACAGTTTTGAAAATAAGTCAGGTCTGAGGACTAAATCCATTGGAGTTAACTAATTAGGCACAACATAGTCTCAAGCCTCATCACAGTATGTCATTGTTTTGAAAGTTGTCACGGGATCTCAGGTTGTAGTCTCAATCCGAAGGACTGGAGAAGCCCGAAATCGAACTTGCGACCCCTGGTTTACAAGGAAAGTGGCTTAATCACTGTGCCACGGAGGCTTACGGTATCTCATACATCCTCTTGGCCTTTCGTATCATAAATGATTCTCTGTTATTGATCTTCGGATATGCATGTTAGCTGTGCACTGACTTTAGAAAAGTCTGGATGTATACTTCCAACTTTATCAGTTATATGAAAGGCCCGTGCGATGAATGCGATATAATTCGCTTTATCGTATAATTGGCATTCATTTGCATCATTGGCCATCTTAAATTATCACGATGAAAACGATAAAACTAGTGTCTTAAGCGATGCTTCATATATATAGTATCCAGCCGCGCATCGCCTTTGCGACTTCATGCAATTCCAATGCTAATCTTGCTTTCTCCAGCACCTGCTGCATCATTTGCTTTTGCTGTAGGTACAAGAAAAATTCAGTGATGTGATGCATACATGGTGACCGTGATCATGCATGCACTTGTTCAGACTGACACATTCTCTGATTATTTTTCAGTGACACTCGGGTTATAACAGGGCTTATTATGATACATGTGGTGTTTGCCATGCTATATAATTATGCTTATCTGGGCTTTGATACTGGCTTCCAGAAGAAAAAATGAATTGGTGACAAATTATTCAACCTACGAAAACTGCAGGCGCAAGCAAGTAACAAACAATTGTGCTAGATTACGTAAAATATATCAACTGCGATACTAAAATACAAGGCACTATGCATCAAGTTCAGCAGTCATGTGACAGCTATGACCTTAATATAAGTATAAAAGAGACAAACAGATCTGAAAACCTTCGATTAAATTAAGTTAATCACTGTTTGTCGGTCAGCTGTACGCAGATAAATCACTCTCGCTGTGCGCTCGTGATTTGCTCTCCTTTACAACCGACCGAGAAACAGTGATATATTACTCAACAATTCACTCCCAGAGCTGATCTATTTCTTAATTAAAGACGCGCTTTCTTTAAATATAAACAATCAGGTTGGTTTGGTCATACATAATGGCCAAGTGTTTGAGTCATGTTTGGTCTGGTCAATGTCTCTCCTGTGTATTTAACCAGTACTGTGTGGAGCTGAAAGTGCTTTGCTCAATGTCACTATACAAAAATGATAAGTATTGAACATCATTTGCAAATGAAGTACAAAAACACACATATCGGTGACAGAAGACCATAAAGAGAAGAACAACATAGTGTTCATGAATGCGATGATACCGTCCTCTGGTCTAAAAAGATTATTTACTTTTAATGTGAAACATACCGGCAAACTCGAATTTAATTAGGTTCACTATATCAGTTAGTTGAAGTTCAAGAAGCTTAAGTACCATTTACTACTAACTAGTTTGCAAATTGTCATGTAAATAGTATATACATTTTACTTGAAATGGTTAACGACCAGCAGCAATTTTTGTTTCATTTAAAAAGAAGTAAGGACGCGTCGCTTAGGCTTTAATACGAAATATTTTTCAAGCGTCTAAGGTCATTTAGTGCACATTATATATGAACATAAGCACTTGTTGCACAAACCTTATTTTTCACATGAATTATTAATCTTAGACACAACCTATGACTGAAATATCGCCCCCCTACAAAACGGGATACCTTTGGCATTTGAGCTTCCAAAATAATCCACCGTTTATACTTATGTGACGTCATTTTTCAAACACTGAGGTCATTATGACGTTATTGTTACAAATAATTTATGTTCAAAACCAGCATATTAATTTTATGTTAAAATGTGTTGTTTTTATTAATATAACAGCTAATCAAACTATTCACGGTTATTACAATCAAGTAAATAGCCCTAAGTTAATAATTTTGGTATACGACAAAATAACTGCACACGTCACTTTATGACGGAACGTCGCGTTAACGTCAAAACAATTTAAAAAATTAGAAACATCTTTTTTTCTGATAGGAAATATATATTTTCTACAAAAAAATATCTTGTTTGCAACTGTTTATCAAAAATACAAACAAGACTACACAGTAGCATGTATTTCACTTACTAACGTCATATTTACGTCATAATTACTCTCAAGTAATTCAAAATTGCATTTGCTATAAACGGACATGATGCCATCTTTATAATATTAGCTCAACTGATCAAAATATACAAGTTATGTCCAATATTTACTTTTAATGGGTTCATTTAACTCTATTTATAGGCATTTTACTACGCAAAAATGGGTACCATCTTATGTGACGTCACTATGACGTTAAAACGTCATGAAAAAATTGGAAACATCTTTTTTCTTAAATAGAATATATTTTTCTACAAGAAAATGCATGTTTCCCACTTTTAGCAAAAATTTGCCACGGGATTACACAGCGGCCTTGACTAATTGATTGTAGGTACTTGTTAGAATCATCTTTTTAAGAAAGTCGAATGATTTTATATTAAGTCTAACAGTCTATGGGAAATATTTTAGATACGGCTGAAAGTCTTACGAATATGAAACTTGTAACTAGTTTGAAAAAATCCCATGTCCCTGAAGGGATTCGAACCTGGATCGCCGGGGTAGAAATGATCATTTAATCATTTATGATTATGAGAAAGTCGTCTTTTGACTATGACTCAACTGGTCCATTTCCGACAAGCCCCCATATTACGAATACGAAAATTCATAAATAAGAGATGATGCATGGTTTGAATAAATCCCATGTCCCTATTGGGATTCGAACTCGGATCGCCGGGGTAGAAATCTAATGCTCTAACCACTGAGCCGAAGAGTCGACTCCCTAACTCAGTATGTCAGAGATTGTACCTATATGATACCATAGTATTGAATAGTTGTGCTGTTTAAAGACGCTACGCATCCAACCATGGAGTGGTGTAATTGGGCATAACACAAGATTCACAGAGTTAAGAGGAGGATGGTCAAGGGCTTTTCTCTATATAAAACTGGGTCTGGTTTACAGTACCAAATTTTTTCCCAGTTGGCTGAAAAATTTCCCAATTGATCTGAAAAATTCCCAACTGCTAAAAATCATGCTATTGTTTGCCAGTTTAGTGAAAGAAACAAGCTTTTCCCCACTTTAATTGCTAAAAATCCTGCCTTTTTTCCCAATACATGTATAGCAAAAAACATGCTACATGTATTTTTCCCAATTTCATCGGTACCAAAAATTTTCCAAAAGCTGAGAAAAAGCCCTGATGGTCATCAGAATACAAATTGATCAGGCTGGTTCCAGAGACAACCATCACAACTGAGAACAACTACCATGGAGAAAATCAGCATGCAACAAACGGTAATAAATACCTGTCTGGTAACAACTGTCCACGGATCCGAATGACCCATGGAAAGTTGTCCTCTGACAGGTATATGAATACCAGTCTAGCATTGATTTTATCTGTTTTGGTTGTTCCCTGTCGGGTTGGTTGTTCCCTGTCGTCTTGGTTGTCTCTTGATAACCGGTGTAATGATATGTAGGAGGTTTACAAAATAGAAACGTAAATCTGAAGACACATATTTGAGCCGCATCGTGAGAAAACCGGAATTCTGCGTATGCAAAAACAAAGGCGTAGATCAGCTTAGCAGTAACTGCGAAGCTGATCAGCGCCTTTGTTTTCGCTACACAGATAGTACAATCTCTCTTCTTCATAAATCCGAAATTTCAAGCTTCTAGCCGGCTTCTGTGACTGTACAGGTCGGTTTGTGTCAGACCTGGTCGAAAACCCCGAAGACCGGTTTTCTCGCGTCACGGCTCATTTAGTGGTCAAGGTTTGGGGGTGGATGTTAACAGTATGGGCAATACATGCTTCAGTTAGTGCAGACAATACCATCATTATCAACTACCTGTTATAGCATTAAACAAGAGAGCAGTCAGCTTCTGTTTTAATCAACAGCTTATTTTATTATTGACTATTCTAATACAGAACTTGTTTTAAATAATCAATAACTTGCTGAGCCATTCTGCTTTCTATTGATGCCAAAATCACCAGTCAGCTGTGCAGTAATGTAGCATTTGATCAGCACCTTGATTTTTGCTACTGTAAAAAGTCTTTCATAAACCATAAATTGCAAGCCTCTAGCCATCTTTGTTGACTGTATAGCCTGGTTAACCAGGTTTATGTCCGTCCTTGTCTGAAGCGCATAAGACAAGTTTTCTCATGAGCCTAATCAGCTGTTGTCTTTCCAATACCCATCTTGCACATGCTGTCTGCTCCACAGTTGGTACAAAATGAGGATAATTGGGGACAATTATAAGATAATTTTGTTTTCTCTCCATAGAATTATTCGTTGTTGGTACTCATTTGAATCCCCTCTCCGAGGCAAATCTAACGACTACCCACAATATATGTTTTTGTGAAGAATTGAAAATTATCAAGTAATTATCAATCATTTCTGATCGTCACAGTGTGACTTCAAGAGACTGGGAAAATCACATATGATGTATCTTTAATGTATTGATTACATAAAGATAATGAGGGATATAATAAATGAGCCGCCTCTTAGGAAAACCAACAATGTGGTTTCCGAACATGCCTGACACAAATCAGGCTGTACAGTCAAAGAAACAGGCTAGAAGCTTGAAATTTCGGATTTAAGTAGAAGAGGAATTGTACTGTCAGAGTAGCGAAAACAAAGGCGCTGATCAGCTTCGCGGTTACCGCGAAGCTGATCTGCGTCTTTGTTTTCGCCTATGCGGATTGTTGGTTTTCCCATGAGGCGGCTCAGATGAGCTTCAGAAGCCTGCATAGTGATAAAGTCACGCTGCTTGTAAACCAAGGGTTGCTATGACTTGGAACTCGGGCTTCTTCAGCCTTTTTGGCAAGACTTTAAAACTGATGTCCCATCTCTATGTACTCTACATCAAGAAAACATGTCAGTGTAATGTATGCCCCTTTCAACCCCACATTTATATGGCAAAACTGGGGTCTGCAGGGGTATACCTATTTTTCTTATTTTTGCTCTGAAACATAGATTGTGGGTACTCGTTAGAAGCACCTCGGCGAGTCTGTTCTAACGTGTACCGATCAATATTTTAGCTATAAGAAAAATATTTTTTAGAACTTTTAAAATCTCTGTATTATTACGTGTTGTAACTTTGAATCGGGCTTCTCCTGTCTTTTGGCAAGACTAAACAAGTGTCCCATCTCCATGTACTGTATAAAACATGGACACCACAACCATTATCAGTAAATAAGCTTCCATGTTAGAAACCTGGTTTTGGCATTGGCATAACCCATGAAGCAACAACATGACTGAGTTGTTGTCTTAGACATTTTAAACAAACAAAATCAAATCAAACAAACAAAACCAGTCAATTATAAAAAAAAAAAAAAACAAGAAAAGAAAAAGAAAAAAAAAAAAAAAGATAAAAATCATACAAGGACGATTTAGTATATACATTTAATTTGGTTTTCTTTCTAAGTACTGGACATATTTACAATAGAAATTTGCAAAAAATATCAGTTAGGCCATCAACTAGCTTAATTGTACATGTTCCTGAAATGTTGCTGAAGACATGTATTTGATACATCGTACATTTACTTTGTACCTGTAAGTTTAAAATGGTTCATTTTGTAAAGAAAATCATATCTCCCATACTATGTGATACCATCGGTACAAACATCTGTGACATTAGGGCATTATAATTATAAATGTTCATTGTTTGGATGAGTTTTCATATTTTTCTTGGTAACATATGTTTGTATCTTCTCTAATAACCCATTATTGACAAATGTAGTTTCCCATTATTTTAAAAAGGATGTGGCCCCCATGGTCGAGTGGTTAGGAGCCATGATATTTCATTACCTCGCTTAACCATTTGATCGTCTCACTGCTGTGCCCAGTGTGGGTTAGAGTGTGAGACAAGCCAAGTTCTGCTTGCGGGTGTGCCAGGTGTTTTTTCTCTGGGTTCTCCTGTTTTCGCCCCACCTACTGATTGGCCCGTCTCGTATGAGCTGAAATAGTCTTGAAAGGGATGTTAAACTCAATCAAAAAAGAAATTAATAAATAAATAGGGTGAGTCCACTTCTGTTTTTAGGGGCGTTAGGGGTGATGTTTATTTTTTAGTTCATTTTCAGGCAAACAGAAGTTCCCCTGATAGGACTCCATGTTCTGCAGTGTCTCATCTGGGGCTACATTGTTTGCCTATGTCCCGCTAATAGAACTCCAGGCAGGCTTATCTGAGTTTAAATGATCTTTTTCCTAATACATGTCACATATAACAAGCTAATATGACCATGGTTTTCCAACCCCACCCACTCAAGAGCCAAACTAGCATTTGCATTCAATCACCTTATTGAAGTAGTAACACAAATTGTACTTAGGGCTTCTCTTTGTATCAAAAATATCACTAAATAAAATACTTTATTATATAACTATAAATAGACAGTATTTCAGAAAAAGGTACAAGTAGGCAAAGATCAGGAAAAGGCGCAATCAGAAAAAGATTCCCACTCCAAAAACCGAGGTGGGAAAAAACCAAACTAACAATCAGGTACTCACACCATGAAACATATCGTAAGCCGAATGAGCAGCTATTTTCCCAATAGGTGGCCACTCAGTTACCTTAACTTAACTAAAAATATGAAAACATACATAAGGCGCCAACAGCACAAAAATTTTTTTATACACCAAAACATAAAACAAAAAGAACCACCACAGAAGTATCGACTTGGAACGATCAGTAACACAAAGTTACTGGCGGGCAGTACAGACAATGCTTTCAGCCCATTGCATATTTTGTGATACTGTAAATTCAGAAATTTTCGCGTGACTTTTATTTCGCAAATATTCTATTTCCGAATTATTCGTGAGTTCTAGAATTCGCGGGTGAGTGTCCATGTATTCTATAAAGTTTATAGTGACTCTTTATTAGCGAGAACTTGGAATTCGCGAGGCAACCAATTCGCGAATATTAGCGAAAATTGAGTTCTCATGAATATTTCCGGATTTACAGTATTCTATGACCTGGGATTTTTCCCATTAAATATATGTTGCTAAATTTAGAACACTGTATCTATCATGGAAATGTACATTGATTGATGTCTTGCAGTCCTGCTGATGAACTACAGATGATATTTACTACTGTTTAATTTATTTGAATGAAGACTTTATGTCCCACTGAACTTTTTATACCCCCCGCAAAACGAAGTTTTAGGGGGGTATACTGTTTTCAGCCTGTCCGTCATTCCGTGACTCCGTGATTCCGTCATTTCGTCAACATTGTGACGTCTTTGCTGAATAACTTGAGTAGCTTTTGCCTGATTTGTTTCAAATTTTCACCACACTTGCACCATCAGACAATACATGTGTGGTATGAATTTAGGGGCCAAAGGGTCAGTATTGCAAGAGTTATGGGACTTTTTAAGTCTTCCTATAACATGTTTGCCATAGTACTGAAAGTACATACTTTGTGAAATCAACTCCTCTTACAGCTTTCAATGTTTCCTTTTAATATTTTGCTGAAATGTTTCAGATATATTGCAGATGTGCATGAACAATTGTCATGCTGAAAAAATCATTTTTGACAAATTTAAAGCATTTTAACTTAGCAAATTTTCTATAATTGCTTATATTCAATAATGGTTGGTAGTGCATACTTTGTGAAATCAACTCCTCCTAGGGCTTTCAGTGTTTCTTTTCAGTACTTTGCAGACATGTTACAGACATATTGAAGATGTGCATGAAGAATTATAATGCTGAAAAAATAATTTTTGACAAATTTACAGCATTTTTTAACTTAGCCATTTTTCGACTATTGCTTACATACAATAATGGTTGGTAGTGCATACTTTGTGAAATCAACTCCTCCTAGGGCTTTCATTGTTTCTTTTGAATTCTTTGCAGATTTGTTCCAGATATATTGAAGATATGCATGAAGAATTTTTATGCTGAAAATTTTAGTTTTGACAAATTTACAGCTTTTTTAACTTAGCCAATTTTGACCATTTCTGCTTATATTCAATTATGGTTGATAGAACATACTTTGTGAAATCCAACTCCTCCTGGGGCTTTCAGTAATTCTTTTCAATACTTTGCAGACATGTTACAGACATATTGAAGATGTGCATAAAGAATTTTATTGGTGAAAAAATAATTTTTGACAAATTTACAGCATTTTTCAACTTAGACATTTTTCAACCATCGCTGATATACAATACGGCTGGTAGTGCATACTTTATGAAATCAATCCTCCTAGTGCTTTCATTGTTTTATTTGAATTCTTTGCACACTAATGTTCCAGATATATTTCAGATGTGCATGAAGAATTCTTATGCTGAATAATTTATTTTTGACAAATTTACAGCTTTTTTTTAGCCTAGCCAATTTTTGACCATTTCTCATGATAAATAATGATCAACAGTGTACAGTGAAATCAACAATAATTTTACTCCCTGGGCTTTCAGTATATTATTAATTACCTTACAGACATGAGTCAGACATACGGAGGATTTAATGCTGAAAAGATATTTTTGACAAATTTTCTGCATGTTTCACTTAAAGGCCTTTAAGTTATTGGCCTTAGATAATTTTGCGGGGGGTATACTGAAAGCCTTGCTTGCAGCCAATTTCTAGTTAGTCATGCTGGGACTTTATGCAAGCTGTTGAAAACAATCCATTTTCCATACATGTGATGAGTTTGAAACAGGAATCAGGGAGATTTTTCTTCCATTTCAGGGAGATTTTTGAAAAATGTATAGAATATATAGGGAAATTCCTGATTCATTTCAGGGAGATTTTGATTTTTCGTTAAAAAAGTGGTACATTTTAGAAGAATTTTTACCAATTTTACGGCTCATTTCCTGGAGTCTCCCTGATGATGAGGGAGGCATCACATGTATGATTTTCAAATGAAAAATATTTTTTTTTTCTGCTCATTCTTTTTAAAAGTCTTGTATTAAAAGAAAGCGTTATACAATAAAACAATTGTTGACTATTGAGTCATTGAATATGATGTGATATCCAACAGAGACTACCAATATTGACCGAGGCGAAGCCGAGGTCAATATTGGTAGTCTCTGTTGGATATCACATCATATTCAATGACTCAATAGTCAATAATTGTATAGTATATTATGTTTTGAAGCAGGATTAAATCAAGCTGTTTATTTATTTTACAAATATGATCAGTTCCAAGAAAATCAGTTGGGAAGAAACCGTTTTATATACAAGACTTGTCTTTTTAAATTATAAAAAAAATCACACACACTATTTTAGATCGCCAAAATGATAATGATGGAGCACAAATTGAACTGCAAAACCATTTACATATTTATGATAAAAACATTGTTCTTGGTAATCTGATTTATATGTTCATCAGGATAACATGTCCGTGAAATGTATACCCCTTAAACCCCACTTTTGCTTATTTTTGATCCAAAACATAGATTGTGGGTACTCGTTAGAACTTACGCGTAGAAAACTTTTTTTTTTTTTTTATAAAATTACAAGACATCTAATTGCTGGCGACCTACTCTTTTGTTCGGTTGAGAACTTGCAACATGTGTTGTGACATCTTTAGAAAATCATTGAAATTTTCTGCAGTAAGAAAATCCATTATATGCCATTAGAGACATGAAAGATACATGACAGCCCATGCACGTATCTAGGCATTATTATAAGTAGATTGCTTAAAATTGCACAATTTAGTTCTTGCAGCTTTATATCTGAAATGTCATTCATTTCTTTAATTTATCAATGAAATTGAATGAATCAGTTGAATAGCATCTTACGCAGCTTTTAATTCATAAAACTATTTTCTTTCTACAAGTCTAGTTTTAAAATAGCTAATTAATTATTTTGTACCTACTGTTGCTTGGTTATGAAGTTCGAGAACTTGTAACATGTGTTACACCATCCTTAAGAATCTTGTTTCTATAGGACTTAAGTTTTGATACTAATAGATTAATGCTTAAAAATAATTTATGCAGAAGGCATAGTGGTAGAGCATCTCACTCTGACTTGACAGGTCTTTGGGTGGAACCCAACCAGTGTCTGGTTATTAACTTTAGCGAGACACATTAGCTCCCCATAGCACTGGTTATGCACTATGAAGCTGTGGCCAGGCCCCTCCATGCCTGAAAAGGTTCTTGACAGTGAAAACTACAAAGCATTGCCTTTACTTGTGTTTAGAGATAATCAAGTTAAAACCACAAAACATTCAATGATTGCCTTTACTTGTGTTTAGTGATAATGATGGTAATCATAATGAACGATGATGATGATGATGATGATGATGATGATGATGATGATGATGATGATGATGATGATGATGATATAACTACTACTATTACTACTAATAATAATTAAAGTGATAAGGATAACAGCGTAACATGTTTGTATATTGTCTAATTCCAGGACTACTGCGGAAGGAGTACGACAAGGACAAGCCACCCCTACCCCCTGTCAGCACTCCCATCAGTAGTAACATCACCCCGGTCAACATAGATCTGAAATCACCAGAAATCAAAACCACGGACAAACCTATAATCCCTGCAGAGACAGTCAAAGTCAGGAAAAAGCCTGGTCCTAAGCCTAAACCAAAGCCTGAAAAAACTGAGGAAGATTTGAAACCGAAAAAGCGCGGACGTAAGAAAAAGAGTGAAACTGAAAAAGCTGAAGTTAAAACTGAAAATAATGAAGCAAGTGAAACAAAAGATGTGAAGGATGATAAGAATGTAAATGAGGAAAAGAAAGGAGATGAAGTGAAAAAGACAAAAGGTAAAAAGAGAACTGGTTCTCCGAAGGGGAAGAAGGACAAAGCTGATACTGGTAAAGATAGCGAAACTGAGAGTGAAAGCCCAAGTAAAGTTGAAAATAAACCTGAGAAAAAGAAGCGTGGCAGGAAGCCAAAGCCAAAAGTAGGTGTTGAAACTAAGGAAGAACCAGTTAAAAAGAAACGTGGGAGGAAACCAAAGGTTAAGGATGTAGGAGTTGTTGAGGAAAAGGTTGAAGCTCCTGATCTTGATACTGGAGAGCAGGATGCTACTATTAATTATAGTGAAGTTGAGGGTGGTGAATTGTTGACTGATAGTAAAGATGGGGTTTCAGATATAAATAATGACTCCATAGATACTGGAAAAAATCAGGGAACATCTCTCATAAATATTAGTGAAAGCTTAAAGGCAGATCTTGAAACCTCTGGTAAGGAAGAAAAAACTGACCAGGTTAATGCTGAAGACAATACAGGTTTAAATGAAAGTGCAGAATCAAAGAAAGAAAGTGCAAAAGAAAGTGAAGCAGAAAGTGACAGATTCAGTAGTGATTTAGGGTCTGATTTTGAAGAAGATCTGAAACCCCCGCCCGCTCCTCGACCCCCTCCCATGTATGACAGTGAGGATGGGGATATCGAATCTGGCCCTGAGAATGAGGACTTTAATAACTCAATGTTAAGTAATGAACCTCTCAGAGACTTTGAATCGTCAAGGGAAATTTCACGTGAGATTTCAAGGGACTTTGAAAGTTCAAGAGATGAAAGCGCGAAAAATCCAGGTAGCGAAATAAATTCAGTTGAAACTGCTACTCCTACAACACCAAGAGATGAGGGTCAACCTATGTCTAATAAGATGGATTCTGTTCGAAGTGTTGAAGAACATAGTACACCTCGTACACCGTACACGCAGGATGTAGGAACTCCGCATCACTCACATCCTGGTAGCGTTCCCCCTCTTACTCCATCCCATAGTAGTATACCTCCAACACCAACAGCTACAAATGAATTTGAATCTCGGGGCATTGATGGTAGAGTTGATGACAGAATTATAGACACAAGAGTTGATGATAGAATTAAGGGACAAAACAATGATGAAAATACAGATGAAAGTTCAATGCCTGAGGTGGATAAAGATTATGTTGGAAGATTCTTTGAGGAAATTCAGAGTACTGTCTCTCAGCCTGTAGATCAAATAACAAGAATGAATAGCATGGAGGAGAGTAGTAAGACTAAGGAGATTCCTGATCTTGCTCAGCCTGATAGTGGCGTGCCGTCGTCTCTGACGTCAACGGAGAGTAACATGCAGATGCAGTCACCCCCTGCAGATTTGTCAATGAAAAGAATGGAAATGTTAGCAGGGGAGAGACCCCAAGAGGAGCAATATCAACCCAGGCCAACCAGCGAATCTCGGCCAGCTGATCGCATACCAAGTGTCTATGACTCGCAATTCCCTAACCCCCTAGATCCTTATGGCCCTCCCCTAGCTAGAGATTCTGTACTAAGACAGGCCGAATCTGTCAAAGTCCCCAGCCCTAACCCAGCCAGTTTTATGAGGTTCCCCGAAAGTGACTCTGTATTACAAAGACAGAAAATGGGTGGGCCTTATGATAGAAATATTCAGAACTTACAAAGGATAACTGATTCAGCTCTCCCCGCCCCTGCTCACACAAGTTCGTCCCCCTTACTTCGACATGATATGTTTCCCTCGGCAGCAGCAGGGTCTGTGTCGAGAAATCCCTTTCAGAGTTCGTGGACTGGGCAGGATGTGAGGCCAGCCCACTGGAGTCATCCTGCATATCTTCAACGGCCGCTCGATCAGCATTCAACACCAGGGTCATCAAGTTTGTTTGGAAAGGACTCTTATCTTGCTAGTCGCGATTTCATGTTTGATCCCACTCGAGTTGCAGCTGAACGAAACATGTTTTCTAGCCTCGCATCATCACAAAGACCTGATATACCCCATGACACTTTTCAGTTTGATCGCTTTGACCTTGGAAGTTACTTAAGTAGTCATGGTTACAATGCATCACCATCACTACCAGTGGATTACACTCGTGCTACTCACAGTTCTACACAAAAGACTCTGGATGAGAGATATCGGCAGTCATCGAGCGGGGTGTCAGATTTCCGGGGAATACCACCTACATCTTCAAGTGATGTGTTTGGCGTAAATTCTTCGTTTAATTTGGAGAAATATGGCTATCCTAGAGACCCACTATATCACTCTCAACATCTGTCTGAAAATCCAAACAATCCCTTATTCCCTCACGGGGTCCCATCACAACACAGTATGTTTGGCCGAGATTATCCGCATCGCAGCTTCTACACGCAGAACACCCCATACGGTTTTATGAATGAGAAAAACTATGCTGCAGCTTCGGCAAAGTTGGGACATTCATCGACAGGGGTACCACAGCAGCGAGAGTTGGTTCCGGTTCCAAGACCAAACATGTCAGCCCCCGAGTCACAGCTACAAGATCCCTACAGGCATCATAGCTCTATGCTGTACAATATGATGAATAGATATGGTTTTGAATAAATGTAAACACTAAGTTTTGTTATGCAGAGGTAATCAACTCAGCTGAGAACAACCAACACAGAGAAAATAAGCGACAAAAGGGAGTAACCTGTCTGGGAACAACTTATCACAGGTCAGTCTGAATCATGGCAAGTTGTTCCTAGACAGGTATTTGCATCCCTTTATGAATGATCTCTGTTGGTTGTTCATGGTCACTTTGGTTGTCTCTGGATAAGCGGTATAGCATTAGGTGATACAGTGTCATATATAATAAAATAAGAGCGACACAATTGGGTGTAAGGTGCATGGTGGCCTGGTGGTAAGATCAGACTCCTTCAAGGCTTGGGTTAAATCTCCACACGGGGCACTTACGTTATGTCCTTGAGCAAGGCACATTTAATTCCCACAAAACATGTTAATACCCAGGTGTTCGCTCCATCCCGACATTTGAGGATGCTTTGTTGATTTAAATCAATTTTACATTGGACTTACATGGCAAATGTTGCGTGCCATTTTAGAATGTAAACAAAGAAACAAACAAAAAATAAGATGGCTACTGCCGTAGATGAATTGGATCAGATAGGTGAATGACTGTATGTCTCTGGTGTTTGATCAAAGTTGCCATTTTACATGTGCTGTTTTAAATCGTAATAATCAAATCATATCGTCATGTGCATAAATATGTGTTTACATACATTTTTTAAAAAGATGTTGGGTTATTTGTTATGTCATTTCTGTAAGTAAATTCACATGTAAATAACTCTTTGCTGATCTTGAAATATCCTCATTGACTTAAATAGCTTTTTGTTGTGTTTATAAATTATAGATTAATTGCTGAACTTTTCAGTAACCTGGTTGTATATTTTGTTGTTGGGTGTATTTAAGCTGTTGAAACAAAAGTTTTGTAAATTGCTCTCATTTTACAACACAAAATGTATTTTAAATTAATATACAGTTTGCTGAAAGCACATGAATCAACATTTTTACCTATAACTTTTAAGGGGGCTCTGTGAGCATGTTTTTAAGAACTTTAATATTTTTAAATCATTTTTATTTAAGAATTTAAGAAAGTGGATCAGATATTAGGTACAGGTTTTGTGATTTAAGAGGCACTTCATTGTTTTTTCTTTCATAAAAAGTGTGTGCTGCACATTAATAATTATCTGGAGTGATAAAATCATGAATCAATGAAGCTCTTTTTTTTTCTTTTGGTTTTAATTCTTAATTGAGCCACATCGTAAGAAAACAGGATTTTTGCCTATGCGAAAACAAAGGCGCAGATCAGCTTCGCAGTAACTGCGAAGCTGATCAGCGCCTTTGTTTTCGCTACAAGGATAGTAAAATTTCTCTTCTACTTAAATCTGAAATTTCAAGCTTCTAGCCTGCTTCTGTGACTGTACAGGTCGGATTGTGTCAGACCTGGGCGGAAACCCCGAAGACCGGTTTTCTCGCGTTGCGGCTCTTATCATCTTTGTAATTGACATCCTGATTGTGATCACTAGATTGTAGCATACTGTGAATTCGAAAATGTTCTCTAATATTCGCGGATCTGTTGACTTGCGAATTCAGCATTCTCGCCAATTATGAGCCACTGTAAGCTTTAAAGATTGCAAGAGTATTTGAGAACTTGTTACTAAGTCGGAAATAGAAAATTGTGAAATAAATGTCCATGGGAAAATTTACAAACTTACAGTATCTGATTTGTATCAAAGCTGACCAGCAATCAGTTCTCATGCTTCACACATCTCATTCACGAAGATTTAGTCATTTCATTTCTGTAGCCATTTTTTCTATTCTCCTGATTCAAGAGCATTTGCATCTAAGTACCGTTAACCCATCTCTGGGAAATTACTGAGCAAGTCAAAGAGAAAAATAGAACTTATATTTGTTTTCATAAAAATGAATGGATTTTTACACACGATTGTATTTGACTTTTCTGTTTCTGAGCAATATTTACGTGTAGTTTTACATTGATTCTAGATATGGGTAGTATGTTGAAGTGAGAAGTTTGCATTAATTGCTTTTTGAGTACATGACTAATGTATTTACTTTGCCACATATTAACTTTTACATTTTGAGTTGTCAAAGACTTGTCGCCCCAGTTAGGGGTCCTTTTAAATGGTGATATTTTAACAAAAAGAAAATGTTGATCTATGTTGAAGTGTGAAAACAGAATGTATTATACATGTGTAAATTTACATCGAGAAATATTTTCATCTTCAAGCCAGTTTTATGTATTATTAGCAATCCATAAGTTGTACATAAATGTAAATATGTAAATAATTTAAGAAAAAAGCATTACATCGCAATGCTTCTCAAAACCAAAGGACTTATTTTGATGCCATAATGATCAAATCAGGTTTATGTGTAGATAGATAGGATACTCATGATTAATTACTGATTTCCATCAAATTACTATTAACATATGAGCCACCTCGTGGGAAAACCAACAATGTGGTTTCCGAACAGGTCTGACACAAACCGGCCAGTACAAGCACAGAAAAGAGCTAGAAGCTTGAAATTTCGGCTTTAAGTAGAAGAGGAATTGTACTATCTGTGTAGCGAAAACAAAGACGCCGATCAGCTTCGCGGTTACCGCGAAGCTGATCTGCGTCTTTGTTTTCGCCTATGCAGATTGTTGGTTTTCCCATGGGGCGGCTCATATTTGGACAGTACACATTTAAGATGTTTCTTTTAATAAAGCATGAACAGTTTCTGGCTTGCTAATTTTTTAAGAGAAAATTTTATTGTAGGAATTGCAGATCAATTTTTGAAGGTTTAACTTTTAACTTTTTTCAACAGTGCAGATAATGGAGTTTTTCTCATTAACTTACATGTTTACTTTATTACATACATACTTTTCTTACATCATTTTTAGAAACAGCTTTTTTCTCCAAAGATATTTTTTTCTAAAAACTAAAATGCAAGCATGAAGTTTAAGACAAGGGAGGTTATCCATAATTTCTTATTCAATAAACAGGGATTGAACCATAGAAGTGTTCCAACAAAAGTTAAAACTGATGTGTTTAGATATTGATCAGATTGTAGTGTGACAGCATCAGAGCTTTAAATTTCATTTGAAGACTCACAGGCTTAGTGGTAAATATACTTGCTTCGTAAACGGTGAATGTGAAGTTTCATTCAAGGTTTCTCCAGCTTTTGGGCAAGTCTTTTACCGGTATGTCGGTATGATCATGATATCCTAAAGTTTGGTAAAAGTCCCATAAAATGGAGGCAACGTCCCGACATGACCATTGCTGTTGACTGGGAGGTAAAGCATCGATACAAACAAACAAACACACTCATATTCCTCACATGTTTAGGGTTTATACAATGTAAAATATAGTATTGACAGTACACATTTGAGCCGCCCCATGGGAAAACCGACAATCTGCATAGGCGAAAACAAAGGCGCAGATCAGCTTCGCAGTAACCGCAAAGCTGATCAGCACCTTTGTTTTCGCTACTCAGATAGTACAATTCCTCCTCTACTTAACTCCAAAATTTCAAGCTTCTAGCCTGCTTCTGTAGCTGTACAGGCCGGTTTGTGTCAGACCTGTTCGGAAACCACATTGTTGGTTTTCCCATGAGGCGGCTCATTTAGTAAGTATGCAAATCTTTTAATGGAAAGCTGTTTCTACAAGACTGTGTAAGAAGAGTAGCTTTCGAAAGAACAAAATTATTTGAACTGCATCATGGGAAAACTGTCTGTTTGCCTATGCCAAAACAAAGGCGCAGATCAGCTTCACAGGAACTGCGAAGCTGATAAGCATCTTTGTTTTCGCCACACCGATAAAAAAATACCTCTTCTACTTATATCCAAAATTTCAAGCATCTAGTGCTCTTCTGTTACTGTACATCTCGGTTTGTATCAGATCGGGTCAAAAATCCTGAAGACCGGTTTTCTCGTGTTGCAGCTCATTTGTAAATATATTTGAATTTTACCTGTAATTAACTGTTACTGCCATGAAACCATGTTGTGAGGTACATATTATTATACTGTATTTAAGATTTTACTGTTGTTCTTGTTAAAGTCTGTGTTTAATACGACTAAGAATGTAAAGTGTTTTTTTTTTCCTCATCTAATTCTAGTGCAATTGAAATCATGTTGTACAAATTTTTACTGCTTTCTTAATATTACAGTATGTAGTCTTGCGATGTATAGAGGAAGCTAAGTAACAGGAGCCAGTTGTTCAAAGCATCGTTAGCTTAACGATATCGTTAAGACATAAATTTGTTAAGCAAATATCAGCAAAAGTAACAAATACACTGTTATTTTTTGTTGAAAAAATGTGAGAATCCTTTGCAGTGCAAAGGATTCTCACATTTTTTCAACAAAAAATATCAGTGTATTTGTAATATTAATGTTTGAAATTTTAAAGAAACGTTAACTAACGACGTCGTTAGTTTTGAACAACTGGACCCAGGTTAGTAACTCAAAGGCATCGTAAGTTCCCCTACTTATGACATACTTATGATGGAGCTAAGACAACAACCTTAAAATTTACGCCCTTGCTATCATTACTTCTTGAAATGAAAGATGCCATTTCGTAACATAAGACGACACTAAGGTGGGCTTGAGTTGGCTGAAATATACGATGCTGTTGTCACCATAACTTCAGGTCCTAAGTTATTCACCATTATCGCTAAGCGACACTTAAGTTGGTCATAAGTTGATCTGAAGCTTAAGATAGCTTTGAGTTACCAGCCCCAGGACGGCAACTGATACTAACCAAGCCATGGCATGATAGAAAATCTTTCTTCATGCATATGTAAAAATACAGGTACTGATCAGCTGTGGGGTGACGTGTTTCACAGCTACTGCCTTTACATCCTGATGTTTTTGTGCATAGATAAATAGAATCCATCATGGGTGTCCAGTGGAGATAGAAAAATCTCAACCCGAGGGTCCACCCGTTCTAGTGGGAAACGAGGCTCGCCGAGTTTCCCACTGGAACGGTGGACCCGAGAGTTGGGATTTTCCTTTCTCCACTGGGCACCCATGATCGATTCTTTTTCTTACATACTCCGATTTTATCCTTTTACCGGTAACGTAACCTGGTACCGTGCTTTAACCCTTGTGACGTTGTGCATATTACGGATGTGACGTCAAATGTAAATAAATCGTTGTCAGAGTCAATAGTGATTTGTTTTTATTTTACAACGAGTGTGATTCAAGAATACTCGCTGTGAAAAACATCACTTTTGTCTAGTTTTGGTGAACGCCATTGCTGCAAGCAGTAGTAAGGATCGAAGTATATCGCATGCTTTTCTTATCTTGCATGAGCAACCAAACCAGCAGTGTAAGATCGATTTATCTACCACCACTAAAATACCGGAATTTTTCTATCTTTATGATAGAGGTATGTAAGAAAATACTTTCTACTGTATTACCCAGATGTGAAATTTCAAACCTCTGGAGTATGGGAAATTTATGACAATTACTTGATCAAGAACACATGAGAATAAACACAGCTATTAAAACAGCTAGAACAGCTAGATGGATTTGAATCATATTTCTTGAATGGTACAATAGTGCTTTAAGCTCAAGACTTTATCTAAGGGTCAGTTAGTTCAGCATGCTTAATCCATCTGATTATCATTTTGATACAAGATTTTAATTTTTTTTTACCAGTGCAGCCCTTGGAATCTGATTTGTATCAAGATTTGAGCCACCTCGTGGGAAAACCAACAATGTGGTTTTTGAACAGGTCTGACACAAACCGGCCTGTGCAGTTACAGAAGATGGCTAGAAGCTTGAAATTTTGGATTTAGAAAGTAGAGGAATTGTACTATCCGTGTAGCGAAAACAAAGGCGCTGATCAGCTTTGCAGTTACTGCGAAGCTGATCTGCGCCTTTGTTTTCGCCTATGCAAATTGTTGGTTTTCTCATGAGGCAGCTCATTTGATAAAGATACAAGGGTATGTCTTTTCAGAAATATTTCTTTTATGTGCATGTTCATATTTCGTGTAAGTGCAGTGCACAGATTGAGCATTGACCACCCAGAAATCTCTGGTGTTTGATATATAAAATATCTATTATTTGAATTCAGATTTACATTTTTCAAAACAATTCTGTGTTTCTCATAAGAATAAAAGTGAAATCTAAGATTCTTCTTCTAATAGTATAATCACATTTGCTCAATGCAGCTCTAGTTTATATTTTCTTTATTAATTAGAGGTGTCAAAGAACTCTTAAAAAAAATTCGAAGAAATTGTCCTAATGATAGGTCATCATTTTGCAAGTACACACAGTGAATGCAGAGCACTAAATTTTTAAATCAACCTAAATTAACCCATTTATTTGAACATGGTTGGAACCAAAGGCGGTTAGTTGCCCTCATGTTTGTCTTGGCTTTAATTCATTATTCAGTGTTGTGATATTTTTTGTACAGTGAAGAATATTTTTATCATGAATATCATTGCAAGGGGGAGCAATTTAATCGGTCTTTGTGGTATTGTTTGATGCCAAAATGTATTTAACATTGTAGTTGTGGGTGACCAAATACACGTTCATGTACGTAAATGAGACACCTTTGTGTAAGCCACTTGGCTAGTTAACCAGGAAACATGGGTTCAATCCCGGGCTTCTCCAGTCCTTCAAACGAGACTAAACATGAGGTTAACTCTTATGTTGGATGTAAATGTCAAATCAAACAACCAACATGTACAAATGCATTAAAAAGTCATTGTATTTAACCTATATCAGCAAGTACCTGCAGTTTGAATCACAGCAGTTTTGTACTTAAGGAAGACCTAGATGCTTTCCGCAGTTAACATAGATCATGTGTATAAACTTCATATTATGTGCATCCATATTTAGCAAGATCTATTGCACACACTTTCATTGACATATATAAAAACGACTAAAAAGACCACTTATTTTGTTCCCCTTGTTATGGTTTTAGACATTCATCGATAGTTGTTAAGACTAGAAGAAACTAGAATATCATTGTAAAGTCTGCTATGTCTATGTGTAATTGTCAGTCATTTTAGAAAAAAAAAAAAGATTTGTACCCAAATGTTGCTGCCATTTTCAGTTGTCTGGGGTTCGAACCGCACAGGCTCTAGGTCATGTCTTTGAGAAAGGCAAAATAACTCCCCATAGTACGATTAAAAAATGATAAATTGGATCTTGAACCACAATAAAAACAAGACCATTTTCACTTACTATGGCATACTGTCCAAGTTGCTATGCTTTTACCCAGTGTCAGTTGCTGCTTAATTTGAATTATATACCGTACCCATTTAGAAGACCAACATGGGCAATACTCAAGTGATTTTGGCTACATTTGCTATTCATAAATCCAAATACATACATGTTTTTCAACAAAAACTTTTACATGGCCAGTATGCTAGCCGTCAACCCAAAGTAATACATTTTCGGATATAACATATCCCCAGACTATCTTCATCAAAAAATCATTTCTTTCATATCTACATAATGCTTTGATCATCAGTAGCTATTCATTTAATCAGATACATTGTCAGCTTTAATATTTGAGAAAACTGATCTTCAGGGTTTCCGACCAGGTCTGACACAAACCTGGTGGTACTGTCACAGAACTTGACAGAAGATGGCTAGGAGCTTGAAATTTTGGATTTAAGAAGAAGAGCAATTGTACTATCAGTACAGTGAAAACAAAGGCACTGATAAGCTGTGCAGCTGATCTGTGTCTTTGTTTTGTGCATAAGCAAAACTCCGGCTTTCTCATTTCATGCAGCTCCTTAGTTGTTGTCTGGATAAATACTTTGTTAAATGTTGCTTTACTAGGTTATTATTGTAGATTTGACATTTTAGACATTGTTGTATACAGTTGTGAAAAAATACTGTTACCATGGGCTCAACATGTATCAACACAGTTTAACTGTTGCTAAAATACTCCTCACAAAAATTCTTATTTACAGTCGAAGAAGTTTGAAATAATCTTAGTTAAAAGGTTATAAAGTCCTCTTCAATAATTACATATGTATTATAAAATAAGTTGTCAATGTACACTTTTGGTCAGAGAAGAAAACATTTCATTTGTTCAGAAATAAATATCGGAAGATACTTTTACACGTGTGTTCAGAAACTGCCTTTTGATATTCATGTACCTAAAATCAGAACATCAATATTTAGATAGTGGTATTTCCAGCTGTAACATTTTTTTCTGTGTGCCCAAGTTGTAACCCAGTGTGGTACATTCATCTGCAACAGTTTTTCTGTGTGCCCCAGTTGTAACCCAGTGTTTATGATGCTGCTACTGTAAGTGTTGGTTGATCATCATTATCAGAGTAATATATATATAGACATAGTAGATGTAGAGATTAAACTAATTAAACATAATAGTGTCTATGTGTGTTTGACTTATTCTCCCATTACACTAGGTCCCGAGGTTATAAAACTTCATGCTCAACTCATCTGAGCATGGAATTTAAACTCATGTGTACTGAAATAACCCAAATAAATTGAAATTTCAGGTTTAGATCACCAAAGTTGGTAAAATATCCTGCTTACAAATGTTAAAATGCCAACAAGTGTTCGCATTTTAACATTAATGAGCAGGATAAATTTCAAGTCTCAGCTGAGCCGAACATGAAAAAAGTTTTATAGCTTCGGGACCAGGTGAGCTTGCCCTTCAGTCTATCCTTACGTTTGTCACATTTCTTTCATGAAGATTTTAGCCATTAACATATATAGCCGTGCTGTTTATTCTGCTGATTCAGGAATAAATGGCAGTTTGTGGGTAAATGTGCACTAAATACTGGCAACCTGCCTATGAAAGGTTAACTGCAGAACTACAAGTCGTCAGCCGCCTCCGAGCCTGGTACCATTCTCTCCAGCTTCACGACCGACAAAATAAATGAAGTGAACGGAATGAAAGCCCACTTGTCAGACTAATGAAAGGTTTGCCTAGGAACTGTGTGACCAAGACTATTAATCTGAAATGACATTTGTGTGTTTGACCATGGATGTTAAACATAACCTTAAAAAGAACAAACTTTTTCTTCTACATTATGTAAAGTTTCAGCGAAATAAGTCCGTGCCCAAAACATATTAAAAGAAATATGCCTGTGAGAAATTAAAGCCAACAAATGAGTTTTGGATTTTTTGCACCCGTATCTGATGCTCTACCACTGAGCTGTCCATGTTTGTGTTTCGAGCCAAAATACACAACCAGAGGACCAATGGTCCTGTAAACGCTCACCTGAAACCTGAGATATATACCAATAAACTTGTTTGACTAGAATGCTAATAAACATGTTTATAACCCCAGGGCCGGGTCCGAGCAATCCCTGGAGTCAATTTCTTTTTCAAATCATAAAACTTCAGTCCATATGACAATTTACTGCAAGTTTTGCCCTTCAAATGACATTTTAACGATTTTCCCCATTCAAATGCATGGGCAACCTAAGTTGACCTTGCAGTAAAATAGGTCAAGGTCATCCAAAGGTCACGATTTATATAAACTTTGTAGAGCTCCATTGCCTGATGCTTCATGCCCAGGCTTGGGGTCAATTATTTTGAAAAGTAATTAATTGAATTACAATTACATTGACATTTGTTCAATTAAATTACAATTACAATTACTAGACATTTTAAGAAAGTAATTCATTACATGCAATTACTTAGCCTAATGTAATTCATTACATACAATTACTTTGCATCCTATGTTGAGACGCATGAAGTCCAAAAATATTCATAAATGGAAATAAAACACTTATAGTGATAATGACTGAGACTTGTCTGGCAGGAACCTTTTGTACTGCACGTCTTCTTTTTCTTTTCCCCCCCCACAGAACATGCTGAACAGGGATAATTGACTCAACTAGTGTATACAGAATTAACCATCAAATGATATGGTTATAGGTTAAACATATTGTTGCGCGCAGGCTCGAGCGGACCGCTGCCCCAGTAACTGCCTATGTAGAGGCCTAGACCAGTATAGCTTATGTTATCTTGCTGGGTGTTCAATGAAATAATATGCTTAACAAAGGCGTGGACTCCAACAAAAGGATGATTTGGATATGAAAATGCATGACTTATTTCTAAACTCAATGGGTATGGAATAAGAAGAAAGATGATTAAATGTTCAACAATTTTAATGAATAATAATGCTTAGATCATGTTAACTTCTTTCAACAATTAAAATAAATGGCTAGATCTATGAGCAATAAATATGACTAGAACACGAAATACTAGATGAAAATTGGTAGCATGGGGTTTAATGAGCTGATTTATTGCAAAAATAATAAACAATCCCTTGCACACTAGGCTATGTCAGCTTTAACAATGTTTAAAAATGTTAACTCTTGGTAAAAGTTGTAACTTGTATTAGTATTGTCTTGTTTTTTATTAAATTCCGATTAAGTGTCAAAATCAAGAAATAAAATGTTTCAAAAGCCGAAACTGTGTTAATTTATTTATTTCCTATCTATTTTTGCCCTTTCCAACCGAAGAAAACGTTAAATAAAGCCAAAAAACCAAAATTCAAGCAGCACAGACCGAGAAACGCAGCTGCTTTCAACGAGATCGAAAGATGGAGTCCCTACAGCATCCTACGCGTTTCCTTATATACCCGTGAAGGCCTACGCCGTAGATCTCTGTAGTTTACAGGGATCTACAGTGTAAGTTCACGCGCACTACAGTGTAAAGCGACGTCGGATGCGATACTTCACGAGACCTTACAACGTAACTTCATGTAAGATGCTGTAGAATGACGGAAAAATTATAAACATGCCGCCATCTTTGAATAGAAAATCACAGGTTGTCGCAGAAAATCGGAAATTACACGACAACCATGAATAAAATCTACAATAAATGGACTACGAGATGAAAGGTAAATGAATGGCCTAAATGACCCTTATCATTGTACAAAAATGCATGGTTGAAATACTGAGAAAACGTCTTGTGAAATTAACAAATACATCTTGACGTATCGACGAATTGTACATTATTTACATTCTGCTTAGCAACGTCAGTTTCCTTATCTAAAAATAGCTCAATTATTGGAAAACCCAAAGATCGGTAACTCGCATAGTACACATTTCTACGAGTAAACAAACAGTGTAGATCTCTGAAGTGCAAATGTGCTCTTGCAACCAGAACACCTAACCAGCCTGTTAAAGTGCAAATTACTATGCTTGCTACCAGACATAAGGTACGTTTCAAGTGCGCAACATTGGCTCGTTCTGCAGAAAAATTAAGGCCTGAATACCAGCTCACAACACTACCCCCCTCTTAGGTCGTTAAAGCTCCGACTTACGACCTAACAGAAAGGCAAGAGCATCAAACAAAAAGATAATCAGAAGGACCAATGTTTCACACTACCAAACTACCATAATCAAAAGACATCATGAATATCCTGACAACGGCACCAATAAAACAGATGTGTGCCACAAACATGAAATGATTTTTGCTATTTCACTTCAACACAGTTATTCTTAAATATGTGTAAAGCATTACTTTACAGTTTCAAAACTGAAACGCAGTCAGCTTATAATTCAGTTAATACATCAATAAAACCTTAATTGAAATGCACATTTAGCTACATCATCACTTCATCTTAATAAAATGTTCTTATTTGCATCAAATGTCCTGAATTTATCACGCGTGTAGTTCCCTCCGACAAATTGGTTGTTTTTTCATCTTAGCGTTGATAATAATGTAGTAGATTGTAAGTCTTCATCATCCTCTTGTCTGTACATCGGATCCTCGTTACTCCTTCATGTAAACATCTTCAACGTCTTTCTTCATGTCTCCGTCGAATTTCAACTGGCGCTATCCTTGCTGTATCTAATGCTCCTCTTCATCTCGTGAAACACATTTCCCGTTTCTGTTCCATATCTTTCTGTTTAACTGCCCGTTCCTGAACCCCTCTCTTTTAATACTACCATATCATACTTCGTTTAACTGTCATACCATTCCATTATCTTTTCAAAATAGGACACACCTCTTTTCCTTCACATACTGTTTCTTTCTAACTCACCAGTCTGCATTAGATTCCCTATCTTCGCCAATAGCGACCATAGTTGTCTGACTGCAGCAATGAAGTCTCTCTCTCATTATTTCCTCACTGGGCACACCTGGACGCTGTTTACTGTCGACTATCCTTCCTGGACACACCGGGAAGCTGCAAGTAGCTGACTGACCTTCCTGGACACACCATGAAGCGCTGCAAACACCGGCTCGCCTTCCTGGACACACCGGGAATCTGCGAACCGTCGACCCTCCTTCCTGGAACACCTGGAAGTTGCACATCGTCGACTCCTTCCTGGACACACCGGGAAGCTGCAAACGGTCGGATGTAGCCTGGACACACCAATAAACTGCAAACCATCGGCTCTACCGTGAAGCTATAAACAACTGAGGCGCCTTCCTGGACACACCTGGAAGCTCCAACCCATCAACTCTTCTTTGAGGACACATCTACTACTATGCTTCCTACACTTATCTGGAATTACAATCAAATATCTTTAAAATCCACCCACCCATGAGATTAAGCTTGTTAGTGTTTTATCTATGTTGCATCGCTACCTTTTTCCGATACAACGTGCAGTCCGTATTCTCTTTTTAAACACGTTTCGAAGGCTGTCCTCTAGCTTTCAGTGCCACCTTGCGATGCTCCGGCTCTTGTACCAACTGCTGGCCTTTCTTTCTATGGTTCATGCCCAAGAGAACTCTCATACACTCATGCTCTGTCATCAAGACAGTGCGGCTCTCCAACGGTGAGACACCATTTCCCCATACTCTCTTGAAATTCAGTCCACGTGTGGCTCTTCGACTCAAGTCACAGAAATGGACTGGCTCTTCAACTCGCTTTGTTTTCTTTTCATACTTCATCTCCGGTTGCTTGTGTCGACCATCCTGAGTTGTCTTCTCTAAGACCTCTATCAATCTTCTTACTCTGTCGTAGCTACCTTCTTCTTCGTCTTCCTGTCTCTCTTTGAACACATAAGTGACATTTTCTCCCTCTTCAGGTATCTCAGAGTCGTCGGCTGCATTTACACTCCTTACTGGGGTATTGTGGCCTACCTGTGTAATAGGTATTTCCTGCTTGGCAATCACAAGTACGCCCTTGCTTATTATAAAGTCTACAGGTCCATGACAACTGTTCTGTAAGACATCTATTCCTAGAAGGGCATCATCGTCGATCTCTGCGACTACAGCATCCACTTGCATGCTTAGAGTACCTAACTGTATCGTGAACTCCCCATTACCCAGTTCGTTAATGTTGGTACCATCTGCACCTATTAGCTTGCATGCCTTACTCAAAGGTGGTCTTTTGTCTGGTGTCATCGACTCGTACACTCTTTTAGACAATATTGTTTTAGATGCTCCTGTGTCCGCTGTGAAAAGGACAGGGTAGCCTTGCACCGTTCCACTTACATAAATCCCATCAGGCAATTTTCTAACATGCCTAACCGATTTAATAAATTCTGTTTGTTGCAGTTGTTTTTTGCACTGGCCATTATAACTAGTTAAGGCGTCCCTGCGGCCATCAGAGACTGCCTCTTCTAGTTTAAAGAATCAACTTTTCTTTCAATTTTTCCATCTGTCCTGCTTTGGTCGGATGGCTTATAACCGCCATTGGTCCAATTTTGTTGTTCTCTCTCATCACTAGGGCATTCTCTAGCAATATGTCCCCTGACGCCACATGCGTAACATACCACACTTCGTCCACTGCCTGTACTGTACGTTATCTTAGGATATTCTGTGCCTTGTATACTTTTCTGCAATTCATCGATCTTACCAGTTAGTGCCTCTCCTACGGCCTTAGTTATAAGATCCGTAATCGATTTAGAGTCAAGCAGTGATGGACTATGATCAGCGTTCTGATTACCCTTGGCAGTTTTCTTACCATGAAGGGTTTCTTCCTTGGAGGACGCTTTACCCACTTTCTTCACATACTCACATCTGTCCTCATCTTCAAAACACTCTATATCGCTTTCTTCTGCATCGCTGTCTTGGCATATTCGTCTGACTGGGTGTTTAAACTTTCTTTCTGCATATGTGCTAGAAATACTTCTTCGTCTAGTCTGAATAAAATTTACCACATGGTAGACTGCTGTATCAATGTCTGTGGGTTCCTTGTGGTATTCCACTTCAAACCTGGCGTCATGGTCTTTTAGGCCATCTAAAAATCTTCGTACCAGATCCTCCTGTCTAGTTTTACTGTCTCTACCTTTGTATGCTTTGGCGTACAACCGCTTTAATTCAGCGGCATATTCCTCTGCAGTCTCATCGTTCTTCTGCACTCTCTGGCTGAACTTGGCAGCAAATGTTTTCTCAGTCTCTACCGTATAGAACCTACTGTTAAGCTCTTTAATAAGCATTGGATAACAAGATATTGTGTCTTCGGACAACTGGTTAAACACAAAGTCACCAGCCCTACCTTGTAACTTAGGTAGAATATTGTCGAGTTTGGTCTCGTCATCCCAGTGGTGCCTCTTTGCCACTGACTCAAACCGGCTTATCCACACCTTCCACTCCTCTTTCCCATTAAACGGAGGCAGTTTTACTTTTGAAGGTGTGTAATCATATGTTTGGGTTACCTGACGTCGCCTTCGGTATTGACCGCCCCTGATGGTATAAGCCAGGGATCGATCCTCAGTCCCCCATTGTTCTTGTTCTTCTTCAACGCCGCGCGATTGCTGAAAACCACGCGAATAGCTTTCCGGTAACTGCCTATCACCCCTGCTGCTGACCTGCTGCTGACCTGCAGCTGACGCTTCATGAACGTAACTTCTAGACTGTGTGCTATCAGTATTCGAGTTGCCTTGATCATAGTACGTGCTATTTGAGGGAGGTTGTGTGTCATTATGTGACTGTAACCCAGAATTTGCACTTTGCTGCATCATAGATGTAAGGTTGCATAGGGTATTAGTTATATGTGCCTGCTGTTGTTGCATAGCTGAGACTACATTACTGAGATTTATAACAGTGTCTTGCACTGCAGTAATTTGGCTACTTGTGTTGCTTTGTGAGGGGTAGGATGTGCTGTGCTCTTGATTACCTATTCTGACCCTTACACCAGTATCAGATCTACTCTGGTATGAATGTGCATGGGTATAATATTGTGTCATATCTAGTGCAGACCATTGCCTCTGAGAACCTCCTGTAATTCTACCAGTATCATTTGACTGCATTTCAGTCCGCTCGGACCCCTGCAACTGCATTAGTGCGGTCGCTGCTGAGGCGTCGTCTGTCACCTCGGCTTCTTGGGTGGTACCTGTGCCGAAGTATGCAGACCTATACCCTACTGTGTGAGGTGCGGGTGTAGCTTGTTGTTGCGAATCTGGATGGCCTTCCGTATACTGGTCGACTCTACCATCTCCGGAGGGGCTGTTCGCATCGCGCTCTGTTATATTACTAGCCATGTTGAACTCTGGGCTCGTATCGCTGAATCCGACTAGGACGATCGGATTCCACCGCTGTGCCACCAATGATGTTGCGCGCAGGCTCGAGCGGACCGCTGCCCCAGTAACTGCCTATGTAGAGGCCTAGACCAGTATAGCTTATGTTATCTTGCTGGGTGTTCAATGAAATAATATGCTTAACAAAGGCGTGGACTCCAACAAAAGGATGATTTGGATATGAAAATGCATGACTTATTTCTAAACTCAATGGGTATGGAATAAGAAGAAAGATGATTAAATGTTCAACAATTTTAATGAATAATAATGCTTAGATCATGTTAACTTCTTTCAACAATTAAAATAAATGGCTAGATCTATGAGCAATAAATATGACTAGAACACGAAATACTAGATGAAAATTGGTAGCATGGGGTTTAATGAGCTGATTTATTGCAAAAATAATAAACAATCCCTTGCACACTAGGCTATGTCAGCTTTAACAATGTTTAAAAATGTTAACTCTTGGTAAAAGTTGTAACTTGTATTAGTATTGTCTTGTTTTTTATTAAATTCCGATTAAGTGTCAAAATCAAGAAATAAAATGTTTCAAAAGCCGAAACTGTGTTAATTTATTTATTTCCTATCTATTTTTGCCCTTTCCAACCGAAGAAAACGTTAAATAAAGCCAAAAAACCAAAATTCAAGCAGCACAGACCGAGAAACGCAGCTGCTTTCAACGAGATCGAAAGATGGAGTCCCTACAGCATCCTACGCGTTTCCTTATATACCCGTGAAGGCCTACGCCGTAGATCTCTGTAGTTTACAGGGATCTACAGTGTAAGTTCACGCGCACTACAGTGTAAAGCGACGTCGGATGCGATACTTCACGAGACCTTACAACGTAACTTCATGTAAGATGCTGTAGAATGACGGAAAAATTATAAACATGCCGCCATCTTTGAATAGAAAATCACAGGTTGTCGCAGAAAATCGGAAATTACACGACAACCATGAATAAAATCTACAATAAATGGACTACGAGATGAAAGGTAAATGAATGGCCTAAATGACCCTTATCATTGTACAAAAATGCATGGTTGAAATACTGAGAAAACGTCTTGTGAAATTAACAAATACATCTTGACGTATCGACGAATTGTACATTATTTACATTCTGCTTAGCAACGTCAGTTTCCTTATCTAAAAATAGCTCAATTATTGGAAAACCCAAAGATCGGTAACTCGCATAGTACACATTTCTACGAGTAAACAAACAGTGTAGATCTCTGAAGTGCAAATGTGCTCTTGCAACCAGAACACCTAACCAGCCTGTTAAAGTGCAAATTACTATGCTTGCTACCAGACATAAGGTACGTTTCAAGTGCGCAACATTGGCTCGTTCTGCAGAAAAATTAAGGCCTGAATACCAGCTCACAACAATATGTATCCCATCAAATGTCAAAAGATTATTTGCAAATATAATAACTCCTCTTATCATCAGTTAATAAATAGGAAGCAGTATATCTGTCTCACATGACTGAAAAGTTGTTGACTCTCATGCTAAAGCATATTATAAATGTTTTTATAAATTCTACCAAGATAAGTTTGCTGACTGTGACACTACCTTATTGATAAAAGATGGGTATGAGGATCGGTCAAAAGTTCTGTCACTCCATGTATTTCTCTGTTTCTGTCATTGCAAACTATTTTAAAATAGCAACAACTGGAAGACCATTCTCTAGCTATTACCTGTGATAAAAATTGTTTGTGGCTCTTCATGAATGAAATGTAATAAATCACTTTTTAAGCAGTGACTCCCTGACACTGGCATGGTTTATAGAAAACAATGTAAAAATATACAGTAAAATGGTTTCGAAAAAAAGTCATAAGTATATTCCTTGTATATTTCCACCAGTTTCCTATTTTGAAAACATGATACATTTATTTATGTTCACTCCATCTTTCATAAATCAGAAATACAAGATGACATTGAAAAGATGCAGTTTAATTTTGTGACCAGTTAAATTATGAATCTGCCAGTGAGGTGTGAAAAACTAACAATAAGGAATCCTGTAGGCAATACACCAATCAAGGACAAAAAAGAATAGATAATGATTGAGTTTTCACACTTCCTTTGATCAATCATTGCTTAATGTCACCTTGTGTGTATAAGATGATCAATAGCTCTAAGGTCATCAGTTTTAGAGAAGGATTAAACATCTTAAAAGTGCCCAATAATTAATTCAGTAGATGAAGAAACATGTTTAATAGATGAAGAGACAAAAATTTGACTACTGTTGTAACATAACTTATCTCATTGGGAAAATATTTTACTTTTAAGTACTGCATAATTGACCATTTACTTCAATGATACATGCAGAGAAACAAGATTCAACAGGATAATCATAATTTGCAGTACACTCTTACAATAATAATTTCTAAATATACAATGTATTTGTAAGAGGTTTTCTTTTAAAGTAATTAAAGGTAATTAAAAGTAATTGTTAATTACACCCCTTTTTGACACTGTAATTCATTACATTTCAATTATTGTAATTAAAGTAAAGGCTGAATTACAATTACTTTCAATTATTTTGGAAAATGTAATTAAATTGCAATTAATTACAATTACAATTTTAATTACCCCAACCCTGTTCATGCCAAGTTTCAAAATCATAGGCCTTCTGGTTTTTTGAAGGGTTTTGCTATTTATAGCCATGGCAGCCATCTTGGCCATGTGACCTTGACCATTTATATAAATTTTCATTGCCCCTTCCTAACGATCCTCCACATAAAGTTTGGCTTTGATTGGCCAAGCTGTTTAAGAGCAGATGATGTTTGTATATTATGGTCATGTACATGTAAACATCCCTGGGGCAGGGACAGACAACCCCCTAGGGACAAAATTTTTTCATGACACATAATTATTCTGTCTATTTGCCCATTTCCTGCAAGTTTTGCCCCTGAAATCGTATTTTAACAGTTTTCCCCATTCAAATGTATCTGCGACCTATGTTGACCTTGCCTTAAAATTGGTCAAGGTCATCCAAGGGTCATGATTTATATAAATTTTGTAGAGCTCCATTGCGTGATGCTTCATGCCAAGTTTCAAAATCACAGGCCTTCTGGTTCTGGAGAAGAAGATTTTTGAAGGTTTTTGCTATTTATAGCCATGACAGCCATCTTGGTCATGTGACCTTGACCATTTATACAAACTTTCATTGCCCCTTCCTGTCGATGCTCCATATAAAGTTTGGCTTTGATTGGCCAAGCAGTTTCAGAGATGTTTGAATATTATGGTCATATAAATGTATATAGCCCCGGGGCAGGGGCAGACAACCCCCTGGGGACAGAATTTTTTCATAAACATAAATATTCTGTCCATCTGCCCATTTCCTGCAAGTTTTGCCCCTCAAATCATATTTTATCAATTTTCCGGGGCAGGGGCAGACAACCCCTGGGCCTAAAATATTTTCATAAGCATAAATCTTCTGTCCATTTGCTCATTCCTAGCAAGTTTTCTGCCATTACATGACATTTTCCTATTTTTTCCCATTCAAATGCATGGGCAACCTATATTGACCTTGCCGTAAAATAGGTCAAGGTCATCCCAGGGTCAAGATTTATATAAACTTTGTAGAGCTCCAGTGCCTGATGCTTCATGCCAAGTTTCAAAATCATAGGCCTACTGGTTCTGGAGAAGATTTTTAAAGGTTTTTGCTATTTATAGCCATGGCGGCCATCTTGGTCATGTGACCTGGACCATTTATACAACTTTCATTCCCCCTTCCTAAGGATGCTGCGCATGAAGTTTGGCTTTGATTGGCCAAGCAGTTTTAGAGAAGAAGATGTTTGAAAAGTGTGAACGACGACGACATACTTTAAGCTCATCTGTAAGCCTTTGGCTCAGGTGAGCTAAAAAGCTTAAAGAGACAATTTTTGGGTTTAAAGCCAAGGCGGCCTGTCATCATCACCTCCAATATACGAATCCTACACATCAAATGAGCCGCATGGTGAGAAAACCGATTTTCGCCTATGTGAAATCAAAGACACAGATCAGCTTCGCAGTAACTGTGAAGCTGATAAGCGCCTTCGTTTTCGTTACAAGGATAGTACAATTTCTCTTCTTCTTAAATCCGAAATTTCAAGCTTCTTGCCTGATTCTGTAATAATAATAATAATAATAATAATGACTTTATTTAAAGAGGAGGCTCAGTTGGACAAGTCCAATCTTCCCTGAGGTCCTCTATCAAAACAACATATACATACAAATATATACAACATAGAAAATTTACATACACAAATACAAAAATAGAGTTCTGTTCCTAAAATAAAGAATGTTCTTGTGTGGCTGCCCATTCAAGATATCCTTTCCTAAATTGTTGAAGGGAGGCTGCATATCTGAGATGGTTTGGAATGGAGTTCCATATTTTTGATCCTGAGTATGCAAGGCTGTTTCTATAATGTTCAATATTTGGTTTTGGGATGTACAAAAGATTGTCTGCTGTAGACCTAAGGGTTCTGTCATGGACCTCTTTTGAAAAAGTAAACATATTTGTATTTAAAGGTAAGCAGGGGTTAAGTTATGCATAATTTTGTACATGAGTATTCTGTGACTGTACAGGTTGGTTTGTGTCAGACCTGGTCAGGAACCCTGAAGACCGGTTTTCTGGCATCACGGCTCAAGTGATTTGTCTTATCTAAGTGATTACGGGATCCTGTAATCTACCTAGATGTGACCATATAAGGGACAAAAATCACTATATGTTGATACTGACTTTTATAACGCCATCTTTGGCCTCTACTTATGAGAAAACAACTTCTGATATTTCTCCCTGAAGTTGTTATCTGTTCTGAGTCATAAGTGCGTTATGCAATCCAAAATGAGTATTTAAATATAAAGATATGGCAGGCTAGAAACTGAACTCACCAATGAAAACTTTTTGCATTATATTTTTCACATGCCATAAATTATAATTCATCAATGTAACACACAAACATACCTGAGCCAAACTGCTTCATGATCACAAGGAATAAGTGACCATTTTGACTAAGTTAAGGCCAGCAAAATATAGGTTCTCATAGGACAGAAAATATCTTTGTAACTTTGCAGCTTGTTACCAGTTATCAAAACTAATTTTGCTCTTCACATGAAAGCTTGTTTTTCACAAATTTGTGAGAAAACAAATTTAAAGTGAAGATCAACTATGTCAATGTTTATCATGCAGCTGATCAGCACTATGGTTTCACTACATAGAACAATCCTTGTTTTTTAATATCAATACCCTAAAATCTTCTATTCTTAAATACAAACACTCTAACAATATTCTGAGGCTGTGCAGCCTGGTTTATGTCCTGCCAAACCAGAATCCATAAAGACAGCTTTTCTCATGACAAAATCAATAATAAATCACTAAAAATCACTAAAAGGGATCCCTTTATTAAGTCTTGTCTGGATTCCTTTTCTCTCCTTGATTTGCCTCCCCTTCTTGAGTTCCTAATTTATTCCCATCCTTAATGTTTTTTGTCTGTTTTTCATTGTCAATAGAATTTTCACTGTCAATAGATTTTTCACTGTCAATAGATTCTAATTTTTGTTTAGCTGCCAACTCGGGGTCCTCATATGTTGGTGTTCGCCCAATCATACGTGGCATCAAATTTCCCTTGATATACATGGCTTCCCTGGTCATATCATCAGCAGGAGGGGGTTCTTTTAGGTAAGGGGTGCCCGGGAGTATCTGGTCCATGCTCAGGAAACTCCGGTCAAAGTCGGACAACATTTCCGCGGGCGGGATCATTCCGCCGACAACGTAGCGGTGTTCTGAGTTGAGGAAGTTGAAGGTCGCGCATGCCATGTCCTGGAATAAAAGATAATAAGGCCAAAGATTTTTAATATAAACTAGAATACAACTTTAATCCATTCAAACAGAAAGCCCATGGAACTGTTTAACCCATTGTTGATAGCGTGGAGGTTGTGGTCATGCTAGGAAGGGGAAACCCCCGAGAACCCTGTGAAAAATCAGTGACTGGGGGAGGGCAACCATTACCCAGCTGCATGCCTTGACCTATTTTCTAACCCTCAGACTGAAAGAATGACAAGCAAAGTGTTGACCACTACACTCAAAGAATTTAAAAGTATATTGAGTAAATAATGCATTTTTATCATTCTCAGATGTGATTATTCTAAACCTGAAAAAGACAAAGTTTTGAGCATTTGCACGAGAAAACCAACAATTTTGGGTTCTGACCAAGTCTGACATAAACCGGCCATTACAGTCACAAACAGGCTAGAAGCTTGAGATTTTGGATTTAAGAAGAAGAGCGGTTGTTCTATCTGTGTGGTGAAAACATAGGTGGTGATCAGCTTCACTGTTACCACAAAGCTAGTCTTCACCTTTGTTTTCGCATATGCAGGTAGTTGGTTTTCTGATGCAGTGGCTCAAGTACCAGTAAAACTTAGCCAGATGGTAACTTAGCTTACAGTGGGTAATATCTCCACATTTAATCTCTTAGATCGTAGATATCTGAACACATCGGGATTCAGCTTGATCCCAGGATCACCAATACCTAGCACCAATATATCTGAAATATGATACATGGATATTCTGGTGAAATAGGAAAATCAGGGTCAAGAAACAGTCTGTGTTTGCTATCATTTGTGTGTAGGTATTTAAAATATGAAAATGTAGCGTGTTTTTAAACAACACTATTTAAAAAAAAAATCACTTGCAAGTTGTAGCTGTTTTTATTATTCAAGAAATTTGTACACATAGCCTACCATATGCAGCGCATCATAATTACTAAAAGATTAGACAGTTCAGTTTTGCAAATATAATTTACTTACAGAATGTATGCTGCATATAGTAAGATAGGTATAAAAGTTTGAAATATGTAACAAGCAACATATTCTCCAACTTTAGCGCAGTTTGAATTTTAAATTTACTGTCATACACAGTAAAAGCCTACACAGAGTATGGTTCCTGTTAAAATGTTAATATAATATTAAGAAATTTTCATTATATATGTATGCATTAAAGATCCTTAACTGATAAAAAATGAGCCGTATAGGGAGAAAACAGGATTATTGCCTATGCGAAAACAAAGGCGCACATCAGATGTGCAGTAACTGCACAGCTGATCAGCGCCTTTGTTTTCGCTAAATGGACAGTATAATTCCTCTTCTTCCTAAATCCGAAATTTCAAGCTTCAAGCCTTTTTCTATTAAAGAGTGTACAGGCTGGTTTGTGTCGGACATGGCCGGAAACCCCAAAGACCAGTTTTCACACGCCGCGACTCAAATTTACTGTGTCCATTTAACAATCACAACAGTGGTAGTATTATATGAGAAAACAAGCAATTTGGGGTTCCGGCCAGGTCTGGCACAAACAGGAATGTACTGTCACAGAAGCATGCTAGAAGCTTGAAATTTCGGATTTAGGAAGAGGAATTGTACTGTCCGTGTAGCAAAAATAAAGGCGCTGATCAGCTGATCTGCGCCTTTGTTTTCACATATGCAGATTGTTGGTTTTCTTATTCAGCGGCTTGTAGGTGAAATATGCTAATCGATATACAATCATCCATCAGACTGCTTAAAATAGGTAAAGTGATTTTAATCAGATAAATGAGATGTCCACCTGCTTCACTTGCTACTGCAAACATGTCTATAGCAAGTAGATACCCCTCTGCAAATACATGTATTTGTGAAACTATATTTACATGAAGCCAATATGGAGGTTCAAAGTTATTATAGATCCCTGACGATCATAGTCGACTTGCGTCACAGGTTTACTGTTATACAAATGAATGAAATGAATGTATTTGACGAATAGGAATAGGCTTGTCATTCATATTTATAATGGTAAATCTGTGACGAAAGTCTACTACTATCGTCCGGGATCTATAGATATACCTGGTTTAGGATAGAGAAGCGTAAACAATGACAGAGATTCCTCATTGATATCATTATGATCTTTAATCTGAAAATAAAATAATTTGACATTTTAAAGGTTTTAGTATAGTTTGGTTATGTCTTACCACGCAAGTAAAAACATTTTCAGTCATGTGACAAGATGGAGACACTAATTCCATTGCATTAAACAGATTTGAGCCGCGACGCGAGAAAACCGGTCTTCAGGGTTTCCAACCAGGTCTGACACAAACCGGCCTGTACAGTTCCAGAAAAAGTCTAGAAGATTGAAATTTTCGGTTTTAAGAAGAAGAGAAATTGTACTATCCACGTAGTGAAAACAAAGGCGCTGATCAGCTTCGCAGTTACTGCGAAGCTGATCTGCGCCTTTGTTTTCGCATAGGCAAAAATCCGGTTTTCTCACGATGCGGCTCCAGTACTATTGGTATCTGAATCTGAATAGTTTACTGGTGATCTGCCCAATGACATTATTACACGAGGGGTTCAGATGGTGGAAAAATGAGTCCCTAGGACACACGAGCGAAGCAAACTTGGACCCACAATCATCTGACATTTCAGCGGTGGAAAACAGAAAGACAGGGAGGTCATTCCAGTCCCTGGTAGTCTGGGAAAAGAAACTACATTTATAGGCCTCTATGCTGAAATGCCATGGAGTGATTATTGCTATGTAGATATTCTGGCTTTATCTTGCAGACCTTTGTATAGCAATATAAGTCGATTATCCGTCCTCCTTTTCTTGAGAGATTCCCACTTGAGTTGTTCAAGAATGCCAGTCATACTTCCCTCCTCAAAAAAAAAGTATAATTCCTAGTTACAAATCTTGAAGTGTCTTGCTCAGAAACACAACACAAAGGATGTACATGCAGTTAACAAACCCAGGATCTATTACCCTGGAGTCCTGTACAACTGAACTGCCACACTCCCTTATTATGCACTCAAACTTTACCTTGGCATAATCTGAATTTTACGTATCATTAAGTTTTGTCTCAAGGTCTGAAAATATTGTAACATCTGAATTTTAGACAGCAAAGTCTGCTTAATATTACTGAAATGTTGTCATTAATCTTGTTTTCTGGTGTCAATTTTAGTAGTTTTTTCATATACATACATGTATATTCCGTTGTTTAGGTACCTGAATGACTACCTTTTGGGAACAAGCTACACACTAGGATGAGTGACTGTTGTCATTTATTAGAACTAATAAGCTATACTGATATTTTTGCACTAGTTCAAGGTCTTAGCTTACATGTTTACTTTGCATAGATCTGAAAATTTAGGAGATGTGACTGTATCTTACATTCCAGTGAAGTATACTCCGAGGAAAAACTGCCATAGGACCTAGTATTCTCAGTCCACCCTGTAGTTTAAACCCTGAAAGAAGAAAACAAATATGTAGATACATACATGTAAGAATGTTCAACTTTAACCTAGAATTCCAAATCTGCTCTGAATCAAAAGAGGTTATTAGAAAATAAGCCAGGCACTGAGGATTCTGATCAAAGGGGTTGTGTATCTTCTTTCACATATGAGAATCTTACACATGGTTCAGTATATTCCTTAGCTTTGTACTCATCCCACCAGCTAATTCCCTGCCCTCCCTTCCATCTCCTTATCTAAGCATGTAATCTTTCTCTTCAGGACTGATAAATCAGCAGGGTGTGTTTTGTCAATGTTGAAAAAATCATCAAGAGCTTTTGTCCGAGGGGTGTCTTGTCATACTCATACCAGGTGTTTGGCTGAGAGCTGTCCTGAATTTCAGCTTTCTTAGCCACTTATTCAGCTCCCATAACCTGACCCGCCCCCTGCCCCATTTAATCCTGTAACCCCTCCCAGCATGCCAGCAATATATGTATATAATTCCTTACCCATGACACCATATCGAAGTATGTAGATTTTCTCTCCCTCCTCCTGACTCAGCATCTTGACATCAGTCTGTTTATAGTCCCCAGTCCGCTGTAGCTGGTCCTGGAGTGGGCTGCCCTGACTCCTCAGCTCCTCTTTGGTGGGTATCCCCTTGATCCTCTCCTCAGTCCCCTCAGCTCCCTCTGAGGGAGGCCCTGCTGAGGATCTGTGACGTCTACAAGCTGCCACATACCTGGAATTATCATATGATATTGAAATATTGAATTTATAAAATTGTAGAATAAATGCTGAGTGACAAGTGTGCATAAACAGGTACTACTTGATAGTGGCCTTAATTTTGGATATGTTTGCATAATGTCATTTATCACATTATGTTTCCTAGAATAATATTGTGGGAAACATTACATGCGTGTCATTCTAAAGTTGCCATTACAAAATGAGCCGTGTCAAGAAAAAAATGGATTTCTGCCTGTGTGAAAACAAAGGTGCAGATCAGCTGTGCAGTAACTGCATAGTTGATCAGTGTCTTTATTTTCGCTACATGGATAGTACAATCATTCTTCTTCTAAATCCGAAATTTCAAGCTTTTAGTCATTTACTTTCTCTGCACAGGCTGGTTTTGTGTGGGACCTGGGTGGAAAACCCAAAGACTGGTTTTCTTGCGTCCTGGGCCCGGCCCAAATAGACATTTTAGCCGAATAGACAAGCAAAACAGCTTAAAATATTTAAACATACTTTGACATCAAACTCAGGCCAATATCCATCACTATCAGTGTCGTAACCCCAAAACAGGATATCATTAATATTTTTTCATAGCCTGTTCAAAGCAGTGAGGATAACACTTTGATCACATGATCCTTAGCAATAGCTTACAATTTGCCAAACATTAAAGGGTATACAATTACAATATACAAATACCATCTCTCATCATTATGAAAACACATCCATGCAATATACAGAGATTTTTAAAGCTGATATTTTAATATTTTTGCTCAAAACGTTGATTGTGGGTACACGATAGAATCCCCTCGTCAAGGCAGATCTAATGAGCACCTACAATCTCTGATTTGGAGCAAAAATAAGAAAAAGGTTTAAATTTATAAACCCCATTTTCACTTTATAAAAGTGGAGTATAAGGTATTCATTGCATGGATATGTCTGCGTGATGTTTAGTGAAAGCATTTTGCACCTTCAGGTAGCAGAAGACCATGTGACTGACAAAGCAAAAAAAAAAAAAAAAAAAAAAAAAAAAAAAAAAAAAAAAAAAAATGTCCATTGACAGAAACTGAGAAAGTATGAAGAAATAGAATGATTGTGAAAACTATCAAACAGGGCCCAGTTGTTCAAAACTTTGTTAGCTTAACGCTGTCGTTAAGCCCTCAATTTGTTAACCATATATCGACTTTAAAAGCAAATACCATAAAAATTCTATTAAAAGCCTGGGCAGTACCTTGACAATAGAAGGGGATGGGCGTTTATTTGAGGCTACACTGTAGGTAAACATTCAAAAAATTTATGTACAGGAATTGAAATAGTTGGTGGCTCTCGATCTGCCCCAGACAGCACTTTTGTTCCAAGCAGTTGTTTGATATACGCCATGTACATGTATTACCATTTATTTGGACTTAAGAGAAAAAATAGATTTGTGTTTTATGTGATAAAGCAGCAAAATTTGAAATTTACCGTTTAAAATATAGGATTTTCCCAACATTTTTTAAGTGGGCGTTTATTAGAGATTCCTGGTTCCAAAACTCACTGATAAAATGGCCTGTTCTGGCATCAAAATAGGGCAATGGGCGTTTATTAGAATGTGGGCATTTAATAGAATTTTTACGGTACACTGTTTTTTTGTTGAAAAAATGTGAGTTTCCTTTGCAATGCAAAGCATTCTCACAATTTTTTCAACAAAAAATTACAGTGTATTGTAATATTGCCATTTGAAATTTTAATGAATCATTAACTAACAACATAGTTTATTTTGAACAACTGGGCCCAGATTTTTTAACCTAGAGGCAGCTACAAAATAAAATGTTTTCACTTCCATTTTCCTGTTTCTGTTTAAAAAAAATGGAAGAATCAGAGGAGTTTCGAAGAAAACAAGCTCCCTTTTCAATTTATCTGATTCAAAACCAATGTTCCAGAAACTTGTTAACATGGTTAAGCCCATACCAGATCTTTGGTCAAAGTCTCAAAGTGTCTGATCAAACAAATTTTTACATGACAAAAACATGTCGGCATAGGTTTTCGTCCAAGTTTTTGCATAAATTCTGTTCCTGTGAGGCAAAACTTTTGTCTGAACAAGGCTCCTTTTTTGTCTGGTATGTCATGTATGTCAGACAGACTTTCATGAACATTGAAGCAGAAGAATTTGAGGAAGTGTGTTTCTTCTATTTTCAGAAGTCATAAATCAAGCAGAATTCCAAGTCCTTTACTCTCAGAAGGCCTCTTTTGAAATTAAAAAAAAAATCATAACATGGGCTTGATTACCACTGCAAAATGATAACCTGATATCATCAAAAGAGATCTTTATAACGGTGAAGTAAAATGATGAGCAAGTGGATGTTGCTGAAAAAAGAAAACCCGAAATTGATCATACTTTTAAAACTCCGCAGTTTTTAAACTGGTCAAGTATAAGAAATTTAACCCTGCCATGGATTATTGAGGTCTTAAGAGTTTTCGGTTGTCGCCTATTTATGTAAAAACATGAATATACACTGTGAACAGAGATGAGAAAGCGCGATTTTCAGAAAGCTGAAACTTGTCTACTTTTATTTAATTTTCTTGTCGCGAAATATAATGACATTTCATTTTTCCACGTTATCGCAAACAAATTAAATGTCGATCAACACGCAATTTATTCTTAATGAATTTCCGTAGACGAATTACCTTTGTCTCGGTAACAGTAACTTAAAACAATGCCGCAATGATTTGATGTTTAATGTTGTCATTGTATAATTTTGAAGGCGTACTTGATTATCTTTATTTTTTTAAGTCGTTTAATACCAATCACCGGAATCGACCGTACTAGAGTAAGTATCGTACTTGTTCTAAAAAGCGCACGTAGTCCAGTAAGCGCCCAAACATTTTTTTTAATGTTCTGATTTCATAATATCGCTTTTTAATGCGCAACACAGTCTAAAGAAAACCTTGATAATGCATATTTCAGCTTTGTAGACAACGTCATAACGACTGAATTTCACATGAGTAAATCGCTATGTATAGCCAATTTAGAGTGCAATAAAATTGTTCAGTTATTACATTCCGTCAGAGGCTTACAGTTATTACAGGGGCTATGGTGTCAACAGCAGCATCGGAGATTTTAATGTTGTTTTATGTGAGCCGCGTCATGAGAAAGTCGGATTTTTTCCTGTGCGAAAGCAAAGGCGCAGATCAGCTGTGCAGTAACTGCACAGATGATCAGCACCTTTGTTTTCAATACACGGATAATACGATCCATTTTCTTCTTAAAACCTAATTTCAAGCTTTTAGCCTTCTTCTGTAGATGTACAGGTCGGTTTCAACGGTGTCGGACCTGGTCGAAAACCCCGAAGACCGGCTTTCTCGCGTCGCGGCTCATGTTGTTTGTGGAGCATTTTGGCGCATTAACGCATCACATTGGACTTTGGGCCGAGGGGGTCTCTGGTGTCTGTTGTGGCATTGAGCAAGTCACAATTTTCCACAGCTCATTGTGTAAATGTGTATACATGTACGTTCTTACTAAGTTGCAATAAAAAGATCTACAAAGCTGATGCTGATTTTTTATACATGTAAGCGACTTGAAATTAAGATAATTACTTTTCACGGGGCAAATTTTTGAAGCACGTCCATTTATCTTACCTATGGCTCATTGGTATTTCTGTAATTTTAGTAATTTCGGTAAATAACAGTGCACCAAACCACCATCATAGGGTATATTTGTAAATCTAATAGTGAGTGGTCGAGGATTCGTGCCAGTGCTCGTCGACTCGGTCATGCTCTAGTGTAGTGGTTCATTCGAAAAGTTTTCCGTTCCAAAATCCTGACTGGTTTCTTCCAATATGTTCACATAAAGACTGGATAATCATATTGTCAGCCACTCGCCTTTATATTTGTAAAGTTTAGTTAATCCCCAATCCCCAAACCCTTTTTACGATAAAGACAATTGTTTCAGATATGTTGGACTGGGCATAAAACAAACTTCATGCAAAAACATGAATATGTAGATGCCCAACAATATATTTTATTTTCATAGCATGACAAGCAGACATCATATAAGTGAATTTGGTGGCTCAACAGCCGATAATCCGATATGATGAACAAAGCACTTGATTGATTTTGTTATCTAAATCTCCAAGTGGTGTGGGATTGTCAGTTTGACGTTTCGACGACAATATTCTGACTCACTTGCCCTGTCGGAAGAAGCAGCTTCAGCATCAGTTAAATTCAATGTTAATTGAGAAACAAGCCATTTTGCGGTGAAATTTCGCAATTTATTTCACACGGTCAGATAAAACAAGTGCGACACATGCTTTGTTAAAGGGGAAAACAGTACTTAGGATTAATGTTATCTTCCGTGAAAAGCTGTCTTTAATTTTCATTTCATTAGCTACTTAATTTGAACTGTGTAATTGAAATTCAAGGTGAATGCTTTATGAATCTTTCATGTTTAAAGTCAAAGGACTCGACTTTTAATGTCCGGTGACGGGTCAAAATTGAGAACGACAGGGGCGGATATAGCAATTGGCATGCAGAAGCTGCCGGTCGGGGCTGCAACTTGTCCACGTCTGTCCACGTCTGGCGGTCCAGAGCCAATTGAGGACCCTTGACAGTTTGACCCTTGAGGGCCTTAAAATCCCGGTTATTTCGTTTTTCGCAAACACTTCAATGTTAGGCTTTTGTGTTGGAAGCACTATGTTCATGGGACAGTGTGTTTGCGAAAACGAAATAACCTGGGCCCTGTTGCATGAAACTCTATTAACTCTTAATTGCAGGTTAAAGTCCCAGTTAACTTAATGACAGCTTTACTCCTGTTGAATTATTGTCTTTAAAAATCAACATTAGCTTCTACTTAAAGCTGTCTTAGCTAATGCAGCTCGGGAGGTACTTTAAAATTCTTTCATGTAGCAGAAAATTAATGCCATCTTCACTAAGAGAGTCCCTGAACTTAATGGCAGCTTAAGGTTTAATGACAGCTTAAGTTTATGCAACAGGGCCCTGGATTTCTTATAATACTTTCATTCAATAAATGTTCGATTTATAATACCACACCGTTCATCCAGATACAACAAACGCGGAAAGGTCTTCCAAACGCGGATATAAACAATAGTATTTTGAACGGCTGGAAAAAACAGAGAGAGTATTTATTATCTTTAATTATAACGAATATCGGTTGTGTTGATTTTTGTTTGACATACAATGCAAAAGTGCATAACTTTGCAAATGTTTACACAAAACCCTGTCTCATAAATTCTATTAGTTGGAGAAATATAGGCTTCTAAATCTGACTTGGATGCACGAAAAGAGAAAAAAAAATCTTTGTAAGAATGTCTGTAAATCATTTAAAGCACGAAAATATGACCAAAGTGATGTTTTTCGGAGGATCGGGGATCGCTTCAAGTGTTGCCGTTACAAGAGTCTACACAAAATTATAGAAAGAGAATAAGAACTATTTGAAAATGGGTACTCTCAATAAATATGGTGCAACATACCACGGTTCAAATTCTCAAGCAGGTGAAACAAACTCGGACCATTCGGTGCAACAAACACGGAAAATAAAAAACAAATTGTTGTCTTATTTTAGGGAAAACTGGCTGCAGTCATTGTTAAAGCCAATTTTGTATGGTTTAGAGCCCATGTGTGGCTGGTTTAAGATCAAATATGGCTTATATATGGCGTGATAAAACCACAAGGAACGTGGATGAGCACTTTCACTATGCTTTGGCCACGACATTAGGAAACCATGTTAACATGTATAGAAATTCAATGATAGGGCTGCATGTTACATGTAACCGAAAAGCTGACCGTGCCTTTGTTTCCTTTCTTTAAATTCGAGAATTAAAAGCCTTAGCTAGCTTCATGAACTTTGATACTGTCAGATATGGTCAGAGCTCCAAATGCTTTCGCCTTTCATATTCAAACACCAACTCTATTACGCATGGCTGTCGATTATTACATGTAAAACATACGGTGTAATGTGTGGATGCATATCTTTCATGAAGATGTGGCCAAGAATATATTTATCATGACTGTCTCTCTCACTCTGACAACATGCACGAAAACAAATTATGAATACAAACGTACATAGACTACGTAGATTCAAGAAGAGTGGTTATTAGTGGTGAAAGAAATCTGCACAAACTCGTTACCATGCCTCTGGAAGGCTTTTGGTGTTAAAATAATTACTGACCGTATCTATATGACATTGGCTGTTGATCCTGAGTTTTAGTTTAAACATTTTTTATTCAGATTCACAAATAACATATCTACATACATTGGCTAAAGGTACATGACGAAAAGGATTAGAACGAAAGCAGAGCTTATAGAGCTCTTCTCCATGCAAACGTTGATCATGCACGTAATTAAAGAACAAAAACTTATAGCAACGGGGCATAGTTTTACTCCTCATCCGGCGAGGTCGGGTGGGGGGGGGGGGGGGGGGTCATGCTAGCACCAGGGCTTTGTCTTTGAGCAAGACATTTTAATTTCCATAGAACTGGTTAGCACCCAGAAAGCGGCGGCTCCATCCTGGTCCGGCGAGGTCGGGTTGGGGGGGGGGAGAGTCGTTAACTGGGATGTCTATTCACAACACAAACATACAAATACCTTTACAGGTGCATATACCGTTTCTCTGATTCTACGAAATAATAATCCATAGAAAAAACTGGTAGTAGATATGTCATAAAATGGTGTTATATGTTATATGCCACCCCCGAATTCGGTCATATATAAAGTGAATATCCCAACCAAAAAGTCAACAGGATGCCTTTATAGTACTTTTATTTGATAAAAATCTAGATTCGTCATTGTATTTTAATTAGAAAACGTTTTGTCAGTGTTTTGCATGTTAAAACTAGATTTTCGAATCCGTGTTTGTTTTACCCAAATTATGTAGATCATCCGCGTTGTGTAGTATCAACGTCCGTGGTAAATTGTACCTTGAAGTAAACAAGGCTGATTTTTAAACATGGACATCGACACCCCAAAAAACTTTTCCAGTTTGATGCATGGTATAAATATATTCCATAAATGTCGAAAATTAGTTTTGAAGAGATATTTGCACGAAACCAAACAAATAAATTCTACAAAATATGAAAAGAATCGGGAAGTAGGCGAGAAAAATATGATTTAAGAATTAATATCGCTTGTATCTATAGTTTACACAAATCTTTTGTTATGACACTGTTCCATTCTCAAGATAAACCATTTCGCATCAGCTCTGCATAAACACATTTTATATACATGTAGGAACAATTTAAATGCTATTTGTTTATGTTTACTTACCTTGTGTATTCCCGCGATACAATTGTTTATATCCGCGTTCGGAAGACCTTTCCGCGTTTGTTGTATCTGGATGAACGGTGTGAATACTTTCATTCAATAAATGTTCGATTTCTGCATGGACTGCGCCGATCTGTCAGTCAATAGAGTAAATGGTATATGAGAAAACTAGATTTTTTCATATAAACTTCGGACAGATGATTGCATTGTGCGTCACCAGTCATTACCTGTCTGCCAGCATCGTCAGATGGACATACACCATTGTAAATTAGACTACAGCTGGAATTCGAATAAAAGCGTTCTTGGGAGTGGATTGATGACGCGCTCTTGTTTGTTAGCCAATGCTAGACTGCCTAGTGTGTATAAGGTTCATGCAGCCAATTACAGTTTAATGTATTATGTGGGGCGTACCAAATTAAACAGCAGCAAACCCAGTCAGTAGAAAAGCCACCAAGGTTATTTCACTGCGCTATTATGCAACATTTATTATTAAAGATAATATTGAATAATAAAGAGAATTGAATTTTGCATATCTATTTAAAGCGCACCGTCACAAATGCAGGACCTTTTCCTGATCCTAGATTTTACCTGTTCCTTTTTTCAGATGGAAGACGCATTTAAACACCTCCCTGATATCGCTACCATACAGCCTGATAGACTCATAAAATACCGAGTGAGTGAAGACAGGTTTTCAGCAGAGGTGTTGCTTCCTGGTCTGTGGTATACAGACTTCGACAAGAAAATTGGAGGTAGCTATTACACGATGTTACACAGCAAATAATTTGGTGCCGTTACCAGGAGTTTAGGTTTGCATTTTGCGGAATGTCCCAATACTAGGCCAACCTTAAAAAATTCTCTGTTTGCCGTCACCCGACCGACCCACCAAAATTGCCCCTACCCAAAAAATTTTATTGACATTCTCAAAGAAGATTTTTTTTTTATTTGAATATCTTAAATTTCAGTCTCTGAATTACTTATTTTTTGATTATAATAATAGTCTGAATGCAATATTGTGCAGTCTTACAGTATGAAGAGTAACTGCCTATATGATTCTGAACAGAAATTTAAACCTATCCTCTGTAAAAGTCAAACAAAAATATTATCTTTCAGTTCTGTCCAAAAAAAAAAAAGCCTACCGACCGACCCAATCCTAAAACCATGGGTCGGGTGACAGCAAACAAACTATTTATTAAGGATGGCCCTGGTTTTAAGAAGTGCCCACATCCTCAGATCAAAACGCAGAAGCAAGTGCATTTTAGCAATTCAGACAAATGAGTTGAAATGGTTGGCTGTTTGTTGCAGGTTGAAAAGTATCTTTATTGTTGGCACTTAAAATTAACAGAAATGAAAAGAGAGATTTAGAATAGAACTTTATCTGTCGTCATATAAATGCTGTGGTCTGTAAATTATTCACATATAGAAAACACCTGGGTGTTTACGTTTCAGGTAAATGGACACTTTTCTCCGCAGTTAAAGTAGTCGAGTCCGTGCGCTGGACAGGTATGATGAACGGATTCTTCTTTTTCCCTGAACTGATTCAAGATGGCCGTCACGTGTTTTTTGTTGCATCCTCTAAGATCTGTTTTTCAAAAGAAGCTCATAAGATACGAGACAACATCTGGGGTTATAAAACGCCTTTCAGGTTTGTGACGTATTTAAGTCACGTGGGTAAAACCTCTTTCACGGTTTCTCTGGATATGTATCATTATAACACTGGAAGAAGTGTTATGTCTTTCATCAGCAAGATCGTTTATGTGGGCAGAGAGGAACGGAAACCACTAAAACTACCAGACTGGTTTGTGGAGAACGCACGACGGTATTTAGAGAGTAATAGGATTCAAGACCAGTCTGTGGACAAAATGACCACCGAAACCATTCCAAATGACGCCTTCCGGTTTGATGTTCGAGCGTTACAAAACGACTGTGATATTCTAACAACCATGTTAATCAAGGGAATTACATAAAATGGTGTACAGATGCCGGGGCCATAGCAGTAACAAAGGGACAATTTAAATATTTTACAGAGGATATCAGTTTGTACGCCTTGGAAAATGTGTTTATACAGTATACGGGTGAAGTGCTAAGAGGCGATAAAGTTGAAATATACACATGGAAAGACGCCAAAGAACCTAGAACTTTACATTTCTACATGTTTAAAAATGGTGATCGCGTGGTCAATGCCAAGCTTCAGTATTTTGACATTGACCCAGCCGCCAAAGCTGCTAAACTTTGATTATTATAGCAGCCTCATCATATGGATATTTCCATTATCACAAATATATCATTGCAGCTAGTATAATATGAGCCACCGCATGAGAAAACCAACAATCTTTTGATCAGGTCCGACACAAACAGGCCTGTTAATTCACAGATCTATGTATGTTGGAAGCTTGAAATTTCAGATTAAGTAAAGTGACATTGTACTATCTATTGGGCGAAAACAAATGCACTGTTGGTTTCTTATACGGCGGCGCATTGCTTCTTTGTATAATCAGAACCTCTTTCATTGAAGACCCAAGTCTTACGATTACTGTGACATATGCGTTCATATTGGACACACATATTAATTTCTTTCACCAACAAATATACAACATCAATTATGTGAAATGGATGTACGCTGAAAGTTTTCATAATACTGAGCCATTGACCACTTCCACAATGTCCACGGAAAACAGCGGAGAACAAAATTTTAATGGAGATTATTGATCGGTTAGCCTAGATGCAGCACTTCTGTGACAGGTTTCAAGTACATGCAAGCGGATCGTCAGTGCCCTGTGTGTGTCCATTTCTTCAGTAATAAACAGTGTGTTGGTTGAATATCTACAAAATGACTAAATGCAAAAAATCGATATTTGTGTAACGTGAATGTTAGTTAACGTGGATTGATATATTTACAAAGTCCCTAACCCCCCCTAAACTTTGAACATGTTGTTCTCAGTCCTGGGATACAGATCATTCATGATATTACATCTCCTGAAAGGGCTATGAATGACAAACGTTATCCTAGTAATATAACCAGAATTTGTATTTGCATTTTCGTGCATGTTGGTAGTGAAATGCACTGTTAGTTTGAAAACTGCTTTTATTTTTCTTGCATTGTTTTACGCTTAAATAAGAAATATTGTGGGATGAGTGTTGGCACGGTAGTTAGTAAGTAGAAAAATCTATCAACTGCTATCATTTTTGTTCTGTTTGAAACAATTCTTACCGAAATATCTGCAGACAAAAAGCCCGTTTTTTTTTTAGACTAATCAAGGTCAAATTAATGGGCTTATTTGTTATGTAAAAAGGCTATGGAAATATACTGTATATGTATGTTCTACCTGAATGAACAGACTACCTGTCCTATTTTAACAGGTATACACAGCGTGTACATACTATAATGCATATAAATATACTGTACAAAATAATTTTATCTATGTTTTATTTGAGACATGTCTCAGAGGACTTTAAATCCAACGTTACTTCAACACCACACAACAATTGTTTTTACCCTTATTAGATATATAAAAGATATTGTCAGAAGAACTTCCCTAATGTCTAAAACGTATGAAGACACTGTTCAAAGTAAAAGTTGCTTAATTTATTTGGCATGGTATATTTAAGGTACAGGTATTTGCATAAGTGACGGACAATATTATTTAAAGTAATAAATCTGATAAAGATGATGCACCTGCTATTCATGCAAGTCGTTTCTAAGCTAATTTTTCAGCTTGCAAATTAGTTGGAGAACATTATTTAGACCTTCACAAAGGTTTCTATCAATTAAAATAAAAAATTTATTTTAAAGGATTATTTATGGAAATTTATTAGAAAAATAGGTAATTTCACTAAAAACTTCTATTAAAATGGCTTCCCTTTGGAAAACATTATCATTCATAAGAAAGTTTAAGGTTTAGGGATTATTCTGGTATGTAACATGCCACATTTTTTTAAAAAAATCTATGAAATATTTATGAGCAGAAAACACTATTATTATAGTAATAAGGAACCTTAAAACCGTCATGAAAACAGAAAACAGACTGAGAGAAGAGGATGCTGTATTGAAATAGAACACAAATGGGATGTTTTTTTTTTCTTGATTTATCAAATGTTCAACCACATTTTTATTAGCTTATTTTCAAATATATAATCATTGTCTTTTCCAGGAAAATGGACACTTTGGTCGGTAGTGAAGGTATTTGAGGCTATACGTTATGTAGCCCTACCGGCGGGATTCGCTTATTACGAACGCTTCAGGGATGACGAACATTCAATTTTCATGGCTGGGACCACTTACAGGATTTCTAAGGAAGCAAATAGTCTACGTGCAAAATCACATTGGGGTAGAAACTTTCCTCTGCATGCTGCTCTGAAGGTTATTTACGTTGGAAAATCGTCGTTTTCATTCGTGATTCACTTACGAGATTACAAAACTGATACAGAAATATGGTCTGCTACCCTGACTTTTGTGTTCGTGGATTTTAAATCCAGGAGACCGGTGCCCTTTCCAGCATGGTTTAAGGAGAAATGTTTGGAACTAGACCTAGTCAATGGTTCCCCTCCTTCGAGATTGTCAACACTGAAATACCCACCGAAAATTTTCAAATACGAAACTAAGGCTATGTTTAGTGACATAGACTTTAACGGTCACGTGAACCAATCAGTGTACGTGAGATGGTGTACAGACGCTGGCGCTGAAGCCGCAGTGAATGGATTTTATCGTGACTTTAATCAAGATATAGGTTTCTATGATATTGAAAAACTGGAAGTTCGATATATAGGTGAAGGAATGATAGATGATGAGTTTAGTGTTATGACGTGGCAAGATGACGTCATGCCACGGACCCTTAACTTTCAGATTACAAAACTAGGAAAGCCAGCATTTGTTGCAAAATTTTCGTACGCAAAAGAGTCAAGCATGTCTTCAAAGCTGTGATATGATTGTGATCAGGGACAGTAGATTTAAGCTACAGTCACACTGTCACGTTTCGAGGCCTACGTTTTACTACGTTTCCAAGTCCCACGTTTTGTCCTAAATTTGTCCGGTTTTGCAGGTTGTTAGGTTTCAGTACGTTTATAGCTACGTTTTGCGACGTTTTACTCCGTATCGCTACGTATTGTCCGGTTATCCAACGGCTTAGGGCCACAGTTTCACTAGGGATTGGTACGTTTAGCTACGTATTTACTACGTGCCGATTCCTACGATTCAGTAGGGTTTATCAGGTTATTACTACGTAGCGTCCGGATAGCTCACTTGTACCCGTGACGTATTGATTGGAATTATCGCACCAAAATTAATTAGTTGCATGATGACCACCAATAGAGGATCCAAGAAAATCTCCGGGGGTGGCAAATCTGCGCGTGCACAGGGGCTGTTAAGTGCACTGCAAGATGACACAGAAGAGGTAACCTTTTTTCTCTATATTTTCTGACTCGATTTATTGCATCTTATAAAAATCATCACAACAACCATTTAGTGCATATTACTATTTGTTTCGAAATTGCACCCAATTCTTAATCCCATGCGTACTGGCCATGAACTTGAGCGTTCGATGATCGTATTCTTTGGAAATTTAATCATATGCTTTTGTGTCCTTCTTAAGACGTATGAAATATATTCATATAAACGCCATGATTCCATATCATATAAAATGTTTGGGAAATCGGCATTAACCTCTATTACGGCCCGTATGCGTAACCAAACGTAGTAATACTTAGTTAAATCGTAGTAGAGCGTGTCAGTACGAAGTGATACCTAGTAATACCTGCTGAAACCTACTGAAACCTATCAAAACGTAGGGTAACACGTAGCAAGTCGTAGTAAAACGTACTGAAACGTAGTCCCTGCGTATTGATACGTAGAGTTCCACCGGGCTGTAATTTACGTTTTAGTACGTATTTGTTACGTATGTACTACGTTTTACTACGATTCGACTACGCTTTGCTACGTTTTACTACGTTTTACTAGGTATAAGCTACGTAAATCAGAGTGCCACGTTCGAACTGTTTTTTTAGTTCGAACGTGGCATGGGCCAGGTATATAGCCGTATGTAATACGTTCCACTACGTTGTAATACGTTTTACTACGTATATTGCCGTATTGCTACGTTTCAGAAACGTAGTAAAACGTAGGCCTCGAAACGTGACAGTGTGACTGTAGCTTTACATTATTGATCACTGTTGTGATGAATTGCTCAAGTGATTTATGAGCCGCGTTGTGAGAAAATGAACAATGTGGTTTCCAATTAGGTTCGACACAAACCGAGCTGTACAAGCAGAAAAGATGGCTAGAGGCGGGAAATTTTGGATTTAGAAAATAGAAGAATTGTTATATCCCTATAGCGAAAACAAAGGCGCTGATCAGCTTCGCAGATCTGCGCCTTTGTTTTCGCATATGCGAAATGTTGGTTTTCTCATGACGCTGCTGATATACCTTGACGAAACGGATCAAACGATAAAGGATCTCGGAAGAATTCTACAGTGAGATTGCCCAAGAAATTTTTAAAATCTCAAGTTCCAGGCACTGAAATGAAGTTTATTGCAGTCGAAAAATAAGTTTCTGTTGTATTTAGACATGTAATGTGTGTGAGTCAAGCAGTGATTTCTATGAAAAATGGACAAAATCTTTCAATTTAACATAGATTCATATAGGAATTAGGAAACGTTTTATAAGACCATGTTCCCCCCCTTGCCCAATCAAAATATTTTGAATACAACTGTATTTTTGTAATTGACATATTATATCAAAATGCCATGTTTGGGCAAGGGGGGGGGGAAGGCTGCCAAAAAGCCACAAAACCCATAATTGGGCTTAGCACAATTATTTGTAAGGTACCAAGGCTATGGAAATATACTGTGTATGTATGTTCTACCTGATTGAACAGACTACCTGTCTTATTTTAACAGGTATACACAAAGTGTACACACTATGATGCATATAAGTATACTGCGCAGAATATGTTTATCAATTTCTGATGCTTTATGTTTTATTTGAGATATGCCTCAGTGGACTTAAAATCTAATTTCACTTCAGCACCACACAATGAATGATTTTACCCTAATAAGATGCATGCAAGATATTGTCAGAAGAACCTGCCATATGTCTAAAAACATATGGAGTCAATGTTCAAAAGTAAAAATTGTATAATTAATTTTGCACAGTTTATTTAAGGTACAGGTATTTGCATAAGTAATGGACAGTGTTATTTACAGTTATCAATCTAGTAAAGGGTATGTACATGTTTTTCCTGCATTAATCATTTCTACCCAAAACTTTAGGTTGCAATAAGCATATTGCTGTATTTTCTTGATAATCTATGGCAAAAAATATGTTTTCTGACATTTTTTTTTTGAAAAAATCTTACCCCCTCCATCTTTGACACAGATTTATGTTGCAGGTATGTAACATCAAGAGGTTTCCACCGTGTTGTTGCATTTATCAAATGTTATATTTAACTGAGAATGCAACTGATATTCTATACAAATAACACAGTAGCCGCCAGAAACGCTCAAAATTTAGGCGGGAAACATAGACTTTCTTCCGAGATCCTTTGCATTAAATTGTAACTGAATATTTATTGATCAATGCTTTCCTATTAAATCAGCGGACCTATACAGTAGCATAGTTAATGGGGACGGTAAGACGTAAGCTATATCCAAACAATACCCACCAGGATATACCCACCAGGATAACATAACCCCCTTAAACACCACCTTTATATAGTAAAACTGGGGTTTTACATCTCTTATTTTTCAATTCCAAAGCGTAGATTGTGGGCACTCTAATTCTGTTTAGAGTAAAAAATAAGAAAAATATAATTATATATTCTTCAATTGAAATTTTTCAATTTTTACAGCATATTAAAATCTGTGACGATCTTGTTTTCGTTATGGATCCTCTCCTCAATCCGCTTGATCGTCAGGATTACAAACAGGCACAGACTTAATTATAAATGAGCCACGTCATGAAAATACCAACAATGTGGTTTCCGAACAGGTCCGATACAAACTGAGCTGTGCGAGCACAGAAGATGGCTAGAAGCTGGAAATGTTTGGATTTAGACAGTACTTAGAGGACTTGTACTATCCGTATAGCGAAAGCAAAGGCGCTGATCGGCTTTGCAGTTACTGCGAAGCTGATCTGCGCCTTTGTTTTCGCATATGCAGATTGTTGGTTTTCTCATGAGGCGGCTCAAATGAGAAGAAACTGTTTGACATTTTCGTAACAGATTTTGTTCTATTATATTAACACTGCAAATGTCCAGAAAACAGAGTTTATAGTAGAACATTAATTTCATGATTTAGATCGAGATATGCATCACTTTTACTAAATAAATACTTACTACAAAGTTGCATTCAAACTTATTTTCGGACATGAAATTCTACCAATGACGTCATCATTGAGAATATACTCAACTCTTTGACCAAATTCTAGGAAAAATTGTAGAAAAAAATCTGATACCAGAATCAAACAAAACCAAATCCTATCGGAACCTACAGTAAAGATCAAAGAAACCCTTTTTATATCGGGCCCAAGTAAGCACCCAGTGACCACTCTGTGCCAGTTTTATGCGTGTTTTAATTGAATTTCATGTTATAGCCAATCAACTTGATAAAGTAACATTTGAGCCACCTCATGGGAAAACCAACAATCTGCATAGGCGAAAACAAAGGCGCAGATCAGCTTCGCGGTAACCGCGAAGCTGATCAGCGCCTTTGTTTTCGCTACTCGGATAGTACAATTCCTCTTCTACTTAAATCCGAAATTTCAAGCTTCTAGCTCGTTTCTGTGTTTGTACAGGCCGGTTTGTGTCGGACCTGTTCGGAAACCACATTGTTGGTTTTCCCACGAGGCGGCTCATTTAATAATCCCCTATGACGGAACACCAATAATGACAAAGCAGTATTTTTAAAGATTTTTTTTCTTCAAAACATCATTATCAGTCTACAGTTAAAATAATGTCCTTGTGCTATCCCGTCAACCCTAGCTACTGCTCAGCTTCCGGTTTCTTCAGACCATCTCCGGAGGGCTCTTCTGTCGACTCTGTCCCTGCTTTCGATGCTCTCCTAGGGTACGTCTCCTCGACCGTTGTACCGATAAGGCTCTGTCGACGATCGCCGCGGCTGAAATCCATCTCGAGGTCGCATATCTCGTCGTCGACGTCGTTTTTCGACGAGTTTCCCTGAAAATATAATACGCTCGGCAAATAAGACAGAATTTTGACCAGCATGATATCTTTTGTTTTGTGGTTTAACGTCACAGACAATAATGATTATTGTTCAGTCATGTCGGGACGCAGCCATCGCTGCCATGGCATGTATTTTTTGTTACTCCCATCAACCAATTCTGCTTATTCTCGGGAGGTGTACAATTGTTCACTCCGGTGTGTTTGCAGGATGAGCCTACATGCATGAGGATAGAACCTGTGTAGGGATCTTTAACCTGCACATGGGGATGACTGTCCCTGCACAGGGGCCTCCAGTTGACGTCCCGATCCGAAGGACGGCGCACTGTATCACGTCATTCCTGCAAAAGACACGAAGGGAAGCTTGATTGGACCACCAAATTTTCCTCGACGCAGGCGGGGATCGAACCCGAGACCTCTAGCACCAAAGTACAGTGTGCTAACCACTTGCCAACGGCAATGGACGAACCCAAGACCTTTTGACTGGAAGCCCGGCAATCTGAATAACGTAAAAGTTGGCATAAAGCAGCATGCTCCTTGCGCGTAACTTGAGACTATTGACATGTTTACAATCGGCAATAAACGCCAATAAAGCGTTTTTAAAAACGCCAATAAAGCGTTTATGCGCACGAACCATAGAATGACTATAACGTACCTAAGATTTGTAATTGGAACCTCAGATTTATGTGATTTCGAGACAAGCTCTACTACCATAGCTGCTAAACGCAAAATCACAGTGAGCATGTTTAAAATGTCTTCAAGTAGTAAACAGTTTGAGAAAGACGGCAACCAAAATAAAAAAAGTCTTATGAGAACATATATCATTCTTATAGACAGAGAAATGCCGAAACACTTTACCTTACTGCAGATGTGACCCATTATATACGTGATACCGCAATAAATCTGTGCAGTCTTACAATTTGTTTCCTGTCAAGTAGAAAGCGTCTCTCACGTTGAATAACGCCGTCTGACCATAGCAACGACGTCACCGAATCCAGCGTTCCAACGTTAATGAACGATAACTCTATTTATTTTATACTTTACAGTGAAAACAAATGTATATCAAAACTTGATAAAATTGGTATTTTCATTGATATGCAATTTCACTGATATCAAATCTCACTGATATCAAAGGTCACTAGTGACTGATATCAGCCTATATCTTCACTGTAGAAGAGGAACTACTTTTTCAGTTTGTTTAGTTAATTGGTCTAAAAAGTATAAAATAAAAAAAAAAATGCTTTTTTTTCGGTGAATACCAAATATATTTCATCTCATGAATTGAAAACATCAAAATTTTCACTCGTGCTGCTTTCAACTCACTCGATGCAATATATTTGGTATTCACCGAAAAAAGCATATCCTCTATATATCAGATTTTGACGCGGCACTGTCAGGAAAAGTAAATGAGAAATTTCCTTAATTCTATATTTTTGTCTCTCTAATCTTAGTGACAATGTTCGCTATAATCTATCACTTCTTGTGTGTCTATTTAGTCTTTCTACCTCAGATTTTCCATCGCAAGATTCTCCTATGCCGATTTCGTTTTTAGTTAATTTAATATTTTGATATTTTGTTAATTCTCTTTGCCTTCTTCAAAAAAAAAAAAAAAAAAAAAAAAAAAAAAAAAAAAAATCGGTCATACGAGTTGAAAGTTTAAAAAAGATGCATACTTACAGGATTCACAGATAAACAGGTAGGGGGAATATTTCGATTTACAATGTCTATAATTTATGGAGTGTCTAATAAATATAAATTTACTATAAATTTATATACGCAACATGTAAGGCTGAATGAAAACCACATCCCGAAACCACGTGCAGTGCACATTTGTGTCAAGGTTATACGGAATTTCGTCCATGATTGGGATGTGTAGTTCAGGGGCCGATCCAGGATTTCTGGAAGGGGGGTTCAAATTTACAAAGGGGGTTCGTTTTTCTATATTAACCTAACTTTCCTGAAATTTCTCCATGAAAATGAAATAATTTGATCCCATAGGGGGGGTTCGAGTGAACCCCCCGAACCCCCTCTAAATCCGCCACTGGTAGTTTGCTACATAATCTGTACTGAAAACAGTGCATCATGCATTTCACTATATGTGTGTTAACGACTTTCAGAGCTGGGTTTATCTTTAGAGTTGTTTCAGCTGCAATTTTGGACGCCATCTTGAATAAATAGGTCAGTTGCATGAAGGTTATGTCAACCTTAATCATCTTACATTTCAGCGGTGAAAAACAGAGAATCGGTCATTCCAGTCCTGGCATGTGTTAGACTGGGGAAAGAAACTACATTTGAGCCACCTCGTGGAAAAACCAACAATGTGGTTTCCGAACAGGTCTGACACAAACCGGTCTGTACAGCTACAGAAGCAGGCTAGAAGCTTGAAATTTTGGGATTACGTAGAGGAGGAATTGTACTATCTGAGTAGCGAAAACAAAGGCGCTGATCAGCTTCGCGGTTACCGCGAAGCTGATCTGCGCCTTTGTTTTCGCCTATGCAGATTGTTTGTTTTCCCATGGGGCGGCTCATTTATAGGCCTGTCTGAAATGCCATGGAGTGATTATTTCTTTTCTTTTCTTCATACACCCTGGACACAAATGTGGGCACATTTTCATTCGGTCATGCTTCACAGACAGATTATCTACTGACTTTATACTGAATTTATAGAACTTCTATTTTCTATAAATTAATAGAAACTTTATACATTTGAGCCTTCGCATGAGAAAACCAGCAATTTTGGTTTCCGATCAGGTCCGACACAAACTGTCTGTACAGTCACAGAAGCAGGCTTAGTAGAAGCTTGAAATTTTGGGTTAAAGTAGAAGAGATGTACTATTAGTGTAGCGAAAACAAAGGCGCTGATCAGCTGTGAAGTTACTGCTGTCGTCGCTTGTTTCTGCATATGCAAAAAACACAGACATTTTCATGATCGGCCATGTTCCTATTTATTAACTGGCTCAAAGTTGAGCTCCGTCCGTCGTCCACAATTTCAAAGATCTTCAACTCTGAAACCGCTTGAACGATCAAAGCCAAACTTCTTGTGGAACAGTCTTAGGAAGGGTGAACAAAATTTGTACAAATGGTCCCGGTCACATAACCAAGATGGCCGCCATGCACATATATGGTAAAAAACATAAAAAAAAAAACCCTTTCTTCTCTGGAACCGGTGGACCGATTTCAACGAAACTTGGTATGTAGCATTGGGGACTCTTGCCCATCATAGTTTATATAAATCATGATCTTTGGTTGACCTTGACCAATTTTACGGCAAGCTCAATTTTGGTTACATAGGCTTTTCAATGGAAAAACGTGAAAACATTGAATTTTTCAGGAAGTTTTGTAGACCGTGACCTGAAAGTTGGTAGATACAGAAAACATGTTGAGCTAATGAAGTGTTATGAATATAAAAGGTCAAGGTCATTTCTTGACCTTGGCCAAAGGTCATTTACAAATTAAATGTAAAACTTAATTTACTCAGTAACCACTTGACAAATCAAAGCCAAATTTTATATGTAGTATCCTTGGAATGGAGGAACAAAAGTTTATATAAATGGTCAAGGTCGCATGACCAAGATGGCCACCATGGCCATAAATAGCAAAAACCTTTAAAAATCTACTCCAGAATCAGACGGCCTATGATTTTGAAACTTGGCATGAAGCATCAGGGGGAGGAGCTCTACAAAGTATATATAAATCATGACCCTGGGATAACCTTGGCCTATTTTACGCCAAGGTCAACATAGGTCGCCCTTGCATTTGAATGGGGAAATTGTCAAAATGTCATTTGAAGGGAAAAACGTTATGGAAATGGGCAAATGGACAGAAGATTTATGATTTTGAAAAAAAATGGACCCCAGGGGCAGGTCTGCCCCCTGCCCGGAGCAATATACTTGTATATTACCATAATATTCAAAGAACTTATTCAAAGATCTTCTTTGCGGCCCCCGTGGACGAACGGTTAAGAGCGCTGTTTCTTAATCACTCGATCATCTCACCGCTGTGTCCGGTGTGGGTTCGAGCCCCGCTCTGGCCACATGTGAGACAAGCCTAGTTCTGCTTACGGGTGTGCCAGGTGGTTTTTCTCGGGGATCTCCCGTTTTCGCTGATTGGCCCGTCCCGTATGAGCTGAAATAATCTTGAAAGGAACGTAACACTATCTTCTTCTATGAAACCGTTTGGCTAATTAAAGCCAAACGTCATGTGGAGCATTCTTAGGAAGGGAAAATGAAAGTTTATATAAATGGTCATGGTCACATGACCAAGATGGTCACATGACCAAGATGGCCGCCGTGGCTATAAATAGCAATAACCTTTAAAAATTTGAAGGCCTATGATTTTAAAACTTGGCGTGAAGCATAAGGGAGAGGAGCTCTACAAAGTTTATATAAATCATGACCTTGGGATGACCTTGACCTATTTTATGGCAAGGCCAACATAGGTTGCCCATGCATTTGAATGGGGAAAAGTAGTAAAATGTAATTAAATGGGGAAAACATGGTGGGAGTATGCACATGGACAGAAGATTTATGTTTATGGAAAAAATGTCCCAGGGGGTTGTCTGCCCCCGCCCATGGGCTATATGCATGTATATGACCATAATATTCAAACGGTTTCTCTGAAACCGATTGGACAATCAAAGCCAAACTTTATGTGCTTTATGTGGAGCATCGTTAGGAAAGGGGAATGAAAGTTAATATAAATGGTAAAGGTCACATGACCAAGATGGCCACCATGGCTATAAATAGCAAAAACCTTTATAAATCTTATTCTTCAGAACCGGAAACCTATGATTTTGAAACTTTGCCTGAAGCATCAGTGAATGGAGCTCTACAAAGTTTGTATAATCATGACCCCCGGATGACCTTGATCTATTTTATGGCAAGGTCAGCTGAGGTCGCATATTCCAGATCTCAGGTGAGCGTTTACAAGGCCATTAGTCCTCTGGTAATTATTCTGGGAGCGGTAGCATTTATTAATCTATAATTATATCCGTGGTGCAACAAAATTTGTTACTGCGCAGGTTGATGCAACATCACATGTCGTGACGAAATGAAGAAAGGTTCGATTGAACAACAACCGACCCGCTGTAGGATGATTTCCAAACGTTCCGGCCTCTAATCAACGCACTACATTTTGTCATGTGCCATGTGATCAATCAATCTGCGCGGTTACAAAATTGATGTTAGGAGTTTCGTCAAATTCCCATATCACGACCGATTTTTAGCTCACGTGATCCGAAGACTAATAGGACCCATGCTCCATCTTCACGGTCGTCGTCGTCGTCGTTGCTGTTGTCGTTGTTGTCTACAATGTTCAAACATCTCAGATACCACAGGGCCAATAAAAGCCAAACTTCACGTGGAGTATTCTGAGGATGGTGGAACCAAAGTTTGTATAAATGGTCCAGGTCACATTATTAAGATGGCTGTCATGCCTATGTATGATAAAATCCTTAAAAGGTTTCCTCTCTGGAACCAGTCGATTGATTTCAATAGTCCGGCAGGAACCCAAGATGACCGTGCAATAGCGCCTATAGAAAATGTTTTTGCAGAAATAAGTTGGTATGTGTATCCTGAGTTGAAATCCGGATGATGCCAGATTGGCATCCTTGGGCAATTCAAGATGGCCGCCAAAATCCAATATGGCCGACAAAAGGTTTTTGATAGATTGCCTTAAAATTTGAGAAATAATAAAATTTAGCCTTTTTCATCAACGAAACTTGGTATGTAACATCAGTGAATCGAGCCCATTATGATTTTTATATATCATGACCTTGGGCTTGACCTTGACATTACGACAAGGTCAAATTTGTCACATAGGCTTTTCTATAGAAAAAAATAAAAACATGGAGATATCAGGAAGTTGTGTAGCCCGTACCTGAAAGTTGGTAGACAGAAGACAACTTATTGAGTTATGTAAGTTTTTTTTTATTCAAGGTCACGGTCATTTCTTGGCCTAGGCCAAAGGTTATTTAAATTTGAAAATTTAAAACATAATTTGATTTTGACCTTGACCAACATGAAGTTAGCCAAAGGTCATTTACCAAAGTCCTTTTTTCAGGTAAGTGTTCTCAGGACCTTTGGTTCCTCCTAGGATTTGGTGTTGGTCACTGAATTTTTAATTTCCAGGCTTGTAATTCCGATGTTTCCTCTCTTTTTTGCCCTCTTCATACTTTTCCTCTTTTTCTTTTATCAGAAATCTCCACACTGCTATTCCTACCTATTAATACCAGGAACTATCAAAATCAAAAGTAAATACCGTATATACGTACGTATCACAGAGCTTCTGGTGACTAAAGCGCCCCCAAGACCACCACCTGGTTTTACTTACAGTATATAACCAATAACAACTGGGGTAGATGACAATCCTGAACAAACAATGCCGACAGTCAAACAAGACCTTTTCGGCTGCTAACCCGTGTTTTTGGCAGTCGGAAACGTTAAGTTTGCGTTCAACATACAGTAACTTTTACTCCATATCAGGACCGAGAACTATGCAAGTACGAGTAGTTCTCGCTCCAGATTCCATGCAGATTCTGGCAAAACCGGACTATTTAGGGGAGCGCTACGGCCTAGAAGTAGATTGTAGTACTCCGAATCTTTGTATTGTCATGACGAGACGTCGCCATCATTTAATCCAGGTGTGATATAACGAAACAACATAGAAAGTTTAAACATGATGTACGATTTTATGAGGCATTGTTTCGAGGGCCAATGACTGTATAAATAAGGCTAAAATAGAATAGATTTTATTTCTGTACAACATTGAAACTAAAGTTCTTCAATTTTCTGGCATTTGCTATTTTTATTACTATTATTTCGCTTAAACCCACAGCATTTATAATATTACTGCAATATATACACTTAACACATCTTAATACTCGGTCTAGTACTATGGTCCAACAACCAATCTGCAACCATTTGAGCCTGTGCATGAGAAAACCAACAATTTGGGGTTCCGACCAGGTCTGACACAAACCAGGCTGTACAGTCACAGAAGCAGGCTAGAAGCTTGAAATTTCGGATTTAAGAAGAAGAGAGATTGTACTATCTGTGTAGCGAAAACAAAGGCGCTGATCAGCTTCGCAGTTACTGCGAAGCTGATCTGCGCCTTTGTTTTCGCCTATGCAGATTGTTGGCTTTCTCATGCACTGGCTCATTTTTAAAAACTTAATGAAAGTATCTTAACCATAACAGTTTGTCAAAACATTTGTTTTTCAATTTAAATAACAAGTCTGTCTCCTCACATTATAACCAGTCTACAATTAACAACTAAACACTAAACCAGTCTATTCTTCTTCTTGCTCCTGGTTTATAACCGGAAGTTTCTCCATAGAGTCCTTTCCGATGGTTGAGCCGATCAAGCTCATCCGTCTCGTTTTAGCGTTTGACTCCTCGACCGTCGTTCCGATAATGCTCTGTCGACGATCGCCACGAACGTACTCCATCTCTATGTCGAACAAGTCGTCGTCGATTGTTTTTGTCTGAAATGTTTACATGAAATTTCCATTAGCATAAAGTTTAAAATACGGTACTTGGTAAATGTTGGGTAGCAAAAGTTAACGATCTATGGCATTCTTTTTCCACCCAGTGGAATGGCTATGATATGCCACAATCTGCCATAAAAACGAAGTATAGAGAGCATATAATAAATATAACAACTCCCGCAAAAATATCTGTCCCGTTTTTTGAAACTATTTGAGCAGCCTCTTCAGAAAACCAACAATCTGCACATGCGAAAATAAAGGCGCAGCTCAACTGTGCAGTAACTGCCTGGTTTGTGTCAGACCTGGTCAGAAACAGAGATTGTTGGTTTTCTCACTTGGAGGCTCATTTGTTACTACCAAAGCCGCGCTGCTGAGCCGCAGATTTCTCACTCCGCATTTCTCATTTTAAATTAATAAGAACAAAATTCTCATAGCCCCTGAATACACCAAAGGAAACTTCTAACGCATACACTTTTGTTTCGGCATTTTCTTAAAAACTAGGTATTCAATTGATAAACCGTTTTGGACGTCATAAGAAGAGTGTTTTTCGGTCATGCATTCCAATTTTCAGAGAAATCGGACACAAAATAATTTAAATATTTCAGTTTCAATGGAAAACTTCAAAAATTGAAAGTCACAAATTAGCCCGCATTTCCGTTTAAAAAATCGATATGGCATCAACATTCCAAACAAAATAAAACAAATCAGTTTGTCAATGTAACCAATTTTATTACATTTTTAGAGACATGCATTCTATTTCCAGTAAAAAAAAGTAGTTAAAAATCTGAATTCCATTATTCATAAAATAATTATTTCGAACATTCCCTCTTACACATAAGTAATTTAATCAAAAATACAAACATGGCATTACGAAGTCCCTCTTTGTAAGAGTCCTTTGGGCCTTGTGCCGTCTTTGTGCTATAGTCAGACCAGACCATATTTCAAGTTTTTAGCCTTGTGTATTGTGAAAGATACACTTGTGCACAAAGAGAAGTTGCTCAAGGATTTCCAAGAATTGATGAGATGTATGCATTTTCTGGAATACAAAACATACGCCATACGAAATTTCTGTGTGCATGTAAAAAGTCTTACCTTTGTTACAGGGTGGTTATCCCAATTTCAAATGAGCAAAAACATGCAAATGTCATGCATCACATGTGCACGTGTGTGTGTGTGTGTGTTTTTTATGTGTGTGTATATGCGTTCATGTGTGTGTGTTAAAAATGTATTTAGCATGACAAATGAAATTACAATTTCTACACTGAAACACAAACAAACTCCATTTTTGTGACTTTCGATTTTGGTCCCTTCAAGTTTTATAAACTGTATTTTGAAAAATTCACGACATTTTGATATGGAATTTTTACAGATCAGGCGAATAAGTCTAAATTTATGTTTACAGGCAGAAAATTGAATAATTTTATCGTAATAAAGTTTTTATAAGAAATTGTTTACTGTATGCGTTGGAAGTTTCCTTAAGTATACTTTTATTCCAATGTTTCACTCGAGCAATGTGTATGCCACCAATGAGCAACGTGCTTGCAGTTAATGAGCAATGTGCTTGCAGTTAATGAGCAATGTGCTTGCCGTTAATGAGCAATGTACTTGCCGTTAATGAGTAATGTGCTTGCAGTTAATGAGCAATGTGCTTGCCGTTAATGAGCAATGTGCTTGCCGTTAATGAGCAATGTACTTGCCGTTAATGAGCAATGTGCTTGCAGTTAATGAGCAATATGCTTGCCGTTAATGAGCAATGTGCTTGCCGTTAATGAGCAATGTGCTTGCCGTTAATGAGCAATGTGCTTGCCTTTAATGAACAATGTGTTTGCCCTTAATGAGCAATGTCCTTGCAGTCAATGAACAATGTGCTTGCCGTTAATGAACAATGTGTTTGCCCTTAATGAGCAATGTCCTTGCAGTCAATGTGCAATGTGTTGGTAGTTAGTGAGCAATGTGCTTGCCGTCAATGAGCAATGTGCTTGCAGTTAATGAGCAATGTGCTTGCCGTTAATCAATGTGCTTGCAGTCAAATGGTCAGTGTACTAAGCGCGGGGAGGATAATGGGTCATTGCCTTAATAGTAATCATGACTTTCCAATTATGCCGAATACATTAACAATAAAGAGCTATAAATTTTCGTCTTTGAAAGTGACGTATTTGTCAAATAGGGAGGATCCTAAACTCATCGGTAGATGGATGTTCTTTCATGTTGCACGTATGTGTGTTCTTCAAATTGATAAAACATCCATGTTTTATACAAAGCGCCTTTGTCGTCATTTCCATATATGAGCCGCGACACGAGAAAACCAACAGTCTGCATATACGAAAATGAATAAACTCAGCTTATCTGTTACTGCACAGTTACTGCACAGCTGATCAGCTTCTTTGTTTTCGCTAAACAGGTAGAATAGTCCCTCTTCTTCTTAATTCCTAAAATGCAATGGCGAAAGTAACTTAGCTGATGTTATTGTGGATTCGCCCCTTATAAGGCTATTGACTGCCTTAAGATTTGACCCAAATACAGATCCTTTAAGTTCTTTTCAACAGATGGGACCATAACTATCACTAGGCGTAAAGAATATTGTGTCGATATATCACATTCGATAGGCACATTATATGTTTAAAACTACCTGTTTTTCTGTTTTTCCTGCGTTTTCTCGCGTAAAAAACACAGCCGCCATGTTTTCCCGCTTTACTGTTCTAAAATACTAAAACACGGTACCGGATAAACATACCGGTTCCGGGTCATTTCGGCCCATAGCCATTTCGGCCCATGACCATTTCAGCGTCACGACTTCATGCCGAGCGATGAATCCACCCAGTATTATGAATTTTCGAGAAATGTGGTTAATGCATCTTTATATATAACAATGATAGAAACTCCATATATACGGTAGTACCTCTATATAGTCGGTGCATCCACATTTTGACAAAATACATAGATATTACAGGGGATAAATAGGTCAGTGTGGAATACTATCGATGATAGAAACTCCATATATAGTACCTCTATATTGCGGTGCATCCACATTTTGACAAAATACATAAATATTACAGGGGATAAATAGGACAGTGTGGAATACTATCGATGATAGAATACTCCATATATAGTACCTCTATACATGGAGTTTCTATCATCGATAGTATTCCACACTGTCCTATTTATCCCCTGTAATATCCTTGAAAATTGTCAAAATGTGGATGCACCGCAATATAGAGGTACTATATATGGAGTTTCTATCATCGATAGTATTCCACACATCCTATTTATCCCCTGTAATATCTATGTATTTTGTCAAAATGTGGATGCACCGCGTATATAGAGGTACTATATATGGAGTATTCTATCATCGATAGTATTCCACACTGTCCTATTTATCCCCTGTAATATCTATGTATTTTGTCAAAATGTGGATGCACTGACTATATAGAGGTACTATATATGGAGTTTCTATCATCGATAGTATTCCACACTGACCTATTTATCCCCTGTAAAATCCCTGTATTTTGCCAAAATGTGGATGCACCGCCTATATAGAGATGCATCCACATTTTTCATTTTTTTCCATTATATGTTGTATTTCTTCAAAATGTGGATGCAGCGCCTATTCCATTCAATTTCATGAATTTTCAAGAAATGTGGATGCATCGCTATATATAGCAATTTGATATTGAGTTTCTATCATCGATAGTATTCCATATTAGGCAAAAAATGCACAAGGTGTAGAAGCTGATGTTATTGTGGTTAATTCCGTCTCTTATATAGGCATGCAGCCACATTTTGAAGACATACGACTTTATAGTTAAATCGGAAAATGTGGCTACGTCTCTATATAGGCATGCAGCCACATTTTGAAGACAAACGACTTTATAGTAAAATCGGAAAATGTGGCTACATCTCTATATAGGCATGCAGCCACATTTTGAAGACAAACGACTTTATAGTAAAATTGGAAAATGTGGCTACATCTCTATATAGGCATGCAGCCACATTTTGAAGACATACGACTTTATAGTTAAATCGGAAAATGTGGCTACGTCTCTATATAGGCATGCAGCCACATTTTGAAGACATACGACTTTATAGTAAAATCGGAAAATGTGGCTACATCTCTATATAGGCATGCAGCCACATTTTGAAGACATACGACTTTAAAGTAAAATCGGAAAATGTGGCCGCGTCTCTATATAGGCATGCAGTTACATTGTGACCTTTTTACCAATAATCTAGGTCAACCCTCCCTTGTGCAGGATAGTGCTGGATTTTACCAACAAGATGGACAGTGGCGGCCAGTACAGGTTTTTAGTAATTATATGTAGAAGCTAGGAACCAGATCTTCTAATGGCGACATCCACAAAAACATCAGCTAAGTTACTTTCCCCATGCAAGCTTCTAACCTGTCTCTGGTTTGTGTCGAAAACCATTTTTTTCACGCAAAGGCACAATAAAATATGTGGAATATTGCTGCTATTGTTGCTAATTTTTCACATAGGTGGGAAATTTGCGAAACGTGAAATTGGAAATGTGTTACTTCAGTGCCTTCAGACAGTCAGGTTTTAAAATTTTTAAACACAAGTTACTCATGTTACTTCAACTCTGGAAACAAAATGTTTATTTTCATAAAAAGAATTTACCTTGGTGCAAATGTTCCCAATTATTTTTGTGATATTTTCGTAAGCAGTCAATTTCACAAATTTTCTCATTCATTCAAATACATAACGCCGTCTCAGCCATAGCAACGACGTTATCTTAACTAACGTCAAACAATGGCGTCGGGTATTCCCACATACACGAATGCATTATTTTTCACATTTTTTCGTTGATTAGTTGTCCAGAGTCATTAGCTAACAGGCTATGGCAATAACGAGGCGTTCATGGAATCAAAGTGAATATAAAATCCACATTAATAGCAGTAAAACTGCAATAAAATTTGGATCTTCAATGCACCACCCCTTTGGTTGTCTCACGGGCCTAATATGTACTGTTTAAACACTATTTTCCAGAATGTTCCCCAAAATTTCACTTCAAGGAGGTTGTTTTGTTGGTTTTATCCTGGGAGCACCCGAAGGCTCAAGTAGTTTTTTTTTTGTTTTTAAATTAGGAAGCCCGGGGCGAACCTGCGATCCCTGGTTGACAAGGCGAGTGACTTCAAAATCTCACTTTTCTGAAAGACCTCAAGAAAAATATGACCATGTCACCATTTTGCATTCCCATAGTCTTAAAAAGTGCCACAATTTTTTTGAAAATTGGTTTACGAATAAAGATTTTATGTCAGAAAATAATTTTGAATGAGTTTTTTTTTCTATTGTAAAAATATCAGCAAGGGAAGAAACTATTTTCCCGGAAAAAAATCTAAATTGATTATTTTTATTTAAAATGCACCAAAAACAAAACTGTATTGTATGCATAAAGCTGAGCGCAAAACTCATAAAATTATTATGTCCCCCCAACCGAAGGTGGGGGACATATTGTTTTTGGTGCGGATACCGTCGGCGTCCGCGTCGGCGTTCGCGTCCGCGTAGCTTCTTTCCGACGCGATATCTTTTGAACCAGTGGATGAATTTTGACCAAACTTGCATTGATACATGGTTGGGAGGGGGAAAGAGTTTATTAGATTTTGGTGACTTTTACCTCATTTTCGAGGTCACCAGCCCACTGAACAAATGAATGGATTTTGACCAAACTTGCACAAGAGCATTGTTGGGAGGAGGCTCAGAGTTGATTAGATTTTGGTGACCTTGACCTAATTTTCAAGGTCACGAGTCCATAAAAACTGTTGAAATTAGTCTTTCCAACGCAATATCTTGTAAACCAATTGATGGGTTTTTACCAAACTTGCACATAAGCATTGTTAAGAAGAGGCTCAGAGTTGGTTAGAGTTAGGTGACCTTGACCTAATTTTCAAGGTCACGAGTCCATAAAAATGTTGAAAGTCTTTCCAACGCAATATCTTGTAAACCAATTGATGGATTTTGACCAAACTTGCACAGAAGCATCGTTACGAAAAGGCACAGAGTTGATTAGATTTTAGTGACCTTGACCTAATTTTCAAGGTTGTGAGTCCATAAAAACTGTTGAGATTAGTATTTCCAACGCAATATCTTGTAAACCAATTGATGGATTTTGACCAAACTTGCACAGAAGCAGTGTTGGGAGGAGGCGCAGAGTTGGTTAGATTTTGATGACCTTGACCTAATTTTCAAGGTCACGAGTCCATAAAAATGTTGAAATTAGATTTTCCAACGCAATATCTTGTAAACTAATTGATGGATTTTGACCAAACCTGCACAGAAGCAATTTTGGGAGGAGGCTCAGAGTTGATAAGATTTTGGTGATCTTGACCTAATTTCCAAGGTCACTAGTCAAAAACTGTTGAAATTAGTCTTTCTGACGCGATATCTTGTAAACTAATTGATGGATTTTGACCAAACTTGTACAGAAGCATTGTTGGGAGGAGGCTCAGAGTTGATAAGATTACGGTGACCTTGACCTAATTTCCAAGGTCACTAGTTCATGACTGTTGAAATTAGTCTTTCGGACGCGATAACTTGTAAACCAATAGATGGATTTTAACCAAACTTGCATAGAAGCATTGTTGTGAGGAGGTTCAGAGTTTATAAGATTTTGGTGATCGTGACCTAATTTTAGACAGGGTTCAAAACAAGTTTAAACTACCACACCATACAGAATAAGATGGGCATGGTGTCTTCCATAGAAAAACTTCATATCACAAGGTAACTACACTTCAATTACTAAACGGTTGGGGGACATAATTCTCCTCAGAAAACACTATTTTAATTCCGAAGATTTGTTTGGTTTTCAATTTTAAGGTGTTTCTATAACCGGACCCCGAAGATAATACTGAGCCAATCTGCTTTAGAATCTTACGAAATTCGAGTTTCGGGCTAAAAACTTAGAGTTTCGAGTAAACAATTTCGAGTTTCCAGTTAATAACTACGAGTTTCTTGTTAAAATCTTCCAGTTTCGAGGTTAAAACGTTGAGTTTCTCTGATGATAGAAAACATCATTCAATAGTCTTTGTGCTTCAAAACGAAAATTGTGTGACGATTGCCACAAGCAATATTTAGACCGAGTAGTAAGTTACACAGAGATATTTCAAATGCATTAAGTTTTGATTTAGGCCAGAGTTTCTTTTATTTTCTGGTTTACAGACTTTTCTTTGGAAAAAAAGTTCTGATATGGAGAAAGCAACAATGATAAAAGAGCCACAATTGTTGAATCGGTCAAATAAATGATCATAAATTACTTTTGGCGGTTCTTACATCCTAATTTTGGGTAAAAGTCCATTGCAAAGGCGGCAACGTCTCGACATGTCCCGAGCTGCTGACTGGGACGTTAATTCAAACAAACAAACAAACACAGTCTATGCAAGTTTTATGTTTGGAGCTGATGTCTACTGAATACAGTGTTATTGCATGATTTCTGTAACTTACAATAGTTGCCATTGTCAAGACCTCAAACGAAATATAGATGTTAAAAAGCTATAAAATAACTGTTTTTATACCCCGCCACTTGAAATGGTGTGGGGTATTATGTTACATCATCTTAAAATTGCGTTCGAGTGTCTGTCGGTACGTTCGTCAGCGCTTCGCTGCTCTATCTTGAGCATTTATTGACCAATTTTCTTTAAATTTTGTATAGGAGTTCATATTAGGAGGGAGTGATTTGGAATTAAAATGGGTAAATATCGTCAAATAAGTACAGAGTTATGGCCCTTGGTTTACTTTAAAATTTTGTATCCGGGCTATATCTTGAGCATTTACGTAGGCTGTCCGGAAAGTTTTGAGACTGTGTCTATATCTCAATAACTATTCAAGAGAATCAGTTGTAATTTTACACAGGAATATAACGTTATATCATGAGTTATTGCAGAAAATTTCAGCATATTTGCTCACCGGGAACATGTTGATACAATCATTTTAATACGAGCATGTTGCTACTCTCGGAGCACATTGACTTCAATAACGTCGCGCCCGTTATGATTTTACAAGAAAGACCTGGCTGATCGGATGCATTTTAAAGTGGCTCTCAATGTCATCGGGCACCAACGCTTGATAGTTTCAAGTTTATTTGGTTATTCTGAGGACAACAATACAAAATATATCAGGAAAACACACTCGTTCTCATTTGGCTACCTCCAAACTCTTTTGCGCCGATTTTAAATGGGGTTTCGCTTTTTTGCACACATTGAACGGCCTGTAGCCCTTCCTCTTATCACCGATTTCTTGACAAAAACGTTTCGAAAAAACGAAAAATTAATGATCTTGCATAGCCTGGATTTTGTTCAAACACTAACAGTGAGAAATTTTGATTAGATTTGTGAACTCATTACGACAGGAACACTGTATGATAAAAAAGCGCTGCTTCATCCGATGCGGCGACGTTGCGTTTCTTACCAATATTTTGATCTACACATACACTTCTGTTAGCTTTTGCAAAGTTGATAACCGTCGAAAGACCATGGAATTTTGCGAACATATTGAACAAATTATGGCATGATACCATGCAAATTGTTGCTGTATTTAAAAGCCATATGGCCAATTTGTTGGCAATCGTTTTCTTGTCTCCAGGTTTTAGAAAACACAAAATTCAAAGTGCTCCGAGAAGCGCCACATCGGTTGCCTTGGAGACTAATATCTCCAAGTGTATGTAGGTTTTGATTCCAATTTTCCCATATATTATTCAGGAAGGCCATATCTATAAACTCATATATCTTTATTTGTATAGAATAAAATATTTTTTAAGATATCGGCACAGTCCTAAAACTTTCCGGACAACCCTCGTATTTACCAAATTTCATCAAACTTTTTATAGGAGTATATATCAGGAAGGAGTGGTTTGGGGTTAAAGATGGGTAAATTTCTTCTAATAATTACAGAGTTGTGGTCCTTAATTTACGTTACAATTTCGACTCCAAGCTCTATCGTTAGCATTTATGAACCGATCTTCTTCAAACCTTGTAAAGGGGTTCATATCTGGAAGGGGTGGCTTTGTGTTATAGGTAGGTAAATATCGTCAAATAAGTATAGAGTTATGGTCCTTGGTTAACAGTTTTCAACCATTATGTGCATTTGTACTAAATCAAATTTGCTGGCGGGGTATCATGCATGCCTGCAGCGCTTTTATTTGCATACTGTGTTTTAATAGCTTCTTGACTAGCTTAAGGCCTTAAACAGTACACACACACACACAAAAAAAAAAAAAAAAAAAAAAAAAAAAAAAAAAAAAAACAAACAACTATTTTGTAGTTTTTCTTCAACAAGGAAACGTCAAACCAAAATGTGATTTCTTGGGTAGTAAAATTATTTGTCATTCGTCGTTATGTTGGAAATTCAATGTTTTCCCCTCTCAGTCCGATCGTGTGTACCAATAGCTTTTTATATACTGAATATATATGATAAAATGTATATCGTATCCCATTGGTCCATTGTAAGATCCTACCACTAAACTGATACAAAAATCACATAATATTTTTGCCATAAATCATAATTCCTTTGCGCTCGTACTATTCCACACATCCGTTTTCAAATGGCATGTCAAGCTGTTGCATAATCATTTGTTATCAAGTGCCAGGGGGCTAACTTGTGTTTAGCAAGATGTTGAACCATAAATTGGGTCTCTCTGAACGTATTTCAGTTGGATGAGTCCGCTTTCTTTTTAGGAGTGTTATTAGTGATTTTTATTTTTATCTGATTTTTCGATGAAATGCCTTTAAGCAAACATAATAGCCCCAGATGGGACGCCGCGTTCTACGGCGTCACATCTGGGGCTATTCTGTTTGCCTATGTCGCATAAAAGGGACGCCAGGCTTAAACTAGTTAAAAGTTGGACTATGACAGCATCAATAATTTGAGCATTGATTAACATGATAAAGCAAGTTTAGAAATTTATTATTCAAACGAATGTTTAACAGACAAGTAAAATAGACTAGAAATGCGTGTTTGTAAAACACTATGCCCCCAACTGTATTCCTAAACTGGCAGTTTGTATGATTCATTTATTTCATTCGAATGTAGTCAAATTTAATTTCCTGAAGAAGCTGTTCGGTGTCGCGAAGCACGCGATTAATTTTGTACAGTTTTGCTCCAACGTTGTTTGTTTGTTTTTATGTAGCTCCGATGGAGCTTTCACGTGCTGCATGAAGTCACGAGGTATTCATGCCACGATGACTTCGTGCAGCTCGTGAGTTTTGTTAGCGGAGCTTCGTGACACTATATAAAGTCAACATTTTTCTTTTCAAACTAAGGCAAAATAAGGCGAAATTAAAAGGTGTATATTGTGTGTAAAAGTAAAAATAAAAATAAGTTGATTTATCAAGTTGTGTTTTTGTTGGAATAAAATATTGTACTGTGGCGGAGAAACAAGCCTTGGGCAAAAATAGTTGATCGCCGCTACATTCATTGGTGCCGGAACCCGGGAGCAAGAAAGAAAAAAGAAAGGTAAATACAAGTTACGTTTCACTTTTCTGTGTGCCAAAATCATGGGCTCTAATTTGCCATACTTGAAAGGAGTTCGGACAAGATATATAAATATCTTGAAAAAGGAAACAAAATGCGCTTTGGAAATTCTCTCATATGATGTCGTTTTGTTTGACGAAACAGAGTTGATACTAAAAATAAATAATTGTGTTGAAAAATTACAATTCTATTGTGACAAAGTTGAAAATCAGACCGACAAATTGGCGGAGGCCATCGGTGATTCAGACAAAGAGTTGTCTGAGCAGCTTGTCACTGAAAATGAATCAATCTGTGATAAGGCTATAGAATGTGTACTAAATCTTAAGCAAATGAAAGATGAAATCAGTCAAAACAAAGCAAAAGAGGCCGATGTGAAAGAAAAGGTTAGAATGACGCATATTGTTGAATTGCAAAAGCAAATGAATGCCATAGTTGTAGATCAAATGAGGCAACAACATGATTTTCTTGAAAAGCAAGACAAAAAGGAAAAAGAATTAGCTACCACAGTAAAGTTACCCAAAATAGACATAATGCCCTTTTCTGGAAATAAACTAAAATGGACGGAATTTTGGGATAGTTTTGAGTGTTCAATACATAGAAATAAGAAACTATCTAACATTGAAAAATTCAATTACCTCAAGAGCAAAGTAACTGGTGACGCTCAAAAAGCCATTTCAGGCTTAGCGTTGTCAAATGAAAATTACATAATAGCAATTGATATTCTGAAGGACAGATTTGGTGATTCACAAGAAGTGATTAACCTCCATTATAACCAAATGATAAATTTACCACATGCATCAAGTAGTACCAGTAGTTTAAGAAATTTGCTGGATAACATGGAAAGACACCTTCGGAGTCTAGAGGTACTCAAACAAAATGTCAATCAGGATGTTTTTGTTTCAATGATACGTGCAAAGCTGCCCCAAGAAGTCCTGTTACAATTAGAAATCATGCATGGAGCAAAGAACAAATGGACCGTAGATGCATTACGGCGCACACTCCATGAGTACATCACAGCAAGAGAACATGCTGACAAGCAAGACAGTTCACAAGACACACGCCAACTAAGATCCAATCAGCCGAGGTATGAAGGTAAACCAAAGTTTGGGCCTAGTACTAATTGGAGAAACGGAGCGAATGACTGGAGCGGCGCTCAAAACAGGTCAAACAGTACAGATAAAGGAGCAACTGGTGGCTTCGGCGGAGCAAAGCAAAACACAGTAGGTTCGGCGGAGGCGCTTGTAACTAGCACAAAACAACACTCCGCTATTAGATATTTTGACCAGTGTAGGTACTGTGACAAACGCCATTGGAGCGATGAGTGCCCTACATACCGCACAATCGAAGACCGAAAAAAGCAATTGAAAGATAGTTGTTTTAAATGTCTGAAATCAGGTCATCTGTCGAAAGATTGTAAGAAGAATAAATCATGTGTGTACTGTGGTCAGGTAAATTCACATCACCGGAGTTTATGTCCAAGGAAGTTTCAAGCAAAGTTATTCAGTACTCATTTATCTAATGAAATTAGTGGGTGCAATGAAGTCAGTGAAGTTGAAATATGTGAAGGTGAAAATGCTCTTGTCTCATCAGGTGAAATGGTGCTTATGCAGACAGCTCAAGCAAAAGTCACCAACTTAAATCAGTCTAAAGTTGAACAAGTGAGAATTCTATTAGATTCTGGTTCTCAACGTACATATATCACGGAAGGTTTGGCGGAGCAACTTCAACTTAGGAGGGAGAAAACAGAAGAGATAAAACTAGTGACATTTGGTTGTGAAACTCCTAAAACAGTAAAAACAACACAAACGAAGTTGAATATCCAGTTAAACACAGGTCAACCCCTAGAAGTCAGTGCAAACATTGTGCCTTTCATCAGTGGTTCCGTTCAACGTACAGCATTGAACTTGTATTCTTCTGAGAATTTGGTGCATTTGATGAAAAGTTTAGATATGGCAGATAGTGTTCCTTCATATACAGAATCTTCTACAGTAGAGTTATTGATAGGGAGTGATTTTTATCTGGATATCATTCTTTCTCAGAAGATTGAGGTACAGCCTGGCTTGTATCTTCTTGCATCAAAGTTAGGATGGATACTCACAGGTAGGACAAAGGCAACTGAAACAAGTGTGAAAGAATCATCCATGTTAACCTTAACATACGGGAACAACATTACTGAAACAGAAGTTTTTACAGCTGTCGACTCGGTGATACCCACCAAACCAGATCTTGAAGATTTTTGGAATATTGAAGCCATAGGTATTCTCGATGATGCTAGTACTAAACATGATGATGTTGTTAAGAAGCACTTCAAAGAAACGCTCACGTTCGAAGACAGCAGATACCAAGTAACATGGCCTTGGAGAGATGACACTGTTGATTTACCTGTTAATCGAGAGCTCGCATTGGGTCGGTTGAAATCAGTTGTGACTAGAATGAGAGATAAAGCAGAGGTAATGGGCACGTACGATTCAATCATAAAGGACCAGCTTGAGAAAGGTGTGATCGAGAAAGTGAATAATCCTGAGACAACAAATATCGTGCATTATTTACCACATCATGCTGTAATCAACCCACTGAAACCAACAACCAAACTTCGTATAGTATACGATGCATCAGCCAAGACTAGGAAAGAAAACAAAAGCCTTAATGAATGTCTGTATCGAGGTCCGGTTATGCTCAACGATTTATGTGGGCTGCTCATGAGATTTCGACTTCGCACTGTAGCTGTTGTGGCAGACATAGAAAAAGCATTTCTACAGATTGGCTTACAACCTACTGAAAGGGATGTTACACGGTTTCTTTGGTTGAAGGACCATCAGCAACTGAGAGTAGATAGTGATAACATACAAGAATACAGGTTTTGTCGTGTCCCGTTCGGAATAATAACAAGTCCGTTTCTCCTGGAAGCAACCGTGGAATGTCATCTGGACTCATATGAAAGTGAGTTAGCTGAAAAACTGAAGCGCGACATATACGTCGACAATTTGATAACTGGCACAGATAGTGTTGAAGAAGCTGTCAGTCTGTATCACGGTGCAAAAAATATTTTCAAGGAGGCTTCCATGAATCTTCGTGAGTGGGTTACGAACAACGAAACAGTGAACCAGTTCATTCCATTCAGTGATAGGGCAACTTGTGATTCAGTGAAAGTGTTAGGGCATACCTGGAGTGTTGAACAGGATACTATCTCTTTGAAAAATCCCAGTACGGTAGTATCTAAAATTCCAACGAAACGCAGTGTTTTGAAACAAGTAGCATCAGTGTTTGATCCGATGGGATTACTTTCACCGGTTCTTCTTAAGGGAAAGATATTCATTCAGTCTCTTTGGAATAAGAATTTGGATTGGGATGATGCACTTAGTAGTGAGGATATTTCAGTTTGGAACGCGGTCAGTTCGGATTTGTCAAAACTTCCTGAGCATCAAATTAGCCGATGTATCGCTCTAAATGAAAACGTCAACACAGGAAGGTATATTCTCTTGTGCTTTTGTGATGCTTCGACACATGCCTATGCTGCAACAGTATATCTTTGAGGGTCTGGATGGGGGGTCCTGATATTCACTAATCACTAAAAAAATAGCCATTTATTCACTGTCATTAAAAGTTTGGCTTATTCATTAAAATTAGCTCGATTATTCATTAAAATATGATAAACACTAACCCAGCTAATATCCATAAGCAAATAGGTGTTCCCCACCTAAGGCATCTCTTATCTCAAGCCACAAGGACTAGTTCTATGATATTAAATAGTAGACTGCAGAGAGCAACCTTGAGAGAAGCAAATATACTCTGCTAGACCACAAAGCCTCATAGAAACTTTCCGAAATAGTATACCGATTTTTTTAGCAAATCCCCTTTTAAATCTGTTGGGAGAATAATCCCCTCCACCTTAAATACTGAATACGCCCTAAGTTTTACCCTGATTTTTTCTCTTCAATTATGAATACCAAAGGTTATTTAAGAAAAATTGTAACTTCAGGGGTAAAAGTTTAATATAATAAAATGCTGTTGTATGTATTTAGTAAACTAGTTAGCATAGGAGTACTATATGATGTATGGATTTGTGCTTGTGCCTGATTGTACAACATTTTATTAATGTCTTAAATACCGAGCGAGCGAAGCGAGCGAGGAAAAAAATATAGGGCCATATAAATTGCCAGATAGATTTGCATTAACTGTCTAAGTGCTGCCTTGTTTCCGATTGCAAAAGACACTATAATTATGTTGTCATATAACAAAAAGCAAGATGATGTCCATCCACAGAAAAGATTACCATTATAGGATTGGAACATATATAATAAGGACAAAGTGGGGTCATAGAATAAAAAGAAAATACATATACATAAGCAAACAAAACAGTGAAAAAGTATCTGGCTCAGTAATCATCCAGAATGATTTATTTTTCTCCGCCTTCAAATGACACATTTCTTTTTCAATTGGTCCATGAGGTGAGCCCCTACGTGCTTGGCTCCCAGACATATTCAAGGATTTCTGAAATATGAATACAACAAAAAAATGAAATTCTGGAATGTCAGGGAGGCCATCTAAGACAATTCCATAGCCATATTTTAGCTTATTCACTATTCTTTAAAATGATATTATTCACTATTCATTATATTACTCTGCTATTCATTAAAAATTTACATTTATTCATTATTCTTTAGGACCTCATTATTCACTAATCATTAAATGTTTTGCTCTTTATTCACTCTCATTAAAATTTTTAGGCCATTATTCATTAATCATTATACCCCATCCAGACCCTCATCTTTTCCAAGAAAGCAACAATTCTGAATCAAGGTCGGATCTTTTATTCTGCAAAACAAGACTTGCTCCGCTAAAAGAAATGACGATACCGCGCTTAGAGCTTATGGCAGTGGTTATAGGTGTCCGATGTATCAGATTTGTAAAGCAGCAGCTCAATATTCCCATCGAGAGATCACATCTTTGGACAGATTCCCAATGCGTGTTAAAGTGGATAGACTCAGAAAAGGATTTGTCTGTTTTTGTTGCGAATCGAGTGAAAGAGATCAAAAGTGATGGTGACATTGTGTTTGGTTACGTCACATCCGGAGAGAATCCTGCCGATATTGCATCTCGCGGTGCAACTTTCCAAAACTTATGTCAAGATAAGCTATGGTGGAATGGACCACGCTGGCTTACAGAACCAGATATAGAATGGCCAGGAACATTGAAAGAATTCAGTCAAAGAGCAGAAATAGATTCCAGAGCTGAATTGAAGAAATCATATGCAATTCAATCTAGCAAAGTATTAAATGTGTCAGAGAATGTGGTGACAGATAATTGTAGAAACAGTTCTCCATTTGAGATCAAGAGTGAGAATTACTCTTCATTCACAAAGTTGATCAGAGTTACGGCTCTTGTCATCCGTTTCATTAACAAGCTAAGGAAAACAGAAAGTGTGCAAGGGCCACTGTCCAGTTCTGAATTGAAAAAGGCAGAAAATATGTGGGTTGTGTATATTCAAAGGAAGAATTTCTGTGATACACATGAGGCAATAGTTAATGGGAAAGCAAATAACTTACAGAAGCAGCTTGGTGTGTATATAGATGATAAAGGGATTTTAAGATGCAAAGGTCGAATCGATGAAGCCAGGATAAGTGAAAGTGCTCGCAGGCCTGTGTTATTGCCAAAACAAGAAAGATTCACACACCTTCTGATAGAGAAGATTCACAAAGAGAATATGCATAGTGGTGTTTCACAGTTTTTAAGTTCTGTAAGATACAAGTACTGGATTCCCCATGGTCGTGCAACAGTCAGGCTTGTTATTGGAAAGTGCTTAGTGTGTCGTCGCCATGAAGGAGGGCCATATAAGATGCCTTCTTTTGCTCCGCTGCCAAAGACGCGCATTACTGAAGCCACACCATTCTCAAGAACCGGCTTAGACTACTTGGGACCAATGTTTGTAAGGTCAGGTAATACCCAACAGAAAGTGTGGATTTGCCTATTCACGTGCCTTGTGACACGCGCAGTACATCTTGAACTACTACGAGACATGTCGACCGAGGAGTTCCTTCTTGGATTTCGGAGATTCGTATCACAGAGAGGTTGTCCCGTAGAAATCCTCAGTGACAACTCATTAACGTTTAAAACAGCAGACAGTGCTCTCAGTTTGATTCGGAAAACTGTAACAATGAGTGAAGAGGTACAAAATCATGTTTCCAACAAAGGTATACAATGGAAATTCATAGTAGAATTAGCGCCCTGGATGGGTGGATTTTACGAAAGGCTTGTTAGTCTCGTCAAGCGAGCTCTACGAAAAACACTAAATCGGAAACTACTAGATTACGTCCAACTTCAAACCGTGCTAAAAGAAGTTGAAGCAACTATCAATTCTAGACCTCTTGTGTATGTGTCAGATGATATAGCTTCGTCTATCACTCTTACCCCAAATCATTTCCTGACACTAAATCCACAAACAGGGATTCCAGAACTAGAATATGATGCAAATGACGAGGATTACCAGCCTTATGAAAGCACTTCGGAGAGACTTCTGGAAACATGGAAGAAGGGACAGAAGCTGTTAAACGTATTTTGGAAAATCTGGCGAGACGAATACTTATTGAGTCTTCGGGAAAGAACAAAATGTGAGTTAAAGTCTAAACACAAACAGTCTCATTTTTCGCCAGGGGAGGGTGACGTTGTACTTGTGAAAGAAGATATTCCTCGTGGCAGTTGGAGACTTGGGAAAGTGATTCGTCTAGTTAGCAGTCGCGATGGGTGCATTCGTTCGGCAAAACTGTCGTTACCGTCTGGCCGTATAATCGGACGACCTTTGAATTTACTGTATCCAGTGGAAGTATCTGGTGAAAGTGCTGAAAAGTTCAAAAATTCTGTGCAACGGCTGTCGACAGTACCCATAGAAACAGGAATCCGACAACGACCACAGAGAGTGGCTGCTAAAACGGCAAACCTGAAAATAAAGAAAATTCTGAAGGAGTAAATTGTTCATGTAAAATGTGAACAATAGTGTTGTAAAATACTATAAAATATGAACAATAGTGTTGTAAAGTACTATAAAATGTGAAAGTAAAAATATAAAAATTCAAAGGGATAAAGTGTACATAAATAAATGTGCATATAAAATGTACATGTAAAATGTGAACGTGAATAAATAAAAAATCAGTAGGATGAAGTGTAAATAAATAAATGTGAATGTGAAATGTTGTGAAATGATAAATAAAAAAACTTGAAAATAAACTATTAAAATTGTGTATAAAACTGTAAAATGAAGTGTTGTAAAAAGGTTTAAAAATATATCAATTTATCATGTAATCATGTGTTTTGAGTGATGGAAATGAAACACAGTGTAAATTGGTGAAGAAGCAAGACAATTACACAAAGTTGCTTCCATATTTTCATATAGTTCCAAAAAGTACAGTCATCCATGTGTCAAGGTAGTCGTTTTTATCGATAAACATGTTTACAAGCGAAGCAGTTCGTGCAAGTACTAGTGTATATGTACTTTAGCATGGAGCGGAGTCGGTGCAGAGTGGCAAAGATGGTAATGATGACGGTTCGGTTCATGGTGGAATTTCGATGATAAGTGATGCCGGTGATTCTGTAAGTGGCGATGATTCAGAGGTTGGAGATGATGCAGTGAGGGATGGTGATTCGGTAAATGGTGGTGAGTCGGTTAAAGGAGATAATGCGGTGAGGGATGGCGATTCTATAAGTGGTGGTGATTCCGTAAATGGAGATGATGCGGTGAGGGAAGGTGATTCTATAAGTGGTGGTGATTCGGTAAATGGAGATGATGCGGTGAAGGATGGTGATTCTATAAGTGGTGGTGATTCATTAAATGGAGATGATGTGCAGAGGGATGGTGATTCTATAAGTGGCGGTGATTCAGTGGTTGGAGATGATGTGGTCAGGGACGATGATGATTCATCCGTTATAATAATCGATAGTGAAGATGATATGGCCATTGATATCTCTACCATGCGGACAAGAACACAGACATTTGTCATTACGTATAGACGACAGACGAGATACGTTGGCGGAAATCAAATAAACGATGATGCTGTAACCATGGAAAAGGACTTTTACGAAGATTGGGATTAATTTGGTTTATTTTTGAGGGGCAGTGTCGCGAAGCACGCGATTAATTTTGTACAGTTTTGCTCCAACGTTGTTTGTTTGTTTTTATGTAGCTCCGATGGAGCTTTCACGTGCTGCATGAAGTCACGAGGTATTCATGCCACGATGACTTCGTGCAGCTCGTGAGTTTTGTTAGCGGAGCTTCGTGACACTATATAAAGTCAACATTTTTCTTTTCAAACTAAGGCAAAATAAGGCGAAAGGTGTATATTGTGTGTAAAAGTAAAAATAAAAATAAGTTGATTTATCAAGTTGTGTTTTTGTTGGAATAAAATATTGTACTGTGGCGGAGAAACAAGCCTTGGGCAAAAATAGTTGATCGCCGCTACATTCGGTTGCGTCTGTTTTGACCTCGATCCAGAAATTTTGCAGGCGAGTTAGAAATGAAGTAAACATTTTAAAATGGAGTAATTTTGTCAAAATTTGACAGAGAGTCCTCAAAAGTTAATCAGGTCATCTTCTCAGCCCCAACCAGCATACCAAATATGAAAGCTCTAGCTAGCTAGTTCAAATACATTTTGAGATATCTTGCACACAAGATTTTCAAATTTTGTTTTCAAAGGGACATAACTCAGAAAAGGAGCGTAACTCCGACATGAAAAAAAATACGGGTCAACTAATTTTTCATGAGGAATGTGCATATGAAATTTCAAAACCCTAGCATTCACGATTCAAAAGTTAACACACAGACAGACAGACAGACAGACACACAGACAGACAAGCCGAAAGCAATATGCCCTTCCAACTTTTTCAAAGTTGGGGGCATAAAACAGCAAGATCTTGTCCCCATGACATACGCGTCACTCTTCTTTGAATTACGAAAACTTGCCCATGCAATATACAGCGATTTTTTTCAGAAGCAAAAACTGAAAATTCAATAGGAAATTGTTTGATATTTTTCATATTTTCGCTCAAACATTGATTGTGGGTACTCGTTAGAACTGCTTCGGTGAGGCGGTTCTAACGAGTACCCACAATGTACGTTTTGGATCGAAAATAAGAAAAAATGTATACCCCTGTATGCCCATGTATACCTCAGTTTTACTATATAAAAACGGAGTTTAAGGAGTTATACATTACACGGACATGTTTCCTGGTAAAGTTTACGATGTTTGTGTTCAGTATAGCTGCAAGTACAAAACCTTGCAAAGTGTGTTGTCCGGGAACATACTCCATGCAAGCATAATGCTCTCTGGCGACATTGACAGACCTAGATTGTGCGCTGCAGTTTCTTCGCTGTGGTGCAATTGTGACAACCGATAAAATAAATGAAAACATTGAAGGCTAACTACCAATGTGTTGCTTCTGTTGTTTTTGACGAAGCTGAATTTCGTGACATTTTTGGTCACTATCTTGCGCCCGTCTCTGGACATCCGACGAATTCGAATTTTCAAAGTACCGAAGATCGATGATCAACGCTTCTAGGCATCTGTTTGAATCATAAACACTAATATGTCAACTTATCCTTTGATGTCAATAACCTTACAGCCCATTTCAATAGAGTTTGCTGTTTGAGCATTTGCATTACACAAAAAGGCCATGTGTTCTGAAGATCTGAGTTTCTTTTCATGTTGTCCACAAAGACATCTGGATTGATTGAGTGACAGTTTCAAACTAAATGAGCTTTAAAATGGCAAACTCAAGTGACATTTGTATCTTACTTTGTGGAAATTTGGCTATGTAGATACCGATATGTAACTGCTAAAAGTGATAAAATTTTGCTTTTGTCCATATCCTACTTCAAATGTGTGCACTTAATATGCATTGTATATATTGTGCAAACAATTTTGAAATAAAAAAATGTGCTTTAACCAAACAATTACAATGTTTATATCAAACAATTACAATGTTTATATCAAACAATTACAATGTTTATATCAGAAGAGGTGACATCATTACCTAAAGATAAATGCTGAATAGATTTTAAGAACACCTGGCACACTGCTTCAGAACTTAAATAGAATAAGAATAAATACTGCCTTAAGCAGTATTTTGCATTTATTTTGGTCGGGCTTGCTTCTGTTCTTGTTTTTAGCTCTTTGTAAGTACCTCCACATCATTTCATTCTATTGGTTTAAGAAATGATAATCAATTCAATTAAGTGTTTTCCTGACTGTCAATCAATAATACATCTTTGAGGTCACATGATCTAAGTCACATGACTGACAGTGCAAATCACATGATCAGATGTGATGTCATGCTGGTCCTCTGATGTCATCAATATACCATGTGACCCTCCTGTTCTGTGGAGATCCAGTTCTCAGAAGCAAAAAATTGAGCTGCATAAATCTTTGAAAATCTCAGGCATCAGATCTATTGCAAAGGACAAATTCAAAGAATAAACTGCAGCTAGTCTCAGAGAAGAAAACTACAGAAGAATTGACAGATGACAGTGCTGATTCAGCTTTTGAGGCCTTGTCAAACAGAAGCCATGTGGGAGGAGGCAAGCAATGAAAAAATAAAAAAGTGTCTAGGTTAGGTAAAAGGTTGAGTAGGTAGGGATATGGTAAGTAGAATGTCCTCAAACTTGTGCAGATTTTGAGATAGCATGTCAAAATATGAGTTCAAATTGCCAAGGGTTAAGTGCAACCCCACCCACTCCCAAACGCAGTCATGCCCCCTTTAACTCACCACTTTTGCAACAATTTTTCTAGCATCTATGTCAGAACTGAGCCAAGAGTATTGTCAATCAGCATCTTTAATCGGGACCGGACCCAGGACTTAGGGTGACATTTATTAGCCAAGCGTACCGTCAATCAGCATTTGGCACCTCTATAATCGGAACCGAACCCAGAGCTTCGAATGACATTTATTAGCCAAGAAGAGTAGTGACAATCAGCATTTGGCGTCTGTTTAGTCGGGACCGAACCAAGAACTTCAAGTGACATTTATAATTTTATTTGTCCATTTCAAGTCTGCAAGACAAGTGTCGATCAGTTGATCACTTTATCAGCATTTGTCATCTCTAATCAGGACCGTACCCAGAAATTCTAATGACATGATTTATTAGCCCAGAGTACTGTTAATTATTTTTAAAATTGGGACCGAACCCAGAACTTCAAATGATATTTATTAGCCAAGAGTAGTGTCAATCAGCATTTGGCATCTCTTTAATTGGGACCGAACCCAGAACTTCGAACATTTATTAGCCAAGAGTAGTGTCAATCAGCATTTGGCATAGTTTTAATCAGGATCGAACCCAGAACTTCAAGTGACATCTTCCTAAATCAGTTTGTTTTGACACACACCAAAACTGGTCAGTAAAATATCTATCAATCAGTCACAGCGAGGTCACAGAAATTATCATTAAAGGGATGTATTTGGCACCATATGATTTGTCGCAAGGTGGAACATATTTAGGCAAAATTCTAAAGATATTCCAGCTCACCTTGAAGCCTGCATAAGTTTAATACATGTATGTATGTCTGCAATAGTAAATTTAATCAGTCTAAATTGTTGCTTTAAGATAAATAGAAATTTCAAAGAGTCACAAAGATTGCCGGTTTGAGGCGAGGGGCATTGGCCAAAGGGTACTGTTTAATGTGAAATGTTTAAAGGTTGATGAGTTGTGAGTGAGATACAGACCCCAGTCGATGCCACCTTGGGCCTCTGTCTGAGTATGAAGTGAGTGAAAAGTTTTACATGAAATTATGCAAAGATCGCCTAGTCCAAGTGATTGCAAATGTTGAAAATTAAATGATGCAAAGGTTGCATAAGATGACTGGAAATACTAAGTATTACGCATTTGATTTAGGGATAAAATACTTGCAGGCTTCATGGGGGTCTGGGATTTCTCACATAAAACTTACATGGTATCAACCATGCAGATTTCTCACATAAGACTGACACTGGAATCAACCATGCAGTCTTAAATTATTCTTTCTGCATTGCGGCCAGTCAAATCCCATTTACAAAATTGACAAGACCGCTCTGCATGAGTTTGTCTAAGTATTGCCAGGTTTTTGGAGATGCACCCATATCCTATTCTAGTGGATGCAACTTTGGTGCCTCTGCCTATGTATATGTGAATGAAAAATGTTGGGAAAAATTGTAAGTGGCTATAAATAAAACTTGGATGGCTTCTATTACGGAGTGCTGTTATTTCTCACATGAAATGGTAGTCAATTCCTTTCCGCATTGTGGCACATCAATTCCCAAAGATGGGAGCAGTAAAGAAATCCAGCTCCCCGTGAGCCCGGCATAACTTTACTTAATAACAGCATGGATGTCTGGAATAGTAAATTCGCCCGTTTGAATGGTTGCTTACAGACAAATAGAAAAGTAGAAAAGGTCACAGATATATTTGCATTCGGAGGCGAGGTGCTTTGGCCGTCGGTTTAATGTGAAATGGTTAAAAGGTAGCAAGTAAAATCTTGCAGGGAGTGAGAAACACCGACATCTATGTCATTGCCACCTTGGTGCCTCAGCCTGAGGGAGATAGTTATACATGAAATGGACAAGCGTTGCATATCAATAAGTGATAGCAAAAGTAAGTTTTGCAAAGCACGAGGTGAAGTTGCAAAATATGTCTTGGAACTCATTACACACTGTGACAGCTCATTAAAGAAAAAATATTTGCCGGCCTCGTGGGGGGCTGGGATTCCCCACATAAAGACTGACATGGTTTGGACCTTGCAGTCTTCTTTTAATCGATCAGCCTTGCACCCAGTCAAATCCCTAAACCTTTTGGTTTTATATGGGCACATTTGAATCATAAGGTCGCATTAGAATAGATTGCGGCATACATCTGTTCTACTTTAAACTGAATGTTAATATTTTCAATTTTGAAAATACTTAAGCGAAGTTTACAAGTGTGTTGTACCGATCAATACTTTCTATTAACTGGCTTGAAGGTTACACTCAAAATTAACCCCTGATGCAAAACCAAGATAGATAAAAGTAAATATGAATTATCAAAGAACAGCTCTTATTCTCTATTAAAGTTGTCCTGGCACAATCAACAACAACAGAACTATGACCTTGGACTTGTCAGTGGCTCACGACATTTATTTAACCGTGGGTTGTGAACAAACCTCTAGCTAGCCTTGTCCATAAATCATTTATGGCAAACAAATTTAAAGGAATAGCCATAATTAGAATAGGGGCCTTGCCCGAAATGAAAGCAAATGTAAGCATGATACCAGATCAAGCGCAAGCAGAACCAAATATTAAACCAGTCTATAACCCAAAGTGGGAATATTTTCAGAAATAAAAAATAATACTCCTTGATTAACACCACAATTAATATCCAGTATATTGAGTTTCAGCTATTCTATTTTCCTGGAGAGTCCCAGACATACAGAAGTGGGGACTGCATAGAGAAGGCCACTTCCTACCAGAATGATGATGCAACAGGAGTGTCCTAAATCCAAGAACAGCGAGGCACTCTCAGGCTCTAGTCGTCTTACCCTTAACAAAGGTGAAGTAAAGTTTAACAGTTTTTAAAAACACACACACACACACATTTGACTGCTCAGTTACATATACAAAGATTTATAAGCACAGCGAAATAAAGCCTTGGAATGCCTTGAAATTTTAGCTATTATTCAAATATGTATCCATCTTTTTCAAAGTGATAAAGTTTGTGCAAGAATAAGTGTTATTATGAACTATAGTCTCATAATAAACCCTGTAAATGACTGAAAGATTTTCCGAAATGGCTGTAATACTAATTACATATATACTTTCCAGTTTCACGTGGGGGAAAAACTTTTTGTTAATGGCCGCAGAGTTTAATTACCGGTACAGTATTTATTAATGGTTAATTACTAACTTAACACAAATGAATCTTTAAAAAGGTATTACCCACATGAGAAGAAGCCACATTTTCCTTAGATAAAATAAAAATAATTTAGAATTTGGGGGAAAATATTTTCTTAAATATTTTCGTGGCGGAAATTCTAAATAAATTTTAGCCCCCAAGAAGTTTCAGTGCTTGAACAACTTCTGGGGAGCTAAAATTTCAATGCAAGTCCGACTTGGTATAACCAAGCAGACTTCATTTCTGCTCTGCGGCCAATCAGTTCCATCCAGAAACAATTATCAATTTGCTTTTAACCCTTATTTATGTCAGATATACTAAGAGCATTAAATAAAAGAATAGTTATATTTTATTTGGTGTTGCGTTGATACAGAACAAGCCCATCCTAAAATAAGAATAAATACTGCCTTAAGCAGTATTTTGCATTTATTTTGGTCGGGCTTGCTTCTGTTCTTGTTTTTAGCTCTTTGTAAGTACCTCCACATCATTTCATTCTTTTGGTTTAAGAAATGATAATCAATTCAATTAAGTGTTTTCCTGACTGTCAATCAATAATACATCTTTGAGGTCACATGATCTAAGTCACATGACTGACAGTGCAAATCACATGATCAGATGTGATGTCATGCTGGTCCTCTGATGTCATCAATATACCATGTGACCCTCCTGTTCTGTGGAGATCCAGTTCTCAGAAGCAAAACCCACCCACCACTCCCTTATTACAATAACAATAAACAATGACCAGGAACAAGCACAAACATGTTTGCGACACCAAAAGGTGAAATAAAGTTGATATACATGTATAGACATTTCAAGCATATCTTCAACACCCAGGAGCAGCTCTTTCCCAGATGGTGTCCACCCAGATGCACTATCCGAGCTGAATATAACAGGACAAAATGACTTAATATGTTAACATCGATGAAACACATTAAATAGAGAAATAAATATGCCACAACAGTACTACCACCTTAGAATGGCCTGTTTTAAATGCTAGGCGAGTTAACATCATCATTTTCATACTGGAATTCCAGATACTGTTTTTAGATATGTACTTTCAGATGAAGGGTCAGTGGGTGAGTGCTAGATGAAGCTGACTTGCCAGAGGATTTTACCATGCTAAGTGGAGGATTTTACCATGCTCAAACAACTTACTTTAAACCTTCAAAAGACAGGACAAAATCGGACAAAACCGAGTACAAACCAAAAATGCAAAAGCCATGGACAATAACCAGAAAAATATTTTCTGGCCAATTATTATATAGAATGGAATATTTATCAATGAGCCTAAAATGGACAATGACAGTTTCATTTTAAGGAGTACATCTATTTGAAGTGAATGAATATGATCACTAAGGAGTATTTCACAAAAAAACTTTTACTACTGAGTTGACTTGTCGCAGAGCGGAAAAACAGCTTTCATGGTTTTGTTATAACTCTTCATTGTTTAGTAGGCGGAAATTCTAAATAAATTTTAGCCCCCAAGAAGTTTCAGTGCTTGAACAACTTCTGGGGAGCTAAAATTTCAATGCAAGTCCGACTTGGTATAACCAAGCAGACTTCATTTCTGCTCTGCGGCCAATCAGTTCCATCCAGAAACAATTATCAATTTGCTTTTAACCCTTATTTATGTCAGATATACTAAGAGCATTAAATAAAAGAATAGTTATATTTTATTTGGTGTTGCGTTGATACAGAACAAGCCCATCCTAAAATAAAAAAGTTACCTGATTTACACAAACACTTGATTGACCTAAATGCTCAAACGGCAAACTCAGGTGAAAGGGGCTGTATAAGGTTGACAATAGTTTTATCATTCAAAGAGTATAAAATATAAAATCCTCCGTTTCAGTGTCACGTTATTCGCTGAGCGGATGACAGAGACGATACATTTGCTGACTGACAGAGAATAAGTTTAAATCTAAACAAGATGAACGCGTTGAACATAGCATTAATTCTTGCTCTCTGTTGTTTTGTTGCCGGCCGGGAAATCAGTAAAACTCTGAAAGTCAACAATGGTGGTCCATGGGGACAGTGGCAACAAGATGATTTCTGTCCCGTTAACTCGTACGCCATCGGATATGAAATGAAGGTTAGTGAATATCGCTTTGCGTTATGGTTTGGATTATTACGCTATGTTATGTTATGAATTTTTTTTTATTTTGTTTGCTACATTGGAACAGAAGATCACAGAACGCAAAAGATACCAAATAGCATAAAGGCAACGATCGCGTTTACCCAAGAGTGAGCAAGTACACAGTCACTGGACAAAAGAAAGGTATTCTTTTTTGTTGTTGTTGTTGTTTTTTTTTACCATATATGGGCATGATGGCTATTTTGGCCATGTGACCAGGAGTTTTCATGTACACATTGGTTTCCTCTTTCTATAGATTCTTCATATAAAATTTAGCTTTGATTGGCGAAGCAGCTTCTGGGGAGAAGGGACAAGATGAACCCCTGGGTTCCATTTTCGTTTTTCAGAATCATAACTATTCAGTCCAATTGTCAATTTCCTGTTAGATTTTCCCTTTAAATGGCATTTTAGAAGTATTCCCCGTTCAAATGCATTGGCGACCTATGTTGACCTTGCCGTAAAATAGGTGGTCATCACAGGGTCATGATTATACATTGTAGCACTATAGTCATCGATGTTCATGCCATGTTTCGTTGAAATAGGTCCACCGGTTCTGGAGAAAAATAAAGGGTTTTTACAATATATGGACATGGTGGCCATCATGGTCATGTGACGTAAATTATTTATATACACATTTTGTTCCCTCTTGGTATAGATGTTTAATATAGAATTTGGCTTTGATTTACCGAGCGGTATCAGAGTGTAAGAGGTTTGAATATTATGGTAAGGTACATGTATGTTGCCCCTACCCCGGGGCAGATGAATTCACGAGCTCAATATTTTGAAAATAACTGATACGAGTATTTAGTCCTACTGCCTGTTTACTGATAGATTTTTCCTTTAAATGACATTTTAACAGTTTTCCCAATTCAAATGCAAAGGGGACCTAAGTTGACCTTGCCGTAAAATAGGTCAAGGTCATCACAGGGTCATGATTTATATGTACAATGTAGTACTGTAGTCATCAATGCTTCATTCAAGTTTCGTTGAAATTGGTCCACCGGTTCTGGAGAAGACGATTTTTGAATGGTTTTACCATATGGACATGGAGACTATCTTGGTCATGTGACCAGGATTGAATATACACATTGCTTCGCCCTCATATAAAATAAATATAATGTATATAAAATTTGGCTTTGATTGGCCAAGCGGTTACAGAGAAGAGGACACACGGACGCCGGCTCGAGTACCATCCTAAAAGCTCCCCAAGGTGAGCTTAAAAGCAGTATTTTGCATTATTGCTACTCACCTAGACTTTTAACCAGGTTCAGATATAGGCTGATGTTGTTACTTGTTGTAAGCTTTTGCAGACTTAAAAGAAATATAATTTTAGGCGGTTCACAAACGACAAAATCATGAAAACATCGAATTGATAAATGAAAGTTAAAAATAAAAGAAATCAGAAATTAAATTATGGACTAAATTCATTGGCGGGAGATAAAGTACTGGTTGACAAGTGGTTTAGCCTTACAGCTTTAATTATACGACCAAAATTTACAGTTTTGCCAAGTTTGGGTTCGAGCAGGTGTATAGGCATTCTCTGCAGTCGTTGTCAGTCGTATCCATTTTATTTTATTTATTTATTTTTTTTTTTTGTAGCGTTGGGCCCGAAGATTTGTAGATTCAGATAGTTTACTGAGAAAATAATTCTGTGTAAATATCTATTGTCAAAGTGATTTTTGACCTTTGTGAAATAATCTTAGCCAAATGCTATTTTTTAAAGACCAAATCCACAGCTGATAAACACGTGGTATGGAATGGGTGACGCAAAATTCAATTCTACCCGAAGTTGAGATGAAAAATTCGATTTTTGTCCTATACAGTTACTCTATTTACTGACTGATAGGCGCAGTCAATGCAAGAATTGATGAAAGTAATATAAGAAATCTAGGTTATTTCGTTTTCGCTAACACTTCCGCCGCATGAACATATAGTGCTTCCAACACAATAACATTGATTGACAGAAGTGTTTGCGAAAACAAAATAATCGGGGTTTCTTATGTTACTTTCTTTCAATAAATGTTCAATTTCTGCATGGACTGTCCCCATATATTTTTCAGTAGAGTACACGCTATAGGAGAAAACTCGAATGTCTAACCTCAACTTCTGTCTCAATTGCAGTGTGTGCCACCGATCATTTATCGGTTTGTATGTAAACAATACCACGTGATTGTCAGTGGTGAAGTCTCCATTGAGCGTTCGAAGTACCATTGTTGCTCTGGATATTATAGATAGAATTCCCTCTGGGCCCTTTGAGCGACGATACAGCACTTAATGGAATACGGTTAATATGTGGTGACAGTTCTGGAACTGCGGACGGATCACAGGCAGCTTCAGGATCAGGGAAATGGGGTTGGTGGAGGGGACCAACGCTGTGTGAGAAAGGACAGGCTGTCACGGGGTTCCGACTGCAAGTTGAGGGCGATCAGGTAATTTATTAGAACATTGGCGCGTCGGAATAATGGTCCTTTGACATGTAACTTTCGACACTCAGCACATCAGTATTCTATTGTTCGAAAAGACGAAAATATTTCCCATTGTAGCCTTTCTGTATACATTCTTCACTTCAATCGATGAAACACTTGCATGTTAAATCTATACTGACGTCAATATAAACGTTGCATAACTTGGCCAATAGATACACAATATGAACGAAATTTGCATCTTCCTCATTTAACGTTCTCTCTCGCGGTATAGCATAAATCGAATTTGGTAAAATTGCGCACTTTTCTCAAAACTTGCGTGGGTTTTTGAAAACCGCGCAAACCCGTTTTACAAACTTAAGAACAAAGTTTTGAAACGTAACATTACTGGACTACGTGAAGTTGAAATACTGAAAAAAAAGAAAAAACAACAACAACAAAAAAAAACATAGGGACTTTTCACAAGAAAAGAAACAGACGGAACAAAAAATGATACCATTCGGTTTCTGGCGTTCGAAGCGACTCCATTGTCCGGGACCATCGCTCGCTTTGGCATGAGATTCCCTCAATCGATTTTTGTTACCGTAGCTCTTTCGCTGAAGCTTCTGTAGCAAAATCTTTTTGACGTCGACGTCTCTTATGATTACGCATTCTGATGAAACGATGGCGTGTTAATCGGATCCAGACCTTGAGTTAATTTTCATAACGTAGTCACATTATTTCAAATGAATAGCCAAGAATGGAGCAATCGTGTTCTGACGCTTATTTCCCTAGACGTCAAATACACGTTATCGGTAAGGACGTTCGTTTCACGCTAAAAGGCATGAGAAGTAACAATAGAAACTATTCTTTGTCAAATTGTCATGCCAGGATAGCCTTTGAAAACTTTTTGACCATTTAGACGGCGATTACCATTTAAGCAATGACCATAAGCTGCAGTGACGTCAATAACGCTAGAGAATGAAATTCGGTTTTTAAAAATGCGTTGAAACAATATATGGTCATGTAATGGATATATCCCACTCTGTGACTTGTGTGTTTGGTATTGCAAAGGAGACTTTCAGTAATCCAAAGAAGCGATGCCTGATAGACCGGTTCATGAACAGAATAGGGATTTTGCGAGGGGTGTATATTTTCAACAGCATGCCATTTTTCAACCGGATGTCTGAATAATTCCATTTTAGCATTTGCGTAAAAGGTTAGCAAAATATATGACCAATATTTGAAATAATAAAATTTGTTAATCTTGGCAGTATGACGTGTCAAAGTTGACTGAGGCGTTTTTTGTTGACGTCAGTATATGAAAGCCGTATAAATCAGATTTGCAACATGAAATGAATAACACTACAGATGTTCATTTCGAAAACTTACTCATGCAATATACAGAGATTTTTCCAGCTGTGAAAATTGAAAATTTCATCGTAAATTTTTGATATTTTTCTTATTTTTGATCAAAACATACATTTATGTTTTGGATCACAAATAAGAAAATTAGGTATACCCCTGCAAACGGCAGTTTTTCTATATAAAAGTGGGGTTTAAGGGGGTATTAATTTCACGAACATGTTTTCCTGATTCTGTTTATATTCCTGGGCAACACAACGAATTTCAAGAAATTCAAGAAAGTTATTAGAAGATGTAAAGTTTTGAAAATTACATTGCTTGAAACCAAAGTAAGGCTATTACCAATGATTTTAGTGAGACATCATTCATTTCCTTGTAAAACAGAGTGCGAAAGTCGACCAAATGCTTTCCATGAAATCTACTAAATTTAAAAACCAGAGGACCAATGGTCCTGTAAACGCTCACCTGAGATCAGCTGCATATACCAATAAACATGTTTGAATATTATGGTATTTAACTCCAGTGCAGGGGCAGATGAAGCCCTTGGGCCATTTTCTTTTTTCAGAATCTTCAATATTCTGTCCATTTGCCAATTTCCTGTTGGCTTTTTCCTTCAAATGTCATTTTAACAGTTTTCCCAATTCAGATGCATAGGCAACCCATGTTCACCTTGCCATAAACTTGGTCAAGGTCATCACAGGGTCATGATTTATATATACATTGGAGTACTTTAGCCATCGATGCCTCACGCCAAGTTTCCTTGAAATTAGTCTATTGGTTTCAGAGAAGATGATTTTTGATGGGTTTTTACCATATATGGGCATGGCGGCCATCTTGGTCATGTGACCTAGATTATTTATATACACATTGATTCCCCTATTCAACAGATGCTTCACATAAAATTTGGAGGAGAAGACGTTTGAATATTATGGAAATATACATGTATATTGCCCCGGGGTGGGGGCACATGAGCCCCTGGGGTCCAATTTTTTTCAGAATCATTAATATCCAGTCCTACTGCCCGTTTCCTGCAAGACTTTCACTTTAAATGACATTTTAAAAGTTTTCCCCATTCAAATGCATTGGTGACCTATGTTGACCTTCCCGTAAAATAGGTCAAGGTTATCAGAGGGTCATGATTTATATACACATTGTAGTACTTGAGCCATCAATGCTTCGTGCCAAGTTTCGTTGAAATCGGTCAACCGGTTCTGGAGAAGATTTTTGAAGGGTGTTTACCATATATGGGCATGGCGGCCATCTTGGTCATGTGACCTGGATTATTTATATATACATTGGTTCCCCTTTCCCATAGATGTTTCATGTAAAATTTGGCTTTGATTGGCCAAGCGGTTTCAGAGAAGAAGATGTTTGAATATTATGATAATATACATGTATATTGCCCCGGGGTGGGGGCGGATGAGCCCCTGGTGCCCAATTTTTTTCAGAATCATTAATAGTCAGTCCTACTGCTCATTTTCTGCAAGATTTTTCCTTTAAATGACAATTTAACAATTTTTCCCATTCAAATGCAAAGGCGACCTATGTTGACCTTGCCGTAAAATAGGTCAAGGTCACCACAAGGTCATGATTTATATACACATTGTAGTACTTGAGTCATCGATGCTTCATGCCAAGTTTGGTTGAAATCGGTCCAGTGGTTCCGGAGAAGAAGATTTTTGAAGGGTTTTTACCATATATGGGCATGGCGGCCATCTTGGTCATGTGACCTGGATTATTTATATATACATTGGTTCCCCCTTCCCATAGATGCTTCATGTAAAATTTGGCTTTGATTGGCCAAGCTGTTTCAGAGAAGAAGATCTTTGAAAATGGTGGACGACGGACGGACGGACGACGGACGACGGACGGACGGACGGACGACGGAGCATGGGTATACTATAAGCTCACCTTGTGAGCCTGACGGCTCAGGTGAGCTAATAAAATAAGAACATATTTCATTGGTCGCGTGACGGGGCAAACAAAATGGCTCCTACCAAAGGAACTCATAGAAAAATGTAAGATTGCCTTGTCTTCAAAACTGCTAAGCAAGTTTTATAAAAATGGTCGCAGCATGCTTGCCTTTCCTACCATCTTCTTTTGAAAACTTTTGTAAAAACTGCATAAATTAAGATTGGCTTACCTAGATATTAATAGTTCCTGATTGTCAATTTACATTTTTGCCCATCTCTGTTTTTGGAGTGGATGTTTCTTTTTGACTGTGCCTGATTTTTGCCAAATTTTTCCTTTTATTGTTTAGGGAAAGGGAGATGACACTGCTGCAAACTATATGCGCGTTCGCTGTCGCCAATTTGGTAAGCCTGGCGTAGGAATCGAGCGGTATCCAGGCAACGGGATTGGATCATGGGGCACTTTTGGAAGCTGGAGTAAAAGTTGCGATGCCAACAGCTGTCTGTGGAATTCGAACCAAAGTGGAGTCCCCAAAGGGAAATATTTTTGCAGATGATACGGCACTGAATGACGTACAGTTGTACTGCTGTCCTTTAAACTAGAGGCCATATTTCTGTAATCTTAGATTTAAAGAGCAAGCTTCCGTTTTGTCATTCTTACCTATGACCCCTATTTATCAATGATGTTATTTCTAAAATTTAAATTACATGACATTCCTGCTTGTGTGCAGTTTTCCGAGGCTGAGATTAGGCGCCTGTGAAATTAGGTTAAGCCCCGCACCATCACCATAAATTATATAATATTGATCATTTCAAAGATATACTTCTGTAGTGGTTCTAGTTGTTTTATGTTTCGACGTTGAAATTTTGTGTTGTTTGCATCTTATGTATGTTTTCATATTTTAGTTATGTTTGGGTAACTGAGTGGCCATCTATTGGGAAATAGCTGCTCACTTGGCGTACGATATATTTTCCAAAGATAAGTACCTGATTGTTAATTTTGTTTTTTTCCCACTTCGGTTTTTGGAGTGGGAGTTTCTTTCTGATTGCGCCATTACCTGATTATTGCCTTCTTGTACCTTTCTTCAACCCAAAGGTACACTTTGTCGCGTTGAGTTTCAGATATCTAAATAAATATAACTTCTGCGACGCCCATATTCGTGAGTAACTATGCTCTGGGGGAAAAAAAAGAAGTCACTGCAGGCAATAAGCGATATCATTTTAAACGACTTTGGTATGGCGCTGCAAATATTCAAACGATCAGGAATAGGCGAAATCAGAGAGAAATTCCCACTCCAAAAACAAAATTGACAATAAGGTACTTATATTTAGAAAACATGTCGAAAGTCGAGTGAACAGTTATTTCCCAACAGGCGGCCACTCACTTACCCGAACTTAATAAAACTATGAAGACGTACATAAGGTTCAAACAGCACAAATATTCGATTCGAAAACATATAACAAATAGAACCTCAACAGTCATACCTGTAACCTCCCGATCCCGAGGCGGACGTTTCAACACTTTAGCTTACGGGACCGGAAAAGTAAATGAATCAGTAAATGTACAATTAGAGCGAAATTCCGACTCCAGAAACCGAGAAAGGAAAAAGAACAAACCGACAATAAGACTCTTATATACAAAACGAATAATATATTATATTGCAAGCTGAATGAGCAGCAAATATATGAAAACGTACATAAGAGGCGCAAACATCATAAAAGATCAGCACCAACACATAGAACAATTAGAACCGAAAATATTGCTTTGGAAGTGTTAGTAATATAAAGCTTTAACCGGTATGACAGGGCTCTATCCTCACCTTCAGCAGTGGTTCACATTTTGTTGGTTGTTCGGACCTAATGTTGAATCTTTAACCAGTCAATCACATGAATAATGACGGTAAACAAATATGGTAAGTCATAATAATCGACATGGTGAATCACAGACAAAGAATACTAAAACAATATGCTATCAGGCAACTTGCTTTGCCATAGATGCAAAACAACAAGGCTAAAAATCTGGACCAAAAGGACGCCCGACAAAAGGAAATGAATAGCTTTAAGTCGAGGTCACCATACAGTTTGTTTGATTTGTTTGGTAAGTTAAAGTTGAGCATAATAAAACACCATTTCAGAAAGAGCTGACCACTTGGGTTACCTTGTGTCCAATTGTATCTCACTTACCTGTGTCCATCGTTTTTCTCCCATTAAGGCCATAAGGGCGAGTGTTCCTTATAATTGATTCAATTCCTGGCCATTGCTTATTTTCATTTAATCATCACATCACATCATTAACTAAACATAATCTGATATAGGCAGTATAAATTAAAACAAAAACAAAAAGCAAAGAAATGAAAGTCAAATATAATATTTTTTTATTCACAGCAAACCAGGCTTACACTATCCAGAACAATATATACTCATGTCCAATGAAAACGCGGATTCGCATGACACGTCAATATAGGAACCAAAACATTCAACCAAAACGTCACCGATATCAAGTATGAAGTTCGATAACTTACGTAACTTTATTCTTCTGTCCAACTGCCCCCTGAAACACTATCGAGGCAAAGTTTTGAAATTCTGAAATTCTTGTTGGTATTCCCAAGTGAAATACATGCATCTCAGAAGGAATGTGTACACTTCATCTTAGTTCCGTGCGTATATGTTTTCATGTTTGTCGATAAGCATCAACCGGTCCATATAAACTTTCAATATTATATATTTACATTTTTATTGCAATCGCCCTCGATGAAAGTATCTTTCTTGATGTTCTTCATTTCCCAATGAAAAACATTAAGAAATAGATCAGCTCTAGCAGTGAATTGTTGAGTAATAATTCACTGTTTGGAGATCAGTTGTAAAGAAGATCAAATCACGAGCGCGTAGCGCGAGTGATTTATCTTCTTACAACTGACCGACAAACAGTGAATTATTACTCAACAATTCACGCACTTGAGCAAGTAAGTAAGTAAGTAAGTAAGTAAGTAAGTAAGTAAGTAAGTAAATTCTTTATTTTAAGAGGGTAACCCAATTTTTGATCTATTGAGCTGATCTATTTCGATTCTAACACACAATAAACGGAGTAAATGTTGCTGAAACCGTGAATATCGCTCAGCTTTCCGCCATTGCCTTGCAGATATCCCGCCAAATATTTGACTGTAATGCTGGTATTTACACACACTTATTACGTTTGTTGATCGCTAAAACGACGTTTCACCGTCTAACGCTGCTTTGTGGGATAGCTGACGTCACAAATGCCGCAAAGTAACGTCACGCTTATTCGCCCAGTGAAATTGTTGCACAATATAACACGTTTTTTTTACCATTGGCTATATAGGCGAGGTGTGTTAGAATTACTCTTTTTTTGCGTGACGTCGGTCGCGTATCGCCATGAAAATTAAACGTTTTTGGCAATTCCAAAATTACGTTATGTTTTATTGTCAAATAAAATGAATATGAGCGATGATATGTGCATATAAAAATCTGATACTAGATAAATAATTTAAAATGTAAATATAAGAATTGAAATTCAGATTTTAGCTTTCACTGGATGATGAAAAATATTAGTTGTTTTAATGTCTCCGAGAAGCCCTTCGGGCCTCACAGACATTAAAACAGCTTAATGTTTTTCATCATCCAGTGAAGTCTAAAATCTGAATTTCAATCCTTAAAGCCTAGGTTACATTTGCCCCGATCATCGTACGATTTTTCGGTCTGCGATTTTCTCTACGATTTTTAGACATCGTAGGAGATCGTGGGCTATGACGTATGTGTTAACAATACATACGGGCATCGTGCAATTTTTTGATCTGCCATTTGTCGACGTTCTCTTACAAAAACGCAAGGCGATCGTACGGCAGTCGTATGTCTCCGCAGATAGTACGTAGATATCGTGCGGATCCCGTGCGTTGTCCGTACGGAGTCCCTATACGTTTTGATACAAAACGCAAGGAGGCCGCACGGTAGTCGTAGGGTCTCCGCAGACTGTTAGTGGGTATCGTACGGAGTCCCTTGGACTTCTGACTGATGCCTTGGTTACATTTGGCCTACGATTAGCTTGCGATGATCGTACGATGCCATTTTTTGCATTTTCGTGCGGCCTCCGCAGGGTGACCTTACGATGTCCCTACGATTCTACGACTTCCTACGATTTCCGTAGCCTCTACGATCTTGTAATAGTCTGCACTATTACAAATTTTAAAATCGTAAGACCGTAGACCGTAGACACGTCGTATGGCATCATACGGGCACCGTACGGATACCCTGCGATAATCGAGCGGTCACCGCACGATTTTTTTATGATAATTTGGGAACAAAAGTCGTATAGTGATCGTAGGGAGGCCGCAAGGGGTCATGCCTAGTAGGTTACATTTGCCCCGATCATTGTACGATTATTCGGTCCGCGATTTCCCTACGATTTTTTAAAAATCGAATGTGATCATGGGCTACGACGTAGGTGTTTTCAATTCATACGGGCATCGTTCGATTTCTTGTTCTAGCTTTCTTCGATGTCCTGAGTCGGAACTGTTTGGAGATCGTAGGGAAATCAAAGGGTCTCCGCACACTTTAAGTTGAAATCGTACGGAGCCCGTGCGATGGCCGTGAGGAGTCCTTACTATTTCTTGCGGTCTCCCTACGATAGCCGTACGATGTTAGGTGTCAGTACCATTTTAATAAACTTGTGATATAACCGTACGGATGCCGCACGATCACCCTAAAGGTCTACGATTATCTTATTATTTTAGTCCCCAAATTATCATAAAACCGTGCGGTGACCGCACGATCATCGCAGGGTTTCCGTAAGGTGCCCGTACGATGATGCTACCTACGACGTGTCTACGGGCTACGGTCTTACGATTTTTAAAATTTGTAAAAGTGCAGACTCCTACAAAATCGTAGAGGCTACGGAGATCGTAGGAAGCCGTAGGAAGTCGTAGGAAGCCGTAGAATCATAGGGACATCGTAGGGTCACCCTGCGGAGACCGCACAAAAATGCAAAAACTGGCATCGTACGATCACCGCGAGTATTTCTGCAAATCTAGCACATTCGAAATTTGGTATTGTAGCTTTCTTTTCACGTATTACCGTGTTGGTGCCACGTCGGTCTCCCGGCATCAATTCGTTAGCATGTCAAGATGTAACCATGTTATCCCTTTTCAAAAATATCAAATCTAGAAACTGAAATTTTGGTCAAACAAGAGAGAGAGAGAGAGAGAGAGAGAGAGAGAGAGAGAGAGAGAGAGAGAACATTTTGCGGTGGTGCGTTTACATTGGACATGAGTATAATCCATGTTGCTAGCTAAACATGGTTTCTACAATATCTCACAATAAATTCACAATCTAAGGTGCACTTTAAATCTGCTGTTAAGGTTTCGTTTTACAACAGCATCATCATCATCAACAGCACCTATAAAAATAATGAACACGCTGTCTCGTCTGTATGTCAGATTCAGTGGCTAAACTATGTACTATACTATACCCCAAACGATATTATAATACCAGCGAAAATCGGACCATAACACATCGGTAAAAGCGTGTAATACTGAGAATGTATGTCAATTTAAAATTTCAACTGCATAAAATGTACCTTAAACCTGTAGGTTCTTTTCGTCATATCCGCGCTAAAATGGCGTAAAACTGCAATATAAAATCAAAACCAATAACACTCACACGTCATTAAAACGAAAAATATTAACATTTATATACAAAATAATCAGGATATTATTATCCCTTAAAGAAACAAAATTTATCTTCAAAAAAGATAAACTTTGTCAATATATATATATATATATATAAAACAAAAAAAAAAAACATTGGTTGGTTGAACGTTAACAGCGAATGATAGAGGTCTTAAACATATTCTTTAGCCATATGTGTTTTCAGACGATTTTGCACATCTTTCGCTGAATAAATAAAATATTATAATCATTGACTAGCAAAAAGATGTGCATTCAGAGCTGAAAAACTCTCGATTTATGCCTTGCTCTAATCGACAATTTGTTAGTGGAGCAAAGCCCAATAACAAACACATTTCTAACATTTGCTTTTCATTTACTTGAGGGAAATAGTCAGGTTCTCCTGAGTCAACGATCAACCCACAGTGATTGTACTCAAACACATTATTAAGTGAGTGACTTCATAAATTCCGCTAACGTACTTAATATTAAAAGAGCTTAGTCTAAATTGATTCACGTTTCCTCCATTATGTGTTGAATCTGTAACATTGACAGTTCCTTCTAGTTTTCCATTATAGTGGTCCTTTACATTTTAAATTCAATATCTGCAAATCATGTCGATATTTTGCAGCAAAATGGGTAAAATGTCTGCAACACAAAATACCAATAATCTTGTTTTTGTCTTTATAACGCTCGTCTGATATTATCTTGAATGTCAGGAAAATTAATCCAGCCATTTGCACTTTGTGTCTTTTGATTTCCTCTAAATGTTGTGTTTTATTATTTAATGATATTTTGATGACATGACGGCCATGTTTGTAACGAAGCCCAGACATTCATTTCTGGTGGTGGTTTGAAATAACATACGGCTCCCATCCGCCAAATGTTTTGCAATGGTACTTCATGCTATGTTTGATGACCACAAAATATTAAGACGAAATATGGCGGAGAATGACTATATGGATATTGTCAGAGGCAAACTCACATTCTACCCTAATTAGTGTCACTTCTACACACAATCTAAGCATTTTCGCCGGATACTGTGGTTTCAGTTTCAGTCTTGTGTCTTCATTTCTCTGAAGAAAGAGGATATTATAAAATGTTAAGTAAACATATACTCATGAGTTCCACAGCCAACGCAACTCATCATTAAAATTTGAATAACTTCTTGTGGTTTCAGTCGATTCATCCGAAATTCCGCACATATGTAGCCCAACCAGTTTCAAACATGACCTGTGAACATCAACCGGCAAACGGTTTTTCGGTCGCCTACAATTGCGTAAGAACAGGCGAAGGGACCAGTTTGAAAATTGAAGGAAATCAGCTATTTTGACGAATTTCTTGCTAAACTGAGCAATCCAACCTACTCTTAGGCAGCGAAACACAGTGAAAAACAAATTTCCCATTACTGCAATACACTTTATTCGATACGGCTAGGTTGCCAACACAAAATAAAGTATATTGTTGGCATCTGCGGTGACGTCAACCGCGTGACCAAGTGACGCTGAACGCCTAAAACAAGCAATTTTGGGGTACTCAAAATCAATGGCGATTTCTGGCGTTGAACCTTAGGTTACAACATTAATATTGCCATACACTTATCGGTCGACTTTCAAAGATTTGAATTGTGTGCATGGTTTTGAATGATTTCGTGCCCGTGCGCGCGAGGCACAGAAAATGCATTTATATACCCTGAGGCATGTTCACGCGCATGCGCACTAAAACTTTGATTTGATAATACACATAGATTTTCTATTTAGATTTTCTAGGTTTTCTATTTATTCCTTTTGAATTAAAAGGTGTTAAGAAAGTTCGTTCAGCAGTTAACCACATAATTTGAAACCATTTTTAAGACAGAATATAATTAAATGAAACATTTTAATTAATTTATTGCTTTCTACGATACAATAGAGCAATAGTTACGCTGTCTAACACTGGGTTGCTTCAAGGATTTATTTTTTTTATAAGGAAACTAAATTTCAGAAATTCAGGAATAAATCGTAACAACTTTTGGATTTGATTTTTCTTTACAGGTTTACAGTTGAGAATATCACAAAAAATAATAGTGGTCAATAACTAGTCCACTTAGGCTTTATTCATTAAACTTTTTACAGATTGGTCTTTGCATGGTGAAGATATTTTCTTGTATACCCCCATTTTGAATCAAAAGTTCAAGGGTTAGAAAAGGGGTACTTGCATTTCATAGCATTTTTTCATGAACAGTTATCCGATTTAAAACTTCTTTGCTTATGTCTGTTCATATATATCCAGACTAAAAGTATGGTATTGTAATTTATCACTTTTAAAGAATTAAAGCCAAGCTATTAGGAAAGCAATTTTGTGCAGAACGAACTTTCTTACACCCTTTATATCAAATGAATAGAAAACCGCTAAAATGGACAAATGTACATTTTTAAATTAGAACACTGGAACTGGAACATATATTTCTTCAAAGTAAAAAAAAAATAATTAAAATAAACAAGGCTATTTATTATTCACCCATAGTTGGCACCTTATGTAACACAACATTTGTTGTTTTTTTGTCAATATTGTAATGAACTAAACAGAGCCGATCTATGAACGTGCAGCTCCAGTAATTTTAGTTTTTATACATATTTATCTGAGCGGGATATAAATATTCTTATCAAATATTACTACGAGCATTGTCAAATATGACATTCTAAATATGTGCATGTATAAATGTAAACTTTGATTTACATAATATGCAGTTTCGAGAAAATAGAAATAACAACTCAACGGCTACATGTAGTGTAATACATATAAAAAAACTTACATTTCTTTTTGTCGAGAAGAGATAGCAATTTATCAACCTTTTCAAGGAGCTCGTTGGTTTTAATTTCTTGGCGTTCCAGTCTTGTTTCAACAATATTCAGTCTGCCGGTCTTCACTTCAAGATTTTCCAGTCTCTTCTGCACGTCATCCCCGTCATTTTCGCGGAAATACTTTAAAACATCGTCTTTGCTAACCCGCACATACCATCTACCGTCCTGGTCCTTTGAAGGATCTTTTTTTGTCAAGCTGTATGTGCCTGTAAAACGCTTGCATGTATAAGTAAGCGATACCATACATCATAAATACAACTAAGTGGTATATAGGCATACTTTACTTTCGTTGTTTGTGACATAAATCAACAATGATCAATGATCTCTGAGAGAAAATTATTTCATTAATTTTAAAATTTTAAAATGTTACGGTACTTATCGTTGCAAAATGATGTTTGATTGTTTGATCATTTAAGGCTAAGTTATTATCTTGCTATCGATGGACGCGAACGATTTTATTTGTCAGTATGGCTCAATTGACCTCTACAGTAATAGCTATTGTCGAATAACTCACATGCTACGAAAATTAATATTGGTTGTTCCAACAGGTGGAATTTTCTTGTTGCTTGCATTCGACTGCATTGCAATTGGCTTGTTATGTAAGGTTTAATGGGTTTAAAGTCAAAGTTTGAGGTTTTTGACATTTTTCACCCAAAATCAACCAGAAGTGCCTAATTGAGTTCAGATTTCGATGAAAGATTCTTGGACGAGAGGCAAGCTGATTTAGCTATAAACAAAGCGTTCTATATGTCCCTGAAATGTATAGTCAATGTCAAATGGGCAAAAATATCGTCCTGTGGGAATTTCATGACGATTTGTGGCGACATACCTTAAAAACACTTTGGGGCATATGCCACAATTTAAACCAATTCGTCGCCCTCAGACCCGCGTCTGGCTGAAATATGACGCCATCAAACTGACGACCAGCGCACTCATAATAAACAACCATTTTCATACTATTCTTGTCAGATAAAAATTGATTTCTCATACTATGCTTGTCAGATAAAATTTGATTTTCAGCTTCTCGCTGTTTTTAAATGGGTGGATTTAACCAATTGTATTTAAAAAGGCTATTTTAGCACAAAAGTTTCTCTTACAAGGAGCATAGCACTGAAAATATGAGCTACGTCGAGACAAAAAATCTGTATACAAAGTGCCAAACTATGCATAGTAAACCGGGAGCTATTTTGACCTACCTTGCATCCCCAAGACAAGTTTTCATGGGTGCCAAATCATTAACTGGGACAAAGAAATGAAAAAAAAAAAAAAAAAAAAAAAAACACACAAAAAAAAAAAAAAAAAAAAAAAAAAAAAAAAAAAAAAAAAAAATTGTCCCCAAAACTCAAATGCATTCTGAAATAATGCACGATTACCATGGCAATCGCCAACGTGATTCTGTAGGATGGGGGTATACATACAAAATTGATCATATCTCCACTTTTACTTATCCTAGATCATTGAACATGACCTTATTGTAAAGCATAGACATATCCCGTCTTTTCTATGGTAAGTGCAAAATATCTAATTAGCATTTTCATTAATTTTCATGAAAACATGCAAGATGACATAAAATCTTTAAAAATCCATAAATGAACTAATTTCAGACACACACTGACGTTGTGACGCTTTTTTATTGAACCAGTAATATCATATGACGAATTCATTGATGAGCTGGTCCTATATAAAATTATCTCATTTGCATATTCATGAATATTAATAAAACTGTCAAAAAGTGAGCAAAATCGAGAGGAAAAATATATCAGTTGCAAGGTATTGAATATGTTATAAGATCCAATCTAACTTGCATCCCTGGCACAAATTCTCAAGACCGTCAGTGTTTTCAAGAGGACCACCTTCATGCCATCAAATATTGCCCTTAGCAATGAAAAATCATTTGCACGATGTAAAATTACATAGTTTCCACACCATTCCTCATGCGATTCTAAAGAATAGGATGTACTTACAAAAATACTTATATCCCACCTATAGAATGCTCTAGAATACTATAATTGGTCTGATAGTGATACATGAACCTAGCAATTTAACCTTGAAAAGTTATATAAAAATCATTGAATTTACCGCACTTATTTGAAAAAAAAAAATAATAATTGAAAAAACATGGAGAATTGCAAAAACAATGTGATGTGGACAAAATAGAGGGTATATGTATTAAATAGCTTGTGCCAGGGCTGTTAATTAACTAAGGATGCTGAAAAGCTATTTAATGAATTGCATAACAATATAATATGATCCTAAAGTATGGCATAAGAATAATCTGATTTTCAATTTGATTTATGAATTTAACGAAAACTTAAGAAATTCTAGAGGGAGAAAAATTGAAAAAAAAAAAAAAAAAAAAATAAAAAAAGAAAAAGAAAAGAAAAAAAAAAAATAATAATAATAATAATAATAAAATAAATGAGTTAACCTACAAAATGACTTGTATCTTAGCAATCAAAAGTGGTGTACAGCTGTATTGATATTAATGGGATCTTAATAAAAAGAGCAATATCAATGAAAAACGAAATTGTACACCAACAACATTGCTTATATCTCAGCTGCCAGTAGCCGTAGAGAACTAAAATTGGCATCAATTTATTGCTAGGACATTGTGTTATTGTAATGTGCTCAGATATATAAATCATGATTTCTGGCAAGCAAGATTTAATAAATTTTAATGAAGTACAGAGTACAGCCTTCAATTTTCTGTTATTTACACTTCGAAATTTTATGTCACGTTCAGAAAATGTAATAACATGTGATTCAGCTATCGTACTACATGGTATTAATGCATTCTCCTATCATTCTTATGGTACCCTTTGGTGCACCCGTTCATTTTTCGCTGATTTGTCTCTTATTTATGAAGATCTCAGTAATATCCATACAGCAAAAATAGCTGATTATATGGTTACAGAACATTGTCCTATCAATCATTTGATGCAAATTATAGCTCTTCTACGTATACCCCCTAAACTGTTCCGTATTCCCCACCCCCTAAATTCAAAATATTTTGTTACTTTTCTTTAAAGTAACACCAAGTAGTTCTGGAAGTTATGATATCGCCCTAGACACCATTTGGTAATGTCATTTTCAGCACTATAGGACTTTTGATTGCCGTGATACAAGTTATTTTGTTTTCATTTTTTTCACTAAAATTTCTTAAGTTTTAATTAAAATTCATGATATTGAAAATCAGATTATTCTTATATCATACTTCAGGACATAGTACGTTGTCATAGCATTCATTTGCTACCTCTTTCAGCATCCTAGGTTGATAAACAGCTCTGGTACAAGCGATTTTGTACATATACCTCCTATTTTTCCACACTTCGCCTCAATTTTAATGCCATTTTTAAAACTTTTCATGAATAAGAAAATTCAATGATTTAGATATAAGGTATCAAGGTTAAATAGTTCTTGCAACAGTACCAGACCAGTTTAAGTATTCTCGAACATTCTATTGGTGGGATATGAGCGTTTATGTAAGTACACTCTATTCTTAAGACTCGCATGAGAGTCGTGTGTGGAAACTAAGTAATCTTACATCATGCAAATGATTTTATCGCTGAGGACAATATTTGATGAGATTAAGGTGGTCCCTCTGACTAACAGCCTTGAGAATTTGTCCCAGGGATGCAAGATAGGCCTTATAACATATGCAATACCTTGCAATGGATATAGTTTTTCCCTCGTTTTTCCTCACTTTTTGTCATTTTTATTAATTTTCATGAATATGCAAATGAGGCAATTTTCAAATAGGACCAGGTCATCAATAAATTCGCCACATGATATAACTAGATCAATAACAAAGTGCCATGATGACAGTTTGGGCCTGAAATTAGTTCATGTATGGTTTTTCGGCCTTTTTCATATTTTCATTAAAATTTATGAATATGCAAGTAAGATAATTTGCATTGCTTACCATAAGAAGAAAGGGCTGTCTAAGCTTTAAAATGAGACCATGATCAGAAGTATGGGTTAAGAAATGATGAATATATATTCAATTTTGTACGTACACCTCCATGCTCAAGAATCACGTTAACGGTTGCAATGGAAACCATGCATTTCTTCATAGTGCAATTGAGTTTATCTTTGAGAACAAACATTCTTTGTATTTCTGGGGTCCCGAGAAACGATTTGGCACCAATGAAAAACTGCCTGGGGTTGCATCAAATTAGCTTCCGGTATGCCTAGGTTGTGGGCGGTTTTTGAAGAAAAACGTATGCCCAACGTATGCACGAACGGACATAAGACCGGAAAAAGCAATATCCGTTAACCCATCGACTTTATTCGTCTATCGTGTGTATAATCAGATGCATTTCATACATTTTCTTCGCAAAATAAAAACACAAATGCGATGTTTTCAATTGATTTTGTTTGAAATACGAATACTTTATATATAGTCAAATATTGATGACGTCAAAAATAGACTCTGGCGCGGCAGTAAGTGCGAAGAACATGTTTAATGTCATACATATACCCCATAGATAAGTTTTATATTGGTCGTCATAAATCGTCAAAAATCGCTCGAGATTCCCATTCAACATGGACTAATATGAATATCAGTTGCGTTTTAATGGTTTTAAGTATACATTACTATTCCGTCGATGTTGAATTAGTCCATATTGACAGGAACCGCTTCCGTAGAATTGGCCTGTGATGATTCCGGATTGCATGTCGATACCAACTAAGAATATATGGTAATCCCAGTGTTCGTTTTGTTCCTTCTGAAAGTTTGAGTAGTAATAGTTCATCATAGCAATCAGGAGGTTGAGAAGAATAATAGTACTAATGATCATGTAAATGATGTAGAAAATCTCAGCGAATGCTGCTGTGCGGTTGACCACCTCCAAATCTTTTTTGAAATCCTCGTCAAACATTTCACCGTGACCAAGCATCATGTTGAAAGTTACTAACAATGTGGTGCCAATGCTTTCATATTTTTCTCCATTTCCGGGTGAGCCTTGAGAAAAGATGTGGAAGAGGTTGGCGTGTGCAAAGAGAACGAATATATATACCAAAATAAAGGGATACACCTCGTTCATGAACAGCTGTTTTATCAGTTTTGTATGAACAAAAACTGGTCTTAAGTATCGCAGATAAACTATAGAGCCTAGCCATCCCATCCAAAGACATACAGCTAGCCAATAGTCGTGGTTGTGATGGTGGACGGAGATAAGTGCGATCCAAACAAATATTAGCGCCGCGAATATCATTGATAGTGAACTTATAAAAATATCTTTAGAACAGAGTCTCCTTCGATATTCATCACACATGCAAATTTTAATATTCTTAAACAATTTCAGAAATGACATGATTGGCACTATTGGCACCAAAATATACAGTAACATTGTTTCAGGATCTGATGAATTGACCGCATTTTCGTCATCCTGTAATTTGGTCGTCAAGTTCTCTCCAACATATGAGAAGATGGTCATATATATAATATGACACAACAAGAGAATAAAACCTAATTTACACGTAAAACTAGTGTAGTCAAGTTTTAATTGTCTTAGCGGAAGTAGGTCGAGACACTTAGACCTTTTGTAATGTCCAGTTTTCCCCATTAGGTAGTTAAACCTAAACGTCGCCTCACGTCTGATTTCCTGATCTAGGAACAACTCTACACAAGATAAGTGTGTGTCATGCTTTCGATTCTCAACTTCATCTGTCGAAGGCATGACTTTGTTGTGGGACTGTTTATGTTCTAGAGAATTTTGTTTGGTGTGTGGAACAAGACGACTGACATCAAACATGTATTGAGAATCTTCGACTGCAAACATTGTGACATTACGCATCATCAACAATTGTGATATGACATCAACAGCACCTTTCTTAAAGCTATATTCAAGCAGGGACAAACCTTCAGCATTGTAGATCTTGTTCATAAGAAATAAAGATCCATCCCTATATAATTCGTCATAATTGTGGTAATCGCTATTTGCCGCATGATCAACACAGTATTTCGAAGCCCACCTCTTAAATATTTTTCCAAAAACCTCCTCGTAACGTTTCGAATTTTCTGGTTCCGATACTGTCAATTCTACCAGTTTGTGTAGCACGGTGTTTCCGTCAGAATCCTTGATAGATACGTCTGCACCAAGATCTATGAGTCGTCCCACGCATGATGATAATTGTGCTTCCGCTGCAAGATGTAACACTGTGTGTTTATCGTATGATGTTTCGTTTATTCGACCGGCTCTTCCCGATTCATCGAATATTTTAAGCATCATAACTAAAAATAAAAAAGAAAGAAATACATCAGTACGAACACTACGAAAATATCTATTGCATTACTTTCGTAAAAATAAGAAAATAAAAGACTACGGTCTGTAATTTCTAGGACCACTAGTAAACGTTTTGATGGCATTTTCTTTCAATGCTCGGCATCCATGCTCGAGATACCCTTTGGAATATACAAACGTCTGCCAGGATGGATACAACTTCTGAAACTTTTATATGACGTAAAAACAAGGTCAACGGTGAACTAGGCGTATTTTAGGCCCTCGGAGGATCATCCTTTCTGCATCAATACATTTGAAAATGTAAAAGTTCAAACTTATTTCAAACAAATTTCTTCTGATTGCGCCATTTCCTGATCATTGTCTACTTTTACCTTTGCTAATTTAAAGCATGGGAGGTCACGTTGGTACTAGAATAAATTAATCAGGCTCCTACTAACATGAATATGAAAAAAAAAACTTATGAATTGGCGACAAATCGCTAAACTCTAAGGTAGTATACTTAAAATATATACTGAAAATCAAATATCTTGCACCACCCTGTTTTTGCATAATTTTTGTGATTAACTTGAAATTATTTCTAAAATTATTTTTGGTAACTAACAGTATCAATTTTTTGACTTTGCGGGAAATCCAAGAGCCGCGGTGTTGATGATAATGCAATTTTTTGGGACAAAACGGGTAAAATTCCATTTTTTTTTTTTTTTTGAAAACAAAAAAAAAAAAAAAAAAAAAAAAAAAAAAAATCACCAATGGAAATTGTCAATAAGGTTTCATTGTACATGCGATCTGCATAATGTCAGAGTCAGAAAAACAACAGAACATCTTCAAAGTTCGTGTAATTTTAGATTTTACAAAATTATGAAAATTGGAACTCACGGAAAATTTATCGGTGGTTTTGAAAATCTTTTAAAAAGCGAAGAATACAAAGAAAATGCATTTTAAGATTATGGCAGATAATAACATGCCCCACATGACTGGTTTGGCAAGTTTCATAAACAAAAGTCAAATCCGTTTGCTGTACTTCCGGTTTGTATATTTGGCTCCGTTTTAATTATGATTGTCTTATAGTCTTTGTTTCGACTATCCTGTTGAAAATTGCAAAATTACAGTAATTTCCTTTGGCTCCATGTTGACAAATTTATATGATCACTGAAGACGCTTAAAGACACATTTTGAATTGCATAACACCCTAATGACCTTCAGCAGACAACTGAATAGAAATCACAGGTAAGACATGGGCTGCTTTACAGGTAGGGGCCACTGAAAGGGGAATTAAAATCAATACCAGTGAAATATATCAAATTTCCCTTCATGTGGCCCCTTCAAGGTAGAGACTAATGACCCAATAATCATGTAGATAAGATATGCCTTTGATGTGCGCTATGCCTCCTGGACTGTTTATTAGAGGTGATTAGACCAGGCCACCCCACCTACAGTAGCAAAATAATGTGTCTTTAAGTAGCCGAACCCGCGGTATGGCCCATCCCCTTTCTCATTAATATGCTTACTGCTCTTAAAGGATCTTAGTTTTGTTTTTATTTGTATCGAGTACTCTGTTTAAAAGTACAAAATTACAGTACTGTAATTCTTTTTGGCACAGTTTTTGTCAAATCTACTGGGTCACTGACGAGGCTTAAATAGCCTAAACCCTGGTATAGCCCATCCCCTTCCTCATTAAGATGCTCACTGCATTTAAAGGATCTAGTAAATTCTGACGAATCTTACAAAAGCTACAAAATGGTCCCATGAACTTCATCGACACGCACTTTAACCCATATTTGACGAATGGATTCTCCAATCATTATCATTTGGGCGAGTCCATTTTCATATTTAGGGTCGTCAGGTGTAATTTTAAAATTTAATTCCATTTTTTGATGAAAATCCTGTAAGCAAACAGTTCTGCGGCGTCACATTTGGGGCTATTCTGTTTGCCTATGTCCCATAAAAGGGACGCCTTAAATGAGATATAATAGAAAATAAAACTAAAACTGAGATCCTTTAAGAGCAGTGAACATACAAATGAGAAAGGGGATGGGCCATACCATGGTTTCGGCTACTTAAGCCTCGTCAGTGACCCTACAGGTTTGGCAACATGAAGTCAAAGAGAATTACTGTAATTTTGCATCTTTCAACAAGATAGTCGATAAGACTATTATAATCAAAATGGGGCCAAATATATTAAACGATGGTTAGAAAATAAATCTTAACCAATAATAATTTTCTGATATCTCAGAATACACTCGCTGATCTCAAAGGACCAAAAGGAAAATATAATCTGCACTATGGATGATGTACGGGGAGACTTTTTAGGGCCGCCACACGGCACAACACCAGCTGCAGTAATAGCAAATAAAAATAAAACTGAGATCCTTTAAGAGCAGTGAACATACAAATGAGAAAGGGGATGGGCCATACCATGGTTTCGGCTACTTAAGCCTCGTCAGTGACCCTACAGGTTTGGCAACATGAAGTCAAAGAGAATTACTGTAATTTTGCATCTTTCAACAAGATAGTCGATAAGACTATTATAATCAAAATGGGGCCAAATATATTAAACGATGGTTAGAAAATAAATCTTAACCAATAATAATTTTCTGATATCTCAGAATACACTCGCTGATCTCAAAGGACCAAAAGGAAAATATAATCTGCACTATGGATGATGTACGGGGAGACTTTTTAGGGCCGCCACACGGCACAACACCAGCTGCAGTAATAGCAAATAAAAATAAAACTGAGATCCTTTAAGAGCAGTGAACATACAAATGAGAAAGGGGATGGGCCATACCATGGTTTCGGCTACTTAAGCCTCGTCAGTGACCCTACAGGTTTGGCAACATGAAGTCAAAGAGAATTACTGTAATTTTGCATCTTTCAACAAGATAGTCGATAAGACTATTATAATCAAAATGGGGCCAAATATATTAAACGATGGTTAGAAAATAAATCTTAACCAATAATAATTTTCTGATATCTCAGAATACACTCGCTGATCTCAAAGGACCAAAAGGAAAATATAATCTGCACTATGGATGATGTACGGGGAGACTTTTAATGGCCGCCACACGGCACAACACCAGCTGCAGTAATAGCAAATAAAAATAAAACTGAGATCCTTGAAGAGCAGTGAACATACAAATGAGAAAGGGGATGGGCCATACCATGGTTTCGGCTACTTAAGCCTCGTCAGTGACCCTACAGGTTTGGCAACATGAAGTCAAAGAGAATTACTGTAATTTTGCATCTTTCAACAAGATAGTCGATAAGACTATTATAATCAAAATGGGGCCAAATATATTAAACGATGGTTAGAAAGCCTTTCAAAGTCGATACTTCTGTGGTGGTTCTTTTTGTTTTATGTCTTGATGTACAATTTTTTTTGTGCTGTTGGCGCCTTATGTATGTTTTCATATTTCTAGTTAAGTTAAGGTAACTGAGTGGCCACCTATTGGGAAAATAGCTGCTCATTCGGCTTACGATATGTTTCATGGTATAAGTACCTGATTGTTAGTTTGGTTTTTTCCCACCTCGGTTTTTGGAGTGGGAATCTTTTTCTGATTGCGCCTTTTCCTGATCTTTGCCTACTTGTACCTTTTTTCAAGTGATTTAAATATGTTTTATTACACGTACACCAATACAATAACAAATGTCATTGTAACAAATGAAAAATATCAATTCGCCAGTCATGGGATTTGCACTTCATTTGCATGTAATTAAAACTAATGCATTTCATTGCGGCTTTTCGAATTAACCATATTCTTACTGATATCAAACAAACATATCGAATCGAAATTCCTTTAAAACAAGTAACCCTACTTACGGAGGGCATCGGGTTCTTCCGGTCTGACAGCTGTATGAAGTGGTGTAAATCCTTTTCTGTTTTGATCTGTCATTCTCGCGGATCTGAACTCCCACATAACAGCTGGTGTTGCAAACATTCCCGCGATATGAAGACAGTTGTTTAAATCTTTATCATTGTAATTCAAAACATTTGACCCATGCTTCTTGTATGCATAACTAACAAGCTCACGGACCGTGTCAGCCTTTATTTTTGAAGACCGTGCAGCACAGTGAAGAGGCGTTTCACCATGATGGTTCTTTACATCTACACTAGCTTTGTATTCTAAAAGAGATTTAATTGTACTATCACATCCACTTCCGCAAGCAATATGAAGACAGTTGTTCGAATATTTATCCTTGACATTCAAAATATTTGAACCATGCTTCTTGTATGCATAACTAACAAGCTCACGAACCGTGTCAGCCTGTAATTTCGTAGACCTAGCGGCAAAGTGTAAAGGCGTAGTGCCAAAATCGTTCGTTATATCTACTCTAGCTTCGTATTGTAATAGTGTTTTAATTATAATATTACATCCATTTCTGCACGCAATATGTAAAGGAGTATTTCCTTTGAGAGTTCGTGCTGAAATGTTTGTATGAGTATAACATTTTTCAATCACCTCATTTTTGTCATGATTTGCAGAATGATGAAGAAAAATAAGCCCCTCTGAATCTGTTTCAAGGCCTCCATACTCCGGGATTTTGTTGTTTCCATTTGCTGATGCCACAATAAGGGGATAGTTAAGACCATGTTCTCTTTTCAAATTGGGATCTGCTTCACCTTCCTCGAGAAGCAATTCAACTGTTTCTGCATGTCCATATCTCACCGCCCAGTACAAGGCTGTAGAACCATCACGGTTCTGTAAATTTGTATTTGCCCCCGTTTCAATAAGCGTTTTAACAGTTTCAGTATGTCCCCACCTGGAAGCCCACATTAACGCTGTATTGCCGTTACTATCCTTGTGATCAACATGAACTCCCTCATCCAGAAAGAAACAAACAAGATTTGTATGGCCAAAACAAGCAGCTAAATGTAAACACGATAGGCCAGTTAGACCTTCTCCCGGAATGTCCAAAATCAACTCCCTTTCAATCATTTTACATTTCCGATACGGTGACCTCTCATTGTGTAAACAAGTTTTAACTGATTCCACATCGTTTCGTTTCGATTCGACGACCCTTTTGTGAAGCGTATTGTCCTTTCCCTGCGCAACTTTCCTTTTTATATCATCCAATGTATGATTTTGGTCAACCTCGTCCTGCAATAAATAAATCCGATTGCAACACTCTATTTTATTTGAATTAAAGCAAAAAAAAAAAAAAAAAAAAAAAAAAAAAAAAAAAAAAAAAAAAAAAAACGGATACCGAAAGATTGTGTTCTTTGTAAAAACGGTTTGAAGATCTTTTCAATAGCTGTTCTCTGATACATGAATCCTGTGAAACGTTTAATTCGAACGAAAAATGCACCGTTGCTGAGAAAGTTTAAAATTGGTATCAACTGGTCCTAAGAACGCTCACCTGAAGCCTGATCTTGGAGCATCAAGTCATCATGATATAACCTTGACCTTGAATACTCACAAACCTTTATTGACTTCATAAGTTGTTTGCACCAGCTAAGTTTCAGGTCTCAAGCTGCAATAGTTTCAAAAGCCAGTGATTTCTGAGCAAACACTAATCTTAAATTTGATATTTAAATGACCTTGGGTCAAGGTCAAGAAATGAACTTGACCTAAATTAATTACATACCTTCATTGACTCTATTAGTTGTCTGCATCTAGCAACTTTCATGTCTCAGGCTGCAATAGTTTCCAAAATATACAAATGTTTTCGCCTTTTCCCATGTAAAACCTATGTTTAGCCATAAAATAGATCGAGGTCATTCTAGGGTCATCATTTGATCAAACTATGAGTCCCAAATGCTACATGCCAAGTTTCTTGGACATCGGCCCACCCGTTCTGGAGAAGATGTTTGAAGGTGTTTTTACCATATATGGGTGTGGCGGCCATCTTGGTCATGTGACCAAGATATTGTGTACAAAATATCTATGTCACTATCCAAGGAGGCTCCAAAGAAAATTTCAACCTGATGGGCCAAGCGGTTTCAGAGAAGAAGATCTTTATAAGTGTGACTTAATTTCGACATTTCAATGACATTGGGTCAAGGTTAAGAAATGACCTTTCATTAATTACACTTTCATCAATGACTTCATTAATTGTCTCCATCTAGCAACTTTCAAGTATCAGGCTGCAATAGTTTATAAAATATCCATTGTTTTCGCCTTTCCCATGTAAAAGCCTATGTTTCCTAAATTGACCTTGCTGTAAAATAGGTCATGGTCATCTTAGGGTCATCATTTGAATAAACTATGATGGGCTTAAGTCTCAAATGCTACATACAAAGTTTCGTGAAAATCGGCCTGCGGTTCTTGAAAAGAAGAATTTTGAGGGTGAGGTTATGGCTATGTAAAAACCGGGTTAAGCCCGCCAGTAATTTTGTGTTACTGATCGTTCCAAGGCGATACTTTTGTGGTGGTTCTTTTTGTTTTATGTCTTGGTGTTTAAAATTTTTGTGCTGTCTGCTCCTTATATTTGTTTTCATATTTTTAGTTAAGTTTAGGTAACTGAGTGGCCACCTATTGGGAAAATAGCTGCTCATTCGGCTTACGATATGTTTTCACAGTATAAGTATCTGATTGCTAATTTGTGTTTTCCTACCTCGGTTTTTGGAGTGGGAATCTTTTTCTGATTGCGAATTTTTCCTGATCTTTGCTTACTTGTACCTTTTTGAGTGGTTTTTACCGTATATGGGTGTGGCGGCCATCTTGGTCACGTGACCCGGATATGGCGTTCAATATTTCGTTCTTCCTACCCATGGATGCTCCACATAAAATTTCACTTTGATTTGCCAAGCAGTTTCAGAGAAGAATATCTTTTAAAAGTGTGTTTGGACGAAAGACTGGACAAGGTCAAGAGATGACATTAGCCTAAATTAATCGCATACCTTCATCTACTCCATTAGTTGTTTGCATGTACCACTTATCAGGTCTCAGGCTGCAATAATTTTCAAACAATCCATAGTTTTCACATTTTCCCATGTAAACGCCTATGTCTTACCGTAAAATAGGTCAAGATCATCCTAGGGTCATCATTTGATAAAACTATGAATTGATGGGATGGAGTTCAAAATGCTACATTCTAAGTTTCGTGAAAATTGCCGGTTCTGGAGAAGAAGATTTTTGAGTGGTTTTTACCCTATATGGGCGTGGCGGCCATCTTTGTCATGTGACCAAGATATCGCGAATAAAATACAAATGCCACTACCCAAGGAGGCTCCATATAAAATTTCAATCGGCCAAGCGGTTTCAGAGAAGAATATCTTTGAAATTGTGGACGACGGACGGACGGACAGACGACGGACGAACGACGGATCATGGCCATCTTGTAAGCTCACATGAGGAGCCTTCGGCTCAGGTGAGCTAAAAAGCTCATCATCACGTCTTTTAGTATTTCTGAAATACTAACACCATCTGTACTTCTAAAAATACATAGCGCTGCCAATTGTGAAAAATTGCAGCTTAGTGTCCCTCCTTTCTGTTGCTACTTGCTGTCGTTTTCGGAATGCGTACCGTCATATCGATAACTGATGAATTACGCTCAAAAATACTATTATGAAAACATGTCCATGCAATTTTTACAAAAATTTTAAAAGTTGTAACAATGAAAAAATTCAGTGGAAATTTTTGGATATTTTTTCTAATTTTAGCTCCAGAACATAGATTGTGGGTACACGTCGAGGCGGTTCTAACGAGTAATCACAATTTTTGTTCTGAAGCAAAAATTAGAAAAATATGTATACCCCTGCATACCCCATTTTTTCTATATAAAAGTGGGGTTCAAGGGGGTACTCTTTTCATGGACATGTTTTCCTGATGAATATTATGCCGAGTGAGTATAAAAACATAAAATCAAAACATATCCTACCCAAACCATCATTTTGGCACTTGGTACTACACAAGACTAGTGGTATTATTTTGACACAGCAGCTGTGCTGCTAATAAAATGGGCCTGTATCAAAATATGTTAAAACGTCTTTTTATAGTAACAATGTCTAACCCCATTCCGGTGCTTTTCAAGGTATATATAGTCTTCATCCGCCAATGACGTGGTACCAGACTGCATCTTCAGATTCCCAGCCATGACATCCATACCCATCCTTGAAAAAGAGAAAAAGAGAAGTGCGTCCAGTGAACCACCTCTATCAACTAGCAGCAGACCTTTCTATTGGAGTCTTTTTAAAGGAGCCAACTTTTTAAAGTAATGGGTTACAGCAACTGTTGTGCTCTCTATAACAATATTGGATATTATTTAATATAACCAGTACGAAAAGAAGCGCGAAGTTTATATTTGGATTTTTTCGCGTATACATAATATATTTTCAAAATCTACGTTATTCTAATGATTTGCCATTCACATGACACTTTCTCATTTGAGTTTCTTTGCGATTAAAAAGTGGGGATAATTTTCGGGATAATTGAAAAAAATTTGCTTTGAGTATTAACATTGTATTTAAGCAAGTCATAAAACACAAAATATATTTAATTTTATGGCTGCATTTTATGAAAAATAACAAGCTCTTTCGAACAACGACATTTTGGCCTCCTTTCGAGTAATGTCCCGTTATCGATTAAATAATTTGTTTGTTAACATAAATGTTACTTTCTTACAGCTTACCCTCAGTTAAATTTCTGCTAGTTTTTCAGAACTTCCGGTTCATTAATAAACGTTTCTCTAGGTTATAAAATCAAGCTTAAGACAATGATTTAGAATTTTACAGCATGGAACTTTGCTGCAGTATACGACGTCAATTTAGAACAATTTCCAATTTGCTACTCTCCCGAATTCAATTTGTAGACGTTCTTATATTTTTACCAATTTTGGTAAAACTGTAATATGCATTACATTTCATGAACAGTATAAGGCTGTGTTTTGTTTTGACAGTATTGGTCATTTTTGAGCATTTTAGACACTTATTCATGTTGTTGACTATAGCAGCCAAAGTTAGTCTGAGTATCTCACAAACTCAATTCTGATTTACGAAAAGCAATCAGTAGATGACCGGCGTCAAGTTGGATGAAAATTTCATCCGGTGAAAATTTCATCTAGCAGAAGAAAAAAAAAGTTGGATGAAAATTTCATCTGGACCTGCCCAGTAAAAGTGGTTCATGTCAAAACAAATCCTGCTCCCGTACTAGCTATTATTTAGGCAAGCAGCTTATACTGCAATATAGATACATGTTGTATGAAGGTTTGTGGTAAGCCTCAGTAGTCTGGGCGACAAAAGTCAGAGTGGGGGGGGGGGGGGGGTCAAAATGTTTCTTTCAACATTTCTCGAGATTCTGTTCCGAAACCAGCTCTTGTGCCAGCAAGCCACTTATACTGCGATATAGAAAAATGTTCTATAGAGGTTTGTGGCAAATTTCATCAGGATTGAAAGAGGATCCGAAGGGTAGTCAGGTCGCCAAAAGTCAGAGGGGGGGTGTCTTAAATGCGGTTTTTGATATTCTTCGGTCTCCTGCTCCCAAACCAGCCCTTGTGCCAGCAAGCCGCTTATGCTTGAATATAGGTATATGTTCTATGAAGTTTTGTTGCAAGTCTCATCAGGATTGAAAGAGGATGAGATGGATAGACAGGGCGCCAAATATCAGAGGGGTGTCCATAATGCTGTTTTCAACATTTCTCGATCTCCAGCCCCCAAATCAGCTCTTGTGCCACCAAGCCGCATATACTGCGATATAAGCGTATGTTCTAAGAAGGCCTTAAACAAGTCTCCTAAGGATTGGAAAAGGATGAGAATAATAGCCAGGGCGCCAAAAGTCAGCAGAGTGTCCAAAGTGCTGTTTTAAACATTTCTCGATCTCTAGACCCCAAACCAGCTCTTGTGCCACTAAACCGCTTATACCACCATATAGGTAGATGTTGTATGAAGGGACGAGGCAAGTCTTATTATGATTGAAAGAGGATGAGAAGGGTAGGCAGGGTGCCAAATATCAGAGGGGTATCCAAATAATGATTTCAAAATTTCACTAACTTCAGCCCCAAAGCCAGCTGTTTTGCCAGCATTCGGCTTATACTGTGAACGTGTTGTACAAGATTTTTTTTTGTTTTCGAGTTTAAAATCTTAATTATTGATTTTCTATTTAAAGCAATAAAATTTTGTAAGACATTTTTTGAGCGTGTCCCCATAGAAACGTGCTGGCCATCCACGATTTTTAGAATAAGGCAAACCAAACCATCCGGACATTATGGTTTGTGTCTATGGTTCTTTAAATGATGATATATGAATGTATGTGGCAAGTCTCATTAGGATTGAAAGAGGATGAGGAGGGTAGCCAGGCCCCCCAACGGCTCTAGGGTCATATTTTCCTGTACAGAATTGGCTATTTTCGACACTTCTAGGTCTACTGCTCCGAAACTAGCTCTTGTGCCAGGAAGCCGCTAGTACTGTGATAAATGTATATGTTATATAAAAGTATGTGGCAAGTCTCATCAGGATTGAAAGAGGATGAGATGGGTAGCCAGGGCCCCCAATATCATGGGGGGTGTCAAAAAATTCCATTTTCGATAGTTTTCGGTCTCCTGCTCCCAAACTAGCTCTTGTGCCAGGAAGCCGCTAGTACTACGACATAGATGTATAGTATATACAAGTATGTGGCAAGTCTCATCGGGATTGAAAGAGGATGAGATGGGTAGCCAGGGCCCCCAATGTCACGGGGGGTGTCAAAAATTCCATTTTCGAGAGTTTTCGGTTTCCTGCTCCCAAACTAGCTCTTGTGCCAGGAAGCCGCTAGTACTACGACATAGATGTATAGTATATACAAGTATGTGGCAAGTCTCATCAGGATTGAAAGAGGATGAGATGGGTAGCCAGACCCCCCCACTATGCCAGAGGGGGGTGCAAAAAAATTATTTTCGATCTTTCTCGGTCTCTTGCTCCCAAACTAGCTCTTGTGCCAGGAAGCCGCTTATACTGCAATAAAGGTATATGATATATGAATGTATGTGGCAAGTCTCATTAGGATTGAAAGAGGATGAGGAGGGTAGCCAGGCCCCCCAACGGCTCTAGGGTCATATTTTCCTGTACAGAATTGGCTATTTTCGACACTTCTAGGTCTACTGCTCCGAAACTAGCTCTTGTGCCAGGAAGCCGCTAGTACTGTGATAAATGTATATGTTATATAAAAGTATGTGGCAAGTCTCATCAGGATTGAAAGAGGATGAGATGGGTAGCCAGGGCCCCCAATATCATGGGGGGTGTCAAAAAATTCCATTTTCGATAGTTTTCGGTCTCCTGCTCCCAAACTAGCTCTTGTGCCAGGAAGCCGCTAGTACTACGACATAGATGTATAGTATATACAAGTATGTGGCAAGTCTCATCGGGATTGAAAGAGGATGAGATGGGTAGCCAGGGCCCCCAATGTCACGGGGGGTGTCAAAAATTCCATTTTCGAGAGTTTTCGGTTTCCTGCTCCCAAACTAGCTCTTGTGCCAGGAAGCCGCTAGTACTACGACATAGATGTATAGTATATACAAGTATGTGGCAAGTCTCATCAGGATTGAAAGAGGATGAGATGGGTAGCCAGACCCCCCACTATGCCAGAGGGGGGTGCAAAAAAATTATTTTCGATCTTTCTCGGTCTCTTGCTCCCAAACTAGCTCTTGTGCCAGGAAGCCGCTTATACTGCAATAAAGGTATATGATATATGAATGTATGTGGCAAGTCTCATTAGGATTGAAAGAGGATGAGGAGGAAAGCCAGGCCCCCCAACGGCTCTAGGGTCATATTTTCCTGTACAGAATTGGCTATTTTCGACACTTCTAGGTCTACTGCTCCGAAACTAGCTCCTGTGCCAGGAAGCCGCTAGTACTGTGATAAATGTATATGTTATATAAAAGTATGTGGCAAGTCTCATCAGGATTGAAAGAGGATGAGATGGGTAGCCAGGGCCCCCAATATCATGGGGGGTGTCAAAAAATTCCATTTTCGATAGTTTTCGGTCTCCTGCTCCCAAACTAGCTCTTGTGCCAGGAAGCCGCTAGTACTACGACATAGATGTATAGTATATACAAGTATGTGGCAAGTCTCATCGGGATTGAAAGAGGATGAGATGGGTAGCCAGGGCCCCCAATGTCACGGGGGGTGTCAAAAATTCCATTTTCGAGAGTTTTCGGTTTCCTGCTCCCAAACTAGCTCTTGTGCCAGGAAGCCGCTAGTACTACGACATAGATGTATAGTATATACAAGTATGTGGCAAGTCTCATCAGGATTGAAAGAGGATGAGATGGGTAGCCAGACCCCCCACTATGCCAGAGGGGGGTGCAAAAAAATTATTTTCGATCTTTCTCGGTCTCTTGCTCCCAAACTAGCTCTTGTGCCAGGAAGCCGCTTATACTGCAATAAAGGTATATGATATATGAATGTATGTGGCAAGTCTCATTAGGATTGAAAGAGGATGAGGAGGGTAGCCAGGCCCCCCAACGGCTCTAGGGTCATATTTTCCTGTACAGAATTGGCTATTTTCGACACTTCTAGGTCTACTGCTCCGAAACTAGCTCTTGTGCCAGGAAGCCGCTAGTACTGTGATAAATGTATATGTTATATAAAAGTATGTGGCAAGTCTCATCAGGATTGAAAGAGGATGAGATGGGTAGCCAGGGCCCCCAATATCATGGGGGGTGTCAAAAAATTCCATTTTCGATAGTTTTCGGTCTCCTGCTCCCAAACTAGCTCTTGTGCCAGGAAGCCGCTAGTACTACGACATAGATGTATAGTATATACAAGTATGTGGCAAGTCTCATCGGGATTGAAAGAGGATGAGATGGGTAGCCAGGGCCCCCAATGTCACGGGGGGTGTCAAAAATTCCATTTTCGAGAGTTTTCGGTTTCCTGCTCCCAAACTAGCTCTTGTGCCAGGAAGCCGCTAGTACTACGACATAGATGTATAGTATATACAAGTATGTGGCAAGTCTCATCAGGATTGAAAGAGGATGAGATGGGTAGCCAGACCCCCCCACTATGCCAGAGGGGGGTGCAAAAAAATTATTTTCGATCTTTCTCGGTCTCTTGCTCCCAAACTAGCTCTTGTGCCAGGAAGCCGCTTATACTGCAATAAAGGTATATGATATATGAATGTATGTGGCAAGTCTCATTAGGATTGAAAGAGGATGAGGAGGGTAGCCAGGCCCCCCAACGGCTCTAGGGTCATATTTTCCTGTACAGAATTGGCTATTTTCGACACTTCTAGGTCTACTGCTCCGAAACTAGCTCTTGTGCCAGGAAGCCGCTAGTACTGTGATAAATGTATATGTTATATAAAAGTATGTGGCAAGTCTCATCAGGATTGAAAGAGGATGAGATGGGTAGCCAGGGCCCCCAATATCATGGGGGGTGTCAAAAAATTCCATTTTCGATAGTTTTCGGTCTCCTGCTCCCAAACTAGCTCTTGTGCCAGGAAGCCGCTAGTACTACGACATAGATGTATAGTATATACAAGTATGTGGCAAGTCTCATCGGGATTGAAAGAGGATGAGATGGGTAGCCAGGGCCCCCAATGTCACGGGGGGTGTCAAAAATTCCATTTTCGAGAGTTTTCGGTTTCCTGCTCCCAAACTAGCTCTTGTGCCAGGAAGCCGCTAGTACTACGACATAGATGTATAGTATATACAAGTATGTGGCAAGTCTCATCAGGATTGAAAGAGGATGAGATGGGTAGCCAGACCCCCCCACTATGCCAGAGGGGGGTGCAAAAAAATTATTTTCGATCTTTCTCGGTCTCTTGCTCCCAAACTAGCTCTTGTGCCAGGAAGCCGCTTATACTGCAATAAAGGTATATGATATATGAATGTATGTGGCAAGTCTCATTAGGATTGAAAGAGGATGAGGAGGGTAGCCAGGCCCCCCAACGGCTCTAGGGTCATATTTTCCTGTACAGAATTGGCTATTTTCGACACTTCTAGGTCTACTGCTCCGAAACTAGCTCTTGTGCCAGGAAGCCGCTAGTACTGTGATAAATGTATATGTTATATAAAAGTATGTGGCAAGTCTCATCAGGATTGAAAGAGGATGAGATGGGTAGCCAGGGCCCCCAATATCATGGGGGGTGTCAAAAAATTCCATTTTCGATAGTTTTCGGTCTCCTGCTCCCAAACTAGCTCTTGTGCCAGGAAGCCGCTAGTACTACGACATAGATGTATAGTATATACAAGTATGTGGCAAGTCTCATCGGGATTGAAAGAGGATGAGATGGGTAGCCAGGGCCCCCAATGTCACGGGGGGTGTCAAAAATTCCATTTTCGAGAGTTTTCGGTTTCCTGCTCCCAAACTAGCTCTTGTGCCAGGAAGCCGCTAGTACTACGACATAGATGTATAGTATATACAAGTATGTGGCAAGTCTCATCAGGATTGAAAGAGGATGAGATGGGTAGCCAGACCCCCCACTATGCCAGAGGGGGGTGCAAAAAAATTATTTTCGATCTTTCTCGGTCTCTTGCTCCCAAACTAGCTCTTGTGCCAGGAAGCCGCTTATACTGCAATAAAGGTATATGATATATGAATGTATGTGGCAAGTCTCATTAGGATTGAAAGAGGATGAGGAGGAAAGCCAGGCCCCCCAACGGCTCTAGGGTCATATTTTCCTGTACAGAATTGGCTATTTTCGACACTTCTAGGTCTACTGCTCCGAAACTAGCTCCTGTGCCAGGAAGCCGCTAGTACTGTGATAAATGTATATGTTATATAAAAGTATGTGGCAAGTCTCATCAGGATTGAAAGAGGATGAGATGGGTAGCCAGGGCCTCCAATATCATGGGGGGTGTCAAAAAATTCCATTTTCGATAGTTTTCGGTCTCCTGCTCCCAAACTAGCTCTTGTGCCAGGAAGCCGCTAGTACTACGACATAGATGTATAGTATATACAAGTATGTGGCAAGTCTCATCGGGATTGAAAGAGGATGAGATGGGTAGCCAGGGCCCCCAATGTCACGGGGGGTGTCAAAAATTCCATTTTCGAGAGTTTTCGGTTTCCTGCTCCCAAACTAGCTCTTGTGCCAGGAAGCCGCTAGTACTACGACATAGATGTATAGTATATACAAGTATGTGGCAAGTCTCATTAGGATTGAAAGAGGATGAGATGGGTAGCCAGACCCCCCACTATGCCAGAGGGGGGTGCAAAAAAATTATTTTCGATCTTTCTCGGTCTCTTGCTCCCAAACTAGCTCTTGTGCCAGGAAGCCGCTTATACTGCAATAAAGGTATATGATATATGAATGTATGTGGCAAGTCTCATTAGGATTGAAAGAGGATGAGGAGGGTAGCCAGGCCCCCCAACGGCTCTAGGGTCATATTTTCCTGTACAGAATTGGCTATTTTCGACACTTCTAGGTCTACTGCTCCGAAACTAGCTCTTGTGCCAGGAAGCCGCTAGTACTGTGATAAATGTATATGTTATATAAAAGTATGTGGCAAGTCTCATCAGGATTGAAAGAGGATGAGATGGGTAGCCAGGGCCCCCAATATCATGGGGGGTGTCAAAAAATTCCATTTTCGATAGTTTTCGGTCTCCTGCTCCCAAACTAGCTCTTGTGCCAGGAAGCCGCTAGTACTACGACATAGATGTATAGTATATACAAGTATGTGGCAAGTCTCATCGGGATTGAAAGAGGATGAGATGGGTAGCCAGGGCCCCCAATGTCACGGGGGGTGTCAAAAATTCCATTTTCGAGAGTTTTCGGTTTCCTGCTCCCAAACTAGCTCTTGTGCCAGGAAGCCGCTAGTACTACGACATAGATGTATAGTATATACAAGTATGTGGCAAGTCTCATCAGGATTGAAAGAGGATGAGATGGGTAGCCAGACCCCCCCACTATGCCAGAGGGGGGTGCAAAAAAATTATTTTCGATCTTTCTCGGTCTCTTGCTCCCAAACTAGCTCTTGTGCCAGGAAGCCGCTTATACTGCAATAAAGGTATATGATATATGAATGTATGTGGCAAGTCTCATTAGGATTGAAAGAGGATGAGGAGGGTAGCCAGGCCCCCCAACGGCTCTAGGGTCATATTTTCCTGTACAGAATTGGCTATTTTCGACACTTCTAGGTCTACTGCTCCGAAACTAGCTCTTGTGCCAGGAAGCCGCTAGTACTGTGATAAATGTATATGTTATATAAAAGTATGTGGCAAGTCTCATCAGGATTGAAAGAGGATGAGATGGGTAGCCAGGGCCCCCAATATCATGGGGGGTGTCAAAAAATTCCATTTTCGATAGTTTTCGGTCTCCTGCTCCCAAACTAGCTCTTGTGCCAGGAAGCCGCTAGTACTACGACATAGATGTATAGTATATACAAGTATGTGGCAAGTCTCATCGGGATTGAAAGAGGATGAGATGGGTAGCCAGGGCCCCCAATGTCACGGGGGGTGTCAAAAATTCCATTTTCGAGAGTTTTCGGTTTCCTGCTCCCAAACTAGCTCTTGTGCCAGGAAGCCGCTAGTACTACGACATAGATGTATAGTATATACAAGTATGTGGCAAGTCTCATCAGGATTGAAAGAGGATGAGATGGGTAGCCAGACCCCCCACTATGCCAGAGGGGGGTGCAAAAAAATTATTTTCGATCTTTCTCGGTCTCTTGCTCCCAAACTAGCTCTTGTGCCAGGAAGCCGCTTATACTGCAATAAAGGTATATGATATATGAATGTATGTGGCAAGTCTCATTAGGATTGAAAGAGGATGAGGAGGAAAGCCAGGCCCCCCAACGGCTCTAGGGTCATATTTTCCTGTACAGAATTGGCTATTTTCGACACTTCTAGGTCTACTGCTCCGAAACTAGCTCCTGTGCCAGGAAGCCGCTAGTACTGTGATAAATGTATATGTTATATAAAAGTATGTGGCAAGTCTCATCAGGATTGAAAGAGGATGAGATGGGTAGCCAGGGCCCCCAATATCATGGGGGGTGTCAAAAAATTCCATTTTCGATAGTTTTCGGTCTCCTGCTCCCAAACTAGCTCTTGTGCCAGGAAGCCGCTAGTACTACGACATAGATGTATAGTATATACAAGTATGTGGCAAGTCTCATCGGGATTGAAAGAGGATGAGATGGGTAGCCAGGGCCCCCAATGTCACGGGGGGTGTCAAAAATTCCATTTTCGAGAGTTTTCGGTTTCCTGCTCCCAAACTAGCTCTTGTGCCAGGAAGCCGCTAGTACTACGACATAGATGTATAGTATATACAAGTATGTGGCAAGTCTCATCAGGATTGAAAGAGGATGAGATGGGTAGCCAGACCCCCCCACTATGCCAGAGGGGGGTGCAAAAAAATTATTTTCGATCTTTCTCGGTCTCTTGCTCCCAAACTAGCTCTTGTGCCAGGAAGCCGCTTATACTGCAATAAAGGTATATGATATATGAATGTATGTGGCAAGTCTCATTAGGATTGAAAGAGGATGAGGAGGGTAGCCAGGCCCCCCAACGGCTCTAGGGTCATATTTTCCTGTACAGAATTGGCTATTTTCGACACTTCTAGGTCTACTGCTCCGAAACTAGCTCTTGTGCCAGGAAGCCGCTAGTACTGTGATAAATGTATATGTTATATAAAAGTATGTGGCAAGTCTCATCAGGATTGAAAGAGGATGAGATGGGTAGCCAGGGCCCCCAATATCATGGGGGGTGTCAAAAAATTCCATTTTCGATAGTTTTCGGTCTCCTGCTCCCAAACTAGCTCTTGTGCCAGGAAGCCGCTAGTACTACGACATAGATGTATAGTATATACAAGTATGTGGCAAGTCTCATCGGGATTGAAAGAGGATGAGATGGGTAGCCAGGGCCCCCAATGTCACGGGGGGTGTCAAAAATTCCATTTTCGAGAGTTTTCGGTTTCCTGCTCCCAAACTAGCTCTTGTGCCAGGAAGCCGCTAGTACTACGACATAGATGTATAGTATATACAAGTATGTGGCAAGTCTCATCAGGATTGAAAGAGGATGAGATGGGTAGCCAGACCCCCCCACTACAGTGAAGTCTGAACTAAAGTATACACCCTTGTGCACATCATGTGCTCGCCATGTGCACTTCGCGTGAGCTTAATCTGAGACATAAGTTGCACCTGATGTTCAATTCAAGTGCACTCCAAGTTCTGGCACCTCTATACCCCTACCTGTACCTGTAGTTCACTATGGCTGGTGTTTGATGATACCATATACCTGTATTTGCTGTATCAGCAGTATAATGAAATGGTTTTGGTAGAAAAAAAAAAAAAAAAAAAAAACAGTTCGTCTTATTTTAAGCTTGTCTTATTTTCATTTTTCCGTATTATATTATATCATCTCTAATTTATTGTTCCTTTGGGGGAGGGGGGAATAAGCTATTAATAAATAACATATATTTTTTTCCTTTCTTTATATTTTTGTTTCTATTTCTTTTTTTTTTTTTTATTTAATCTCATCTTTTGTGTTCTTTATTACTTTCTTTCTTTTCATTTTTCTTTTTTCTTTCTTTGCAAAAAGGTGTCAATATAATCCTATTCCGCAAAGTTTTAACAAAGGAATGCATGCAAATGTTTATATATCCTAAAATTTAGGATATTGTTTTCAGAACATAAACCAATATTTATTTATTTATTTATTTATTTATTTATTTATTTATTTATTTATTTATTTATTTATTTATTTATTTATTTATTTGATTCAATTGAAATAAGAGCACTGCACTTGAGGTCTAAAGACAACAGTCAACGGTTTTTAAGCGAACAAAATCATGAATCATTAATTTCAGATAAAATAAATAAATAAAATAAATTTAAGATCGATCAAGTATCCTCAATATTTCATCCAGAACAAATTTGTGAAAAAAAATTAAAGAAGCTCAAACTTCAAGGTTTATGGTCCTTTAATCTATTTTATCACCTGTCATAAAATATGAGCAACAACCAATTATGAAGCGTGACTGATATTAACAAGGTGAGATAAGACGAGTTAATCATGAAGAAAATTCATTTGTTCTTACCAGGGACTGGTTCATTAATAATTGAATGGTTCTCAGGAAAATGTTGACTGGTTATTAAGACAGGTAACTGAAAGATTTTCATGCTGGTAAAAGGTGAAGAAAAATTGACAAAAAAGACACTGGCAACATTCATTCATTCATTCAAAGATAAAAGTTAAAAATAAAATAAAGTTTATAATCATATTTATTATCTATTGTTTTAGGAAAACATAAAATAATTTATACAAGTTATTACGTATAATTTAACAGCAGTCGAGTATTCTATACAATATGTGTATCTCAGAAACCAAACATTCTTCTATTAAAACCAAACCGATTAATTTGTCAGTTGAAACCAATTATGAAGTGTGTCTGATATTAACAAGGTGAGATAAGTATAATTCATTCATTCATTCATTCATTCATTCATTCATTCATTTAAAAGATAAAAGTTGAAAATAAAATATGTTTTTTATTACATTTATTATTTATTGTTTAGGAAAATGCAAAGTAATTTATATCAAGTTAATATCAGTTAATAGTATTTGAGCATACTATGCATTATGTGTATCTCAGGTAAAAAGAAATCAAACATACTCTGATTATAACCAAACCGATTAATTTGTCTATCGAAACCAATTATGAAGTGTGTCTGATATTAACAAGGTGAGATAAGTATAATTCATTCATTCATTCATTCAGAAGATAAAAGTTGAAAATAAAATAATTTTTATATCATATTTATTATTTATTGTTTAGGAAGATGCAAAATAATTTATATCAAGTTAATATCAGCATTCAATATGCGTATCTCAGGTAAAAAGAAACCAAACAGTCTCTAATCATAACCAAACAGATTAATTTGTCTATTGAAACCAATTATGAAGTGTGCCTGATATTAACAAGGTGAGATAAGACATGTTAATCATTCTATTAGTCACTGAGTACTTGAGTGGCAAACAAACAGACAGTATGGTACAGATATACCTGTGTGACATTATATACTCCTGTACTGTCTTGAAATGCCCTTTAAGTACAATGTCATTTATTTATTTATTTATTTATTTATTTATTTATTTATTTATTTATTTATTTATTTATTTATTTATTTATTTATAAGTTGCTAAGTTTGAGTGCATGAATCAGAAAGGAATCAGAAAGGAAATCGATAAAATAACCTGTATAAAAACTTATTTTAAGGAAGTCCCATTCAAACCATCTAATACAGCATTTGAGAGAGAGAGAGAGAGAGAGAGAGAGAGAGAGAGAGAGAGAGAGAGAGAGATTTTAAATTTCCGTTAACCTCCTTTCGATCAAGAATCCTCAATATTTTACCCAGGACGAATTTGTTCATTATGCTCAATAAAATTAAAGAAGCTTAAACTTCGAGGTTTATCGTCCTTTAATCCACCTGTCATAAAAGCAATAACTCATCTATAATCATTTTCCAGTGGACGCATATCTATTGTAAAATACAAATACAAGAGCTTTTGTTTTTACCTGGGACTGGTTCAGTAAATATTCGAATGGTTCTCCGGTTAATGTTGACTGGTTATCTAGACAGGTAAATGTGAAACATTCAGAGATATCATATTTTGAAAATGCACTACAACTATGGCAAAAACACATGTAGCGTGCTTACAGTGCAACTTGTGCGCTCATTTATTGTGTATAACTGTGTGACATTATATACTCCTGTCATGTCTTGAAACACAATGCCGTGGTGTTTATAAATAAATAAATAAATAATTTAATTTATAAAGTTGCTAAGTATGAGTGCATGAATAAGAAAGGAATGATAAAGTATCCCGTATAAAACCTGAAGCAAGCCTCATTCAACCCATGTAGTACAATATTGTAGCAAGAGAGAGAGAGAGAGAGAGAGAGAGAGAGAGAGAGAGAGAAAGAGAGAGAGAGAGAGAGAGAGTGATGATCTCTGTTAATTTCCGGTTGCCTTCTTCTGAACAAAATTAAGATCGATCAAGAATCCTCAGTATTTAACCAGGTCAAATTTGTTCATTTTGTTCAATAAAATTAAAGAAACTCAAACTTCATGGTTTATGGTCCTTTAATCCAATTATCACCTGCCATAAAATATGAGCAATAACTCATCTGCAATCATTAACCAGTGGGCATGTGTCTCATGTACAATAGTACAATTAAAGAGGGACTGGTTCAGTAAATATTCGAATGGTTCTCAGGTAAATGTTGACTGGTTATCTAGACAGGTAACTGTGTGAAATTCAGATATATCATATGAGTTTAAAAATGCACTAAAACTATATATGCTGAAACACATGTAGCTTGCTTACAGTGCAACTTGTCGCTCATTTATTTTGTGCAGTTTGCCCATGACACAGCTCAAACGGTATGTAAGGCAAATTCCCACATCGCTCATGGAATATCTTGCTTTCACACAGTCTGCTCAGGGACTATTGTTTTATATAGTTACATTGTTTCTCATAAACTTATAGAACAAATCAGCAGTATTTTGTTTAATTAAATCATTTCATTTTCCAACCACATGCATTGGTTTGATTGTCACACAAATGCATCCTATAATAATTACCTGTAAAATTGAAATGACACCTGAGCTAACAGCAAGTGCACTTTCGGCTCAGATAGGAATCGTGCACCTGGAGTTCTAGGTAAGTGCACTTGACTCTCAGAGCTCGTGCAAAGTGATGTGCACCTGAGGTTCAGAGAATGTGCTCACCATGTGCACTTTCTGTATACTTTAGTTCAGACCTTACTGTATGCCAGAGGGGGGTGCAAAAAAATTATTTTCGATCTTTCTCGGTCTCTTGCTCCCAAACTAGCTCTTGTGCCAGGAAGCCGCTTATACTGCAATAAAGGTATATGATATATGAATGTATGTGGCAAGTCTCATTAGGATTGAAAGAGGATGAGGAGGGTAGCCAGGCCCCCCAACGGCTCTAGGGTCATATTTTCCTGTACAGAATTGGCTATTTTCGACACTTCTAGGTCTACTGCTCCGAAACTAGCTCTTGTGCCAGGAAGCCGCTAGTACTGTGATAAATGTATATGTTATATAAAAGTATGTGGCAAGTCTCATCAGGATTGAAAGAGGATGAAATGGGTAGCCAGGGCCCCCAATATCATGGGGGGTGTCAAAAAATTCCATTTTCGATAGTTTTCGGTCTCCTGCTCCCAAACTAGCTCTTGTGCCAGGAAGCCGCTAGTACTACGACATAGATGTATAGTATATACAAGTATGTGGCAAGTCTCATCGGGATTGAAAGAGGATGAGATGGGTAGCCAGGGCCCCCAATGTCACGGGGGGTGTCAAAAATTCCATTTTCGAGAGTTTTCGGTTTCCTGCTCCCAAACTAGCTCTTGTGCCAGGAAGCCGCTAGTACTACGACATAGATGTATAGTATATACAAGTATGTGGCAAGTCTCATCAGGATTGAAAGAGGATGAGATGGGTAGCCAGACCCCCCCACTATGCCAGAGGGGGGTGCAAAAAAATTATTTTCGATCTTTCTCGGTCTCTTGCTCCCAAACTAGCTCTTGTGCCAGGAAGCCGCTTATACTGCAATAAAGGTATATGATATATGAATGTATGTGGCAAGTCTCATTAGGATTGAAAGAGGATGAGGAGGGTAGCCAGGCCCCCCAACGGCTCTAGGGTCATATTTTCCTGTACAGAATTGGCTATTTTCGACACTTCTAGGTCTACTGCTCCGAAACTAGCTCTTGTGCCAGGAAGCCGCTAGTACTGTGATAAATGTATATGTTATATAAAAGTATGTGGCAAGTCTCATCAGGATTGAAAGAGGATGAGATGGGTAGCCAGGGCCCCCAATATCATGGGGGGTGTCAAAAAATTCCATTTTCGATAGTTTTCGGTCTCCTGCTCCCAAACTAGCTCTTGTGCCAGGAAGCCGCTAGTACTACGACATAGATGTATAGTATATACAAGTATGTGGCAAGTCTCATCGGGATTGAAAGAGGATGAGATGGGTAGCCAGGGCCCCCAATGTCACGGGGGGTGTCAAAAATTCCATTTTCGAGAGTTTTCGGTTTCCTGCTCCCAAACTAGCTCTTGTGCCAGGAAGCCGCTAGTACTACGACATAGATGTATAGTATATACAAGTATGTGGCAAGTCTCATCAGGATTGAAAGAGGATGAGATGGGTAGCCAGACCCCCCACTATGCCAGAGGGGGGTGCAAAAAAATTATTTTCGATCTTTCTCGGTCTCTTGCTCCCAAACTAGCTCTTGTGCCAGGAAGCCGCTTATACTGCAATAAAGGTATATGATATATGAATGTATGTGGCAAGTCTCATTAGGATTGAAAGAGGATGAGGAGGAAAGCCAGGCCCCCCAACGGCTCTAGGGTCATATTTTCCTGTACAGAATTGGCTATTTTCGACACTTCTAGGTCTACTGCTCCGAAACTAGCTCCTGTGCCAGGAAGCCGCTAGTACTGTGATAAATGTATATGTTATATAAAAGTATGTGGCAAGTCTCATCAGGATTGAAAGAGGATGAGATGGGTAGCCAGGGCCTCCAATATCATGGGGGGTGTCAAAAAATTCCATTTTCGATAGTTTTCGGTCTCCTGCTCCCAAACTAGCTCTTGTGCCAGGAAGCCGCTAGTACTACGACATAGATGTATAGTATATACAAGTATGTGGCAAGTCTCATCGGGATTGAAAGAGGATGAGATGGGTAGCCAGGGCCCCCAATGTCACGGGGGGTGTCAAAAATTCCATTTTCGAGAGTTTTCGGTTTCCTGCTCCCAAACTAGCTCTTGTGCCAGGAAGCCGCTAGTACTACGACATAGATGTATAGTATATACAAGTATGTGGCAAGTCTCATTAGGATTGAAAGAGGATGAGATGGGTAGCCAGACCCCCCACTATGCCAGAGGGGGGTGCAAAAAAATTATTTTCGATCTTTCTCGGTCTCTTGCTCCCAAACTAGCTCTTGTGCCAGGAAGCCGCTTATACTGCAATAAAGGTATATGATATATGAATGTATGTGGCAAGTCTCATTAGGATTGAAAGAGGATGAGGAGGGTAGCCAGGCCCCCCAACGGCTCTAGGGTCATATTTTCCTGTACAGAATTGGCTATTTTCGACACTTCTAGGTCTACTGCTCCGAAACTAGCTCTTGTGCCAGGAAGCCGCTAGTACTGTGATAAATGTATATGTTATATAAAAGTATGTGGCAAGTCTCATCAGGATTGAAAGAGGATGAGATGGGTAGCCAGGGCCCCCAATATCATGGGGGTGTCAAAAAATTCCATTTTCGATAGTTTTCGGTCTCCTGCTCCCAAACTAGCTCTTGTGCCAGGAAGCCGCTAGTACTACGACATAGATGTATAGTATATACAAGTATGTGGCAAGTCTCATCGGGATTGAAAGAGGATGAGATGGGTAGCCAGGGCCCCCAATGTCACGGGGGGTGTCAAAAATTCCATTTTCGAGAGTTTTCGGTTTCCTGCTCCCAAACTAGCTCTTGTGCCAGGAAGCCGCTAGTACTACGACATAGATGTATAGTATATACAAGTATGTGGCAAGTCTCATCAGGATTGAAAGAGGATGAGATGGGTAGCCAGACCCCCCCACTATGCCAGAGGGGGGTGCAAAAAAATTATTTTCGATCTTTCTCGGTCTCTTGCTCCCAAACTAGCTCTTGTGCCAGGAAGCCGCTTATACTGCAATAAAGGTATATGATATATGAATGTATGTGGCAAGTCTCATTAGGATTGAAAGAGGATGAGGAGGGTAGCCAGGCCCCCCAACGGCTCTAGGGTCATATTTTCCTGTACAGAATTGGCTATTTTCGACACTTCTAGGTCTACTGCTCCGAAACTAGCTCTTGTGCCAGGAAGCCGCTAGTACTGTGATAAATGTATATGTTATATAAAAGTATGTGGCAAGTCTCATCAGGATTGAAAGAGGATGAGATGGGTAGCCAGGGCCCCCAATATCATGGGGGTGTCAAAAAATTCCATTTTCGATAGTTTTCGGTCTCCTGCTCCCAAACTAGCTCTTGTGCCAGGAAGCCGCTAGTACTACGACATAGATGTATAGTATATACAAGTATGTGGCAAGTCTCATCGGGATTGAAAGAGGATGAGATGGGTAGCCAGGGCCCCCAATGTCACGGGGGGTGTCAAAAATTCCATTTTCGAGAGTTTTCGGTTTCCTGCTCCCAAACTAGCTCTTGTGCCAGGAAGCCGCTAGTACTACGACATAGATGTATAGTATATACAAGTATGTGGCAAGTCTCATCAGGATTGAAAGAGGATGAGATGGGTAGCCAGACCCCCCCACTATGCCAGAGGGGGGTGCAAAAAAATTATTTTCGATCTTTCTCGGTCTCTTGCTCCCAAACTAGCTCTTGTGCCAGGAAGCCGCTTATACTGCAATAAAGGTATATGATATATGAATGTATGTGGCAAGTCTCATTAGGATTGAAAGAGGATGAGGAGGGTAGCCAGGCCCCCCAACGGCTCTAGGGTCATATTTTCCTGTACAGAATTGGCTATTTTCGACACTTCTAGGTCTACTGCTCCGAAACTAGCTCTTGTGCCAGGAAGCCGCTAGTACTGTGATAAATGTATATGTTATATAAAAGTATGTGGCAAGTCTCATCAGGATTGAAAGAGGATGAGATGGGTAGCCAGGGCCCCCAATATCATGGGGGGTGTCAAAAAATTCCATTTTCGATAGTTTTCGGTCTCCTGCTCCCAAACTAGCTCTTGTGCCAGGAAGCCGCTAGTACTACGACATAGATGTATAGTATATACAAGTATGTGGCAAGTCTCATCGGGATTGAAAGAGGATGAGATGGGTAGCCAGGGCCCCCAATGTCACGGGGGGTGTCAAAAATTCCATTTTCGAGAGTTTTCGGTTTCCTGCTCCCAAACTAGCTCTTGTGCCAGGAAGCCGCTAGTACTACGACATAGATGTATAGTATATACAAGTATGTGGCAAGTCTCATCAGGATTGAAAGAGGATGAGATGGGTAGCCAGACCCCCCACTATGCCAGAGGGGGGTGCAAAAAATTATTTTCGATCTTTCTCGGTCTCTTGCTCCCAAACTAGCTCTTGTGCCAGGAAGCCGCTTATACTGCAATAAAGGTATATGATATATGAATGTATGTGGCAAGTCTCATTAGGATTGAAAGAGGATGAGGAGGAAAGCCAGGCCCCCCAACGGCTCTAGGGTCATATTTTCCTGTACAGAATTGGCTATTTTCGACACTTCTAGGTCTACTGCTCCGAAACTAGCTCCTGTGCCAGGAAGCCGCTAGTACTGTGATAAATGTATATGTTATATAAAAGTATGTGGCAAGTCTCATCAGGATTGAAAGAGGATGAGATGGGTAGCCAGGGCCCCCAATATCATGGGGGGTGTCAAAAAATTCCATTTTCGATAGTTTTCGGTCTCCTGCTCCCAAACTAGCTCTTGTGCCAGGAAGCCGCTAGTACTACGACATAGATGTATAGTATATACAAGTATGTGGCAAGTCTCATCGGGATTGAAAGAGGATGAGATGGGTAGCCAGGGCCCCCAATGTCACGGGGGGTGTCAAAAATTCCATTTTCGAGAGTTTTCGGTTTCCTGCTCCCAAACTAGCTCTTGTGCCAGGAAGCCGCTAGTACTACGACATAGATGTATAGTATATACAAGTATGTGGCAAGTCTCATCAGGATTGAAAGAGGATGAGATGGGTAGCCAGACCCCCCACTATGCCAGAGGGGGGTGCAAAAAAATTATTTTCGATCTTTCTCGGTCTCTTGCTCCCAAACTAGCTCTTGTGCCAGGAAGCCGCTTATACTGCAATAAAGGTATATGATATATGAATGTATGTGGCAAGTCTCATTAGGATTGAAAGAGGATGAGGAGGGTAGCCAGGCCCCCCAACGGCTCTAGGGTCATATTTTCCTGTACAGAATTGGCTATTTTCGACACTTCTAGGTCTACTGCTCCGAAACTAGCTCTTGTGCCAGGAAGCCGCTAGTACTGTGATAAATGTATATGTTATATAAAAGTATGTGGCAAGTCTCATCAGGATTGAAAGAGGATGAGATGGGTAGCCAGGGCCCCCAATATCATGGGGGGTGTCAAAAAATTCCATTTTCGATAGTTTTCGGTCTCCTGCTCCCAAACTAGCTATTGTGCCAGGAAGCCGCTAGTACTACGACATAAATGTATAGTATATACAAGTATGTGGCAAGTCTCATCGGGATTGAAAGAGGATGAGATGGGTAGCCAGGGCCCCCAATGTCACGGGGGGTGTCAAAAATTCCATTTTCGAGAGTTTTCGGTTTCCTGCTCCCAAACTAGCTCTTGTGCCAGGAAGCCGCTAGTACTACGACATAGATGTATAGTATATACAAGTATGTGGCAAGTCTCATCAGGATTGAAAGAGGATGAGATGGGTAGCCAGACCCCCCCCACTATGCCAGAGGGGGGTGCAAAAAAATTATTTTCGATCTTTCTCGGTCTCTTGCTCCCAAACTAGCTCTTGTGCCAGGAAGCCGCTTATACTGCAATAAAGGTATATGATATATGAATGTATGTGGCAAGTCTCATTAGGATTGAAAGAGGATGAGGAGGGTAGCCAGGCCCCCCAACGGCTCTAGGGTCATATTTTCCTGTACAGAATTGGCTATTTTCGACACTTCTAGGTCTACTGCTCCGAAACTAGCTCTTGTGCCAGGAAGCCGCTAGTACTGTGATAAATGTATATGTTATATAAAAGTATGTGGCAAGTCTCATCAGGATTGAAAGAGGATGAGATGGGTAGCCAGGGCCCCCAATATCATGGGGGGTGTCAAAAAATTCCATTTTCGATAGTTTTCGGTCTCCTGCTCCCAAACTAGCTCTTGTGCCAGGAAGCCGCTAGTACTACGACATAGATGTATAGTATATACAAGTATGTGGCAAGTCTCATCGGGATTGAAAGAGGATGAGATGGGTAGCCAGGGCCCCCAATGTCACGGGGGGTGTCAAAAATTCCATTTTCGAGAGTTTTCGGTTTCCTGCTCCCAAACTAGCTCTTGTGCCAGGAAGCCGCTAGTACTACGACATAGATGTATAGTATATACAAGTATGTGGCAAGTCTCATCAGGATTGAAAGAGGATGAGATGGGTAGCCAGACCCCCCCACTATGCCAGAGGGGGGTGCAAAAAAATTATTTTCGATCTTTCTCGGTCTCTTGCTCCCAAACTAGCTCTTGTGCCAGGAAGCCGCTTATACTGCAATAAAGGTATATGATATATGAATGTATGTGGCAAGTCTCATTAGGATTGAAAGAGGATGAGGAGGGTAGCCAGGCCCCCCAACGGCTCTAGGGTCATATTTTCCTGTACAGAATTGGCTATTTTCGACACTTCTAGGTCTACTGCTCCGAAACTAGCTCTTGTGCCAGGAAGCCGCTAGTACTGTGATAAATGTATATGTTATATAAAAGTATGTGGCAAGTCTCATCAGGATTGAAAGAGGATGAGATGGGTAGCCAGGGCCCCCAATATCATGGGGGGTGTCAAAAAATTCCATTTTCGATAGTTTTCGGTCTCCTGCTCCCAAACTAGCTCTTGTGCCAGGAAGCCGCTAGTACTACGACATAGATGTATAGTATATACAAGTATGTGGCAAGTCTCATCGGGATTGAAAGAGGATGAGATGGGTAGCCAGGGCCCCCAATGTCACGGGGGGTGTCAAAAATTCCATTTTCGAGAGTTTTCGGTTTCCTGCTCCCAAACTAGCTCTTGTGCCAGGAAGCCGCTAGTACTACGACATAGATGTATAGTATATACAAGTATGTGGCAAGTCTCATCAGGATTGAAAGAGGATGAGATGGGTAGCCAGACCCCCCACTATGCCAGAGGGGGGTGCAAAAAAATTATTTTCGATCTTTCTCGGTCTCTTGCTCCCAAACTAGCTCTTGTGCCAGGAAGCCGCTTATACTGCAATAAAGGTATATGATATATGAATGTATGTGGCAAGTCTCATTAGGATTGAAAGAGGATGAGGAGGGTAGCCAGGCCCCCCAACGGCTCTAGGGTCATATTTTCCTGTACAGAATTGGCTATTTTCGACACTTCTAGGTCTACTGCTCCGAAACTAGCTCTTGTGCCAGGAAGCCGCTAGTACTGTGATAAATGTATATGTTATATAAAAGTATGTGGCAAGTCTCATCAGGATTGAAAGAGGATGAGATGGGTAGCCAGGGCCCCCAATATCATGGGGGGTGTCAAAAAATTCCATTTTCGATAGTTTTCGGTCTCCTGCTCCCAAACTAGCTCTTGTGCCAGGAAGCCGCTAGTACTACGACATAGATGTATAGTATATACAAGTATGTGGCAAGTCTCATCGGGATTGAAAGAGGATGAGATGGGTAGCCAGGGCCCCCAATGTCACGGGGGGTGTCAAAAATTCCATTTTCGAGAGTTTTCGGTTTCCTGCTCCCAAACTAGCTCTTGTGCCAGGAAGCCGCTAGTACTACGACATAGATGTATAGTATATACAAGTATGTGGCAAGTCTCATCAGGATTGAAAGAGGATGAGATGGGTAGCCAGACCCCCCACTATGCCAGAGGGGGGTGCAAAAAAATTATTTTCGATCTTTCTCGGTCTCTTGCTCCCAAACTAGCTCTTGTGCCAGGAAGCCGCTTATACTGCAATAAAGGTATATGATATATGAATGTATGTGGCAAGTCTCATTAGGATTGAAAGAGGATGAGGAGGAAAGCCAGGCCCCCCAACGGCTCTAGGGTCATATTTTCCTGTACAGAATTGGCTATTTTCGACACTTCTAGGTCTACTGCTCCGAAACTAGCTCTTGTGCCAGGAAGCCGCTAGTACTGTGATAAATGTATATGTTATATAAAAGTATGTGGCAAGTCTCATCAGGATTGAAAGAGGATGAGATGGGTAGCCAGGGCCCCCAATATCATGGGGGGTGTCAAAAAATTCCATTTTCGATAGTTTTCGGTCTCCTGCTCCCAAACTAGCTCTTGTGCCAGGAAGCCGCTAGTACTACGACATAGATGTATAGTATATACAAGTATGTGGCAAGTCTCATTGGGATTGAAAGAGGATGAGATGGGTAGCCAGGGCCCCCAATGTCACGGGGGGTGTCAAAAATTCCATTTTCGAGAGTTTTCGGTTTCCTGCTCCCAAACTAGCTCTTGTGCCAGGAAGCCGCTAGTACTACGACATAGATGTATAGTATATACAAGTATGTGGCAAGTCTCATCAGGATTGAAAGAGGATGAGATGGGTAGCCAGGTCCCCCAATGTCATGGAGGGTGTCAAAAATTCCATTTTCGAGAGTTTTCGGTTTCCTGCTCCCAAACTAGCTCTTGTGCCAGGAAGCCGCTAGTACTACGACATAGATGTATAGTATATACAAGTATGTGGCAAGTCTCATCAGGATTGAAAGAGGATGAGATGGGTAGCCAGACCCCCCACTATGTCAGAAGGGGGTGCAAAAAAATATTTTCGATCCTCTTTCAATCCTGATGAGACTTGCCACATACTTGTATATACTATACATTTATGTCGTAGTACTAGCGGCTTCCTGGCACAAGAGCTAGTTTGGGAGCAGGAGACCGAAAACTATCGAAAATGGAATTTTTTGACACCCCCCATGATATTGGGGGCCCTGGCTACCCATCTCATCCTCTTTCAATCCTGATGAGACTTGCCACATACTTTTATATAACATATACATTTATCACAGTACTAGCGGCTTCCTGGCACAAGAGCTAGTTTCGGAGCAGTAGACCTAGAAGTGTCGAAAATAGCCAATTCTGTACAGGAAAATATGACCCTAGAGCCGTTGGGGGGCCTGGCTACCCTCCTCATCCTCTTTCAATCCTAATGAGACTTGCCACATACATTCATATATCATATACCTTTATTGCAGTATAAGCGGCTTCCTGGCACAAGAGCTCGTTTGGGAGCAAGAGACCGAGAAAGATCGAAAATAATTTTTTTGCACCCCCTCTGGCATAGTGGGGGGGTCTGGCTACCCATCTCATCCTCTTTCAATCCTGATGAGACTTGCCACATACTTGTATATACTATACATCTATGTCGTAGTACTAGCGGCTTCCTGGCACAAGAGCTAGTTTGGGAGCAGGAAACCGAAAACTCTCGAAAATGGAATTTTTGACACCCCCCGTGACATTGGGGGCCCTGGCTACCCATCTCATCCTCTTTCAATCCTGATGAGACTTGCCACATACTTGTATATACTATACATCTATGTCGTAGTACTAGCGGCTTCCAAGCACAAGAGCTAGTTTGGGAGCAGGAGACCGAAAACTATCGAAAATGGAATTTTTTTGACACCCCCCATGATATTGGGGGCCCTGGCTACCCATCTCATCCTCTTTCAATCCTGATGAGACTTGCCACATACTTTTATATAACATATACATTTATCACAGTACTAGCGGCTTCCTGGCACAAGAGCTAGTTTCGGAGCAGTAGACCTAGAAGTGTCGAAAATAGCCAATTCTGTACAGGAAAATATGACCCTAGAGCCGTTGGGGGGCCTGGCTACCCTCCTCATCCTCTTTCAATCCTAATGAGACTTGCCACATACATTCATATATCATATACCTTTATTGCAGTATAAGCGGCTTCCTGGCACAAGAGCTAGTTTGGGAGCAAGAGACCGAGAAAGATCGAAAATAATTTTTTTGCACCCCCCTCTGGCATAGTGGGGGGTCTGGCTACCCATCTCATCCTCTTTCAATCCTGATGAGAGTTGCCACATACTTGTATATACTACACATCTATGTCGTAGTACTAGCGGCTTCCTGGCACAAGAGCTAGTTTGGGAGCAGGAAACCGAAAACTCTCGAAAATGGAATTTTTGACACCCCCGTGACATTGGGGGCCCTGGCTACCCATCTCATCCTCTTTCAATCCTGATGAGACTTGCCACATACTTGTATATACTATACATCTATGTCGTAGTACTAGCGGCTTCCTGGCACAAGAGCTAGTTTGGGAGCAGGAGACCGAAAACTATCGAAAATGGAATTTTTTGACACCCCCCATGATATTGGGGGCCCTGGCTACCCATCTCATCCTCTTTCAATCCTGATGAGACTTGCCACATACTTTTATATAACATATACATTTATCACAGTACTAGCGGCTTCCTGGCACAAGAGCTAGTTTCGGAGCAGTAGACCTAGAAGTGTCGAAAATAGCCAATTCTGTACAGGAAAATATGACCCTAGAGCCGTTGGGGGGCCTGGCTACCCTCCTCATCCTCTTTCAATCCTAATGAGACTTGCCACATACATTCATATATCATATACCTTTATTGCAGTATAAGCGGCTTCCTGGCACAAGATCTAGTTTGGGAGCAAGAGACCGAGAAAGATCGAAAATAATTTTTTTGCACCCCCCTCTGGCATAGTGGGGGGTCTGGCTACCCATCTCATCCTCTTTCAATCCTGATGAGACTTGCCACATACTTGTATATACTATACATCTATGTCGTAGTACTAGCGGCTTCCTGGCACAAGAGCTAGTTTGGGAGCAGGAAACCGAAAACTCTCGAAAATGGAATTTTTGACACCCCCCGTGACATTGGGGGCCCTGGCTATCCATCTCATCCTCTTTCAATCCTGATGAGACTTGCCACATACTTGTATATACTATACATCTATGTCGTAGTACTAGCGGCTTCCAGGCACAAGAGCTAGTTTGGGAGCAGGAGACCGAAAACTATCGAAAATGGAATTTTTTTGACCCCCCCCCCATGATATTGGGGGCCCTGGCTACCCATCTCATCCTCTTTCAATCCTGATGAGACTTGCCACATACTTTTATATAACATATACATTTATCACAGTACTAGCGGCTTCCTGGCACAAGAGCTAGTTTCGGAGCAGTAGACCTAGAAGTGTCGAAAATAGCCAATTCTGTACAGGAAAATATGACCCTAGAGCCGTTGGGGGGCCTGGCTACCCTCCTCATCCTCTTTCAATCCTAATGAGACTTGCCACATACATTCATATATCATATACCTTTATTGCAGTATAAGCGGCTTCCTGGCACAAGAGCTAGTTTGGGAGCAAGAGACCGAGAAAGATCGAAAATAATTTTTTTGCACCCCCCTCTGGCATAGTGGGGGGTCTGGCTACCCATCTCATCCTCTTTCAATCCTGATGAGAGTTGCCACATACTTGTATATACTACACATCTATGTCGTAGTACTAGCGGCTTCCTGGCACAAGAGCTAGTTTGGGAGCAGGAAACCGAAAACTCTCGAAAATGGAATTTTTGACACCCCCCGTGACATTGGGGGCCCTGGCTACCCATCTCATCCTCTTTCAATCCTGATGAGACTTGCCACATACTTGTATATACTATACATCTATGTCGTAGTACTAGCGGCTTCCTGGCACAAGAGCTAGTTTGGGAGCAGGAGACCGAAAACTATCGAAAATTGAATTTTTTGACACCCCCCCATGATATTGGGGGCCCTGGCTACCCATCTCATCCTCTTTCAATCCTGATGAGACTTGCCACATACTTTTATATAACATATACATTTATCACAGTACTAGCGGCTTCCTGGCACAAGAGCTAGTTTCGGAGCAGTAGACCTAGAAGTGTCGAAAATAGCCAATTCTGTACAGGAAAATATGACCCTAGAGCCGTTGGGGGGCCTGGCTACCCTCCTCATCCTCTTTCAATCCTAATGAGACTTGCCACATACATTCATATATCATATACCTTTATTGCAGTATAAGCGGCTTCCTGGCACAAGAGCTAGTTTGGGAGCAAGAGACCGAGAAAGATCGAAAATAATTTTTTGCACCCCCCTCTGGCATAGTGGGGGGTCTGGCTACCCATCTCATCCTCTTTCAATCCTGATGAGACTTGCCACATACTTGTATATACTATACATCTATGTCGTAGTACTAGCGGCTTCCTGGCACAAGAGCTAGTTTGGGAGCAGGAAACCGAAAACTCTCGAAAATGGAATTTTTGACACCCCCCGTGACATTGGGGGCCCTGGCTACCCATCTCATCCTCTTTCAATCCCGATGAGACTTGCCACATACTTGTATATACTATACATCTATGTCGTAGTACTAGCGGCTTCCTGGCACAAGAGCTAGTTTGGGAGCAGGAGACCGAAAACTATCGAAAATGGAATTTTTTGACACCCCCCATGATATTGGGGGCCCTGGCTACCCATCTCATCCTCTTTCAATCCTGATGAGACTTGCCACATACTTTTATATAACATATACATTTATCACAGTACTAGCGGCTTCCTGGCACAAGAGCTAGTTTCGGAGCGGTAGACCTAGAAGTGTCGAAAATAGCCAATTCTGTACAGGAAAATATGACCCTAGAGCCGTTGGGGGGCCTGGCTACCCTCCTCATCCTCTTTCAATCCTAATGAGACTTGCCACATACATTCATATATCATATACCTTTATTGCAGTATAAGCGGCTTCCTGGCACAAGAGCTAGTTTGGGAGCAAGAGACCGAGAAAGATCGAAAATAATTTTTTTGCACCCCCCTCTGGCATAGTGGGGGGTCTGGCTACCCATCTCATCCTCTTTCAATCCTGATGAGACTTGCCACATACTTGTATATACTATACATCTATGTCGTAGTACTAGCGGCTTCCTGGCACAAGAGCTAGTTTGGGAGCAGGAAACCGAAAACTCTCGAAAATGGAATTTTTGACACCCCCCATGATATTGGGGGCCCTGGCTACCCATCTCATCCTCTTTCAATCCTGATGAGACTTGCCACATACTTTTATATAACATATACATTTATCACAGTACTAGCGGCTTCCTGGCACAAGAGCTAGTTTCGGAGCAGTAGACCTAGAAGTGTCGAAAATAGCCAATTCTGTACAGGAAAATGTGACCCTAGAGCCGTTGGGGGGCCTGGCTACCCTCCTCATCCTCTTTCAATCCTAATGAGACTTGCCACATACATTCATATATCATATACCTTTATTGCAGTATAAGCGGCTTCCTGGCACAAGAGCTAGTTTGGGAGCAAGAGACCGAGAAAGATCGAAAATAATTTTTTTGCACCCCCCTCTGGCATAGTGGGGGGTCTGGCTACCCATCTCATCCTCTTTCAATCCTGATGAGACTTGCCACATACTTGTATATACTATACATCTATGTCGTAGTACTAGCGGCTTCCTGGCACAAGAGCTAGTTTGGGAGCAGGAAACCGAAAACTCTCGAAAATGGAATTTTTGACACCCCCCGTGACATTGGGGGCCCTGGCTACCCATCTCATCCTCTTTCAATCCCGATGAGACTTGCCACATACTTGTATATACTATACATCTATGTCGTAGTACTAGCGGCTTCCTGGCACAAGAGCTAGTTTGGGAGCAGGAGACCGAAAACTATCGAAAATGGAATTTTTTGACACCCCCCATGATATTGGGGGCCCTGGCTACCCATCTCATCCTCTTTCAATCCTGATGAGACTTGCCACATACTTTTATATAACATATACATTTATCACAGTACTAGCGGCTTCCTGGCACAAGAGCTAGTTTCGGAGCAGTAGACCTAGAAGTGTCGAAAATAGCCAATTCTATACAGGAAAATATGACCCTAGAGCCGTTGGGGGGCCTGGCTACCCTCCTCATCCTCTTTCAATCCTAATGAGACTTGCCACATACATTCATATATCATATACCTTTATTGCAGTATAAGCGGCTTCCTGGCACAAGAGCTAGTTTGGGAGCAAGAGACCGAGAAAGATCGAAAATAATTTTTTTGCACCCCCCTCTGGCATAGTGGGGGGTCATCCTCTTTCAATCCTGATGAGACTTGCCACATACTTGTATATACTATACATCTATGTCGTAGTACTAGCGGCTTCCTGGCACAAGAGCTAGTTTGGGAGCAGGAAACCGAAAACTCTCGAAAATGGAATTTTTGACACCCCCCGTGACATTGGGGGCCCTGGCTACCCATCTCATCCTCTTTCAATCCCAATGAGACTTGCCACATACTTGTATATACTATACATCTATGTCGTAGTACTAGCGGCTTCCTGGCACAAGAGCTAGTTTGGGAGCAGGAGACCGAAAACTATCGAAAATGGAATTTTTTGACACCCCCATGATATTGGGGGCCCTGGCTACACATCTCATCCTCTTTCAATCCTGATGAGACTTGCCACATACTTTTATATAACATATACATTTATAACAGTACTAGCGGCTTCCTGGCACAAGAGCTAGTTTCGGAGCAGTAGACCTAGAAGTGTCGAAAATAGCCAATTCTGTACAGGAAAATATGACCCTAGAGCCGTTGGGGGGCCTGGCTACCCTCCTCATCCTCTTTCAATCCTAATGAGACTTGCCACATACATTCATATATCATATACCTTTATTGCAGTATCAGCGGCTTCCTGGCACAAGAGCTAGTTTGGGAGCAAGAGACCGAGAAAGGTCGAAAATAATTTTTTTGCACCCCCCTCTGGCATAGTGGGGGGTCTGGCTACCCATCTCATCCTCTTTCAATCCTGATGAGACTTGCCACATACTTGTATATACTATACATCTATGTCGTAGTACTAGCGGCTTCCTGGCACAAGAGCTAGTTTGGGAGCAGGAAACCGAAAACTCTCGAAAATGGAATTTTTGACACCCCCCGTGACATTGGGGGCCCTGGCTACCCATCTCATCCTCTTTCAATCCTGATGAGACTTGCCACATACTTGTATATACTATACATCTATGTCGTAGTACTAGCGGCTTCCTGGCACAAGAGCTAGTTTGGGAGCAGGAGACCGAAAACTATCGAAAATGGAATTTTTTGACACCCCCCATGATATTGGGGGCCCTGGCTACCCATCTCATCCTCTTTCAATCCTGATGAGACTTGCCACATACTTTTATATAACATATACATTTATCACAGTACTAGCGGCTTCCTGGCACAAGAGCTAGTTTCGGAGCTGTAGACCTAGAAGTGTCGAAAATAGCCAATTCTGTACAGGAAAATATGACCCTAGAGCCGTTGTGGGGCCTGGCTACCCTCCTCATCCTCTTTCAATCCTAATGAGACTTGCCACATACATTCATATATCATATACCTTTATTGCAGTATAAGCGGCTTCCTGGCACAAGAGCTAGTTTGGGAGCAAGAGACCGAGAAAGATCGAAAATAATTTTTTTGCACCCCCCTCTGACATAGTGGGGGGTCTGGCTACCCATCTCATCCTCTTTCAATCCTGATGAGACTTGCCACATACTTGTATATACTATACATCTATGTCGTAGTACTAGCGGCTTCCTGGCACAAGAGCTAGTTTGGGAGCAGGAAACCGAAAACTCTCGAAAATGGAATTTTTGACACCCCCCGTGACATTGGGGGCCCTGGCTACCCATCTCATCCTCTTTCAATCCTGATGAGACTTGCCACATACTTGTATATACTATACATCTATGTCGTAGTACTAGCGGCTTCCTGGCACAAGAGCTAGTTTGGGAGCAGGAGACCGAAAACTATCGAAAATGGAATTTTTTGACACCCCCCATGATATTGGGGGCCCTGGCTACCCATCTCATCCTCTTTCAATCCTGATGAGACTTGCCACATACTTTTAAATAACATATAAATTTATCACAGTACTAGCGGCTTCCTGGCACAAGAGCTAGTTTCGGAGCAGTAGACCTAGAAGTGTCGAAAATAGCCAATTCTGTACAGGAAAATATGACCCTAGAGCCGTTGGGGGGCCTGGCTACCCTCCTCATCCTCTTTCAATCCTAATGAGACTTGCCACATACATTCATATATCATATACCTTTATTGCAGTATAAGCGGCTTCCTGGCACAAGAGCTAGTTTGGGAGCAAGAGACCGAGAAAGATCGAAAATAATTTTTTTGCACCCCCCTCTGGCATAGTGGGGGGTCTGGCTACCCATCTCATCCTCTTTCAATCCTGATGAGACTTGCCACATACTTGTATATACTATACATCTATGTCGTAGTACTAGCGGCTTCCTGGCACAAGAGCTAGTTTGGGAGCAGGAAACCGAAAACTCTCGAAAATGGAATTTTTGACACCCCCCGTGACATTGGGGGCCCTGGCTACCCATCTCATCCTCTTTCAATCCCGATGAGACTTGCCACATACTTGTATATACTATACATCTATGTCGTAGTACTAGCGGCTTCCTGGCACAAGAGCTAGTTTGGGAGCAGGAGACCGAAAACTATCGAAAATGGAATTTTTTGACACCCCCCATGATATTGGGGGCCCTGGCTACCCATCTCATCCTCTTTCAATCCTGATGAGACTTGCCACATACTTTTATATAACATATACATTTATCACAGTACTAGCGGCTTCCTGGCACAAGAGCTAGTTTCGGAGCAGTATACCTAGAAGTGTCGAAAATAGCCAATTCTGTACAGGAAAATATGACCCTAGAGCCGTTGGGGGGCCTGGCTACCCTCCTCATCCTCTTTCAACCCTAATGAGACTTGCCACATACATTCATATATCATATACATTTATTGCAGTATAAGCGGCTTCCTGGCACAAGAGCTAGTTTGGGAGCAAGAGACCGAGAAAGATCGAAAATAATTTTTTTGCACCCCCCTCTGGCATAGTGCGGGGTCTGGCTACCCATCTCATCCTCTTTCAATCCTGATGAGACTTGCCACATACTTGTATATACTATACATCTATGTCGTAGTACTAGCGGCTTCCTGGCACAAGAGCTAGTTTGGGAGCAGGAAACCGAAAACTCTCGAAAATGGAATTTTTGACACCCCCCGTGACATTGGGGGCCCTGGCTACCCATCTCATCCTCTTTCAATCCCGATGAGACTTGCCACATACTTGTATATACTATACATCTATGTCGTAGTACTAGCGGCTTCCTGGCACAAGAGCTAGTTTGGGAGCAGGAGACCGAAAACTATCGAAAATGGAATTTTTTGACACCCCCCATGATATTGGGGGCCCTGGCTACCAATCTCATCCTCTTTCAATCCTGATGAGACTTGCCACATACTTTTATATAACATATACATTTATCACAGTACTAGCGGCTTCCTGGCACAAGAGCTAGTTTCGGAGCAGTAGACCTAGAAGTGTCGAAAATAGCCAATTCTGTACAGGAAAATATGACCCTAGAGCCGTTGGGGGGCCTGGCTACCCTCCTCATCCTCTTTCAATCCTAATCAGACTTGCCACATACATTCATATATCATATATTTTTATTGCAGTATAAGCGGCTTCCTGGCACAAGAGCTAGTTTGGGAGAAAGAGACCGAGAAAGATCGAAAATAATTTTTTTGCACCCCCCTCTGACATAGTGGGGGGTCTGGCTACCCATCTCATCCTCTTTCAATCCTGATGAGACTTGCCACATACTTGTATATACTATACATCTATGTCGTAGTACTAGCGGCTTCCTGGCACAAGAGCTACTTTGGGAGCAGGAGACCGAAAACTCTCGAAAATGGAAATTTTTTACACCCCCCCATGATATTGGGGGCCCTGGCTACCCATCTCATCCTCTTTCAATCCTGATGAGACTTGCCACATACTTTTATATAACATATACATTTATCACAGTACTAGCGGCTTCCTGGCACAAGAGCTAGTTTCGGAGCAGTACACCTAGAAGTGTCGAAAATAGTCAATTCTGTACAGGAAAATATGACCCTAGAGCCGTTGGGGGGCCTGGCTACCCTCCTCATCCTCTTTCAATCCTAATGAGACTTGCCACATACATTCATATATCATATACCTTTATTGCAGTATAAGCGGCTTCCTGGCACAAGAGCTAGTTTGGGAGCAAGAGACCGAGAAAGATCGAAAATATTTTTTTGCACCCCCCTCTGACATAGTGGGGGGGTCTGGCTACCCATCTCATCCTCTTTCAATCCTGATGAGACTTGCCACATACTTGTATATACTATACATCTATGTCGTAGTACTAGCGGCTTCCTGGCACAAGAGCTAGTTTGGGAGCAGGAAACCGAAAACTCTCGAAAATGGAATTTTTGACACCCTCCATGACATTGGGGGCCCTGGCTACCCATCTCATCCTCTTTCAATCCTGATGAGACTTGCCACATACTTGTATATACTATACATCTATGTCGTAGTACTAGCGGCTTCCTGGCACAAGAGCTAGTTTGGGAGCAGGAAACCGAAAACTCTCGAAAATGGAATTTTTGACACCCTCCATGACATTGGGGGCCCTGGCTACCCATCTCATCCTCTTTCAATCCTGATGAGACTTGCCACATACTTGTATATACTATACATCTATGTCGTAGTACTAGCGGCTTCCTGGCACAAGAGCTAGTTTGGGAGCAGGAGACCGAAAACTATCGAAAATGGAATTTTTTGACACCCCCCCCATGATATTGGGGGCCCTGGCTACCCATCTCATCCTCTTTCAATCCTAATGAGACTTGCCACATACTTTTATATAACATATACATTTATCACAGTACTAGCGGCTTCCTGGCACAAGAGCTAGTTTCGGAGCAGTACACCTAGAAGTGTCGAAAATAGCCAATTCTGTACAGGAAAATATGATCCTAGAGCCGTTGGGGGGCCTGGCTAGCCTCCTCATCCTCTTTCAATCCTAATGAGACTTGCCACATACATTCATATATCATATACCTTTATTGCAGTATAAGCGGCTTCCTGGCACAAGAGCTAGTTTGGGAGCAAGAGACCGAGAAAGATCGAAAATAATTTTTTTGCACCCCCCTCTGACATAGTGGGGGCCCTGGCTACCCATCTCATCCTCTTTCAATCCTGATGAGACTTGCCACATACTTGTATATACTATACATCTATGTCGTAGTACTAGCGGCTTCCTGGCACAAGAGCTAGTTTGGGAGCAGGAGACCGAAAACTATCGAAAATGGAATTTTTTGACACCCCGCCCCCCCATGATATTGGGGGCCCTGGCTACCCATCTCATCCTCTTTCAATCCTGATGAGACTTGCCACATACTTTTATATAACATATACATTTATCACAGTACTAGCGGCTTCCTGGCACAAGAGCTAGTTTCGGAGCAGTACACCTAGAAGTGTCGAAAATAGCCAATTATGTACTTGAAAATATGACCCTAGAGCCGTTGGGGGGCCTGGCTACCCTCCTCATCCTCTTTCAATCCTAATGAGACTCGCCACATACATTTATATATCATATACCTTTATTGCAGTATAAGCGGCTTCCTGGCACAAGAGCTAGTTTGGGAGCAAAAGACCGAGAAAGATCGAAAATAATTTTTTGCACCCCCCTCTGACATAGTGGGGGGTCTGGCTACCCATCTCATCCTCTTTCAATCCTGATGAGACTTGCCACATACTTGTATATACTATACATCTATGTCGTAGTACTAGCGGCTTCCTGGCACAAGAGCTAGTTTGGGAGCAGGAAACCGAAAACTCTCGAAAATGGAATTTTTGACACCCTCCATGACATTGGGGGCCCTGGCTACCCATCTCATCCTCTTTCAATCCTGATGAGACTTGCCACATACTTGTATATACTATACATCTATGTCGTAGTACTAGCGGCTTCCTGGCACAAGAGCTAGTTTGGGAGCAGGAAACCGAAAACTCTCGAAAATGGAATTTTTGACACCCTCCATGACATTGGGGGCCCTGGCTCTCCATCTCATCCTCTTTCAATCCTGATGAGACTTGCCAAATACTTGTATATACTATACATCTATGTCGTAGTACTAGCGGCTTCCTGGCACAAGAGCTAGTTTGGGAGCAGGAAACCGAAAACTCTCGAAAATGGAATTTTTGACACCCCCCATGACATTGGGGGCCCTGGCTACCCATCTCATCCTCTTTCAATCCTGATGAGACTTGCCACATACTTGTATATACTATACATCTATGTCGTAGTACTAGCGGCTTCCTGGCACAAGAGCTAGTTTGGGAGCAGGAGACCGAAAACTATCGAAAATGGAATTTTTTGACACCCCCCATGATATTGGGGGCCCTGGCTACCCATCTCATCCTCTTTCAATCCTGATGAGACTTGCCACATACTTTTATAAAACATATACATTTATCACAGTACTAGCGGCTTCCTGGCACAAGAGCTAGTTTCGGAGCAGTACACCTAGAAGTGTCGAAAATAGCCAATTCTGTACAGGAAAATATGATCCTAGAGCCGTTGGGGGGCCTGGCTACCCTCCTCATCCTCTTTCAATCCTAATGAGACTTGCCACATACATTCATATATCATATACCTTTATTGCAGTATAAGCGGCTTCCTGGCACAAGAGCTAGTTTGGGAGCAAGAGACCGAGAAAGATCGAAAATAATTTTTTGCACCCCCCTCTGACATAGTGGGGGGTCTGGCTACCCATCTCATCCTCTTTCAATCCTGATGAGACTTGCCACATACTTGTATATACTATACATCTATGTCGTAGTACTAGCGGCTTCCTGGCACAAGAGCTAGTTTGGGAGCAGGAAACCGAAAACTCTCGAAAATGGAATTTGTGACACCCTCCATGACATTGGGGGCCCTGGCTACCCATCTCATCCTCTTTCAATCCTGATGAGACTTGCCACATACTTGTATATACTATACATCTATGTCGTAGTACTAGCGGCTTCCTGGCACAAGAGCTAGTTTGGGAGCAGGAAACCGAAAACTCTCGAAAATGGAATTTTTGACACCCTCCATGACATTGGGGGCCCTGGCTACCCATCTCATCCTCTTTCAATCCTGATGAGACTTGCCACATACTTGTATATACTATACATCTATGTCGTAGTACTAGCGGCTTCCTGGCACAAGAGCTAGTTTGGGAGCAGGAGACCGAAAACTATCGAAAATGGAATTTTTTGACACCCCCCATGATATTGGGGACCCTGGCTACCCATCTCATCCTCTTTCAATCCTGATGAGACTTGCCACATACTTGTATATACTATACATCTATGTCGTAGTACTAGCGGCTTCCTGGCACAAGAGCTAGTTTGGGAGCAGGAGACCGAAAACTATCGAAAATGGAATTTTTTGACACCCCCCCCCCCCATGATATTGGGGGCCCTGGCTACCCATCTCATCCTCTTTCAATCCTGATGAGACTTGCCACATACTTTTATATAACATATACATTTATCACAGTACTAGCTGCTTCCTGGCACAAGAGCTAGTTTCGGAGCAGTACACCTAGAAGTGTCGAAAATAGCCAATTCTGTACAGGAAAATATGACCCTAGAGCCGTTGGGGGGCCTGGCTACCCTCCTCATCCTCTTTCAATCCTAATGAGACTTGCCACATACATTCATATATCATCATTTAAAGAACCATAGACGCAAACCATAATGTCCAGATGGTTTGGTTTGCCTTATTCTAAAAATCTTGGATGGCAGCACGTTTCTATGGGGACACGCTCAAAAAATGTCTTACACAATTTTATTGCTTTAAATAGAAAATCAATAATTAAGATTTTAAACTCGAAAACAAACAAAAATCGTGTACAACACGTTCACAGTATAAGCCGAATGCTGGCAAAGAGCTGGCTTGGGGGCTGAAGTTAGTGAAATTTTGAAATCATTATTTGGATACCCCTCTGATATTTGGCACCCTGCCTACCCTTCTCATCCTCTTTCAATCATAATAAGACTTGCCTCGTCCCTTCATACAACATCTACCTATATGGTGGTATAAGCGGTTTAGTGACACAAGAGCTGGTTTGGGGTCTAGAGATCGAGAAATGTTTAAAACAGCACTTTGGACACTCTACTGACTTTTGGCGCCCTGGCTATTATTCTCATCCTTTTCCAATCCTTAGGAGACTTGTTTAAGGCCTTCTTAGAACATACGCTTATATCGCAGTATATGCGGCTTGGTGGCACAAGAGCTGGTTTGGGGGCTGGAGATCGAGAAATGTTGAAAACAGCATTATGGACACCCCTCTGATATTTGGCGCCCTGTCTATCCATCTCATCCTCTTTCAATCCTGATGAGACTTGCAACAAAACTTCATAGAACATATACCTATATTCAAGCATAAGCGGCTTGCTGGCACAAGAGCTGGTTTGGGAGCAGGAGACCGAGGAATATCAAAAAACGCATTTTAGACACCCCCCTCTGACTTTTGGCGACCTGACTACCCTTCGGATCCTCTTTCAATCCTGATGAAATTTGCCACAAACCTCTATAGAACATTTATCTATATCGCAGTATAAGCGGCTTGCTGGCACAGAACAGAATCTCGAGAAATATTGAAAGAAACATTTTGACCCCCCCACCCCTCTGACTTTTGTCGCCCAGACTACTGAGGCTTACCACAAACCTTCATACAACATGTATCTATATTGCAGTATAAGCTGCTTGCCTAAATAAGAGCTAGTACGGGAGCAGGATTTGTTTTGACATGAACCACTTTTACTGGGCAGGTCCAGATGAAATTTTCATCCAACTTTTTTTTTCTTCTGCTAGATGAAATTTTCACCGGATGAAATTTTCATCCAACTTGACGCCGGTCAGAAGATGCTGAATTATCGTTTTCAGAAAAAAGTGTACGTAAGAGGTCTTTAAAGGACTAAAAAAGAGTACTCATAACCTTTTTATGGGTATTATTAATTGACACAGAAAAGGATAATGTTTGTGTTTGCAAAAATATGGAAATCAATCTGCTGTTACCAGACATGCTATTTTGTGTTACCTGCAAATTTGAAATGATTTTCTTTAAAAGTTTACAAATTATGACAGAAAAATTACGAGCGGGGCCTTGACCATTTATATTAACTTTCATTCCCCATTCCTATGATGCTCCACCACATAAAGTTTGGCTTTGATTGGCCAAGCGGTTTCAGAAAAGAAGATGTTTGACTATTATGCTAATATACATGTATATATCCCAGGGGCGAGGGCAGACAACCCCCTGAGGACATTCCATAAACATAAATCTTCTGTCAATTTGCATTCTCCCAGCAAGTTTCCCCCCATTTAATTACATTTTACTAACTTTCCCAATTCAAATGTATAAGCAACCTATGTTGGCCTTGCCATAAAATAGATCAAGGTCATCCCAAGATCATGATTTATATAAACTTTGTGGAGCTCCTCTCCCTGATGCTTCATGCAAAGTTTCAAAATCATAGGCCTTCTGGTTCTTTCGAAAATCGGCATTTTGGTCTCATTTTGGCAAATAATGTCTTTTTATCGATTAAATAATTTTTGTTAATATAAATGTTACTCTCTTAAAACTTACCCTCAGTTAAAATTTCTGATCGTTTCTCAGAACTTCCGGTTTATTGATAAATGTTTCTCTAGGTTATTAAATCAAGCTTAAGATAATAATTTAGAATTTTACAGCATGGACCTTTACTGCAGTATACGACGTCAATTTAGAACAATTTCCAATTTGCGATTCATGGAGGAGATTCTTAAATGTTTTGCTATTTATAGCCATGGAGGCCATCTTGGTAATATGACCTTGACCATTTATATAAACTTTCATTCTCCCCTCCTAAGAATGCTGCACATGACGTTTGGCTGTGATTGGCCAAACGGTTTTAGAGAAGAAGATCTTTGAGCATAATGGTAATATACATCATGTTTATTGCCCCGGGGTGGGGACAGAACTGCCCCTGGGGTCCATTTTTTCAGAATCTTAAAGCTTCTGCCCATTTGCCTATTTCCATAGTTTTTCCCTTCAAATGACATTTTGACAATTTTCCCCATTCAAATGCATGGGCGACCTATGTTGACCTTGCTGTAAAATAGGTCAAGGTCATCCCAGGGTCATGATCTATACAAACTTTGTAAAACTCCTCCCCCTAATGCTTCAAGTTTCAAAAACATAGGCTTTCTGGTTCTGGAGAAGAAGGTTCTTAAATGTATTGTTATTTATAGCCATGGTGGCCATCTTGGACATGTGACCTTGACCATTATATAAACTTTTGTTCCTCCATCCCAAGGATACTACATATAAAATTTGGCTTTGATTGGTCATGTGGATACTGAGAAAATTAAGTTTTACATTTAATTTGTAAATGCCCTTTGGCCAAGGTCAAGATTTGAACTTGACCTTTTATACTCACAAGACTTCATTAGCTCACCATGTTGCCTGTATATGCCAACTTTCAGGTCACAGGCTACAAAACGTCCTGAAAAATTCAATGTTTTCACTTTTTCCATTGAAAAGCCTATGTAACTAAAATTGACCTTGCCGTAAAATAGGTCAAGGTCAACCAATTATCATGATTTATATAAACTATGATGGGCCAGAGACCCCAATGCTACATACCAAGTTTCGTTGAAATCGGTCCACCGGTTCCAGAGAAGAAGATTTTGTTTTTGTTTTTACCATATATGGACACGGCGGCCATCTTGGTCATGTGACCTGGACCATTTATATAAAATTGCGTTTTCTCTTCCTAAGGATGCTCCACATGAAAAGGTACAAGTAGGCAAAGATCAGGAAAAGGCGCAATCAGAAAAAGATTCCCACTCCAAAAACCGAGGTGGGAAAAAACCAAACTAACAATCAGGTACTTATACAATGAAAACATTTCGTAAAACGAATGAGCAGCTATTTTCCCAATAGGTAGCCACTCAGTTACCTTAACTTAACTAAAAATATGAAAACATACATAAGGCGCCAACAGCAAAAAAATATTAAAAACACCAAGACATAAAACAAAAAGAACCACCACAGAAGTATCGACTTGGAACGATCAGTAACACAAAGTTACTGGCGGGTTTAAATCGATTTTACATGGCCATAACCTCACCCTCAGCTTCTGCAGTGGTTCATAATATTTAGTTAGTTCTTCGGTCTTCGTGGTGAATCTCTAACTTGTCAATGAATCATCAAGAACAAACAAATAAATCATGATAAACATCCTGATGAATCAAAAACCAGGACTCACAGATTCAGTAAGCTTCAGTATGAAGTTTGGCTTTGATTGGCCAAGCGGTTTCAGAGGAGAAGATCTTTAAAATTGTGGACGACGGACGACGACGGACGGACGCCGGGGCATGGTCTTCCTTTATTCTCACTTTTTGAGCCTTCGGCTCAGGTGAGCTAAATACGTACAAGTAGACAACGATCAAAAAAATGCGCAGTCAGAAAAAAAATCCCTGTCAAAAAACCGAGTTGGGAAAAACTAAATTGACAATTAGGTACTTATACTCAGAAAACATATCGTAAGCCGAGTGAGCAGCTGTTTCCCAATAGGCGACCACTCAGTTAGTTACCCAAACTTAAGTAAAAATATGAAAACGTACATAAGGTTTAAAAACAGCACAAATATTCGACTCCAAAATATTAATCGAATGGAACCACAACAGAAGTATCGCCTTGGAGCGATCAGTTACATAAATTATCGTCTACCGACACCAGATTGGAAATGTGTCATGGATAAAAACGATAGGCGGCCTGGCGCAAATGTGGCATGGTAATGCTAGGGTTACGTCTAGGCGCCTTTACCGTACGTCGGTCTGACTTGAGTGTGTCGATATAGCCTCCACAGTGACTGTGTATGTTTTGATAGAAATGCCAGTTCGCAATATAGTCAGTTCTATCTTCCTTTGAATGTTTTACTGCTTCCAAAGGATCAAAAAGTTATTTTTTGTCCCACTATACCTCACCCGGTTTCACCACTTCTTCAGAAAGATTAATTTTGTCAATAGATACAAAGATGGCGTCGCACATGAGCGACGTTTCCGGTTAATGTCTTATCTCGCATTCTAACGTAAGAAACGTTAGTTGCGTACAGTGCTAATAAGCGTATAGATTTTATGCTATTTATGTGTATCTTTAAATCGAATGTATGATATCCTCAAATTCGGAATAATCTTAAATCAATTTTGGGATATCCTGAAATCGGTCACGATAGGACTTTCCTACACTTACATACATAAGGATTTCTCAAAATCGGCTTAATGAAAGTATGCAAATCCTTCAATGTATTCTGAAATATACTTAGGATATCCTGAAATGAATTATGGATACTTAAACATAGTACCCCGGGGGCTAATTTGTTCTACATTAGCCCACGGGGTATAAGACATAAAGCTCAGTCTCTCACTCATTGCACACCCTCTCCTTGGCATAGTTAAAATTCAACGGTTTTAACCAATGGGAATAATAATAATAATAAAAATAATAAATAAATAATAAAAAAAATCATTGTTCAAATTGTATGCACGATCGGTTGCAGAAATACCGTTTTGGAAACGCAAAAATTCGATGAAGCTCGTATACCTGCGCTCTTAACAGCTCCTTAGCGCATCTTATCACAGGTAGATTTAACAAATATTACTTGCGCAGCCCAATGTATTTCGCTTATTAAAGTAAGAATAGAGGGACCAGGAATCGATGCAATTAAATTTAAAGTCCCAACATAGACAGCGGGTGGGAAAGAAAATACATAAAACACAACAAAACATTTTCCGACAATACATTTGAAGAGCAGAATGACTAGCTCTTTCCCAACAAGGTAGCCATCCGGCTAGGTTTCAACAGGAACGAAAGGGAACGAGTACGACAGAGAGGTAGGCACAATAAACAGTAGTATAATGAAGATAAACCACTTTTCCTGGGACACCGATTATCGTTCAAACAGGGGACAAGTATGATGAAAACAAATCACTCTACAAATCTCGTATCTTGGACACAACTTAACGTTTTTAGCGGGCACAACGCCGAAAACCACTTCTCCTGCGGACATTCTCGAAATTAGAAAGAAAGAAGATTAAATAAAAACAAAAATAGCGTTCAACTGGCGAACACATGCAACAAAAACTTTTGATAAAACCAAGCCAAAACCCCAACCAAATACACCGGAAATACAGCGATTATCATTATCATTAACAAAAACCATTTTCACTGGGACAGCGAAATTACCATATCTATCAGTATAGCGAAATGCACCAGCGACTACCAAAAACGGATCAAAATAAAATTAAACCAAGATCAATACTGGCTAACACATGTATTACAAATGTTGCTTCAAATGAAGCCAAAATCCTCGACCCAAAGATACTAGGCGGGAAGGAGCGCATTACCACTGCTTCGTCAAGATGATAATTCACGAAACTAAACAAGAGCCCAACAAGAAAGGCAGCAATTCAACCATATTAAAGTCATGATTTGTAAGAATTCGCTTCGCAACAAAGCGTAATCCGCTTTTACCCTTTCTTTGAGGATAAATAACATATTTTAACAGTTTTAACAAGAAGTCGCCTAAAATTTTAAAGACAACATTTTTCCCCATTTTCGGAAATCTGCGTTATGGAAACCCTCATAGGTGTTACGACCCCTTTAATCCGCGAAGTGGAATATTCCTATTCAAGATAATTTTGGTGCATTACATTGTATTATTTTTTCACATTTTACGACCCTTTTTGAGATATTTTGAATGTAAACCGTTGAAAGTGTTACAATTTTCTGGAGGCTTTTCCGAAACGCAGTTTTAGTTAGATGGTATAAAAACAGTAGGAATATTTTCTGTTGCAGCAGCTCAGTTGGAAACACGTTCGCTATATAAATCCTATGTTGTCTTGATGGGTCAAGCTCAATATCGCATCCAGTTTAAGACATTTTTTTTTATCTTTATCATATTATTTTTCCTTTTGTGGGTGTTGTTTTTTTTTTCTTTCTTTTACTTTCAAGGGTAATTGGTACAATTCTACAAATAAAAATAAAATTGATAATTAAAAATAAAAGTTGATTTTAGTTGTTTATATGATGAAATGTTATAGAACAAAGTTATTTGGTTGGAATATTGAAATAAATCAGTTGATCTTGGCTTGTCCTTTGTCAATGTGCCCTGTTCCATTAGTGTTTATTGTATGATTTGGTTGATGAGCATTAAATCTTTGAGATAGACAGGTGTTATTCCAGCCGTATGCAAACTCACTTGCATAGATACACGCATTTTAATTTGTAAGCAGGCATGGAAAAAGATATCTAAGTGTTTAAAATGCCGGCTAGTTTACAAGTGTTGTTGCTTACGATTAGAAGTGATCACGTAAGGGTGGATATGGTAGTTCAGAAATAATGTTATTCTAATAGGAAACGTTCTCTGTATGCTAACCTTCTGAAATCATCATATTCTACAACAGATTCGGTCGTTGTCTCATAGCTACTATTATCATTGCCGCTCCCCCAGGCAACATCGCATCCCGGAGTCCTGCAAAAAACACCACATACAATAGACCAACCACACCCACAACCTAGCCATCATTCCCCAACAATTATTCTACAAAAAATCTTAGTAGCTTTAACATTACATACTTTCTCAATCATCTGTTAATAGTCGGTAAAATAACCAAACACATGTGCCATGCAGATGTAATATTGTCTTGCAAATCGTACAAATGAGCCTGCGGCCGGTTTTCGCCAGATTTGTCCTCGAAGTAGTCTCAGTTCATGTTTATCATTGTTCATTTCATTTAATATTCTGTTTCATTTGTGATTAGTGTGTGTCTTTTTTCATTTTTTCCATTTACACTCGTATAATTCCTGTACTCATATCACAGACCCACATCCCATGAGTAAAAGTACCAAAATGGAGTCAATGTCCCAACATGTTTAAAGCTGTGTACTGGGACACTAAACCAAAACTCAAACAAACAAAAACATCCCAAATGCCTAACAAACACCACTTAGCCTTATATTAATAAAATGAAGAAAGTGAAGCTTACTCAGCTGAAATGTAGAAGTTAGCCGTTTGGAGTTTTGAACGTTTCTGGGAATTTCCAACCTTGTCACTGCAATAAATAATGTATTTTATACATTATGGACGTTTTTAACATAACATTAACATAGATACAAGATAGGTAAGATATTTCAAGATAAGACATACGAAGCCATACATTATAGTATTTCGAATAACTTTGCTTCATATTTCATGTAATGAAATAAAAACTGCAGGTGAGCAGATACAGTCAAGGGACATAATTATTCGCCACTTTCAATATGGCCGCCAAAAAAAAAATAAGGCAAACTTTCAATAAGCATTTCTTAGTAAATAATGAACACCTTACCTCAATGTTTGGTTAAATTGCCCTTCATTCTTATTACTTCCTTTAATCTAGCTGGTATTGTGATGTAGAGGCCTTGAACATAAGCTGGCTCGATGTTTTCCCAGCTTTGGCGCACGGCAGCTAACAGGTCATTTTTGGTGTGAATGTTCACAGCTTGTGGTTCTATGTCTCTTTTGAGTTTCAGCCAGATATTTTCTATTTAATTTAAGTCAGGGGACTATGCAGGCCATTCTGTGTGATTGATATCATTAGTTTCCCAGTATTCATCTACAACACGGGCTCTATGTACAGGGGCATTGTCATCCATGAAGGTATAGTTTCCATCGGGGAAATGACGGGCAATTACTGGCCACAGGTTATTATCAATAATGTTTATATATTTCAGGGCATTTATATTACCGTCCACATGTGTTAAAGCCACGGTTCCAACACCTGCATAGCATATGCATCCCCAGACCATTAAACTCACCCTACCCCTAGGAGCTTTACTGATTACATGGGGGTTGTTCACTTCAGAGTCCTTTCTCCAGACATATATTTTGTTATTCTTTCCTATCACTATTTGGCTTTCATCACTAAATATCCACTTTCTCCATTGTGCATCAACTGACCAGGTTTTTCTCTCCTTGGCCCAGGCAACCCGCTTTTTCTTGTGTTCTCTTAAAACAACCTGCTTCTTTGCCACCCGCCGCTTGTAGCCTAGTTCATTTAATTTTCTCTGAACAGTTTTTGTACAGAAAGTATGGTCCTTGCCCTCATTAATGATGGTAGTTATATCCTGAAGTGGTCTTCTCCTGTTTTGTTTTACAACCCGAGAAAGCTGAGTAGTGTCCCTGTCACTGAATAGTCTCTTCCTACCCCTCCCACTCCTGTTTTCTACAGAGCCAAATTCATGAAATTTTTTTATCACTGATCCAACATCCCAAATATTCTTGACAATTCTGATATATTTTAATTGCTTCTGTAGCTTTCTATGATCATTTGCCTAACATCACCCCCTAATTCTTTACTTTTTTTACCCATCTTCTTTTTCTGTCAACAATGTTTACATTTGAAGCAGACTACCAAAAAACTTTGTGTGATGTCATCAAAATATGTTTTGTGTACACAAATATGCTAATTAGGTATTGATTGGCCATTTCTATAAATAGCTAGACTCAGTTAAAGTAACAAGGTAAACTACCCAAGTAGCCATTTTGTATTAGACTGGCGAATAATTATGTCCCTTGACTGTATATATTGTCGCAAACAATTTTTGTTTATTTACAGTTTTACCTGTACTGCCTATACACGCAGTACATATTAAACGGAGATATCGGGAAAATGTAAATAAACAGTGGACTGTGCCACGAAAGCCTACTGTCACAATATTATATGAGCCTGTGCGTGAGAAAACCAACAATTTGGGTTTCCGACCAGGTCTGACACAAACCGACCTGTACAAGCACAGAAAAGAGCTAGAAGCTTGAAATTTCGGATTTAAGTAGAAGAGGAATTGTACTATCCGAGTAGCGAAAACAAAGGCGCTGATCAGCTTCGCGGTTACCGCGAAGCTGATCTGCGTCTTTGTTTTCGCATAGGCAGATTGTTGGTTTTCTCACGCACAGGCTCATATTACTGTAAACTCCAAATTTATATGAACCGTCTCTTATAGCATGTTACAAATACTAACATGGAATACATTTCTTGTTACCGTGGAAATAGGCTGATTGACAGCACAGCAAGTGTAAGTCAACAGTATGTAACTAGGGTAACCAAAAATTTCTGTTATTGTGCGATATAAAAAGAACTGTTGCAAATAATATGTGCATTTATTGTAAATCTATTTGTTTTACAAGTTTGTGTTATATAGTGTGAATGACAGAAAAGTTATTTTGATAAGTACTATGGTATACCGAATAGATAAAACGTTACGGTATTATAGTGAAGGATAATACTGATTCAAAGATAATTCAGTGCAAATAGTTCCGAAAAATGCATCAGCAAGTACAACGTAGTATCGAAAACTCATTGTTATACATATACCAATCGGTTGATAATTTAACTATATGGGTTAGTAAACAAACGTCTTTTACACGAAATGATATTAAATTCGCATGCGTCAAAAATACACGCGTTTAAATATACTCCGGTGTGCAAATCTTACTTGGGGTAATCAAATAGCGCATGCGAACGTAAATACATACCGGAATAAATTTACATATGGGTAAATTTTTTCCTGAGTCTGACCAGATGCAAATTTTATTTTTACAAATACACACGCGTAAATATACTATTATGTCCCATGCGAACGCAAACATGAATATTTTATTTCAAGTCAATATCTGCTTTCAGATAACGAATTCTCACATTTTTGTTCTTAATTGATAATAACACTGTTGACATTTATGCTTAATATGAGTTTATTGCTATTCAACACATTTTAGATCATATGGAGGGCATACAGCCACACTATTTCTTCATCATTCTTGGTCAAGATTCTTGGGGCATTTAAACAGTAATTCCTTGTGAAAGGGTGATAAGGAACTGTATAACTGCTAAGGTTAAGCCTGACCATAACATAATTCTCCTCTGCTGTCAAAGTCCTACAAGAACACCTTGAAGCAGCCTTTTCTTGTTTTCCAAAAACAGAAAACTTACATGAACAGGTTTTAATCCAGAAATAATTTATTTACATAGAAAAATACTCCTGGTGATAAAACCAATGCGAACACAATTTAAATTTACTCACAGGTTGATTAGCACACCGTAGTATTTTTACACACCGGAGTATATTTACAAACGTGTATTCTTTGCGCCTGCGAATTGGATTTTAGACGAAATTCATTAAAGAACAATATTGGGCAACTGAGTTATGGCACCTTTATGCAATGTCTTGTGAACTACTCCAATGCTAGCAAAGGTATTTCACTGACGGGCAGGATGATAAGTCAAAAAGTTTTTATTTCAATTTTGACTTTCGCCACAATGTCAGGCACAATACTTTGATGCGATTGTAAAGAAAAAGTCGTCATTTGAATATAAAAAGGCATTTGAATTTAAGCTTCTATGTTTGTGTGACGAAACTAGCATTTGTTTCAGTTAGAGCAGTAAGGACAATTTCGATTGCTTAGCCAAGGTTATTAGATATGTTGAAAGTCACGAAATATATTTGTTTTGCATACTTTTCATCGCCCGAAATAGGATACTTACGACATTTCTGGTTTCTTGGTCCCTTCTGTCGTTGCCCTTTCATCCTGGAACAAACGCAAAAAAACTTCATTTGCTTTGAAATTTAAAAACGTTAGTTCCAGGTTAGAAACAAAGATTAGTTTACCAGAGGCTTGAAAAAGTTTAAGGATGTTCGCTGGTAACATTTGACATTTTTATTAGTTGCTGAATTTGTGTTTAGAATAGATATATAAAAGAAATGAATGATAATTAAATGAAAGTTTCTAACTTTAAAGCATAATATTTAGATGTCTCATTCTGAGGACTGTAGCTCCGCAAAATGCACACTACTCTATAATTATTTTGTTTATAAATGTCTTGTTTTATATTTTGGAAGCCAAAAAAACCTTTTAGAAAAAGTGAATACTTTTACACTGGCAGCGAACATCCTTCACAAGTTCAACCATTAGAGTATCTATGTAGTGAAAACAAAGATTCTTGGCTCTATTTGGAAAACATAATACTTTGTATCGACAATCCTGTTATAATTTGTATAACCAGAGGACCAATGGTCCTGTAAACGCTCACCTGAGACCTGAGATATATATATGTACCAATAAACTTGTTAGACTAGAATGGTACAATGGATGTATATAACCCTAGGGCAGGGTCAGAATAACTCCTGGAGTCAATGTCTTTTTCAAATCATAAAAATTCAGTCCATATGCCAATTAACTGCAAGTTTTGTCCTTCAAATGACATTTTAACAATTTTCTCCATTCAAATGGATGGGCCATCTAAGTTGACCTTGCCGTGAAATAGGTCAAGGTCATCCCAGTGTCATGATTTATACAAATTTTGTAGACCTCCGTTCCTTAATGCTTCATTCCAAGTTTCAAATTCATAGGCCTTCTGGTTCTGAAGAAGAAGATTTTTAAACATTTTTGCTATTTATAGCCATGGCGGCCATCTTGGTCATGTGACATTGACCATTTATACAAATTTTCATTCCCTCTTCCTAAGGATGTTCCACACAAAGTTTGGCTTTGATTGGCCAAGTGGTTTCAGAGAAGAAGATGTTTCAATATTATGGTCATATACATGTATATAGTCCCGGGGCAGGGGCAGACAACCCCCTGGGCCCAAAATATTTCCTTAAACATAAATCTTCTGTCCATTTGCTCATTTCTAGCAAGTTTTCTGCCATTTAATTACATTTTCCTATTTTTCCCCATTCCAATGCATGGGAGACCTAAGTTGACCTTGCCGTAAAATAGGTCAAGGTCATCCCAGGGACATGATTTATATAAACTTTGTAGAGCTCCATTCCCAGATGCTTCACACCAAGTTTCAAAGTCATAGGCCTTCTGGTTCTGAAGAAGAAGATTTTTAAACGTTTTTGCTATTTATAGCCATGGCGGCCATCTTGGTCATGTGACCTTGACCACTTATATAAACTTTCATTCCCCCTTCCCAAGGATGCTCCACATGAAGTTTGGCTTTGATTGGCCTAGCGGTTTCAGAGAAGATGTTTGAATCTTATGGTCATATACATGTATATAGCCCCGGGTCAGGGGCAGACAACCCCCCCAGGGGCTAAAATTTTCCATTAACATTAATCTTCTGTCCATTTGCCTATTCCCAGTAAGTTTTACCCATTAAATAGCATTTTACCATTTTTTCCCATTCAAATGCATTGGCGACCTAAGTTGACAATGCCGTAAAATAGGTCAAGGTCATCCTAGGGTCATGATGTATATAAACTATGATGGACCCGCGTCCCCAATGCTACATACCAAGTTTCGTGGAAATCGGCCCACTGGTTCTGGAGTAGAAGCTTTTTAAAGGTTTTTGCTATTTATAGCCATGGCGGCCATCTTGGTCATGTGACCTGGACCATTTATATAAACTTTCGTTCCCCCTTCCTAAGGATGTTCCACATGAAGTTTGGCTTTGATTGGCCAAGCGGTTTCAGAGGAGAAGATCTTTGAAATTGTGGACGACGGACGACGGACGACGACGGACGACGGACGGACGCCGGAGCATGGGTATACTATAAGCTCACCTGTGAGCCTTCGGCTCAGGTGAGCTAAAAAGTAATTCACTTTAATCCCGTGTTGTCAGATCGTAAATGTCACTGACGAGGCTTCATTAGCCGAAACAGGCTAATCCACTTTCTGATTAATGTGTTCACTGCTCTTAAAAATCTAAATTTTTATTTCTATTATAAATAACATAATAACTACACTTGCAATGTGTTTCTTGGCTGACGAATAATTCTTTAAATTGTCCATTGTTGAATTGAAGAAAATAAAGACTGACCTTTTTGACAAGGTCAACAGCAAGTAAGTGTGAATATACAAGAACCCATAAAATGTGATGCAAGAGATTCCATTATTGCAGAAATAGGTAATTTCACTTTGAAACACGAAAAATTGAGCTAAACCAATGGACATTTTACAGAGAGGAACACTAATAACAGAAAAAAGGCGACACAAGATATTCTTTTTGAAAACAAATGACTAAAATATTAAAATTGTTAGACTAAAATTTTACCATTCTCAATATGACAGGGTGATAAAAACAGATTTCCCCGGAAAAATAACCATAGAAACCTTTTATTTTATTTTTTCTGTTATTTTTTAGACATTTCGAGGATTTTGTCCAATTGAGTCCTCCGTCAAACCACCCATTATTAATATTCATTTCTATATTGACCATTCAAATCAGCACATTAGCTAACGGTCAATTACGGTTAGACAACAAGGGGGTTAGACAAATAAACCAACACATGCTTTTTACAGGTAAATATAGGTGCAAAAACACAATGTTTGTTTAAGGAAATAGGGGTGGGCGTGGCTATACCTTGCTGGCGGAGGAGTCAAATTTGCCTGTTTTGATGAAGCACTTCGAAACCGAAAGTGCAGCATAACATTTTAAGAGTGCCGCGCCGATGGCTACGGATTATTTGATTTTTTTACCATGAGAAAACAACACAAACAAGCTGTTTATGCCAATTTGTTAAGCCTGCTGAATTATAAACCTGTCAAGGCAACTTTTCGCATATGTTATACCGCCTTACGCTTTTAGTAATGGCGGTGTTGAATATAAGTTGATAGACTGCGTATGGCATCATTGTCCTTAATTGTTATCTCTGGAATGACTCTTACCTGAAGCGTACTATCTTTTTGTGTGTTGGGTTGAGGTCCTGGAGTAACTTTACATATATACGCCATCTTCAAACTCTACAGATTTGTGATATATGTGGAAATCGCCATTCTTCAGAAATACCAAAAGGTAATATCTGAAAAAAATAAAATAAACAGAAATCTACTGCTAGTCTAAAGAATGGTTAGAAGACATAACTGTTCACCAAACGCTTCGAAAAAGGATCGCAAGCGCATAATCGGCATGTGGGAGGCTGGGCGGATCCAATAAAAAATGCCAGACATTTTAGAATCAATCAGAGCCAAGTAAGTCGATTGATTTCCAAGTATCGCCAAACCAATGACGTCACAGACAGGCTACGGTCTGGGAAAAGGCGCTTGTGCGATCAGCTCATCGTGAACCCAAGAATGCCTGTTCTGAGATTTGTCGGCAGTGGCAAAATCTTTATTTTCATGCCAGTGCAAGAACTGTTAACAGCCGACATAAAAAGGTACAAGTAGGCAAAGATCAGGAAAAGGCGCAATCAGAAAAAGATTCCCACTCCAAAAACCGAGGTGGGAAAAAGCCAAACTAACAATCAGGTACTTATACCATGAAACATATCGTAGGCCGAATGAGCAGCTATTTTCCCAATAGGTGGCCACTCAGTTACCTTAACTTAACTAAAAATACGAAAACATACATAAGGCGCCAACAGCACAAAAAAAATATATATATACACCAAGACATAAAACAAAAAGAACCACCACAGAAGTATCGACTTGGAACGATCAGTAACACAAAGTTACTGGCGGGCTTAAACCGGTTTTACATGGCCATAACCTCACCCTCAGCTTCTGCAGTGGTTCGTAACATTTAGTTAGTTAGTTATTCGGTCCTCGTGGTGAATCTCTAACTAGTCAATGAATCATCAAGAACAAACAAATAAATCATGATAAACATCCTGATGAATCAAAAACCAGGACTCACAGACTGAGTAAGCTGCCCGACGATGGAGATCCCTGGGCGCCGAATAACCTACTAGTCCGGCAGGAATATGGGATATTTTCACTGGACCTGGTAATCAGGTATAAAGTTTTTTTCTTGATGGATTCCTGTACTATAGGCATTGTCTTTCAAGAATCTGACTGATGACACTTTGTCATCATTGGGGGTTTTGAGAAATTCAAGATGGCGTCCAATATGTCTGTCAAATACAGAGATTTCAACTATAATTTTAGTAATAATGATTTTAAAGTATTTCTGTGCTTATTTTGTCATCAAATCATGACTGATGATTAAAGATGAAGCTTCACTCTTTGTAAGAAAGCTGTAAACATCAATCTTTTCATTATGGCATCCAAAATGGCCGCCAGAAATATATTTTTCAACCAAATCATTAATCACAATGACCTAAAAGTATTGTTGTGTTTATTTTTAATGACATTAATAATGGGGGACAATTAACGGTAAAGCTTAATTCCTTTTAAGAAAGCTGTTAACATAAGATATTTCAAGGTGGCATCCAAAATGGCTGCCAGAAATATGCGATTTTTCTTTAGTTTTCATGTCGGTGCAAAATTGGCAAAAAAGGCCTGGGTATGATGATGCCATATATCTTTTAAGTACATTAACAAGTGTTTTGCCTTTATTTTAATGAATAAAAGCTTTGCTGCATCTCAATATCTAATGAAAAGTACAGATTTAACACAATAGAAGACTATATGTTCATAGTTCTAATATAGTATACTTAACGACACTTCCAACGCTACCGATAGAGTTTTTGCTATAATTTCAAAACCACACAAGATATTGAAATGCAAATTGCAGGGACAATAGAAAAGCTCTTGAGACGTGTACTGAAAGCAAAATTATGTCAGCAGACTTTTATGAAGAAACGCCCCGGGCGTTTAGACATACCACACCTCATTTTCAAAAGTCACAAAACAATGTGTAGCGAACAAAGATCGTTACAACAGTACCTCCGTATTTCCTTCTCGTTTGCCCAAGCACATGAAGGGAAGAACAGTTCTCAGAAAAACAAATCATATGCACGGACTCACAGAGGTATGTATCTGATGCATGACGATGCAACGTCTCACACAGTACACAAGACTGTAAACCTATAGCAAGGAAACAGAGTTAATGTTTTAGCCATCCAATCACAGACCTAAATCGAATGACCATATCTGTACCATATCTGGGACGTTACATAATCAGCTGTGTAGTAAGGAGACGGTGGGCCCTACCCTGTAAATGTTATACAGTTTGAGCAATTTGTAAGGTGTGGGTGGAAGGGTATATCGCAGCGTTCTTGTATGCAGTACGTGGCTTCAATGCATAGTTGTTGGCTAGCTGCCATTCAAGTAAATGGTGGCCTAACAAGGAACATGTAATTTGATTGGATCAGATGAGTACTTTGCTATGATAGTTTAGTTTCAATTGTTTTGTTTGTTGTTTTGCGTATTCTTCTTTTTTCATGAATAAAAGATAAAAAAAGCAATACAATATAGCGATAAATTGTGGGGTTATTGCTGAAATAATGTTTTGTTTGATCCCTCAAATTTTGCAACTTTTGAAAATGAGGTGTGGCTTGTCTAAACGCCCGGTGTGTTTCTTAATAAAGGTTTGCTGACATGATTTTGCCTTCAGTACACGTCTCATGAATTTTGCTATCGTCCCTGCAATTTTCATTTCAATATCTTGAATACTTTTGAAATTAAAGCAAAAACTCTATCGGTAGCGTTGGAAGTGTCGTTAAGTATATTACTGAACATGAAATGACAAGTCGGGGAATATTATCCACGAATAAATGGCTTCAATGTAATTGTATATTTAACACAAAGCAGTTATCGTTAGGCAGTAACTTCAACGGTAGCATAAACATAAACAGTGTAGCATAATAGGTTGACACAAAGATTTGTTAGCTTGTATATGTCTGTCCAATTTGATCAGAGACGTACGTCTTTGCTTCATACGTGGAAATCATAGTGACAATCTACTAAGCACACAGTGGGTACTTATATGGTTTATAATGTCCAGGTTTCCATAGTATTGCTGTGTATGAATTGTTATATTCTTACCAGACCAGATGCATCTACTGAAAGTTAGAATAAAGGGTCTGGTTTCCTGTCCACTAAGTGGTTTGACTCAAAACTCAACTATAATTGAGCCGCGACGTGAGAAAAAAAAACAGTCTTCGGGGTTTCCGACGAGGTCTGACACAGAAACAGCTTTAGCTTGTAAATTTGCTTTTAACTTAATTTCACGTTGAGGTAAAGAAGACTTTACTAGAATAGAACTTTCACCAGAAGCTCTGGCACAATCACAGTGGATGTGATTGTAAACATAAAAGCCTTTGAAAGTAAAGTTGTCGTCAGTTTTCGGAAAAGTTTCTTAAACACAGAAAACAGACAGTCCTAGCAGAGTTAAGAGTAACCTCAATTCATCATAACGTGGTTTAATTCCTCGACAATTCCACTGTATACGAGGGGAAAGCAAAAAGTTCGTGGACTTTCTTAATATCTTTTATAATTGACGTCCGATTGTTTTCGTATTTTCACAAGTGTCATAATGGTCTATTGTCGACATTCATGTAAAATGTTGTTTGTCGAATCTTATTTTTGATTGGTCAAATTACACCGACACACACGTGGGGTTTGCTACCCCGAAGCACGCCGTAAAATGTTTATAAATATAAAAATATTTTAAAAAAATGTCATTTCTAAATCTCCTTAAATTATGGAAATATTGATAATGTTGTAATTCGGCTTGAAATGTGAAATTGCAGTTCTCGCATTCGAAAGACAACGCTACAGCGACACTTTTTGAAAGACAAGTCTAAGCAAAAAATTAGTAAAAATGACGTTACTGGTAAATGGCCAAAACTTGCACATCGATAAAATTTGTGCGAGGCTTCCGAATTAAACCTACAGAAACGTCTGATTTGTTACAAACAGCTAGAGTCACATCAGAACTGAAGCATACAACACTGTTTAATGATGTGCAAAGTGTTAGTCACAACGAAATAGCTGTTAAAAACAACAAGTAAGCATAAAAATCTACGCGAACAACTTTAACGTCATGGCATGCCCCGTATAATCCTAGCGTTTGTCGCAGAAATTGTCATAAAAACTAAATTTTTCTAGCGATTTGCCTTAAACTTTCTACTCTTATCCTTCACGGATGGGGAATAAATATATGAAAATTTGCTTGAAGTCGAATTAGAAATAATGTTTTTATAGGAACTTTTGACTCGGCCAGCGTATACAGAAAACCCGTTGGCAAATGACGTTAACGTCTTGGCGTGCTCCGGGTAGCGCTAACACGCATCAAACAAATTGCAATGGAAACGACGTTTATCAAGCGATTTGTCTGAAACTTTCTATGCATGTTTGTATTAAATTGATCGCAAACATACAGTTATTTCAGAGAAATCGCATATGTACTTTTGATTTTATTGACAAAGTCCACAAACTTTTTGCTTTCCCCTCGTACGTGTAATTCTTTGCTTATTCTTTCCATTAAATAATTTTCAGAGAATTAAGAATTTGACCTTTCTTTATTATAAAAGACAGGAACCTACTTTCAGTATTGGTAATTCTTGGAAGATGCACTTTGCGAGAACTAGGAGGAGTGATATCCTCTTCCATGCTCTCACGAAGACAGTCATAGTATTTCTCAGATCTAAAGGGGTCATCAGCCCCTTTAGGTATTTTCTCGCACAAAATTCGAAGCTTCTGTTTTTTCCTTTGCTAAGTGAGGTTTTGATGGTGGAAGAGGCTTTCCTCCAGCAGCTGAATGTTTACCCCTTGCAGTTAGAGGCTTACCTTCTGCAGTTTTGCTCTACGGAGTGCTTTTCACAGGGGGAGGATTGCCTCCTGTTAGTGCAGGGGATACTTTACCTCCAGCAGTCTGGTTGGTACCAGAAGGGGCATCGCCTCCTGGATTTTTATGTTTTTTTAATCTGAACGTCGTATGTTTCATCAGTTTGCGTCATGGCATCAACTAGTTTGACTTGTGTGCCAGCACTTTTCATGATGCTGGCGTAGTTCTTTTTTGTCGTGGACAATTGCTGTTCTACAATTTTTCGCGCTTCGAAGAAGGACAGATTTCTTGTATATTTTATCTTAAGGAGCTCCTTTCGGACAGTCATGTGAAAAAGTTGGGTGTGCCACTGCAGTTGACGCACTTTGCTGCTTCCTCAAAGTTGCGATCATCACTGCAGTGTTTCTCTTCTCCACAGTTTGAGAAGCCTTCGTGTTGCAGTGGTTATGCCACTCGCCTTGTAAACCAGGGGTCGCAGGTTCTCCAGTCTGTCGGATGGGACTATAAACCGAGGTCCCGTCTCCATATGACCATCGCTGTTGGTGAGACGTTAAAACCCAATCAACCAACCTTTCCACAATTTGCACATACTTTTTTCCTGGTACATCTATTTTCACGATGGACGAAAAACTGGCAATTGTAACATCGTAGAGGATTTGGTACGTATATAGTTGGCAATATGGGTGTATTGAAAGTCAAAACGTAACTGTTTGTTCGTTTGAGGACACCGTTTCTGCTAACGTGAATGTTTCGAATCTCTTTGACACCTTGAGTTTTTAACCTTGAGACTTCACGACTAAGAAGCGCGATACGTTCGAAGCTGATTGTGACGTTGATTGTGTAATAGGCTGTTGAGTTGATGGTTCAGAATCCGAAGATTCATCCGACTCTCAGCGAATTTCTTACGCTTGGATGTAGTTTGTGACGATTGTTTATTCGAATCTCTCATAATTAAATGGATGGATGATTCATCTCAAATGCGCTCCGCCCTCCATTTAGCACTACAAGGGAACACATAAAATGAGTGGCTTTCCGACTCAAAAGTATTAGAAATACACAGAGATATACTCGTACAATCTTGATGCTTACACGATTGACCCGTTGAGCCGCCGCCTTCTAGGAATGATAAAGATAGAAAAACGTTTATGGGTATATGGTAGGTATCAGGGACGATACTGAAAGACAGGAAGAGAAAGCAAAAGGTATTCCTAGTGCTTGGCGCGACAAAGCCGATTGACCATACCCGAATCCGCATGGCCTCCCGTCTTGCCGAAATCAGGGCCAAAGTGATGTGTTGCATGCTGACTATTTTAACGTCAGCACAGCAGACACACTCAATCACCAGGATCCCTTAATCCAAACGACACGGGTCGCCGCTCATAGCAAACGAGCCGCTCCTCTATTCGACCAGGTTTAATGGTTCCGCAAGAGGGTGGCGACCGGCCAATTCTAACGCAGGTCTGGCACGGGACGGAGGTTAATCATGTTTTGTTTTTAATGATGCACCTTCTTGGACACATGTTTCTATGTAATGGCTGAGAAGTACTTATATCTGATGAGTCCATAATCTCCCTATTGTCAAAACTATTAAACATCACAGACTTTCCACATTATGGCAGCCATCTTGGACATCATCTATGATTAGCAAACGTTAATGCCAAGACTGTTGAGTTAAAAGCACTACGAGTGAATCCATAACTGCTATGAACAATATCACTGAAAATCAATATTCTGGCAGCTATCTTTGAAAACTGTTGTCAATCAAATAAGAACCATATTGTGGCAGCCATCTTAAACATCGTGATGCAACGACAAATCTGTGAAATTATGACACAATCAGATATGTGAATGTGGACAGTTTTACGACAAATCTGTGAAATTATGACACAATCAGATATGTGAATGTGGACAGTTTTTATAGAAAACAATGTATGTTGATATGCTAAATGCATTGTCAAAACTGTTAAAATTACCGAAAATCAATATTCTGGCAGCCTTCTTGGACACCATCTTTCATACACCAGTATATTCAGAATGACTACGGTCAGATAAGTTGCTTTGTGCAATATGTGAAGGAAAAATGCATTTTTGATTCATTTACGGGGCGAAAAGTACCATTATATTGAATTTCTGGAAGACATTTTGGACGCCATCTTGATTTTCTCAAATTCCCCAATGATGACAAGGTGTCATCAGTTGGATTCTTTGAAGACAATGCCTAACCAACACGAATCAGTAAAGAAAAAAACTTTATACCTCATTACCAGGTCAAATTGATTTCCTGCTGGACTATACTAACTCCGGAGCAAAAGAAAAACACCAGTTGGACCCTGGTGGGCCAAGAAACAGACAAGAAGCTCCGGCCCCAACCAACTAAAATGAATAGCTTTATGTCGGGGCCATCATAGAGTCTGACGCCCGACCCACCGGCGTGCAATTAAAGAAGGCAGCATAGTTATCAACCATGATTGGGTTAAAAACTAAGCATGCAGACTGTCGCATAACATTCAAGTTATAACCTATACGTCTGTAACGTGTTATGATTTTTCTGAACTGAAAAGAAAAATCATTAATTCCTTTAAGTTTCTTAAATTTGTAAAACAAGTCACCATAAAATTCAGGTTCCGAAAGGCCCTCACTTAAAAGCGTCTTTAACCCAACATTATATTTAGAAATCAATTCATAGTGTCTATGATAAAATTTAGAAAAGGTTTTTCGAAGTTTATGATACCGATAGCCCTGTTGGAGAAGTTTTGCCGTTAAACATTTATTTCGAGCGTTGAAGTCTGTAACATGATTGCAGACTCTAGCAAACCTAATAAGTTGCGAAATGTATACACCATAAGAAGCACGACGAAGAACGTCACCATTCAAAAAAGGAAAATTTACTATATCAAAATCAAAGTCATCGCGCTTATCATAAATTTTAGAAGAAACAAATCCATTTGCAACAGAAAGATGTAGATCTAAAAAGGGGGCTTCAGTATCTGTGATATTGGCTTTGTTCAACTGAAGTTCAGGTGGATAAATTTGATTGACCATACCTTCAAAATAAGGGTTGTCAATGCTTAGTTGAAGGCGCGTCCACCCCGACGTCGAACACTGCTGACGCTTGGTCAGTGGCAGACTTGTATGCATTGGGCAATTGGGAAGCTTTTTTGAAATTTGAGAACGTGGCGTCGCATCTACTGGTCAGATGAAATTCGTTTTGTTCTGCATTTTACGGACGGGCGTGCTCGTGTTTTGCGTCAACGTGGACAAGATCCCTTCAAGGCAAGTTGCCGAGACCTAAATATTCGGTGGTGGGTCCATCATGGTGTTGGGATCTTTTAGTCATGATCACAAACGATCTTCTATTGTGTCGACAAACTTTGACAGGCCATTGTTATATTAACAATATGCTTCAACCCATTGTGTGTACCCACATTTCAGAGCACACAAAGCTGCGCTCCCCGTATTTCAAGATTACACTGCCGGGGAGAGCATTTACTTTACATTTGAGACAAACAATCACTCTACGCTCTATCCTAGCGTTCTTGAGAAATAGGTTTTCGAACATGTTCAAAATTCAAAAAAAGAAAGACAAAAAAATCTTAAGAAGGTCATATGATTACCATGGGCATGATATGCCAGAGATGTACCGATAAATTTGAGTGAATACGGCCATTAATGTGAATTACGTAAGAAACCGTTTTCTAAAATAATTTGATGCTTAAACAAGACTGCCAGGAGGATCACTTGATCGGTTTAAAAATAATTCCACAACATTTGGGCATATTTAAGGCACTGTCTTTAATCGAGTATATTTGGCAAAATCGTAGGATTGTGTTACGTACGAGAAAATCGGCCTTGAAATCATGAAAATTTCTAAAGGTTGGCCTTAATTCCCACGAAACTTTAGAATGTATTGCGTTTCTGTAATCGTTTGATTTAGTGGGGCTCGGCCTTAAGGAGTCTAGTAGACTAGTACAAGTAACACTGAAACTATTATAGTGTAGTAACTAAAACTTACTGTACGGAATGATGTACGGTTTGTGTGACTTTACACACATGTGTATCAAATATATATTTGTCTTAGGTTATGACGACAAAGAAAACGATCTCCCTAGTGTATTGGTTAGTACATTCTCTTCACAATCCTCAGATTGTGGGTTCAATCCCAATGTCAGACGAATATTTTTTTTCTTTTTTTGTTATTCACTCATGTTATTCATTTTCTTTTCTTTAGGAATTTAGTCGGAAAATGAAATAAAAGTTCGCACCTTAAAATTAAAAATTAAGATGTGTTCACTCAAATGATAATAATGCGCATTCAAAGGCCCAAACTGGAAAGCGAATCATTATTGTCAGTTTTCATCTTTAGTTACCTGTTTAAGAATTTTGGTATATAATAAAAATTAAAACCGAGATCCTTTAAGAGCAGTGAACATATTAATAAGAAGGGGATGGGCCATACCGCGGTTTCGGCTACTTAAGCCTCTTCAGTGACTCTACAGTTTTGGCAACGTGGTGCCAAAGAGAATTGCCGTAAATTTTATAATCATTTTCGCGATCATTTCATCCATACTGAACAAATGTGAAAATACTACACGTAGTATTTGCCGCTTGTTTCATTTGATTGCAAAACATCCATAACATATGGTATTTCCTTTAGTTTGGTAGTCCCTATATTTTGAATTAAGGTTGAGTTGTGTTAAGCATCTAAAATCTAAGGGGTCTTATAAACAGCCATGGTTATTCCACCAATCTTTGTGGAAAATCAGACAGTCACAACAAAATTTGTTAAGCGTAATGTTCTCGACTTTTTACGTATGCGTCGCATTAACATATGTAACAGGTGTATTATAAAAAATACCATTAATTTTTAAACTTCCACACGATGTCAATGTACAACTTGAAACGAAACAAACGTAGCGTTTTCAGTTTTGTTCAGTATATATGTCGCATTTAAAACAGCAGTCACACTGTAGCGTATAACCCAAATTAAACGCGCGCCGGGTGTATGAACCAGAGGGCCAATGGTCCTGTAAACGCTCACCTGAGATCTGCTTCATATACCAATAAACATATTTGAATATTATGGTATTTAACCCCACTGCAGGGGCAGATGAAGCCCTTGGGCCATTTTTTTTTTCAGAATAATCAATATCATGTCCATTTGCCAATTTCCTGCTGATTTTCCCCTTCAAATAACATTTTAAAAGAAGATGAGCCCCTGGGGTCCATTTTTTCAGAATCATTAAATTTCAGTCCTACTGCCCATTTCCTGCAAGACTTTCACTTAAAATGACATTTTAAAAGTTTTCCCCATTCAAATGCATTGACGACCTATGTTGACCTTGCCATAAAATAGATCAAGGTCACAGGGTCATGTTTTATATATACATTGTAGTACTTGAGTCATCCATACTTTATGCAAAGTTTCATTGAAATCGGTTCACCGGTTCTGGAGAAGAAGATATTTTAAGGGTTTTTACGATATATGGGCATGGCGGCCATCTTGGCCATATCCTACCCAACCATACCCTATCCTACTTTTGTGACTTTTATCACCTACATATAAATAATAAGAGGCGGCCCCGTGGCCGAGCGCTGTTTCTAAATCACTCGATCATCTCACCGCTGTGTCTGGTGTGGGCTGAAGCCCCGCTCCGGCCACATGTGAGACAAGCCAAGTTCTACTAGCGGGTGTGCCAGGTGGTTTTTCTCGGGGTTCTCCCGTTTTCGCCCCTGCTACTGATTAGCCCGTCTCATATGAACTTAAATAATCTTGAAAGGGACGTAAAACTGAATAAAAAATGACGTGCTTTGCATGTATCAATTAAAATTTATGATCCATGACCATGACCTCGAGGTCACTCATGCAGGTCGTGATGGTACAGCATTAAACTTCACAGACATGCAAAGAATCAACTTGTTTCATATACATATTCAAAAGACAGGCGAGCTAAAAGGGAAGGAGGCATGCACAGTAAAATAAGAAAAAGCGGATTCATTATGAAAACATGCCCACGCAATAAACAGATAATGTTTTAGCTTTAAAAGTTGAAAAATTTTAGCTGAAATTTTTTAATGTTTTTCTTACTTTTGCTTAAAAAATAGATTGTGGGTACACGTAAGAATACCAACAAATAGATTGTGGGTACACGTTAGAACCGCATCGCGGAGGCGGTTCTAACGAGTACCAACAATCTATGTTTTTGAGCAAAAATAAGAAAATTAGGTATACCCCTGCAAACCCCAGTTTTGCTATATAAAATTGGGATAAAAGGGAGTATACATTACACGGACATGTTTTCGTGATGTTAAATATACTCGGGTGGTAGTCAAGTGCATTAACCACCAGGCCATGGAATTTGTTAAAGGACTTGTGTATTTAAAACGAACACATTGTTAGTTTTAGCACATACAAACATGCGATAAAGTACATAGTTCATAACAGTGGAAATGACGTCAATGTTTCGCTTGACTGCCCGACTAAGCTGGGTGGATCTAGCTTCAAAACTGTTACTGTGCAGCATTTTTGTGATATAATAGGTATTAAAGGTATAATTTGTATCCGCCACCAATAGTTTACTAATTTAGTTAGTAAGCCAATCCTTACTTGTACTAGTCTACTACCCTTCCCAAATAATACTTCATATAATATTTTGTTGCAATAGACTTGCTGGTCTGAGAGATATTTATATTTGAAAATGTGAACGCACGCATGGACGCACGGACAACGAACATCCTATACATGATAAGCACAATCCTTTGGCTCATATGAGCTAGCCTAAAATTCAAACAAAAATGAAACAGTGTGTAGAAACGATGTAAGGGGTCTTAATGATACATCACAGACACATGTCAGTATGAAATTTACACCAGATTTGTGCATTTAATGGAACAAACGTCGAGTGTTAGTATACACATATGAATTTTAATCTATATTTTGTAGGTATTTGTTAAATTCGACTCAATGAGGCGATCAATCGAATTTTAATAACTAAATAAACGTCGTAAGCAATATAGAATTATGTAGTAAAATATAATGCGAGCCTTTAGCGGAAAACGACATATATAACATACCGAGGTTTCCATCTACCATGTTTCGTGTACGAAGCGAATATGATATTTTAAACAAACGTCAGCCAAAAATGTTAATCTTCTTTGATCAACTTTAAAACTGTACTGCATTGCGAGTTATCGCTGAAACTGCGTTATGGATATGGCGAGGGTCATTAAACAATTAACGTAAACAATTGTAAGCTACAAATACAAATTTACAGTGAAGAATCTAATCATAAGCTGTTAGAAATAAGATATAATTTTAAGATCCTTCGGAAGCAGTTTCAGGTAGTGAAGACCCCCACCCCCAACCGGCAGTGCCTCGTACACTATAGACATACAGACAACATAAGATAAATCACAGCAGTACCGTCTTTGATCCACAACTCTCACCTTCAGTCTGCTGTAATTCTAAAATATAGTAATATTAGTAAAAAATAAAAATAAATAAATAAATAAATATTTGGTTTAACTGGTTGATAACACTACACATAAAATCACATAGTACATGCATTTGTTGAATGTCTAGTATTTTAAATTTCATTTTAAAATATACTAGCAAAACGAGCCAACACAACAGTGGATTGTAATATCCTTTTTAATTATACCGTCCAAACATTCGTCGGAATATTAAAAAAAATAAAATCATAACATTAAACTTAAGTTTTTCTCACCTGCTAAGGCACCACGAATCACTCGATTTAACAGGCAGTATGCATGTTAGAAATGAAATAAAGGGAATTTTCTGATATTCGGCGTGTGACTTTTATTCGTATACCTGAAACATAAACTTCGAACATTTGATGTTTATGAAACACTCAAACGCATTTGAGCATAAAACAAAACCTTTAAGAGCAGTGAACATATTAATGAGAAAGGGTATGGACCATACCGTGGTTTCGACTATAAAAGTCTCGTCAGTGACTCTATTGACAACATGGAGCCAAAGAGAATTACTGAAATTTAGCAACTTTCAACAGGGCAGTCGATACAAAGACTAGTATTATCTAAATGGGACCAAATATGTTAATATTTGTTTGAAAAATGAATCTTAACCGATAATAAATTTGATTTCTCAGAATATCCTCGCTGATCTCAAAGGACCAAAAAGAAAATATAACCTGCACAATGGATGATGTACGGGGAGACTTTTAGGGCCGCCACACGGCACAACACCAACCGCAGTAATAGCAAATAAGTGTGGTATTCTATGTAAGTTAGATTTAAATTTCAAGGATCGCTGATCAGTTAGCATTACATGATACACGTGATGTATGCGAAAATTGGATCACAACAAAATTCAAACAATAAGTTTAACCCATATTTGACAAATGCATTTTCCCATCGTTACCATTTGGGTAAGTCCACTTTCATTTTTAGGGGCATCAAGAGTGATTTTTAAGTTGTATTCAGTTTTTCGATGAAAATTCTCTAAGCAAACAGAATAGCCCCAGATGGGACGCCGCGTTCTGCGGCGTCACATATAGAGCTATTCTGTTTGCCTCTGTCCCATAAAAGGGACGCCAGGCTTAAATGAGTTAAGACCTAAATTAGTTCATTTTTTGGAACTGTGCTTGTTAACATTTCTTAGCAGCACAAATTTTCAGTTTCAGAATTAAAATGAATGGAAACCTTTGTTCTAGCGATTTGTTTGCATTTTGAATTTGCTTTGAATGAATATGCTTTCATGAGCGAAACATGAGTGGAAATTACAGACACATTATGAAAACGTGCCCATGTACTATACATTTTTAAGTGTAATAGTTGTTGTGTAAAAGTGGGGTTCAAGGGGGTATACATGTCACGGACGTTTTTTCCTGATACATGAGATTGGAAGCACATACGCCTTCTGTAGGTCCGTAGGAACAGTCTGTACTCATAAACTAGGGGAAAGATACATGTATAATGATTAATATACTCCTCCTAAACAATCCGGTCACCCAATTGTGCTGCAACTCCCCAACAAATAAACGAAAATTGTGTTCTATTGCTAGTAAATTTGAAATACTTGACAAAATCGAGTGTATAAACAGCCATTTCGCATGCAGTGTGTGCCAATTGCGCATGCTCAGTTTAAAACGTAGATGTTATATCGTATTTATAGGGTACAGAAGGGTGAGGAATCTGGAAAAGGTCACTCCATTCTGTCGACTAGCCCATGCTACCTTCCTCAGGATACAAATGCAGTGTAGAAGCCTCTGTGTTGTCTAATAGTAAAGCTTATCGCCGCTTTTTTGTATTCAGGGGTCATGGTTTCGATCCGGGGCCCCTACAGACCTTCAGATAACATTTTCAGCGTGCTCTATCTCCATATGACATAACATGTTAATAGGACGTAAAAGCAAAATTAATCACAGTTTATGGTTGGGAATATGATAGTAAAGGGTATGAGCATACCAAACAAGTTAATAACAAAATATACAGAATGAAAAAAAAAAAAAAAAAAAAAAAAAAAAAAAAAAAAAAAAAAAGATTTTCAATTCTTACGACTTTGGATGACCGGATTTTTTTAGTATTACAAAAGGCTATAAAAGCCACGTAATATATGGTCATACGCACAGGGAGCCTGTTTTTACGACTAAAATGGTATTCGTGTGCAAGGATTAGGAAATGGCGATAATTCTGTGCCAAAATGATTTCTTCACTCACTGACATCAAGTCACTATGACGCAAAACAATGTAAAATATATAGACATACGTATCTCTAACAAAAATTATCTTTTTCGGAAAAAGGCACATTTGTAACTTGTTTTCTAATTAATGCACTCAGAGCTACACAGCGGATTTTTTCACAAATTGGCGTATTTTTATGTCATTATTGCTCTCCAAAAATTCCAATTGACATTTAATGTTCAAACATGATATAACCACAACTGACAAGTAAATGCTAGTCATGTCCATCCTGGTTTCTCCATTTGAAGTATTTTAAGACGCATTAATGGTAGCATCATTATTCGATGTAATTAAAAATTGGAAACATTTTGTCTAAAATAACTTGGCTTGGGCAGCATTAGTTAGCAAAGTAATGCATTGTCATTAGCATTAAGACTGATTTGGAACATTGACATAAGCATTGTCATTTGCTAGTTTATAAAAACAATGCATTGACATTAGCATTATTTGACAAAATAATGCATTGGCATTGGCATTAGTTTTCAGGTTATTTTGCGATAGCGAATTGAACCAGTGCAATGATTGGTTGTACATTGCCGATTCTGGTACTTCAAAGTTATTCATGGTAAAGATGATCAACTCAGTAAAAGATCATGAACTGATGTATCAAATTATGAATCCATCAATTTAAAACCTAGTTTCCATACTGAAACGCACTATTGATCTTTTGGTTGTACAGTTATAATCTTAAATTCTGTTATTGTGAAATGATGCTGTTCAATAGCATGCCTCAATGGATGTAGTCACCTGACAAAATATCTTCATAAAATGACACAGTTAACTGCAGATTATTAAGTGACACTGTTTGTAACACACACAATACTGCTAGGTAACAGCCAAAGGCAAACAAACGAGTAATTTTATATTACTGATAGTTCCAAGGCGATACTTCTGTGGTGGTTCTTTCGTTTTATTTCTTGGTGTTTAAATAATTTTTGTGCTGTTGGCGCCTTATGTATGTTTTCATATTTTAGTTAAGTTTAGGTAATTGAGTGGCCACCTATTGGGAAAATAGCTGCCCATTCGGCTTACGATATGTTTTCATGGTATATGTACCTGATTGTTAATTTAGTTTTTCCCATCTCGGGTTTTGGAGTGGGAATCTTTTTCTGATTGCGCCTTTTCCTGATCTTTGCCTGCTTGTACTTTCTCAAGTAACAATATTAAAGTGGCAATTTCTCACACCTTTTGAAATAGTTTGTAAACAGGGTCCTAATTAATGAATTTAGACTTAAAATGTTTTCAGATAAAGATAAGAATAAAAACAAAGTTGCGTTGGCTGTGGAACTAAGTATAATTTGAAGCTGTCTTCGAACTAGGGGAAATACTGTAACTTGTTGTATTTTGCACCAATAATTGCTCCTTACAACAATATATAAGGGTATTTTTAAATGTTGTAAACACATCCAAAACTAATTTCATAGAACTATCCTGAGTCTTGAATGAGTATCTGTGGTGAGCAAATGTGTAACAAAAATTGCCACGGCGCACTAAACAACCCTCAAGTAAAATATAGCAGAAGAATGGGACTTCATTTGGCAGAGTTTACTGGCTGGTTTAATTGAGCGGTAATTAAATCAATTGTGTCGCAAACAAAACAACTGATAACATACTAAACATTTAAATAATGCACAGGTGTGCATTACAATGTCTGATTACAATCATCTAAGGTTATTGTTGCGTATTAATGATATTCATTTACTATACAGAGGTACTACACGATATAGGATAGTGGTTTGTCATTCATTACGCTTATCATGAGATTACCTTTGTTGTTTTAACTGAAATACCACGGTAAGAATAATGTTTCATACCTTGACATAAACTGTAGGAGGCATGCGAAAATTGATAAGACTTTGAAAAACTCCCATAGAAAGACGAGTAGTTATACAGTTATTTTTCGAAGACAATTTAGCTATATTCTAACAATGAAAAGGCCATACTAACACGCTCTTCGGCCAAAGTTCGTACTTATATGAATTGAATATGGAATGTGAAGACGGGTCACGCCGGATAGAACCGTAACAAAGGGAACTAACTCTGTACTGACCGCTGTATTCGATATACGAGGGTTGTTGCGAATCGTATCAGAATTGCTGAAAATAGATGGCATTCTACAAGATAAAATACGTTGATATTGTGGTGAACTTCTCATTGAAACAGTTAAAAACAATAAAAAAGATTGGGTATCAAAAGTTGGTTCTGATTGAATTGATGGAACTCTTACCTCATAAAGACAAAACCCAGTTGAATGAAACCGCACTATACGTGTCCAATGCTCTCACCAATGCAGTTCAGACGTTATTACTCAAGAAATTACGAGAGATCTCCTCCGCGCTAATTTCTGAGTCTGTTCTTGATGACTTGGATACGACCATGCTACCACCAAGTCAAGAACATGCAGACGTGCGTCGTAATGAAAACAAAAATGAATTCACTGACAATGATAACGAAAACACAAGTATTTATAACGATGGCCAAAGTCGAGCACTAGATGATAGTATCACGCTGATAAATCAAACAGCAGAAACTTCAAAAGACAAATCCACGAAATAAGATAACAAGGACAAAACTAGGTCTAAATGCTGCGATACATGTACAATTAAACCCGAACTCCGAAGGCCGTATCCCATGACAAGATGATCCCTTTGTATGGGTTGGTGTCATGATCAGTGTGTCGGGTTGGAGAAAGATGAACCGATTGGTATATGGTTGTGTGTATCGTGTCCCGATTGTATACAAGACAGTCATATTGACGTTCAAACGGAGGTTTAAGATCTAATGTATTTCACACTTTTAAATACATTATCAACTGAAGTTGGTGAAAACATCCAAGGTATGAATGTTAAACTCACTACCCTGAGCAAGCAAATTACCTGCAATGATAAGAAACTTTCTGAGACCTTATCGTCCGTAAATGATATGTCCAAAAATCTGAAAAGGTACAAGTAGGCAATGATCAGGAAACGGCACAAAAGAAAACAAGTTTTGACCAGAAAGCATGCCAACTTCTGAATAAAACTACCACAATAATTGATAAACTAAAAGCGCAAGGTAAAACATTAAATCAAACACTAACATATCATTGTGCTGGACCTGAACAAGATAAAAACTCAAATTGGAATCCAAACTCAACTATTTCTTCCCAACATGCTGATAACAGTGACAACGAAACCCATAAAACAAAATGGAAATAACAAATCACAAAATAAGCAGAATAAAATCACATCACACCCGACTCAACCAAGTGCGCACCGAACACCAAAAGTTGAATATACTGAAACAATTATTGACTTAACATCGTCTACACAAGGGTTGGGCAATGCATTAAATTATTGGCAATGCATTAGCAATGCACTGCCAATATATCAGCAATGCATTAGCTGTTTCTCAACTAATGCTAATGCCCAAGCAAATCATTTTTGGCATAAGATAGGTACAAGTAGGCAATGATCAGAAAAATGTGCAATCAGAAAGAAATTTCCACTCCAAAAACCGAGGCGGGGAAACACAATTGACAATTAGGCACTTATACTTAGAGAACATATCGTAAGCCGAGTGAGCAGCTATTTCCCAATAGGCGGCCACGCAGTTACACAAGCTTAACTAAAACCATGAAAACACACACAAGGTTTAAACAGCACAAAAATCGACTCCAAAAATAAAACAAATAGAACCACAAAAGAAGTATCGCCTTGGAACGATCAGAAATATAACCTCACCCTCATCTTCTGCAGTGGTTCACAACATTTAGTTCGTTTTCGGTCCTCATGGCGAATCTCATGGACAAACAAATAAATCATGATATCAACTATGATGAATCAATACCGAGGACTCACAGATTCAATAAGCTGCCCGACGATGGATGTCCCTGGGCGCCGAATATCTCACTGAAATCCGGAGCAGAAGAACTCCGCTCAGCTGAACCCCGGCGAGCCAAGCAACAGACAAGGAGCTCCGGCCCAAACCAATTAAATTGAATAGCTTTAAGTCGGGGCCATCATAGAGTCTGACGCCCGAACCACCGGCGTGCAATTAAAGAAGGCAGCTTAGTTATCAACCATGATTGGGTTAAAAACTAAGAATGCAGACCGTCGCATAATATTTAAGTTATACCCTATAGAACAATGATTGTTCTAATGCATTACTTTTTCAAATTTTGCTAATGCATTAGCATAAGAATCAGCATTAGCAAGAAAAATAAGATATAATAGTTGATCCGTTGTAAGAACCAGATGCACCACGAGGACCGAACTACTAAAACATGTTGTGAACCAACCATTGTAGAAAGTGAGGGTGAGGTTAGGCGCCTGTAAAACTGGTTTAAGCCCCCCAGTAATTTTATATTACTGATCATTCCAAGGCGACGGGAGCTAATTTGACCTACCTTGCATCCCCCCAGGACAATTTTTCATGGGTGCCAAATCGTTCATTGGGACCCCAGAAATGCAAAGAATTTTTGTCCTCAAAGATAAACTCAATTGCACTATGAAAAAATGCATGGTTTCCATGGCAACCATTAACACGATTCTTAAGCATGGGGATGGTCATAGAAAATTGATCAAATACCGACTGTTACTTATCCTAGACCACTGAAATTGGTCTCATTTTAAAGCTTAGACATAGCCCTTTTATCCTATAGTAAGTAATGCAAATTTTCGAATTGGCATATTCATGAATTTTAATGAAAACATTAAAAATTACAGAAAAATCGTTAAAAACCCATAAATAAACTAATTTCAGACCCAAACTGTCATTCTGACACTTTATTATTGAACCAGTAATATCATATGGGAAATTTATTGATGACCTGGGCCTATATGATCATTATCTCATTTGCATATTCATGAATATTAATGAAATTGATAGAAATTGAGGAAAAACGAGGGAAAGAATATCTCCATTGCAAAGTATTGGATAGGTTATAAGGTCTATCTTTCATCCCTGGGACAAATTCTGAATGCTGCCAGTGTGGTCAGAGGGACCGCCTTAATGCCATAAAATATTGTCCTCAATGATAAACATGTTTGCATGATGTAAAATGACCTAGTCTCCACACCAACCCCTAGTGTGATTCTACAGAATAGGGTGTACCTACAAAAATACATCACACCAATAGCGTGCTCTAGGATACTATAATTGGTCTGATAGTGATGCATGAACCTAACAATTTAACCTTGATACCTTATATTTTAATCATTGAATTAGCTTATTCATGAAAATTAATAAAAAAAAGACATTAAAAATGGAGAAATATCGATGAAAAATAGGGGCTATACATACAAAATCGCTTGTACAAGAGCTATTAATAAACCCAAGATGCTGAAATAGGTTTCAAATGAATGCTATTGCAATGTACTATGACCCTGAAGTATGATTTAAGAATAATCTGTTTTTCAGTTTCATGGATTTTCATAAAAACTTAAGAAATTTAAGGGAACAAGTTAAAAACTTATATGGGTTAACCTACAAAATGACTTGCATCTCAGCAGTCAAAAGCCCTATATTGCTAAAAATGGTATCAAATGGTTTCTATGGCAATATTAAACCATCCTGTACTACAATATTTGAGTTATTAGATATTTTGTTTGAAGAAAATTAACACAACTTTTTGAATTTAGTGAAAAAATACAGAAAAATAATGGGGGGTATACGTAGAAAAACGCATATATCTTGGCTACTGAAAGACCTAGAGAGCTATAATTGGTATCAAATGATTGCTAGGACAATGTTCTATGACCATGTAATCAGCAATATATAACATCAGCTATTATTGTTGTATGGATATTAATGAGACTGTCATAAATAAGAGAAAAATCAATGAAAAATGATGGGGTACGCCAACCAAATCGCTAATATCTCATTTACCAATAGCCATAGAGAACTCAAAATAGCATTAAATTATTGCTAGGACAATGTATTATTGCCAGGTACTCAGATATTTGAATCATCTTCGCTGGCAAGCAAGATTTAATAAATTTTGTTTAAGCACAGCCTTCAATTTTCTGTTATTTTCACAATTTTTCAAAACTTTATGTAACATTCAGAAAATTTTATAACATTTTGTTAAACTATCAGACTACATGGCTATAGTGCATTCTCCTAGCTATCTATTGGTACCATTTTCAGCACTCTACGGATATTAGCAGTTGAGAAATAAGCATATTTGTTGGTGTACCCCTTCATTTATTGTCGATTTTTCTCTTATTTATGACAATCTCTTGAATATACATACACCAACAATAGTTGATGTTTATATTGCAGATTACATGGTTATAGAACATTGTTCTAGCAATCACTTGATACCAAATATAGCTCTCTAGGGCTTTCAGTAGCCAAGATATATCCGTTTTTCTACGTATGCCCCCATCATTTTTCCGTATTTTTTACTAAATTCAAAAGGTTTTGTTAATATTCTTCAAACAAAAAATCAAATGACTTAAATACTGTAGTACAGGATGGTATGATATTGCCATAGCCACCATTTGATACCATTTTGAGCACTATAGGGATTTTTATTGCTGAGATGCAAGTCATTTTGTAGGTTTACCCATATAAGTTTTTAACTTTTTCTCTCAAATTTCTTAAGTTTTCATTAAAATCAATGAAATTGAAATTCGGATTATTCTTATATCGTACTTCAGGGTCATAGTACATTGCAATAGCCTTTATTTGAAACCTCTTTCAGTATTCTGGGTTTATCAATAGCTCTTGTACAAGCGATTTTGCATGTACACCCTTATTTTTTCCACGATTTTTCTCCAATTTAGAATGTTTTTTTTTATATTAATTTTCATGAATAAGCAAATTCTATGATATAAATATAAGGTAGCAAGGTTAAATTGTTAGGTTCATCACTATCAGACCAATTATAGTATCCTAGAGCATGCTATTGGTGGGATGTGGGTGTTTTTGTAAGTACCTCCTATTCTTTAGAATCGCACGAGGGGTGGGTGAAGACTGTCATTTTACGTCATGCAAATGTGTTCATCATTGAGGACAATATTTTATGCCATTAAGGTGGTCCCTCTGACCAAACTGGCAGCCATGGGAATTTTTTTAATGGATGCAAGATAGACCTTATAACCTATCCAAATCCTTGCAATGGATATAGTTTTTCCCTTGTTTTTCCTCATTTTTTTGACATTTTTATTAATATTCATGAATATGCAAATGAGATAATTTTCATATAGGCCCAGATCATCAATACATTTGTCATATAATATTACTGGTTTAATAATAAAGTGTCAGAATGACAGTTTGGGCCTGAAATTAGTTTATTTATGGATTTTTAACGCTTTTTCTGTCATTTTTAAAGTTTTCATTAAAATTCATGAATATGCAAATTCAAAAATTTGCATTACTCACTGTAGGATGAAGGGCTATATCTAAGCTTTAAATTGAGACCAATTTCAGTGGTCTAGGATAAGTAACAATGGAGATGTGGTCAATTTTCTATGACCACCCCCATGCTCAAGAATCGCTTTAATGGTTGCCATGGAAACCATGCATTTTTTCATAGTGCAATTGAGTTTATCTTTGAGGACAAAAATTCTTTGCATTTCTGGGGTCCCAATGAACGATTTGGCACCCATGAAAAATTGTCCTGGGGGGGATGCAAGGTAGGTCAAATTAGCTCCCGGGGTTCATAGATTAATAGATTCATACACATATTATTAGTTGAAAAATGTGTATAAATTAGAAACACCAATAACGAGAACTTACCTATGTATAAGAAATGATTTTCCTTATTTCATGCTTATATTTGTACCACTGCAGGAGCTAAGGGCGAGGTTAGGGTCCTGTCACACTGGTTTAAGCCCCCCAAATAGTTTTATATTACCGATCGTTCCAAGCCTTCTGTTATACTGGGTTCCTACTGTATCGCAGTACTTATTTGTAAACGGAAAATAGTAAATGCACAAAATCAATAATTGAAATTTATTCTACCTCAGCAACTCCCAAAATCCTTCCTCTGTAACAATATTATGATGAAAATTACAAGAAATTTATAAATATTTCGTGACTTCCGCGTTTGTGCGGCCATGTTGTTTTCTACCGGTGTAGGTCATGTGACTTCTGTATCGCGGGGTTTACCTAAAATGCGAATGTCAAAGTATGAGACGCCGAATATGCCTGATTTTTTTCCAACTTCTCAATTATAGATATAGCTATCAATAAATGATATAAAAGACATTTGAACAAACCACAACATCTTAAAATATGAACGGAAATTTAACAAACGTATTTTCACAGTTATTTTTCATACAACAGTTTAGTCCACTTTGGGGAGACAGTGAGGGCACCTAAATTCAGTCCCTTCAGCAACATGCCTGACATCTGTACAGAACCTGAGATGTGTCCAGTGCTTGCAAATGTCACACTCAGCCCACTCAACGAATGTCACCGGCACTGATCATTCTTTTTAAAGCTTCTGGTTCCCACAAGTCACATACACAACATTTGACTTGCTCGTCTTCAGTTGAATAGTCGCTCTCTGTATCCTCTGCTGTTTCAAGGTTGATTGCACCACCATTCTTATTGAGACCGGACGTGCCTGGGAGGGGTTCAGGGATGATTGCTGACTTATTTGTTGCCTTGGATTTTGCTTTTTTCGATTTAACTTCAGCAATGACAACAGTTTTTGAGAGCTGCTGCTTCTTAGACATGTTGGATTTCCTTGATGTCGAGTTATGTATAGCCTTTGATTTTGTCAATTTTGGGTCCGTTTTCGATTTCTTTGATTCTTGCTCTTGAAGTATATCCATGACAGATTTCTTATGAAGACTTCCAGCAAGAAAAGGCGGGACAAACTTGCGATTGGGCTTTGACTTTATCACACTTGTGATTGTCCTCGTCTGGAAGAAGTCTACCGGTTTGGATTGGAGCTCAGTACTGGTAGAAACTTCAGGTTGTTCTGTATCAGGAACGTGTTGATCATCTTGGTTTTGATTGTTTTCTTCGGCATCATCGTCACTTGGTTTCCTGCACGGTGTGTCGATTTCATTGTCTCGAGTAGTTTCATTATTATCTGGAGTCTCATCATATATAGTGGCCGGGGCAATTTGGGAAGCAGTGATAACTTTGCGGTTGAAAGGGTATATCCCAGTTTTCTTAAATGCAGATGTCAGGTTTTCCGCTGTTAGTGACTTGATGTAGGGTTTTGCAGTCAGCTTTGCCACGTCATACTTTGTCACTGTAAGTCCCGGGTGGCGTTTCATGAAGTCCTGGCATTCCTTATAGTACATGGTCTTGAATGGTCCGAATATACCGACGTCCAGAGGCTGTGTCAAGTGGCTGGTGTGGGGTGGGAGCACAAAAAGAATGACATTGTTCCATTGTGCCCAGTCAGTAAGAGTTAGGTTAACATGTGACCGATGGCCATCATACAGGACAAGTGTTGGCTCTGTTGACGATCCTGTTGAAACGCTTGAATATCTCAAGAAATGGTCATTCAGGTAGGTCTGAAATACTTGCGAATTTGACCATCCACTCTTTGACATAGTACCAGCTGCGCCTGTTGAAGCCCCATCAAGGAAATCATCGTTCCAACGAACCCCGGGAAAAACGTAATATGGTGGCACACTGTTCCCTAATGCATTACCGGCAGCGATGCATGTGACAGTGGAACTCCTTGGTGATGTCACGGCCTGTGGATTGGTCCCAACATTGCACACGATTTTCGGAGGCGAGTGTTCTGTTGAAACGCCGGTTTCGTCGATGTTATAGATCCTTTCCGGCTTATTTGTTAAATTGTTTGTAGTCAAGATATTGCCAAGTTCAGAATAATAATTGTTAATCACGTCACCGGATGCCGACTTGGCTCTAGAAATAGACAGTTTCTGTGGCTTCACAACTTTTAGTTCAGGCCAGCGCTTCAGGAACCCGTAAAACCAGCAGTTGCTCAGTTGTTCTGATGATGGCACTTCCCTTCCCAATGACTGAGCATAGTCCCGGGCCATGTATTGAATTCCGGACTTGTTATATCCGTAGCCAATGTCCGCCATATAACTAATGTGGGCCACAAGTTTCTGTTCTTCGTCAGCCGTCATCAGAGTTGCATGCCCCGCTCTTGCATCAACGTCCACATTGCCGCGTGTCCTGTCCCTCAGTGTAGATTCGGGTACACTATATCGTCTAGCAGCCTTGTACACGGACATCCCTCCTTGGGTAGACTCATATGCCCTCGCCAAATTGCTACGGTCGTATTGTAACCGCTTTCTCACGGTGTAGCATCCTGAAAATAGAAAACAAATAGTGCTTAAAGTAAAGAATTTTCTACCTACTGCTATGACGACTATGGGTATATCAATAAAGTACAATTTGAAAGTTTAAACACCATGGGTAGGTCCTAACATACACCAGTAACACTCTGAATATTTTGGTGTTCAGTGGTATTTTTGTTAATGGAATTTATTTGCGCTATTTAGCTCTTTTAAAATGATTTGCACTGTAGAATTTGTAAAATTTAATATAAGACACTTATTGCGTCCCATACTTTGTGCGCTCTCGGAAAATTTTCCATATAAGGAGATAACGTGACCTGGCTATGGCACGTGACCTCTGAGGTCCAGACGACAGATCCCGGCTCGAAGAAAATAAAAACAACGGGTTTTAGAGGAACTAAGGGGACATTTCATGGGAAGGGGGTAACCAGTATTCGCAGAAACATATTTTCTACACGATTTTTGTATAGGTTTAAAAACACCTACCAGAATTTTTGACATTTTGATCAATTTTCTCTGGAGTTGACAGTTTGACGTTTGCCTCGAAAGATGCCGAACGTAAACAAACGGTAGGGGGCGTTACTCTCGAAAATTCACGTGATATGTAAATGACGCGATACAGAAGATGACGCGATACAGTAGGGTCGGAGTATACTTCTGTTGTGGTTCTAATTAGTTTATGTTTGGAGCCGATTTTTTGTGCTGTTTGAACCTTATGTACGTTTTCATAGTTTAAGTAAAGTTCAGGTAACTGAGTGGCCGCCTATTGGGAAAAGCTGCTCACTCGGCTTACGATATATTCTCTAAGTATAAGTACCTAATTGTCAATTTTTCCTCCCGCCTCGGTTATTGGTGTGGGTATTTGTTTCTGATTGCACATTTTCCTGAACATTGCCTACTTGTACCTTTTGAGACAAATTTTTGCATTACGAAAACATATGTGGTTAGATACAGGTACTTTATGGTGAATTTGAACAAATCCTGATAGCTAATTTATTTGTATTTACAAGTCTATTTTGATAGTGACAGTTACGGATATATACAGATAGGATACAGATATTGCCGGCCACTTTCGTATAGCGACGTTTTCTATTGCGTTAGAAACCACGGCTTTTGGCCAGTCTCACTAGTACATAAGGATGCCTACGTACAGATCTTTCGCACCTATCCATCCAATCCGGTACGAACCGCATCTTATCCGCAATCGCCCTTATCTATGCGTATCGTGTGCTTAGGACATCCAATAGCGTGTATTTATATACTGAAGGAATACAGAAACGCAACAAACACATTGCGTCACTAAAAGCATGCTTTGTAAAGCAAGTATGTGGTGTAACTGAGCTTAACTGAGCTTATAATATAAAAGCAATATCTAAACGTAAAATTACAACAGACTGAGCCACAATGTCGGTTACAAATGCTTAATGGCGTACGCGTAACCACACTGACCTACTTAAGCACAACATGTTACCATGAAAAGTAAATGTCAAATTTAAAAAACCAAAACCAATATTTTGTTTCAAAAACCCCTAAGAGTGATTGCAGATGTAACCATTGATCAGTTGGTAACATTTGGTTATGTTATGGGACGTTTAACGTCACCAACGTCAATTGAAAAAATGAGTCAAAAGCCAGTTAAATTTCATTCGGCATGCGTTATATTCAATAAAATGATTATTTATGTAAACATTATGACCTATGAACTTCAGACGCCAATAAAACGTCCATAATAACGTCAAAATCCAACATAGTGCATTTTAATGACTCACATTATGTTTTTCAAATTTTTGGATTTCAAAATGATTAATAGCCAAAAGTTTTATTACAGTGCGTAAATCATGTGTTCACTCAAAGCATATACTCCGTTTCGCTTCTTTACATAACGTGATACTCGTACTGTTAAACGAACGTCAAAACAAAAGCTCCGATTGCCCATTTCTACGGTGCCTGTGGCGTCACTGTTGATTAAAAAGCACGTCGTGTCGTATGTCGGTTCGATATACACCGTTTAGGTACAAATGACAAAAAATCGAATAATTTAAATGACGTTAACAACTCATTCTTTGTTATTGTTCACTTCAGCATCCCGTTAATAAGATTTAACGCAACATGGGACGGTACCTAAGTATACAATGGTGTTAGTCTTTATTGCACATTATCAAAAGGTACAAGTAGGCAAAGATCAGGAAAAGGCGCAATCAGAGAAAGATTCCCACTCCAAAAACCGAGGTGGGAAAAAACCAAACTAACAATCAGGTACCTATACCATGAAAACATTTCGTAAGCCGAATGAGCATCTATTTTCCCAATAGGTGGCCAATCAGTTAACGTAACTAAAAATATGATAACATACATAAGGCGCCAACAGCACAAAAATATTAAACACCAAGACATAAAACAAAAAGAACCACCACAGAAGTATCGACTTGGAACGATCAGTAACAAAAAGTTACTGGCGGGCTTAAATCGATTTTACACGGCCGTAACCTCACCTTCAGCTTCTGCATTGGTTCATAACATTTAGTTAGTTTTTCGGTCCTCGTGGTGAATATCTAACTAGTCAATGAATCATCAAGAACAAACAAATAAATCATGATTAACATCATGATGAATCAAAATCCAGGACTCACAGATTCAGTAAGCTGCCCGACGATCGAGATCCCTTGGCGCCGAATAACTTACTAACTCCGAGCAAAAGAAAAAAACATCAGTTGGACCCCGGTGGGCCAAGCAACAGACAAGAAGCTCCGGCCCCAACCAACTAAAATGAATAGCTTTAAAGCCAGATGTACGTAATTGACCTCACGGTAGAATTTTTTTATTTTTTGCATGCGAGTGTATTTTGATGACCTACATACGAAAATGAAAAGAAATCGATACCGTTCCGAGCTTGTTTTCGAGATATTTGCCTTCAAAGTCGCTAAATTTGAGAGCGAAAATACATTGACGTCAACGTAAAATGCGATTTTTAGACCCCTTTTTTTGTTGATTTTCTTGATATATTTTAAAAAATCCACGGTAGGATTTTTTAAAAAACTGATATGTGATAGAGAAATTTCTGAACGACAGGTAGATAACGCGAAAGTCCATAGTTACCGGATTCGTTTTCCTGCTATAAGCGTAAGAATGTAGGTAGTCGTTGCTGAATTCAGTACGTTTTACGCGCGACGTCGGTTTTGCGCCAAAACCTCCGATGCTGTATAGCATTCAATATTGCAAAGCGTCGCGCAAATTATGTTTTCCTCTGGAAAACCTGTCTATAACCTATATTTTGAGCAGAAATAATAAATAATATCATTTTGTTTACATTTCCGAAGTCCTCTGCATAATTGTATGAACATAGTTTCGTATTCTGAACGTAAACTGACGTTAGAAATGACGTTTCGAGCGAAAACTGACGTTACGAATGCGGCGTAAAAATGACGTTTTGACCCTAAGATACGCACGTTCCTTTGAGCGCCTTCAATTACGTACATCTGGCTTTAAGTCGGGGCCATCATAGAGTCTGACGCCCGACCCACCGGCGTGCAATTAAAGAAGGCAGCGTAGTTATCAACCATGATTGGGTTAAAAACTAAGCATGCAGACTGTCGCATAACATTCAAGTTATAACCTATACGTCTGTAACGTGTTATGATTTTTCTAAACTGAAAAAAAAAATCATTACTTCCTATAAGTTTCTTGAATTTGTAAACCAAGTCACCATAAAATTCTGGTTCCAAAAGGCCCTCATTTAAAAGCGTCTTTAACCCAACATTATATTTGGAAATCAATTCATAGTGTCTACGATAAAATTTAGAAAAGGTTTTTCGAAGTTTATGATACCGATAGCCCTGTTGGAGAAGTTTGGCCGTTAAACATTTATTTCGAGCGTTGAAGTCTGTAACATGATTGCAGACTCTAGCAAACCTAATAAGTTGCGAAATGTATACGCCATAAGAAGCACGGCGAGGAACGTCACCATCCAAAAACGGAAAGTCTACTACTAGTATATCAAAATCAAAGTCAACGCGCTTATCATAAATTTTAGAAGAAACAAATCCATTTGCAACAGAAAGATGTAGATCTAAAAAGGGGGCTTCGGTATCCGAGATATTGGCCTTGTTCAACTGTAGTTCAGGTGGATAAATTTGATTGACCATACCTTCAAAATAAGGGTTGTCAATGTTCAGAAGGTCATCGAGGTACCTAGAAGTGGAATTAAAAGCCTCGATAACGTCAGCTTGATTATCATGGTTCAGAGAATAACTAACTAAATGTTATGAACCACTGCGGAAGCTGAGGGTGAGGTTATGGCCATGTAAAACCGGTTTAAGCCCGCCAGTAACTTTGTGTTACTGATCGTTCCAAGTCGATACTTCTGTGGTGGTTCTTTTTGTTTTATGTCTTGGTGTTTAAAAAAATTTTTGTGCTGTTGGCGCCTTATGTATGTTTTCATATTTTTAGTTAGGTTAAGGTAACTGAGTGGCCACCTATTGGGAAAATAGCTGCCCATTCGGCTTACGATTGTTTCATGGTGTAAGTACCTGATTGTTAGTTTGGTTTTTTCCCACCTCGGTTTTTTGAGTGGGAATCTTTTTCTGATTGCGCCTTTTCCTGATCTTTGCCTACTTGTACCTTTCCATGAAATCTCTTTCGTAGCAGTATAAAAATAAATCAGCTACGAGAGGTGCGCAGTTTGTACCCATCGGAATTCCAACAATTTGTCTGTATAACTTGGTCCCAAATCTAATATAGATATTAAACAGGAGATAGGATAATGCGTCGCACACATTCTGACATGACCAAAGTGTATATGTACTTTGGTCAGAGGAAGTGAAAAAAGCCTTTCTGTCATTACATGCCAAATAAAGTGAACCATAGTTTTTTAATGCCCTTTTGAAGGTCCACTCTATCAAATCCAGAAGTTTTTCTTTAATTAAATTATGTGGTAATGTTGTATACAGAGTAGAAAAATCATATGTGGACAAGCTCGTCACACGGAACCCCGACACTTCAATTTACTGAGCACCTCACCAGAAATTTTTATTGACCAAAACCAATTTTTATTTGAAGTTTCATACACTGTTTCACAGTATCTTATAACATGAGATTTGATAGCAGTAAGACAGGAAGTTAATAATTTAGAAAGTTCAGTAGTAGTACAAGAGCTAGAATTTGCAATAAATCTAGCTTTAAGTCGACGTCACGTAACCCACATGCAAAGAATTTGGTATCTTCACCTTCGCCCCGACGTTTACGTCACAATTTGCGTATTTCATAGTTTTTGACGTTTTGTCGTTAATTTTGTCAGTAAAATGACGTTTTCTCTTTTCATTGCGTGCAAAAAGCAGTCAGTAGGTCATTTCATAAAAGGATTATATCAAAACATCAAATACATACGTAAAAATTGAAATGTAATGTGTTGCGTATTTTAATTCCTTAAGTATATATCGATTAGGATTTTTTTATCCGTGCCTGAATTTTCACTCTTGTTAAACTTTGCATCGGACCCAGCGGATATGATACACACAGCGACATACAATTGCGGATAGGATACGCTAAGATACGAATAATATACGGATTGTTACAGATTGGACGGATAGATATATCCGAAGTCATCATTGCGTCAAATGTGTCGAAAATCATAATCTAAACAACAGATTGTTTTATGTATTTGGTACAATTAAGGTACATGATAGGCCACCCTCTGGAATGAGTCATCCGATCGGCTTACCTTATACGCCATTCTATCTAGAGCAATAATTGGCCTAGTCAGCCATCAAAGAACTCACCGGCACACATCAACAATTCAATAATAAAGGTTGGATGTACTTCTTCAATAGGTAGAGAGAAACGACCAATAGATATTTTATGTATGTGGAACGATTAAGGTGGTTGATATACCATCTTCTCGGAAAGAGCCGCCCGATTGGGGTTCATTATAAGTCATTGTATCTCGCTAACAGGTAGTTTATGTATTTTTCACAATCAAGGTGCAAAATATATCACCATTTCGGAGAGAGCCGCCCACTCGGGTTATATTATGTTCCATTGTATCTCTCTTATTTGTTCTTATCGGCGTTAAGGTCTCAAGGATGAGTGTTTATGACGGCCCAGTCTCTGGTCAATACTAATTTTATTTTTCCTCAGTGCATCACGCCATTAATCAATATGGACTGACACAGGCGAAGGGAGTTAAAAAATAAAAGAAAACGTAAATACGATTTTATTTTTATTCACAGCAAACGAGGCTAACACAATCTAAACCCATATATACTCATGTCCAGTAAAAACATGGGTACTTTTGACGCTTCAATGTCTTTGCATCAGAAAGCTACGCTGACTTCGGTAATATATATATATATATATATATATATATATATATATATATATAACATTTTCAAAACGTCACCACTATCACATTGGATAACTGACGTATTTCAAGATTCTCTCCAGCTGCTTTCCGAAACACTATCAAGGCAGAATCTAGTTCATTATATCATGTGCCTAACAAGAAATTTATTCACATGATCTCAGTTCCGCGCGTAAATTATTTTAAGGTCTGTTGCTAATTAGCACTTTTTCACTTTTTGTTAGTATTGCGTTTTCACTGGACATAAGTTTAATTAACAAACACCAATGATGAGAACTAATGTACAGACTGTGATCAGCTGTTGTTGCTAGTTAAAGATGCATAAACATGGGTTTCTATAACACCTCTCAATAAAATCACTATCTAATGATGGTACTTAAATTTTTACAGTATGGTTTCATTTAACAACAACAAGATCATAATAATTATAATCATCATCACCATCAACTAAAAATGATGACCACGCTTTTTCTTCTAATCCTATCTGGCTGTAACTCCAATATGTAAGGCAACGTGGCTACATTTTGTTCGAATGACTGATTCTTTTGAAAACGGTGTTGGTTGATTCATTATGTCGATTATTTGACCACTGACAAGAGAATTTTCTTGTGAGCACTAGTTCGTAATTTACCACAAAATCACTATTCGTTCAGAAAGATATGATCAGAATAAATATGCATGCACCAACTGATCAATGAAAAGTTTAGTCAGTAGATGCTCATGTAAGATCGCATCGTTTTATTATTAAAGGTCGGTCAGTGTATTGAAATGTGCAACCAAAACTGCCTTACACAATTCAGCAAACAATTGACTAAATTTGTGTTATAGTGAAAATAGATCAAAGTTACTAACTTAACTTTTTCTTCTTAGAATATTTAGTCATAAAATGGAAACTAAAAATGTGACTTTATTCAGGAGAGGAACACACCCTGTTGAACAATTAAACGGCATAAGAATAAGTGTTTGCATACAAGAAGTAATAACGCTGCAAATCATTTAAAGTTTATTGTTTGGACTCATTAATAAAAATACATGTTAAAATATTTTTATCTCTAAGAATGTATCATTCAGAAGCTAACAGTTAACAATCAACAATCAGTTTAATTGATAACTTTATTCTGGCAAGACTCTCACTTTTAGGGTAAAATGTAACATAATTTCCACAGACCAAACATGCTTTTTTCCTACAAATATTTACAAATCTGAGTCCGCGTGTTTAAGATAAATTGCAATAGAGTATGGCTAGCTTGGCTTCCATCGAAAAAACACGTGTTTTGTTAGTACGTGTACATTTTGCTTAACTTAATCTTTTCTGATGTCGAGGCAATAAGAGATATGGGCCGCCTCATGAGAAAACCAACAATATGCATATGCGAAAACAAAGGCGCAGATCAGATTCGCAGTAACTGCGAAGCTGATCAGAGCCTTTGTTTTCGCTACACGGATAGTACAATTCCTCTACTTTCTAAATCTACAATTTCCAGTCTCTAGCATTCTTCTGTGCTTGTACAGCCCGGATTATGTCGGACCTGTTCGGAAACCACATCGTTGGTTTTCTCACGAGACGGCTCATATTTCTATTACAAGTATAGATTCCTATACCTCGGACATTCTGACATTACTATGGAAGCAGCAAAAAGCGGGAAAATGATGTAATATACGTTTTAGAAATAACACTGTATTTGTAAATTTTGAACATTGAGCTACCAAATGAATGAGTTTTAAAACATTTTTATTCTCAATATTTGGAGTTATCTGTCCTTGTTTTAGCCCATATTATACATAATTTTCCTATATCTATTGTTAAACGGTAACCATAGCAACCGCATCATAATAAAAATAACAAAAATAATGACAACAGCTTGCCTGTAAGGATGGTATGCTTCTATCTTAACAATAGGTTCTGACCAGTGCTTAAACAGTTTTCAGCAAATGTATTGAGTTTTGTAAGCTTTACTTACAGTCAGAAATGCATTTATAGCAACGTCAACGTCATTTTTCAGGACAATGACGTCTGTAGGGTTCATATAGTAAATTGGTCATAACTCACAAAATTAATGAAATAATCTGGTCAAATAAAGACTTACAGCCTCTAGAAACATCATACATTCAAAGTAACTTTGTTTTTCTAATTTCCTCACTTTGTGGCCCATATATAATAAGCAAATTGTGAACATTAGACATGAATCAGACTGAGTGTAGAATAAGACGTATCTCGCTCTCAAGGGTATATTCCTCTGCTTTAACCACATGTCTGTACATGTAGGTACTAATATATACACCTCGACAAAAGCTTAACATAATTATTCTAGTTTTAAAGTGCAAAAGTTAAATGCCCGCAAAATATTTCAAAAGCATAAAACAGATTCGCAATTCACGTATTTAGAAAGGAAGCATGTAGCATGTCGTAGCAAAGAACAAATGAAAATTTTGTCTCAGATTTTTAAAATTTATGTGCTGCAATATGGATTATTTTGATAATAAGCCGTATTTCTAATATCTGAATTCTGCACTCCATATGACACGTCTGTACAAAATTCACACCCAGATCAAGGAAGCCTATGTTGAAACAACCTGTTACATACAAAGAATGAGAGCTGAAAGTTAAACTCTATCATTTCTGGAAAGAGCAAAAATGTATAGAATGTATAGCAAAATTGCAATGTTAAACATTTTGAAAATAAGTTTGTCGCTAAAAACGTATAATGTATAATGTCTACGTCTCAAATGACAGGATAAAGATGTCTATACCACATTATTATTCTGTCTGTGGACTAAAGATTTTACTAAGTTTCGTTTTATAATGTTGAATTTGAGTGCTTTTTAAGAAGGTTTTAAAAATGTGTCGAAAATCGCACTTTCAAAACAGTAGCCTTTTCTTTTGTCATTCAGTATCTAAATAACTGCCGATTTTGAATCCGAAAAAGCACTGCTTGTTTTGGCTGTAACCATGTCATCGAATAGGGGCGATTACGTCAACATATTTATTCACTGAGGTAAGTTTTTACCAGACGTGTTTCCTTCATTTTAGACATATAATTATGCTAAACTTTTGAAGAAGAGTAAATATACAGATGAAAGCACAAACAATAAGTTTATAAATACAACATTGAAACGAACTCCTGAATGAAAATAATCAACATAAAATATAAAAATAATAAATAAGGAATGCTGTATATGTTTAAAAATGTTGCGTTAAATTCAGTCGTAAATTGCAATTGTTTCTCTAAAATTAATGACGACATACAATATATATATATATATATATATATATACTCGTGTGTATATATATATATGCAGTCACTGGTTGTTGACAAGCTGATAGAAAGATGATCTACTTGACAAAGTCGAATGAAATTCAAAATTAGTTCTCTTAGCAGCCAAGTTATGAACGTATACTAGTCAAAAAGGTTAGGGTTTGTGAGGATGCACTTTTGAGCGAATTGATGATTATATAAGATTGAATTAATATATTGGATTAGCGTTTTTATTGCATTTTAAATACCAACAATTTTGAAATGATGCCCCAATCTTATCTTACTTAAGCACAGCTGTTCTTAAAATCATACTACCTTGAAAGCCAGAATGATAAAACGCGCAATGCTTAAAAACTTATTCCACAAAAAATTGTAATTTCATCAATTAATTAAAACTTTGCAAAATTGCACGTTAGTTATCAAGTTTAATGATTTTTCAGGTTAGCCAGCCAAAAATGAAAAATGGAAATTGCATGATTGGCATTTTTAAAGCTTTGCATGAGCAAACTTGGACACCATCATTTATCTATGGCCACTTTCATTTTAAAGGTAGTCTAACATAAAGCCTAATCTTGTTGAAGGCAAACACTATAGTTTCGACCTTCAAGCGTGCACAAGCTACAAAATGAATCACCTTGCTGATAAAATGTTTCCTTTTACCAGCAGTTCGATATTTCTTAGAAATTGTATGGTAAATGATTTACATGTATATCTCACCTTATTTGTCCAGTATATTTAATCCTGTGTTTGCGGAGAAAAAAAAAATAAAAACACCAGCTCAAACAGCTTTTGAACTGCACTCAGTGGCAGTGAATTAGTTTCCGATGTCAAAATATGCAACGTTTTTAAGTCATTTGTGTGGTTTAGATAAACTGACAGGCAAAAGAAAGTATACACCCTACTTATGTTGCGTTTCGTTGTGAAAATAACCAACAGTTTGTACTTAAATTACTTTGTTGTGATATTTAAATGAATTGCTGCAATCATGGAAAGATCAACAACTCGCTGATGGAAGTAAAAATGGAGGCAACATTTCAAAAATTCCATTCAAGGCAGACCATCTGAAAATTTAATTTGGCATGTTTAAAGAATTTCTTTCGGATCGAATAAAATGATGTTGAAACCACTTGACATCGTTATTTTTAATGATTTAGTAGCAAAACTTGCGAAATAAACAAGAAAAAAGGTAATAAATCAGAGTGTGGGGAAATTAAAAAGTGTTAACAAGATAATTTAGCATTAAAATGATTCATTTTTCAATGAGTTTTATTGCATTTAATTGCTGTCAATTGAATTTCATTGAATTTTATCCAAACTGTTCCTAATGGAACTATTTAGACATTTCATTATTAAGTCTATTCTTAGAGAGGTTGTTCTTTTTTATGTCTTGGTGTTTAAAATTTTTGTGCTGTTGGCTTCTTATGTATGTTTATATATTTTAAGTTAAGTTTAGGTAACTGAGTGGCCACCTATTGGGAAAATAGCTGCTCATTCGGTTTACGATATGTTTTCATGGTATAAGTACCTGATTGTTAGTTTGTTTTTTCCCACCTCGGTTTTTGGCGTGGGAATCTTTTTTTGATTGCGCCTTTTCCTGATCTTTGCCTAGTTGTACCTTTTCATTCTTATTTCTAATGAAGGGAGGTAATGTCAAAATAATGAATATTTGACATCTTATTTCTCGAGACTGTGACTGAATTGTGAAAAGGTACAAGTAGGCAAAGATCAGGAAAAGGCGCAATCAGAAAAAGATTCCCACTCCAAAAACCGAGGTGGGAAAAAACCAAACTAACAATCAGGTACTTATACCATGAAACATATCGTAAGCCGAATGAGCAGCTATTTTCCCAATAGGTGGCCACTCAGTTACCTTAACTTAACTAAAAATATGAAAACATACATAAGGCGCCAACAGCACAAAAAAATTTAAACACCAAGACATAAAACAAAAAGAACCACTACAGAAGTATCGACTTGGAACGATCAGTAACACAAAGTTACTGGCGGGCTTAAACCGGTTTTACAGGTACCTAACCTCACCCTCAGCTTCTGCAGTGGTTCACAACATTTAGTTAGTTCTTCGGTCCTCGTCGTGAATCTCTAACTAGTCAATGAATCATCAAGAACAAACAAATAAATCATGATAAACATCCTGATGAATCAAAAACCAGGACTCACAGATTGAGTAAGCTGCCCGACGATGGAGATCCCTGGGCGCCGAATAACCTACTAACTCCGGAGCAAAAGAAAAACACCAGTTGGACCCCGGTGGGCCAAGCAACAGACGAGAAGCTCCGGCCCCAACCAACTAAAATGAATAGCTTTAAGTCGGGGCCATCATAGAGTCTGACGCCCGACCCACCGGCGTGCAATTAAAGAAGGCAGCATAGTTATCAACCATGATTGGGTTAAAAACTAAGCATGCAGACTGTCGCATAACATTCAAGTTATAACCTATACGTCTGTAACGTGATATGATTTTTCCGAACTGAAGAGAAAAATCATTTATTCCTTTAAGTTTCTTTAATTTGTAAACCAAGTCACCATAAAATTCAGGTTCCGAAAGGCCCTCACTTAAAAGTGTCTTTAACCCAACATTATATTTGGAAATCAATTCATAGTGTCTACGATAAAATTTAGAAAAGGTTTTTCGAAGTTTATGATACCGATAGCCCTGTTGGAGAAGTTTTGCCGTTAAACATTTATTTCGAGCGTTGAAGTCTGTAACATGATTGCAGACTCTAGCAAACCTAATAAGTTGCGAAATGTATACACCATAAGAAGCACGACGAGGAACGTCACCATCCAAAAAAGGAAAATTTACTATATCAAAATCAAAGTCATCGCGCTTATCATAAATTTTAGAGGAAACAATTCCATTTGCAACAGAACTCTTTCGGATTTTTTGTCAGAAACTGCTATAAATGAAAGTGCCGATTTTGTAATTTATCGGGTAATTACAAATGGTGTTTTAAGAAAAAGGCCAATAACTTTGTCAAAATGGACAACTGGTAGAGTTTCTTCTCAAAATTAGAAAGAAACTGACTTTGCAAATTTAATAATGGGGGACATCTAAGGAATACAGTAGGGTATGATAGTAATCGGGCTTGTCAAAGAGTTACTGACTAAACTGTCTCCTCTGAGTATTTATCTTAACTTCATCACTTACATTATCAGGGGGGAGGGATTTGTCACTTTTATCATAGCTACCATGCATAGCAGACAATAGCTCCTTTTTAAGAATTATTGCATACCAACCAATCTCTTTTGTAGCATGAATTATGCAAGTACAGTGTACATGTACTTTTATTTTGCTCGGAAATGCCTCCCCCCCCCATAAATGATCGTATTTGAGGTAGTATTTTTATAAGAAAATAATGTCATATTATTTTGTATACCTGTAAAAAATATTAAATATCATGCATTTTTACACTTTGAAAACACCTTTTGGACACTTTCTGTTTTTACCTTTGGCACAAAATTAAAATCATGCCCAAACATTAACATGTTTCCGTAAAAGGTGTGAACTAGTTTACCTGTCCAATTTTTTACATGGGAACAATAGGGACATTAAGCAAAAACACTCTTAAATACATTTTCTTTGCAAATGTCATATCTTTTCCTGTTACTGTTTGAAAGAAAATTTTATTACCTTCAAAATGATATCAATTTTATTAAATTATTTTGTCATCTTCGTGGTAACTGGGGCTCAGAAATGTGACTGGTGTGCGTCATATCTATTTGATACTGGTTCTGTGTCAAATATACGAATGTTCGCATTTTACATGGGTCAAACTGTATTTTCTTTTCAAATGCGTTTTTTTCCTGTTATCATCTTATTCTTTGTCTTCTAGACTTTAAGCTGATATATAATTTGTAAATGTATCTTTGTCCGTTTTAGTTCCTGATAATCCCGAAAATCGGGTTTGAGCATTCAGAAGCCTGAATTAATATCGTCAAATTTTTCTAAGTCCGTTTCATTGACTGAGCTATCGTGACAGTGGCTCCAGGCAATATACGCGCTATTTGTTACAGTAATGAAAATAGGACGAATGAAAAAAAAGCAATAATCTTGAATTTTGGGCGATATTATCTCTATTTAGTTATATTTCCATACTTTTCTTTATTTATTTATTCTATTTGTTTATTTATATGTGTTTCCACGTGAACGCTTTTTAGTTATAAGTGCAATTGTTTCACCAATTAAGATCATGTGCAATCAATTAAAGGTCTCTTTCAAATCGAATAGTTCGGTATGTTAATGCAAGAACAAACATCTTTTGAAAATCAATTTACCACCGCAGTTAATTACAAAATTACTTTAAACAAGACATATGTGAAATTTGTTGCGAAAAACAATTTTCGGTCAGTTGCTTTGATAAGTTAACATCAATGGGCGCATCAGACGAATACCGTCTTCACAGTTTCACGATGACACTTTCTACTCATCATGGTTGCAGAACATATAAGGTCAAGGTTTGTGTGTTAACTAACCATGGCTTCTTTTGTGTCAGTACGTCCGCGAAAGCAAATAAATTACAAATTACTTAATGAAGGAGAACCTCTTCCTTCTGCATCCAAAGTGCGCGTTTCGCGAGTTTATAGTGAAACATTTTCTGTAGAACGGATTATTACGAGGAAACAGTCAGATAGTGTAAGTAGTTTTATTTTATACTTTCTTTTTATAACATAGTCATGTCACCAGAATTCAGTACTTTGGTAATTTATGTGGTAAATTGATGATCAGTTATTTTTCTGCTGCTTAACGTCCCAGACAACAGTGATGATCATGTCAACTTGTCTTAGGCGAAAACAAGCTATTTACATTCTTACATATATTGAATGCATTTTTTTTTTATTGAATGCAATTAGTCATTATTGTAACCAAACTTATTATTTAAAATTCAACAATTTGCAGATAATTTTCTTAGCATTCGGTAGAGAATTGTTTCATAGATAGTAGCAATAACACTTTGACCGTGCCGGTTAATTTCACAATACATGTAGAAATAGAAACAATAAAAAAGGGATACTACTTGCTTTAATCGTTGTTTGATTGCCATGTAACATTCGGCATGACTTGTTTTCCATAAAATAATCTCATTTTTGAAATTATACTTATTTGAAGCATTCCCATAAACAAATGCAAACATGTGTACAAGATACAGCAAATCATTATAAATTCGTCAAAGTGCATAATAACATATGAACATGTACATGATATCCACATACATGTTATGCCAGAGTTTCAAGTACATATATAGTCAAGTTTCTTTGACCGTAACGACTGGATTCGTCAAAAGCTATATATTCGTTAATCGGTATGTTTGAAATAACCATTTTATTAATGTCATTGTGATCAGGTCATTAAGCCATGCTCGCACCCTTCTTGTGACACTTGAAAAATGTCCCAAGCATGTAGAAACATCACTTCTGATATTAACAAGCAATTGTCACGAGTGATAGAGAGCTCGGCCAAAGAAAAACTATACTACATGTACCATGTAAACGTTAACCACAACACTTTAACAAAGGAAGATGATTCAAGAGAATAATGTAAGGAAGCACACGAGAGGCAAATACTTTGCTGGGAGACATAGATAAATAAATTCACGCACACGCAAACAAGCAGTATGATCCAAGATATGACAAAAGGGTCTTCATGACAATTAAATTCAAACGAAATATATTTACAAGAGGCATTTGACCAATGTTTTGCATGAGAAGTGCCTCAAAATAAAGTTACCTTTACCAATAGCAGAGAGATGAACATTTATCCAGCACCCTCAGTTTTGGCATGTACGTTTTGGTAACGCTTAGACGTCGATGACGTTGGTTTTTATATATCACTTAATGTAGGAGCTAATACTGATAAACTAACTAAGGCACAGATAAGACAATGTCATACTTATCACGAATTAATACTAAGTGTTAAACGTGCAGTAAAACACGCACGCTATTCAAAAACCTGCAAAGTCCCACTGGCACAGCAATTGCCGTGACAATATGCATTAAAAATCATTTTATTTTATTTGATATAGTTATAGTCATTAGATTACAGTATGTAAGTTGTAAGAACATGCATAATATGGAAAATGTAGGTCATTTTAAAATTTCAGCTGCATTAAATGTATTTGAACTAAAAAGATCCCTTGTGTCATGTCCGCGCTGAAATGGTGTAAAACTGCAATAGCAAATCAAAACCAATTATCTTTGCACACCATTAAAACAAAACATATTTATGTACAAAATACCCTCTAATCAGGGTATCATAATCCATTTAAATAAACAAAGTTTATCTTCAAAAAGATAAATCTCTCAAGAAATTATAAATTCATATAAAACAATATCGGTTTGCAGCAAGTTAAAAGCTAGAGGTCTTAAACGCATTTTCAGCTATATGTGATATGGACAGTCTTTCGCTGAATAAATAAATATTATAATCAGTGAGCAACAAAAGACGTGCATTCAGAGCTGAAAAGCACTCGCTTTAGGCCTTGCCCATACTATAGTATAAGCACGTAATCAGGTTCTTCTGGTTCAACTCAAGTTCGCAATGATTGTACTGAAACAAATGACTAATACAGTGACTTCATAATTTCCTCGAACATACTTAATAAGGGGGCATAGCCTTAACCTTGCTATGTTTTCTCAACTAGGCGTTGAATCCGTCTCATAGACACTTCCTTCTAAAATTCTAATAGTTCTACATTGCAATGGTTGTTAACATATTATTTCTGTATTTTATATATTTCTGCACTACAACATACCAGAGGACCAATGATTGTGAAAGCGCTTGTTTTGATTTTCAACCAATGCCAAAGTGGCCTTAAGTTAGTGAAGATCAGCAAAATTAATTCATTCTTTGTGGAACTTCTAGCCCATCTTGCTTTGTTCAATGTTTTGACCTCAACATTTTTATTGTAATTTAATCTATTTGATTTAATCTCACATAGGCAAGGGGAATTTTCTTGCCATGCGATCAAAATCATTTATAGAAACGTGCGTTTACGCTCATGGTGGAATATTAGCAGGTCCTGATATGTCGAATATGTTGGAAAATATGTCTGGTACTCCGTGCTAAGTTTGATGACAACAAAACACTTAGATCTGTGTTAAAGAAATACATGTATAGACACACTTTTCATAAAATTGACCTTGACTTTCGTTTTGAATAGAAATTGATCCAACGCAACCTGTCTTTCAAATTATTCACTTGCGGGTGATTTCGTGACCAAAATCTAGGACAAACAAATCTACGAGTTTAAATTGTGAATAAATATATCAATCAATCGCATGGAAAAATAAACCAGTTTTAACATATGATCGTCCTGAATTTTAATGAAAGGCAAAACTATGTATGGTCAATGTTGAATGATGGACGACCTGGATTGAATTATTTTAAAGCCCATTTTCTGAGCCTAAATACCCGGGTGAGCAAAACTTCTTATGGTAAAATATAATATCAAGCAATTTGTCAAAACGTATCAACAAGTATTAAACATAACATGAATTAAAAACATTACTGAAGTTGATATTTCAGGTTATACAGCGGCAAACAACGCCAATGAGTACAATTAATGCTCACGAAACAGGGAATATATATCCGTCTGAAAACAACTTTGCATGAATCATTCTTAACACTCTTTATTTCATCTTTATTGTCTGTACTCAGTGTCGTTTGTTGTCTCTAGTTAACCAGTATGTTGGAAAGATACAGTGAAAATACTATTTAATTCATACACAGGGAGCGCGGTGGCGTAGTGGTAGAGCATCAGTCTCCGAATCGAGAGGTCCTGGGTTCGATCACCACGGGTGGCACGGTGTTGTGTCCTTGAGCAAGACATATTTACTCCATACAGTACTGGTTAAAGCCAGGAAGCGTTGGCTCCGTCCCGACATGACTGAAAAAATATTGACTGGGACGCAAAGCCTCAACACAAATAAATTAATTCATACAAATGGTTCACATACGTCTTGAAAAGGCAAAGTACTGTGACATTGCTTATACAAAAAATAAAAAATAATAATGAAATGCTTGACAATATGTATAAACGGTATGTTTTACCCAGCGTCAAGTTTGAAACCTTTGTAAGTAGCCAATCTTCCCCGAGGCCCTCTTAACATGTACAAACAAGATACAATAAAACAAAAATTATACATGTAGCAAAGCAAAATGTGATCGTCGTCTTGGGGTTGTACATTTCCGACCTGTTGAAATGCAAAGAACTACGGACGCAAGTCAGCCACTTCAATTAATTAGACTATATACACATCACAAACCATCAAGTTTTCCCTCGACGCGATCCAGGCAACATTTAAAAACATGGCGTACACGTATGATAAACAATAAACAAGGTTATTGAAAAGGTAATAGAATTGTTGATATGATGCAATGGTGACGGAGGTACGTGTAAACGACTAAGATGTTCTACAAAATGTTCTAATATGTTCTAAGATGTAACTACAAAATGCTCATTACCGCAAACTAAAATTGTAAACAGAAAACATACCTTGTTTAATTCCAACATTACTCCAGCAGTGCGGTGTTTACATGTATTTAGACACATCTTGTTTGGGAAAGTTATAAATTAATAACATATACTAGCCCAAAGAGCCAGCGCAACAGTGATTTGTTTCGTCAATTTTACTCATTTCGTCCAAACTTTCCTCGGAATATTTTCAAAAATAAAATGCTAGGATATACAAGTATCGTTTAAAATTTAAATTTAAATCACCAGTCGCTAAGGTGCCACGAATCAGTCGATTTAACAGACGCAGTATGGCTGTAAGAAACGAAGTGCATTTGCTGTTATTCGGCATGTGACATAAATTCGTACACTTGGAAAAGAAACGTCGATAACCTTGAACGTTTAAGCATACGTGTGATAAATTTAAATTTTGAGGATCGCCAATCAGTAAACATGACATGTTGGGCAATTGACTAATGGTAGGCTTAAATTGGATCACGACAAAATTCGAGGAATAAGTTTAACACCTAAATCTGTTCAATTTTAGGAAAAATGCGTGTTAACATTTCTAAGCAGCACAAATTTACACTTTCAAACTTTAAAATAACTGGAAACCATCGTTCTAGCGATTTTCTTGCATTTTTAATTTACAATGAAAGAATAGGCTTTCGTCAGCGAAACACAAAAGTGTCAACGTGTTTGATTTTCAATTTATCCTGTGAGAAGTTGTGGTGATATTTACTCATCCTCCAACTTTTACCAGGATCGAAAGGCGTCAGAAAATGGTCAAAGGCAATGCCATGGTCATTCAAGCGTGACAAAAATCCAGAAAATTGGGAGAAGCGTTCTGTCCAATTAGAACATGGCTTTGTCATGCCTTATCCGTAGAACAAATTTAATGGCTTTTAAATGCTTCTTGACTAAATACTGTAAGTAGGGTTTGCCATGAAAACTTATTTCTACCAACATCGTCCCTGTTTTATGTTGCGTTGGGAGTTTGGGTTAGTATATATCCAAACAAGTTAAATTCGTATACATCGATTAGAAACGTTTTCTTAACAGTATATCTTTCACACATTCCTTTCCCCAAAATATCTAGATCTTATTGTTGTGGCTGATCTCAAAATGTACATCTTATCGTTATTTCACAAGTTATCTATGTACATACAACTTCATGATATGACGCACAGAACAGTATGCCCTAAGTTTGTCTATTTGAAATTATAAGTCTTCTACTTCTTATAACAAAACACTAATGTACAATTTTAAAATAAATGAAAATCATGACATAAATATACACTTCTAAATATATACAAATCATAATTATAAGAGGGTCAATAAACCTTCACCATTGTCAACTTTGATTTGCTCTACTTGCAACCGGCAGTTTTGCCTAGTCAGCCATCAAGAACTCACTTACACACAAGAACTATCTAAAAACAAGAAATGCAGTTGGTGTTTCATATTGGTGAGAGACGAACGACCGTTTAAAAGGCCAGATCACAAACTCATTTGTTTTTGCTTTTCGATCTGTAAATGTTGTACATCCACTTTTATTAGTAGCATAATGTTTAACTGCAGCTGGTGTTGGGGTGTGGGTTAACTACTTGATCGTAATGGCTTTTCACTTGGACACATTCACTGTTTGTAAAGGAATGGACATCATATATTAAAACAGTTAATCACAGAAGATGATTTTTTCTGCCGTTGGGCTATAGTTTAAACTACAGCAAAATATCATGTTTTAAAAATGTCTCTGAGATGGAAAAATTAAACATATTTATGGTAAAGTTTACAAGCTAAAGGAGTGAAAAAACATCTGTCAAAGAGGTTCATTTCACGTATAAACATTTACCCCAGTGTCAGCTCTGAACTATCTGAGATTTTTGGTCACGTGACAAAGATGACGGAATAAAACTTCTTGAATACATCCATTGAGAAGAACATACACGTTCTCAATACCACTCGAAAACATAAAACGTTGATGTAATATGCTTTTCTCTTCATAACAATTCTCTGGACTAGAATTCATAAACCTAAAGGTTCTTATGCTTCACTGTCATCGCCTGCGTGCTTCCCCGACCGATGAACAATTACCTGTAAATTAAAAACACATCAATGAAATAAAAGTAATGTAAGAATAGAAGTACCAGGAAACAATGCAATTAAATTCAAAGTCCCAAGATAGACACCAGATGGGAAAGAAAATACATAAATTATAATAAAACATTTTTCGACGACACACTCGAAGAGCAGAATGACTAGTTCTTTCCTAACAAGGTAGCCATCCGGCTTAGTTACAACCGAACGGAAAGGCAACGAGCACGGCAGAGAGTCGTTTAATGAAGATAAACCACTTTTCCTAAGACACCGATTATCGTTATTACTGAGGACAACGCCGAAAACCATTTTTACTGAGGACGTCCTCGATTCTATAAAGAAAGAAAATTTAATAAAAACAAACATAGTGTTCAACTTGCGAACACAAGTAACAAAAACTTTTGATGTAATTAAGTTAAAATTCCAACCAAAGACACCAGAAATACAGAGATTATTATTATCATCATAAATAAAACCATTTTACTGTGGCAATACTAGCGAAATTACCATATCTACCAGTTCACCGAAAATGTATAGCGATTACTAAAAACGGATTTGAATAAAATTAAACCAAGTTCCCAACTGGCTAACACATGTATTACAAAATGTTGCTGCAAGAAAGCCCAAACTCAATCCAAATATAAAATGGGGAGGGAAACAAATTAACATATTCATTGTATTACAAGGATTAAAATAAGATCCCGACTCAAGCGGAACAGAAAGAATAATGCAAGTCACCACAGATCAAAACCAAAACACGCAAAGAGCCGAAGAAGAAAAGCAACAACGCGATCATAAGAAAACCACAACAGACAGACACACAGACAAAACATGCAACATGAATACAAACAACAACAGCGTCTTGCAAGGGTTAGTAACGATTACATGCGGGGCTCAAATCGATTTTACAGAGTTCAAATCCTCGCCCATCTCGTTTATGAGACGTCAATGCGTACATTGCATTAACGAAGCAGTCACTAATATTGTATGAGAAATTCTGAATGTATCTGAACGGTGACGAATCGGACATTAATTGATAACACATATACAAGTGCAAGCACCGAGAGACACAAAACGAGGACTCAACAGTAATGCCGACACTGGAATTCTAGAGCAAAAGAAAGCTTATGATTTAATCCTGGTGGACCCGACCAAAGACAATCGTTTTAGCCCGATGTTTAAACTGATACTCAGATCCCTCCCGTCTGTCAGACAGCTTTAAGCCATGACCGTCATACAGTCTGAGGTCCGGCCCATCGGCATACAACTAAAGAGAAAAGCAAAGTGCTAAACCAGGTCCTCGTTAAATTCTAAGCTTACAGTAAGTTGCATAACATTTATATTGTAGCCAATTCTTTTATACCGATTGATTACCTTTTAAATGTATTAGAATAGTTTATTCATTTTACTTTTTTATCACATTCCTTCCATTTTTCTCTAAATTTGTACTTCAAGTCGCCAAGGTTCCATGTAGTAAAAGAGTTTTCAATCCAACACTATAATTTAAACACTAATTCGAAATGACGTCGATAAAATTTGGAGAAAGCTTTACGAAGATGATACCGATAGTCGTGTTTGAGGCATTTTAAATCAAGAACATGACTAGAACATCTAGCAAAACGAATAACTTAACTCCATAAGATGGTGCTCGTGGAGTATCCCCATCTAAGAATGGGAAATGTAGAATATCAAAATCAAAATCATCACGTTTGTCATAGACTTTGATGAAACAAAAACATTATAAATAGACCTTAATTTTGTAACCTATTTTTTCGAAACCTATTTGAAAACTTAATTATTTTAAACTATTTGGAAACCTAGGTAAAAGACATGGAGTGTGGTTGAATTTGTATCATAATGTTCAAAAACCCTGCTCTATCAGTCTGTCTTAAACACAACGTCAAACTATAGGAGGTGTATATAGCCGAAACGCCCACCCGAAATTCCGGCCTCGTACACAGGTCTAGTGTTCATGTGATAAAGAGCGCTAGTATCTCATGACCGTGCTTAATCAGTCGATCAAATCACTGCTGTGCATGTGTGGGTTTGAGGCCCAAACACGGCATATTTTAGACAATTTGAATCAAGTTCTGCTTTCGGTTGTGTCAGGTGTTTTATTTCTCGGGATTTTCCAGTGTATGTAATATTAAATCATCAGCCATAGCTTTTGTACAAAAATGGTACATTTCTACCAAAATAAAGAAATAAAACAACTACATTAAACAAACAAAAAAAAAAACAAACAAAAAAACGACAATATGAATCAGTACCGATGGTGATACCTTCCCCACAAGCGCACGAGAAAATCAACCACATCACTATTTCTTACAATACTACTTTTCAGCTTTATAATTTAAAACATTGACAATATAGTTATTGTAAATAATAACATAATTCAATAATTAACTATAAATAAGACATAGCGGAATAGCCTTAACACATACCTCGGTCTGCGCATAAGTAATGACCTTTCCTTGTTGTCTCTCCTGAAATAATAAAACAGATTTTATGATCTGATTTTGATCTTTTATATAATCAGGGACAACGTCATTGAGTGTTTTATAGACCTTCGAAGTCGATTGCTTCCTCTTCCTGACATGAGACAGATTTTGTAAAGATGATTATTGATGAATCGAAAAAGCCCGCTCTTGGATTTTTATATTTTCCTTTTGGTCCTTTGAGATCAGCGCGGGTATTCTGAGAAATTAGAAAATAATCATCGGCTTAGATTCATTTCTAACCAACGTTTAATATAGCCTGCCCCTTTTCGATTATAATAGTCTTTGTGTCGACTAACCTGATGAAATTTGCAAAATTACAGTAGCCGAAACCGCTGTATGGCCCATTCTCTTTCTCATCAGTATGTTCACTATTGTATAAGGATCTGTTTTAATTTTATTTAATATTTTAAGTGCTTGACACACTACAAAAATACAATGTTTAGATATATGATCATAAAAACGGAACATAAAATCAATATTTACACCCAAAAGGGTAGAATTGTATTTAAGAAACAGAGAACAGCACAATACCGAAAATTACATAAACAAACAGAATTAGAGTACAAAAATCGGTCGTGCCGCGACCGGAAATCAAACCACGGACCTCCTGCATTCCGGGCTACGCTAATTCTGTTTGTTTATATATATATATATATATATATATATATATATATATATATATATATATATATATATATATATATATATATATATATATATATATATATATATATATATATATATATATATATATATAGGGAGAAATAGGACAAACATCAAACAAAAATCTTCCCGGTGGCACTGGATCCTAAGAAAGGATTCGAATTCAAACGGATTCGAGCAAACGGGATATGAATTCATGCAAACGGTATATATATATATATATATATATATATATATATATATATATATATATATATATATATATATATATATATATATATATATATATATCTTGCAAACGGGGTATCAATTCGTACAAACGGGATATTAATCCGTGCAAACGAGATATTAATTCGTACAAACGACATATTAATTCGAGCAAACGGATATGAATTCGTGCAAACAGTATATGAATCCGTGCAAACGATATATTAATTCGATCAAACGGGATATGAATTCGTGCAAACGGTATATTAATCCGTGCAAACGAGATATTAATGCGTACAAAAGAAATAGTCCCACAAACTATGTTTTGTGTGTTTTATGAAAGCCTTCATGTAGCTGAACAGCTTGCAACAAATTTCATGAAAATCAACCAAGGTATAAGAAAATTATGGCGGTTTGAAGATTTTGAAGGCCTAAATCCAGAAAGAGGCTGTGAGGGTATGACGTCACTCCCTCACAGTCATGGAATTATAAATATCTGTCATTTCCATGCATATTAAAGTATGAAAGTTGTTGAAACATTTTTCATTCACTTAATAGAATCATACTGATCTGTTTTCGAATGTGAAAAGTAAGTATTCTACTGTAAATAAGCATTTTTCCTTTTTGGTCACGTGACTAGCTAAACAAAATGGAGGCCACCATAGGCGACCCTTGTTGAATCTTAAAACTTTCATATCTTCAAAACCACTTGACCGATTTTAATAAATGTGGTGTCATAATGTTTGTAAACATATTCCTTTAATTCGAGCAAACGGGATATGAATTCATGCAAACGGTATATGAATCCGTGCAAACTATATATTAATTCGAGCAAACGGGATATGAATTCGTGCAAACGGTATATTAATCCGTGCAAACAACATATAAATTCGTGCAAACGGAATATTAATTCGTGCAAATGAGATATTAATTCGTTCAAACGAGATGGTATTCGTGCAAACGAGTTATTAATCCGTGCAAACAAATTATCCGTGCAAACGAGATATTAGTTCGTGCAAACGAAATATTAATTCGTGCGAACGGCATCGTAATTCGTGCAAATGAGATATCAATTCGTTCAACGTGCAAATGGGTTATTATGGAAGCGTATAGGGTCCCCCCACATATTTGTTTTACGACTTAATTTTTTGTCGTGAAACGCTATAATATGATGGTATGAAGGTATAATTTTGTCGTTAAATTCAGATAAAGTATCACGATTACGTTATAGTTTTACTGCTTAAGAACATACTATTATCTCGTTTACGACATAACTCACCTCGTTCCCGTTGAAAAGATTACGACACCGAAATAATGCAAGTCGCTTCTCATTATATTTTGTTCGAATTACGCAAAAGTTTTTGCCATATTGTTAAGATACGCAATAAATAATATTGCATATGGCAGAAAAACCTTAACGTCATAACGTATAATAAAACCACGTGACATGACGTCATAGAGCTTGATCGACGCCATCATGAAAACTTACTACGAATGTAGCCATTATACCAGTGTCCGCTCCGATGATTTTCCCGCCAGTGATGAATCTCATTCAATTTCACGACAAACATTCAAGTGTTCGTTTCATTTCAGGAAAAAAATATCACAGTTTATGCAAAAAAGTTCACGTAGGTCGTAAAAATGAAAATTTTAACAACACATAACACCATATAATTATTTCATCAAAAATGATTACATGAAAATTTATTGCGACGTCCTTGTATAACGAAATAATTATAACGTGATATCGCGAGTTTTATGCAACGATTACGAGAATATTTGATGTAATATATTGATATTTTCACGATATAACATCAAAAAAATTATGTCGTAAAACAAATATGTGGGGGGACCCTATACGCTTCCATAGGTTATTATTCCGTGCAAACGAGTTATTGACCCATTCAAACGAGTTATTTATCCGTGCAAACGAGAAATTAATTCGTTCGACCGAGATTTTAATTCGTTTGGACCAGATTTCATTTCGTTTGGACGAGAAATTAATTCGTTTCGACGATTTATTAATTCGTTTGAATGAGATAATAATTCGTTTGGACGATTTATTAATTCGTTTGAACAAGATTTAATTCGTTTGGACGAGAAAGTAATTCGTTTAAACGAGATATCAATTCCTTGGACGATTTATTAATTCGTTTGAATGAGATAATAATTCGTTCGGACGAGATATTAATTCGTTTGGACGAGTTATTAATTCGTTTGGACGAGCTATTAGTTCGTTTTGATGAGATAATGTTTCGTTTCGACGAGCTAGTAATTCGTTTGGATGAGATAATAATTCGTTTGGATGAGTTACTAATTCGTTTGGACGAGATAATAATTCGTTTGGACGAGATATTAATCCGTTTGGACGGGATATTATTTCGTTTGGATGAGATATTAATTAGTTTGGACGAAATATTAATTCGTTTGGACGAGATAGTAATTCGTTTGGACGAGATATTAATTCGTTTTGACGAATCATTAATTCGTTTTGACGAATTATTAGTTCGTTTTGACGAGATAATAATTCGTTTTGACGAGTTATTATGTCATGAAAACGAAGCTGATCGATTGACCTTTTGGTGAACTTAAATCGGACCTAGTCCTATTTTTTTTATTTTTTTTTTATTTTTTTTTTTTTATTTTTATTTATTTATTTTTTTGTTTGCTCATTCAATCGATGATTTAATGTAATATTTAAAGAGATATGTCTTGCTTCGATCAAGTATCACGAATCAAGTATCATGTCCGTGAAAAAGAGATACATCCCTACACCCCAACTTTCATTTAGCTGATGTGTACCAGGTTTTAAATATATATTTTTTTCTTATATTTGCTCTAAAATATACATTGATATACTCGGTAAGAACGGCGGTTCTTACATGTACATGTATCCACGATCTATGTTCTACGCTCAAATCAGAATATATAACAAACGTTTTAGATAAATAAATGAGCTGCACCTTGAGTTTTAGGTTTCAAGTTTATTTAAGCTCTTAGGTTATACATTTCATATATATAACTACCTAAGATGCAATACAAGGAGCAACATATTTGATTTCATGGCGACAAACAGGAAGGAGGAGTGAGAAGGAAAGAAAACAAGACTTGACAGAAATAGAAAAACGGAAAGAAAAGTGCGAAGGAACAAATAGAAAATAAATACAAATGAAAAGAGGGCAACAACATACATATCATAGCATTATTACTGTTTCACTTTAGATAAGGAATACCTACCCTTTATTTATATGTCAAATTCAGCTCGTAGAGAAAATCTGCACACATCATGTGTGTACATTGGCTCGTACCCAGTTCTCTGACCATTTTTAGCGGTCCCATTCCTGCGGGGGCAGGGGTTGCGATTTTCCATACTGGATTCTGCGGATACAAAGACCAACACAAAAAACGACCCCTTGTGCGCTAAGTTGTTTGCCTAAGCCTACTTTGCCCCGGCTCAAAATTAAGTCCTGGTATGTTGTTACGCACATGCTACACATGCTTACTTTACAGTCAATTCGTTAATAACCTAGTTTGGAAGTATTTCGCAGTTTGTTCATGTGTTTTTCATGGGGATTATTTTACAGAATTCCAGCACTTAATTGCAATTCAAAAAATCAACTTTACGAAAAAGAAAAAGAAGAAAATTTGCGAATTTAACCAAGATTTTAAGACTATTTAAAGCCGAAAACACATCCGTGCAATATGCAGCGATTTTTCGGTTGAAAAAAAAAAAAAAAAAAAAAAAAAAAAAAAAAAAAAATATTTTTCTTATTTTCTCAAAACATAGATTGTTGGTTAAAGTTAATACCGCCTTGATGAGGCGATTCTTACGCGTACCTACAGTCTATGTTTTTACCCAAAGTTTAGGTTTAGTATATAAGTATATAAAAAGGGGTTTAGTTGGGTATACATTTCACGGATATATTTGCGTGATGAAATGCGAATCACAACTCTTGTGCATGTTCAATCTAGTCATTTATGTAGGTGCCCTGTTAAAATTTGAGGCTCTTTAATTTCGGAATTTCGGAAACTGAATGGCCACGTTAAGATCAATACCATCTGAGCGGGATGGGGACAGGGATCGGGGTATTTATTTACTTATTTATTTATTTATTTATTTATTTATTTTGAGCCTCGTTAAAAGAATAGCATAATTGTGGATTCTGACCACTTCCATAGGGCTGTTCATCCACAACAGTTGACTAGATGCTAGAATTGTTTGATTAATAAAGTAAAAGTAGTGTTCTACATGTATTTGAGTAGCGAAAACAAAGGAGATATAATGAGATGAACCACTGCATGATAAGACCAAAACTTTGCATACATGCGAAAACAAAGATGCAGCTCAGCTTCGCGGTTACAGATCAGATTCGCGGTTACCGCGAAGCTGATCAGCGCCTTTGTTTTCCCTACACGAATAGTACAATTCCTCTACTTTCTAAATCCGAAATTTTAAGCATCTTAGCTTTTTCTGTCTTTGTACATCCCGTTGTGCCTGACCTGGTCGGAATCCCAGATTGTTGGTTTTGTCACACAAAGGTTCATATATGAAATCGTCATGAATATATAATACATTTTGAAGGTCATAATTCATAAAGTCAACATTCCATATGACACAGAGTAAAACTATTACGGTGGTAACTACTGTATGAGCTTGCACTTAACATTAATCAAGGGACTTAACTCAGGTTAGAAATTTCTGAAAAAATAAATGAATAAAATTTCCTCAACATGTATCTTATTAATAAAAGCACAATCATGTACAAAATTACTAAAAGTGTGCTTTTTAAACAGAAAATATAGGATAAAAGTCATTTTCAAAAAAATCAAGGGCAATAGCTCTGTCAAAGATTCACAAAATATGAAATACTATCATCCAAGCCTAAATCTTGTCAATGCATGTGCCACAAAATTTGAGATTGTAAAGATTCAAAATATGTTTATCAACCAGCTGGACATATAGTTACTGGAAATTTAAAAATAATTTCGGATTCTAGAATTCGCAAAATTGTTTCTAAAGGTCCGAAATATAGATTCCCTTCCTACATTAATTTCGACAAATGTAGAGAGGAGATTGCATCTGCATTAAATGATTTCGGTAATCGATGGTGTAAACGAGAGGGTGTTGAGGATAATGCTCTTAAAGAATGGAAAAGAAGTATCTTCACTATCGTGGATAAACGTATTAAGTTTTATTCACAAAATACTAATCTTTTACCTCCTAAACCCAAATCGTCATTTAGGCATTTGAAGCAGGGTATCCAAGAATTTCATAGAAAGTATGTCTTGGTTCCGGCAGATAAAGCCGCAAACAATGTTGTTGTCGTTTGTAGACTTCACTACGTTAACACCTTAAAACAGGAGCTTGATGGTACCAGGGCTTATCTGGAGACAGATACTGATGAGGTGTCTGTAGTAAATGCCCACTTAAACGATTTACCTGTTAAGTTTTCTGTTTGTGTCAATGAAGGCCAAGACAAACTTCCTACGATGTATTGGTTACCTAAGCTTCACAAAAGACCATACAAAGCTAGATTTATTGCAAATTCTAGCTCTTGTACTACCACTGAACTTTCTAAATTATTAACTTCTTGTCTTACTGCTATCAAATCTCATGTTATAAGATACTGTGAGACAGTGTATGAAACTTCAAATAAAAATTGGTTTTGGTCAATAAAAAATTCTGGTGAGGTGCTCAGTAAATTGAAGTGTAGAGGGTTCCGTGCGACAAGCTTGTCCACATATGATTTTTCTACTCTGTATACAACATTACCACATAATCTAATTAAAGAAAAACTTCTGGATTTGATAGAGTGGACCTTCAAAAGGGCATTAAAAAACTATGGTTCACTTTATTTGGCATGTAATGACAGAAAGGCTTTTTTCACTTCCTCTGACCAAAGTCGGTATACCCTTTGGTCATGTCAGAATGTGTGCGACGCCTTATCCTATCTCCTTGATAATATTTATATTAGATTTGGGACCAAGTTATACAGACAAATTGTTGGAATTCCGATGGGTACAAATTGCGCACCTCTCGTAGCTGATTTATTTTTATACTGCTACGAAAGAGATTTCATGGATTCTCTTAACCATGATAATCAAGCTGATGTTATCGAGGCTTTTAATTCCACATCTAGGTACCTCGATGACCTTTTGAACATTGACAACCCTTATTTTGAAGGTATGGTCAATCAAATTTATCCACCTGAACTTCAGTTGAACAAAGCTAATATCTCAGATACCGAAGCCCCCTTTTTAGATCTACATCTTTCTGTTGCAAATGGATTTGTTTCTTCTAAAATTTATGATAAGCGCGATGACTTTGATTACGATATAGTAAATTTTCCTTTTTTGGATGGTGACGTTCCTCGTCGTGCTTCTTATGGTGTATACATTTCGCAACTTATTAGGTTTGCTAGAGTCTGCAATCATGTTACAGACTTCAACGCTCGAAATAAATGTTTAACGGCAAAACTTCTCCAACAGGGCTATCGGTATCATAAACTTCGAAAAACCTTTTCTAAATTTTATCGTAGACACTATGAATTGATTTCCAAATATAATGTTGGGTTAAAGACACTTTTAAGTGAGGGCCTTTCGGAACCTGAATTTTATGGTGACTTGGTTTACAAATTAAAGAAACTTAAAGGAATAAATGATTTTTCTCTTCAGTTCGGAAAAATCATATCACGTTACAGACGTATAGGTTATAACTTGAATGTTATGCGACAGTCTGCATGCTTAGTTTTTAACCCAATCATGGTTGATAACTATGCTGCCTTCTTTAATTGCACGCCGGTAGGTCGGGCGTCAGACTCTATGATGGCCCCGACTTAAAGCTATTCATTTTAGTTGGTTGGGGCCGGAGCTTCTTGTCTGTTGCTTGGCCCACCGGGGTCCAACTGGTGTTTTTCTTTTGCTCCGGAGTTAGTAGGTTATTCGGCGCCCAGGGATCTCCATCGTCGGGCAGCTTACTCAATCTGTGAGTCCTGGTTTTTGATTCATCAGGATGTTTATCATGATTTATTTGTTTGTTCTTGATGATTCATTGACTAGTTAGAGATTCACCACGAGGACCGAAGAACTAACTAAATGTTGTGAACCACTGCAGAAGCTGAGGGTGAGGTTAGGTACCTGTAAAACCGGTTTAAGCCCGCCAGTAACTTTGTGTTACTGATCGTTCCAAGTCGATACTTCTGTAGTGGTTCTTTTTGTTTTATGTCTTGGTGTTTAAAATTTTTTTGTGCTGTTGGCGCCTTATGTATGTTTTCATATTTTTAGTTAAGTTAAGGTAACTGAGTGGCCACCTATTGGGAAAATAGCTGCTCATTCGGCTTACGATATGTTTCATGGTATAAGTACCTGATTGTTAGTTTGGTTTTTTCCCACCTCGGTTTTTGGAGTGGGAATCTTTTTCTGATTGCGCCTGTTCCTGATCTTTGCCTACTTGTACCTTTTTATCAAAAGCCATACATTTGTTCAAAAGATATTGAGCAAAACTCAATTTTGAACATGAATCAAGGGCCGTAACTCTGTAGTTAAGGGGCAAAATTTACTAATCTGCAGTCCCATTATGCTCCTCCGCAATATCAATTCTTATGCAAAGTTTGAAGGAAATGGGCATAAAGCGAAAACGGAATTTTAGCATAAATAAAGGGTTATAATTTTGTACTTATTTGCGGAAAATTACCCAATCTACAATCCCAAACAGCTCCTTCCTGACATCAACTATTATACAAACTTTAAAGAAAATCGGCCAACAATTGCTCAAGACATGGAGCGGAATCGGAATCGCTGACGGATGGATGGGTTTTGCGTGAGTGTGTGGGTGGATGGATGGATAGATGGACAGACAGAGGGATGGACGGCGATAGATAGATAGATAGATAGATAGATAGATAGATAGATAGATAGATAGATAGATAGATAATTAGTTCGAATAAAGGTACTCATTTATTTATTTATTTATTTTTGCCGCGTTATGAGGAGGTATGAAGCAAATTGGGCCACTGCATTAGAAAACCAGCAATTTGCATATGCGAAAATAAAGGTTCAGTAACCGCGAAGCTGATCATCGTCTTTGTTTTCCCTACTTGAATAGAAAAATTCCTTTACTTTCTATACCCGTAATTTCAAGCTTCTTATTAGCTATATTCTGTCGTTGTACAGGACTTGGTCGGAAACCCGGACTGTTGGTTTTGTCAGACTAACGCTCAAATATCATCATGAATAGTTTATACAGTTTGAAGACCGTAATTAATTAAGTCAACATTCTAGGTCACACAGTAAAATTATTGTTTGAGCTAACAATCAAAGTTTGGTACAATAAATAAATAAGACCAGGTCCAATTTAAGTTCAACAAAAGGTCAATCGATTGACTTGGTTTTCCTAACATAATAACTCGTCAAAACGAATTTATATCTCTTCCAAAAGAATTATTATCTCGTCCAAACGATTTAATTCCTCGTCCAAACGAATTAATATCACGTCCAAACGAATTGATATCTCGTTCAAACGAATTAATATCTCGTCCAAAGGAATTGATATCTAGTCCGTATGAATTAATAACCCGTCCAAGCGAACTAATATCTCGTCCAACGAATTAATATCTCGTCCAAACGAATTAATATCTCGTCCGTACGAATAAATAACCCGTCCAAAGGAACTAATATCTCGTCCAAACGAATTAATATCTCGTCCAAACGAATTAATATCTCGTTCAAACAAATTAATATCTCGTCCAAACGAATTTGTATCTCGTTCAAACGAATTAATTTCTAGTCCAAACGAATTAATTTCTCGTCCAAACGAATTAAATTCTCAATCAAAAGAATTAATATCTCGTCCGAACGATTTAATATCTCGTCCAAACGAATTAATATCGCGTTTAAACAAATTAATATCTCGTCCGAACGATTTAATAATTCGTCCAAACGAATTAATATCACGTCTAAACGAATTATTATCTCGCCGAAACGAACTTATAACTCATCCAAGCGAATTAATATCTCGTTGAAACAAATTAATATCTCGTCAAATATGTCGCTTGCACGAATTAATATATTGTTTGCACGAATTCATATCCCGTTTGCTCGAATTAATATATCGTTTGCACGGATTAATATACCGTTTGCATGAATTCATACCCCGTTTGCTCGAATTAATATGTCGTTCGAACGAATGACAAAGAAACTAAAACGAGTCCTTTAAGACCAACAAAAATATATATATGAAAAAGGGATGGGCCATACCATGTGTTCGGCTATTCCAGCCTCGTCAGTGGCCCTTTTGGTTGACAACATGGAACAAAAGAAACATAATGCAATTTTGTATGTGTCAACAGTGATAAGTACTTCTTCGTTAGCATGTATTATTGTCTGCGTAGTTTTAAATTATCGTTTGTTTAACAATAATAAAAGACTTGAAAGACATGATTTTTCCAACGTAGTGATGTGTGACACAAGTCTAGCCCACTGCATCCTGTAATATACTATCTTGGAATAATTAATTGTGGTGCATTCATGTATAGTGATTTTTCTACTTTCATCGTTTTAGTCTGTTATATTTTGTACGTGTTTTGACGTAAAAACAAACACTGATTAGGACGGAAATCCGGTCATAGTTTCTGCTTGTGTGTTTTCATTCGATAAAATCCCATGTTACCTTAAATCAAAAAAGTTTTCGGAGTACGCATAGTGTTTGTGTCGATTAACATGACAAAAACAATATATATATGGACTACAAATGAATCTAAATAGTTTGCAGAGTAAATATCAACGTTTACCTTTTGACTGCAATGTTAATCATGAGGAGCTATTTTTCATACCCCTTACTGCATGTGCAGTTTCTAGGGCAGTTATGCAGATAGAAAAACAAAACTTTCACATCTGTCTAGAGGTAAGGAAAGTATAAATATTTCGATCGTTTCATCGAATAGTTCGAAATAATTGTCTATGCGACACGAGAGCGCAACTAATTTGTTGTAGTATACTGGAGTTTATGCACGGGCGATTCAGTGAGTAAGCGTTTTACTGTGGTTATGATAATCAGTTTCTAGGGCACTCTCTCGAAGTGAACAGTTTTGTACCGCGGCGAGATTTTTACACGTACATTCGATGAATATATCGACCTCAGACATGACGAAGCTTGAACAGGGCGGCGCTGACCAAGGCACAGTTCACAAAGAAAAGATAAGTATTTACTGGACGGCATGTTATTCTATAATTCTGGCGAAATAATATGTTAAATTGGCACGTCACCAGTAAACTTGTTAGATTCAGAACTCAAAACACTGTCGCTTCGTTTTCATACGGGTATCAATTCAGACGTGGTGTCTAAATGATTTATAAAACTTTTTATTGACACGAATGACATTATTATATGATTGTTAAATGCACGTGGGTTTGTTCATCTGTGATGGCATAGGTTACCACGCCTTTCATGACTTATATGCAGTATTTGTTTTTTAGAATGTGTAGTTTTCAGGCAATCAAGATCGGCTTTTTATTACTAACATGCTTTACCATGTAATACGAGGTAAGAAGAACACAACGTTTTTATTCAGCATACGACTATAGTTAATTGTAGCAGCAGATGCATGATTTAAAAAAGACACAACCGAAGAAAAGCATTATATACTGATCAAAATGTGTAACGGTTTAAATAATAATAATAATAATAATAATAATAATAATAAAAATGCTAATTTACATCTCATATAATTGAACAGTTCGTTTCAACTATAAATCAAGTATAAACTAAATACTGTCTACATTTCGTTGCAGCGCAGATGCAATTTGGGAACTTGAGAATGCCACGCGTCTATGTTGGTAGCGACAATGCGAAGTCGATTCGGGCAAAGGGACACAGGTGTCAATTTCGGCAGTTACGACGGGACAGATTTCTTGTATAATAAGATGAGTATCTATATGCTGTTTTTATTTAAAGATGAGTATCTATATGCTGTTTTTATTTATTTTACGCATATAAGAAGCATATTTATTAGATTGTAATCTGTTAATTAATAAGTAAGAAAGTTTTATGAGTATTGATAGCATGGACCACCATATTTGGCAACAACAGAGAGTGAAGCAGGGACAATAGCTAAACATGGTGTGAATAAAGATGCAACTTGTGCGAGGATTTATTAAGATGATTTCGTATATAGGTCCCGGCTGTTAAATTTGTGCATGTATCATTAAAATAAAGTACTCACGAAAACCGGCGACTATAGTGTGTATTGCTTCTTTGGTTGAACGTATACACATGTAAGTATACTCGGATAGATCACAAAACAGTTTAACAGTTGATTTAATATTCTTGCAATGTCTTTTATTATTCATATATGGAAACATTAAAATGACGATATACATAATGAAACATAACAAAACTTTGCAGTTAGTATCAGAAACATAGTAACGTGCATTTTTGTATTACTATACACGTGTACGTCATTAAAGTAGCATGTATGCCATAAAATAGCATGAAAGTATATTGTTTAACGTTAGAAGCTCATGATTATTAATTGTTTCAGCTTGATGCAGAGCACCGTATGACTCGGTGTACATTCTGAAAGCGTAATGCTCAGTGTTCCGGGGAGTGGTTCATGGTGATAACATGCTTACGTGGAAATAAACAAGATAAATATTTTAGGAGATCTTTCTTATCAAAATGTTTATGGTAACGGTTATCACAGACACCTAATATAGTATCAAAATGTGGATTGGCGATTCATAGAAATAACATGCAAGTAGAATGTCATTTAGCGGCGGTATCTGGACTGTACGTGCAAGTATAATGTCACTTACATGTAGATACGGTATGTACATTGTTTTATATTTCGTACATTTGCATGTCAATAGTACTGTAGCCTTAACCATTATTCATAAAACAACAGTTCTTGAAAATGAAAATATTTACGGTAACAAGTGCAATGTTTTGTTTCAAGTACTGGAGGCTTTCGTTACACGTTAAGCCGAGACGCGCTAAAACAGTCAAAGCGTTCAAACAGACAAGCTGGTGAAAGTATATATGAATAGAAATGTGGCTGGAATCAACGCCAGTTTATTTGGCGATTGTGTCAATATTGTCCCAAGTTATAAAGCAAACAAAGTGGCAGTCAGTTCAGGTTCGGATTATACACTCCCGCTTGCGTAAATGTACTCATTGATTACGCGTAACGTACGCGCGTATTACGCACGTAATACGCACCTTATTTATACGCGTATGTTTCAATAGCCAATCATAATTCAATTCCTCTTACACGTATGATGCGCGTAACGTGCATACATTACGCGTAATGATTTTAACCAATAAGCTGGCAATTCATGAAGCCAGTCATTACGCATATTTAAGTATATACGCGTATTTTTGTAGCCAATCGGGAGTGAAACAGTCTTACGCAAAGAATACGCGTAACGTACGCGTAATTTATCAGCCAATAATGTTGAACTTGTATGGTTAAAGCAAAAAACCGGATTTTGCTTTAGACTTAAACAATAGAGCTATCTAATCTTTTCTCAAACTAAGTCCTGCGGTATAAATTAATTGCCTCGAACGAATAACATGTCCGTGATCGCCCCCATGAGAAATGTTTTCAGTGCATCTGTTCATCCCTGGATCGGTTCCTGATCTGACACCGAGTTTCTGTAGTGTTCGCTTGCTTTTGGATGCAGTTGAGATTATTGAAAACAGATATATAAGAAGGAGAAAGAAACGTGGAAGAAAAACAAATACAAACCTTACACCGTATAGTGGCGCTTCTACAAAATAGAGGAGGAACTCTACGACTATTAAAGATTAACGTCTGACTTATCTGTCCACTTGTTTTCCCGAGACGCTTCAAATCTAAAATAATATTCCTCACTTCGATGTTCATTTTTGTTCCTTTCGCCATCTTGGTTACAATGAAATTTCGATTTATTTTGAACGAAATCTTAACTCATTCGGAAACTAGTTATAATCTGATATTAGGGTCAGAGACACATAAAAGGATTTCACAATATACTTGAATATATTCACGCCATTAATTTTCATCAATAAAATCCAGTATACTTGCACATTCTTTATTTTGTTTTAATAAAATCAACCGTTACTTAAGCTTTTGTATCCCTTATGATACGCGCAAATACGCGTAAACGTATTGACAATCTGATTGGCCGATCATTTATACGCGTAATGTCTGAACCTTACGCGTATCGACGCTTTAATCACTGCTTATGAATATTAATTAGATACGTTACGCGTAAATACGCGTATGTTACGCGTGAATGCGCGTAAATAGCATTACGTGCGTAATACGCGCATTATACGCGTATGATACGCGTAAATGGAGTACATTTACGCGAGCGGGAGTGTACCAGGAAACAGGTTTGTAGAAGTCAGATTAATATATTTCGTAGATCGGTATTACACTTTAAACAATATCAAAATTTCTGAACTGGCTAGACAGTAATGCATTATTAAACCCAGTTTGCAAGGGCGGTTGACTAAAGGTCCAGAATTATTGAAACTTTTTCAGCGAAAACATATAATATTGTAATACAAATGTTTATTTATGCATAGAAATGTACAATCCGCTGAACATGCAATAAAGTTGTCAATAAGATATAACGACGGAAAGAGCGTATGAATAGGAAACTGACAAGGTATATATGTACTTGTAGGCCGGCCAGAAATGAAATGGCTATATGCACATAATTATATAATGGTTGAAGAAAAAGGATAAAACAGTTATGTGCGCTTTATTCAAATATCAGCTGTAGAAGATACACATAATTAAGACTGGCAAATGATATAAGTTATTAACGGTATAATACGAGTTCTGCATGAGATTAGATTTTCCCTGATGAGGCTGGGATTCTGCGACATCAACGAGAATTGGTATATGATCTAAAGAAAATGAGACATATAATGAATTTTAAAATTAAAACTATGCATAAAGTATACAGGAACCATTGTTAGACAAGTAAATGTAAGTATTCGTTAAAAGCATAATGTTCACTCATTGTTAGGCAAGTCTTTCATAGCCCCACGTGACACGGGCATTATGTACACCTATTTAGTAAAGGTAAATGTCAGTACAGTTTTAAGATAGACATGTGAACTTTGGATGAAACTTAAAGCACAGCTAAGTTTAAGCATCGGAATCCACTGAAAATCTGAGCTACGGATGTGACTGGATAGGCGAGCGTTGGAGAACTATCAGGCTAGAAACCAGTGTAACAAATGAGTATCATGCAGGTAAATATGAGTACCGATGGAAATATGAGACTCGTATCAGTATTAACTTTTGAGACCCGGTTGTATTCAAACTTTGAGCTAGGATGTAGGAACCTGATCAGGCGAGAAAACCAGAGTAACAAATGTGACTGGAGTGTCATGCAGGTAAATATGAACACAGATGGAAACTGGAAATAAAAGCCTCGTACGAGTATTAAAACTTAAGTATGGCTGAAATATGAGCCTCGGATATGGCTGAAATATGAGCCTCGGATATGGCTGAAATATGAGCCTCGGAAATGGCTGAAATATGAGCCTCGGATATGGCTGAAACATGAGCCTCGGATATGGCTGAAAAATGAGCCTCGGATATGGCTGAAGTGTGAGCCTCGGATATGGCTAAAAAGTAAAGCTTCAGATGTGACTGAAAATCAAAGCTGAATTACAAGCCCAGGAAGTGGCTGAAATGTGAGCCTCTGAAGTGGCTGATCGGTGAGCCACAGAGCTCCGGATGTAGCTGAAAAATAATGCTCAGATGTGGCTAAAATCAAAGTCCGGTGCGGCTGAAATTAAACGCCCCTGATGCGGCTGAAACGTGAGTATTTGATGTGGCACTAAGTAAAGATCAGAGCCCGTAATATTGACAGGAGGTAGTAAAATAAAATAAGTTTACCAACAGTTTCGGATGAAAAGTGATATTGTTAAAATGTAGGCTGTAAACTCAAATGTAGTAAAGCCAGAAACGATGTAAATGGTTGCACAGTTGCAGCTGCAGGAACTGCAAGGTATACTTCATTGATAACAATTTAGTAGAGAAATTGATATGAAGTTAGTCATAGAAAGACGGTGTTTGGGCTAGCTTGTGCGGCCATGGAATCAGGACATTGGAACTAAAACTATTGTTATGGCAATACCATTAACTGAAGTCAATTCGGTAAATTTAATAAGCGAGTCAAGGTAAATTGAAAATGGAGCGCATACTGCAGAATAACTTGGCATGAAGATAACAGACGGATCAATTCATTTTATATAAGTATATATATTTTATAAAATGCTGTATACATCAAACGGGGGGAAAAGATCAAAATAAAATACACGTATTCGTCTATAGTAATAGAAATGTAGAGACTGCGGAGACAAAAATAAATGTTGAAAATTAAAACATGAATTTTGAATTATAGCAGAAAATGGTTTTGGTTATTCGGGCAAATATTATTCAAAGGTAGAAAGTGTAATGACGGATCTCATCTATCAGTCATATTCATAGTAAATTATTTTGAACAGAAGCGTTTGAGTAACATTTTGGTTAATAATATTCTCTTTTCGTCACACTATGTTTTTCATGATGAATGTTTTCAGAGTGACGTTCTCAGAATGGCGTAAAATCTGGAGCAAGAGCATTGACATGGCGTTTGACAATCATACAGTGAAATAGTGAACTGTCGATACGCTTAGGCAGCTCGTCGATGTGTTTGGATTTGTTGAGATTGTTTCTGAAAGTTAGCTAAATGCCAATACTAGTAAAAATATTGAAATTTCTTTCAATTAATAGTAAGGTTTTAAGTAGAGAAAGCTGAACTCAGAATTAAGTTTTTCATATAGCAAATGGTCTCTAAGCTAAAGCACAGATAGTGACGACACACCTCGTACATAATTTTATTTTTTTTTTCTAATAAGCACATTTTACACAAATCTAAGTGCCGGAAAAGCATTGAAACGCGTTGTGTGATGTAAAATACATGTAATGCGATAATGAACAAAGGTATATGTTTGCAAGCTTTCTGCGTCCGATTTGGCTTTGTGTTTATGATGAGTAATGTTAATGGTTGGAGCTTAAAGTTGAAGAACGTAGGTTTGTAAGATTTGGATTATTGACAAGTAGGTCGAACTTGTATACTTTTGTGGTTAGAAGATTGTACATAGAGCTTTGGTCTGTTCGAATCATAATCATGTTGTTAACATAAAATTATTTTTGAATCTATACAAATTTTGGTACTTTACACGCGTCTATCATTTGCATCATTCTAAAGTGCGCCACCTTGCATCAAATGTATTGTTTTGATTTGTTGCCGAAGCGAAGAATAGACTAAATATTTCGATCGTTTCATCGAATAGATCGAAATAATTGTCTATGCGACACGAGAGAGCAACTAATTTGTTGTAGTATACTGGAGTTTATGCACGGGCGATTCAGTGAGTAAGCGTTTTACTGTGGTTATGATAATCAGTTTCTAGGGCACTCTCTCGACGTGAACAGCTTTGTACCAAAATTTGTATAGATAAGATGATCTTAAGGTGTTAGATTGCCACCTTCCCTCTAGGAATATACTGCACGGCACGTAATCTACAGCTTTTTTAACCGAAACGCTAGCAAAAAATAAAGGGCTGGTTGAGGTATGTTTTTGCTGGGCGGCGGGTATTCTGTACGGGGTCGAGATCATCGGCAGTAGACCTCTGAAAGTGACCCAGCGATTGTCTGATACTGGAAGTACACATTCAAATCAAGACGTTCAAATTTCTGAACTTGCTCGTACTTTTTATTCAAGCATAACCCGCATATTTATTCTACGTTACAGACAATTGGTCAGTACTGTCACTTTCTCATGTTCACTGTTCACTTCACAATAAAGTGCGCCACATTGCATCAAATGTATTGTTTTGATTTGTTGCCGAAGCGAAGAATAGACCTTTCACACCTGTCTGGAGGAAAGGAAAGTGACTTTCCTGACCCCCAGACAGGTGGTGAAAGTGACGTTTCTACCTTCAGACAGCTGATGAAAGCTCCACTAAGGCGTGGTCATGTCACTCCGACTTAGACTTCCATCCCAATGTAACTGCTTTTAAATCCTTGTTAGAGAAGTACTGAAAAAAGGAGTTGTCCAGTGCGCATGAATTTCGGTTGCTGTGCACTGATCGGACTGTGCAGTTACATTGAGCCGACTGTTTTCTCGAGTTGGAAGTTGGTTTCTGATTCTCGTATTATTGTTAGTGGGTTATTGTTATAAAATTGCAAGAACAATGAATGAGAAACAAATTCCAATTGCGATTGTGTTTATCATAAACCACCAACTGTATCCCTTAACCCTAATTTGACGAATGGATTTTCCCATCATTATTAATTGGGTGAGTCCACTTTCTTTTTTTGGGGCGTCAGGAGTGATTTTTTAAATTTTATTCAAATTTTCGATAAAAATTCTTTGAGCAAACAGAATAGCCCCGAACGCGGCGTCTCATCCGGGGCTATGCTGTTTGCCTATGCCCCACAAAAAGGACGCCAGGTTTATATGAGTTAAATACAGTTGGGCATTTGTACATTGGTCCCCTAACTTACTATGGGGATTCAAAAAAGTTAGGTCCGTAGGTTTCAAACCCTGCATTACAAACCTACACACGCTATGTATACTTATTTGAAACTCAATACGAAATGGTGCGACGGCTTGTATATAAAAGATATCTTTCAAAACATTTTAAACATACAAGGGAAGATTCTCCATTCTGATCTATTTTGACAATAGCGAAGACAAACCGTCGACCAGATTCCACGTTTTGCACGTGCAGTGTTCGGTCAACAATTACGTCGCGAGAAAAGAAATGTTAATGGACAAAATGTTTCGTTTATGTTATATTCCGTAAAAGCTCTGAGCAGATCTAAAGTAACCAGTGCTTGATTTGTCGTTGTGTAGGTCGAGCGGAAACTAAAATTCCACTCTGTTGGGTCATAAGGTAAGTTTATTACCCGCCTCGCTACAGATGGGTATGATATTTTCCTGACCTGTCCAGACAAAAGCATGCACCGAGAGCCCCTGTCGCTCAGCGGGTAATTACTACATACTAAATGTCTCAGTGCGTTCTGCGCATTATGTGCGTAATAATAAAGATATTGGAACGACGGACATATTAAGAGTGATGAACTACGATAGGAGCTAATATGTTTGGTAGCTCTTTCGAAATTGCTTGTTATGCTACTTAATACATTGTATATCAACCTTGGTTAAGACTTCCAATTTCTTAGCCCCCGCTTAGATCTTGTAATGCATACGGATGAGAATACGGACAAATATCTTCAGCTACGCACTATTACACTCTCTTGCATTTGAACTTGTGCAATGTGATGTGAGCAACTGCTGTTCCTTGTCAAAGTACACAAGCACATACGGATGCGACAGACGCTGCGTACAAGTCTTCCGCATCTGTCAATCATATCCGTAACAATTCGTATCTTATCCGTATAAGACCATAGTTGTACGTGTTTTATCCACAGGGTCCGTAGAAACTGCACCCGAATTTTGAAAAAGAAAAAAACACACGGACGAAACATCCGTAATGAGTCGTAATGACATGAAAATGAAAGCATTTATCAGAATCTTTCCATATCCAAAGCGCATCTACACCGTCACCACACGCATCAGGGTCAACAACCAAACATCAGAACATAACATGCTTTGATTGATTGATCGATCGGTCGATTAATTGCTCGGTCGCGATCGAGCTCTTGGTCGATCAATCGAGCATCTGATCGATGATCGATCGATTGATTGTTTGGTCGAGTGGTCGATCATGGTCTACCAGGTGATTATTAATAGATTGATTGATCGATCGGTGGATTGGTCAATCGAGCGATTTATCGATCGAGATAGATCGAGGAATTAATTGATCAAGTTATTCATCTCTTTTCTATCTTCTGATACTAATTTGATCAATTTCTGATCACCACCTTTCGAGTGATTGATCGAGTAATTGATCAATCGAGTGATAGTTATATATTCAAATCCTCTTGAACAAATAAAACTTCTCATTTTACAATGATTTAAGCAACATTTGTGTGTTCGTTCGTTTCCCCCCTCCCCTATTTTTCTTCGGTATTGCCGCTTCCTCCTCAGCTGGTAAAAGTTTAGCCAAATATTCTTCTTTTCTAATCACGAGAGGAACGAATTGAAAGCATGTGCACATTTATAAGTACTGGGTGTAAGATTTCATAATTACAACGTTTCGAAAGTTTGAATTATCAGTTCATAACTGTACGCCGACAACAAACGAACGGAACAACAATAATCAGCAGCAAAAACTTGTGAAAAGATACGTTCAGTTACGGAATAGAAAGGTATTAGTATGCAAAAATCAGGAAAAGGCGCAATCAGAAAAAGATTCCCACTCCAAAAACTGAGGTGGGAAAAACCAAACCAACAATCAGGTACTTATATCATGAAAACATATCGTAAGCCGAATGAGCAGCTATTTTTACAATTAGTGACCACTCAGTTACCCGAACTGAACTAAAATAATAAAACATACATAAGGCGCCAACAGCACAAAACTTTTAAACACCAAGACATAAAACAATAAGAACCACACCAGAAATATCGCCTTGCAACGATCAGTAACACAAAGTAACTAGAGGGCTTAAACCGGGTTTACATTGCCACAATCTCAAACTCAGCTTCTGCAGTGGTTCATAGCATTTGGTTAGTTCTTCGGTTCTCGTGGTGAGTATCTTACGAGTCAATGAATCATCAAGAACAAAAACATAAATCATGAAAAACATCCTGATGAATCAAAGACCAGGACTCACAGATTGAATCAGCCGCCCGACGATGGAGATCCCCGGGCGCCGAATAACCTACTAACTCCGGTGCAAAAGAAAAATTCCAGTTGGACCCCGTTGGGCCAAGCAACAGAAAAAAAGCTCCGGCCCCAACCAACTAAAATGATTAGCTTTAAGTCAGGGCCATCAAAGAGTCTGACGTCCGACCCACCGGCTTGCAATTTAAGAAGGCAGCACAGCTATCAACCATGATTGGGTTAAAAACTAAGCAAACAGACTGTCGCATAACTGAACTGAAAAGAAAAATCATTACTTCCCATAACATCCTTTATGTAAACCAAGTCACCATAAAATTCAGGTTCCGAAAGGCCCTCACTTAAAAGCGTCTTTAACTCAACATTATATTTGATGCATTGTGTCTACGAAAACATTTAGAAAAGGTTTTTCGAAGCTTATAATACCAATAGCCCTGTTGGAGAGGTTTGGCCGTTAAACATTTATTTCGAGCGTTGAAGTCTGTAACATGATTGCAGATTATAGCAAACCTAATAAGTTGCGAAATTTAAACACCATAAGACGCACGACGGGGAACGTCACCATCCAAAAACGGAAAATTTACTATAACAAAATCAAAATCATCGCGCTTATCATAAATTTTAGAAGAAACAAATCAATTTGCAACAGAAAGATGCAGAACTAAAAAGGGGTCTTCGGTATCTGAGATATTGGGTTTTGTTCAACTGTAGTTTAGGTGGATAAATTTGATTGACCATACCTTTAAAATAAGGGTTGTCAATGTTCAAAAGGTCATCGAGGCACCTAGAAGTGGAATTAAAAGCCTCGATAACTTATGTTTGATAATCATAGTTAAGGGAATCCATGAAATCTCTTTTGTAGCAGTATACAAATAAATCAGCTACGAAATGTGCGAAATGTGTACCCATCGGAATTCCAACAATTTGTCTGTATAACTTGGTCCCAAATCTTATATAAATATTATCCATGAGATTGGATAAGGTGTCGCACATATTCTGACATGACCATAATGTATACCGACTTTTGTCAGAGGATTCCGAAGTGAAAAAAAGCATTTCTGTCATTACAGGCCAAATAAAGTGAACCATAGTTTTTAATGCCCTTTTGAAGGTCCACTCTATCAAATCCAGGAGTTTTTTTTTCTTTAATTAGATTGTGTGGTTATGTTTTAAACACAGTACATACGGTTTTGATACCGATTGGATACGGAGAGATTCGAATAAATGTGTTCAATCATATGGCATTACCTGTCATTACGGATTTTTCATCCGTGACTGACAAAATTTAAAACTTCCAGGCGCGGTGAATAATAATGAGCTCGCTCTATAATAATATGATCAAATCGAAAAAAAAAAAAAAGCAAACAAACAAAAAAAAAACAAAAACATTCTTAACATTTCCCGTAGACACTATAAATTGATTTATAATTCATTTACGAGGTAGAACCGAAAAACTAGCTAAATTTTGTGAATCACTGCAGAAGTTGAGGGTGAGGTTATGCCTGTAAAACTAGCTTAAGCCCTCCAGTAAATAAAATATAAAAGTTTGATCCTTTGCAAGCAGTGAAAATCTTCAAAATGAGGTAGTATGGGTCATATCGCGCAATTTCGGGTACTGAACCTAGTGACCTTTTATAAAAACGGCGACGATATCCAAATACATGCAAATATACACTACAACTCCATAGCCTTACTCAAGGGATGTCTAAATCAAAGACACCTGACTTAAACAGGATCAAGTAATTAAAACATTGTTTAGAAGGTGGCTCTAAGCGTACAATTTCGAAAGTCTAAATATTCTTACTGACCACAAAGGACCGAAAGAAATAATATACTCTGCTCTATGGATGGTGAGTCTTTTTAGGGCCACCAACTGGGACAACGTCAGCTGCAGTAATAGCAAATAAAATATTAAAGTTTGATGCTTTGGAAGCAGAGAATACCTTCAAAGGGAGATAGTATGGACTATATTGTGCAATTTTGGGTACTGAACCCTCATCAGTGACCCTCTATAAAACCGGCGACCACAGCCAGATACATGTAAATATATACTGCATTTTCAAAGCTATACTCAAGGGATGTCTAAATCAAAGACACATCACTAAACGGGATCAAATAATAAAAACATTGTTAGAAAGATGGCTTTATACGTTCAATTTAAATACTCTGAATATTCTTACTGATTTTTAAAGACCGAAAGAAACAGTATAATCTGCACAATTATTATCTGCATTATGGGTGATGTACGGGGAGACTTTTTGGGGCCGCCACACGGCACAATGCCAGCTGCAGTAATAGCAAATTAAATAAAAATGTTTAATCCTTTGGAAGTAATTTTGTATTACCGATCGTTCAAAGGCGACACTTCCGTGGTGTTTCTTATTGTTTTCTGTCTTGGGCTTGAATTTTTGTGCTGTTAGCACCTTATGTACGTCTACATATTTTTAGTTAAGTTTGGGTTACTGAGTGGCCAACTATTGAGAAAAAAGCTGCTCACTCAACTTACGCTTTGTTTTCTTAGTATAAGTACCTGATTGTGAATTATTCTTTTTCTTTCTGATTGCGCCATTTCATTATCATTGCCTTCTTTTAACTTTTTAACGTATGAATGATCACAGGTAGATGTACAGAGCAGCTGGTATCAATCACCTTAAAGAAACCTGACAAACTTCTGACGGAATTTACCTACGAAACGAGTATGGTGCTGAATAATGCTGTGCGACAACAATGAAAGATGCAAATGAGAAAAAAGGTACAGGTAGGCAAAGATCAGGAACTAGGGTAATCAGAAAGAAATTCCCTTTCCACAAACGGAGATGTAGGAAATAACTAAAATGACACTTAGGTATTTATACCAAGAAAACATATCGTAAGCCAATTGAGCAGCTATTCCCAAATAGGCGGGCACTCAGTCTTAACTTGAATAATTATCAATGGCGTCATATTTCTTAAAATACGGGAACCGTGCGTGACGACAGAGAATCAGGCTACTGACCTTGTCACGTTGTCTGTTTCGCATTTGACTATTCGTCTTACCTCATATGTAGGAAGTGACTATCAATATGTTTCTACTGTGACTGTTACTTATTGGTACTAGGCATTTCTTGCCTAACCCGAGATATAATTTGAGGATGTAAATACACCATACATTGACAAAAAGTCAGGGATTATCTCAGGATATTTCATAACATCGGCGCACTTACAGAACAATTTCATTTATCCAAGTACTCCATTGAAAATAAATTGTTTGGTCATGTGTTCGTTCGTTCATTTGTTTGTTTTCTGCTTTACGACCACGGCCTAAAGCCAATGTCATATCGAAACTATCAGTTATCCTGATGAAATGTCTGTAGTTAATTTACCTGTTAAGCTTTCTGTTTGTGTCAATGAAGGCCAAGACAGACTTCCTTCGATGTACTGGTTACCTAAGCTTCACAAAAGACCATACAAAGCTAGATTTATTGCAAATTCTAGCTCTTGTACTACTACTGAACTTTCTAAATTATTAACTTCCTGTCTTACTGCTATCAAATCTCATGTTATAAGATACTTTGAGACGGTGTATGAAACTTCAAATTAAAATTGGTTTTGGTCAATAAAAAATCCGGTGAGGTGCTCAGTAAATTGAAGTGTAGAGGTGTCCGTGCGACAAGCTTGTCCACATTTTTCTACTCTGTATACAACGTTACCACATAATCTAATTAAAGAAAAACTTCTGGATTTGATAGAGTGGATCTTCAAAAGGGCATTAAAAACTATGGTTCACTTTATTTGGCATGTAATGACAGAAAGGCTTTTTTCACTTCCTCTTAGCAAAGTAGATATACACTTTGGTCATGTCAGAATGTGTGCGACGCCTTATCCTATCTCCTGGATAATATTTATATTAGATTTGGGACCAAATTATACAGACAAATTGTTGGAATTCCGATGGGTACAAATTGCGAACCTCTTGTAGCTGATTTATTTTTATACTGCTACGAAAGAGATTTCATGGATTCTCTTAACCATGGCAATCAAGCTGATGTTATCGAAGCTTTTAATTCCACTTCTATGTACCTCGATTACCTTTTGAACATTGACAACCCTTATTTTGAAGGTATGGTCAATCAAATTTATCAACCTGAACTACAGTTGAACAAAGCCAATATATCGGATACCGATGCCCCCTTTTAAGATCTACATCTTTCTGTTGCAAATGGATTTGTTTCTTCTAAAATTTATGATAAGCGCGATGACTTTGATTTTGATAAAGTAATTTTTCCGTTTTTGGATGGTGACGTTCCTCGTCGTGCTTCTTATGGTGTATACATTTCGCAACTTATTAGGTTTGCTAGAGTCTGCAATCATGTTACAGACTTCAACGCTCGAAATAAATGTTTAACGGCTAAACTTTTCCAACAGGACTATCGGTATCATAAACTTCGAAAAACCTTTTCTAAATTTTATCGTAGACACTTTAAATTGATTTCCAAATATCATGTTGGGTTAAAGACGCTAAATAAGGACCTTTTGGAACCAGAATTTTATGGTGACTTGGTTTACAAATTCAAGAAACTTATAGGAAGTAATAATTATTCTTTTCAGTTTAGAAAAATCATAACACGTTACAGACGTATAGGTTATAACTTGAACGTTATGCAACAGTCTGCATGCTTAGTTTTTAACCCAATCATGGTTGATATCTACGCTGCCTTCTTTAATTGCACGCCGGTGGGTCGGGCGTCAGACTCTATGATGGCCCCGACTTAAAGCTATTCATTTTAATTGGTAGGGGCCTGAGCTTCTTGTCTGTTGCTTGGCCCACCGGGGTTCAACTGATGTTTTTCTTTTGCTCCGGAGTTAGTAAGTTATTCGGCGCCCAGGGATCTCCATCGTCGGGCAGCTTACTGAATCTGTGAGTCCTGGTTTTTGATTCATCAGGATGTTAATCATGATTTATTTGTTTGTTCTTGATGATTCATTGACTAGCTAGAGACTCACCACGAGGACCGAAGAACTACTTAAATGTTATGAACCACTGCAGAAGCTGAGGGTGAGGTTATGGCCATGTAAAATCGATTTAAGCCCGCCCTATGTATGTTTTCATATTTTTAGTTAAATTAAGGTAACTGATTGTCCACCTATTTGGAAAATAGCTGCGCATTCGGCTTACGAAATGTTTTCATGGTATAGGTACATATACCTGATTGTTAGTTTGGTTTTTCCCATTTTTCTAATTACGCCTTTTCCTGATTTTTGCTTATTTGTACCTTTCTTATATATAAACGTTTAGAAAGGATATCTATAAAAATATATACTGACGGAATTATTCAATGCTACAACAAAACATTCCGTTCTGTAGACGGCTAAAGCACATAAAATTGATCGAATAAAGGTATTTTACATACAAGAGTCAATGCAATGCCTCCTTACAAAAAAGCCTTGTGCATCTCGGGCACCCATCCACACATCACAGGATGGGTTTAAGTGGTTTGATACATGTGCCAGTTATAAAACGAATCGTTTACAACACATTGTGTGAAAAAAACGCGTTACACTGACAGTAAAGTTTGGTACACTACCGTACGCCACGCCCCGGCGCGTCACTTGTAACTACTTTTGGTTATTTGGAGTCAGTTTACCAGCAGTAAGTGCTCATTCTTTCGTTAGTTATTGACTACTTGCTATACCTACCAGTATTTGTGTCTCTGACATTTGTTTGTTTTCAACTCCGACAAATCAATGAAAAAAATCCATAAGAAAGGTGGTAGGTGATATTGCATATTTTTGTAAGGGGAATTCAGTAGCGCAGTGATAGAGAGTTGGAGGTTTTAAATCTTCGCTTCAGACAACACCTTAAATAAAACTAAAATAACTGATTAATCACGCAGGTTCGTTTCTCTCTCGACATTACTGAAAAAATGTTAACTTAGAGGTTAAACATAAATCTAAACTAGCACCGACAAACGAATGATGGGATATAGACGTAAACCTAATAAATGGCTAAAATAGACGGCCAAGGGAGTGCTTAAATGATAAAAAAAAAATTCCAACCGTGAACGTATTAAAATACTCGAAAAAGGGCTCATCTCGACAGTTAACCGCGTCAAAGGTAACAGTTTTCTCCGTTTAATGCCTGGGTTACATTTGCCCCGATCATCGTACGATATTTTGGTCTGCGATTTTACCTTCGAGTTTTAGACAGCGTTTATGTGATCGTGGGTTACGACGTATGTGTTTACCATTGATACGGGCATCGTACGATTTCTTGCTCTGGCTTCGACGTTCTGAGTCAGAACCGTACGGAGATCCTAGGGAAATCGTACGGAAATCGTAGGTTATCTACACACTTTAAGTGGAAATCGTACGGAGCCCGTGCGATGCCCATGAAGAGTGCAAATACGATTACTGCCCGAGCACTTGTGGTCTTCCTTTGATCGCCGTACAATTGTTTTTTCCCCATATTATCATAAAAAATCGTGCGGGGACCGCACGATCATCGCGGGGTCTCCGTGCGGCGCCCGCACGATGTGTCTTTGGACTACGGTCTTACGTCTGTTAAAAAATTGTAGAAGTGTAGACTATTTCAAAATCGCAGAGTTTGCGAAGATCGTAGGAAGCCGTAGAATCGTACGGACATCGTATGGTCACCATGTGGTGACCGCACGAAAATGCAACAATTGACATCGTACGATCATCGCAAGACAATCGTAAGCCAAATGTAACCTAGACATAAGCAACTTATTATTTAACTCGAAAACCGGGTGCGAAAGCTTGGTCATTCGAGTATCTGGTTCGTACTGAAGCAGGCCCAAGAGTGATGACAACGTTCGGCACATTTCTATGTGGTATGTGTTCATACACCGTCTTTCGTCGGGCAGCTTACTGAATCTGTGAGTCCTGGTTTTTGATTCATCAGGATGTTTATCATGATTTATTTGTTTGTTCTTGATGATTCATTTACTAGTTAGAGATTCACCACGGGGACCGAAGAATTAACTAAATGTTATGAACCACTGCAGAAGCTGAGGGTGAGGTTACGGCCGTGTAAAATCGATTTAAACCCGCCAGTAACTTTGTGTTACTGATCGTTCCAAGTCGATACTTCTGTGGTGGTTCTTTTTGTTTTATGTCTTGGTGTTTGAAATATTTTTGTGCTGTTGGCGCCTTATGTATGTTTGCATATTTTTAGTTAAGTTAAGGTAACTGAGTGGCCACCTATTGGGAAAATAGCTGCTCATTCGGCTAACGAAATGTTTTCATGGTATAAGTACCTGATTGTTAGTTTGGTTTTTTCCCACCTTGGTTTTTGGAGTGGGAGTCTTTTTCTGATTGCGCCTTTTCCTGATCTTTGCCTACTTGTACTTTTTCATAGATCAGCTGGCTAACTGTCACTCCGCTCCACTTCGGTACCTCGTTCCACTTCCCTGATGAAGAGGTTTAACGGAATACCGATGCAAATATTTCGTCTACGTCTTCAGTTGATTTTATATCCTTGTCAATAATCTTAGTCATGTCGGGACAGAACCGCCGTTTTCTGGGTATTAAACCTATGAAGTAAGAAATGTGTACAGAGCACTGATAGTCTGGTTTTGGGAGGCTTGCCCCGGAACAGTGCGGTTATCTTATATAGACTCAGCTGTTCGTTTTTAAAATATTAATGCAAACTGGCAGAAAAACTTTTTCTTGCACCGCGGTCAATTTTAAGGATACCATGTACACAAGCGATGTTATGAGAAACCCCCGCTCTTTCCATCAATGCATAGACCAGCATTGGCGTGATCGCTTAGCCGACTAGCGTACATGTACATGTACACTGTATTAGAAAGGACATCCTGAATGCAAAATATTCAACCATCTATCAATCTGTGACTGTTAGAGTCAGTCTGATCGACAACTCAGCATGGATACACATGTACGGAAGATTGGTATTTTATTTTGAGACATCCCCATTAAAAAGACGTTTGTAGTTCAGTGTATGGTGTACAACTCTATCTCCGGTTAGACAAGAGTCTAGTTATAAGAAGTTAAGAAATGGATAAATTTTGACTTAAATACTCTAGGTGATGATTAGAGAACGATTGATTCAGTAAATGAAGATAAATTATGTGATCATATATATTGGTCAAAAAAGTTAGGGATCAAACTTTTTTTAGGATGCATTTTTGGACCAATCGATAATTAATCAACTTTTTATTTATATGTTGGATTAGCAGTTTTATCACAGTTTCATATGCCACAAGTTTGTAAATTGTAAACCATCTGACTTAAGCACAGCTGTTCTTTAATCCACACTACCCTAAAAACCCAAGTGTTAAAAAGTCCATAAAAACCGATTCCATCAATTTTTCCAATATTTTTTTGCGAATTTGCATGATAGTCATCAAGATCAAGATTCATCATTTCTAAGGTCAGTCAGCTAAAAAAAAGATTGGAAATTACTAGCCATTCTAAAATTTTTACACGAACAAACTAACACACAATCAATTCTCTATGGGAATTTCATACCACTTTCATTTTAAGGGTAGTCTGACTTAAAGCCTGATCTTGTTGAATGCAAAGACTATTGTTTCGATCCTCAAGTGTTCAAAGCTTATAAAATGAATAACCTTGATGATAGAAATGTTTCATTTTACCAAAAGTTTTTAATCTTGTAGAAAATGCGCGTTAAAAGTTTGATCCCTAACTTTATTTGTCCAGTATATTATTGGCGAGCTCGCCCTTGGGCAATGCCTAATTTCATAGAGCATGTACAGGTACGGACGTTATATACTGGCTCCTTTGTTTCGAGCAGGTCTCTAACAAACATATACACCTACTCAACAAAGGACGTTTTGGCGGGAGGTGTATAAGTTTCCCGCCGTTTGTTACACACCGGTGTCTAATATCCGGCGGGAAACTTATCAACCGGTCTCTAATATTAGGCGGGAAACTTAATCAAACCTCCTGTGAGTTTTATATTAGACTCAACTAAAGGGTATTATGTGATGGGTCAGATGCACCATAAAAATAATGTTTTCGCTGTGTTCAAAGACATTAAATGTTGTCCAGACTGATTGGAAGCTTTTCAGCAAATCGTCGTTTAGAAACTTTCTAACGTTTAATACAATTCTTTCTTGCAGAGTGTTTGAAATCCTTTTAGGTGTAAGAAAAGAAAAGAAATTTCCGGTTTCATTATTTCACAATTCCCCAAAACGTTATATCAAAACGAATCGTCGCATATATCTGTGTGAAAATGGCTCTTGCTCCCTGGTTTCTTTGTTTATAGAAGGTTAGGGTTAGTGTGATGTGAATGAGAAACCTGGCAGTAGGAACGAACTTCACACAGTTATTTTGACCAGCTGTTTTCCCCCTAAACAGCCGGGCATAATTATGGTCCTCTGTCTTTCGAGCAAGGAGATTAGCCCTTAACAGATCCAGTACACTATCTCATCAATTTACGCACATTATGTAGTTATGCAAAATCATACTTAAATGGTACTGAATTATTTGCCTTAATCATAAGCAATGCGTTTAACGGACGTTAAAAGGGAAATAACTGTGAAGGTTATATTTTTACATGAATGCACGAGGAAATGTTAATATCGTTCACCGTTAGTTTCCTCGTTATGTCCGTGGGATAGTTTGGCCACTATGCCATGTCACGAGAAAAGAAACTTAAGCGGAATATAATTGGACTAAATATGCTGCGCAAGATTAGGACAAACGGCTTGATGTCTAAAGATTAACAGCACTTGCTATAACGAAACAAAGGAGCCGGTATATAAGTCAGTTATAGAATGTCGGTATCGGTCAATACGAAAATTATAGACCCGGCACGTGAACTTAAAGCTTCCCTCGCTGCGCTCGGTCGGCTTTAAGTTCACGTGCCCGGTCTATAATTTTCGTATTGACCTCTCCTCCATTCTATAACTATTACTTATAGATAAGATACGAATCGCTCCGGACAGGACAGACAAATACGAAAGCCATATCCGCAGCACGTACGCAAGTGCTAGTGTGACCTAGGCCGTTGGGAATATTATATCCACTGTTCAGTAATGATAGCAATTAAAATCATACAGAATCACTCGTTAAAACAAATGATCACAAAGACATAGTGAAGAGAGTCTTTAGTTATATAATTATAGTACAGTTGCATACATGTAGCAATTTTAATATAAGAAATTTGGATTCCAGTTCGATCCACATCTTAACCGCTTTACATCGCAAATGAAATGCGGTTTAAGTGTTTTATCTGCATAACAGCCTTGACTTGTGGTTATCTTAGTTAATACTTACTTTGTCTTTGGAAGGTGGTTGTTTCCTGGGATTGTCTAATGTTGTCTTTATTTCATCCAGTGTACTCTTTATATTGCTTAGGTCATCTGCTACATTTTCCATCTAAACAAACAAAAATATAATACGTACATTGTTAGGAAAGTTGTATGTTAACAAAGGCACAACCGACTCACACACGGACGAACATATACACATAAGCTAACATTATTTTCTATGCTATTTAATTCATGTGCATTCAATAGATTTGCAGTATTAAACATGGGCTGAAAAAATTAGATTGAAAAAGAAGTATGAGAAAAATATAAGCACTGATGCTTCTGTAACCTTTTGAGCAATAAAGTATTGGATCAATGTGTGATGATAGGGATCTCATCCATCCTCAACAGAAGTGCAATATAGAGGGTTTAGTATCTGTTTATATGGCTAAGATGTAATTGTCTGGGACCCAATGCCATTATAACACCATACCGTTTATTAATACGACCCTTGGCTCATTGTTAAACATCAAATGACAGCGATTCACATAATCAAGCCTATAAAATATTATAAAATTCTCTTTAATATTTACTTTGACAGCCTATCTACCCTTTTGCATTATTGGAGAATGTTTATACCTGATTAATTTCTTGTTCAAGGTGTTTCCACAGTCATGACGTCGTTGTCACTATCGTCATGTGACAATGACGTCTTTTTCTGTCTATTTTGTTTATGTTTCACTTATAAAAGCCATTATGCTGAAACGTTATGTGAATCAAAGGAAAACTTAAGAGGAAAATTATGCTTGCAGTTTTCATTAGCATTACAGTGCACCCAACAGTGGATGTAACTTTATCACTTCTGGTAGTGGTGACAATGGGATACAGGGTTTAGTGCTAGGCTTATTTTATGGTAGATAGTGGTTGTATTATGGTAGAAGAAAAGTACAAGTAGGCAAAGATCGAGAAAAGGCGCAATCAGAAAAAGATTCCCACTCCAAAAACCGAGGTGGGAAAAACCTAAATTAACAATCAGGTACTTATACCATGAAAACATATTGTAAGCCGAATGAGCAGCTATTTTCCCAATAGGTGGCCACTCAGTTACCTAAACTTGACTAAAAATATGAAAACATAAATAAGGCGCCAACAGCACAAAATTTTAAACACCAAGATATAAAACAAAAAGAACCACCACAGAAGTATCGCCTTGGGACGATCAGTAACACAAAGTTACTGGCGGGCTTAAACCGGTTTTACATGGCCATAACCTCACCCTCAGCTTCTGCAGTGGTTCATAACATTTAGTTAGTTCTTCGGTCCTCGTGGTGAATATCTAACAAGTCAATGAATCATCAAGAACAAACAAATAAATCACGAAAAACATCCTGATGAATCCAAAACCCAGGACTCACAGATTGAGTAAGCTGCCCGACAATGGAGATCCCTGGGCGCCGAATAACCTACTAACTCCGGAGCAAAAGAAAAACACCAATTGGACCCCGGTGGGCCAAGCAACAGACAAGAAGCTCCGGCCCAGACCAACTGAAGTCAATAGCTTTAAGTCGGGGCCATCATAGAGTCTGGCGCCCGACCATATTTATGTTCGTCTAGGTTCTTCTGTCTGTTTGAAGGTGCATAAGAAACTACCCTCAATAATACGGATTATGGTAACCATCGAGAGCGAGGTGATGATCAGTAATTTTTCGACTGTTTATGAAGACAGATACATACGTAATATATGGTGTTTATTAGAAGTGTGTGTATAATAACAAGTCAATGAAAAGTATACCTCCTTAAAGGGACATCTTTGCTGTCGGCCGGCAAGAGTTTTATTACATTGAATTACCTGTTGAGATTTTAGATGGTGTGGCTTTACTACTGGCCCATATAGTTTTTAGCCTATTGGAATACATGTAATATTCAATCCGCTGATAGGACATGTCAAAAATTCTACAGATAACTTTTCTCCCCGAAGCAATTTCCTGTCAGAATTAACTATTGCCATTGTTGTATGTTGGATAGCTAAGATGTTAACAGGATCGTGTAAAACCAAAACCTGAAATACTTAACACCTAATTTAGCCATTTATAGTCCAGGTGTGCCTAGAAACCACACGTTATATTGTTAAATTGATTTTTCTGAGGTATACACATTTTAAGCTCAAAAGTTGAGCCTATAGAATGGCAATGCTAAAGCCGTCCGTCCGTTGTCCACAATTTCAAATATCTTCTCCTCTAAAACCACTCTGCCAATAAAAGCCAAACTTCATTTGGGGCATCCGTAGGAAGGGGAAAGAAAGTTTGTATAAATGGACCAGGTCACATGACCAAGATGACCGCCATGGCTAAAAATAGTAAAGTCCTTTAAAAACCTTTTCCAGAACTAGAAGCCCTATGATCTTGAAAATTTAGCTCTACAAAGATTGTATAAATCATGGCCCTGGGATGACATTGACCTATTTTACTGCAAGGTCAACATAGATCGCCAATCAATTTGAATAACGAAAACTATTAAAATATAATTAAATTGGGAAAACTTGCTGGCAGTATGCAAATGCACTGAAGATCTATGTATATGAAAAAGATCCACAGGGAGTGTCTGCCCCTGTACCGGGAAAATATACATGCATATAACCATAATATTCAAACGAAACCGCTTGGCCGATAAAAGCCAAACTTCATGTGGAGCATCGTCAGGAAAGATGAAGGAAAGTTTGTATAAATGGTAAAGGTCACATGTCCAAGATGGTCGCCATGGCCATAAATTATAGCAAACCCCTTACAAAGTCTTACAAAATCTTCTTCAGAACCAGATGACCTATGAATTTTAAACCTTGGCATAAAGCATCAAGGAACTCTACAAAGTTTGCATAATTAGTGACCTTTTGATGACCTGTTTTACGGCAAGCCCTGCATTTGAATGTTAAAAATTGTTAAGAGTCATTTGAAGGGTAAAACTTGCAGGAAATGGGCGAATGAACTGAAGATTTAAGATTCGGAAACGGATTGGGACTAAGAGGTCGGTCGACCTCAACCCTAGGGCAATATGCATGTATATAAATACAATGTTCAAAGATAATTTTCCCAAAACGCCTTTGCCAATCAGCGGGAAGTTTTATAGGAAGCATGTGTATGAAGGGGGAATCAATTGGTTTATATGTAATTCAGGTCACGTGACCAAGATGTCTTCCGTGTCCATATATGGTGAAAACCCTTCAAAACCTTCTCCGGAACTGCTGAACCTATTGCAATGAAACTGGACATGTAGCAATTGGGAATACAGTACTACATAGCCTAAACGAGTAAAGTCATTGAATACGGTCATGTTTGTGTCCAATCCATATATTTTCAATTAAACAAGTAGTGTTTAAGTGATTTTGGGCGTTTTCATCTCGGTTGAGGTCATAGCCCGACAGTCATGTGAATGACAGGGCATCCCACAAAAACCCAGCAAAAAGATGAAAGCATAGTAAGCTTATTACAGGACTTATTACTAAAAAGAACATTGTTCGGATTTTTTAATATAGATATATACCACTTTCATGGCTTATTTTCGTATGATCGGGAATGATGTTTTTCTATTATATATCAATGTTGTATATATAGGCCTTTCATTTTACGTCTTGGATTTGGTTCTGAAGTTAAAATGATAATTTTGGCGTCTTAATTTATTATGTCTCATATTCTTACGTGAATCAAGTTAGCACTTTTAATGTCTCACAAAATACTTTTTATGTACGTTAAATTCATGTTAGATTCTTCAGTTAGATTCAAACACATCAAACGATTTGAAGCTGAACTTAAATGGATAAAATTATTTCAAACACCCTTTCAGGAGTTCAAGGGTCTGATCCGCACATGGTTTGTGTATAATAAACATTTTTCACTTTTGAACGTAAATCTTGCTGCCGCTGCCACTTGCGCTTGTCGGCAACATGGGCGATTACTTCTCAGGTCATATCTGAAACGAAGATGAGGGGTGATATGAACCCTGACTTGGTCAAGAATTATCGATAGCGAAACAGAGGCGAATTAAACAGGACAGGCACAAAATGGGACATCTATCTTTGTAGCTCAGTAGGTAGCGTGCAAGAGTTCAAAGCGAAAGGCCCTGGGTTCGAGTCTCAGTCGGACCTCTTTTTTTGTTTTATTCTTTTCTTTTCTACCATGTGACAATAAAGCTTAGGAAATGAAAAAAATATATATTATCAGTTGATTGTGATTGTATTTATTAGCAAAATGCAAGAATCATGAAATGTACGACTGCATTACATACTAAAATCGTAAAGAAATTGAAGTGTCTAGTGAGAAGGCATGTAAGGTTTTCTCTTGTTGACTTTTAACCTATTGAAATCGGGTGTTCGATCGTATTTTTCGGTAGAAGAGCGGATCTTCGAGCGATCCTCAAATCAATACTTCTTTCTTTGAGACATGAAAATATTTATACTGCGACTAAAGACTTGTACAGGAATAATGTGGCTAGGATACGTTGGCCACACTGAATGACTTGAAAAGTGTTCCGCGGACGTAAGGCAACTCAAATAGTATACAGTGTAGTGTCATGTACAGATATATGTCTGTTTTAGGTGTAAAACTACGGTATCACGTGTTGTCTTGTGAGGGCACATAATTCATTTTGGCATACGTTATTGCATAAATACCCGTGTCACACGATATTAACAGCCGTTTATTAATGAAGAGAAAGCCATGCATTAATATTGCAATTCACGCGCGCACGTGCTGTTAATACATGGCTTTTACTTATGCTCGTTACCGGGCGCCACGCAAAGCACGTGCTAGTAATGGGAATCTGAAGTCCGCCAGGAACGAGCATAAAAACGAAAGCTTTACGCGTATGAAAATGTGATGAGGCTGTAAAATATAGTGCACCATATTTATTTCGTTTCTGCATCTTATTTCTTTCGTTTCTGCAGAATTTATGCAATGATTTTGTCATTCATGATTCAAAAAATGATTTTGTCATTCATTAACATTCGCTACGCCCTCGGTTTTCAACACTCCCCTCGGGACCTAGCGAATGTTAATGAATGGAAAATCATGTTTGATCCCTATAATCGAAAGCTTGATGGGAGTTTATTTAGTTGGTGTTTCAACAGGATTTCAGTCATATAACTTACGGTTTATGAGATGAATTTTGCAAGCCATATGCTTTCTTTCTGATCCTCATTTATTATTGTAGTATGCGTGCTGTTATTTGGTTAAATTCAAATAAATATATCTCACCGCTCTGTCTGGTGTGGGTTCGAACCCCGCTCTGGCCACATGTGAGAAAAGCTAAGTTTTTTTTCGGGTGTGCCAGGTGGTTTTTGTCGGGGTCCTCCCGTTTTCACCCACCTAATGATTGGTCCGTCTCATATGAGCTGTAATAATCTTGAAAGGGACGTAAAACTGAATTCATGAAATAAAATAGAAATGAAAATATAATTAAACTTCAATTTAACACAAAGGCGGCGCGATGGCGATGACTCCGAATCGAAAGGTCCTGGGTTCGATCCTCACAGACCTCACCGTCTTGTGTCATTGAGTAAGACATATCAACTCCCTACAGTACTGGTTAAACCAAGGAAGAGTTGACTCCGTCCCGACATGACTGAAAAATTGTTGACTGGGCCGTTACGCCTCAATACAAACAAACCAAAAAAAATCAAGCAAACACAATGCTATTTTCAAGAAATAAATGTTCATAAAACTGAGAAATATCTAGTTCTTTTTCTTTGCATACCAAGCTTAACCCGAAAACAGGACAACAGTATTCTTCAGAATTTTACGCGCGCACATACATCTTCATCCACCCTCACCCACCCACCCACACTCCCGCGCGCAATTCGTAGAGAAAGGTAGAAGTAGGCAAAGATCAGGAAAAGGCGCAATCAGAGAAAGATTCCCAACCAAAAAACCGAGGTGGGAAAAACCAAACTAACAATCAGGTACATATACCATAAAAACATTTCGTAAGCCGAATGAGCAGCTATTTTCCCAATATTTTAAACACCAAGACATGCAACAAAAAGAACCACCACAGAAGTATCGACTTGGAACGATCAGTAACACAAAGTTACTGGCGGGTTTAAACCGGTTTTACATGGCCATAACCTCACCCTCAGCTTCTGCAGTGGTTCAGTGATATACAAGAAATAAGAAAAATCGTATTAAGAAAATACTAAACATAGATACCAACGTTTAACATGAATAACGGAAAGCAGGGTGAGCAGCTACTGAAGGCATTAGGTTGTCGCAGTGCTAGCTTGGACAGAACAAAATGCAGAGGGCTAAGTGAACAGCCAAATTATACTCGGGTGGCCACAAAGCCATGCAACATGAAACTCTTAATTTGAATAACTTAGATAAGTGTGAACCACAACAGTAGTACCGCCTTGGAACGGTCAGTTATAAATAACTATAACTGGGGGGCTTAAATCGATTTTACATGGCCATAACCTCACCCTCAGCTTCTGCACTTCTTGTCGTAGACGTTCAGTCAGTCGCCTCTTAAAATCACCTGATAAAAACTCGTGTGAATAACTAGTCGCCAGTTCGATTCCGGGCCGAGGTACCGTCTTTATATGACATTAACTGTTGGTGGGAAAACCCGATATCAACTATTTGTTATCGCCATGTGATGTTTTCATACTGGCACATGTACACTGTGTATATACGTACATGGGTTCTATTAAGCTACATTTTCACGTGTCTTTCGTGAACGCACAGACAACTTTATACATGTATATATTGCAAGATTTACGATTTGAAACATTTAGTTGCTCTTTGATGTGCAGTTTTTGATTCTAAGTCTTACAACGTTTTGACACATTTCAAGTCATATCGAGCGTGGTCGCACAGAAAACTTTATACATGTATACATTGCAAGATTACGATTTGAAACATGTAGTTGCTATTTGATGTGCAGTTTTTGATTCTACGTCTTACAAAGTTTTCGCACACGAGCGTGGTCTGTTATCCCCATAAGGATAGCATGTCCGTGACATGTATACCCCCTTGAACCACACCTTTATACAACAAAACTGGGGTATGCAGGGGTATACCTATATTTAGCTCACTTGAGCCGAAGGCTCAAAAGGTGAGCTTTGGTGTGGGTTCGAGCCCCGCTTTGGCCACATGTGAGACAAGCCAAGTTCTGCTTGCGGGTGTGTCAGGTGTTTTTTCTCTGGGTTCTCCCGTTTTCGCCGCACCTAATGATTGGCCCGTTTATTATGAGCTGAAAGAATCTTGAAAGGGACGTTAAACTGAATCAAAAAAAAAAAAAAAAAAAAAAAAAAAAGGTGAGCTTATAGGATGGCCATGCTCCGGCGTCCGTCCGTCGTCCGACAACAAGTTCAAAGATCTCCTCTGAAACCGCTTGGCAAATCAAAGCTAAACTTCATGTGGAGCAGTCTCAAGAAGGGGAAACGAATTTGCATAAATGGTTCAGGTCACATGACCAAGACGGCCGCCATGGCTATAAATAACAAAACATTAAAACAATCTTCTTCTTCTCCAGAACCAAAAGGCCTTTGATTATGAAACTTGGCATGGAGCTCTACAAAATTTATATAACTATTTTAGGTCGCCCATGCATTTGAATTTCGAAAAATGGTTAAATGTTATTGAGTAGCTGGAAACTTGCTTTGAGTATGCAAATCGACATAAAATTTACGTTTATGAAAACATTAAGTTCTTAGGGGGTTGTCTGCTCCATCTCTGAAACCGCATGACCGATCAAAGCCAAACTTCATGTAGAGCATCGTTGGGAAGGGGCAACGAAAGTTTGTTTAAATGACCAAGATGGCCGCCATGGTTGTAAATAGCAAAAACCTTTAACAATGTTCTTCTTCAGAACCATTAGGCCTATGATTTTGAAACTTGACATGAATCATCTACAAGGGTATTATAAATCATGACCCAGGGATGACATTGACATGTTTTACGGCAAGGTCAACTTAGGATGCCCATGTATCTGAAAACATAGATTGTGAGTACTTGTTAGGATCGTTCTAGGGTGTACCCAAAATCTGTTTTGAGCGAAAATAAGAAAATAACAACACATTTATACTGATTTTTTATTTTTTACATCTTTAAAAATCACTGAATATTGCATGGTGATGTTACATTAAACCAGAGGACCAATGGTCCTGTAAACGTTCACCTGAAACCTGAGATATATACCAACAAACCTGTTTGACTGGAATGGTAATATACATGTATATAGCCCCAGGGCCAGGTGAGAGCAAACCCTGGAGTCAGTTTCTTATTCAAATCATAAAACTTTAGTCCATATGCAAATTTACTGCAAGTTTGGCCCTTCAAATGACATTCTAACAATTTTCCCCATCCAAATGCATGGGCGACCTAAGCTGACCTTGCCGTAAAATAGGTCAAGGTCATCCAAGGGTCACAATTTATATACACTTTGTAGAGCTCCATTGTCTATTGCTTCATGCCAAGTTTCAAAATCATGGGCCTCTGTTCTGGAGAAAAAGATTTTTAAAGGTTTTTGCTATTTATAGCCATGGCAGCCATCTTGGTCATGTGACCATTACCATTTATATAAATTTTCATTGCCCCTTCTTAACGATCCTCCACATAAAGTTTGGCTTTGTTGGCCAAGCAGTTTCAGAGAAGAAGATCTTTGAATATCACTGTAGTATATTGTCCCGGGGTGAGAGCAGACAGACCCCTGGGGTCCAATTTTTTTCAGAATCATCAATCTTAAGTCCATTTGCCCATTTCCTGCAAGTTTTTCCCTACAATGACATTTAAACACTTTCCCCCATTCAAATGCATGAGCGACCTATGTTGACCTTGTCGTAAAATAGGTCAAGGTCATCCCAGGGTCATGATTTATATATACTTTGTAGAGCTCTAGTCGCTGATGCTTCACACCAAGTTTCAAAATCATTGGCTTTCTGGTTCTGGAGAAGAAGGTTTTCAAAGGTTTTTTTTCTATTTATAACCATGGCGGTCATCTTGGTCATGTGACCTTGACCATTTATATAAACTTTCTTTCCCCCTTCCCAAGGATGCTCCACATGAAGTTTGGCTTTGATTGGCCAAGCGGTTTTAGGGGAGAAGATGTTTCATTATTATGGAAATATACATGTATATAGCCCCGGGGCAGGGGCAGACAAACCCCCAGGGGCTATAATTTTCCATCAACATTAATCTTCTGTCCATTTGCCTATTCTCAGTAAGTTTACCCATTAAATAGCATTTTACCATTTTTTCCCATTCAAATGCATTGGCGACCTAAGTTGACCTTGCCGTAAAATAGGTCAAGGTCATCGCAGGGTCAGGATTCATATAAACTATGATGGACCCGCGTCCCCGATGCTACATACCAAGTTTCGTGGATATCAGCCCACTGGTTCGGGAGAAGATTTTTAAAGGTTTTTGCTATTTATAGCCATGGCGGCCATCTTGGTCATGTGACCTGGACCATTTATATAAACTTTCGTTCCCCCTTTTTAAGGATGCTCCACATGAAGTTTGGCTTTGATCGGCCAAGCGGTTTCAGAGGAGAAGATCTTTGAAATTGTGAACGGACGACGGACGACGGACGGACGACGGACGACGGACGGACGACGGAGCATGGCCATCCTATATGCTCACCTTGTGAGCCTTCGGCTCAGGTGAGCTAAAAAGCGTCAAGATACATGGCATAGTTTTCAGATTAATAGTGCACATGTATTACACATGCTGACAAGTCATGCTGAGTTACAACAATATTTTGTCCTGTTTTAGGGTTAAGCTTGATGTGCAACACTTACAGAAAAAAGAACTAAATATTTCTCAGTTTTATGAACATTAATTTTCTTGAAAATAATATTGTGTTAGTTTGAAGTTTAAACATATACAACCTTGTCTTCAGTTTTACGTCCCTATCAAGATTATTTCAGCTCATATGAGACCCCGCAAGCAGAACATGGCTTGCCTCACATATGGCCAGAGCGGGGTTCGAACTCGCACCAGACATAGCGGTAAGATGATCTCGGCAACGGGGGCCGCCTTAAATATACATGTATTTATTTGAATTCAACCAGCTACTACAAGAATAATTGGAGATCAGAGAGAAAGCCTATGGCTTGCAAATTCATCTCATATATCGTAATTATCGCATCGGATATGGTTGAAATACTGTTGAAGGTCTACAAATTCTCAAAATATTTGTGTGGCTATGCATAATGTAGCTAGAATATCGTACTTTTGACATGCAGATGCCTGTAAACGAAACATCAATTAAATAAACCCCATCAAGCTTTCGATTATCTGTTTAAAATACATGTATAAAACTGAATTATGTTCGCTCACGAGACAACACGTTAAACTGTAATTTTTACACCTAATAAATAGACATATATCTGTACATGTACACTATATACTATTTGAGTTAGTGTCTTACGTCCGCCGAAAACATTTTAAGTCATTCAGGGTGGCCAACTTATCCTAGCCACATTATTCCTGTACGAGCCTTCAGTATATAAATATTTTCGTGTCTCCAAGAAAGAAATACTGACGCTCGCAGATCCGCTCTTCTACCGAAAAATGCGATCGGACTCCCGATTTCAATAGGTTATAAGTCAACAAGAGAAAACATACATGTGGACTGCCTTCTCACTAAATTTGCCAATAAATATAATCAGATGAAAATATATATTATTTTCATTTCCTTAGCTTTATTGTCACATGGTAGACAACAAAAGAAAATATTAAAAGAAAAAAAGTAGGTCCGACCGGGATCTGAACCCAGGGCTTTTCGCTTTTTATTCTTGGACGCTACCTACTGAGCTACAAAGATAGATGTCCCAGACTATTTCATTTTGTGCCTGTCCTGTTTAATTCGCCTCTGTTTTGCGATAATTCTTGACCAAGTAAGGGTTCATATCACCCCTCGTCTTCGTTACATATATGGCCTGAGAAGTAATCGCCCATGTTGCCGACAAACGCAAGTGACAGCGGCAGCAAGAAGACGTTCAAAAGTGAAAAATGTCTAATAACAAGTCAATGAAAAGTATACATCCTTAAAGGGACATCTTTGCTGTCGGCCGGCAAGAGTTTTATTACATTGAATTACCTGTTGAGATTTTAGATGGTGTGGCTTTACTACTGGCCCATATAGTTTTTAGCCTATTGGAATATCTGTAAATTTCAATCCGCTGATAGTTTTAGACAGCGTTTATGTGATCGTGGGTTACGACGTATGTGTTTACGATTGATACGGGCATCGTATGATTTCTTGCTCTGGCGTCGACGTTCTGAGTCAGAACCGTACGGAGATCCTAGGGAAATCGTACGGAAATCGTAGGGTATCTACACACTTTAAGTGGAAATCGTACGGAGCCCGTGTGATGCCCATGAAGAGTGCAAATACGATTACTGCCCGAGCCCTTGTGGTCTTCCTTTGATCGCCGTACAATTGTTTTTTCCCCATATTATCATAAAAAATCGTGCGGGGACCGCACGATCATCGCGGGGTCTCCGTGCGGCGCCCGCACGATGTGTCTTTGGACTACGGTCTTACGACTGTTAAAAAATTGTAGAAGTGTAGACTATTTCAAAATCGCAGAGTTTGCGAAGATCGTAGGAAGCCGTAGATTCGTATGGACATCGTATGGTCACCATGTGGTGACCGCACGAAAATGCAACAATTGACATCGTACGATCATCGCAAGACAATCGTAGGCCAAATGTAACCTAGACATAAGCAACTTATTATTTAACTCGAAAACCGGGTGCGAAAGCTTGGTCATTCGAGTATCTGGTTCGTACTGAAGCAGGCCCAAGAGTGATGACAACGTTCGGCACATTTCTGTGGTATGTGTTCATACACCGTCTATCATAGATCAGCTGGCCAACTGTCACTCCGCTCCACTTCGGTACCTCGTTCCACTTCCCCAAGAGGTTTAACGGAATACCGATGGAAATATTCCGTCTACGTCTTCAGTTGATTTGATATCCTTGTCAATAATCTTAGTCATGTCGGGACAGAACCGCCGTTTTCTGGGTATTAAACCTATGAAGTAAGAAATGTGTACAGAGCACTGATAGTCTGGTTTTGGGAGGCTTGCCCCGGAACAGTGTGGTTATCTTATATAGACTCGGCTGTTCGTTTTTAAAATATTAATGCAAACTGGCAGAAAAACTTTTTCTTGCACCGCGGCCAATTTTAAGGGTACCATGTACACAAGCAATGTTATGAGAACCCCCCGCTCTTTCCATCAATGCATAGACCAGCATTGGCGTGATCGCTTAGCCGACTAGCGTACATGTACATGTACACCGTATTAGAAAGGACATCCTGAATGCAAAATATTCAACCATCTATCAATCTGTGACTGTTAGAGTCAGTCCGATCGACAACTCAGCATGGATACACATGTACGGAAGATTGGTATTTTATTTTGAGACAACCCCATTAAAAAGACGTTTGTATTTCAGTGTATGGTGTACAACTCTATCTCCGGTTATACAAGTGTCTAGTTATAAGAAGTTAAGAAATGGATAAATTTTGACTAAAATACTCTAGGTGATGATTAGAGAACGATTGATTCAGTAAATGAAGATAAATTATGTGATCATATATATTGGTCAAAAAAAGTTAGGGATCAAACTTTTTTTAGGATGCATTTTTGGACCAATCGATAATTAATCAACTTTTTATTTATATTTATCAATTTATTTATCAATTTTTCCAATATATGATTTTTTTGAGAATTTGCATGATAGTCATCAAGATCAAGATTCATCATTTCTCAGGTCAGCCAGCTAAAAAAAGATTGGAAATTACTAGCCATTCTAAAATTTTTACACAAACAAACTTACACACCATCAATTCTCTATGGGAATTTCATGCCACTTTCATTTTAAGGGTAGTCTGACTTGTCTGACTTAAAGCCTGATCTTGTTGAATGCAAAGACTATTGTTTCGATCCTCAAGTGTTCAAAGCTTACAAAATGAACAACCTTGATGATAGAAATGTTTCATTTTACCAAAAGTTTGTAATCTTGTAGAAAATGCGCGTTAAAAGTTTGATCCCTAACTTTATTTGTCCAGTATATTATTGGCGAGCTCGCCCTTGGGCAATGCCTAATTTCATATAGCATGTACAGGTACGGACGTTATAGATAAGATACGAATCGCTCCGGACAGGACAGAATCAGAATCAGAATAGTTTACTGGTGACACGCCAAATGACATTATTTCACCAGGGGGTTCGGATGGGGGGGGGGGGAATTAGTCCCTTGAATGCATGAGTGAAGCGAACTTGGACACACAATCATCTGACATTTCAGCAGTAGAAAACAGAGAGTCAGGGAGGTCATTCCAGTCCCTGCTAGTCTGGGGAAAGAAACTACATTTATAGGCCTCTATACTAGCAGATGGAAGCTGAAATGCCTTGGAGTGGCTATTTCTACAACGCCTAGTCTTTGGGATAAGGTCATCTGTAGGTATTCTGGCTTTACCCTTTAGACCTTTGTATAGTAATATAAGTCGATTATCCGTCCTCCTTTTCTTGAGAGATTCCCATCTGAGTTGTTCAAGAATGCCAGTCATACTACCTTCCTCGAAAGTATAATTCCTAGTTACAAATCTAGCGGCACGATTCTGAACCTTCTCCAATTCCTCCTGGAGGCATTTAGTATGAGGATCCCAAACAGAACTTCCATATTCCAGGACTGGGCGCACCAGTCCTTTATAAGCTGCTTCTTTAACATCTTGGGGGCAAGAAAATAAGTTTCTCCTCAAGAATCCAAGTGTTCTGTTGGCTTTAGTACAGATATTATTGATATGGGTATTCCACTTGAGGTCATTTGTAATTGTTACACCTAGATATTTAATGCTATCAACATTTTCCAAAACCGTTCCCTCGAGGGTGTACGAGGCCTCAATTTTATTTATCCGCTTATTTGTCAGCTGCATCATGTTGCATTTGACAGGTTGAAATCTCATGCCCCATTTTCGGGCCCAGCTCCCTAAAAGGTCAATGTCTTTCTGAAGTTTCAATGTATCTTCTACCGTTTTAATTTCACGGTAGCAAACACAGTCATCAGCAAAAAGCCTGATTTGAGAGTCAATACCAACGGGTATGTCATTTATGTACAAGGAGAACAACAATGGACCGAGAACGGTGCCCTGAGGGACACCAGACACAACAGGGGCCCAGTCAGATTTAACACCATTAACTACTACCCTTTGCTGCCTGAAGCACAAAAAAGCATTTATCCATTCCAATGTCTTTCCACCTATACCATAACTAAACAATTTGCTTTTAAGAAGTTCATGTGGAGGGGTGTCAAAAGCTTTTTCAAAGTCCAAAATAAAAGTGTCAACCTGACCCTTTTTGTCCAATATTTTTGCCCAATCATTTATCACTGTAATTAACTGAGTTTCACAACTATGCCATTTCCTGAATGCATGCTGTTTGTCCGATAAAAGATTATACTGGTCAAGATGACCCATGATATTTGAGCAGACAATATGTTCTAGAAGTTTGCAAGGAATACAAGTCAAAGAAACTGGGCGGTAATTACAAGCAAGGGACCTGTCACCTTTCTTGAAAAGTGGACAAATATTAGCAAGTGACCATTCCTTGGGGATTTCACCCGTATTGATTGACTGCTGGAAGAGATGTGCAAATACAGGTCCTAATTCTTTTGCCAATTCTTTAAGGACTCTAGGATGGAGTTCATCAGGTCCTAAGGTTTTAGATGGGTTCAGACCTTTAAGGAGTTTTGTTACTCCTTCCTTTGTTACAACAATTTCATCCATGAATGGGGCCGACCTATCCAGAAGTGGGACTTGGTTGTGTACCGTTTTGGTGAATACATCTGTGAACTGTCCATTAAATTCTTCTGCTTTTTCGAAATCTGATTGAGCAATACCACTTCCATTTTTCTTTTTCAAAGGGGGAATGCCTTGGGTATCTTTCCTCTGACTATTGATATACCTATAAAAATCCCTGGGATTAGCCTTAACGTCCCCTACCAAGTTATTGACATAAAGGTCATGCTGCTTCCTTATATCAGCTTTGATTTCCCTTCTTAAGTTTTCAAATTTAGATCTAATTTTTGCACTTCCAGTTTTCTTAGCTTTTAAATGAGTTATATTTTTCCTGCGAATCTTCCTCCTTATCTCAGGAGTTATCCATGGGACAGAAGAGACAGAGCGACTTGTTTTTGATGGGACATGCTTATCTGCCGAGTCCTGAATGAAAGATGTAATAAGATTGAAATTTTCCTGAACCGAACGGGCATCCGAGTAGCCATTGAAATACTTTTCCTTTGCAAATTTTAATGTTTCTGCCCTCATAGATTCATAATCACCTTTCTGGTACCGAAACACCTTCCTCCGAGGTCTCTTAATGGGGGGAATAACAATCTTCAGCGTTCCAGAAACAATATCATGATCACTGAGACAATCTGGGGAGTGGATGTCTACAAAAATGATTGGGAAGAGAAGTGATAATCAAGTCCAAAGTATTTCTTTCTCTGGTAGGGAAGTGGACTAAATGATCAAATCCATGATCATTAATAATGTCAACCAAAATTTGGACGGACAAATACGAAAAGCCATATCCGCAGCACGTACGCAAGTGCTAGTGTGACCTAGGCCGTTGGGAATATTATATCCACTGTTCAGTAATGATAGCAATTAAAATCATACAGAATCACTCGTTAAAACAAATGATCACAAAGACATAGTGAAGAGAGTCTTTAGTTATATAATTATAGTACAGTTGCATACATGTAGCAATTTTAATATAAGAAATTTGGATTCCAGTTCGATCCACATCTTAACCGCTTTACATCGCAAATGAAATGCGGTTTAAGTGTTTTATCTGCATAACAGCCTTGACTTGTGGTTATCTTACTTACTTTGTCTTTGGAAGGTGGTTGTTTCCTGGGATTGTCTAATGTTGTCTTCATTTCATCCAGTGTACTCTTTATATTGCTTAGGACATCTGCTACCTTTTCCATCTAAACAAACAAAAATATAATACGTACATTGTTAGGAAAGTTGTATGTTAACAAAGGCACAACCGACTCACACACGGACGAACATATACACATAAGCTAACATTATTTTCTATGCTACTTAATTCATGTGCATTCAATAGATTTGCAGTATTAAACATGGGCTGAAAAAATTAGATTGAAAAAGAAGTATGAGAAAAATATAAGCACTGATGCTTCTGTAACCTTTTGAGCAATAAAGTATTGGATCAATGTGTGATGATAGGGATCTCATCCATCCTCAACAGAAGTGCAATATAGAGGGTTTAGTATCTGTTTATTTGGCTAAGATGTAATTGTCTGGGACCCAATGCCATTATAACGCCATACCGTTTATGAATACGACCCTTGGATCATTGTTAAACATCAAATGACAGCGATTCACATAATCAAGCCTATAAAATATTATTAGATTCTCTTTAATATTTACTTTGACAGCCTATCTACCCTTTTGCATTATTGGAGAGTGTTTATACCTGATTAATTTCTTGTTCAAGGTGTTTCCACAGTCATGACGTCGTTGTCACTATCGTCATGTGACAATGACGTCTTTTTCTGTCTATTTTGTTTATGTTTCACTTATAAAAGCCATTATGTTGAAACGTTATGTGAATCAAAGGAAAACGTATGAGGAAAATTATGCTTGCAGTTTTCATTAGCATTACAGTGCACCCAACAGTGGATGTAACTTTTTGTGCTGTTGGCGTCTTATGTATGTTTTCATATTTTTAGTTAAGTTAACTGAGTGGTCACCTATTGGGAAAATAGCTGCTCATTCGGCTTAAGAAATGTTTTCATGGTATAAGTACCTGATTGTTAGTTTGTTTTTTCCCACCTCGGGTTTTGGAGTGGGAATCTTTTTCTGATTGCGCCTTTTCCTGATCTTTGCCTACTTGTACCCTTTTATTACTTCTGGTAGTGGTGACAGTGGGATACAGGGTTTAGTGCTAGGCTTATTTTATGGTTGATAGTGGTTGTATTATGGTAGAAGAAAAGTACAAGTAGGCAAAGATCAGGAAAAGGCGCAATCAGAAAAAGATTCCCGAGGTGGGAAAAACCTAAATTAACAATCAGGTACTTATACCATGCCAGGAAAACATATCGTAAGCCGAATGAGCAGCTATTTTCCCAATAGCTGGCCACTCAGTTACCTAAACTTGACTAAAAATATGAAAACATACATAAGGCGCCAACAGCACAAAATGTTAAACACCAAGATATAAAACAAAAAGAACCACCACAGAAGTATCGCCTTGGAACGATCAGTAACACAAAGTTACTGGCGGGCTTAAACCGGTTTTACATGGCCATAACCTCACCCTCAGCTTCTGCAGTGGTTCATAACATTTAGTTAGTTCTTCGGTCCTCGTGGTGAATATCTAACTAGTCAATGGATCATCAAGAACAAACAAATAAATCACGAAAAACATCCTGATGAATCCAAAACCCAGGACTCACAGATTGAGTAAGCTGCCCGACGATGGAGATCCCTGGGCGCCGAATAACCTACTAACTCCGGAGCAAAAGAAAAACACCAATTGGACCCCGGTGGGCCAAGCAACAGACAAGAAGCTCCGGCCCAGACCAACTGAAATCAATAGCTTTAAGTCGGGGCCATCATAGAGTCTGACGCCCGACCATATTTATGTTCGTCTAGGTTCTTCTGTCTGTTTGAAGGTGCATAAGAAACTACCCTCAATAATACGGATAATGGTAACCATCGAGAGCGAGGTGATGATCAGTAATTTTTCGACTGTTTATGAAGACAGATACATACGTAATATATGGTGTTTATTAGAAGTGTGTGTATAATAACAAGTCAATGAAAAGTATACCTCCTTAAAGGGACATCTTTGCTGTCGGCCGGCAAGAGTTTTATTACATTGAATTACCTGTTGAGATTTTAGATGGTGTGGCTTTACTACTGGCCCATATAGATTTTAGCCTATTGGAATACCTGTAATATTCAATCCGCTGATAGGACATGTCAAAAATTCTACAGATAACTTTTCTCCCCGAAGCAATTTCCTGTCAGAATTAACTATTGCCATTGTTGTATGTTGGATAGCTAAGATGTTAACAGGATCGTGTAAAACCAAAACCTGAAATACTTAACACCTAATTTAACCATTTATAGTCCAGGTGTGCCTAGAAACCACACGTTATATTGTTAAATTGATTTTTCTGAGGTATACTCATTTTAAGCTCAAAAGTTGAGCCTATAGAATGGCAATGCTAAAGCCGTCCGTCCGTTGTCCACAATTTCAAAGATCTTCTCCTCTAAAACCACTCTGCCAATAAAAGCCAAACTTCATTTGGGGCATCCGTAGGAAGGGGAAAGAAAGTTTGTATAAATGTACCAGGTCACATGACCAAGATGACCGCCATGGCTAAAATAGTAAAGTCCTTTAAAAACCTTTTCCAGAACTAGAAGCCCTATGATCTTGAAAATTTAGCTCTACAAAGATTGTATAAATCATGGCCCTGGGATGACATTGACCTATTTTACTGCAAGGTCAACATAGATCGCCAATCAATTTGAATAACGAAAACTATTAAAATATAATTAAATTGGTAAAACTTGCTGGCAGTATGCAAATGCACTGAAGATCTATGTATATGAAAAGATCCACAGGGAGTGTCTGCCCCTGTACCGGGAATATATACATGCATATCACCATAATATTCAAACGAAACCGCTTGGCCGATAAAAGCCAAACTTCATGTGGAGCATCGTCAGGAAAGATGAAGGAAAGTTTGTATAAATGGTAAAGGTCACATGTCCAAGATGGCCGCCATGGCCATAAATTATAGCAAACCCCTTACAAAGTCTTACAAAATCTTCTTCAGAACCTGATGACCTATGAATTTTAAACCTTGGCATAAAGCATCAAGGAACTCTACAAAGTTTGCATAATTAATGACCTTTTGATGACCTGTTTTACGGCAAGCCCTGCATTTGAATGTTAAAAATTGTTAAGAGTCATTTGAAGGGTAAAACTTGCAGGAAATGGGCGAATGAACTGAAGATTTAAGATTCGGAAACGAATTGGGACTAAGAGGTCGGTCGACCTCAACCCTAGGGCAATATGCATGTATATAAATACAATGTTCAAAGATAATTTTCCCAAAACGCCTTTGCCAATCAGCGGGAAGTTTTATAGGAAGCATGTGTATGAAGGGGGAATCAATTTGTTTATATGTAATTCAGGTCACATGACCAAGATGTCTTCCGTGTCCATATATGGTGAAAACCCTTCAAAACCTTCTCCGGAACTGCTGAACCTATTGCAATGAAACTGGACATGTAGCAATTTGGAATACATTACTACATAGCCTAAACGAGTAGAGTCATTGAATACGGTCATGTTTGTGTCCAATCCATATATTTTCAATTAAACAAGTAGTGTTTAAGTGATTTTGGGCGTTTTCATCTCGGTTGAGGTCATAGCCCGACAGTCATGTGAATGACAGGGCATACCACAAAAACCCAGCAAAAAGATGAAAGCATAGTAAGCTTATTACAGGACTTATTACTAAAAAGAACATTGTTCGGATTTTTAATATAGATATATACCACTCAATCATTGAAAATTTCATGGCTTATTTTCGTATGGTCGGGAATGATGTTTTTCTATTATATATCAATGTTGTATTTATAGGCCTTTCATTTTACGTCTTGGATTTGGTTCTGAAGTTAAAATGATAATTTTGGCGTCTTAATTTATTATGTCTCATATTCTTACGTGAATCAAGTTAGCACTTTTAATGTCTCACAAAATACTTCTTATGTATGTTAAATTTATGTTAGATTCTTCAGTTAGATTCAAACACATCAAACGATTTGAAGCTGAACTTAAATGGATAAAATTATTTCAAACACCCTTTCAGGAGTTCAAGGGTCTGAACCGCACATGGGTGGGCCCACGATGTAACTGCGCCATGTGTGGCAGTTAAGAAAGTCAGGTCAGTAAACTGTGTTATGTGTGCAAAACTGTATGTTATGCTCTTTTAATGTTATGTTTTTTATTCGTTTTACTTTATTTCAAGCTCTTAACCAGTGTGTGATTATATGTGCTTTTTTAAGCTCTTAACCTATGCATGGCTTTGATGCGCTTTCGTTTTCGCCTCAAGACTCTGTATCTTTTTAGGTCACAATGTCTTTCTACTTTTTCGGCTTCAAAGGCTGCAATTAAGGGTTTTAGAGTGATTAAAATTTAAAAAAAAAAACTGTGTTACAAAAATAAATTTCAAAACAAGTGAAAGTAGTAATATATGCAATACTTATGCTGATGTCCTTCATGTGCTCGTGGGGAATGGCCGTACAGCAGGGAAGGGTATCAGCACCGGCTCTGATTCTATTGTGATTTTTAGTGATGCATTTTTATGTACAAAATTGTTAATATTATGCATGCCATAATCTCTATATTTGTTCACTGTAAAAATTGTATTCCTTTTAATGCATGCTGTGATATTTGCTACATGTTCAGTTCATTTCTGTTGTCGAATTTAAAACTCGACTGGGATTACCTTGCATGTTGTAAATTTTCGACAAAATTAATTCATATATCTAAGTATGTAATGTATATATTTCTTGGTAAACTGCATGTGATATAATCTTTTACATAAATGTATTAATCTTCTCTTTTACAGCTGCTTTTACATGTTATTCTTACATTTGTTATGTCGGAAAATAGCTCATGTAGCTAATGTTCTGTGTTATACAAAAACCGACGGTAAATAAAGTTTCTTGTGTCTTGTATCTTGTATCTTGTATCTTGTACCTTTCCACTGGGATTTAACAACAACATTTACCATGAGGGTAATATTTCCAAAATGCCCGATTTCGATGTACTTACACTTTCAGAGTCTCGTAAACGTAAATCTAGGTCTCATGGTATAGGGAAAAAGATCATGACAAACGTAAACGGTGCGCTGCAATGAAATTGAACACTTCCCTTAATGCTTTAGCTGTTAAACTAAGGATAAACGGTAGACATCAAATGCTTTCTTATCTTAGTTCTCTACCTATTGCTGTATTTAGTTCCTTGGACACAGACGCTAATAGATTTTACGACGGAAATCATCAAATGTATGACGCTGCATTGTTAACAAGATGTAAGACTCAGCATGCTCTTCGTCCATTTATCAATTCCGAATCTAATCACATTAGACGTTTTATTAAAATTCCTTTCATTAATATAGGAATTGACTTTATTGATTAATCCAGCATATTCTATGATTAATCAGTGATACAATCTATACCTACGTACTTCCAAAAGTACGTACTTCCAAAATTCAGAACCTACTATAATTTGTTACAAATATAATAAACCAATCAGAAATACTATTGTTAATTTCAATAAACTTGTATCTGATCTTGATATACATGCTAATACATAAGTCTTGAGATTGTAAAGATTCAAAATATGTTTATCAACCAGCCGGATATATAGTTACTGGAAATTTAAAATCAATTTCGGATTCTAGAATTCGCGAAATTATTTCTAAAGGTCCGAAATACAGATTCCCTTCCTACATTAATTTCGATAAATGTAGAGAGCATCTGCATTGAATGATTTTGGTAATCCATGGTGTAAACGAGAGGGTGTTGAGGAGAATGCTCTTAAAGAATGGAAAAGAAGAATCTCCACTATCGTGGATAGACGTATAAAGTTTTTTTTTCACAAAATACTAATACTCCGTGGGTCAGGAGGGCTCACCATGCACCCCCAAGGATCCTCTGGGAGTGGTATAACATTGTTCATTGGACCTTCCTGATTAAGAATCAAGATGTTAACACTCGATATATTGATACTGAGACGGTTTTCAAGATGGCCGCCATGCAAAAATGGCAAAGTGCATGTTTAGTATAATACAACTTCTAAATTTCTTACTTTTATGCGCAAAACATACTTGTATAAGTGTCTAGAAACCATTTCTGGTGTAAATTTATCAAAATAAGGTCTTTACAGGATGGCATACAAGATGACCGCCACATTGCAAAGCATATTTTGCAATTTTTGTTACTTTTTCACCCAAAAAGTTTTGTTTACATTTTCATTGACAGTTAAGTAGTTTGGGTCATGAAGAGAGATGCAGGTATTATTTTCATGCTAATTCAGCCACTGTTCTGACCCGCCATTTGGACGGTTTTCAAGATGGCCGCCATGCAAAAATGGCAGTGCAAGTTTAGTAAAATTGAAGTGTTCAAACTTCTTATCTGCTTACTTTTATGATCAAAACAACATGCATGTATAAGTGTCTTAACTCTATTTCTGATATAAATTTATCAAAGTTAGGTTTTAAAATGATGGCATACATTGGCCGCCACATTGAAAAGCCTATTTTTGCGATTTTTGTAACTTTTTTCGCTAAAAAAGCTTTGTTTGTCAGTTTCACTAAAACCTATGTTGTTTGAGTCATTAACAGAGATGCAGATATTTTTATGCTAATTCAAACATAACAATATTCATGTAGTATAAGTGTATTTTAGCACAAGTCTATAATCTCCACTTTGCCAGACATTAGCTCGCTGATGTCACTACACAAGCCGTATGAAAGCCAGATTTGTTACCTTTAACATTTGTTTATTTTTAAATGACTTTCTGATAACAGGATTAGGTAAGAAACATCCACATAAGTATGATTCTTTTTGGCGTTTGAAAGTGTTAGATTATTTCATGTTTTATTGCATCCAAAATGTCTGTCATGCATTTATATAGGATCAATGACAAAATGGTTAAAATATGCCCTTACCTTGTATGAGCAAACAAATTTATTCATTTTTAGGTATGTACCAAGTCTTTGACTAGCTGTATCAATCATTAGCAGACCAAAGGAGAATAAGTCTGACACAGAGACACAGTTTTAATTCTGATACTTGTGGTGGTGATGCAACAGAGACATGTTTTATTCACTATCCCAGATGTAAAAACATCAGATTTCATTATTCTGCTTTAAACTGCTCAAAAACCTGATGAGCATCTCCAGATATATCTGGACCTTCCTATAACTCAGTTCAAGAAACATGGTTTTGGATATAGCACTGATCATAGCTGGACTCCAAATGGTCATTTCATACTACCTTTGGTATATGTCTATATACTTTACTCTCGTTATAACACAAAATGAATATAGCTAACACAGAGATTGGTTTGAACCCCAACAATAGTGTTATAAAAAGGTTATGGTGTCTGAATAATTTTGTTTTAACAAGGAAAAACACACATGAAGATAACATTAAGAAAATGTTCTAAGTGTTTTACAACTTGATTTAAGCTTTTTATTACTTAATGAAAGTCAAGGGACATATTTGGCTCATTTTTTAAAATTCTATATTTTGACGGCCTTCTTGTATGCCATCTTCAATACTGGAGCTATCCTGTGCTTTGCTGAGGTGGCAAACACTGGATTTTATGCTACAAACTAAGACTGAGACAAACGCTATGGTATATAGGATCAAAAACAAATAAGATTGAAGAGCATATTTTATATAAGGAAATATGTACATTTTGTTGTTTTTTCCGTGTTGGGTTGGATGTCTAAAACCTGTTTTTAAGCATGAATATTATATATAGAAACAATTTCTGTTTCTCTAAAATCTTTACAGATATTATATTTGATAGAAACGAAGTAAAAAAGCAGCCATAACTACCTGATCATAAATAATGAGCCATTTAACAAACATTCCTAGGTGAATAACCTTTGGCACGTGTATTTGTGAATTTAAAAATGATTTTTACAACTGTTTTACCTAAATTGTCAGGTTTTTTACTTGAAATATACAAATATACCATTCTCACATGAAATGGGGCATTAAAATACCATTACAATGCAAACACATGAAAAATATGATGCATTTTTGGAGTTGGGGTTGGTTTTATGAAATGGCAGCTATCTTGGACGCCATCTTGAATACTGGAGTTATGCAAGGTTTGCCAAGATGGCAAACGCTGTATTTCAAAACTACATACCAAGACAAACATTTTGGTATATAGAAACAAATGTGGTACTCCGTAGACCACCTACTCCTATTTATTAGCTACTTTTTGAACCATATTTGCTCCAGTAATAAGCTAAATGTTATGTGCAGCCCTAGACTGTAAGAACCAATAAAACAACAAAAAAGATCACATGCATCGATAGCATACATAATATTATTAGCCTTTCACTGAACATTTGACCCATCCATAAACATCTGTCTAAGAGGAGCGACCCGCTTACACAACTTAGGTGAATATCATCTGCTGGGAAATACACTGTGACCCCAGAATGTATTTTTAAGGAATGATGGTTAGCAGAAACATTTTCCAAATTTGAATATAGTAGAGGTGTCACCATACTTGAAACAGCTGAAAAAATTAATAACTGTTCTATTCTTAGAAAAGTCAAAGGTTATGATTTGATTGCACGTGATCATCATCATTATCATCAAAGTGATACACTGATAAAACATTGCCTGTGATTTCGAGCATGTGTTCTTAAACAAATATGTGTCATTCTATGAGCAGATTTAATTGGTTCTAAGAATCTACCCCAGTAAATATCCTTTAGCTTCTGGAGGCATTCATCAGGATTTGAGCAGTCTTGAAAGAAGAATAATGGGATCAGATGATCTTACAACTTGAAATTGAATTACACATGTCTCTGTTACGCCACCACAACCAGTATTATAATTACAACTACCACCCCTAAAGTCCAATTTACTTGTTTTTGGCCTGTTATGGGTTGATACAGCTAGTCATAGACTGGGTAAATACCGCAAATGTATGAGATTGTTTGTTCATACAAGGTAAGTACTTAGTTCAACTGTTTTGCTCCTTGACCTTATTGTAGTATTCCGGTTTTATAGCATTTTAGGTTAATTTTACTAGACATATACTTCCCATTGAATCATTAAACTAGATGTTTAACCATAAACTAATTTTTATCAATTTAAACATCCCGCACTGACTATCACCTACCTTTTTGTAGAAAATAAACCCTATCCCCTCTTTCAGGCCAGTGAAATTATACAAAATATTCCCGATGCTTAGTTAGAAAAGTCCAAAAAGTCCACAACGCCTATATACTTTTCCCATTTTTTTAACAAAGACAACCTCTGTTGATTGGACCATTGAATGCGTTCCAGGACATAGTGTACAGACATCCAGTTGTTTTGGACCATGAGCAACCTTTTACCCTGCCTGGGGTGAAAGGTAACTTAGGGTTTGATGGTGCAAATTACACGGTATTGAAATAATTACCTACCCTTGTGCAACTGCAATTATTATGCAGATTGACTTGTGATTAATTGTTGGTTGGTAATCGATATACCTATGCAGATAAATCAAAAAATTTAAACTGTACATTTTTCACATTAATAATGTAAATCGTCCTACTTATCAAAACATTTTGAATCAAGTTGCATCTTTGATCATTTTTCTGTGTTCAGTATTAACAATTTTTACACCTTGATGAAATTAGTCATTTACTTAGCATGGACAGCAAATTGTCAGACAGACATATTGGAGATTGTAGTTTTTTTTACACTTGTACAATAAAATATAAAAGCTGTTACAAGACTGTTATGGCTGAATTAGCATGAAAATAATAGCTGAATCTATGTTAATGACTTAAACATCATAGATTTTGGTAATACTGAGAAAAACATTTTTGGGGGAAAAGTAACAACCAGAGGTCCAATGGTCCTGTAAACGCTCACCTGAGATCTGCTACATATGCCAATAAACATGTTTGAATATTATGATATTTAGCCCCAGTGCAGGGGCAGATGAAAAGGTACAAGTAGGCAAAGATCAGGAAAAGGCGCAATCAGAAAAAGATTCCCACTCCAAAAACCGAGGTGGGAAAAAAACAAACTAACAATCAGGTACTTATACCATGAAACAATCGTAAGCCGAATGGGCAGCTATTTTCCCAATAGGTGGCCACTCAGTTACCTTAACTTAACTAAAAATATGAAAACATACATAAGGCGCCAACAGCACAAAAAATTTTAAACACCAAGACATAAAACAAAAAGAACCACCACAGAAGTATCGACTTGGAACGATCAGTAACACAAAGTTACTGGCGGGCTTAAACCGGTTTTACATGGCCATAACCTCACCCTCAGTTTCTGCAGTGGTTCATAACATTTAGTTAGTTATTCGGTCCTCGTGGTGAATCTCTAACTAGTCAATGAATCATCAAGAACAAACAAATAAATCATGATAAACATCCTGATGAATCAAAAACCAGGACTCACAGACTGAGTAAGCTGCCCGACGATGGAGATCCCTGGGCCTATTTGACCTATTTGACGACAAGGTCAACATAGGTTGCCAATGCATTTGAAGCCCTTGGTCCATTTTTTTCAGAATAATCAGTATTCTGTCCAATTGCCAATTTCTATTTCATTTATTCCCTTCAAATGACATGTTAACAGTTTTCTAACTAACTAAATGTTATGAACCACTGCAGAAGCTGAGGGTGAGGTTATGGCCATCTTAAACCGGTTTAAGCCCGCCAGTAACTATGTGTTACTGATCGTTCCAAGTCGATACTTCTGTGGTGGTTCTTTTTGTTTTATGTCTTGGTGTATACCAATTTTTTGTGCTGTTGGCGCCTTATGTATGTTTTCATATTTTTAGTTAAGTTAAGGTAACTGAGTGGCCACCTATTGGGAAAATAGCTGCTCATTCGGCTTACGATATGTTTCATGGTATAAGTACCTGATTGTTAGTTTGGTTTTTTCCCACCTCGGTTTTCGGAGTGGGAATCATTTTCTGATTACGCCTTTTCCTGATCTTTGCCTACTTGTACCTTTTTCCCCATTCAAATGCATTGGCAACCTATGTTGACCTTGTCGTCAAATAGGTCAAGGTTACCACAGGGTCATGATTTATATACACATTGTAGTAATTTAGCCATCGATGCTTAATGCCAAGTTTCTTTGAAATCAGTCCACCGGTTTCGGAGAAGAAGATTTTTGAAGGGTTTTTACCGTATATGGGCATGGCGGCCATCTTGGTCATGTGACCTGGATTATTTATATACACATTGGTAACCCTATCTCATAGATGCTTCACATAAAATTTGGCTTTGATTGGCCAAGTGGTTTCAGAGGAGAAGATGTTTGAATATCATGGAAATATACATGTATACTACCCCAGGGTGGGGGCATATGAGCTCCTGGGGACCAATCGTTTTCAGAATCATTAATAATCAGTCCTACTGTGCATTTCCTGCAAGACTTTCACTTTAAATGACATTTCAAAGGTTTTCCCCATTCAAATGCATTGGCGACCTATGTTGACCTTGCCGTAAAATAGGTCAAGGTCATCATAGGGTCATGATTTATGTACACATTGTAGTACTTGAGTTATCAATACTTCATGCAAAGTTTTGTTGAAATCAGTCAACCGGTTCCGGAGAAGAAAATTTTTGAAGGGTTTTTACCATATATGGTCATGGCGGCCATCTTGGTCGTGTGACCTGGATTATATATTTTTTATACATTGGTTACCCTATCCTATAGATGCTTCAGATAAAATTTGGTTTTGATTGGCCAAGCGGTTTCAGAGGAGAAGATGTTTGAATATCATGGAGATATACATGTATATTGCCCCGGGGTGGGGGCATATGAGCCCCTGGGGTCCATTTTTTCAGAATCATTAATATTCAGTCCTACTGCCCATTTCCTGAAAGACTTTCACTTTAAGAGACACTTTCAAAGTTTTCCCCATGCAAATGCATTGGCGACCTATGTTGACCTTGCTGTAAAATAGGTCAAGGTCATCACAGGGTCATGATTTATATACACATTGTGGACCTTGAGTTCTTTATGCTACATGCCAAGTTTCAAGATCCTAGGCCTTTGGGTTCTGGAGAAGAAGATTTTTAAATGTTTTTTACCATATATGGGCATTGCGGCCACCTTGGTCATGTGACCTGCATTATTTACATATACATTGGTTCCCCCTTCCTACAGATGCTTCATATAATATTTGGCTTTGATTGGCCCAGCGGTTTCAGAGGAAAAGATCTTTGAAAATGGTGGACGACGACGGACGACGGACGACGGACGGACGCCGGATCATGGCCATCCTATAAGCTCACCTTGTGAACCTTCGGCTCAGGTGAGCTAAAAATCGCAAAATATGCTTTTCAATGTGATGGCCATCTTGTATATCATCATTTAAAGACATAACTTTGATAAATTCATATCAGAAATGGAGTGTAGACACTTATAATACATGCATGCTTTGCTAACAAAGTTAGCAGATAAGAAGTTTTAGCAGTTCTATTTAACTAAACATGCACTTTACCATTTTTGCTTGGCAGCCATCTTGGAAACCGTCCAAACAGCTGATCAGAACAGTGGTTGAATAAGCATGAAAATAATACCTGCATCTCTCTTCATGGCCCAAAATACTTAACTGTCAGTGAAAATGTAAAAAAAAAAATAATGCAAAATATGCTTTGCAATGTGGTGGCCATCTTGTATGCCATCATTTAAAAGACATACTTTTGATAAATTTACACCAGAAAAAATGTCTAGACACTTATACAAGTATGTTTTGCTCATAAAAGTAAGAAATTTAGAAGTTTTAAGAGTTCTATTATACTAAACATGCACTTTGCCATTTTTGCATGGCGACCATCTTGAAAACCGTCCAAAATGGCGTTTCGGTACCAAGATATCGAGTGTTATTATATTGATTCTTAATCAGGGAGGTCCAATGAACAATGTTATACCACTCCCAGAGGATCCTTGGGGGGAGGGGGTGCATGGTAAGCCCTCCTGGCCCACGGAGTATAATCTTTTACCTCCTAAACCCAAATCGTCATTTAGGCATTTGAAGCAGGGTTTCCAAGAATTTCTAAGAAAGTATGTCTTGTCTCCGGCAGACAAAGCCGCAAATAACATTGTTGTCGTTTGTAGGCTTCACTACGTTAACACCTTAAAACAGGAGCTTGATGGTACCAGGGCTTATCTGGAGACAGATACTAATGAAATGTCTGTAGTTAATGCTCAATTAAACGATTTACCTATTAAGTTTTCTATTTGTGTCATTGAAGGTCAAGACAAACTTCCTACGATGTATTGGTTACCTAAGCTTCACAGAAGACCATATAAAATTAGATTTATTGCAAATTCGAACTCTTGTACTACTACTGAACTTTCAAAATTATTAACTTTCTGTCTTACTGCTATCAAATATCATGTCATAAGATACTGTGAGACAGTGTGTGAAACTTCAAATAAAAATTGGTTTTGGTAAAAATAAAATAATCTGGCGAGGTGCTTAGTAAATTGAAGTGTAGAGGGTTCCGTGCGACGAGCTTGTCCACATATGATTTTTCTACTCTGTATACAACATTAGCACATAATCTAAGTAAAGAAAAACTGGATTTGATAGAGTGGACCTTCAAAACGGCATTAAAAACTATGGTTCACTCTATTTGGCATGTAATGACAGAAAGGCTTTTTTCACTTCCTCTGACCAAAGTCGGTTTATACTTTGGTCATGTTAGAATGTGTGCGACGCCTTATCCTATCTCCTGGACAATATTTATATTAGATTTGGGACCAAGTTATACAGACAAATTGTTGGAATTCCGATGGGTACAAATTGCGCATCTCTCGTAGCTGATTTATTTTTATACTGCGACGAAAGAGATTTCATGGATTTTCTTATCCATGATAATCAAGCTGATGTTATCGAGGCGTTTAATTCGACTTCTAGGTACCTCGATGACCTTTTGAACATTGACAACCCTTATTTTGAGCGTATGGTATATCATGTCATTTGAAGGGAATCAAATTTATCCACCTGAACTACAGTTGAACAAAGCCTTTATCTCAGATACCGAAGCCCCCTTTTTAGATTTACATCTTTCTGTTGCAAATGGATTTGTTTCTTCTAAAATTTATGATAAGCGCGATAACTTTGAATTTGATATAGTAAATTTTCCGTTTATGGATGGTGACGTTCCTCGTCGTGCTTCTTATGGATAATACATTTCGCAACTTATTAGGTTTGCTAGGGTCTGCAATCATGTTACGGACTTCAACGCTCAAAATAAATGTTTAACGGCAAAACTTCTCCAACAGGGCTGACGGTATCATAAATTTCGAAAAACGTTTTCTAAGTTTTATCGTAGACACTATGAATTGATTTCCAAATATAATGTTGGGTTAAAGACGCTTTTCAGAACCAAAATTTTATGGTGACTTGGTTTACAAATTTAACTTATAGGAAGGAAGGATTTTTCTTTTCAGTTCAGAAAAAAAACATTATGGGACAAAAATTGGCCCGAATTCAATGACTCGTTTTGGCTGTAAAATGTACCTGTAATGACCTAGACAAATTTTAAGGCAAGGCCAACAAAGGTCATATATGCAGAATGCTATTAGAATATCATTGACGAAAAACACTTCAGAAAATGGGCAATGGCCAGAATATTTATGATCTTTAAAACACACTGACCTAGGGGTTATTCTGACCCTGCACTGGGGTTATTTATTTGTACATTACCATTATAGTAAAACAAAGTTATTGGAATATATAAATATATATTATATATAAATAGCGGCATTGACGTCAAAGGTTTATAGATGCTAAAATTGGCGTACAGAATCGGACGACCGCGGTGGTGTAATGGTTAGCACGTCTGCCCGGAATGCAGAAGGTCCGGGGTTCGATATCCGGTCGCGGCACGACCGACTTTTGTACGCTAATTCTGTTTGTTTATATAATTTCCTGTATCATGGCATTCTCTGTTTCTTCAATACTTATTCCCGATGTAGTAGGCCGTCTATAAATCTAATATAATAAATAAAATAGATAAAAAGCAAACAAAAATAGAATAAAAATGGCCGCCGTCCGTAGGTTATAAAAAGAACCGAAAATGATAAGGTCGCCTATGGCGGTAAATGAAATGCCGCTTAATTGCGTCATTGACGTCAACGTTTTATAGATGTTAAAATTGGCGTACAGAATCGGACGACCGCGGTGGTGTAATGGTTAGCACGTCTGCAGGAGTTCCGTAGTTCGATTCCCGGTCGCGGCACGACCGACTTTTATACGCTTATTCTGTTTGTATATATTTATCAGATCCCGGGTGAGCATTTACATGATCATTGGTCCTCTCGCCTTAATTTTGCTCCAAGACATAAATTTTTGGTACCAGAAAATTAACGTGAACCCACAATCTATGTTTTGAGCAAATATAATAAAACCATCATCTTTTGATCAGATTTGTTTTTATTTTAACCGTTTTAGAAACCAGAGGACCAATAGTCCTGTAAACGCTCACCTGAGACCTAGTTATCACTTTTTCGATGTAAAAGCCTATGTTTACAAAATTAACCTTGCAGTAAAATAGATCAAGGTCATCCTAGGGTCATTATATGTACAAGCTATGATGGGCTGAAGTCCTAAATGCAACATACTGAGTTTCGTGAAAATTGGCCAGCCGGTTCTGGAGAAGAAGATTTTTGAGTGTTTTTTACCAGATATGGGCATGGCAGCCATCTTGGTCAGGTGACCCGGATTTCACGATCAAACTTTCATTCCCCCTACCCATGGATGCTCCACAATAAATTTCACTTTGATTGGCCAAGGGGTTTCAGAGAAGAAAATGTTTGAAAAGTGTGTATGGAGGACACACCATGGCCATGGTTAAGAGATGACCTTGATCTAAATTAATCACAAACCTTCATCTACTCCATTAGTTGTTTGAATCTACCACTTTTCAGGTCTCAGGCTGCAATAGTTTTCAAAAAATCCAGTTTTTACTTTTTCCCATGTAAAAGCCTACGTTTCCAAAATTGACCTTGCTGTAAAATATGTCAAGGTCATCCCAGGGTCATCATTTTATCAAACTATGATGGGCTGGAGTTACAAATGCTACATTCCAAGTTTCGTGGAAATCAGCCCACCGGTTCTGGACAAGAAAATTTTTGAGTGGTTTTTACCATATATGGGCGTGGCGGCCATCTTGGTCATGTGACCTGGATTTCGCGATCAAAATTGAAATACCGCTACCCAAGGAGGCTCCACATAAAACTTCAACTTGATCGGCCGAGCGGTTTCAAAGAAGAAGAAATTTGAAATGGCTGACGATGACGGACGGACGACGGACTCAAGGGCACCTAACTCCGCAGTCCATGGTCAAATCTCGTGGAATTCTGAACTCAACCGAGATCTCAAGGCTGTCCTTGTTACATGGAAGAATGAAGAAGATCTGATGAAAAATAACAAAGTTAATGCGTGGACACCATCTTCCCATTATAAGTCTATGGGGATTTTTAAACGCTCAAGGGCAGATAACTCCACGGCCCGTGGTCGTATCTGGCTGAATTTCGAACTCATCCGAGCTCTTATGAATGTTGTTGTTCCTTGCGAGTATGGAAAAGATCTAATTAAAAATAGCGGAGATAATGCGTGGACAACATTTTCTCCATACAAAGTATATTGGGATTTTTTCAAATGCTCAAGGGCAGATAACTCAGCGGCCCGTGGTCGGACCTGGCTGAATTTCGAACTCTTCCGAGCTCTTATGTATGCTGTTGTTCCTTGCAAGTATGGAAAAGATCCAATTGAAAATAGCTAAGATAATGCGTGGACAACATTTTCTCCATACAGAGTCTATGGGGATTTTTTCAAACACTCAAGGGCAGATTACTCCACAGCCCGTGGTCGGATCTGGCTAAATTTCGAACTCAACCGAGATCTTATGTATGCTCCTTGCAAGTATGGAAAAGATCCAATTGAAAATAGCGGAGATAATGCGTGGACACCATTTTTCCATTATAAGTCTATAGGGATTTTTTCAAACGCTCAAGGGCAGATAACTCCGCAGCCCGAGGTCGGATCTGGCTGAATTTCAAACTCATCCGAGCTCTTATGTAAGTTGTTGTTCCTTGCAAGGATGGAAAAGATCCAATTGAAAATAGCGGAGATAATGCGTGGACAACATTTTCTCCATACAAAGTCTATGGGAGTTGTCTGTTGCCATAGCAACCAGAGTTCTAATTCAATCTGCTTCAAAACCTTATGCAGACACTGCCCCACCACAATGATGCTGCATATAAAGTTTGATTGTGATCGTCCAACTGGTCTCAGAGATATTCATCTTTGAAATTGTGGACGGCGGACGACGGACGGACGCCGGATCATGGTCATCCTATAAGCTCACCTTGTGAGCCTTCGGCTCAGGTGAGCTAAAAATAGGAATAGCATATGTTTTTTTCATAACGTTACCTGCTCATCTTGTCTTTGTATCCTGAAATAAGAAAAAGGAGAAACATTTAAATAAAATAAATTCAAAAACAACAAATAAACATATACGAGGTACACAATTTTTCCGTAAGTAACCACTTAATCGCTAAAATAAGATATGCCATTAATCTATTGTTGATCGAACTTTTTTAAAGAAACATATCATGCAGTTCCTCATATATGGCAAATCAATTATGCATTTAGACCCCTTAAACTCTGATAAGATGCTTGGTTGTGCCAAGAAATGTATTTCGGAAAACCAAACTTAAAGATGTATAATACCCCACCACAGAAATAATTTGATGAAAATGGTAAAATATCCTGCTGACATTCAATAAATAATATGTGTTTACAAAGTCAGAAAAAAGAATAAGGCTTGATCAAAATGAGATTATCCTGCTAATCAGATAGTAAATATACAGCTACATGTATTTCATGCCTCAGTACGCAAAAGTGCAAAATATTTTCCTCGAGGTGCAGGTACCGACTTGTCATGCTAGGGGAAAATATTTGAGAGGACATTCTGATTAGGTAATAAAAAGGTACAAGTAGGCAACGAGAATAGGAAAAAGCGCAATCAGAAAGAGATTCCCACTCCAAAAACCGAGGTGGGAAAAAGCTAATAATCAGGTACTTAAAGCATGAAAACATATCATAAGCCAAATGAGCAGCTATTTTCCCAATAGGTGACCACTCAGTTACCTAAACTTAACTAACAAGTAGCCCAAGGGCAACGATCGCTCACCTGAGAATCAACAAGAACAGTCACTGAATAAAGTGTTTTTTTTATTTTACCATATATGGGTATGACGGCCATCTTGGTCATATGATCGGGAATTCCTACTTTACATCAACAGAATAGCGTTTGTCTGAATTGTCTATTCTCTTGTGCACCATTTTGGTTCACTTGAAAAAATCATCATATAATGATGTGTGGATCCATATTTGACCCCAGGGGCATGATTGACAGGATTTATGTAGAGCTTCACATAACATTGCTGCATATCAAAAATACAGGCTTTGGCTTTTGTGATTTCAGAGAAGAATATTTTTTTCTGTATTTCCCATTATAAGCCTATGGCAGATAATGACACCCCCGGGGCGAGGCCTGTATGGACTCCAGTGGCACGGTTGGCATGATTTATAAAGAGGACCGCTATACATGGCTACACACAAAATATGAAAGCTCAGGGCATCGTGGGTTCGGAGAAGAAGAAGGATTTTTTACGTTTGTCCCATTGTTAGTCTATGGGAGCTAATGACCCCCAGGATGGGGCCATTTTTGACCCCAGGGGCATGATTCGCAGGATTTATGTAAAGCTCCACATAACAATGCTGCATATCAAATATAGAAGCGTTAGACCTTGCGGATTTATACGAGAAGATTGTTTCATGTATTTCCCATTATAAGCCTATGGCAGATAATGACAACCCCGGGACGGGACCTGTATGGACCCCCAGGGGCACGTTTGGCAGGATTTATAAAGAGGACCACTATACACTGCTACACACAAAATATAAAAGCTCTGGGTCATATAGTTTCAGAGTTTTATGTTTGTCTCATTATTAGTCTATGGGAGCAAATGACGCGGGGGTGGGTCCAGTTTGATTCAAGGGACATAATTCACAGGATCTATGTAAAACTGCACACAAAAACGCTGCATACCAAATATAGAAGCTTTGGCTCTTGTGGATTTCATAGTCATGTAATCCCCATTATAAGCATATGGCAGATAATGACGCCCCCGGGGTGGGGCCTGTATAGACCCCAGGAGCACAGTTGGCAGGATTTATAAAGAGGACACTATACATTGCTACATACAAAATATGAAAGCTCAGGGCATTGTGGTTTCGGAGAAGAAGAATATTTTTTATGTTTCTCCCATTGTAAGTCTATGTGATTTAATGACCCCTGGGGTGGGGCCATTTTTGACCCAAGGGGAATGATTCACAGGATCTATGTAAAGCTCTTCATAACAATGCCGCATACCAAATATAGACGGCTTAAACACAATCAACGCGGACATTTGGGTTTCACTTTTGTCAAAAAATGAATTTTAAGTGGGGCATATTTAGATGGCATTTTTGTTATCAGAGACATCGTGTATGTGCGAAAATGCAGAAATTTGCATTTTGTTTTCAGGCTTTCAAACATTTCACCATACCTATGCCTTAATGGCCTACGGGCCTAAATATTTGAAAATATAACATGCATTTTGGCTCATGCAATTTATATTGTATTGCTATTTTTTTTACTTTTAGGGCACTTTTTAGTGTTAGATAACAGATTTAATCTGAAAAATCTGTAAAAATTTTTAACATATGGACAAATATGAAAATGTGTCGTGTCCGTAGCCCTATCTGTTTTAAAAACAAATATTAAATTGTGATATTCATATCTACTGGTACATTTATGATTTGTAATGGTGTTCTTGTAAGTTTAAAACCCCAACAAAATGAGATAAGCTTAAAATGACCATTTTAAGCAAACAACAAACATTGGGGGCTACGGACACGACAGGGCTACGGACAGCATTGTTACCGCGATATCTGATGACACAAAATGTTTCTTATAGAACGTTAAATGGCTGGACCCGCAACGGAAAGTGAAGGTCATGTTTATATTAAGCATTGATTACATACTTTAATAGGGGCTTGAAAAATAGGGGATACGGACACGACATTTTACATGATGTTACAAAATTGCATCCGACAGATTCCACAATCACTTTCTATTCAATTAGGGCTTTTCCATCAAAATTCAAAAGTATCTTATGCTTAATATGGCATTTGTGATAATATATTTTGCAGTTTATAAAGTTTGGAATCCCCTGATTTTGGGATATTGAAAAAGCCAAAATGTATAACAAAGGGCTACTTTTAAGAAAAGCTCTTAGGAATTAATGCAAAGGCATGAACCAATGTATTAATCACCTCAGATAAGAGTTAGGGTATTCTTTTTGAATTTCTGACATAAACTTATTGGCTAAAGATGAACTTTTAATAGCTGGAGTCTTGTAAAATAATAGAAATTTTGAAGTGAAACTTTATAACACTCAAAAATGGCCAGATTATAGCCTTTTGACTAGGCAGTTAAACCTTTCGCTACTAATAGCCCACACATATTATATATCACTGGAAAGCTTGTGAAGTTTCCAATTAAGCTATGACAAAAACATCATTCTAGGAGTGCATCAGGGCAAACTACTGGCCTAACACATGTATTTTGTGAAATGTCCACCCTGGTTGTGTTTTAGCCGAGAAGCTTTGACTCATGTTGGTTTCAGAGAAGAAGATTTTTCATGAATTTCCCATTATAAGCCTATGGCAGATAATGACGCCCCCGGGATGGCGCCTGTATGGACCACAGTTGGCAGGATTTATAAAGAGGATATCTATACATTGCTACACACAAAATATGACAGCTCTGTGCCTTGTGGGTTTGGAGAAAAAGATTTTTTGTGGGCGCCTAGGCGCCCATAATCTCTATAAGTCATATCTACGCTGGAGCACTTGCACAATTTTGACCATACCTGGGAGTGTTTGTTCAATACTTTATTCTTGCTACTTCCGGTCTACACTGGTTCAACTATTTACCGCTGTCTAGTCATTAGTAGCGCACCACAAGTTGGGGTCACCTCAGTATAACAGCGTATATCAATTTACGTACACCACACAGTTTGGTCGTGAAAACCACATTTATCGTGTTTTAGATATTAATGGGACGAATCCCGGGGGAACCTATCGATCCGCGATATAGTTAAGAACAGGCATCGGAATTAAGTTTGGCAAAAACGTGTCAGTATAATGTGACTATGGGTGATATCAGGTAAAGTGTCTGGGATCTGATACAACAGTGGTGCCACTGTAAAAGAGAGCATTGAGCTCCCTATCACAACCAGGCGCCATCATGATATTACAGATAATGTTGCAGCAACGTTAAACTCAACAAAGTATCTACTTACAACACTGCAAGACTGTGTACACCGAAATTCAGCTAAACGCCCACCAGCTTTTTAGAAAAGCTAATACTTGTTTAATGTTTCTCCCATTGTTAGTCTATGGGAGCTAATTACCCTCGGGATGTAGCCATTTTTGACCACAGGGGCATGGTTGACAGGAATTATACAGAGGACCATTATACATGTACATTGCTACGAACAAAACATGAAAGATCTACGTCTTGTGTTTAAGAGTTAATAGAGTTATATTTTTATTTCGGTCCTTTGAGATCAGTAAATATATTCAGAGTGTTCAAAACACTCACGTTTAGAAACATACTTCTAAGCAATGTTTAAAAATATTTGACCCAATTTAGGAATATGTCTTTGATTGAGACTCCTCGTGTTAATTCTCGAAATTGCAGCGCAATAGTCTGGCGTTCGTTGCCGGTTTAAAAAGGGCTACTGATGAGGGTTCATTACCCGAAATTGTGCAATATAGTCCATACTATCTCCCTTTGAATGTTGTTACTGCTTCCAAAGGATCAAACCTTTATATTCTATTTTATGTAGACATATGGCTGTTTTTAGAAATAGATTTCTCAACTTAATTCCAAAATTTATTTTTTGCAAAATCTGAGGCCAAAAACAGGCCTTTTATCCTTAGGACTGCCAGGCATTTTACAAAATGCAGTTAAAAAGGGGATAGGGTTAGTAAATTGTCCATAAAACCATTTCTTTGAGTCTTAGAAACACGCCGTATGCCTGTACTGAAAGAAGAAAGACCGCTCTGTCACATAGTGCAAGCCGTTTTGGTTTTGCTACTGAAAGGTCACGGCGCAGGGGTCACCGTGGAAAAATCGATGCGCACGGACTTATTTTTTTTTTTTTTTTTTTTTTTTTTTGCGATTTGATTCCCGATTTTTCCCTCTTTTCTTCTCTCTTTCTATCTCTCTTTTTTCTCTCTCTTCTTGTGTCTTTTTTCAGCCCTAGCAGTTTGGTCGCACTTGTTTGGTTAGAGCATGGTTGCGATTCAAAGATAACAGGGTAAACTCAACCTTTTTAACACTGAAAAATCACGTTTTGTCCCAACTTTCTGGGCCCCTAACTCGCTTGTTTGATGCACTGTGCAATTAAGCTTTATATTGGTTAAACCCTACTTACTGGGCAATTGAAAAATATAAATAGATCGCACATGCTAGCTTTAACAATGCCGTGAGGGTCGATCAAAAAGTGTTTGGCAGCAATTACGCATAAATACGCTCTGGTAGTGGAAAGGATATGCCCTAGGCCTTTGAACAGGTTTTTCTCATTAATATGTTCACTGCTCTTAAAGGATCTTAGTTTCATCTTTATTTGCTATTACTGCAGCTGGTGTTGTGCCGTTGAATATGCCGTAGATTATATTTTCTTTCGGTCCTTTGAGATCAGCGAGGATATTCTGAGAAATCAGCAAATTATAATCGGTTTAGATTAATTTTCTAACCAACGTTAATATATTTGGCCCCATGTGGAATATACAACCCTGTTGAAAGTTGCAAAATTATTGTAATTCTCTTTGGCTCCATTTTGCCAAATCTATAGGGTCACTGAAGAGGCTTGAGTAGCCAAAACCGCGGTATGGCCAATCCCCTTTCTCATTAATATGTTCACTGCTCTTAAAGGATCTCAGTTTCATTTTTATTCTGACTTATTGGTATACGATTCTGCGATCAAAATTTCGTTCCTCCTACCCATGGATGTTCCACAAAATTTCACTTTGATTGGCCTAGCGGTTCTAGAGCAGAAGACCTTTGAAATTGTGGACGACGGACGACGATGGACGACGGACGGACGGACGGACGACGGACTGATTGGTATACTATAAGCTTACTTTGTTAGCCTTCGGCTCAGGTAAGCTTAACATATGAAAAGGTACAAGTAGGAAAATATCAGGAAAAGGCGCAATCAGAAAAAGATTCCCTCTCCAAAAACCGAGATGGGAAAAAAACTAAATTAACAATCAGATACTTAAACCATGAAAACATATCGTTAGCCGAATGAGCAGCTATTTTCCAAATAGGTGGCCACTCAGTTACCTAAACTTAACTAAAAATATGAAAACATACATAAGGCGCCAACAGCACAAATATTTTAAACACCAAAACATAAAACGAAAGAACCACTACAGAAGTATCGCCTTGGAACGATCAGTAATATAAAATTACTGGGAAAACAAACATAAGCAAACAGCACTAAAATTCAACGCCAAGTAATAAAGCAATAAGAAACACCACAGAAGTATCGCCTTGGATCAGTAATATAAAATTACTGGCGGGCTTAAATCCATTTTACAGGTACCTAACCTGAGTTATTTCAATTTTCAAAAAAAAAAAAAGTACAAGTAGGCAAAGATCAGGAAAAGGCGCAATCAGAAAAAGATTCCCACTCCAAAAACCGAGGTGGGAAAAAACTAAATTAACAATCAGGTACTTATATCATGAAAACATATTGTCAGTCGAATGAGCAGCTATTGTCCTAATAGGTGGCCACTCAGTTACCTAAACTTAACTAAAAATATGAAAACATACATAAGGCGCCAACATCACAAAAAATTTAAACAACAAGACATAAAACAAAAAGAACCAACACAGAAGTATCGCCTTGGAACGATCAGTAACACAAAGTTACTGTCGGGCTTAAACCGGTTTTACATGGCCATAACCTCACCCTCAGCTTCTGCAGTGGTTCATAACATTTAGTTAGTTCTTCGGTGAATCATCAAGAACAAACAAATAAAGCACGATAAACACCCTGATGAATCAAATACCAGGACTCACAGACTGAGTAAGCTGCCCGACGATGGAGATCCCTGGGCGCCAAATTACCTACTAACTCCGGCGCAAAAGAAAAACACCAGCTGGACCCCGGTAGGCCAAGCAACAGACAAGAAGCTCCGGCCCCAAAACAGTTATTTCAATTTTCAAGCTTAAACTGGCTAATTGCATTGCAGAAATGTAAATTATCAAATGATCAGGCAAACTAATGATGTCATTAATCAATAGATCACTGCCCGGGCAATACAATTTCATATTGACTCTTTTACGATGTTTGTAAAAGTAAAAGAGTGATGTTTTCCCAACTCGGTTTTTGGAGTGGGAATCTTATCTGATTGCGCCTTCTCCTGATCATTACCTACTTGTATCTTTTTTGTATTTAATGAATTGCATTCATTTCAGTAATCGCGTGACTAGACAATAAATTCATTAGATCAGCCGGCTAACCTGCACGCCGATACACTTCGTGACCTCGCTCCACTTCCGTGACAGCTTAGCACAGGTTGCCTTTAAACCAAAGTCAAACTGATTATGCATTTTTTCAGTTACTTTTAGCTGCGTTATAATCGTCTTATTCTTATTAGGTATTTGTACCAATAGCTAAAATCTTCCAGCTAAAACATACAAGTGTCTACAAAATTTAAATTAACGAAGAAAAACAAACGATTTTCGACAATAAGCCGCTTAAGCCACGAGGACCGAAGAACTAACTAAATGTTGTGAACCACTGCAGAAGCTGAGGGTGAGGTTAGGTACCTGTAAAACCGGTTTAAGCCCGCCAGTAACTTTGTGTTACTGATCGTTCCAAGTCGATACTTCTGTAGTGGTTCTTTTTGTTTTATGTCTTGGTGTTTAAATTGTTTTGTGCTGTTGGCGCCTTATGTATGTTTTCATATTTTTAGTTAAGTTAAGGTAACTGAGTGGCCACCTATTGGGAAACTAGCTGCTCATTCGGCTTACGATATGTTTCATGGTATAAGTACCTGATTGTTAGTTTGGTTTTTTCCCACCTCGGTTTTTGGAGTGGGAATCTTTTTCTGATTGCGCCTTTTCCTGATCTTTGCCTACTTGTACCTTATTCAACAGTAGTCTCCCCTGATCTATTTATAGACATCCTTGAAATTTTCCACATCACTAGTGTTTCATAATGTAACATTTTCACCCTAAAACAAGTTGAAAAACAAGAGTATTCAGTACCAACATGACTGAAAACATTTTGCTCGCCAAAACACGAGAAGCGGGGGCTCTGTCACGACAATTGACTGGGACATTAAACAAATAAATACAGTGGAACATAAGGAAATACTGTTAAAATTCATTAAAACAAAAATGTTCGTATTACCTGGTCGATTTGTCACTTTTATTCCAGTAAAAGGCACCGGCTATGCGCTCCTCCCACCGATCTAAATCAGCAGGACTGTTCTCTGGACCTGAATTACGATTAAGAAATTAGTAGGTTATAATTGAGCTACAAAAATGGAACCTGCTTTGTGGTTCATGAAATTTAACAAGTGATAAATGCCTTATCGCTTCTCAACGTGCATGTTTGTGGAAAATTCGCTTATTTGTGTCTTTAATGTCTCTGAATTAGACCAAATAACAAAATGTTTAACATCTAGAAAAAATCATTTAAATTTTATTTATTTCATATATGTTTGATATTTTTGTCCTGCAAAGATATTCACCAAGAATGTCCTTGTATTACGGGGTCTGTCCCAGAAATACGTAGACATTTGTAATAAAACAGTAATGTGTCTGCAGAATTTCATGAAATTTATATGATCTGTTTGCATACATCTACTCAACAGTTCGTACAAATATGGATGAATTCACCCCTTACACAACATATTTATATGCATTTATTCCAAGAGGGGTAGGTGTCTACGGCGCACATCAAAAACAGTGTTTTGAAATTCATCAAGATCAAATTCAACAGTTCCTGTAATTGCGAGTTGAGGTGATATTACACAATTCTAACTATCAGTTGCACGAGTAATTATGTAAGATAAGTTTTTGAAAGTTTGAAATAATTTCCATCATCAGCGTTGATTTTATAGAAATTTTCTTAAGCCTACTGCAATTATTTTATTGGAAAATAGTGACGTAATGTAAGTTTTGCGGCGCAAAATTAGGCCTTCCCCAAGCTTTTCTTTCCAGTTAAGTATATTTAACAAAATTAATTTATAAAATCAACCGTCTATTGTGTCATTAATAATCCTGTGATGATTCTGATGCATTTTTTCTTTAAATATTCTAAATGCTCGTTTCTTGTTTTAAACAAGCGACATCTTTTTGTTTTATTTCAGTCTAAAATAAAATTAGTGTTCCCTCATATAAAATGAAACTGATCATGCTATTTTTTTCTACTTATCATTTATAACTCAAATTATTGACTATAATTTTAACTAAGAAGACTTAATCAATGCTAAGATGACAATATTCATCACCATTACGGCTCTGATAAAGAGACTGCACACAAAACATTCAACCACCCCTCCACAAAAACGTAGCAAAATGATTTTCAACGTGCGCCGTAAACGCCGATACACCATCATATAAATCTCCATAATTTTTGCAATTTGTAAGCGATTGAACTAATATTTTCACAGATTGCTTAGTATAAATGTAGTTTAAAAGCATGAACATATCTTTAAATTTTAACGAACCGTTCACGAAATATCAGACATCTTTATGATTTCCCGGGACAGACCTCGTACTAAATTGTTTTATTTCACTAAAGCAGAATATCCTGAACCATATGCATACAAAACTTTGCATCTTGAAGTAGATGTCAAAATTTAACAAACCATTTAACAACCATAATCCCCAATTTGAAAAGTCGTTAAAATCAGAATTTATATAATTGTCAAATCTATGAGTGTAGGTTCAAACTTTTATTTGTATTTTTACATACCGTTATGTAAAACTTGTCCGCAATAACGAAATAAAAGATATAGGTTTGTGGGCATATAAGAGACTTAAAAATCGTCATTTAAGTCTGTTTTCGAATGTTTGGTTTCTTAAACTCCAGTTAATAAAACCACACAAAAGGAAGACAAAATTACGTATATAGAAGGTCCCGTACACACCTAAGATAAACATTGAATAAGTGCATTTGATTGGAAGATGTGAAACATTTAAAATTAATCAAACCTACCTGCTAAATACTGACAACTTAATGTTTCTGAGAAGTTGCAGAAAATCAGGTGAAAAAATGAAGTTCCGTTGATTGACAATTTTCATAGCTTGTTCAATACATATCATCAATATGTATATAAATATAAAATATTAGGAAAATATATGCGACTGGTAACGAGATATTCAACAAAATAAAAAACCGACAGTTCAAAAATGTCAAGTGTAAAGAGAGAAGATCCTTTAAAAATATCATTTCCAATGGAAGACAAATGACAATCGTCACAGTACAACGCTGAATTTTAACTTGAAATTCAAGGTGTTTGATGACGTAGTCCCCTTTTGACAAAAAAAAAAAAAAAAGAGAAATAATTACACTCAGCTGACAATTCCTGTTGTCTTCTCCATCACTCCCCCCCAACCCTGAACACTGCAGTGTCCTTAGAATATCGCCACCTGATACATGGTAAATAGAGGTCCATACTATGGAAGTGCCGGGGGATGGTATATTGCAAACAATTGAAGACATTGCAAATTATTTCCAAATTGTACGTGTCGGTATCCTACGAATATTATTACCCTCTATGGTTAAACAGAATAGAATTTGTTTTACAAATGACTAGTATGCCATATCTGTTGAATAAGGCTAGGTTTATTTCAATTATCTCGCCATTTTGTATATGTTATAATTTCATTCCATTTCGGGTAGCTCTACTTACAAAAGACGCTGTCATCAGCGTGGAAATTCCCACAGAAGAAAATCGGGTAAATAACATGGAACAGCAAGTTGAAGGGCGGAACGAAGGATGGCCGTGTGCAAAACTCGTGAATAAACAAGAATCGCTGATATAACCAGTGTTTGGTTTCTTCGTCTTTGACTTTTTTGAAGGTGTAGCTATAACAGAATAAAAATAAACAAGATGATCAGACTGAAGGCTGTAAACAGCGGAACAGGAAGTGTTAATGATTTTTGTTTTCATTCGCTGAGCGTAAACATGGAAAAGAAGGCCACAAACAATGTTGTATTACTAAATACACAACTGATGACTCACTGATAAGAAAATATTGTGCCACTGAAATCAAGTGTCGTGTATAATAACATCTCATATTTTATAATTTTCATTATCATTAGCATGATCTAAGCGAAATTTGTTGCATTTTGCAATAAGTGATACATCTTGCGCTGACAAAGCGAAAAGGCGCTCTCATTTATAGAGTCACAATTTATTAACATAATAAATGATAGTACAAAAACATTTGATTTATACAGAGCCAGCGCCTATACCGACTACGCCACTACGCTCCCTTTATACTAGCTCAGCTTTATAGACAAATTGTCTGTACAACCCATCCGATAGGCCTATATGTTTCGTTGTGCTAACACACTCGCACAAATACATGGAATATCTGGATCTTAAGTATACCGAAGCTTGGAGACAATATTTTCATACAAACTTCTACAGAAGTCCAGCTATGGATCATTTCGATACAAGTACATCGGAACAAAAATATACGGTAGACAAATAAAGATGCATTTTTAACTTGGCGATGATGGGATTCGAACCTGCCGCTTCTGCGCCTAGCTACACAGGATCATCGCCCATATACGAAATAATACGTAGGCTGTCCGGAAAGTTTTGAGACTGTGTCTATATCTCAATAACTATTCAAGATAATCAGTTGTAATTTTACACAGGAATATTACATTATATCATGAGTTATTGCTGAAAATTTCAGCATATTTGCTAACCGGGAACATATTGATATAATCATTTTAATACGAGCATATTGCTACTCTCGGAGCACTTTGACGTCAATAACGTCGCGCCCGTTATGATTTTACAAGAAAGACCTGGCTGATCGGATGCATTTTAAAGTGGCCCTCAAAGTCATCGGACGTTTCAAGTTTATTTGATTATTCTGAGGGAAAAAATGCAAAATATATCAGGAAAACACATTCATTTTCATTTGGCTACCTCCAAACTCTTTTGCGCCAGTTTTAAATGGGGATTCGCTTTTTCGCACACATCGAAGGGCCTGTAGCCCTTCCTCTTATCACCGATTTCCTGACAAATACTTTTCGAAAAAAAGAAAAATTAATGATCTTGCATAGCCTGGATTTTGTTCAACCAACAGTGAGAAATTTTGATTAGATTTGTGAACTCATTACGGCAGGAACACTGTATGATAAAAAAGCGCTGCTTCATCCGATGCGTCGACGTCGAGTTTCTTACCAACATTTTCATCGACACATACACTTCTTTTAGCTTTTGCAAAGTTGATGACCGCCGAAAGACCATTGAATTTTGCCAACATATTGAACAAATAATGGCGTGATACCATGCAAATTGTTGCCGTATTTAAAAGCCATATGGCCAATTTGTGGGCATTTGTTTTCTTGTCTCCAGGTTTTAGAAAACACAAAATTCAAAGTGCTCCGAGAAGCGCCACATCGGTTGCCTTGGAGACCGATATCTCCAAGTGTATGTAGGTTTTGATTCCAATTTTCCCATATATTATTCAGGAAGGCCTTATCTATAAACTCATTTATCTTTTTTGTATAGCATAAAATATTTTTGAAGATATCGGCACAGTCCTAAAACTTTCCGGACAACCCTCGTACTTATGTTTACTATACATCACTGTTCTTGCTATGACACTCCTGTGCTTTCCTAGTTTGTACCGTTTTGTTTAAACCCGTAAATACCGATCATTTGCATGATTTCGTAATATCTTATTTGCATTCACCTGGCTGTTGCTAAGTGAATGCTGATCGTACTGATAGAGACGGGAAATCAATGTTATTCAACACGTAAGATTTATATATATGCCACATACTCATGATTAACAAAGCAATTATTTTACCTGTTTAAGTTATGCCTGTAACGGATCTAATCTTTGTTATATCTGCATAGATGAAAGAGGCTTAAGATACTTGCAACAGGAAAGTACATGTATCAGTTATCTGAATTTAGAGGCTACATGAAAGAATATTACCTAAACATAGCAATAAGGAGGTTCAAGAGAAGAACGTTGACGATCATCATATTGATTCCCATCATAATTGGCGCAGCGATGCGTCCTACTTCTGTAGGACCTAGAGGATATGGACAGTCTATCTGTTGAGCAGTACCGTTGGTACATTCCTCACCTATATGTTAAAGAAATAATCTTTACGATCAATGTACATTCATAATACTTTAGATAATGAAAGACTAGAGGCAAACACTTACATTTAATTTTCCACTTTAAATACCAAAAGTACAAATCAATTTCTTATGTTTGTCAATGGTACGCAACAATCCTTTCGCTAAAACGGCATACCTTCAATATCCTCAAGAAACAATTCCCCGTAGATATTCCAGTATGGTCGTCCAATCATCGCTCGAATCGTGTCCCATGAAATAGGAGTGTTAGGAAAGAGTACTGAGTAAGAGGCTATACCATATGAGATGACAAATGTCAACAAAATCAGCACAAAAAATACCAGGTCCTGTATCTGAAACAAATTTAAATATCAATGTTTCAAACAGTGAATAACATAGATTCGAAGATTAAACAACTAGCTCAATGTCAGAAGCAGAAGCTGAGAGTGAGGATTCGATCCCGTAAAACCCGCCTAATTCCCTTCAGTAATTAAAAAATGGCCCTTCCAAGGCGATCGTCTGTTGTGGTTACATTCGTTTTACGTTTTGATGTTAAATGTTTGTGCTGTTTGTACATCTAATATATTATATATAAATTACAATTTATAAGGCAATATCGAACTTCTGATTTCTCTCTCTCTCTCTCTCTCTCTCTCTCTCTCTCTCTCTCTCTCTCTCTCTTTATATATATATATATAACCAAACCGATTCCCACAACCAAGCCGATTTCATCACCGATTTCTGCAAACGGGACGATTTCACCCACAACTAGGCCGACTTTCAAATGTCATTCTCACAAATGGGCCGATTGCAATATGTAGCGTTACGTTTCCCCGCAGCTATACGACGAAGATAAAATCGAAATGCCACCATACCCGAGGTAAACTATCAAAAATTATGTTGAATGATCACGGAACATTTCAGTTTGTATTGATATAATGCAATTTCGGCGACTTAAACTAAAACAAAATGTTTGATCAGCAACGTAACGTGACGTCAGAAAAATCAGCCTATTTGTGGGATGACGTCAGATTTTTCGGCCCATTTGTGACATCGGCATGGTTGTTGTGGGAATCGGCCTAGTTGTAGGCCCATCCTAGTTGTGAGTTATATATAGTGAGAAATAGGACAAACATCAAACAAATATCTTCCCGGTAGCACTGGTTCCTAAGAAAGGATTCGATAAATGATTAAAACAAGTATATAGGGGGATTAAACCATTAGCAGTGCAAGAATAAATCAAATTGAGAGCTTTCGGCTTTTGCCTTCTTCAGAGTCAATATGTATTTACAGGTAATTATAGGTAAAAACTAGAAAAAATGAGAGAAAAAAAATGAAAATAGGTATATAAATAAAATGAAACAAAAACAATGCAAGATACACAAAAATCACATAAAATGTGTCAATGTTGACAGCAGCGTATCCCCTTAGAAATGCCCAGTATCTGATTGAAAATGGCGGAATAAATTGCGCCAAGTCAGTTTGTAGCGGTGTGTTCATTTTTCTCGGTAATTGTGTATAAGCTATGTAAGCTAAACATTAAGGAACCAGGGCGTGGGGCAACCAAAGAAAAATCAAGGTAATAAGCACAAAAGAGAGGCAAACAGAGTACTTTACATGAATGCAAATCACCCCAGAACCGCTCATGGACGGTGCTGAGAAGGAATATATTTATATATATATATAACAACAAGTCCTTGTGTCGGTGTTGATAGGAAAAAAGAAAGGAATGAAGTTACAGCAAATAAAATATAAAGGTTTGATCCTCTGGAAGCAGTAAAAACATTCAAAGGGAGATAGTATGGACTATATTGCGCAATTTCGGGTAATAAACCCTCATCAGTAGCCCTTTTAAAGCCGACAACGAAAGCCAGACTATTGCACTGTAATTTTGAAAATTTACATCTGAATCTGAATCTGAATAGTTTACTGGTGACACGCCAAATGACATTATTTCACCAGGGGGTCGGATGGGGGAGAAATTAGACCCTTGAACGCACGAGTGTAGCGAACTTGGACACACAGTCATCAGACATTTCAGCAAAGGAGATCAGTGAATCAGGAAGGTCATTCCAGTCCCTGATAGTCTGTGGAAAGAAACTACTTTTGTACGCTTCTTTGCTAGCTGAAGGTATCTGAAAAACCAAAGAGTGTTGATTTCTACAACGCCTATTTTTTTGGATAAGGTCATCTGTGGGTATTCTGGCTTTACCCTTTAGACCTTTGTATAGCAATATAAGTCTACTATCCTTCCTCCTTTTCTTAAGAGATTCCCATTTCAGTTGACCTAAAATGCCAGTCATGCTCCCAGTTTCAAAAACATAATTTCCCGTCACAAACCTTGCCGCACGATTTTGTACCTTTTCCAGTTCTTCCTGGAGGCCATGAGTGTGAGGGTCCCAAACTGAGCTTCCATATTCTAAGACCGGCCGCACCAGTCCTTTATAAGCTGCTTCTTTCACATCTGGGGGACAAGAATACCAATTTCTCCTTAAGAATCCGAGAGTTCTGTTAGCCTTTGTACAGACATTGGAAATATGAGTATTCCATTTCAAATCATTTGTGATAGTTACACCCAGGTATTTTATGCTTTCAACGTTTTTCAGTACAGTGCCCTCAAGGGTGTAGTTAGCCTGTATCTTACTAGACCGTTTATTTGTCAGCTGCATCATGTTGCATTTGACGGGTTGAAATATCATTCCCCATTTCCTAGCCCAACTGCCTTAACGATCAATGTCTCTCTGAAGTTTCAATGTATCCTGTTCATTCTTGATTTCACGATAGCAAACACAATCGTCAGCAAAGAGTCTTATTTCAGACTCAATGTCTGCTGAGATGTCATTTATATACAAGGAAAACAGCAAGGGGCCGAGAACAGTGCCCTGAGGGACACCCGACACAACTGGAGCCCAATCCGATTTAATACCATTAACCACTACCCTTTGTTGTCGGAAACAAAGGAAAGCATTTATCCAATTCAGTGTTGTTCCACCTATTCCATAGCTAAACAATTTGCTTTTAAGGAGTTCATGGGGAGGAGTATCAAAAGCCTTTTCAAAATCGAGTATAAAAGTGTCGATCTGGCCTTTTTTGTCTAAGATTTTGGCCCAGTCATTTATCACTGTGGTCAACTGAGTTTCACAGCTATGCCATTTCCTAAATGCGTGTTGCCTGTCCGACAAGAGTTCATGTTCATCAAGATGGGCCATAATATTTGAGTATACAATATGTTCAAGAAGCTTACAAGAAATGCATGTCAAAGAAACAGGGCGGTAATTGCGGGCAAGTGACCTGTCGCCCTTCTTAAACAGGGGGCAAATATTAGCAAGAGACCACTCTTTAGGAATTTCACCTGTATCAATTGACTGCTGGAAGAGATGGGCGAATACCGGCCCTAATTCCACAGCCAGTTCCTTTAGGACTCTGGGATGAAGCTCATCAGGCCCTAAGGCTTTAGACGGGTTTAGACCTTTGAGAAGTTTGGTCACCCCTTCCTTTGTGACCACAATATCATGCATGAATGGGGCAGATCTATCCATAAGAGGGACCTGTTTGTATTCACTTTTAGTGAAAACATCCGAGAACTGACCATTAAATTCTTCCGCCTTCTCAAATTCGGATTGTGCAATTCCACTTCCATTTCTCTTTTTCAACGGGGGAATACCTTGGGTATCTTTTTTCTGACTGTTTATGTACCTGTAAAAATCTCTAGGATTAGCCTTAACATCTCCTACCAAGTTGTTCACGTAAAGATCATGCTGCTTCCTGATATCAGCTTTGATCTCTTTCCGTAAAGATTCAAATTTAGATCTAAATTTTGCACTACCAGTCTTTTTAGCTTTTGCATGAGTTGCATTTTTTCTGCGAATCTTCCTCCTTATTTCAGGTGTTATCCAAGGGACAGAGGAAACTGAGCGACTAGTTTTTGAGGGGATATGTTTATCTGCCGATTCCTGAATAAACGATGTAATGGGATTGAAATTTTCCTGGACCGACCGAGTATCTGAGTAACCGTTGAACTATCTTTCCTTTGCAAATTTAAGTGTTTCTGCTGTCATAGATTCATAATCACCTTTCTGATAACGATACACTTTTCTCCTAGATTTCTTTATTGGGGGATAGCAATTTTCAAAGTGCCAGAAACATGAGGTCTAATTAAAAGACACATTCCCAAACGGGGTCAAATAATTTAAACATTGCTTAGAAGTATGTTTCTAAACGTGGGTATTTTGAACACTCTGAATACCTTAACTGATCTCAAAGGACCTAAATAAAATTATAATCTGCACTATGGATGATGTACGGGGAGACTTTTTAGGGCCGCCACACGGCACAACACCAGCTGCAGTAATAGCAAATAAAATATAAAGGTTTGATCCTCTGGAAGCAGTTAAAACATTCAAAGGGAGATAGTATGGACTATATTGCGCAATTTCGGGTAATGAACCCTCATCAGTAGCCCTTTTAAAGCCGACAACGAAAGCCAGACTATTGTACTGTAATTTCGAAAATTTACATGAGAGGTCTAAATAAAAGACACATTCCCAAACGGGGTCAAATAATTTAAACATTGCTTAGAAGTATGTTTCTAAACGTGGGTATTTTGAACACTCTGAATACCTTTACTGATCTCAAAGGACCTAAATAAAAATATAATCTGCACTATGGATGATGTACAGGGAGACTTTCTAGTTTATTTCAGTCCTGTAGCGCTTTCACTTATAACAGCTTTTCAGCAGGAACGTCGCCATATTGTTTTGGCGTTACCAAAATTCAAATTTATAACGTCCTGACGCTATCTTTACGGGAAACATAAATTAAAGGTTTGAAGTCGCGGCAAAAGCGTCAAAACTAAAATACAAGATATTTTTCATGCTCAACCCAGTAGAACAAATTCCGTTTGTGTATGCTCACGGAAAAAAGGCCTGGTTGAACTATTAGATTGATATTATGAAAGTATTCATAAGCAGCTAAATGTCTCGTTCTACCATGATGAGCACGAAAAAGGTTTAATAACCACGTGTTTCTTTGTATAAACACTTAATTCCAATCTATGTTTAAGTTACTCACTAAATGCCATAGTACGGCGTGTACATGAAGCTCGTGGTAACAGCGATGGACAAAAAAGTCGAGTGATTTATGTAACGACAGCAAAAGCTTTTACTTCCACAATAAGCTGGCTCCAGTCGTGTAAGGAAGCTCAGTCATGCTAACCACAGTGTCCTATGGCATGCATACTTGAGGCAGATTATCAGTATTTTGTGTTCATTCTGTGTTCAGTCTAACAAGTGCTCTTCATGGATCACTTAAAATGAAGATACATGATGCATTTACGAAAGCATGTTCGATAACAGTATTTAAAGCCAGATGCACGTAATTGAAGGCGCTCAAAGGAGCGTGCGTATCTAAGGGTCGAAACGTCATCTTATGCCGCAGTCGTAACGTCAGTTTTCTCTCGAAACGTCATTTCTAGCTTCAGTTTACGTTCGGAATACGAAACTATGTCCATACAATTATGCAGAGGACTTAAGAAATGTAAAACAAATAATATTATTTATTATTTTTGCTCAAAATATAGATTGTGGACATGTTATCCAGAGGAAAACATCATTTACGCGACAGTTAGCAATAATGAATACTAAATAGCGTCGGAGATTTTGGCGCAAAATCGACGTCGCGCGTAAAACGTACTGTATTCAGCAACGACTACCTCTCTTTGCACGCTTATAGCAGGAAAACGAATCCGGTAACTAAGGACTTTCTCGTTATCTACCTGTAGTTCAGGAATTTCTCTACTAAATATCAGTTTTTAAAAAAATCTTACCGTGGATTTTTTTAAATATATCAAGAAAATTAACAAAAAGGGGGTCTAAAAATCGCATTTTACGTTGACGTCAATGTATTTTCTCTCTCAATTTTGGCGATTTTGAAGGCCGATATCTCGAAAACAAGCACGGAACGGTATCGATTTCTTTTCATTTTCGTATGTAGGACAAAAAACACTCGCATGCAAAAAATAAAAAAATATCTACCGTGAGGTCAATTACGTACATCTGGCTTTAACGCAAATGAAACGCGACGTTAAAAGTACGTACTTTTTCGTCTGTGTTACAAACTGTAAACGCACATTTAAAAATTCGACAACAATTCAATAGTTGCAGTTTTCATACACTACGACTTTAAAATGTGATTATTATTGTCATCAATTTATTTGTTTCATATGTACATGTATACATATAGCTACGTCTTGTGTTTGCAAATACCATGGCTAGTTTCAATACTTCATAAAATTTGCCGATTTTTGAAAATTGTTACAAATGAACATACGGCTTTTCATTGCATCTCTACTTTGTAACATGTGCAAATATTCAAATGAAAATTTGTTAAAATGATCGTCATTATGTTAGCACTTGATAAATAATAGCAACTAGAACCTTTGCTATTCTGCATGTTAAATTCGCGCGAGGATCAAAATATTAAGAAAAAAAACGTTACTTTCTAATACTGTGTCATATCCATCAAACGCAAAAACTACTGACAATGTGTAATTTCCACAACGTCAGTTGGCTTGAAAGTTTAATAAAATGCGTCAAACATTTAACCAATGCATACGAGTTGTGTAGTAATGGTGTGCAAACACGTCAGAATATGCAAGCTACGATTATATTTATTGTATGCAAATGTGATTAGCCGTTTTAGAAAATTGTGACATATTTTAAAATAATCGCTCATATTTCGCAAAATATAATGTTAAGAACCCCCAAAAAATAATATTAGTAAACTCCAGGTGAATTTGTTTATATAACTATGAATTAAAATGATACGATGCGCAACATAAACTAAATTGATTATCACAGTTAAAATTTCTTAAAAACGTTTACAGGTTATGACATACGTTAAACGCCTAATCTTAGGTCATTCTAGTCAACGCATTTAAGAATGCAAATGTACGCTACTTTCAGAAATCATTTGTAAAAACGCAAAATGCTTATGTGTTAAATTTGAAGGAATTATTACCGCGCTGCTCGGTTGTGCAGACCGTTGTTACAGGTTTACAGACCGATTTTTAGACAAAATCGCCGCGAAAATCGGTACCATGCTGAAATGCGACGCAGCAAAATATCAATTCAACCTTTATCGGATAGCGGATTTCCAACCGAGTATTTTGTTGAAATTTGAGCAGAATGCCTCCACAAATAAGCACGTACATTCATAAATCGTTATGTCGAGTTTTCCGTATGACAGCAACTTCTGACGCAACGTCTGGGGAATTGCTTCTTAAAGCATTGGCATAAGTAAAAGTTCGTGTATTGATTTGCCTGCGTTTTCTATTGTCCTACATGTTTTGTCCCATTTGGTTTTGTGTCCCTTTTAGGTTTCTGAGTCCTGTTCGTACTTTTCACACCAAAATTTATTTTTTCTCTCCCAAATGGCATGAGAAGCGTCTTCTTCCCTTTTTACGTTTTATTTCACATTTTGATTAGGTAATCTTTGCGACGGCCTTAACATTTTTTCTGCGATACGACCGTGCATTTCAGTGTCAGTTTTTTCATAAGCTTGCTGGTAGCTTTGTGATGGAAGTTCTAGTAAGTCTCTTTCGGTAGAAAAGTTATCCATTACCTGCCTTTCTCGTCGTCATCTTTGGTCGTCGGGTTCGCCGGTAATGTGTTTCATTTGGATTTTTTTGCGGTAGAACGATTGGTGTACCTGTTTTATAGAGATTTTTGATTTTTCGTTTCTCAACTTTTGCCAGTAATGACTTTTACGGTCGGATAAATTCTTTGTCATTCCATGGACATTAAACAATGAAGTACGAACGATGTCACTAGAGCATGCCGTGGAGCTCAACTATCTCGCGTGCATCGGCTCATCACGTCCATGCCAATACCATCACAGAAGGTTGTCCTAACCATTTCAGAAATTAGGCGACATCTTATCTGCCTCATTGTAGATGATTTGTGTGACAACAAAGTATTTCCCGAGACCCCCAATATTACAGACATTAGAAGACTAGTCGTGACAGGAGAGGATCCTGTGCTCATTGAAATAACTTCTGCCGCTAAAATCAATGATGTTATCAAGTCGCTTATTTCTGTCATGCTACCTTCAAATGTGGCACATGCTCCACCAGAAGTGCTACAATTGTAAAGTCACTCAGGAGGTTTTTATATTAAAATAATATGCATTTATTATTTTGGAGTTGATTTTATAATTAAATTGTCTTTATATCAAAGACAAGAATATGAACAAAATTGATACAAGTAAACCACCAATTAACCTCGTGATAAGAAAACCAACAATTTGCAATTTGCATTATCGAAAACAAAGATGTAGATCAGCTTCGCAGACAGCTTCTCTGAAGCTGCGAAGATTATCAGTGGCTTTATTTCGCTACACGGATAGTACAATTAAAATTTTCTAGCCTCTGTCCATCATCTGCTGTGCTTGAACACGGCTAGCTCGGAAACCACATTGTTGGTTTTCTCATGACGCGATTCAATGTATATGGGTCTAGAACTGATAAAAGGGGTCTTATGGTCAAAGCATCAAAATGAAGATATTTATTAAGGATTGAAATTCAGATTCTAGCTTTCACTGGATGATAAAAAACATTTGGCTGTTTTAATGTCTGTGAAGCCCGAAGGGCTTCTCGGAGACAATAAAACAGCTAATGTTTTTCATCATCCAGTGAAAGATAAAATCTGAATTTCAATACTTATATTTACATTTTATATTATCAATCAATCAAGTATCAGATGTTTAATTGCACATACCATCGCTCATTTTCATGTTATTTGACATAAAATCCGACTTAACGTAATTTTGGAACTGCCAAAACGTCAAATTTTCCTGGCGATACGCGACCAACGTGACGACAATAAGAGTAAACAAGCAACGTCACTGGATGGGTTTTGACGTCGGCCCGCCCATAGACATGGCCTCTAGATCACGTTATTAAATGGTTTTCATGTGGAAATGAAGAACATCAAGAGAGATACTTTCATCTAGGGCGATTGCAATAAGAATGTAAATATTGACATGTGAAAGACCAAGTTTCTTTGAGTATCTCTGAAAATTAGAAATGATTATCTTCACAAATAGCAAAGATAAAAGGTATGTACTTGGTGCAATCTAAACATGACGTCTTAAGAATTGTTAATGCCTTTTCGAAGTTGACGTTTACGTCTTTATATGTCTGTAATGAAAAGAAGCTTGGACTAAAATTCACGAAATTTTATGTGTTTCTTGAAGTTCAACATCTGCACACTGTACTACTGTATAGACTGTGCTATAGGCACAAATTCACAAACGGTTTGATAATACATGCATTACAAATGGTGTAACTGGTTTTTAAAATGTGGGTAGTCCTTATGGCGCAGCAGTTGCCATGGCAACATACTTGATATACACAACTTTGTTTCATAAGAAATATATGTGTCTTGGATTGTGTTATATATGTCTTTAGGATATCTGACCATGATAGAGCTGCCACGCTATATAGTGGAAGTAGTGGCTCGCCTTAAATGAAGATACTATTTTAAAAGTCATATAAGAATAGTACTTTTTCAGGTAGACAACAGAGAGCTGATAGGCCTGAGTGGATGCCGCTCAGTTGATAAAGACTTATATATGCATGTTTTCTTAAGTCATGGTTCATATGATAATTACTTTTTTAAGTCCTTACCTACCAAAATCAGACAAAACATTTTCTACTCAACACCTCAACACCCAAAGTAACTTTACACTTTTCATTTGTAAATATATTTTGATTCGTTTTGATTTGTGGCAAAGTAACTATTGGAGTGTGTCTCCGACACGTGTCCGAGCATAATGTATGTAAAGCAGTTGATGTAACTTAATCCACATGCAAGTTATCTGTGCTTTCATTAAAAACACAAAATTGGCATTCTTCCCACCAAATCAAAGATAGACAGAAGATTTTAAAACATTGTGCCAATGACCACGTATTGTCCTTCAAAAATACTGCGAGACGTTTGGTTTGGTTTTTGCAGGCTGTTAAAATTGCTTTGCATCGAAATTAACTCCCTTTGAAATAAAGCAATAGTAAACTTCAACCATTTCTGAAAGTTTTTCCTTTAATCGTATCGAACTTTTTGGCACTGCGAATCGTTTGGGCCTCAGTTGAAATGCGTGGCAACATTGGCTGGTGAAACAAATCCCCTCGGTTCGAAAGAAAAACGGCAAACAATTTGTAATGGGATTTAATCCATTGAAACAATTGTTAATGTTGTAAGATGTGCCTTGAATAGGAAAACATCACTTCAGTGTGTTGTTCAAGCTCGAGCACGAACATTCGAGTTAATTTGAACTTTAAAAAGCAACACAATAACGAATCAGGAACACGCGAGGTGCAAAGGTCACCCGTAGTAATAAGCCCAGGTGTGGGCCCTGTGAAAACAGCTGAAGGATGAAGCATAACTTTAAGGTATAGCATATTCAACGTTAAAGAAAACATAGACTGTACAGTGCAAAACGCCATTTTATGCTTTTATCTGCAACAACTGCAAAGAATTTTACATCGGACATATAATTCATTTCAACAAGGCAACTGCCCGTCTCTGCTCATATAGACCGTTGCTGATCTATTAATCAAAAATATTTTATAAGTTTCGAATCAGAAACTGGACCCTTTGAAAGGGCGCTTATTGACTAATTTGAAGTCGAATACCCACTGCTAAACATGCGGTGATGTCAACCTTGACACTTTTAAGGGGGGAGTTTTACGTAGTTTTTCGCATTTTATTTTATTTATTGACTATTTTTTTTCTTCCATTTTTTTTCAGTTTTTACCTGTAAATACATATCAACTCTGAAGAAGGCGAAAGCCGCAAAGCGCTCAGTTTGAATAGTAAATGATCTAATTCGCCTTTGTACTTATTTTAATCATTCTCAGGATCCAGTGCCAGAGATTTATGTTTTATGTTTGACCTATTTCTCAAATATACTGTAATGGGTATTAACGTAAAAATTACTGCCACTGATGATAGAATTAATGGTTTAATTTGATCGTTCTGTCAAGACCAAGGTGTTGAGATTTTGATTCTTTTGTAGGAAATATCCTAAGATTTGAAAGTAAGCGTAGGCAATGATCAAGAAATGCGCGCAATCAGAAAGAAATCCTCACTCCAAAAACCGAGGTGGGAAAAAATAAATTAACAATCAGGCACTTATACTAAGAAAACATATTGTAAGCCGAATGGGCAGCAATTTTCCCGATAGGTGGCCATTCTATAACCCAAACTTAATTAAAAATATGAAAACATACAGTCATAAGGCGCTAACAGCTAAAAAATCAACATAGTTGCAAACAGCATAAAAATCAACAGCAACATCTTCTTGGTCATCTTCAATATTTGAATAACTTGTAGAGTTGTTTAGTGTTAAATCTCGCCAAAATTCCAACTTAAAGCGATTCATCACCTACTTATCCCCCATTTCATGAAGTAAAACTGAGGTGTACAGGGTTATACATATTGTTTTTCTTTTGCCAAAAACATAGATTGTGGATACTCATTAAAAATGCTCCGACGAGACGGTTAAATGGCGTATCGAAGTTTTCAGCAAAAACAAGAAAAAAATTAAAACATTTTATTTATTTTTATTTTTACAGCAGAAAAATCTCAACAATTACACTCGCCATAGGACCTGGCCTTATGGGTTATTTTTGCGAACACAAAATGACGGACAATCAAGATGTTTGGATTACCTGTCCCGAACAAAGGTAAATATTTCACTGTTCCTACACAGCAATTTTGGAGGAAAATGATAATTTTATCAGCCCATAGTCTTAAATAGAATATTAATGTTACATTGTTCAAATTTAGTTTGGTATCTACGAGTTAAAACGTCATTTTATGCCACAGATGTATAAGAAAGTGGAGTGCTCACTTAGTTAGCCGATTTCATAAATTAGGAAAAAGTGTAAAACAGAACAAAAAAGTACCGTTCAGCATTCCTTGACTGAGTGAATGTAATATTTTTAAAGACGACTGATGCGCTGGATAACTTATGAGAAAACACTATTAATTTATGAGAAACAAACAACAACATTTTTTCCAATTGTACATATGTCGTTTGTTCCCAGGCCTGTTCCACATTTTTGAGCAATGTTGCATTCAACTGAGCGGGTATTCTTAGTTCTAATGGCATGATTTTATGATGGGGATTCACCTAAAATTCTGAAACGGGTAGTCCGAGCGATATAATCACTGCATATTCAACATCATTCTGTGAACAAATAAACAGATCAGCATAATTTAGCAAAGTGTGTTGCGCTACTTTATATATACCGTTTAAGAAAAAAGTACAAGTAGGCAAAGATCAGGAAAAGGCGCAATCAGAAAAAAGATTCCCACTCCAAAACCCGAGGTGGGAAAAACCTAAATTAACAATCAGGTACTTATACCATGAAAACATATCGTAAGCCGAATGAGCAGCTATATTTCCCAATAGGTGGCCACTCAGTTACCTAAACTTAACTAAAAATATGAAAATATACATAAGGCGCCAACAGCACAAAAAATTTAAACACCAAGACATAAAACAAAAAGAACCACCACAAAAGTATCGCCTTGGAACGATAAGTAACACAAAGTTCTTTTGCTCTGGAGTTAGTAGGTTATTCGGCGCCCAGGGATCTCCATCGTCGGGCAGCTTACTCAATCTGTGAGTCCTTGTTTTTGATTCATCAGGATGTTTATCATGGTTTATTTGTTTGTTCTTGATGATTCATTGACTAGTTAGAGATTCACCAAGAGGACCGAAGAACTAACTGAATGTTATGAACCACTGCAGAAGCTGAGGGTGAGGTTAGGATCCTGTAAAACCGGTTTAAGCCCGCCAGTAACTTTGCGTTACTGATCGTTCCAAGGCGATACTTCTGTGGTGTTTTTTTTTTTGTTTTATGTCTTAGTGTTTAATTTTTTTTTGTGCTGTTGGCGCCTTATGTATGTTTTCATATTTTTAATTAAATTAAGGTAACTGAGTGGCCACCTATTTGGAAAATAGCTGCTCATTCGGCTTACGATATGTTTTCATGGTATAAGTACCTGATTGTTAATTTGTTTTTTCCCACCTAGGTTTTTGGAGTGGGAATCTTTTTCTGATTGCGCCTTTTCCTGATCTTTGCCTACTTGTACCTTTTTAAACCGGTTTAACATGGCCATAACCTCACCCTCAGCTTCTGCAGTGGTTCATAGCATTTAGTTAGTTCTCCGGTCCTCGTGGTGAATCTCTTAACTAGTCAATGAATCATCAAGAACAAACAAATAAATCACGATAAACGTCCTGATGAATAAAAAACCAGGACTCTCAGATTCTGTAAACTACTCGACAATGGAGATCATTGGGCGCCGAATAACCTACTAACTCCGGAGCAAAAGAAAAACACCAGTTGGACCTCGGCTATCAAAATACAACCCACCTGATACATAATGATAGATAGATAGATAGATTGATAGATAGATAGATAGATAGATAGATAGATAGATAGATAGATAGATAGATAGATAGATAGATAGATAATAAAAAAAATCAGATATCATTTATATTGTACAGGATAATGACGCTTAAATTATACATAATGGTCTATAACAGATTTATTTTGCACGGTAGTGAATCCCTACCATTTGTCGCTCGAAACGATAATCAGTACCGATGTAATCTGGCACCTGGGATAACGTTGCCCAATAAAATAATGCAAAAGAATTTAAAGCTTTGTAGAAAATATACCCCACTTATACACCATAAAATGCGGATGATCAAGGGTCACTTATGTGGGTTCATTACCCAAAATTGCGCAATGTGGCCCATACTGTCTCCTTTTGAATGTTTTCACTGCTTCCAAAGGAGCTAACAATGTTATTTTATTCATTTGTTTCTAACGTTTTTAATACCATTTTACACGATTTATATTAATGAGCAGGTGCACTTTTATAAGCCTTTCAACAAAATACAAAAGATTCAGGTCATACTGTGTGGTAAAAAGATTATTGTGAATAGCGAACGTTCGCAATAAAACAGAAAGGTAGTGAGAAACATGTATTCAAATAACGACTGTTGACATGCATAATGCCTGGATTAATCGCAAATCTCTCGCAATTGAGAACTGCCTTTCATATAAAGAGTGAGGACAAAGATTTTATTAATTCAAGGATTAAAATACAATTTTGCATGCTCGAAACAAACGTTCAAAAATGGACTCAGAATACCCATTCAATGTAAAATATCTGCTCGAAATATCCGTTCAGTACTGCTCGAAAAATACTAATCTGTTTCGTTATTTGGGAAGTGTCTGTACAGTGAGTAATACCAGTTGTTTTTCTGTTTCATTTTACAGTGTATCCTTTACAGTGTGTGCGTTTGTGGGTTCGTAGTGTAATGGAATATTTCTATTTTGACACTTAGAGTAAACTAAACTGAATTTTAGGATGATTTTTGTCTTTAAAATTTCATACATAAAACATGAGCAAAGCCTACCAAACACGCGTGTGTGTCATTTATTCTCTGCATACCACTGCATTGAACCAGAGGACCTATGTTCCTGTAGACGCTCACCTGAGATCTGTTATATGCGACCTCAGCTGTCCTTGCCATAAATAGGTCGAGGTCATCCGGGGTCATGATAATACTCTGTAGAGCTCCATTCACTGACGCCTCAGGCAAAGTTTCAAAATCATAGGTCTTCCAGTTCCGAAGAGTAAGATTTATAAAGGTCTTCGCTATTTATAGCCATATTGGCCTTCTTGGTCATGTGACCTTGACCATTTATATTAACTTTCTTGGGAAAGTAACGTAGCTGATGTTTTTGTGGATGTCGCCATTAGAAGGTCTGGTTCCTAGCTTCTACATATAATTACTAAAAACCTGTACTGGCCGCCACTGTCCATCTTGTTGGTAAAATCCAGCACTATCCTGCACAAGGGAGGGTTGACCTAGATTATTGGTAAAAAGGTCACAATGTGGCTGCATGCCTATATAGAGACGTAGCCCCATTTTCCGATTTTACTTTAAAATCGTATGTCTTCAAAATGAGGCTGCATGCCTATATAGAGACGTAGCCACATTTTCCGATTTTACTCTAAAGTCGTATGTCTTCAAAATGTGGATGCATGCCTATATAGAGACGTTGCCACTTTTTCCGATTTAACTATAAAGTCGTATGTCTTCAAAATGTGGCTGCATGCCTATATAGAGATGTAGCCACATTTTCCGATTTTACTATAAAGTCGTTTGTCTTCAAAATGTGGCTGCATGTCTATATAGAGATGTAGCCACATTTTCCGATTTTACTATAAAGTCGTTTGTCTTCAAAATGTGGCTGCATGCCTATATAGAGACGTAGCCACATTTTCCGATTTAACTATAAAGTCGTATATCTTCAAAATGTGGCTGCATGCCTATATAAGAGACGGAACCACAATAACATCAGCTTCTACACCTTGTGCATTTTTGCCTAATATGGAATACTATCGATGATAGAAACTTAATATCAATTTGCTATATATAGCGATGCATCCACATTTCTTAAAAATTTTTGAAATTGAATGGAATAGGCGCTGCATCCACAATTTGAAGAAATACAACATATGATGGAAAAAAAGGAAAAATGTGGATGCATCTCTATATAAGCGGTGCATCCACATTTTGGCAAAATACAGGGATATTACGGGATAAATAGGTCAGTGTGGAATACTATCGATGATAGAAACTCCATATATAGTACCTCTATATAGTCAGTGCATCCACATTTTGGCAAAATACATAGATATTACAGGGGATAAATAGGACAGTGTGGAATACTTTCGATGATAGAATACTCCATATATAGTACCTCTATATACGCGGTGCATCCACATTTTGACAAAATACATAGATATTACAGGGGATAAATAGGACAGTGTGGAATACTATCGATGATAGAAACTCCATATATAGTACCTCTACATTGCGGTGCATCCACATTTTGACAATTTTCAAGGATATTACAGGGGATAAATAGGACAGTGTGGAATACTATCGATGATAGAAACTCCATGTATATTTATCCCCTGTAATATCTATGTATTTTGTCAAAATGTGGATGCACCGACTATATAGTGGTACTTTATATGGAGTATTCTATCATCGATAGTATTCCACACTGTCCTATTTATCCCCTCTAATATCTATGTATTTTGTCAAAATGTGGATGCACCGCAATATAGAGGTACTATATATGGAGTTTCTATCATCGATAGTATTCCACACTGTCCTATTTATCCCCTGTAATATCTATGTATTTTGTCAAAATGTGGATCATGCACCGACTATATAGAGGTACTATATATGGAGTTTCTATCATTGTTATATATAAAGATGCATTATCCACATTTCTCGAAAATTCATAATACTGGGTGGATTCATCGCTCGGCATGAAGTCGTGACGCTGAAATGGTCATGGGCCGAAATGGCTATGGGCCGAAATGACCCGGAACCGGTATGTTTATCCGGTACTGTGTTTTAGTAATTTAGAACAGTTAAGCGGGAAAACATGGCGGCTGTGATTTTTACGCGAGAAAACGCAGGAAAAACAGAAAAAAACAGGTAGTTTTAAACATATAATGTGCCTATCGAATGTGATATATCGACACAATGTTCTTTACGCCTAGTGATAGTTATGGCCCCATCTGTTGAAAAGAACTTAAAGGATCTGTATTTGGGTCAAATCTTAAGGCGGTCAATAGCCTTTTATCAGCTAAGTTACTTTCGCCAACTTTCTTTCGCCTTTTAATGATGCTCCACATAAAGTTTGGCTTTGATTGACCAAGCGGTTTCAGAGAAGAAGCTGTTTGAATATTATGGTCATATACATGTATATTGCCTAGGGGTGGGGGCAGACAACCCCATGAGGACATTTTTCTCCATAAACATAAATATTTTGTCCATTTGCATACTCCCAGCAAGTTTCCCTCATTTAAATAACATTTTTACCGATTTTCCCCATTCAAATGCATGTTCAACCTATGTTGGCATTGCCATAAAATAGGTCAAGGTCATCCCAAAGGTCATGGTTTATATAAACTTTGTACAGCTCCTCTTCTTGATGCTTCATGCCAAGTTTCAAAATCATAGGCTTGCTGGTTCTGGAGAAGAATTTTTTAAAGGTTTTCGCTAATTATAGCTATTGTGGCCATCTTGGTCATGTGACCTTGACCATTTATATAAACTTTCATTTTCCCTTCCTAAGAATGGTCCACATGACGTTTGGCTTTGATTGGCCAAACGGTTTCTGAGAAGAAGATTTTTGAATATTATGGTAATATACATGTCGATTGCCCAGGTGTGGGGCAGACCTGTCCTTGGGGTCCATTTCTTTCAGAATCATAAATTTTCTGTCCATTTGCCAATTTCAATGAAGATTTTTCCTTCAAATAACATTTTGACAATTTTCCCCATTCAAATGCATGAGCGACCTATGTTGACTTTGTCGTAAAAAGGCCAAGGTCATCCCAGGGTCATGATTTATATAAACTTTGTAGAGCTCTTCCCCCGATGCTTAATGCCAATTTCCAATATCATAGGCCTTCTGGTTCTAGAGAAGAAGATTTTAAAGGTGTTTGCTATTAAAAGCCTTGGCGATCATGTGACCTTGACCATTTATATAAACTTTTGTTCCTTTATCAATAGGATACTTGATATAAAGTTTGGTTTTATTGGTCAAGTGGTTACGTAGAAAATTAAGTTTTGCATTTAATTTGTAACTGACCTTTGGCCAAGGTTAAGAAATGACCTTGACATTTTATACTCTCAACACTTCATTGGCTCAACATGTTGTCTGCATCTACCAACTGTCAGGTCACAAGCTACAAAATTTCCTGAAAAAATTCAATGTTTTCATTTTTTTCCATTGAAAAGCCTATGTAACCAAAATTGACCTTCCCGTAAAATAGGTCAAGGTCAACCAAAGGTCATGATAAATATCAACTACGATAGGCTAGAGTATCCAATGCTACATACCAAGTTTCGCTGAAATTGGCCGACCAGTTCCAGAAAAGAAGATTTTTTATGGTTTTTACCATATATGGACATTGCACATTGCAGCCTGCTTGGTCATTTGATCTGGAAAAAAAAGTACAAGTAGGCAAAGATCAGGAAAAGGCGCAATCAGAAAAAGACTCCAACTCCAAAAACCAAGGTGGGAAAAAACCAAACCAACAATCAGGTACTTATACCATGAAAACATTTCGTAAGCCGAATGAGCAGCTATTTTCCCAATAGGTGGCCACTCAGTTACCTTAACTTAACTAAAAATATGCAAACATACATAAGGCGCCAACAGCACAAAAATATTTTGAACACCAAGACATAAAACAAAAAGAACCACCACAGAAGTATCGACTTTGAACGATCAGAAACACAAAAATACTGGCGGGTTTAAATCGATTTTACACGGCCGTAACCTCACCCTCAGCTTCTGCAGTGGTTCATAACATTTAGTAAGTTCTTCGGTCCTCGTGGTGAATCTCTAACTAGTCAATGAATCATCAAGAACAAACAAATAAATCATGATAAACATCCTGATGAATCAAAAACCAGGACTCACAGATTCAGTAAGCTGCCCATAGATGGAGATCCCTGGGCGCCAAATAACTTACTAACTCCGGAGCTAAAGAAAAACATCAGTTGGACGGGCCATTTATTTAAATTTTCGTTCCCCCTTCCTAAGGATGCTCTACATGAAGTTTGGCTTGATTTTGGCCTAGCGGAGGAGAAGATGTTTCAAAGGAGATGTTTGAAAATGTGGACGACGGACGGACGCCGGAGCATCGCCATCCTATAAGCTCACCTTGTGAGCCTTCGGCTCAGGTGAGCTAATTAAACTGCCTACACTAACATAAACTAGACACAGACCGAGTTGCACATGTGATCAGTTTTCCTTAGATGAAAATAAACACAATTTGCACCAAGAAAGATGTTTGCGTCTTCATTATTTATCCTGCTGTACGAAAGTTAGGTTTTGTTGAAAAAATCACCCCATAAGCTCAGGATCCTATAGCGTAATTACATGGGCATGTTTTCGTGATGGTTTTTACATTTTTAACTTACCAGTCTTGATATCATGACAAGTGTTGCTCCGAACTTCTCAAACACGCAGAATATTTGCAACAACCGCAGACCAAATAGCCAGAAGTCTATGGCTAGAAACACTCTCGCTGTCTCAAATGTTGCCGACGATGCTGCTGAGCGTAGTATCATTCCAACAAAGAATAACAATATACACGCGATGTCGAGCATATTCCATGCGCTCAAAATGTAAACGCTGTAATCAATTTTATTCCACTTCATGTACAAACTACCCCTGAGCGCCTCCATACAACAGGGAAACTGCAATGAAATACAGAAAGTTTATTAAAATCACTTTAAATACTTGGATCTATATATTCATATGACTGTAACATAATTTCTCTAACATCTTAACAGTTACTTAACATTCCGACTGGTGTATTTGGTTGTGATTTAACTTAATTGCACCATTTTTAAGCATGTTGAAAACACTCTTTGTTTTAATTTGAATTTCTTAATCTATAAAATCATGAATGTTCACCATGACCATTTCGCTCCCCCAGTTAAACGTCAACGCCCCAGTGGAACGTTAATCGGCGATTTATTTTCAAGATACATATTCTAATTATTCTTTCTGCATCTTTGCTGTTCTTGTTTTATTTGGTTTTCGATGAGACTAGCCCGATGGCTACCTTGTTGGAAAAAATTTATTCATCTTGCTCTTCGGGTGTGTTGATGGAAAAATGTTTTGTGGTGTATTTCTATTCCCGCCTCGTGTCTATGTTGGGACTTTAGATTTAATTTCATCGCTTCCAGGTCCCTCTATTCTTACTTCACCGTTTCTACGCAGTTCACGTTTTACGCATACGTCCTATTAAATTGAACGTGAAACTGTTATAAACAGACAACGGATAAATTGATTTGTCTGATTAGAGTAATGACATTTAGTTTTATGGCGACGACTGTCCCCCAGGCTGTTGAATTAAATGCACGCGGTTATTACACATCACATAAGCCTTAACGAAACAAAATTGTCGTAAAGCAATCCGAATATGTAGTGTAATTGATGAGTTTAAGGATTTATCAATATTGACATGAGTGGGTGGGGTATGTTAAACAGAAATCTACTGTTTTCTTGAATCTGTCAATCAAATGATGATGTGTATTTATTGCTAATAGACGTCACTGATACTAGGAATGAGTCAATATAGTTATTATTTTTAAAATTTTAAATAGCTTGGTGTAAAATTGGAAATGTAACTGGTTTTCGTGGGACCCATTTCCTGGAAAATGGAATGCATTTGAATAAAAATTACGCAAAGCCTAAATGTCTAGGATACATAATCTGACAAATTAAAAGTTATTTTGGGGTCATGGAAATGTATTTCTCTGGGCAAAGTTAGTGTAAACATGTTTTTCTGGAAAATTCTGAAAGTGGGTAACTTAGGGCGGATCGTGTGCGCTTATTGTTTGCTGAAAGATGACATGCCTTTTGTTTCAGGTTCTTATATGATTGAAGTCAATGACTACATCGAAAAATCTGTCTTATTGTTTTCAAAAAGCTAAGAAAAATGGGTCCGACGATTTCAACCTGGAAGTAACTGAATAATGACTCACTTGCTCTGAGCTGACCACTCATTCCACAATCATGTATACACAAATCCATGTATTTGCAACATATTCAATAGTCCCATGATAAAGCATGCTAAAGAATGTAGCATTGTTGACAAAATAAACACTGCTTTTTATACAGGTAAATCTTCAATTATGTATATACAGTGACCACCCATAAGTCCTTAAAGTGATGAAAGACCACTCACACTATCGATTAATTTATAAACCCCACACTCGAAGCAAACATTAGCTGATTTTCTATAGCCTATACGTTTGAGCGGATTTTAAAAGAAAGAAACACTGCTAAGAGCACATAACGCATATGGTGACAAAGAAATGAAGTAAACGACAATCTACAAATCGAATGCATAATTTATGAATCCATACAAAAGCATCGATGAAGACTCGCGCAGTGTAACGTCAAATAGCGTCCTTATAAAAAATGGTTGTCGTGACAGAAAGGATAGAATTCTTGAAATACACAATATTTCGAGTTGTAGTTTCGGCACAATTCACTGGATGTACGTAATAAAGAGCGGGAGTATGTACGGATCCGTCGCATTTGTTACGTCAGTTTTCGCTCGAAACGTCATTTCTAGCGTCAGCTTTCGTTCGGAATACGAAACTATTTACAAAGAATTATTATAATACAGAAAACTTAAGATATGTAACAATTTTTATACAGTTAAAATTAGTGCCAAAAATATAGATTACTGTCCAAAATATAGATTCTGGACATGCTATCCTGAGGAAAACATCATTTGCGTGACACATAGCAAAAAAAGGTACAAGTGGCAACGATCAGGAAAAGGCGCAATCAGAAAAAGATTCTCACTCGAAAAAACCGAGGCGGGAAAACACCAAACTAACAATAAGGTACTTATAACATGAAAAGATGTTGTAAGCCGAATGAGCAGCTATTTTCCCAATAGTTGGCTACTCAGTTACCTAAACTAACTTAAATATGATAACATACATTAGGCGCCAATAGGTTAAAAAATTTAAATTTAAACAACAAGACATAAAACAATAAGAACCACCACAGAAGTATCGCCTTGGAACGATCATTGATATAAAATTACTGGCGGGCTATTTTAAAAATGGCGACACTTTTCCGCAATACTGTATACTATATAATGTCTGAGTTTTTGGCGAAAAATCGACGTCACGCGTAAAAACGTACTGAATTTGGCAACTACTACCTCTCTGCATACACTTTTAGCAGGGAAACGAAACTAGGTTACATGTAGCTCAGGAATGTTTCTAATGAATATCAGTTTGTTTTGTTTAGCTCACCTGAGCCGAAGGCTCACAAGTTGAGCTTATAGGATGGCCATGCTCCGGCGTCCCGCCGTCATCGTCAGTCGTCGTCTGTCGTTGTCGTCCGTCCATAATTTCAAAGATATTCTCCTCTGAAACCGCTTGGCCAAAAATAGCCAAATTTTTACATGAAGCATCTATAGGGAGTAAAAACCTTTAAAAATCTTCTTCTCCAGAACCGGTGAACCGATTTAATGAAGTGTCGATGACTCAAGTGCATCTATGTATATATAAATCATGACCCTGTGATGACCTTGACCTATTTTACGGCAAGGTCAACATAGGTCGCCAATGCATTTGAAGAGAGAAAACTTTTAAAATGTCATTTAAAGAGAAAGTCTTGCAGGAAATGGGCAGTAGGACTGAATATTAATGATTCTGAAAACAAATGGACTCCAGGGGCTCATATGCCCCCACCCTTAGGCAATATACATGTATATCTCCATAATATTCAAACATATTCTACTCTGAAACCACTTGGCCAATCAAAGTCAAATTTTGTCTGAAACATCTATAGGATTGGGTTACCAATGTGTTAATAAATAATCCAGGTCATATGATCAAGATGGCCGCCATGCCCATATATGGTAAAAACCCTTCAAAATCTTCTTCTCCGGAACCGGTGATCCGATTTTAAAGAAACTTGGCATAAAGTATTGATGACTCAAGTACTACTATTTGTATATAAATCATGACCCTGTGATGATTTTAACCTATTTTACGGCAAGGCCAACATAGGTCGCCGATGTATTTGAATGGGGAAAACTTTTAAAAAAGACTTTTAAAAAATCATTTAATGTGAACGTCATGCAGGAAAGGGCAGTAGGACTGAATATTAATGATTCTGAAAAAATGGACCCCAGGGTCTCATCTATTAAACCATATTCTCCTCTAAAATTGCTTGGTCAATCAAAGTCATATTTTGTGTAAAGCATCTATAGAATGGGGGAATCAATGTGGATATGAATAATATAGGTCACATGACCATAATGGCCGCCATGCCCATATATGTTAAAAACCTTTCAAAAATCTTCTTCTCCAGAACCGGTCAACCGATTTGAAGGTAACTTGGAATAAAGCATCGATGGCTAAAGTACTATAATGGGTATATACATCATGACCCTGTGATGTCCCTGACCTCTTTAACAACAAGGCTTACATAGGTCGCCAATGCATTTGAGTAGGGAACACTTTTAATAAGTAATTTGAGGTGAAAATCTTGCAGGAAATGGGTAGTAGGTCTGAATATTAAAGATGCTAAAATAAAATTGGATCCAAGGGCTCATATGCCCCCACCCCGGGGCAATATATATGTATATTATCATAATATTCAAACATCTTTTCCTCTTAAACCGCTTGGCCAATTAAAGCCAAATTTTATGTGAAGCATATATAGGATGAACGAACCAATGTGTATATTAATAATCTAGGTCACATGACCAATTTGGCCGCCATGCCCATATATGGTTTAAACCCTTCGAAAATCTTCTCTGAAACCAATGGACTGATTTCAATGAAACTTGGCGTGAAACATTAATTGCTAAAGTACTACAATGTGTGTATAAATTACGACCTTGTGATGACCTTGACCCAGTTTATGGCAAAGTCAACATGAGTTGCCCATGCATTTGAATGGGGGGAAACTGTTGAAATGTCATTTGAAGGGAAAAACCAGCAGGAAGTTGGCAAATGAATAGAATATTGATTACTCTGAACATAAGAGCTGTCGCAGGACAGCGTGCTCGACTGCTTCTGACCGTTGTCAAACATTAGGCCAAACCCGACATGTAACCCAAAGCATTATGCTCATACATCTCTTTGCCTTGATGCAATAAGGCAAAATCATTGAACCGTGAAAATTAACTATAACTTCCAAAGGTTTAAAGGTCTCAGTCACTCATATTTTGAAAGAAGAGTGTCCATATACGAACTGAGTGCCAAGATAAAAGGCAAAATCACTGAACCGTGATAAGAGATTACACTGACCTATAATTACTTCAGGGTCAAAGGTCTAGGCATACTTACTCATAAGGTGAAAGAAATATGATCATATACCCATTGAGTGTTGAGATATAAAGCAAAAACACTGAACCATGAAATTAGGTCATAGTGATCTATAAGTATGTTTGGGTTTAAGGTCTGGTCATAATTATTCATAATCAGAAAGAAGTATGAAAAATACCAACTGAGTGTTGAGATATAAGGCAAAGTCACTGAACCATGAAATTAGGTTACAGTGACCCAGGAATACTTAACGGTCAAAGGTCTTGTCATACGCAAACATATTGTGAAAGAAGTATGTTCATATACCAACTGAGTGCCGAGATATAAGAGAAAATCACTGAACCGTGAAATTAGGTCATAATGGCACAGGACTACTTTAGGGTCAAAGGTCTTGTCATACGCAAACACAGTGTGAAAGAAATGTGTTCATAAACCAATTAAGTGCCGAGATATAAGGCAAAATCAAATCACTGAACCATGAAAGTAGGTCATAGTGACCTATAAGTACGTTTGGGTTAAAAGTCTGGTCATACTCATTCATAATCTGAAAGAAGGAAAAAATACCAACTGAGTGTCGAGATACAACGCAAAATCACTGAACCATGAAATTAGGTCACAGTGACCTAAGAATACTTCAGGGTCAAAGGTCTTGTCATACGAAAACATATCGTGAAAACAGTATGTTCATATGCCAATTGAGTGCCGAGATATAAGGCATAATCTCTGAACCGCGAAATGAGGTCATAATGACCTAGGACTACTTTAGGGTCAAATGTCTCATCATACGCAAACATAGTGTGAAAGAAGTTTGTTCATAAACCAATTGAGTGCCGAGATATAAGGCAAAATCACTAAACCGTGAAATAAGGTCACGGTGACCTATAAATATATTGGGGTTAAAGGTCTGGTCATACTCACTCATAATCTGAAAAAAGTATGAAAATATACTAATTAAGTGTCAAGATATAAGGCAAAATCACTGAACCGTGAAACTAGGTCACAGTGACATATAAGTATATTGGAGTCAAAAGCCTGGTCATACTCACTCATAATTTGAAAGAAGTAAGAAAATATATTAATTGAGTGTCAAGATATGGCAAAATCACTGAACCATGGAAAGTAGATCAACCGACCCTTACCGTCAAGACATACAAGTCAGTGTCGCAAAGTCAAAAGATGAATGACCAACCATCTTCCTAAGATGTTTCTATTAAGAAATAAAAAAAAACAGGGAGCTAGATTTTGACCTCTAGCCCCATCCCCCTGACTCTGACCCTGAGGTCCGATGTCATGGAACCTAAAAATTATGAAGTATGAACGCGTTATGATAAGTTATGTCAAGATATGGATTCCTTGTAAAAGGTACCCAGCAGTACATTTATTTTTACAGTGTTCTAGTTTTTGACCTCTAGCCCCACCCCCTAGGCATGGACCCAGAGATCCAATGTCATGAAATGAAACTCAACTCTACAGGGTACGTATGGTCCGAGTATGGAAGCCCCCTGATAAAAGGTTTTCAAGATATAGACTTCTAGAATACTATATCACAGAAAAGCCATTATTATTAATGGTGTTCTAGATTTTAACCTCTTGCCCCACCCCTGGCATGGATTCAGGAATCAGATGCCACTGAATGAAAGCCGACCCTATAGGGTGTCAATGACCGAAGTATCAATGCTTTCTGATAAAAGGTTGTCAAGATATGGACTTCTAGAAAACTTTAACGCAAGAATGGTCATTTTTGAATTTGTTCTAGATTTTTCTAGATTTTAACATCCAGCCCCACCCCCTGGCCTGGACCGAGGAACCCGATGCCATGGAATGAAAGCTAACCGTACAGGGTATCTATGGTCCAAGTATGAATGCTTTCTGATGAGTGGTTGTCAAGATATGGAGTTCTAGAAAACTTTAACGCAAGAATGGCCATTTTTGAAGGTGTTCTAGATTTTAACCTCCAGCCCCACCCTCTGGCCTGGACCAAGGGGCACGGTGCCATGGAATGAAAGCTAACCCTACAGGGTATCTATGGTCTAAGTATGAATGCTTTCTGATGAGTGGTCGTCAAGATATGGACTTCTAGAAAACTTAACCGCAAGTGTGACACGCACGGGAACGGGAACGGGAACGAGGACGACCGGGGTGACTGCAATAGCTCTATGCACTTCGTGCAGTGGAGCTAAAAAGAAAATGGCCAAAGGGCTTCATAGTCAATGTCGAATGGGCACAAAAATCGTCCCGTGGGAATTTTATGACGATTTGTGACGACCTACCTTAAATAAAACTTTGGGACATATGCAACAATTTAAACCAGTTCGTCGCCCTGAGACCCGCGTCTGGGCTGAAATATGACGTCATCAATATGGCGACCAGCGCATTCATAATATGCATTTTAAACAACCATTTCCATACTATGCTTGTTAGATAAAAATGATTTCCAGCTTCTCGCTGTTTTTAAATGGATGGATTTTACCACTTGTATTTATAAAAGCTATTTGAGCACAAAAGTATCTCTCACAAGTAGCATAGCACTAAAATATGAGTCACGTCACGACAAAATCTGCATACAAAGTGCCAAACTATGCATAGTACACCGGGAGCTAATTTGACCTAGCTTGCATCCCCCAAGACATTTTTATGGGTGCCAGTCATTTAATGACACCCCAGAAATGCAAACAAAAATGTCCCCAAAGATAAACTCAAATGCACTGTGATAAAATGCACGGTTGCTATGGCAACCGTTAACGTGATTCTTGAGTGGGGGTATACATACAAATTTGATCATAACTCCACTGTTACTTATCTTAGATTATTGAACATGGTCTCATTTTAAAGCTTAGACATAGTCCCTTCTTCTTGTGGTAAGTAATGCAAATTTTCTAATTAGCACATTCATTAATTTTTATACCATCCTGGACTATAAAGTATGGGTCATTTGTGTTTTAGTTTTAAGAATATTAACAAAACGTTTTGAATTTAGAGAAAATATACAGAACAATTAAGGAACATGCGTAGAAAAACGCACGTGTCCGGGCTACTGAAAGACCTAGGGGGGTATAATTGGTAATAAATAGTTGCTATGTTCTGTAACCATATAATCCGATATATAAAGTAAGAAAAATGATAGAACTGAGATCCTTGAATAACATATAAATGAGAAATATGGGTCATACCGCGGTTTCCTGCTATTTTTCTTGTAGATCTATTGATATTAATGAGATCTTAATAAAAAATAGCAACATCAATGAAAAATGAAGGGGTACACCAACAACATTGCTTATATCTCAGCTGCCAATAGCCGTGGAGAACTCAAAATGGCCTCAATTTATTGCTAGGACAATGTTTTAATGTCATGTGCTCAGATGTATAAATCATGCTTTCTTGCAAGCAAGATGTAATGAATTTTGGTGAAGCACAGCCTTCAACTTTCATATTTTTCGAAACTTTATGTAACTTTCAGAAAATTGAATAACACGTGGTTAAGCTATCGTACTTCATGGCATTAGTGCATACTCCCATCATTCTAATGGGACCATTTTCAGCATTCTAATGATATTGTCAGCTGAGATATTAGCGATTTTCTTTGGCGTACCCGTTTTTCTCTTATTTATGAAGATCTCAGTAATATCCATACAACAACAATAGCCGATTATATCGTTACAGAACATTGTACTAGCAATCATTTGATGCCAATTATAGCTCTTCTACGTATACCCCCTTAATTTTTCCGTATTCCCAACCCACTAAATTCAAAAGGTTTTGTTGATATTCTTAAAACTCATGAAACTAACACCAAATGACTCGTAAATTGTAGTTCAGGATGTAATAATATTGCCCTAGACACCATTTGATGCCATTTTCAACACTATAAGACTTTTGATTGCCATAATACAAGTCATTTTGCAGGTTAACCCATTTTTTCATTGTCTTTTCTCTCAAATTTCTCTAGTTTTCATTAAAATTCATGATATTGGAAATCAGATTATTCTCATATAAAATATTTCAGGGCCATATTACATTGCCACAGCATTCACCTCTCTCAGCACCCTGGATTGATAAACAGCTCTGGAACAAGCGATTTTTGCACATATACCCCATATTGTTCCACAATTCTTCTCCATTTTAATGTTTTTATTTTTATTTATCTATTCTTTTATTTTTTATATTTTTTGTTTATTTTCATGAATAAGTGAATTCAGTGCTTTAAATATGAGGTATAAAGGTTGAATTGTTCAGTTCATGCATCACTATCAGACTAATTATAGTATTTTAGAGCATTCTATTGGTGGAATATGAGTATTTTTTGTAAGTACACCCTTTTCTTTAGAATCGCATGAGAGGTGGTGTAAAAACTAAGTACTTTTACATCATGCAAATGATTTTGTTGCCGAGGACAATATTTGATGGCATTAAGGTGGTCCCTCTTACAACACTAACAGACTTGAGAATTTGTCCAAGAGATGCAAGTTAGGCCATATAGCATATGCAATAACTTGCAATGGTTATAGTTTTTCCCTCGTTTTTCCTCACTTTTGACATTTTATTAATATTATGAATATGCGAATGAGATAATCTTCATATAGGGTCAGTTCATCGATAAATTTGTCATATGATATTACTGGTTCAATAACAAAGTGTCACAATGGCAGTTTGGGCCTGAAATTAGTAAATTTATGGATTTGTAACGACTTTTTGTCATCTTTATATCTTCATTAAAATTAATGAATATGCAAATTAGATAATTTGCATTACTTACCATAAACAAGGGCTATGTCTAAGCTTTTAAATGAGACCAAGTACAGTAGTCCAGGATAAGTAACAATGGATATATGATCAAATTTGTATGTACACCCCCATGCTCAAGAATCTCACTACGGTTGCCATGGAAACCATGCATTTTTTCATAGTGCAATTGAGTTTATCTTTGAGGACAAAATTTCTTTGTATTTCTGGGGTCCCAGGGAATGATTTGGCAACCATTAAACTTTTTCCTGGGGGTGCATCAAATTAGCTCCCAGGGTCTTTAAGTTGTGGGCGTTTCTTTGAAGAAAAACGTATGTCCAACGTATGCACGAACGAACGGATGACTGGATAAAGCAATATCCTTTAACCCATCGACTTAATTCGTCTATAGTGCGTATAATCATATGCATTTCATACATTTTCTTCGCAAAAAAGGCAATAATGCGATGATTTCAATTGATTTTGATGGATATACGAATAATTCATATATAGTCAGATAGCCGCCATCTTGATGACGTCATAAATCGACTCTGACGCGGCTGTAAGCGCGACGAACAGGTTTAATGTTATACATGTACCCCATAGATACAAAAAACTTCAAGTAGGCAAAGATCAGGAAAAGGCGCAATCAGAAAAAGACTCCCACTCCAAAAACCAAGGTGGGAAAAAACCAAACTAACAATCAGGTACTTATACCATGAAAACATTTCGTAAGCCGAATGAGCAGCAGGTGGCCACTCAGTTACCTTAACTTAACTAAAAATATGCAAACATACATAAGGCGCCAACAGCACAAAACTATTTTAAACACCAAGACATAAAACAAAAAGAACCACCACAGAAGTATTGACTTGGAACGATCAGTAACACAAAGTTACTGGCGGGTTTAAATCGATTTTACACGGCCGTAACCTCACCCTCAGCTTCTGCAGTGGTTCATAACATTTAGTTTTATATAGGTCGTCATAAGTTTTATATAGGTCGTCATAAATCGTCAAGAAAATCGCACGAGATTCCCATTCGACATTGACTATCATCTGCCCAAGCATTGGGGTATAATACTATATATTCAAACATGTTTATTGGTATATGCAGCAGATCTCAGTTGAGCGTTTACAGGACCATTGGTCCTTAGGTTTAAATTCTACCGTGGATTGTTTTAAACATATTACAGGACCATTGGTCCTCAGGTTTAAATTCTACCGTGGATTGTTTTAAACATATCAAGAAAATTGACAAAAATTGTGTCTGAAAAACGCATTTTACGTTAACATCAATGTATTTTGGCTTTCAATTTTCACGATTTTGAAGGCTGACAGCTCGAAAACAAGGTCGGAAAAGTATCGATTTCGATTTTGTTTATTTTCGTATGTAGAACATCAAAATTCACTCACATGCAAAAAAGAAAAATCTACGATGAGGTCATTTACGTACATCTGGCTTTAAGAGCTAGCTAACAGCGGGATCTATGCGTATCGCATGTCGTTGTTTCGACGTTGGTTCGGTGTTACTGTTGTTACCCTAGAAACATATATGATTAACGCTTTCGTTAGATTTATTTTTAATTTTGGGTCTATTTTAACTTTACGTTATATTAAATCATGCTCAGAGATCGTGGCTTTGCCCGTGAAAAAAAAAAAAAAATGGTAACACTTTTCCGCATCTTTATTGAACGCCCATCTCGGCAACCCTGACTTTCAAAATACGCCATGATACATTAGTATTAAAGAGCTTGGTAGTTTCGTCCTTGACAGCGACGCAACTGTCAATTAAGGTAAATTCTTATCTATTCAGTAGATGATTTTCCCGATTTCTGTAGTTGGAACCTGCTGTTTTCATTGAATAATCCTGTCTTCAAGTTTTCGGCCTCTTTATGTACAGCTGTATATATTTATAAAAAAAACAAAAATAAAAAAAAAATAAGAAAAAAGTATTTCTTCCTAAATTAAAGGGGTCGGGGTCTCATATGCGCCCACGCACCAATTTTGTTCTTGCTTTGCATGGTGAATGCCTTCATAATAACACCGATAAAAATGCATTTATTCGTTTTGAAAAACAGTTTTAGGTCTCAGGATAGCACCCTGACTTACTACACCTTTGTGACCATACCTGCATTATACTTTGCCTATATGTTATCACTTATTTTACTTTTATTAAACTGATTAAAACTGGAATTCAAAAAGGACTCCACATGGGTTACTTTGATACAAGTTTGGCTTAAATAAATAAACAGATAGACATTTTATGGAAAACTTAAACTTGAAATTGTCAAAATTTTATCAAAACTATTTTCGAGGATGACAAATTGTGTCTCATATTTCGATATGTTCCGGTACTTGTCAACCTATAATTCTGTCTATATAATTGGCCAGCGGTACCCTCTTCATGCTGGTAAAGTTTGATAAATTTACAAAACCGGTAACAATGTTGAAATGTACATGATATACATGTTGGTCAATTTTTGACAAAAGTGGATTTTAATGTTTTTAGCTGTTATTTCATCTAAAATCATGTTATAGAACAATTTTATCATTGGAAATGAAAAATCACATAAGAATCATGAATATTTGATATAAAAATGCTTATTTGATTTGGCAATTCCACATATTTTATAGTGACCTACCTCAAAGTTATTATTATTTTTTCATACAAATGATCAGCAAACATTTTCAGGTTTAAATATATTAATGAAATGTTTTTGTTTCTATAATTCCATCAATTAATATTCTTTTAGGTTTAGATGTATTTGGATAATCCTACTTGAGTAATATTCATTTAATTTGTGATTGACCACCGTAGCAGTAATAGACATTTGATTGATTCCTTCATTTGTTTTACCATCTTTGTATTGTCGTTTATAAGATTACTTCTTCATAACTTTATTTATTTAATTGTTGCTGATGCCAACTTAGTTAAACGATTGACAATAATACCAAATACAGTGGCACTTTCTAACGTTTCGATCACTGTTATCTTTATACTTATCCAGTAAGTGCATAATTCAGCTATGTGACAGGATTTTCTATTTGTAAGTGTTCAGATGTGATGCTCAGGTATAGCTTTCACTTTAAATATCAGATTTATTTTAATTCTTCATTAAACATATCCATTACTGACAATCTGTCTACCATTGTTGTTCTTTTTTTCTATTTTTGAAATGAATATTTGAGTTACTGTAATGAATAATGCAACTGAACACTGAGACAAATATCCAAAATCACAAGGCTTTTAACAGAATTATAAATCCATATATGACCATGGGTTAATAAAAATAAATAGTCAATTATGAATGCAGCAAAATGGTTGTAGTTTCATGCTGATAGCTGTCTAGATACTCTTCTTTAATCCTATCCTTGGCTAGAAAACATAGCTGTTTTTATAATTATATGTGAGCTAGGTATAAAGAATACCTGTCAGCGACATGTAAGTTTATAAGGTCAAAAGCCGGTTTCCAATTGTGAAGTTTTGGAAGTATGTTTGAAACTTCCAGTTTTAGACTCGCCTGCTGTAGCAGATGGTTAAATGCAAGCATAAGATTAATAACTTTCATCTCAGATTTGATATAAGGTATAACTGTTTCAAACATGCTATTATATATTGGTAAATGCTGTCAAGTACATGCATATTCAGAAAGCCGGTTTCCAATTGTGAAGTTTTGGAAGTATGTTTGAAACTTCCAGTTATAGACTCGCCTGCTGTAGCAGATGGTTAAATGCAAGCATAAGATTAATAACTTTCATCTCAGATTTGATATAAGGTATAACTGTTTCAAACATGCTATTATATATTGGTAAACGCTGTCAAGTACATGCATATAATGCTTCAAATGGAGGAGAAAAAACACAAGCAGTTAACCAGTTCCTCTTGTTAGTAACTTATCATATAATTTTATCTATTGATATTTCGTTTTCTCTCTTCATCCTATTGGTTTTGCTTCATTATATACTTTGGTGGGTAGGGTGTTTTTCTGAGGTCGTGATATAATCAGCAGGAAATGAACTGTTCTTAGCATCATCTGCTAATTTTATGAAAAATGCTAAATCCCTTAGGTTTTCCAAATGGCGTGAGTTACAGAATGTAACCATTAGCAATAAAGCCGTATAAATTCATTAAAATAATTAATACCTAAACGATTTACTTTTTAGAAACAAATAATCAAAACAGTAAAAAACTAGGCAATTGCATCATAAACACGAATAAATTATAGAGAATGGCTAACTAATAGATAGAATCATGTTCTAATGTCTAATTATGAAAACTGATAATAATGGGCAGATATGCTTTATAAGGTCCAAGACAGGGTGCAATTTTCTCTCTTAAATCAATATTCAAAACATATATAATGGCGTTGATGGTCATGCAAGACACAAATTTGTTTACCTGGAAAATAATTCACCAAAAGTTCGCTTTGCAACATGTTGATAGCATAAAATACTTATAATTTGATTAATCATTATTAAGTTTGGGATTTTTCAGAATTCTGACTTGTATCATTCAATGTTCTAGAAAAAGATGTTACCAGTCTTAAAATGTCACGAAATTTTCAGCATATAATCTATATATGTGTAGCCTAATAACAAGTTAAAATTATAGGTTGACAAAACCTGGAACATGTTAAAATTGAAAATCAAACATGTGGTTACACCATTAAGGAGCTAAAATTTTGGGTCATCTGCAAAACAAATGATAATCAGCTGAATTCAATATTATAGCTATCAACAATTATGCAATACAAAAATGATGGGTGATTATTCTAGATTATTTTACAAACAAACAGAACTAGGAAGAGGCTATTATGACGGTTATGGGCGACTTTAATTACACATACCCCTATATTCAGACCCCCTCTAATAAAAATGTTGTATTTGAAAATTTTAAGTAGTCAAGAGAAAATCTATATTACTTATAAAGTGCTCATGCACCAAGCAAGCAATATGCATAATATTACGAAACTCGGTGCGTGGGCAGAACCCTACGTAAATTTCATACAGCTTGAGACCACCGCTTTAATCTTGAAACAAGTTTTCCACAATTTATTATAGAACAACGTCAATGGTGACATGACATCATTTCCAGTATGTCAAAACTTGACCGCCTGGGTCATAGAAGCCAAATAACGTCATGTGGTATGGTACAACGTCAATCGTGATGTGGCGCCATTTCAGCCCAGTACGCTAAACACTGACGAACTGAGTGCTAGACACCAATTGATATTGTGATTCTGTTGTTCTTTGAATTGAATGGTAGGAATCATTATAATTGTCTCTAATTAGTTCAATTCTGTACGAGAGTGATACGAGGGTAAGTGATCCATTACATCGTTCCAAATTTAGCGAGTTAAACCAGAAATCGTAAAAATGGTACACGCAGGCAACGATCAGGAAATAGCGCAATCAGAAAGAAATTCACACTCCAAAAACCGAGCGATGGGATAAACCAAATTGACACTTAGGTTCTTATACTCAGAAAACATATCGTCAGCAGAGTGAGCAGCTATTTCCAAATAGGCAGCCACTCAGTTACCTGAACTTAACTAAAAATAAGAAAACGAACACAAAAAACCCGACTTCAAAACATAAAATACGATCACAACAGAAAGGTACAAGTAGGCAAAGATCAGGAAAAGGTGCAATCAGAAAAAGATTCCCACTCCAAAAACCGAGGTGGGAAGTATCGCTTTGGAACGGTCAGTAATATAAAATTACTGTGGGCTTAAACCGGTTTTAGGGGGCCCTAACATCACCCTTATCTTCTGCAGTGGTTCACAACATTTAGTTAGTTGTTAGGTCCTCGTGGTGAATCTCTAAGTAGTCAGTGAACCAACATGGACAAACAAATAAATCATGATAACCACCTAGATAAATCATTAACGAGGACTCACAGATTAAGCTGCCCCCCGACGATGGAGATCCCTGTGCGTCCAATAACTTACTAACTCCGGAGCAAAAGAAAAACACCAGTTGAACCTCGGTGGGCCAAGCAACAGACAAGAAGCTCCGGCCCCAACCAACTAAAATGAATAGCTTTAAGTCGGGGCCATCATGGAGTCTGACGCCCGACCCACCGGCGTGCAATTAAAGAAGGCAGCATAGTTATCAACCGTGATTTGTTTAAAACCTAAGCATGCAGAATGTCGCATAACGTTTAAGTTATATACTATACGTCTGTAACGCGTAATGATTCTGAATTGAAAAGACAAATTATTCCTTCCTATAAGTTTCTTAAATTTGTAAACCATGTCACCATAAAAATCTTGTTCCGAAAGTCCCTCGCGTAACAGGGTCTTTAGCCCAACATTTAATTTGGAAATCAGTTCATAGTGTCTGTGATAAAATTTAGAAATAGTTTTTCAAAGTTTATGATATCGATAGCCCTGCTGAAGAAATTTGAAAATTTATTTCGTGCACTGAAGTCCGAAACATGATTGCAGACTCTAGCATACCTGATAAGTTGCGAAATGTATACGCCTTAAGAAACACGGCGAGGAACGTCACCATCCAAAAACGGAAAGTTTACTATATCAAAATCAAAGTCATCGCGTTTATCATAATTTTAGAAGAAACGAATCCGTTTGCAATAGAAAGATGTAAGTCTAACAAGAGGACCATTGGTCCTGTAGCTCACCTGAGAGATTATCACATTGTAAGTTCATGGGAATTAAATTAATTCTATTATTTCATTGAGAATCGTACCAATCAGAGTTCCAGTCCGATCTGCTCAAAACAATGTGCAACCTTTCATACTGCCCAGTGATGCTGTAATTTGATTAAGGTCTGCCTACTGGCTTTGGAGATATTGAATTTTGAATGGTTTCCTAGTTAAGTCCATGGAGACTTAACGACCCCCAGGGGCATGGTTTTTGGCCAGGGGCATGATTGGCATAATTTATAATGGGGACTACCAAACATTGCTACATACAAAATATAGAAGTTTTAGGCCTTCTGGTATCAGAGAAGATGTTTTTAGTTTTTCCTATTGTAAGTCTATGGAGATTATCAACCCCCGGGGCGTGGCCAAATTTGACCCCAGGGGCATGGCTGGCACAATTTTTGTAGAGAACCATTAGCCATTGAAACATACAAAATATCAAAGCTACGGGCCTTGTGGTTTCAGAGAAGAAGATTTTTGTTTGTTTTTTTCCATTAAAACATATATGTTGCCATGGCAACCAGAGTTCCAGTCCGGCCTGTCCAAAAACAATATGCAACTTTTCTTACTGTCAAGTCATGCTGTGTGTATAACTTTATCAAGATCCGCCTACTGGCTTTGGGGATATTGAATTTTGAATGGTTTTATATAGTAAGTCTATGGAGACTTAACGACGGCCGGGGCGTGGCCACATTTGATCCCAGTGGCATGATTGGCACAATTTATTATGAGGATTAACAAACATTGCTACATATCAAATATAGAAGCTCTGGGTCTTGTGGTTTCAGAGAAGAATTTTTTTTTGTTTTACCCATTGTAAGTCTATGGAGACTATCGACCCCCCGGGCGTGGCCAAATAAACCCCAGGGGCATGGCTGGCACAATTTATGTAGAGGACCATTAGCAATTGCCACATACCTAATATCAAAGCTGTGGGCCCTGTGGTTTCAGAGAAGAAGATTGTTTTCCCATTAAAATATGTATGTTACAGGGCTTTAGATAAGCCTGCGTACCGCGTAAATTACGAAAATATTTGAAAGGATACGCATTTTTTAAAATTCTAATGCGTATCAAGTACGAAAATCAAATTAGCGTTACGCATTTAATATTTTTCCCGAGCGTAATGTCCGTTTTTGTCGTTTTCCCGAAGGTAGAAGAGATCCGATTGAATCGTAAGTAGCGCCCCTTTATTCCGGGCTCGTTTGGTTGACATCAATAAAGTTTGACTCGATGAGAAACCAGTTTGGGACGAGATGACTCCGTAGAATACAATACAATCAGCTTAAGCCGTTTTCTATGCGGCGCACACCGACTCCATTATAATCAATACGACCAATTGTAAAGTGAAAGTAAAAAGTAAAAATGAGTGCAAGTCGAGGACGACCGCCGAAACAGCCTGCAAAGCGGGCGTCGAGTGACCTGGTTCACTCTTGAAATATATAACAGTAACACAACAGCCAGTTTCACCCGATCGAGTGATCAGAGACATCTTGGCAGACTTTCTGGCCGAGCTAATTCTGCCAAACAAGAAACATGATGGTTCCAACGTGCAAACCAGCACAATCGATGGCTGTTACACTGTAAGCTTTCTTTTAACTGCATCAGAAATAATGATATTTCATTTTGGAAAGAGCCGTTACTCATTAAAAAATTATCGTTACTCCTTTATTTTCAAAATTGACGAGTAACATACTCCTTTAATTTAAAAATTATCTAAAGCCCTGTATAATGTTGCCATGCCAACCAGAGTTCCAGTACGATCTGCCCATAAACAATATGCAACCTTTTCCCGGGGGGGGGGGCACTCCCTGGTAAGCAGTGTACCGATGCGTGATCAAAAAAACGATGAGTAAGGGTACTTTTTTTCAAGAAGGGCAGTGCGCAGCGCTGACATCATTTAGGGTAGGCAAAATGTCGTTTTTGTGGAAAAAGGGTATGTTTTTTACAATTCTGCTAAAACGCTGTGAAAAGGGGTGGACCGAGGCGTCCTTGGCCGATATGTTTTGGGCCGAAATGACTAAAATGTCTAAAACCTAAGGGATAAGATATGATTTTCCCTTTCTGTTCAACAATGTGTGTTGCTTCAATAGAAATTATTGTTTCTGCTAATTGAGTAGTTCATACAAATAAAAATGGTTTGTATTAAATCTTGTCTTTTGTACCCATAATGTCTCCATAATGCTTGCTATATGTAAGTGCTTGGTATTTATCTACTATATCAAGATTTATTTCAAGTATGTATAGAAGCCTAGTGGTGTAGTGGGAAAGCTGCTTGCCTTGTAAACCAGGGGTCAATTCCAGGCTTCTCCAGTTTTTCGTACAAGACTTAAACTAATTTCCTATCGCCATATTACCTTAGCTGTTTAGTGGGACAAAACACAAAATTGACCAACCAACCATTATTTCATATATGAACCTCAACGCGACAAAATGTACCTTCGGACATTCTGACATTACTAGTAGAAAGCAGCAAGAAGCTGAAAAATGATGTAATATATGTTTTAGAAATTACACTGTATTTGTTATCTTTGGACACTGGGCTACAAAATGAATGAGTTTTAAAACATATTTATTTTCAATATTTGGAGTTATCTGCCCTTGTTTTAGCCCAAAATACACATCATTTTCCCATATCTGTCGTTAAATGGTAACCATAGCAACCGCGTCATCATAAAAATAGACAAAATAATTACGACAGATTGCCTGTAAGGATGGTATGCTTCTATCTTAACAATAGGTTCTGACCAGTGCTTAAACAGTTTTAAGCAAATGCATCGAGTTTTGTAAGCTCTACTAACATGCAAAAATGCATTATGCAACTTTGACGTCATTTTTCAGGATAATGACGTCTTATGGGTTCATATAGTAAATTGGTCATAACTCACAAAATAACAGAAATAATCTGGTCAAATAAAGACTAACAGACTCTAGAAACATCAAACATTCAAGCTAACTTTGTTTTTCTAATACTCAAAAAATTGTCCGAAGGTACATTTTCTCACGTTGTGGCCCATATATTTGTGTCAATTTTCTGTGTACATTTGAACAAATTCAGATGCTGATGGCAAAGCTTGAAAGCCCTGAAACAATTTAAACCTCCAATACTTTATTACTGACAGTTCCAAGGCGATACTTCCTCTGTGGTTAGTCTGTTTCTCGTTTCAGTGATGACAATTTCTTTTGTATGTGCATTTTAAGGTTTACCATCTTTTCTTATTGTACCTGTATGTTGCCTATTTGTAACTTTAGCTATTTCATGTGTTGATTGCATGACCAAATGTTTGTTTATGATCATATCAGTTCCACATTTTTAAGCATTTTAACCCAACAGAGCCAAAGTCTCAAAGGTGATCTTATAGGATAGGCAGGTACCTGGCATCCATCTTCCGTTACTGTAGTCTGTCTATATTTTAAAATTACTTCTCTGAAGCCATCAGGCAGATTGTTTGCATATTACACATCTTCACGTGGTTATAAAAGAATTATTGCATTCCAGTGTTTTAGTTGACTACAGTGGATAGGGGTACTTTTTGACGGGACACAGTGGAAAGGGTCACATTTTAAAGCAAACACAGTGAAAAGGGGGGTCAAATTTTAAATGTCGATCACACTGTTTAGGGTATGTTCAACAATCCTTTGATCACGCATCGGTACACTGCTTACCAGGGAACCTTTTCTACTGCCCAGTGACGCTGTGTGTGTGATTTTATCAAGATCTGCCAACTGGCGTTGAAGATATTGATGTTTGAATGTTTTCCCATAGCAAAAAGGTACACGTAGGCAAAGATCAGGAAAAGGCGCAATCAGAAAGAGATTCCCACTCCAAAAACCGAGGTGGGAAAAAACAAAACCAACAATCAGGCACTTATACCATGAAACATATTGTAAGCAGAATGAGCAGCTATTTTCCCAATAGGTGGCCACTCAGTTACCTTAACTTAATTAAAAATATGAAAACATACATAAGGCGCCAACAGCACAAAAAAATTAAACACCAAGACATAAAACAAAAAGAACCACCACAGAAGTATCGCCTTGGAATGATCAGTAACACAAAGTTACTGGCGGGCTTAAACCGGTTTAACAGGATCCTAACCTCACCCTCAGCTTCTGCAGTGGTTCATAACATTTAGTAAGTTCTTCGGTCCTCGTGGTGAATCTCTAACTAGTCAATGAATCATCAAGAACAAACAAATAAATCATGATAAACATCCTGATGAATCAAAAACAAGGACTCACAGATTGAGTAAGCTGCCCGACGATGGAGATCCCTGGGCGCCGAATAACCTACTAACTCTGGAGCAAAAGCAAAACACCATTTGGACCCCGGTGGGCCAAGCAACAGACAAGAAGCTCCGGCCCCAACCAACTAAAATGAATAGCTTTAAGTCGGGGCCATCATGGAGTCTGACGCCCGACCCACCGGCGTGCAATTAAAGAAGGCAGCATAGTTATCAACCATGATTGGGTTAAAAACTAAGCATGCATACTGTCGCATAACGTTTAAGTTATAACCTATACGTCTGTAACATGTTATGATTTTTCTGAACTGAAAAGAAAAATCATTAGTTCCTATAAGTTTCTTAAATTTGTAAACTAAGACACCATAAAATTCGGGTCTATGGAGACTATTGACCTCCGGGGCGAGGCCAAATTTGACCCCAGGGGCATGAATGGCTTAATTTATAAACAGGACCATTAGCCATTGCCACATACCAAATATCAAAGCTGTGGGCCCAGTGGTTTCAGAGAAGAAGATTTTTTTAGTTTTTTCCCAGTCTATGAGAGCTATCTGTTGCTATGGAAACTACAATTTTGAAACAATCTGCCCCAAAACCTAATGCAATCAATCCCCCAACCCAAAGATGGTTCACATCAAATTTGATAAAGATTGGCCCACTAGCTTCAGAAATATTCTTCTTTGAAATTGTGGACGACGACGCCGACGACGACGACGACGCCGACGGACGACGGACCCCTGCATATCCTGTGCCTTTGGCTCAGGCTTCGGTATATGTATTGTTCGCTTTATTCAACTGTAGTTCAGGGGGGTAAATTTGTTTGACCATGCCTTCAAAATAAGGATTGTCAATGTTCAAAAGGTATTCGAGGTACCTAGAATTCGAAATAAAAGCCTATATAACATCAGCTTGATTATCATGGTTAAGAGAATCCATGAAGTGTCTTTCGTATTAGTATGAAAATAGATCAGCTACGAGAGGGGCGCAATCAGTACCCATCGGGATTCCAACGATTTGTCTGTATAACTTGGTTCCAAATCTAATATAAATATTATCCAGGAGATATGATAAGGCATCGCATACATTCTGACATGACCAAAATGTGTATCGACTTTGGTCAGAGGAAGTGAAACATGCTTTTTCATGTGGGAGTCTTTTTCTGATTGCGCCTTTTCCTGATTTTTGCCTACTTGTACTTTTTTCTATCATTAGAGGCAAAATAAAGTGAGCCATAGTTTTTAATGCTCTTTTGAATGTACACTCTATCAAATCGAGTATTTTTTCTTTAATCAGATTATGTGGCAATGTGGTATACAGAGTAGAAAAAATCGTATGTGGACAAGCTCGTCGCACGGAACCCTCTACACTTCAATTTACTGAGCACCTCGCCAGAATTTTTATTGACCAAAACCAATTTTTATTTGAAGTTTTATACACCGTCTCACAGTATCGTATGAAATGAGATTTGATAACAGTAAGACAGGAAGTTAATAATTCAGAAAGATCAGTGGTAGTACAAGAACTAGCAATAAATATAGCTTTGTACGGTCTTTTGTGAAGCTCAGGTAACCAATACATCGTAGGAAGTTTGTCTCGGACTTCATTGACACAAAAAGCAAACTTAACAGGTAATTCATTTAAGTGAGCCCTGGGCGCCCAATAGCATCTGAAATCCGGAGCAAAAGAAAACAAAAACACCAGTTTTTTGGCAACATGGAGCCAAAGAGAATTACAGAAATTTTGCAGTTGTATACAAAGACTAGTATTATCTAAATGGGACCAAAACATTGGTCTAACCAATGTTAAGTATTTCTGATTTCTCAGAATATCCTCACTGATCTCAAAGGACCAAAACGAAAACATAACCTGCACTATTGGTGAAGTTTCATGATGATTCATTGACTAGCTAGAGATTCACCACGAGGACCGAACAACTTACTAAATGTTGTGAACCAATGCAGAAGCTGAGGGTGAGGTTCGGTACCTGTAAAATTGATTTAAGCCCGCCAGTAGTTTATAGTACTGATCGTTCCAAGGCGATACTTCTGTGGTGGATCTTATTGCTTTATATCTTTTGTGCTGTTGGCGCCTTATGTACACTACAGTTGTCACAATGCTTTGAGCGAACGCGCAAATGCGCATTGCGCGAGGTTGCGCGTAGGGGATTATCTTCGTGACTCGCTAGTCACTCGCAAACGTCGCGCAATTTTGCTCGATCATCTTGCAAACGCGCAAAATCATTTGTCAAACACGCGCGACTTGAATTAGATTGCAAGATGACTCGCGAGATGCGCGATTTATAAAATTTTATGTTGAATTTTCTTTCCCGCCTGATGTCAACATGTATGCCAAATTTGATTGCATCGATTCCTGGCTGGTCCCTCCGAGTATTCTTACTTTATACATGTTTATACTGTATGCTTCGTACAAAGGTAGTACAAAGCGACTAGGCTAGAGATATATGTTCATGCAAAATATTCGTCTGACCCGGAGGAAAATTTATCCTCTTAATATTTTCTATCTAAATAATGAGAAGAAAATAGTGTAAACAGAAGGTCTGCGGTGCGCCCCTTCACTGACCTTAGCTATCCCAAGTACACGTATGGAGAAGAATTTTTCTACTAAACCAAACATTCTTTTTTTCAGTCTTGGTAATTAAAGAGATACAAGTAGGCAAAAGTGATCAGGAAAAAGTGAAATCAGAAATTCCCACTCCAAAAACCGAGGTGGGAAAAACTCAAAATGACAATTAGGTACTTATACTTAGAGAACATATCATAAGCCGAGGGAGCAGCTACTTCCCACCAGGCGGCCATTCAGTTACCCGCACTTAACTTAACATCACGAAAACAGTTCAGTGTAATGTATACCCATTTGAACCCCATTTTTATTATAGCAAAACTTGGGTATACAGGGGTATACCTAATTTTCTTATTTTTGCTCCAAAACATAGATTCGTTTACTTGGTTCAAAATTTCTTTGACCCTTTTCTTAAAACAGATGGACTAGCCGATCACGCCCAGGTATAAATATTTAATACCGCCTTTACAGAAACCTATTTGGTAGGCTATGTAAACCAGATTACCTGTGACAAAATCATTTAATAGGGTAACCCTAAGCAGCGTATTTATTCTTTTATTCATTTTCATTTCAAATTGAAATTTTTCATGATAAAAATATTAGAATCATAGTCAGCGGGTCAGGCAGGTTTTTGCTTTGTCTACAATCATTCTGTCATAATTGCACAAATAAATTACATTAAAAAGTAGCATGTACACGTATTAAGTTACAAAGAACATATATGCTTAAAAAAGGAAATGATGTGTGGTGGCCTAGTGGTAGAGTGCCGGACTCCGAATCAAGAGGTCCTGGGTTCGAAGGCGGTTGTCTGAATAGTTTATTGGTAACACACCAAATGACATTATTTCACCAGGGGGTTCGGATGGGGGAGAAAATTAGTCCTTAGAAGGCACGAGCGAAGCGATCTTAGACACACAAAGCAAACTTGCACACACAAAGCGAACTAGGACACCAAAGTTGTGCCCTTGAGCAAGACGTATTCAAAGTACTAGTAGATATCAAGGAATCAGAAGGAATCAGTGGCTCTGCAATGGCATTAATAAAACTGTTGCTGTTAAACCTCAGAAATTACATATCCTTAGGAGCACCAGGCATTTTACAAAATGCTCATAAAAAGGGGGTAGGGTTGGTAAATCGTCCATAAAACCATTTCTGTGAGACTTAGAAACACGCATTATGCCTGTATTAAAAGTAGAAAGACCGCTCTTTAACATAGTGTAAGTTGTTTTGGTTTTGCTACTGAAAGGTGACGGCGTAGGGGTCACCGTGGAAAAATCGATGCGCACGGACTTCTTTTTTTTTGCGATTTGATTCCCGATTTTTCCCTCCTTTCTCCTCTCTTTCTATCTCTCTTTTTTCTCTCCTTTCTTGTGTCTTTTTTCAACCCTAGCAGTTTGGTCGCACTTGTTCGGTTTGAGCGTGGTGGCGATTCAAAGATAACAGGGTAAAGTCGACCTTTTTAACACAGAAAAATCACGTTTTTTCCCAACTTTCTGGACCTCTTACTCGCTTGTTTGATGTACTGTGCAATTAAGCTTTATATCGCTTAAAGCCTACTTACTGGGCAATTGAAAAATATAAAAACGATCGCACATGCTAGCTTTAACAATGCTGTGAGGGTGTTTGTCAGCAATTACGCATAAATACGCTCTGGTAGTGGAAAGGATATCTAAAAAGGAAGTATTCGGATAGCCTCCGACATAATTACACAATTTTAACAATTACACAACTGATCGTGTTGCTTCAAATAATTATGTTTCGGATAACGCGATTGTGACATTGAAAAGTAAACATGTCCTTATCACTGGAAAATGTTTACAAAAATCTTTTGGAATGTAAATCATATAATCAAATTAGAAAGAAATATATTAAAACGTTTTATTGGGGCAGACCAAATATGTTAAAGTTTAAAGAACTAATGCAAACTACCAATGAAAGGATATTACTTAATTTAGCTATATTTACTGAAAAAGCATTTAAGGATAGGGCAGAGGTGCATATAAATTTATAGTACATGAGCAATTTAAATAAAACAGTATGTTAATTATTTTAGATAAGGACCATGAATGTGTTTTCTCCCGATATTCAAATATGTATATTTAGGTCATATATATGAATTTCATCATCGAATAAGTGCATTTTGTACACAAGCATATTTATAAGCAAATCGTGTGAAGTACATTTATGTCAATAGTAATGCCACTGTTTAAGTATGCTGTCATTTGAACCGTTTGTGCTATTTGTATATAGATTTGTAATATATGTACTACCCATGACCAATGTTTTGGTTAAAGTAGAAATGAATAAACTTAAACTTAAAACTTAAACAAGTAGACTTTACCACGTGAGGTCAACCGGCACGGTCAAAGTGTGTTTCCTGTTATGATTAACCGGCAGGATGAAAGATAGCAGACAAAACTTACCAAAATATGCTATCTTTAATCTTTATCTTTAATTCGATCGGGTCAATAGACAATTTCGCAGATCAGTAAAACTTTAACTGAGAATAGGCTATTAGTTAAATGGTTAAAACTTGTTAAAACTAAAGCATTTTAAGATTGAACAGAAAAGCATATTACCTTGATATGAGAAAATAACTGTAAAGAGAAAACATAAGATAAACAATTACTGAAAACATTATATCCGAGGTACATTGGTGGGGTAGAACGTACTATGGCGGACCAAGTGCATACAAACTGACAAAACGTTTTCGAGAATATTAAAATTCTGAGAAAGAATGCCTGTAACTTGTTTAATCGATATCGTCTAAAGACATGCTAAAATGAAACAAAAATGAGTAACGAACATGCTTCTAATCAATGGAACAATTAAAATTGGTTATACAGGGTGTTAAGAAAGTTCGAAGACATTGCAATAACCCTTATAACTTCACAATGAATAACCACACAATCCAAAAAATCTACACACTTAAAACTCATTTATATATCAGTCTGCACAATATCATAGAACTTCTACAACTTCTGTTTTGACCGGTTTATATAACAATTTCTAAGTCAGGGTGCCACAGCTTGCGGTATTCCCTATGAGATATTGTGTAAAAGGGGTGGTATATGAAACATAATTTAAAACATCCGTAACATGAAATGGGGAACATAAAATAACTTTAAGTGATAGTCATTGTCCTTAACTTTACCATGAACATAATAGTTACTATAAGATAGTTCAGAACATATGAATTTTCATCAGGTGAAAACACATAATTTACGAACGGAACAGCTGTGGGTGTTTTGATAGGGGGTAGGGGTAATCAAGACTTAACATAGACACAATGTGGAGCAAATAACTTACATAAAATATTTCATAATATGTATTAAGTGTCTGTTAAGTGAACAGAATTGTTAAAATGTCGATTTTATAGATTGTGTGGTTAAAATTTATCATACAATAGCTTTGACCCCAAAAAAGTACCAAAATTAGGTAAAATGACGGAAAATCGAGATTTTCATGAACAATATAACATTTTTACTGGTATTGGCATCGTAAATCACAATAATACACACCCCTGTATCAAATATTACCACGCCAATCTGAATAAACTACTGTATGTGTATGTTATATTCACGATTTTGAAATTTTTAACACAAAATTGCATGTTGATAAATTGGAGGGACAGGGTAAGGTATAGCGTGTTGTTCGTTAAGTTTTCTTCAAAGATAAGGAAGTGACATCATCAAAAATGAGCTTTTGTTATGCCACAACTTATTAAATAGCATTATATTAGAAAAAGAAATGACAATAACCAGGCAGTTTCAAATGGTCATAAAATATTTACCCATACCCCCTACTATTTGTGGCCTTTTTTAAGAATGGGGGTACCCTAAGATTTTGCTCAACAATTCCAGAAAGTTTACAAGCCAATAGGAAATGATGACACAAATTAGCATAAAAACATTCCTGGTGATATTTTTGAGCAATGTATTCAATATGAATCCACTGGTACTGGAAATTTTAACAGTTTCTCAGACAAGCACTGTTTAATCCCACATTTTGCATTTTGTGAATGTCAGTTCAGAAGAGGGGTAGCTTATTGCCACATATAATTTTCTTATCAGTTTAATATAAAACAAAGTTTTTGTCTGTTATATCTTGTATGCCATATTGTCAAAATCAAAAATACAGTATATTATGATATCTATATGCTTTATTAAACACTTTGTGTCCTTTCAACTGATGTCTTCGAACTTTCTTAACACCCTGTACAACTCTATAACGAATGGCTTTGAACCGCTAAACATTTGTGGTTGCAATTATGGGCTCATTTGTAGAGCGACTTTGAACTTTTTTTCGTAAATTTTATCCAGGGTGCAGATGTTAGTTATCTATCTTTCCTTGAGCTTTTAATAAATAGTGGTATACAGCAGATGTTTTGCATATTTATGATAATACCTGTCTCAACTCCTCAATGAAGATAGCTGACACCCAGATTATGAGCAGTAATTCCACCACGGAAAACTTTGGATTGAAACTCACTATCATCATATAGCCGAACATAGCAAGGAAGGCTAGGTATGAAAGCTGTAATTATAAGTAACATTAAATGTAAATTTTGCAAAACTAACGAAATTGTTGTATGTTGATCCTTTTTTGGCAAACTGTTCATGTATCAGATTAATTTAAGAAACGCCAAATCACTCGATATCTTGAGATATTATCATTTACAGTGCAGGTGCATCCTCACCGGAAATTCAAACGCTTAATAAATGTTTTCGGGTATCTTGGATAATTCTTTCTTTAGCCTAGCGGTCTTATGGGCTTGTCCCACATGCATCTATTCGGAGCTTCCGGTACATGATGGATATCCTGTTTATGATTTGCAAGACACTGTTATTTATTAACAACCATCAAGTCCCGTTTTCACAATGCATTTAGCACATTTGTTTCCGGATGATCTTCACATACACATTCATATATCTATATTGGCAATGTCAATACCGATTTGTCGACTGTTTGACATGCCTTCTTAAAATAACTAAGTATTAATGAGGATTATTCTACGAAGCCCCACCATAGGTGTTTGGAGTTGCAGGGGTATGTACGCCGGAAACACAAAGGCTAAATGCATGTTTCCGGTCGACAGGAGCATTTGAAATATCCACTGATAGGTCGACAAGTCGACAGGTCGACAAATCAGTTTTGGCAGTATAGATTATACATGCAGGTGCATCCACACGGGAAACACAAAGCCAAATACACGTTTCTATTGCGCAGTGTTATTCTAAATTGTCTGAGCAGTGAAAAATATCATAGACGCATGGAAAGTCATAAATGTTATACTAGAATATCATACTCTTTTAGAATAGTATAATCGTTTACACTAGAGTATTACATACGTTTCGAATACCATTAACGTTTGTATTTGAATATAATATACGATTAGAATATCATAAAATTTTATACTAGAATTTCATAGATATTTAGAATACTATTTATAGACGCTTTAACTTGAATACCATCGTTTAGAATATCATAAACGTTTTAAATGGAATAAAACATACGCTTAGAATACCATTGACGTTTATACTCGAATATAACATACGTTAAGAATATCACAAACATTTACACTAGAATATTACAGTCTATATCAAAAACAATTATACTAGAGTATTACAAATGTTTTAAGAATATCAAATACGTTTATACTAGAAGGTCATGGATGTTGAGTATACCGGTTATGAAGTTTCAATACAATATTATATTTGTTTGAAATATCATAGACCCTTCACTACACTATTTCAGCGTTAAATATATCATATGCGTTTATAGTATTTTTACATACGAATAATCAATAAATAAAATAAATGTTGTTTTCATTTTCACTGACATACCAACGCGCAACTTACCAAGTTGTACACGGCAACACCCTTCGGAGATTTCGACCATTTGTATGGCTTTTTTAATAAGTTGATTATCTTGTGTTTCCTAAAAATACAGAATGTTTTATCACAAAACATTTTCTTGGAAAATTAGTCTTATTGTGACGGAAAACATCGAAACTTAATACCGTATTCATTCTAATTAGCGCACAGCGTGCTTAACATTTCAAAATAATTAAAAATTAAGGTAACAATATACCATTCTAATGAACGCACACTACGAACGAAAACAGCACACCAAAATCACTACTGTATTCATTTGCCATTAAAAAGGCATTAATTTACCATTAAAATGACATTAAAGTGACTAAACCCATTAATTTTTGCCATTAGTCCTTGTTTAATTATTTTTAATGGGATTTTGCTACACCATTAAAATAGCATGACATTAATGTGCAGATGCCATTAAACTAACGAACAAAACTGTCCCCCAGCAAAGTTGAAACTTTCATGGCCATTAAAAGTCAGTTAATTCTTGTATAGAACTGTTTTAATGGCACATTAAAGGGGGTTAATTTAATGGTGAGTACCATTAAAGTAATTGACAATACTATCCCAGACGATATTTAAACTTTCATGGCCATGAAAAACTAGTTTATACTTAAAGAAAGTTGTTTTCATGGCAAATTTACGGGGATTAATTTAATGGTGAAAAAAATAATGGCATTTAAAATAATGGCCCATTTGATGCTCAAACTTTCATGGCCATAAAAATCTAGTTAATTATTGTAGAAAGCTGTTTTCATGGCAAATTAAAGGGAATTAATTTAATGGTGAAAGAAATTAATGACGTTTAAAATAATGGCCCAGCTGATGTTCAACTTTCATGGCCATAAAAATCTAGTTAATTATTGTAGAAAGTTGTTTTCATGGCAAATTAAAGGGAATTAATTTAATGGTGAAAAAAATTAATGACGTTTAAAATAATGGCCCAGCTGATGTTCAACTTTCATGGCCATAAAAATCTAGTTAATTATTGTAGAAAGTTGTTTTCATGGCAAATTAAAGGGAAATAATTTAATGGTGAAAAAAATTAATAACATTTAAAATAATGGCCCAGTTTATGTTCAAACTTTCATGGCCATAAAAATTAATCAATTCTTGTAAAAAGTTATTCTCATGTCTGTTTCAGTAATGCCATTTCGTTATGTATGTACACATAACAATTGGTTTAGAGAAATAGTTCACCATGTGTTCTAAGTGTACCTTGACTATTTGTTAGTTTAGTTATTTCCCCGTTTGGGTTTCAGGGATGAATGTTTGTTTATGATTGGGATCAGTTCCTCGTCATTGCTCTCATTTTATTTACTTTTATGTGAATTTTGTTGAGATATAAATTCAGTCAATTGATAATCATGAAAAACAGCAGAAATAATCATGGAAATTGTGGAAATTAAAGACAACAAAATTGATGTACGTTTCACCTCTTTTACAAACTTGTATTGGATTCAGTGTTGATCCGGACGCAAATCCCCCTAAATTATCACTGGGTTAAGTTAAATTACACTACCGGTGCTGTCAACCAAGTAAGTCATATATCATACATGCAAAATATACTGTCAATTATATTGACTGCTGTATTGTGCATCGGTTGACAGCCAAATTGCTAGTATCATTTACTATACTGTTGTCAATGTATGCTGTCGACAAGCAGGTTTTGCTTGTTTGGTGTACAACTGGCTAAGGGTCACTACAGATGAGGATTCAGTACCTGACATTGCGCAATATGGCCCACACTCATACTTTTGAATGTTTTTACTGCTTCCAAAGGACAAAACTTTTTATAGGCGGCCCCCGTGGCCGAGCGGTTAAGAGCGCTGTTTCTTAATCACTGGTGCGGGTTCGAGCCCCACTCTGACCACATGTGAGACAAGCCAAGTTCTGCTTGCAGGTGTGCCAGGTGGTTTTTCTCGGGGTTCTCCCGTTTTCGTCCCACCTACTGATTGGCCCGTCTCATATGAGCTGAAATAATCTTGAAAGGGACGTAAAACTGATAAAAAAAAAAAAAAAAAAAAAAAAAAAAAAAAAAAAAACTTTTGTATTTTATTTGTCGGCAGCACAGGTAGTACTATTCGATTCAGCCATTTGCTTACCAAAAATTCACTATTTGGGAAGAATATTATGTGATATAAAAATGAGCCACTGGATCAGAAAAACAACGATTTGTTTATGTGAAAACATAAACATTGATCAGCTGCGCAATAATTGCACAGCTGATCAGCGACTTTCTTTTCAATCCATAGACAGTACAATTTCTCCTCGTTTTAAATGTGAAATATCAACCCTCTAACAATTTTTGTGGCTGCACATGCAGTTCAGTTTGTGTCAGAAACACAGATTGTTAGTTTTCTCGCGCGAAGTCTCAAATATATAGTTGATGCTTTATGTCGCGGTCAACAATTTTTCAATTATATTGGGAAGGAGCTACCGCTTCCTGGTTAGTTGACCTGAACTTTGGGAGCATAAATTGACTTGCTCAACGACAATACATGGCGTTAGGGGGTTCGACCCCAGGACTCTTCTCCAGACTTTTATGCTCTAGCACTGAGCCTCAGCGCTCCCTAATACAAAACAAAGAGAAAAAAGATCAAAAATAACTGACACAGCTGTGAAGTTTCAAATTAGAATGTATACATGTACATATCTTTGTGCAGGACACATTCAATGTAATTCCTTTGATCATAACAAACATGTAGCAGTTCTTGATCATAGTTACATGTTACGATTAAATGGGACTTCCCCACTGTTTAGAATCCCCTGGTGAACAAAATTGATATTCCCATCCGACTTTGTCTATTGTAAAAAATTGGACCAACTGCCTGCTATTGTAGTCAACAACTATACCATTTGCTGAATGTGTGCTGTTGTCTTATGATCGATCTGTTTATACTCTACAGCTCCTTGGGGTGCACCTTTGCAGGAGGAAACTAAACTTTTAAGTGTCGAAATGACAAGAAACCATTACCTGTCAAACACCAATCAAGTGCAACTGTCAAAAATTTTAAAATAAAGTAAATAAGAATGGATTCGCCCTTTTCAGAATTAAGCCAGTGTTGTTTGTCATGCGGAAACTGTGGCTAGTTCTTTTGTTGAACAAATAAGTGTTGGAGATATATTATACGGTTACTGTTCAAAGTGAGATGTAGGTTTGCTCTTGCAGTATAAATATCCTTAAAATTTGAAAATGTGTTTCGGCCCAATAGGGTTTTGCCCCTTTTCAGTTCGGCCTAACACTCTAAAATCTTAGTAAAGTAAACATTTTTGTTGATATTGTTAGGAGAGTAGGTGGGGCATGGCAAAGAGCTGGGTTTTGACCAGGCGTTCCCCATGGGGCAGGGCTTTTAGCAGCGCTTTGATAGATAAAAGTATGCGCAGCTATGTCCCGTAGGTGGGGGTGGGGACAGTGGTCAAAAATGACTGGAGGTTAATGTAGGTGCATCAAGTGAGCCATTACAGGACCACTGTACTGGTTTCATATGCTGTAAATATTTTGAGTGGAATCCTTAAAGTTTTTGGTTGTTTACTTCTTAAATTTATGTCCATACGATCAACGTCATGAGAAAACCAATGTTGTGGTTTTAGACCAGGTCTGACTCAATACAGACTCACTGTGCAGCGACATAACATGGCTAGAAACCGGAAATTTTGGATTAAGTTCATAGAAGAATTTATTATACCTGTAGTGAAAACAAAAGCGCTGATCTGCGAAGCTGATATGTACCTTTGTTTTTAGCTCCGCTGTACGAAAGTACAGGAAGGGTTATTGCACTCACCCGGCGTTGGCGCCCGCATTGCTCAAATGCTAAAGTTTTTGGTTAAAGTTTTGAGAAGTCTGCATCTCTCGAACAATTGGATGGACTTAGTGTATAATTTGCCTATTGTTAGATATTGGTCTGAAGTTTTATACTGCACCATCCTGACCTTGCGGTCAAGGTCACAGACTTAGAAATTTTATGTTCAAGTTTTTGGTTAAAGTTTTTAGAATAGAAGTCTATATCTCTTGAACTTGTGGATGGATCTATACGATGTCTGTGTAACATTTTGGTTTGAAATTTTATGCTGTACCATCCCGACCCACCTCAGTAACCTAGAGGACAAGGCCACGGACACTATTCCTCTTGTTACGCTGTACCACCTCAACCCAACTCAGTGACTTTGAGGTCAAGGTCATGGACATTAATATTTTACTTATGATTTTACCCTTACTTTTATGCGATTAAATTTTATTACTTCTAGAGACAAACCACAATTCAGGCAATCTACGCTGTCCTGCGACAGCTCTTATTGCATGTGCAAGACATTGGTTTTCTCATTATGCACTCAGTTATGTTTTCTGCTTTTATTTTTACTTGCAGTTCAAACTTGTCAGGTGAGCATTTACAGGACATTGGTACATGTGCATGTACCCTTATATATTGTTTCTAAGTATTTCTCTATATGAGTTATGTTATGTTGATGAATGTTCAAGGAAATGTTTCTTTAAAAAAAGAAGTCTGTTGATTTTCCATGGAAGATAAAATCATACAAAGCAAATTCATGAAAGATTATAAAGCAATTTTAGGGATTCCGTTGGCTCTGGAAAACATGGAAAATGGCTAAAAAATCCATACATGGAAAAGCCATGGATTATTTAAATGTTTCTGGAAACAAGATTTTTTTTTGGAGGGGGGGGGGCTTATCTAGGGTGAATCTTTGTCTGTGTGTCCATCCACACTTTAAGTCATGTTTCTAAGTATTTCTTATAGAGTTTTGTTGTGTTGATACATGTTCTATAAAATGTTTCTTTTAAACATGAACAAAGTCTGTTCATGTTAGATAATTTTCTTTATTTTTCTAGTTCTTAATATCTAAGACAACGTCCATGACAACAGTGTAAATTTTCAGTACAAATATAGTGATAAAATCCCATTTTGAAAGTCATAGGCCGTTGGCCTCGGGGCTCGTACAGCAGATCTCCGACCTGTAACTGGGACAATGCGAAAAGTCTTGAATCATAATATTATAATAAATGCTGCCATTCAAAATATACATGGAAATATTTTATGATATAATTGTTTATTAATTTTTTCTGTATTTTGTAACATTTCTACGGGCGCTGTATGGGCATCGTAAGCTAATCGCAAGCCAAATGTAACCTAAGCATAAGTCATACTCGGCCATTCATGCAAAAGTCAATGGGTACCATTTGCTGTTGAATTAATGGTAAACAAAATATGTTACTCAGTTAATATAAGAAGTCAAATAACACCATTAAAGCTTGAACGAAGTCATTAACTTGTTAATGGTATAGTTCATCATTAAGTTAATAGGTGCTGTTTGCTGTCAAATCAAGGGCATACCAAATCACCCTTAACAAAATGAGCAATCAATTTAATAACCATTAAGTTACTAGGCTTGATTACCTGTTAAGTTAATGGATATAAAATAGATGTTTACCATTTAAGTATTAATGGTATTGCTCATCAAAAATTTATGGGATCTTTGTGCCATCAAATTAATGGCATACAAGTTCTACCATTAACTTAAGGTGGTCATTTACCATTAAAGTATTAATGGTGTTATTAATGGGCGCTTATGCTGTCAAATTAATGGGCGCTTATGCTGTCAAATTAATGGCATACAGAATCAAGTTCTACCATTAACTTAAGGTGGCCATTAAATACAATGTCTTTAAAATATCATTAAAAGGCTCTTAATGTATAGCATTTTAATGGGGGCCATTAAAATATTAAGGGTTAATTAACGGTCTTTAAAACTACATTAATTAACAAATTAACAGCATTTTAATTGTAATGAAAATACCTTTAAAATGTGTCTCCTGAAAAAGTAACAGCACCATTAAATTGGCATAAATTTTAATGGCTGATATTTAATGGATATTTAAGGCTCATTATTTTGTCATTAAAATATGAGTTTAAGTGTCTTTAATTTGCTTTTAAAATGACCTGTGAAAAATTAACGGCCCCATTAAAATGCTATACATTAAGAGCCTTTTAATAAGTTTTAAATGCTGATGGCTACCATTAAATATTTTAAAGGTGCCTTTACTTTAATTGGAGTGATTTTTTAGGCATGAATTTAACAGATTTTAATGGTCATAAAAGTAATGGAAATTTAACAATGCTGAACCAAGTTCACTGAAAGTTCTGTGACCAATATGAGATCGAAGAGCATGTTTTACATGTATTTATTGATAGATGTAAGTCTTACTATAAAAAGAAGAAAGGCTATATAATACGGATTATATTTAATCAATCATGAATAAAAGATAGATAATCAATTTGTACATGTGTGTGAAAACAAACGTTGTTTTCATCAACGCTATTACATTTGAGAAAATAAAACCCATTTATTGTATACTTAGAAAAACAATTGTGGGATATGTTTTTGTTTCGATTTCATTGCTAAAGGTATAATTGTTTCTACCCAAAAAATTAATAGATATGTAGTAGAACCATAACTGTGCAAAGATTTCATAAAATTTTTGCATTGCCTGGAAGCGCTTTTTTTTTCCAAAGTATATGTATCATAAATATCGAATTTATAGTTTGAGAAAATTTTAAGGTGTCAAACTTTTACACCTGCCATAGATGGAATACCCCTGAACCTTTCACCTGTCATAAATTTAGAAAATCTCCCATAAAATAAGAATACCCGAGACTGTATTAATTGCAACGATATAATGTTTAACACAGTGATAAAATTATCCAGTTTTTTATCAATCACTTACTAACCGCATAGCTATTTTAATAAAATAAAACTTGAGCGACTGCTGTCAATAAAACGACCTGAAAGATGAATGTAATTATTCATTAAACTAAATAATTTCAAGATAACACGCAAATTACTGATTATATATTCAGATGTCACTCTAAATACAGCTCAATTTTAGACCAAGGTGCACAAGGAGTGAAATTCGTTATGCACATCATGTTGAGATGTAGCTCTAACTAGGGTGCACATGTCTCTCAAAGCATGTGCACAAGTAGTGCACTTCCTGTAACCTTTAGTTCTACCCCCTCTGTACTGTGCTGATGTGCTGAAATACCATTTTATCATCCGCCATAGAAAGCTATGACCAGTGATCAGCATTTTGGGTGAATTTATTGTAGGAGTCACTCACTTATTTTGATTAGCCGGACTAGCCCAAGAACTATCAGCTTCCAACTTGTATAATTACATTACAACAGCACAAATCGACAGCAGATGATAAATGTATCTAGTAAAAGGAGTTTAAGAGGTACCTATGGTTTGAACAAACATTACACTGGTTTGGCTTTGATTCATTTAAAGAAAACAGCTGTGTATGGTTACATGTGCTTCTAGGATAGTAGGACAGCCTTCTGATTACTTTCATATATGTCCGTCTACCATGTAATTATTCATGACAAGTGAGTTCACGTGTTGCAAGTGCTGAAGATAGTGATAATTATGTTGAACTATTGAAAGTTAAACAAGACAAATGATACCGGTGCAATTTTTAAATTTGGAGGCCTGATCATAAATCAATAAGAATAATGCCCCAGCTCATTTATGCATTGGTAATTTGACATTGGGGAAACTCCATACAATCGGGACTCCAGTTGACAAATTATGTATATGTACATCTCGAAATTAATTAACACTGTCTAGCAATTGATTATAGTCGGCAATACTCACTTGTGCAGAGGCAGTCATGTCAGTCTCTTAAATACTCAGCATAGAGACCGGGATGTGTAAGTGATATATGATTATTGTTTCACGGCTTGTGCTAAGACTTATAGTTGTTGACATTCACATTGATACCTGTGTTTTATTTGCCCAGATAAAATTTCATGTAATTTGTAAAATATGTTTCTCTAGTTTACAGTCTGAAATTCACTATTTGTTCATGATGATAAACCTATATAGATTGAGGTTGAAAGACAAAGTTACAACAAAGTCTGATCAAACAAATAATTTTTGGTTTACTTCCAACTGACATTATTCTGGTTTAGTTCACCAAATGTCATTTACATTTTAATGACATTAGAAATGCAGCTTAAGCATTACATGTACAGCGGTTTCAAAGTGCCTTTTTATTGATTTGTAGAAAAAAATATAACGGTGTTCAAACAACTATTAATGTCAGGTTAACAATTTCCCTCATATTGTGTAGACTACACGTATTTGACAGATATTGTTACAGTAGTAGTGATGACACTTAATTATTATTTAAATATCAGCAGCCGCTTTGTTACATTAGTCCAACATGTGTAACATTCTCATTTTTCTGCACCTTTTCACCAATGTTATTTTCACAGCCTGTGCATGTTTTTATGAATATTAAGGTTTTCATCAAAATTATTATTCTGATCGAATCCCTGAATGCTCTGTCATACTATCCCTTATTTAAGCTGGCTTACGAGCTAGGGCTGCCTGATTTTCCTGTCAGATTAAAATAAGGTACTAAATTGTGACAGAATAATATAGTATTGAGTTCATTTCTTTAAATGTTATGTTAACAATGTCCCGGTATCAATTACGCAATTTCATGTATAGCTATGTTTTCATTCTTTATGGATCAAATTGTATATGTTTATGTCATACTGTGTGCTTAGTATGAAATTAATTTCACGCTGTGCTTATGCTTATATTTATGACTCATATTCATATGGGATGCATATTTTAACCAGAGGACTATTGGTCCTGAGAACGCTCACATGAGGCCGCTTTGTCATCAAAAATGACCTTGACCTTGAATAATCTCATACGTTTTCCGACTCCATTCGTTGTTTGCATCTGCCAAGTTTCAGGTCTCAGGCTGCAATAGTTTCCTAAACATTTCAACGTTTTACTTTTTCCTATGTAAAATCCAGTTTCCAAAACTGACCTTGCCATAAATAGGCCAAAGTCATCACTGGGTCATCATTTGTACAAATTATGATTGGCTAAGGTCCCTGATGCTACATACAAAGTTTCGTAAAAATCCACCCACCGGTTCTAGAGAAGAAGATTTCTGAGCATTTGTGAGCATGGTAGCCATGTTGAAGATTCGACCCGGATTTTGCACACAAAATTTTGCTTCCCCTAGGCATGAAAGCTCCACATAAAATTTAACTTTCATAGGCTCAGTGATTTCTGAGAAAACCATAATCTTAATTTTGATATTTAAATGACCTTGGGTCAATGTCAAGAAATGACCTTGGCCTTAATAAGTTACATACCATCATTGACTCCATTAGTTGTCTGCATATAGCAACTTTCAAGTCTCAGGCTTCAACAGTTTCCAAAATATCCATTGTTTACACCTTTTTACATGTTAAAGCCTACATGTACGTTTCCCAAATTGACCTTGCCGTAAGATAGGTCAAGGTCATTACAAAGTCATCACTTTATCAAACTATGATGGGCTGGAGTCCCCAATACTACATTATAGGTTGTATGGAAATCGGCCCACCGGTTCTGGAGAACACGATTGCTGAAGGGTTTTACCATATATGGGCGTGGTGCCATCTTGGTCATGTGACCAAGATCCAGTGAACAACCTTTCATTCCTTCTTCCAATGGAGGCTACACATTAAATTTCAACTTGTTTGGCCAAGCGGTTTCGGAGAAGAAGATCTTTGAAATTGTGGACGACGGACAACGACGGATGGACGACGGACGGACCGGACCATGTCTTTACTATTAGCTCACTTTGAGCCTTCGGCTCAGGTAAGCTAACAACCTTTTGACTTTGAAAATCGATCATTTCTGCATTTCTGCAGGTCAGCCGGGATATTCTGTCAAAAACAATTCTTTGTTTATTAACATGTTTACCTATACCCTTTGTACATCTTTATTAACATAGATATCTGGCTGTAAAGTCAAAACGAATGAATAACTTTGTGCTATGAAAACCTGTGCTATACATAAACGAGCGCAAATAAAAAATGCGTTTGGGTTTGGAACAAATAGATACTTATTCTCCATCTATATTATTAGCTCACCTGAGCCGAAGGCTCACAAGGTGAGCTTATAGTATGGTAGTCGAGCCGGCGCCTGTGCGTCCGTCCGTCCATGCGTCCGTTCAAAATTTCAATCTTGAATATCTTGAATATCTCTAAGACAACAACTCCAATCGTGATCAAATTTTATCTGAAGCATCATTGAGAAGGGGGAAAGGTTGCATTAGGATTTGGATCAGGTCAGATCAGAACTCTGGTTTCCATGGCAACAGATAGATCCCATTGAGTTATAATGGGGAAACTGTTGTGGCCACTCTAGCATCTTCATTTTTGATTTGATCTCTCTCATTCTTGCAGGTAACAAGGACAACCATAACATCTCAGATGAGTTTGAATTTCGGCTAAGTTCGACATAGACTTATAATGGAAAAATGTTGTGGCCACTCTAGCGCCTTTATATTTCATTGGATCTTCTTCATTTTTGCAGGTAACAAGGACAACCATACTATCTCGGATGGGTTCGAATTTCAGCCAGATCCGATCTCTGATTGTGGAGTTATCTGCCCTTGACTGTGTGAAAAGTCAATATTTAGTGTTGTGGTCACTCTAGTGCCTTCATTTTCATTCGGATCTTCTTTATTCTTGGAAGTAACAAGGACATTCGTAACATCTCGGATGAGTTCTCTGCCCTTGAGTGTTTGAAAAAATCAATATTTTGTGTTGTGGCCACTCTAGCGCTTCAATTTTGATCGGATCTTCTTCATACTTGGAAGTAACAAGGATAGCCATAACATCTCGGATGATAGCTCACCTGAGCCGAAGGCTCACAAGGTGAGCTTATAGTATAGTAGCCGAGCCGGCGTCCGTCCATGCGTCCGTCCGTTCACAATTTCAATCTTGAATATCTCTAAGACAACAAATCCAATCGCAATCAAATTTTATCTGAAGCATCATTGAGTAGGGGGAAAGGTTGCATTAGGTTTTGGGCCAGGTCAGATCAGAACTCTGGTTTCCATTGCAACAGATAGCTCCCATTGAGTTATAATGGGGAAAATGTTGTGGCCACTCTAGCAACTTCATTTTTGATTGGATTTTCTTCATTCTTGCAGGTAACAAGGCAACCATAACATCTCAGATGAGTTCTTCGAATTTCGGCTAGGTTCGACCTCAGATTGCGGAGTTAGCTGCCCTTGAGCGTCTGGAAAATTCCCCATAGGCTTATAATGGGAAAATGTTGTGGCCACTGTAGCGCCTTTTTTTTCATTGGATCTTATTCATTCTTGCAGGTAACACGGACAACCATAATATCTCGGATGGGTTCGAATTTCAGCCAGATCCGACCTCTGACTGTGGAGTTAGCTGCCCTTGAGTGTTTGAAAAATCATTATTTTGTGTTGTGGCCACTCTAGCGCCTTCAATTTTGATCGGACCTTCTTCATACATGGAAGTAACAAGGATAGTTACAACATCTCGGATGAGTTCGAATTTCAGCCAGATTCAACTCTTGACTGCAGAGTTATCTGCCCTTGACTGTGTGAAAAGTCAATATTAAGTGTTGTGGCCACTCTAGCGCCTTCGTTTTTATTCAGATCTTCTTTATCCTTGGAAGTAACAAGAACATTCGTAACATCTCGGATGAGTTAGAATTTCGACCAGATCCGACCTCTGACCGCGGAGTTATCTGCCCTTGAGTGTTTGAAAAATCAATATTTTGTGTTGTGGCCACTCTATCGCATTCAATTTTGATCGGATCTTCGAGGGTCTGGATGGGGTATAATGATTAATGAATAATGGCCTAAAATTTTTAATGAGAGTGAATAAAAAGCAAAAAAAATAATGATTAGTGAATAATGAGGTCCTAAAAAATAATGAATAAATGTAAATTTTTAATGAATAGCAGAGAAATATAATGAATAGTGAATAATAACATTTTAAAGAATAATGAATATGCTAAAATTTGGCTATGGTATTGTCTTAGATGGCCTCCCTGACATTCCAGAATTTCATTTTTTGGGGGGGATCTGGACGCCCCCAGACCCGATTTAGTTCAAATGTTGTATTCATATTTCAGAAATCCTTGAATGTTTGGAAATACATATGTCTGGAAGCCAAGTATGTAGGGGCTCACCTCATGGTCCAGTTGAAAAAGAAGTGTGTAATTTGAAGGCAGAGAAAACTAAATGAAATCATTCTGGATGTTTACTGAGCCAGATACTATTTCTATGTTTTGTTTTCTTGTGTATATATGTATTTTCTTTTCATTCTATTACCCCACTTTGTCCTTATTATGTATGTTCCAATCCTATAATGATAATCTTTGACATCTTTTCTATGGATGGACACCATCTTGCTTTTTATATGACAGAACATAATTATAGTGTCTTTTGTAATCAGAAACAAGGCAGCACTAATGCAAATCTATCTGGCAATTTATATGGCGCTACATAATTTTTTCCTCGCTCGCTTCGCTCGCTCGGTATTAAAGACATTAATAAAATGTACTGTACAATCAGGCACAAGTACAAAATCCATGTATTACATAGTATGTCCATACTAACTAAACAACAGCATTTTATTATAACGTTTACCCCTGAAGTTACAATTTTTCTTAACTAAACTTTGGCATTCATAATTGAAGAGAAAGATTCAGGGCAAAAAACTTAGGGCGAACAGATTTAAAAGGGGATTTGCTAAAACAATCGGTATACTATTTCGGAAAGTTTATATGAGGCTTTGTGGTCTAGCAGAGTATATATGCTTCTCTCAAGATGTTGATATCAAGGTTGCACTCAGCAGTCTACAATTTAATATTATAGAACTAGTCCTTTATGGATATTAACTAGGTGAAGAAGGCGTGACTAGTAATTATCATATTTTAATGAATAATCGAGCTAATTTTAATGAATAAGCCAAAATTTTAATGACAATGAATAGATGACTAAATTTTTAGTGATTAGTGAATACCAGGACCCCCCATCCAGACCCTAATCTTCTTCATACTTGGAAGTAACAAAGATATTGGAAATAACAAAGAGACCATAACATCTCGGATGAGTTCGAATTTCAGCCAGATTCAACTCTTGACTGTAGAGTTATCTGCCCTTGGCTGTGTGAAAAATCAATATTTAGTGTTGTGGCCACTCTAGCGCCTTCATATTTATTCGTATCTTCTTTATTCTTGGAAGTAACAAGGACATCCATAATATCTCGGATGAGTTAGAATTACGACCAGATCCGACCTCTGACTGCGGAGGTATCTGCCCTTGAGTGTTTAAAAAATCAATATTTGTGTGATGGCCACTCTAGCATCTTTGTTTTTCAGTGGATCTTCTTCATTCTTGCAGGTAACAAGAATAACTACAATATGTCGGATAAGTTAGAATTTGGGCCAGATCTGATCTCTGACTGCGGAGTTAGCTGCCCTTTAGTGCTTGAAAAATCAATATTTTGTATTGTGGCCACTCTAGCGCCTTCAATTTTAATCGGATCTTCTTCATTCTTGGAAGAAACAAGGATAACCATAACATCTTGGATGAGTTCGAATTTGAGCCAGATTCGACCCTGGACTTGGGAGTTAGCTGCCCTTGAATTTTTTAAAAATCAATTTTTAGTGTTGTGGCCACTCCAGCATCTTCAATTTTGATAAGATTCTCAAAGAAAAAAAAAACAAAACACTTTGTCCAGTTACTGTACTTGTTGACTCTCAGGTGAGCGATCGTTGCCCTTGGGCTACTTGTCTAGATTTTGAAGTACCAAATTGTAAAGAAAAAATCCAGACTGACCTGACCATCCTTTACTTATTCAGAATGAGTACGGGCTTTTTAAAAACCCTTACTTTGTGCAGAAGTTTTTTTTATATAATTGAAACAATAACATAACATAATGTTCTGCAACGCATATAAGTTGCGGTACTAATGTGAGAGGCGCAAGTGCAAAATCTGTCTTCTAGAAGAGGACAGTAGAGCTCAGAAAATTTACTAATTGGCTGTCTATGAGATTGATTCATATTTTAGCTTGCTGTTTTAGAGAAGTCGATTTTTCATATTTCCCATTATAAGCCATAACGGATAACGACGCCTCGGGACCATGTCCGGCTTGGTCCACATGGGAATAAGTGCCATGATTTATGGATGACGATACTAAATTTTATTTACAAACAAAATATTTGCACCCTAGAGATATTTTTATACAATGATTGATGGGGTAACAGGACGCAATTCGGAGGCCTGATTCTTCGTCTACTATAAACACACCTTCTGAGTCTTTGGCTCAGGTGAGCTAATGAGAAGAAGACTAGTAAAGCTATAATTTGATATTTATCAGCTCACCTGAGCTAAAGATAGCCGTATGCTTCGGTGACTGGGTTACGATTGTATTAATACCTGTGCCTTCTATACTCGCTTTACAATGGGGAAAAGTGAAAAATGATGCCACGTTTTAATTTACTTTAGATATGATGCGTTGTGTTGCAAAATGTTTATTATGTAGTCCTCTGTACTATGATTAATGTGGCTTTAAGCTGAATCGCCAATGTTTATTGATTGTTGTTGTCAGGGTCAATGTTCGTAAAAATATTCAAAGTCCATCTCCTATGGGGATCCAGTCCATAACTTGTATACATGTTCAACCTAAAAATATACCAAGCCTATGAAGACAAATAATCTGTTCGAGTCTGTTTATTTACTCACATTGTCCCCTCTTCTTGGGTTTCATTGTCCTCCTTTCCAACATTATCTTTAACTTTCTGTTTCTTTGATGTTTTATCATCATCGGTCTGCGACTCATTGACCCTGAAATAAGATCATCATCATCATCATTATCATCATCAACAACAACAAATTTTATGATTCTTTGAAGTTATATCATCAGCCGTCTGTAATTCATCACCTACTGTAGACTTTCTTTTGTTTGACCACAGTTTCTTTTGTTAGTAACAATAGTTTTGACGTTTTACTCTTGCAGGCTTTTCGTGCAGGCTATATATCAAAAGACAACAATTGTGATACGATCAGGCGGAAATATTAAAACACGTCTTCCATCATTAAATTTCAGGTGGCTGACAGTCATTTTTGAATGAGAAGCAGAATATGAGTAGCGTTGTCAAGTTTCATGATTGCATCACTAAATAAACAATTTTGTTGAAAAATAATTAAGCCCAACTTAGTTTTGCGTATTTATAGCTTACGCAAATTGCCTGATTAATACAGCATATTTATGTTTATATAGCACAACGTTTAGATGAGGGAAAACCAACAGTCATATTTGTAAAACCGTCGTGTACGAGGGGTTATCAAAAATTACGTGGACGTTTCCCATAACTTGACAACAATTCAGGCAAACATATTCAAATTTCAACTGACGATAAACTTGCTTAAGTCCATTAGGTTGTAAAAGTTTGGTTAATATAATTTTTTTTATTAGCAGTTGGTGATGGTTTTACTTACCCCAACCTCCCTATCACGGAGCACATCAGAAATGCCTCTAAGCTTGGCACTGCAGTATCTTATTTCTTTTGCGTTTTCTTCAAAACGGTTTTGCAGATCACAGCCAATTGTGTCATGTGTATTAATGGATCCATAACAAAACAATTTGTGCTTGCACGAAAATTACGGTTGACCGGTTGTGCATCTACGTTGTTTTGCTTCGGCATGCATGTTTGCTTTTTCAGAATGTTTAAGCGATGTCTGAATTTCATACAACTCAGATCAACCGGCAATATTGTACAATTCCCATTTGAAACAAATTCTAATTTCTTATTTGCCGGTACAAACTTCAAGGTCCTTTGATAAAGCATTACAAATGAAACATTGCATGTAGAATTGAACAAATAGGACTCAAATAAATATCAGAAATCCATATCCGTCATTATAAATGTTCTAACGTCTAAAGCATAATGTTAAAAGTCAGTATCAATATACACAGTCCAAATTTATTCTCAAATCAAGGCAATACAATAATAATTTTATACAGATTGGTAATTCAAACCATGCTCCAATAGTGGACAAATTTTTTGCATACTTTGACAAGTAAAAATGTAAAAATCAGTAGCTTAAAAAGCACATTTTGTGGTTCAAAATCAGTGTTTTTGCGTCGACCTTACTGATAGGCTGCTGGCCAGAGGGTCGATTGCTCCCCCCCCCCTAGGGAATTTTGCAGACATACCCTATCTTAAAGAACAATTCAAGCTGAGTAGAATAAGAGATGTTTGCATCCTGAGCGTTGGGGCGTTATCCTGTAACAGCCTGTTACATACGTTACCTAAACAAAATTAAGAAATTATGATATGGTGATTTCAGCTACAGAAAAATGACAATAGTTTATCATTTTACTCATCTTTTTCATACTGTCTGCTTGCTGTATGTCTATACTACATATTAAAATCGTTTGAACAAAAATTTGACCCACAATTACTGTAACATACGTAACGTAATTTAAGATACCCTTTGAAAATTCCACTTTTGAGTGATATCATTTACTTATACTGTTGCACTATGCATTTTTCCGAAGATATGAGATATATTTCCATCAGCATGTTCAATTGGCAGATAGAAAAACCAAGGCTTGTTTCCCTATCATGTATATATTGCCTTTAATGAAGTATTTAGTAGCCCTAACCCAAGTTTCAAATGCGAACTATTCTATTGCAATGAACGTGAAGTATTTAAAATACTTGAAACTGATGGATATAAATCATAGTTTCTTGCTTATCTTATCATGAACCATGGCTCTGAGGATCTGTAACCAAGTATCTTGGATCAAAGATTTTGATCCAGAATGTAACATATGTAACATACATGTAATGGATAACGAAGGGCATTGTACATAGCTTGAATGCCAGTGCATGCCAGTCTAATGCTCTATTCCATTAGATATTTTGCAAACATATATCTTAAATGACAATTCAAGTTTGCTCCAATAAGAGATGTTTGCTTTATGTACATTGGAGCATGTGTCTGTTACAGTATGTTACATATGTTACCATAATATGTTTTAAAAATAATGATATGGCAATTTTAGCATCAGAAAAATAAGAATTTTATTATTCCATTCACCCATCTCATATGGTCTGCATGAAATTCCATTCTCAACACTAAAGATGCTTGAGCAATATTCTGACACCTATAGTGTAATGTCTGTAACATATATTAAAATAACCCTTTCAAAATTAGCATTGTGAGTGATATCGTTTGTTGTTTTTTTTAGTAACACATTCCAGCTTTTTTTCAAATATATGTGATTTTTTACATTACCATGTTCAATGGAGGAGATAGAAAATTCCTATACTGTATATATTATTCCTATACTGTATATATTATACTAAATGAGTTATTTAGCAACCCTACCCGCAGTTTCATAAGCCAAATATTGTATTGCTAATTACGTAAAACGTGTAAATAATCGTTTCTAATGGTTATATCTAATGTTGTTAATTATTTGCTTATATTTCATGCTTATGGAGAACTATAGTTCTGAGTTGGTGTCACCAAGTATCTAGGCTCAAACAGCTTAATGTAACGTATGTAACATATATGTATGAATAAAGAATGACGTGGTCTATAGTAGATGTAAATGATGCTATTTCAAAAATAGTGACAACACTTCACGTTTCCCTATGAATGATTTAGTTTTTGGTGTAAAACAAAACTAGAAATCTTATTTAGTTCTGATAATCATGTCTTTTGACGCCATAAATACTATTTTTAACTGTTTAGAAATCTCTTAAAAATGCAGAAAAATAGGGTTTCACTACAAAATCGTTTGTACCTGAACTGTTAATAGACCTAGAATGCTGAAAGTGGTATCAAATAAATGCGACGGCAATGGACTAATGCCCTCAGTCCTCTAAATACATCATCTGAATTTCAGTGTTATGAATATTAATGAAAACTTTAGAAATTAGAGAAAATGCATAACAAATAAGCTGGTATACCTACAAAATGATTATGTTTTTCAGCAAGCTAAAGTCTGAATGTGCTGAAAATGGCAAGGGCAATTTTCTATCATCCTTCTATAATAAAAAGTCATTTGATGAGCATTAATAAAATACAATGGTTAAATTAGATGTTGGCGATTAACCGCCGAAGAATTGAGGCGGGGTCCCTATTAAACCAGATGAATCTTGGCTACTGGAAGACTTAGACAGCTGAAATTGGTATCGACCGGTTGCTAAGACAATGTTCTTTAACCATATGATGTTATGAATAAATCATATGAATGTTTGTTTCACGAATTGCAACAAGAACTTCAGAAATAGAGAAAATTTGCAGAAACGTGAAGGGGTATACCAACAAAGTCACTTATATCTCCACTATCAATAGCTGTCGAGTAGTCAAAATGGCATCAAATGTTACTATTTGGTCACTTTAATAATGAATTGTTGTCATGTTATTACAAAATATATGAATTATTGTCATGTTGTCATGTATACATACCACAAAACATATGAGGTTAAAGCAAAGGTACACGCGTCCCTTTGCTGGACACCCTTGATTTTTTGCTATTTACCATTTTTATCAACGTTTTATGAATATCCATGAAAGTAAATCTGATATGATTTGTATATAAGAGCACTGGGAAATGATGCATTGTCCAAGCAAATATCTGATACCAATTAAGCCTTCGAAGGCAATGAGCAGCCGGGATATAAGTGATTTTGTTGGTTTATCTCTTCATTTTGTCTCTTATTTTCTCTTATTTATGAAGTTTAATTCTAATATTAGTGACCTTTATCAGATAAGAAGGTTTACAGTGTTATAAGTCATTGTCATAGCAATCATTTGATACCAGATTCAGTTCAGTAGTGCTATTAGTAACCTAGACACAAGTCATTTTGTAAGGTATACCCTCTTATTTTCCGTGATTCTTCTCCAGTTTGTAAAAATTGCATTTATATTCATTAAACTTAAAATAAGTTTATTCATTTATCAGACTAGAAGACAAATTGCATAGCCCAAAGCATCAAGCTGCTACAACTTTTATCATTCTATGTCTATTGACATGCCAGACACTAGTAATAATGTAATTATAAATGTTATTTTTCCGTGATTTTCCTAACTTTTCATAGTGTTTTTTATATCAATATTGATAAATATACAAATGAGATAATTTTCAAATAGACTCAATACATCTGTATAATTGTCAAATGGTATCACCGGTGTATAAACTATGTGCAATGATGATAGCTTGGGTCTGAAAGACGTTTTTATGGGGTTTTAATGATCTTTTGGCCATTTTAATGTTTAAATTAAAATTCACAAATATGCAAATAAGATAATATGCATAACTTTCCCTAAGATGAAACGGCTATAGCGAAGAAGCTTTAAAATGAAACCAAGTTCAGTGGTCTATGATAAGTCATAACGTATACATGATCAATTTTGTAGGTCAAATTAACCCCTTGCGGTATTGGTAACACTGTAACATTACATGCAATCTAAATATAAACAACTTGGCGTTACACTGTTACAACTGAGGCACATCTAGCAAATGAAAATAACAAAAGCATGTCATTCTTACCTTGCACATTGGTGTTTGCAGCTTTGTAATCCACAGAAACTATTACAGAAGCCCTTTTTGTTTATAAATGTAAATTCGCATATTTTTGTTACATACGTTACACAAATTGAGAACAATCTATGTCAACTTGATAAAATTATGTATCACACATATTGCCCTTGAAGAATCTTGCAGACAAATGGTAGAATTACAACAACATATTGTTCAATCCAAATCAAAGAATACTGCAAATATAATAAGCTGGTAACAGTTGTTACTTTTAAATGGCCGTTACACCATTACGCCCCGGCGTACAAAGTGCAAGCATCTCTCATTTGAATGCAAATAACACAAGCATGACATTCTTACCTTGCACATTGATGTTTGCAGATTTGTACTCCACAGAAACTATTACTAAAAACCTTATTTGTTTATCAATGTAAATTCGCATATTTTTGTTACATACGTTACATACGTTATACAGATAGAGACCCATATATGTCAACTTGATAAAATTATACATCCCACATATTTTCCTTGAAGAATCTTGCAGAAAAGTGGTAGAATTATGGTAAAACAACTTATTGTTCATTCTCAATCAAAGAATACTGCAAATATAATAAGCTGGTAACAGTTGTTATTTTTAAATAGCTGTTACACCGTTACGCCCCGGCGTACAAAGTGCAAACATCTCTCATTTGAATCAGAAAAGACTGCTCTTTAAGATAGACTATGTCTGCAAAATTCCCTAGGGGGGGAGCAGGACCTTTTTCAGCCAGAAGTCTATGATGTCATCGGAGTGCTCCATGATGGTGAAAGTGGGTGTTTTCATTTAACAATACTTTTGTAACGGACGAGAGGATTGTGATGAAATTTTGCACATTGCTGCATATTACATGGGACCATGTGGATTAAAAGTTTGAGTGAAATCGAGTCATATGATCGTAAGTTATAAGAAAAGTCCACATAATTTTTGATACCCCCTCGTAAAACCGACAATATTTTTGAGGAGTTTATATAGAATTCTTATTTTTTCTTTCATGCTTTTGGAATTGTACATAAAATCACCTACGGGCACTGCACATACATGTATGCAAAATCATTTAAGTTTTCTTTGAAACGGTTCAAAGGCAATTAGGACTATACAGTATTACTATTTCAGGTGATGAACCGTTGCTTCGTGATTTGACAATTACTTTCAAAGTTGTGGTCCTGTAAACGCTCACCTGCGATCTGGGATATGTATCATTTGACTATGATGGTCATATACATGTATATAGCCCCAGGGCAGTGATGAACGCCTGGGGTCAATTTCACTTTCAGAATCATAAATATTCTGACCATTTGCCCACTGCCTTGAAGTTTTCCCTTCAATGACAGTTTAACAATAAACTGATACGAGACCTTAGCTGATCATCTGTAAACAAGAAGCACAAGGGCAACGATCGCTCCCCTGAGAGTCACTGGACATAAGAAAAGTAGTTGTGGTTTTTACCATATATTGGTATGAAAGCTATATTGGTAATCTGATCTGGATATTTTTCATTATATACAAAGTCACGAAATATAGAGAAATGTTTATCAAAATAACATGTATTTTGAAATGTTATATTTTCACATGTGAAAAAAAAATGTTCTATTTTATATTTTCACATGTGAAAATATAACATTTTGGATTGCCTCTGCCTTTTCTATTTACGTACTGCTCATCACTTCAGAGTTTGAAACGCCTATTACTTACTTATTTGTGAACCAAAACATAAAGTTTGGGTATCCATTTGCTTTGTTAAAACATAAGAAACATTTTGGTACCACAATTAATCAGGTTTGCTATTTTTTTTTTTGTTTTTCATATTTTGCACCTCCCCATTTCAGTGCGTTGTTTTCAGTAAGAAGTCTACGTTATGTGACGTCATCAAACTTTAAACGGACGTCACTTGTCGTACAAAGTTGTCTCCAGTATTTTAACTAAATTTACAACGATTTGACATGTTTGCATGCTCATTTCATATGTCAGGTCATGTAACAAAAAGTAAAAGAAAGAGAGATTTAAAAAAATAGGCCTATATAATTATGCTTTACTTTCCTGGAATTATTGTACTTAAAATCGTACGGTATATACTAAAAAGAAGAAAAAAAATGTTGAATATGTCTTTAATATCACTCGCTCGTGAAGTGAAAATACGTACATTTCATTTGTGGTTTCGCCACTCATGAAATATGAATATTTTTTCACTTCACTCGTGAAATAAAAAGGGAACATTTTAATACCCTCTTCACCCTTCCTATAGAAGCTTCATATAAAATTTGGCTTTGATTGGCCATGAGGTTTCGGAGAAGAAGAGGTTTGAATGTTAAGTTAATATACAATAAAATAAAACTGAGGTTCTTTAAGAGCAGTGAGCATATCAATGAGAACAGGGATGGACCATACCCCGGGGTTGGGGCAGATGAACCCCTTGGGTCAAATATTTTTCAGAATCTTTGTTATTCAATCCTACTGCCCATTTCCTGCAAGCTTTTTAAATGACATTTTAACAGTTTCTCCAATTCAAATCCATGGGCGACCTATGTTGACCTTGTCACAAAATAGATCAAGGTCATCACAGGGTCTTGGTTTGTAATATACGTTGTAGTGTTTGAGTCATTGCTTCATGTCAAGTTTCGTTGAAATCGGTTCACCGGTTCTAGTGGAGAAGTTTTTGAACAGTTTTAAACATATATGGGCATGGTGGCTATCTTGGTAATGTGACCTGGATTATTTATATATACATTTGGTTACCCCTTCCTATAGATATTTCATATAAAATTTGGCTTTGATTGGCAAAGCGGTTTTAGAGAAGAAAATGTTTAAATGTTATGGTAATAAACATGCATTTTACCACTGGATGGGGATGGATGAGCCCCTGGGGTCCAATATGTTTCGGAATCATTGGTAATTAATTAGTTCTACGGCCCATTTCCTGCATGATTTTCCCTTTTAATGACATTTTTACAGTTCTACCCATTCAAATGCATTTGCGACCTATGTTGATCTTGCCGTAAATTGTATTTATATATACATTGTAATCATCGAAGCTTCGTGTCAAGTTTCTTTGAAATTGATCCACCAATTTTGGAATGTTTTTTACCATATATGGTCATGGGGGTCCTCTTGGTCATGTTACCTAGATTTTTATAGAAACAATGTACATTGGTTATACAGGTGCTTCACAACAAATTTCTGGGTAGCGATTTTTCTCATAATTATTTACATACCCAAATGTGATAAACAGGACAGCCATCCGCTTAATTTTGCAGCTGTCAAAAGTTTAATTGCATGGCATGGTTAAACGATTACCATGCTTGAACGGAGGAAAAATTCAGATTGGCGAGGTGCCCCAAAATATGTAATGAACCATAATAAAAATTGGTTGGTTGATTGGGGCTTAACGTCCCACCAACAGCTAAGGTCATATAAAAATACGACAATATAACTGTATAATAGAAACATCAAGTTTTGAAGTCACAGTCTTGTCACGTGATTTGGTGCCCAATATTCCTTTTTTAAATTCACAGGTGTTCGTTGTTCTTGGATCCTACTCTTTAGTTTCATGAAGTGTCTGGACTACCTTTAGTTCCTGGAGTATCTCCTTGGGATTGAACATGAAGGGGGTAGGAATGCAAATGAAAGAAGATCAATTTTTGATGTCATCTAAAGTGTGAAAATAAATGTGTGAATTAAAAAAATCTAGTTCTAATGCACTGGATCCTACTTTTGGTTTCATGCAGTATCTAGAACACCTCATGTTTCTGGAATATTTCCTGGGGGTTGAAAATGAAAGGGGTAGATATGCAAATTGCAGAAGATCAAATTTTGATGTCAAACGTGTATCAAAATAAATGTATGAATTAACGGATTCAAATTCAAATGCACTGTTTCGAGGGCCATTACCATTATTCTTTGGTAAAACATAAACGATTAAACTTAAAAAGGTACAAGTAGGCAAAGATCAGGAAAAGGCGCAATCAGAAAAAGATTCCCACTCCAAAAACCGAGGTGGGAAAAAACCAAACTAACAATCAGGTACTTATACCATGAAACATATCGTAAGCCGAATGAGCAGCTATTTTCCCAATAGGTGGCCACTCAGTTACAATAACTTAACTGAAAATATGAAAACATACATGACGCGCCAACAGCACAAAAAATTTAAACACCAAGACATAAAACAAAAAGAACCACCACAGAACTATCGCCTTGGAGCGATCAGTTACACAAAGTTACTGGCGGGCTTAAACCGGTTTTACATGGCCATAACCTCACCCTCAGCTTCTGCAGTGGTTCATATCATTTAGTTAGTTCTTTAACCATTTATTGTACATGTAAAAGGCAGTATCAGCCAAATGCCCATTACGCTTTGAATCAGTAGGAGCGCCAAGAGCGAAAAAGCGGTAATTGTATTTTATTTTGAAGCGTTACTCGACGTCAAGTAGTCCCTAACCAAAATGGCGGCCGAATTGACGTCGAAATTTCCACTAAAATACAGCGCTGAAAGAAGGCATAATAATAATACACGGACTAAATCAAAGCTCGATCCGCCAACTACGATTTTTTGTCAAATCAAAATCGAAACACATGTCTCGTGACAAATCACTGGGGCGACGTATATAAATAAATACCGAACGGGGTGAAAGACTTCCGTGTTTATGTCGCATTTAGTTGGTCTAAGTTATTTTGCAAACCCACAACGTGTCATCGCAGATTCGGCTAATTTTTGCATTAAATGTTCATTAAACCCTATTCCGTGTAACGGCTTTGTAAAATTGCTGGAGAAGATCTGATAATCGTAAAATTGACATCTGATTGATGGCATATTTTCGGAATCGATTTTTCATTTAGACTTCTACACAGCAGTCGTGTACTGCTGACAATTTCAGCATATAAACATGTGCTGGTCATTTGTTTTGTAATTTCAAATTTGCAGTAAAATGGTGCAAACAAGGAAATTAAATAGATTTTTTTTGGATTTAACGTATAATTGCTGTTTTATTTAAATAAATTGGTGCATGTTCTGCTGTTTTTAAACCATTCGGGATAATAATTTACATCAGTCACAAGAAAAGAATTACCAGGTTTGTTCGAGATGTAAATAATGCACCAGTCATTTGTATGCATGCCCCCCCATTCCGGGTAATTGGAAACGGGGTTGTGTGTGTGTGTTGGGGGATGGGGGGGTGGGGGGATTTGACATTGTCAAGCATCCCCTGCTGCAGGAACATTCAGTTGACAAAATCATGGTCATCGGCCCCCGTGGTTGAGAATGCTGAATTTGATCCCCACATTTAATGATTTGATCATCACCGCTTTGTCGGGTTTGCCCAATCAGGGCACAAGTTTGCTTGTGGGCGTACGTGCCAGGTGGTTCTTTCATTTTTGCCACACCTACTGATTAGCCAGACTCATGAGCTGAAATAATCTTGAAAGGGGCGTAAAAGTGAGAATAACAATCATTGCGATGCCATTTCCCATATAGTATTGCAGTCTGGAATGTTTTCTCTTACTTTGCCATATCTATTTGAGCCGTGTCATGAGAAAATCAGAATTTTGCAATATGTGCGAGAGCAAAGTCTCAGATCAGCTGTACAGTAACTGCACAACTGATCAGTGCCTTTGTTTTTGCTACATGCATAGAACAATTGCTCTTCTTATTCATGTTTCCAAGCTTCTAGCTTCTGTGACTGTACAGGCCAGTTTGTGTCAGTACTCCCGAGGACCAGTTTTTCTCATGTTGTGGCTCATATGCCCCATATTTAATATGCATACCCATGGTATCCCCTCCCTCGTCCAGAGACAACTACTGCGACTGAGAACAATTAAACAATTAACACGGATGAAATAAATATTAACAGGCACAGAAGTCTGCATAAACACAGTCACAGCTTCGTTTTGGGAACAACTATCAAAAGATCATTTTGATCCATAAAAAGTTGTTCCCAGCCAGGTATCTATACATGCAATTATTAAAACCTGATGTCGTATGAAAATTGATTTTATCTGTGTTGGATGTTTTCTGTTGCCTCTATTGTCTCTGATCTTCTGTAATCAAACAACCATAAAGTTGGACAAAATAGAAATTCTAGCAAATCTTTGTAATTTTAAGTTTTTGGAACTTGGTATACTTTTCAATTATGTTTGGATTTGGTGCATTTCAAAGAAAAGTAAACAAAGTCTGACTTGTTTTCCAAGGAAAATAGTTACTTCCCTTGCTCTGCACCAGTCATTTGTAACGACTGCTCCCCCACCTATGGGGAAGTGTGGGGATTATGACTTTTCAGCTTTCAGTGCCCCACCCCCACTCAGAAACAAATGCTGGGGCCCAGCCTATGGATGCAAAAGTCCAGAGTATCCCACCATGGATTATCCGCCTTGGTTGTATTTAGTAGTGTTGGTTGTCTCTGGATGCTTTGCAAATTGAAGTTGCACATCTTCTGGTGGTGCAGCTGATCTACCCTTCAATTTCACATTCTTTTAATATAATTGAGCAATGTCATAAGAAAACCAACAATGTGGCTTTTTAACACGTCCAACACAAACCGAGCTGTACAAGCACAGTAGATGGCTAGAGGCTGGAAATTTTTTGATTTAGAAAGCAGAGGAAGTGTACTATTAAAGGGGCTGATCAGCTTCGCAATTATTACGAAGCTGGTCTGCACCTTTGTTTTTGCATATGCAAAATGTTGGTTTTATCATGACACAGCTCATTTAAATTAAACAGCAGTCATGAATGCATGTACCTAACAGAGAAATGTTATATGTATTATAACCACCATGCATCTATATTATTTTTCAGAATCTTGTGCCATGCAGGACAGAGAAAAATATCAAGTGGAATCTAAAGTCCATGATTTTAATGACCAAATCTGTGAAAGACAGTAAAATTGTGACCTGCCAGGATTTATGTTATATTAAACAATGGTGAGGAAATTCGTGGCTGGATGTTGAAAGGTCAAAGAGTACATGCCCACAATGTACACAACTACTTTTAAGGTACTAAGATTACATGTAGGATTAAACAGCGGATTCTCAGTCAGTTGTGGACTCTGTGAAAGACATCTCAGTTCTCGAGCAGATTATCTGTCAGTAGCATGGCAGTGATGTTTTATGGACAGATGAGGCAAGAAAATGAAAAGTATTTACTGTGTTCATGTAATGCAATTCAGGATGATCATCAAATATTGTCTTTTAAACATTACATCTGTGTCTTTTAATTCTTTCTAAGTTATACAGCGCTACATGTACAAGGAAATGGTGTTTGATTCATTTTCCCATCTCTGTTTTTGGAGTGAGACTTTTGTTCTGATTGTGCCATTTCATCATCATTCACATGGCTTTAATACTTTTACCTTTTTTAAGCCTTGATATTTTAGATTTACCGTATTCATTCTAATAACCGCACATGCTCCAATAAGCGTACACCCTCTCCGTTTCCGAAAAATATGTGTGTACGCGCACACTGCTCTACTAGCATATTTATATTTTACCACAATTTTACACATTTATATTTTATTAACGACATTAAAGCATAACCTAAAATGATCAAACGTTATTTTGTAATGACTGGTACACTTTAAATGACATCGTCAATATTATTTTCGACAGGACTTTTTCATCAATTTATTTGTTCTGGTCGTTCCTAGTGTGCGCTAATTAGAACAATATTTTGTAACCATAACTTTAAGTTATTTTGAAAAATCAAGCACACAGTGCGCTAATTAGAACAAAACGGTAGAATGTTTTTGTTTGTTTTGTGTCTAAATGGTCCCAGAAAATGCCATCATCATGTTGAGACATCCCAGTAAACAGCTATGATTATGTTGGGACATGGCCGGACTTCTACCGGGAAAATTTTCTGGTTTATATGTTGCAGGGCTGTTTTACTTCAATCACATTCCTTTGTGGGTTGACTTAACCACTATGCTACTCAGTCGGTCAGCAACACTCTTGGCAAGCATTAAGTGCGTTCTCACTTGTCACAGCCCTAGTGGGTGGGACAAAAACAAATGTATATAAAAAAGTAAGCACTGGCAAGGAACTTATGCATGTTATATGTATATCAGAAGTTCCAACAGACAATTTTATTTTAAAGAAAATCCACATGGTAATGGGGTACACAATGAATACATTGGCTGGGCCTCTTTGTTAGCTCACCTAAGCCTTTAGGCTCACATGATGAGCTTATTGTATACCTGTGATCTGTTGTCTCTTTGTCCATCTACAATTTTAACGACATTTAATTCTCCGAAACAGTTGTGCAGACGAAGCTGCCATTTTGTTTCTTGGATTTACACCCGAAAAAGATTTTACAAAGCTGTGACATGTTACCTCGGATCTTAATGATAAAGTGTGAATATGAAAAAAAAAATCAAACTTTTGCCCAGCATGGGTGTCAAAACTGGAGAAAGTCTTATATTCCTAAAAAAAAGAAAAAAAAAAAAGGATTCAGATTGAACACATTCTACATATTATTTTTGTTTTAATTTTTAGTTTTCTGTTAATTTGATGCTAGAAAGTAATATTTTCTGAAATATTAAAATAAATTGTGTCATTACATTTTAAGAGAACAGCTCGCTTCTTAGTGTTTCCAGTTGTTTCGAAAGTTCTCTGAATGTATTGGAAAAGACTTGCTTGTGATTTTTTTTCAAGTGTCATAAGCCAGCATCTTTTCCATGAAGCCGTCATTTTGTCTCCAAGGATTTACAGTCTCCAAAAGTTTTTTTGCAAAGCGTCAACGTCTGCTCTCGGATTTTGATGATAAAGCCTGAATACAAAGGAGAAATCCCAAATTTTTGTCTGGCATATGTGCCAAAACTGGAGAAAGTCTTATATTGACTGTTTGTCTTTTTTAAATATTTCTGGGTATTTTGCTAAGATCTAAGGTACATTTTATAATGATCTGTTGACATTGCTTTAAAAACTTTGGTTCAATTGATTCACACATTTATTTTTATACTTTAGATGACATCAAAAATTAATCTTCTGGCATCTGTATTCCTGTCCCTTTCATTTTCAACCCCATGAGATATTCCAGAAACTGGAGGTGTTCCACATACTGCATGAAACCAAAAGTAGGATCCCGTGCACTGGAACTTGATTTCGTTAATTCACACATTTATTTTCATACTTTTGTTGGCATCAAAAATTTAACTTCTTTCATTTGCATTCCTACCCCCTTCATGTTCAATCCCAAGGAGATTCTCCAGGAACTAAAGGTAGTCCAGACAATTATGAAACCAAGAGTAGGATCCAAGAACAACGAAAACCTGTGAATTTAAAAAGGAATATTGGCACCATATCATGTGACAAAAAATAATGAAAATTGGCCATTTTCATTCCTACCCCCTTCATGTTCAACCCCCTGGAGATATTCAAGAAACTTAAGGTAAAGAACCACATCACGAAAACATGTCCGTGTAATGTATACCCCCTTGAACCCCACTTTTATATAGCAAAACTGGGGTATGCAGGGGTATACATATTTTTCTTATTTTTTTTCCAAAACATAGATTGTGGGTACTCGTTAGAACCGCCTCGCCGAGGCGGTTCTAATATGTACCCACAATTTATGTTTTGAGCAAAAATAAGAAAAATATCAAATTTTTCGAGCTAAAAATTTTCAATTTTTAAAGCTCAAAATGGGCAAGTTTTCGTAATGCATAAAAATGCTGATCCATAGATTTTTTTTATATCTTGATATTTTAGAGAAAACAGTTATATCTATCGATTCGTGTAATAAAAAACATAGTTACCAGGTTGGTTTTCCTGCAAATCGCTCTTCTAAAATGGCTAAAGATACCTTTATTTGTACGTGACGTAATGGGAAATTAATAGAAACGCCTCGCGTTTTGCACATGATTGCCGTTTACAAAAAAAACTAATCCATATTTTTTTTTAAAAAAAACTCAATATAGTCTCGTTATTAAATCGTGAGTCAAAAAGTAAAATAAAAGTCCTTGACTACCAGGTTGGTTTCGGCGGTTTTTGTCGACGAATGAAGACAGGTAAGCTAAAATTCTTAATTTTCCGTAAATGACGTTGACGTCATGAGGATTACGCCTTTGACTTTTTGGACGTGTTTTAGAAGCGTGCGGCATTTGGTTATAAGAATGAGCTTTAGGTGGTAAAGATATTAAGTGCTGGCTCAGATAAAAATCATGCAGGTGACTCCACATGGTGGGTAACGGATTTGGCTGATTTTCATTTGTCTGAGAGGTTTTGATGTCAGAACAAGAAAAATAAGGTTTATTTCGATTTTTTTCAAGTTTCGTCACCATGGCAACGGGAACTAGTATTTTGCCTAAAAATCGCTAAATTTTGCTCTAAAAATGGTATAATTCAAAATAATATTTTATAAATGTGATAAATGTTAAGTAGAATTGAACAATTCGAATAGAAACACTTATAATAGCTGAAAGCTTTTAAGCCAAAAAAACATAGATTTTATTCAGCTTGGCGTTGCCATGACAACACATACTATACCACTAAGTCAAAAAATATCAAAACGGCATTTTTGGCTGTTTTCAGATCAATTTATCGCAAATTCAGTAGACTGATATTGATATGCAGTTACACTTAATTTATAAAGCAACTCTTATATTACATGTTTCCACAATAAAACGCTTTGCCTTTTCATATACACGGCTGCCATGGCAACAAATCAAACAACACTGGAATGAAAAATCTAAAATTTACATTTTCGAGGGTTTTCAGGTAAGCTTATATCAGCTTCTAATCACTGGTGGATTTGTTTTGTAGCAGTGTACCAAGAAAGGAACTTATGATTTATCATATACAATAATAGAAAAAATAGCTTGGTAATTTACCTGGTTGCCATGGCGACAACTATAATGCTACAAAGGAAAATATCTAAAATATTGATTTTTGGGTTGTTTTCACACCAACTTTTTGACACTTCAGTAGACTGATGTAAACATGATATTGCCGTTTAATTGTAAAAAGGTACAAGTAGGCAAAGATCAGGAAAAGGCGCAATCAGAAAAAGATTCCCACTCCAAAAACCGAGGTGGGAAAAAACAAACCAACAATCAGGCACCCACACCACGAAACACACCGTAAGCCGAATGAGCAGCTATTTTCCCAATAGGTGGCCACTCAGTTACCTTAACTTAACTAAAAATATGAAAACATACATAAGGCGCCAACAGCACAAAAAAATTTTATACACCAAGACATAAAACAAAAAGAACCACCACAGAAGTATCGACTTGGAACGATCAGTAACACAAAGTTACTGGCGGGCTTAAACCGGTTTTACATGGCCATAACCTCACCCTCAGCTTCTACAGTGGTTCATAACATTTAGTTAGTTATTCGGTCCTCGTGGTGAATCTCTAACTAGTCAAAGAATCATCAAGAACAAACAATTAAATCTCGATAAACATCCTGATGAATCAAAAACCAGGACTCACAGACTGAGTAAGCTGCCCGACGATGGAGATCCCTGGGCGCCGAATAACCTACTAACTCTGGAGCAAAAGAAAAACACCAGTTGGACCCCGGTGGGCCAAGCAACAGACAAGAAGCTCCGGCCCCAACCAACTAAAATGAATAGCTTTATGTCGGGGCCATCATAGAGTCTGACGCCCGACCCACCGGCGTGCAATTAAAGAAGGCAGCATAGTTATCAACCATGATTGGGTTAAAAACTAAGCATGCAGACTGTCGCATAACATTCAAGTTATAACCTATACGTCTGTAACGTGTTATGATTTTTCTGAACTGAAAAGAAAAATCATTAATTCATTTAAGTTTCTTAAATTTGTAAACCAAGTCACCATTAAATTCAGGTTCCGAAAGGCCCTCACTTAAAAGCGTCTTTAACCCAACATTATATTTGGAAATCAATTCATAGTGTCTACGATAAAATTTAGAAAATGTTTTTCGAATTTTATTATACCGATAGCCCTGTTGGAGAAGTTTTGCCGTTAAACATTTATTTCGAGCGTTGAAGTCTGTAACATGATTGCAGACTCTAGCAAACCTAATAAGTTGCGAAATGTATACACCATAAGAAGCACGACGAGGAACGTCACCATCAAAAAAAGGAAAATTTACTATATCAAAATCAAAGTCATCGCGCTTATCATAAATTTTAGAAGAAACAAATCCATTTGCAACAGAAAGTTGTAGATCTAAAAAGGGGGCTTCAGTATCTGAGATATTGGCTTTGTTCAACTGAAGTTCAGGTGGATAAATTTGTTTGACCATACCTTCAAAATAAGGGTTGTCAATGTTCAAAAGGTCATCGAGGTACCTAGATGTGGAATTAAAAGCCTCGATAACATCCGCTTGATTATCATGGTTAAGAGAATCCATGAAATCTCTTCCGTAGCAGTATAAAAATAAATCAGCTACGAGAGGTGCGCAATTTGTACCCATCGGAATTCCAACAATTTGTCTGTATAAGTTGGTCCCAAATCTAATATAAATATTATCAAGGAGATAGGATAAGGCGTCGCATACATTCTGACATGACCAAAGTGTATACCGACTTTGGTCAGAGGAAGTGAAAAAATCCTTTCTGTCATTACATGCCAAATAAAGTGAACCATAGTTTTTTAATGCCCTTTTGAAGGTCCACTCTATCAAATCCAGAAGTTTTTCTTTAATTAGATTATGTGGTAATGTTGTATACAGAGTAGAAAAATCATATGTGGACAAGCTTGTCGCACGGAACCCTCTACACTTCAATTTACTGAGGACCTCACCAGAATTTTTAATTGACCAAAACCAATTTTTATTTGAAGTTTCATACACCGTCTCACAGTATCTTATAACATGAGATTTGATAGCAGTAAGACAGGAAGTTAATAATTTAGAAAGTTCAGTGGTAGTACAAGAGCTAGAAAGTAAGTATTATATTACAAGTTTCAACAACAGAACCCTTTGCCTTTTCATATACACGGTTGCCATAGCAACAGATCGAATATCACTTGAGGCAAAAAAGTAAAATTTACAATTTGGAGGGTTTTCAGGTAAGTTTATGTCAACTTCTAATCACTGATGGATTTATGTTGTAGCATTGTATAAAGAAAGCAACTATTGATTTATCCTATTCAATAATAAAAAAGACAGCTTGGTCACTTACCTGGTTGCCATGGCGACATTTATAATGCTACAAGGGACAAATATCTAAAATATTGATTTTTTTTTGGTTGTTTTTACACCAAATTATTGCCACTTCAGTAGACTGATTTGAACATGATATTGATTTAGAATTATAAAGTAAGTACTATATTACAAGTACAACACTTCGCAAATTAATACGTGTGGTTGCCATAGCAACAAACCGAACACCACTGGAGGAAAAAAAACGGCTAAAATTTACATTTTGGGGGTTTACAGGTAAGTTTATATCAGTTTCTTTTCACTTGTGGATTTGTTCTGTAACATTGAACCAAGAAAGCAACTATTGATTTATCATATCCGATAATAAAAATGACAACTTGGTCACTTTCCAGGTTGCCATGGCGACAACTAAAATGCTACAGAAGTAACTATCTAAAATAAAGAATTTTTTGGTTGTTTTCGCACCAAATTATTGCCACTTCAGTAGACTGATGTTAACATGATATTGAATATTACTTATAAAGTAAATATTTTATTATAAGTTAATATAATAAAACGCTTTGCAAGTTGAAATGCATGGTTGCTATTCCGATTATCGGAAAAGATGGCGTGACGTCATCAGCCAGCCTCCGGGTCACTCTCACGGGTACAAATCAATAATGGCGGCTTTATTAAAAGCCGATATATACGTTATGGTTTATTTGCAAAAATGACCCAAAACGCCCAAATCTTTAAAAGCTTGGTTTCGTAATGAGGAAAGATTGTTTCCTAATGCATATGTTTTGAATTTGGAAGGAAAACATCTTGAATAGCGCAATTATTCCCTGTTTATTTATAGCTAGATATTTGAATTTTTCGGCAAGCGCGGGCGGCTTTGATCTCTCGTTATTTAATATGCACACAATTCCAGGCGCTTCAGTCTCAAATTAAATTGAAAGTTTATGACAATTTTACGCATAAGTATTTTTGCTGTCGTTTTGTAGTATGTTTTTGGAAGAGACATATTAAAGATTTTAAAAAACATACCACACATGCTTGGATTTTAAAACTCAACAACTTCAACGGCACACCGTTATTGTATATTTCTATCTAATATTATTCTATTTAATTTTCATAATTACAAAATAAGATCGTGAAATATAAGCTGCCGTTAGAGAAAAAACAAATCTAGAAAAATGTGAACTGAAAATAATAAGTGAATAAAATTGGATAAAGTTATCCAATTACATGCAACTTTCTCTGAAGCTCATTCAGTTTTCCGAGTTTAAAACAAATCATGCCAAAATAATTTTTCAGACAGATGTCTGATAATTCATTTTCAGTGGTTCTAATATTAAGTTCAATTTATTTTAGTTAATTCAGCTTTGATTTCAATGTATATTTGCCAATTAAGACACATTTTCCGCACAAATATGAGTATTAAGTATGTGTATTTAGTGACTCTGTACCCGTGAGAGTTCACAGGTAATGTTATCGATGACGTCATCGCCATCTTTTCCGATAAGCGGAATAGCAACAAGTTGAACACTACTGGAGAAATATATTTAAACGTGACATTTTAGGGTGGGTGGGTGGCGGGGGGTTCTGATCATTTATATCGGCATCTGGAAAATTGTGTATTTATTTTGTCACATTGTTTCAGTAAAGCAACAATTGTTTTATCATGCTCGATGATGAAAAGACAGTATGATCACTTACCTTGTAACCATGACAACAACAAAGTCACACCTGAAGATGAATGTCCAAAATTGGAATTTTCTGCTGTTTTGAGACTCAATTCTTGTAAATTCTGTAGACAATTTTTGTTATGAAAATGTATAATTATCTAGAAGGGATTCGTCATAGACATATTCCGACGATCTCCGTATGGTTTTCACTCAGAACGTGGACGAAAGTCAGAGCAAAAAATCGTACGATACTGTATGAATTCTAAACATGCCCGTGATCACCTACGATGTCTAAAATAGCAGACCAACTTGAAAATCGCACGATGATCGGGGCAAATGTAACAAAGGCATTGATGAGGACCCAGGAATGGATTAAAAAAAAAACAAACACACACTGGTCTATGGACAAACGCGCGCCAGGTGTGTTGAGAAAAAAAAACAAAAAAAAAAAAAAACAGCAACAACAACGCTCAAAGCAAGTTCAACGTGAGACACGTCACATAAGCGTTGTCAGGTGGCGAATTCGCAATGTACTCGTATTGGCACTCTATGCATTGCAAATCGTGCAAATCGAAATACTGTCTTGTAATTTATGTGCGATCTCTTAATCTTACGACAGGTCGCGATTCATACTATCGCCTGCCCCGCAACGGAATGCGACTGTTTTGATTTGTACCCGTTTCCCGAGGCTGCAAACCATGACCGGCGTGCGACTCTCAAGGTACAGCTGTCTTGTTATACCTGAAGGTAGGCATACGATACGTCAAAACACTGCAAGACTGGTGTGAAGCGGCTAGGCCTATTCTGGTTGTGCATGTTTCGATCAACATCGTCATTCAACATCCAACACTTATCTGTGATCGTCAAATACACAGTTTATGTCGATACACGTTGCTTTTATGACAGTTAACTTGAATTTATTTGTACTCGGGGTGTTCTTGAATGGAATTCAGTGAGGTGGAGCCAACTCCGTTCCACGCCGTTACAGCCTCATGTTCGCGGCCGAATGGTTTAGCTACTCGCCGTGTGAATCGCGGATTGCAGGTTCTACCCCGCTCTTCTTCAGTCTTTCGGGTGAGTCTTTTAACCCATGTCACGACCTAAGCTGTCATGACACTGATGGAATACAGATCCAAAGGGGGAGGTGTATACGATAGACAGGAAACGCGTACTACTTTTACTAAAGCATAATCTTTATGATAGATTTCAAGGGAAGTAACTTAAAACAAAACCGTCAAGAATATGAACAAATTTTGATTAATATTATTGTATTTTTTTAGATTACAATCAATCAGTTTTATTTTTCAAGTATACTTTTAATAGTTTAAAAGTGATTTACGCGTTTACAACTGAAAATATCAATTATAATTCTAAGTAAGTTTAACATGATAATACAGTTTATTTTTGCTGCTATATATTCATGATTTTACAAGATTCAGGTTTTCAACGTCCTATTAGTTTTTTTTTGCCGTTCAGCCCGGCATGACGTAAAAACGGCCACTTTCTATTACTTCTACTGTTTATTTTTAAATTAATAGAACGTCCGTGCTGGGTTAGCTTCGTGTCAGTGTACTGAAATATCACGCTGACGAAAGGAATAATTCGTGTTTTAATGGAAGACGTAATTCCCACATTGTTGCATGTTCAAATTTGCATTTTACTTCTAATAAGACCACATTTTACGTGTCTTAATTGTCAATCAAGGGTCCACGCGACTTGGCACGTGAGGATGAAAGCACGTGACGACTGACGTCACGTCATACTAATCTAACGTCTTGTGACGTCAAATGCGTTCCATCTAATTTCTATTCTTTTCCGTCTTTTCACTTATTTCGTAGCTTCTTAAAAACACAAGAATTTCATGTTGCGTCTTCAAGAAGTATTGTCACATGATTTTTGTCACATGACGCTTTGTCTTAGCAACGTCGCGCGGTTTGGTTACCGGCTTCAAGAAGAAATTCTACTGCTAAACGGGACACCAGCGCAGTAAGAAATACCTAGGCGTAAACATGTACAAAATACGCCATCAAAAGTGATTTGGCAACGCGTTTTATTTTTGGAAAATGTAGAAGAGAGGTTAAGCTGCATTTTCATGTATATTATGTATAATAACTCGTCTACTGAAGTGACCAAAATTTGACTTGAAAATTGACGACATTTTCCCATAGACTTCAAGCCAAACTTGTAAAAGTGTGTTTAAAACTTCAATCGTAATTTTCTCTAAAACTGCTGGACAATTTTCAAAAATATTTCAGAGGTCAAATACTACCATAACGGCCTTCATATAAAATAAATTTCGTCAAAATCTGTTATACTCGATGTGGAGTGAATTTTCAATTTTGCATGATTTTTATGTGAACCGGCACTAAAATGTCAATTTATAATTGAAGTTTATACACATAAAATTTAAAGAGACAAAGCTAAAACATAAGTATCCAAATTTTGTGCTGTAGCACAACCAGAGTATAGGTGGTACTTAATCACTTGCTAGCATCTTCAATTATGCACCCTTGTTGTATAGTGTTTTGATGACTTTGATAAGACAAGAAGGAACTGCTGTCAGTTAGATATGGTCATTGTTGATTGATAAATAATATGCATTTCAAATTCTAGAAGAAGTAGCATTATGCTATTTGTGCCAGTTATGTAAAATTTGCAGATTGGCTTATATACTGGGGCAATTAAGAACTGTCATTACTTACTACCTTGTCAGTTTGCAAAGTGAAACTGGATTGGAAGCATCATTTCTGACTATTATTCAAGTTCTTGGATATAAATAAACACTTAGAAAAAGTCACAAGTTTTATCAAAGTGTGTTCCTGGATATTAATATAAACACTTGGAACTATTATGTTTTAACCAACCTGTGAAATAATACAAACAGAACTGTACATATTAACTTTAAACATGGGTAACCGAGCTAGAAGGAGACATACAGCTGCACATTTGAATGACAGTGTTTTGAATCCTGGAATAAATCCTACACTCTCGCTATGACATGAGCTTTCCACAGAATTGGACAGTGTCTCAGCTCCGTGCCGAGCTTGAACAAAACAAAACAATATAAGCTTTAACAAGGCTGACAAAAAGTCTAGACTAACTCAGTTATGTAGAGAGCATGGATTGATCAATAAGGATAGTGGCACAGCTGGTGATGAGGACACAAACAAACAGGTTGATCTATCTATATTAGAAGAGTTACAGAAAACTGTTCAAATTTAGTCAGGAAATGTGCAGAAATTAATGGAAAATTCAGGTGCAGCAAAACAAAACCCATCAGTGCCTAATGTGGATACTACGTCAGCTATCTCACATACTCAAACTCAGCAAAACACACAAGTGCCTATCACGGATACTATGACATCCATTTCGTCTACTCTTCCAAGAGTGACATACAGTCTCATGAACAATACAGGAACATTCTTGACATCAGGCAATTCTCCTTTAGATGTTCATGCCACCAACAGATTGCCCAGTATTTTGACACCAGTAGACCCTACTAATACTGTGCTTGCAGGACATTCAGACACAATGACAATGAACAATATCACAAATGGAGTACCAACTAGATTTGGCTACTCAGCGGAATCTCTATCTTTCGTGGAAACAATCCATCCTTCGATTAGGAAACAGATTACTGAAGGTAAGGATGTCAACTTGGCTGCGCTGCTCATACCCTATTATACTGGCCCACATGCAGATCCATCTACGACATCCAAAGAAAAGCCAGATCCAAGACTAAATAACACATTAACATTAGCTCAATTCATACAAGCATTCGGCATCTACAAGAGCATAATGTGTGAATCCTATCCATTGCGCCGACTTGAACTTGACTTGTATGAGAGAGATATAGTTGACATGGCGACCAGATACCAAGGCAGGGGTTTTTATGAGTATCATAAAACTTTCTCTGCTGAAGCAGCTGCTCACTTACGGTATTCTAACAAGAAAGTTGACTGGTCGGTTCGCAACAACAAACTATTTACAAGCATATTTGTAAGCCACAGGGCCAATTCATGTTCACTTTGCTCTAGCTCTCTGCACTTGGCAGCATTCTGCCCTAAACAGTTGGAAAAAAGTACAAGTAGGCAAAGATCAGGAAAATGCGCAATCAGAAAAAGACTCCCACTCCAAAAACCAAGGTGGGAAAAAACCAAACTAACAATCAGGTACTTATACCATGAAAACATTTCGTAAGCCGAATGAGCAGCTATTTTCCCAATAGGTGACCACTCAGTTACCTTAACTTAACTAAAAATATGCAAACATACATAAGGCGCCAACAGCACAAAAATATTTTAAACACCAAGACATAAAACAAAAAGAACCACCACAGAAGTATCGACTTGGAACGATCAGTAACACAAAGTTACTGGCGGGTTTAAATCGATTTTACACGGCCGTAATTTCACCCTCAGCTTCTGCAGTGGTTCATAACATTTAGTTAGTTCTTCGGTCCTCGTGGTGAATCTCTAACTAGTAAATGAATCATCAAGAACAACAAATAAATCATGATAAACTTCCTGATGAATCAAAAACCAGGACTCACAGATTCAGTGAGCTGCCCGACGATGGAGATCCCTGGGTGCCAAATAACTTACTAACTCCGGAGCTAAAGAAAAACAACAGTTGGACCCCGGTGGGCCAAGCAACAGACAAGAAGCTCCGGCCCCAACCAACTAAAATGAATAGCTTTAAGTCGGGGCCATCATAGAGTCTGACGCCCGACCCACCGGCGTGCAATTAATACTCACTAATACAAAAGTATACAATCAAAATCAGCTCACCACTGATGTTGCAGGCAGATCAAGGATAAAGTTCAAGGAGAAGGAAATATGTAATAACTTTAATTCAAACTCAGGATGTAAATTCAACCCATGTAAACGTGTACATGTATGTTTGACATGTAAAAAGGATCATTTACAAATAAGTTGTGATTAAAAAAACTCTCAAACTCCAGCCTCCAACTCCAAGAAATAAAACATCAAAGAAGTCCAATTAATGTTTCAAAGTTGGAGGAAGAATTAACAAATCATCCAGATAGAACTTTTGTAACATGTCTGACTAAGGGTTTCCAGAACGGATTTGATACAGGGCTAAGTGTCTTGCCTAATGTATCTTTTGAATGTGACAATTTGCTTTCAGCAAAAAAGGATCCTAATGCAACATCAGAGCTCCTTCAAACTGAATTAGAAAGAGGATATCTAATTGGACCTTTTCATTCTGCGCCATATGAGACATACCGTGTAAGCCCTTTGGTATAGCCATTGGTAAATATTCAGGGGAAAAAACGTTTGATAGTGGATTTATCAGCTCCACACCAGAATAAACAGCATAAGAGTTTAAACGAACTTATAGACAAAGAAGAATTTTCACTATCTCTTGTAACAATAGACAATGCTATTCGAAAAAATAGGGAACTGGGAAAGAACTCTTGGCTCTGTAAGGTCGATATACGTGACGCCTTCAAGCTTGTACCTATCCATGAAAGTTTGTGGCCATTTCATGGTGTGAAGTGGAACAATAAGTACTATTTTTATACAAGACTTGTATTCGGAAGCCGTTCAAGTCCAAAAATCTTTGATTCACTATCAGAAGCTGTGTGCTGGATTTTACAGAACAACTATGGTATTCAGCATGTGTTACATTTGTTAGATGATTTTCTGACAATCGATGCCCCAGATTCAGTACCAGAAATAACTATGGCAATTCTTACTCTAGTATTTAAGCAATTAGGTATTCCTCTTTCAACCCATAAAACAGTTGGTCCGACAACTGTCTTAGAATATTTTGGAATAATACTAGATTCTTGCCGTATGGAAGCTCGACTACCATCGGATAAAGTTCTCAGAATTTCAGAAATTTTGAAATCTTTTATGACCAAGAAAGCGTGTACTAAACAAGAACTTCTATTTGTTTCATGGTATAAGTACCTGATTGTTAGTTTGGTTTTTTCCCACCTCGGTTTTTAGAGTGGGAATCTTTTTCTGATTGCGCCTTTTCCTGATCTTTGCCTACTTGTTCCTTTTTCTAAGCTTGCTTGGCCATCTTAATTTTGCCTGTAGGGTGATATATCCAGGCCGAGCTTTTGTATCATATTTGATCTCTCTGTCTACAACTGTGAAGTCCCTTCATCATCATATAAAACTGTCTAAAGAGTGCAGACTGGATTTAAAAATGTGGTCATTGTTCTTGAGTCAGTGAAATGGAGTTTCCTTCTTCCTGGATGAAAATGAAATCTATGCTGAGGACTTTGAATTTTACACAGATGCTACACCTGTAGGTTTCGGTGGTTACTTTCAGGGAAAATGGTTTTATGGTAACTTTGATAAGGACCTTGTGCCACAGAGCTGCAAAGCTTCAATGGCTTTGTTTGAACTCTACCCAATAGTAACGGCAGCAGTGCTCTGGGGAGACTTATGGCGTAGAAAGCGCATTGTTGTTCATTGTGACAATTCGGCATCTGTGGAAATTATAAAGAAGAGAAGGTCAAAAATTCCATTTATAATGAAGTTTGTGAGGAAACTAGTGTGGCATCAAGCACAAAACAATTTCGTAATAAGAGCTAAGCATATTGGAACATCCTCGAACACTATTGCAGATTCATTATCTCGCTTTCAGATCACAAAGTTTCGACAGCTGGCACCTCTAGCAGACCCAGAACCAACAACATGCCTGCCGGCTTCCGATCTGATGCTGTTCTAGAGGAAAGTGTCAACAAATTGTGGATAGCATCAGTTTCTGTGAACACCAGATCAGTGTATAATACAGGATTACAGTGTTTATTAAATTTTCTATTGTTGTCTGGTGTTGTGTTTGAGCAGTCAAGTCTGCCAGTGTTATATGAAGATGTGCTCATATATTTTGTGACACACTGTCACACTAGATTAAAGTTTGAATGGACAATTATTAAATTGTATCTTGCTGGAATACGATTTCATTACCTACAAGCTGGATATGAAAACCCATTTTCTGCGGCGGATAGACTACAGTGTATCCTACGAGGAATTAAGCGTTCACAGCATACAACAACTAAACCACGTCTACCCATTGATATGAAAATACTTTCAAACATATGTTGTTTACTCCAACATGGTGTATTTACACCAAACTTAGATAAAACTTTAGAATGTATGTGTCTCTTGGCATTTTATGGTTTTCTAAGATGTTCAGAATTCACAATCAAGGCAGTTAATTCAGCCTACTCAGTTCTCAGAATATGTGATATCTCATTTTCTGATTGTAATACCATGTTGATTTTAACATTGCGATCCTCAAAAACTGACCCCTTCAGAAAAGGTATACAAATCTCATATTTCAAGAAAAGCAAATTATGTCCTGTTATGTGTATGTTGTCTTATATAAGCAGTTATAGTAAAGAACCATTTGATAGTACAGCTCCTTTATTTGTGGATAGTCTTAAACAGCCTTTCAGCAGACAACAATTCATATATTATCTGAGAGAGCTTTTAGGAAGACTTGGTTATAAGGAGAATGGTTACAGTGGTCATTCGTTCCGTATCGGTGCCGCTTCAACAGCAGCAGCGGTGGGGATCGAGGACCACTTGATCAAAGTGCTGGGAAGATGGAATTCTTCATGTTATGAGCGTTATATTAGAGTCTCTAAAGTGGCTATCAATGAAGCTCAAAACAGAATGAGCATGGCATGTCGTTGACTGATTTGATATGCATCTGTGTAGTACTTTGGATTTAATGTCCTACCAAACTAAAAGTCATACAATTCAAGGTCAAGTCTGGTCACAATCCACCATGTACTTTACATTTAGCACACCACTTTTACAATTAAACAATTAGCCAATTGCTGGTCATTAACTAATTAGCACAAGACACATCAATGATTCAATTATCTTAGTTGTAGGTTCCTACAGGTACTTGAATGCCTTAATTTATGACTTTGCTCAATGAGAAACAATACTCCGGTTGTTTATAATACACAGTGATTATAAGGATTCACTATGCCAGGAATCTGGTACACTTAATTAGTATAGTCTTCAGCATATCTAATGCATAACTGAGCATAACTACTCCCAGGTACAGATGTACATATAATTAGTAGCTATAACCACAACAATTTTATATATTACTGTGCTCTTTTGGGGGCCTCATTTGATATGCTATCAAATTCATTTGGCCTTTTTACTCCCCCAAAAGATAACAATCTTCTTTATATTTAATGTCAGAAATAGATTCAAGAATTTGCAGATAATGTGTCCCTGTCCACAGACAAGCATTTCCTCAACATCAATCATCCTAGGGGTGGCCAAGGATCATTTCTTTGGTCTACTCAGTACACGTCAAAGGACAACGTCCTAGGCACGTACATTCCAGACAAACAAGTTGCCATTTGCTGTCAACAATCACGTCACAGCATGGGCTGTCAGAGGATCAATTCCTCGCCAATGTGCACTTTCTTGGTGGCCAAGGAGCATTTCCTTGGTCTATGCAGTCCATGCTCAAGGACCATGACCTTGGGCGTTTACATTCCGGGCAAACAGATTGCCAACCCACCAACTCATAGAAATGATAGGCACATGTCTGACAGGTGCAGTTAACAGGCATAAAGAGTAAAAGGCATCAGGTACACATTTCGCTTATACAGAATCAGACCAGTATACAGCAAGCTTATCAGATGAGCAACCCCCTATAAAGAGCCAAAGTTTATTGTTTATTGTAATGTTTATATAAATATATAGTAGTATAGTATAACTGGAATGTTTCTTTGATAGTATATTTCTTAGTTTATTAGTAATTGTAGACAAATGTTTTAATAAATCAAAAAACTGAACATTTTTGTGTTGTGTATAAACGTCTGCTTATATCTGAAATAATTTTCGGTCATATCATGAACAGTGAATGGTTCAAACCCGGCCTGAGTCCAACAGTATGGACATAGAGGTACTGTTCAAAATTTTGAACCTAAATTTCAATCAAACGTGTTTGTGTGTTTGAATTGATGCTTAACATCCCAGCCAACAGCTATGGTCATGTCGAGACGTTGCCTCCATTTTATGGGACTTTTACTCAAAATTAGCATGCCATGACATACAAAAAGTGCTCGAAATTATAACCACCCAACTAAGCCAATAAGGCGTATATGTATGGATGGTTCCTGGGCAGGCTCAAACCTGAGCGGTTAACCAGTAATCAGATGGCCTTTAATCAAACTTATTCAAGTATCCATTATATATATACCATCGCATCAAACGTGCAATGCGTGCGATGTAAGGTATGGCATTTTGTACAAACTATTTCTTGTAAATAATGTGTCTGTTTTGGTTTTATTATCTCTCTTACGTGACTGATTACAAACGAAGGTGGGAGCAGGAACAAAACTCTGGCACACCCGCAACAGAACTTGGCTAGTCTCACATGTGCCTGAAGTGGGGCTCGAACCATCACCAGACATAGCGGTGAGATGATCGAATTCCGCGCTGTTAATAAATTTTTTTTCCTACGTGCATTTCGTTTAAAGGAAGCCTTAATTTACATTTCAAGAGAGTCTCAATTTTCTGTACCTATAAACGAGCCGCTGCATCAGAAATCCAACTATCTGCGTATGCAAAACCAAAGACACAGATTAGCTATGCAGTACCTGCAAAGCTGATCAACACCTTTGTTTTCGTTACTCGGATATCTCAATTTCACTTCTACTTGAGTCCAAAATTTCAAGCTTCTATCCTGCTTTTGTGGCTGTACAGACTGGTGTGTGTCAGACCTGGTCGTAAACCCCTATTATTGTTTTTTCTCACAAAGAGGCTGATTCGAAAGCTCAAATTTCTTCTTCCACGAGGCTTGAAAGCTCGATAAGCCACCAAAACATCACGAATACATGAATAAATAAAATGTAATAAATAAATAAATAAATAAATAAATATCAATAAATAAACAAATAAAAAATAAATATAAATAAATAAATAAATAAATAAATAAATAACATATCAGGCGAATGAACAGAATGAATAAATAAATGATAATGAGGCGTTGGCGGTTGCGATCCTCCCGTTCCTGCACCTCACCTTCCATACGATAGAGCCATGCGAAATAAATGGATGCACGTAATTACGTACAACAGCTTTCTTGAAATTCTACCAATTTTTAGTCTTTTAGTCTTTTTGTCACCAGTTTACTATAAACCGAAAGCTTAATAAAGAAATATGCATAAAATTGGAAACGACATTTGACTATCGCCGTTATCATTTTCTCTTCATTATAATGCGTCTGTTCGTAAATTAACCAACAAAAGCGACCCGTTTCTTTGCTTCTGTCGATATGTTCTGTGTGTACTGTGTGTTAGGACCGCAAACCTACAGCCGACGCCATCTTGAATACGACGTCATTGGCGCGACGTTATGGCATTTCGTCCTTCGCGAAGCACATACCTTTAAGCGCCACGGTTTTATGGTTCTTTACCTTAAGTTGGTCCAGGCACTGCCTGAAACCAAGAGTAGGGTTACAGGACAACATGAGCATGTGCATTTTAAATGGAATATTGGACACCCTATCACGTGACATGACTTTGAATTCAGAACTTGCCGTTTGATTTATACAATTATATTGTCCAATTTTAATCATGGTTCATAGAATATTTTTTGGGCAACTGGCCAATTTGATGATTTACCTGCGTGTAATAATGGTGATCAGTTCAACATACCATGCAATAAAACTTTTGATATCTGCAAAATCAAGCGGTTGGCTGCGCCTTTTATCACATTTGGGTATGTAAATAATTATGAGAAAAATCGCAACCTATAAACATTCTGTGAAGCACCTGTATATGCTTCATATTAAATTTGGCTTTGATTTACCAAGCGGTCGCAGAGAAGATGTTTGAATATTTTGGTAACATGTATTTTGCCGCTGGGTGTGGGTAGATGAGCCCTTGTGATCCAATGATTTTCAGAATCATTGATATTTATAGTCCTACTGCCCATTTCCTGCAAAACTTTTTTTCCCTTTAAATGGCATTACTGCAGAAGCTGAGGGCGATGTTATGCGCCTGTTATATCGATTTAAGCCCCCCAGTAATTTTATTTTACCGATCGTTCAAATACGATACATATGTTTTGGTTCTAATTGTTTTGTGTTTTTGAGTCAAATTTTGTGCTGATTGAGCCTAATGCACGTTTTCATAGGGGTGGCTGAGTGGCCACCAGTTGGGGAATAGCTGCTCGATATGTTCTCTTGGTATAAGTACCTGTGTCATTTTAGTTTTTTTTCCCACCCCTCGGCTTATGGAGTGGGAATTTCTTTCTGATTGAGCCATTTCCTGATCATTGCCTACTTGTACGTTTTTAACAGTTCTCACCATTCAACGGCATAGGTGACCTATGTTGACCTTGTCGTAGCATATGTCAAGGTCTAAACAGGGTCATGATTTATATATACGTGCTAGTACTTATTCATCAATGTCTCATGCCAAATTTCGTTGAAATCGGTCTACTGGTTGCGGAGAAGGATTCTGAAGGGTTTCTACAATGTATTGGCAAGGTGGCCATCTTGGTCATGTGACCTGGATTATTTATATATACATTAATTCTGTTTTCTATAGATGCTTCATATAAAATTTGACTTTTTTTGGCCAAGTGGTATCAGAGAAGATGATCTGTGAATATTACAGAATAATACATGCATATTGCCCCGGAATGGGGGCAGACAAGCCCCTGGGGTCCAATATGTTTCAGAATCATAAATCTACAGTCAATTTTATTCACGTTTTTCCTTTAAGGGACATTTTGACAATTTTCTTCATTCAAATACATGAACGACCTATGTTGGCCTTGCCGTAAAATATGTCAACGCCCTCCCAGGGCCATGATTTATAGAAACTTTGTAGATCTCATCTCTATCCCTGATTTAGATTAAAAGAAAAAGAAAAAAAAAAACATGCTTATGCTCATGCCAAGTTTAAAAATCAAAGGCCTGTTTAAAAAAAAAAGGTTTGCTATTTATAGCCATGGAGGCAATCTTGGTCATGTGACCTGTACCATCTATATAAACTTTATTTAGCGGCCCCATGGCCGAGCGGTTAATAGCGCTGTTTCTTAATCACCATCATCTCACCGCTGTATCTGGTGCGGGTTCGAGGCCCGCTCTGGCCACAAGTGAGACAAGCCAAGTTCTGCTTACGGGTGTACCAGGTGGTTTTTCTCGGGGTCCTTCCGTTTTCGCCCACCTTCTGATTGGCCCGTCTCCTATGATCTCAAATAATCTTGAAAGGGACGTAAAACTGAATTAAAAGAAATAAAATAAACTTTCGTTCTCCCTTCCTATGGATGCTCCACATGAAGTTTGGCTTTGATTGATATTGCGGTTTCGGAGAAGAAGATCTTTAAATATTATGGTAATATACCTCGGCGTAGGAGCAGACCATCCCCTAGGGTAATTTTTTTTTCAGAATCATAATTTTTCAGTCTGTTTGCCAACTACCTTTAAATCTTTCCCTTCAAATGACATTTCAACAATTTTCCCAATTCAAATGCATCGGTGACCTAGGTCGACCTCGTTGTAAAATGGATCAAGGTCATTACAGTGTCATTTCTAATGTAAACATTGTAGAGCACCTCTCCCTGATGCTTCATGCAAAGTTTCAAAATCACATGCCTTCTGGTTCTGCAGAAGAAGATTTCAAATATTTTTGTAATTTATAGCCATGGCGACCATCTTGGTCATGTGACTTGGACCATTTATATAAACTTTCGTTCCCCGTTCCTAAGGAAGTTCCACATGGAGTTTGACTTTGATTAGCCTAACGGTTTCAAAGAAGTAGATCTTTGAAATTGTGGACGATGGACGAACGGACGACAGACGACGCACAAACGTCGGAATAAACTCACCTTTTGAGCCTTTGGCTCAGGTGAGCTAACTAGAGGACCATTGGTCCTGTAGCTCACCTGAGAGATTATCACATTGTAAGCTCATGAGATTTAAATTAATCGAGAATCGACCAATGAAAGTCTATGCATGGACACTATTGACCCCCGGGGCATGGCCAAATTTGACCCAGGGGCATGACTGGCACAATTTATAATGGGGACTACCAAACATTGCTACATACAAAATATAGAAGCTCTGGGCCTTTTGGTTTCAGAGAAGAAGTTTTTTTAGTTTTTCCCATTGTAAGTCTATGGAGACTATCTTCCCCCGGGGCGTGGCCAAATTTGACCCCAGGGGCATGGCTGGCACAATTTATGTAGAGGACCATTAGCCATTGCCACATACAAAATATCAAAGCTGTGTGCCCTGTGGTTTCAGAGAAGAAGATTTTTGAAATTTTTTTCCATAGCAAGTTTATTGAGACTATCAACCTACGGGACCTGGCCAAATTTGACCCCAGGGGCATGAATGGCACAATTTATGTAGAGGACCATTAGCCATTGCTACATACCAAATATCAAAGCTGTGGGCCTAGTGGTTTCAGAGAAGAAGATTTTTTTAGTTAATCCTATTGTAGGTCTATGGAGAATATCGACCCCCGGGGCGTGGCCAAATTTGACCCCGGGGACATGATTGGCACAATTTATGTAGAGGACCATTAGCCATTGCCACATACAAAATATCAAAGCTGTGGGCCCTGTGGTTTCAGAGAAGAAGATTTTTGATTTTTTTCCCCATAGTAAGTCTATGGAGACTATCAACCCCCGGGGCGTGGCCAAATTTGACCCCAGGGGCATGAATGGCACAATTTATGTAGAGGACCATTAGCCATTGCTACACACCAAATATCAAAGCTGTTGGCCTAGTGGTTTCAGAGAAGAAGATGTTTTAGTTTTTTTCCTATTGTAGGTCTATGGAGACTATCGACCCCAGGGGCATGGCCAAATTTGACCCCAGGGGCATGATTGGCACAATTTATGTAGAGGACCATTAGCCATTGCCACGTACAAAATATCAAAGCTGTGGGCCCTGTGGTTTCAGAGAAGAAGATTTTTTTTATTTTTTTTCCCATAGTAAGTCTATGGAGACTATCAACCCCCGGGGCGTGGCCAAATTTGACCCCAGGGGCATGAATGGCACAATTTATGTAGAGGACCATTAGCCATTGCTACATACCAAATATCAAAGCTGTGGGCCTTGTGGTTTCAGAGAAGAAGATTTTTTTAGTTTTTTCCAATTGTAAGTCTATGGAGACTATCCACCCCCGGGGCGTGGCCAAATTTGACCCCAGGGGCATGGCTGGCACAATTTATGTAGAGGACCATTAGCCATTGCCACATACCAAATATCAAAGCTGTGGGCCCTGTGGTTTCAGAGAAGAAGATTTTTTATTTTTTTTTCCCATAGTAAGTCTATGGAGACTATCGACCCCCGGGGCGTGGCCAAATTTGTCCCAAGGGGCATGAATGGCACAATTTATGTAGAGGACCATTAGCCATTGCTACATACCAAATATCAAAGCTGTGGGCCTAGTGGTTTCAGAGAAGAAGATTTGTTTTAGTTTTTCCCATTGTAAGTCTATGGGACCTATCTGTTGCCATGGAAACCACAATTTTGATACAATCTGCTCCAAAACCTGATGCCATCAATCCCCCAACCCAATTATGGTTCACATTAAATTTGATCAAGATCGGCCTACTAGCTTCAGAAATATTCTTCTTTGAAATTGTGGACGGACGACGACGGACGACGACGACGACGGACGACGGATGCCTGCCTATCCTATAAGAATGTCAGACAACTCGGACCCAAGACGACTCGGACCCAAAATTTCTGGGACGACTCGGACCCAAACCTTTTCGGACCCAAGACGAATCGGACCCAAACCTTTTCGGACCCAGGACGAATCGGACCCATACTGAAGGACGATATACGGACGATATCATTAATGCATGAAATTCCCCGGGGCCGAGAGGGTCGTGGCTACAAATGACCTAGTGCATTACTTAAAATGTTAATAAAACTCATAAGACGAGTTAGCAGTTTTTATTATGCAACTACATGTATAACGGAACAACCACTTTTTTATACTGAAGGAATGAACACAATTGTTTTAGAATGAATGTGATGTAGACTATTAATTTTATTTTATACATTGTTTTTTTATAATTTTAAAGTTGTATGAATTTTAACTGCGTAAACTTGGTTTTTAACTGTTATGCTTTCTGCAAATTTGTGAAGTGTGATCAACAGTAATTTAAGATAATGTATGATCTGTGTGTCAAATGTGACAGTACCGTCCGACCAAAACGAAAATCCTTATCTGTACGACATGTGCGATGATGCGAGCCAAGTAAATTATATTTTATTTGAAAGGCAGTACACTGCAATATTATATCAAAGTAGTCACCAAATGTCCAAGTAAATTCAGTAACCCAGGTTATACAAAATAACATCATGAGCCATGAGAGAAATGACTCAATTTCATGCATTTCTATTTTCGAAAAAAAAAAATAATTAGCATATTATCACAGAATCATCATATCAAAGTAGTCACCAAATGTCCAAGTAAATTCAATAACCCAGGTTACACAAAATAGCATCATGACTTGCATTATTACAGGTGCAATGAAAATGACTCAATTTCATGCATTTATTTTTTTCGAAAAAAAAAATAACAATAATGGAACATATTATCACAGAATCATCATATCAAAGTAGTCACCAAATGTCGAAGTAAATTCAATAACACAAGTTACACAAAATAACATAATGAGCTGCATTATTACAGATAAATGACTCCAGTTCATGCATTTCTTTTCGAAAAACAACAACAACAACAACAACCAAAACAATGCATATATTATCGCTGAATCATCATATCAAAGTAGTCACCAAATGTCCATGTCGATTCAATAACCCAGGTTACACAATATAACATCATGAGCTGCATTATTACAGATAAATGACTCAATTTCATGCATTTTTTTTTTTTTTTCGAAAAAAAAAATGCATATCATGTTATCACAGAATCATCATATCAAAGTAGTTACCAAATGTTCAAGTATATTCAATAACCCTGGTTACACAAAGTAACATCATGAGCTGCATTATGATTTTAGCAAGTATGTGTGTTTTATGCAAGAGTTTTATCTACATAATAAAATAGAAATTACGTTTGCATGGTCGTCCTTGTTGTTGGGTCCGAGTCGTCTCAAAATTGGGTCCGAGCTGTCTCAGGCTTGGGTCCGATTCGTCTTGGGTCCGAAAAATACCAAGGGTCCGAGTTGTCTTGGGTCCGAGTTGTCCGGCTACCTCCTATAAGCTCACCTGTGAGCCTTCGGCTCAGGTGAGCTAAAAACGAGGTCTCTCAGAAAATATGCTGCAATGCTACTGGGGAAGCCAAACAACTTAAAATCTCTTAAAATTAGGAGCCAAGGAAAACCAGCAGTTGATACAAATCACAAGAAGGCTCCGATGCAAAACATCTAAAATGAATAGCTTGAGACCATCATCAGGTCTAATGCCCGACCACCGGCGTTGTTATAAGCCTTTCAATTAAGGGTGGTTCTGATTTTTTTTCCGAAAAGGGACAACATATTATTTACGTAATTGATACCGTTACCGTTGTTTGCCATCCCAGGCATGGTCTATGAGTGACTGACACGCCGGCAGAGATATAAAGTCCTGGTTGTATGCATTAGTTGCTATCACCATACATGTAACATCACCCCAATTAGACAGCTTTCGCACCAGCAACTCTTCGGTGTTACGTTTGTCGCTTGAAAAGCATTCTCCCAGAACATCTTTTGCTAATGCGCTCCAGTTACTGTTAAAAGCAAAGTATGTAAAATATACCGAGTTCCACACCATTATTTTGTCTTGTCTTTTAATTAGGTCAATTATCTGAAAAAAATATCCACTCATCATAAACTTTAAGATGAAACGAAAAACATTCTGTGTTATCAAATCCAAAATTTTCCTTTGCATGCGCGGATACCTGCCTCAGGGCATAAAAGTGTATTTTCCTTTCCTCTCTCTCGGAAGGTCGTCTGACGGATATAAACTCAACGCCGGAAATAGTAATTAATGCTAAGCTTCCGTAAATTGCTCGATTTTGTTTTCAGTTTTCATCACCACTTCAAGATATCTTACTCTTTTTCACGCTCAGTAGATAAATGTGGATTTACAAAGCTGCTTGGATACATATTTCAGTAAAGACCCCAAAGGATTGTGTTATACTTCTTAGTTTACGACCACCACAAAGAAAAACAAAAGGACTTTAAGAATGTAATGAGTTTCCGTGTCACCTTTTTATCTACGGGTCAACTTTATAAACCATTAGCTGAAAAACACAAGTGCCGTCAGTATTGCAATTGACTTCAAGTGGGAAAATAGAAGAATTTTGCACATCATAGTGGACGCCGATTTGGTAAACTCGGCTTTGTTTATTTTCACGACAGCAAAACATGTGGTACTTACATGTACCGTCCAAGGGCAGAGGATGTGGAAAGTCACATTCGTAACGATCTCGCCGGCGCATACGAAACTTCATAATAGCATGCATGAACATTCCACGTCGCATCAATATTCACGATTAACAGTTCGGTTCCTGTGAACCAAGTCACCATAAAATTCTGGTTCCGAAAGGCCCTCAGGTAAAAGCGTATTTAACCCAACTTTAAATTTGGAAATCAATTCATAAAATTTAGAACATGTTTTTCGACGACATAAATTATTCTACAAAAACCGAAATAACTGAACTACAGCTATAATGTTTGACAGTCATATGCATCAGTAAACATATCATTAGCATACATAAATACTGACTTACTCAGCGTCCTTCTCCTGTATTCCATCAATGAGTTCAGCATTCTTGGGATGTTTCAACAGTTCCATACATATATGGTTACCGATCAGGGCTGTGGCTATGGCATCCTGGATTGAAATCACTAATATGAAACCTATAATACCTTACACCAAAATCCCTTTAATGCTACTCTTCATAATTATGTGTGCGCATTGTGTGTCATTGTTTCAAAAATTAATTTAGCTTTCTATCTGATTATCGATTAATAGGGAGATGTACTTTTACCATGCCATTTGGACACATTTTGTGTCTATGATTAAAAAAAAACAACAAAATATATATATTGTTCAATATTAAAAAACCTCCATATTATACAAGAAAGTCTGTGCATTTGGTAAGAACACTATGCTCATCTTCTAGAACACTATGTTTATCTTCTATTCTTTTTTATACACATTTCAAAAAATTAATATTCTACGCTTATTAGCATAAATGCTGTTCTGTTGTGATTCTAATTGTTTTATGTTTTGGTATTGGATTATTGTGTTGTTAGTTCGTGTTCAAGTTTTTTGCTAAGTCCGTGCAATTGAGTGGCTTAACTTTTGGAAATTTCTTCTCACGATACGCTCTCTTTGTGTTAGTGCCTGATTGTCAATTTATTTTTCCCCATCTTGTTTTCTTAGAATGGGAATTTCTTTCTGATTCTGCCATTTCCTGATCATTGCTTACCTACCTTTTTCACTTGCACAAATACTTCCAGAAAATTGTAAAAGAACGACCCGTGTCTTTAATGACAAATATTTAAACAAATATCAATTAGAATGTTAACATAAACATACTGTAACTTCCCGCAGTGATTCGGACGCCTATCGGTAGAATTTCACAATGATATGAAACTAAACTGTTCAACTCATTAATATTTGAACCATACGTAATTCACACATTGCTTCTCGGCAACCGGTTTAATCCCTTAACACAGCATCATCTCGCGCTCAAAAAGAGTCACTGTACCATGATTTTAGAAAAAGGATCATCCTCTTTCTCATTAATATGCTCACTACTCTTAAAGGATCTGAGTTATTTTTATTATCCATTCTAGTAGTAGGTAGCGTCCTCGGTGAGGCGTTCATATTAATATTATGAATACCAAATGCTATTTAAGAAAAATTGTAACCTCAGGGGTAAAAGTTATAATAAAATGCTGTTGTTTTTATTTAGTAAACTAGTTAGTACAGGTATACTACGTGATGTATGGATTTGTGCCTGATTGTACAATACATATTATTAATGTCTAAATACCGATCGAGCGAAGCGAGCGAGGAAAAAATATGTAGCGCCATATAAATTGCCAGAATGATATAGATTTTCATTAACGTTCTTAGTCCTGCCTTGTTTCTGATTGCAAAAGACAATATAATTAAGTTCTGTCATATAAACAAGTAGCCCAAGGGCAACCATCGCTCACCTGAGAGTCAACAAGTACTGTCACTGGACAAAGTTTTTTTTTTTGTTTATTCATGAGAATTAATAAAACAAGTAAAACGAGTAAGCTGCCCGACGAAGGAGATCCCTTGGCGCCAAATAACTTATGAGATTCACCACGAGGACCGTAGAACTAACTAAATGTTATGAACCACTGCAAAAGCTGAGGGTGAGGTTACGGCCGTGTAAAATCGATTTAAACCCGCCAGTAACTTTGTGTTACTGATCGTTCCAAGTCGATACTTCTGTGGTGGTTCTTTTTGTTTTATGTCTTGGTGTTTAAAATATTTTTGTGCTGTTGGCGCCTTATGTATGTTTGCATATTGAATCAAAACGGGCTTTTGTTAGTAATTTCTTTAAGTTTTTTGGTTGACGTTTACTTTTTATGAATGTATATTTTGAATATAAGTCTTTCATGTGCCTGTCTTCATATAGAATCGGCAAGTTTTGATTATTATATTGAAAACTTCTGGGTTTTTGGGGTTATAGGTGGAGACAAATGGTATGATGTCTTGTTGTACTTTGTCTTTTATAATGCGAAGCGTTTGACGATTGAGGGCCATCGCCTTTTGAATACCAATTTTAATAATATTGTGCGGATAGTTTTGTTTGATAAGGAACTTTTCTAATTTATCAAACCTTTTTGCTAACATGTCATCATCAGATACAATTGTTTTGATTCTACGGGCTAGACAAAACTGGATACTTGTTTTAGTATGTCGAGGATGACACGAATTAAAAAGTAAATACTGCTTGATGTCTGTTTCTTAATAGTATATGTCGGTCTCAATGTGACCGTTTTTATTTCTTACCATCACGTCAAGAAATGCTTGTTCCCCACTGCTGTATTCCTTTGTGAATTTTATATCCGGATGTAGGCTATTTAACATAACACGAAGTTTATTAAGTTATTTATGTTTCCGAACGTGTCCACGGAATGAAGCAATCGTCTAAAAATCTTTTCCAATATATTTTGAAGTAATCTGAAAATTCTTGACCAAATTCTGTTTTTACCTTTTCGTAGAGTTTGATTTCTAGATATGCTATTGTTAATGTGGCATACGTTGGGGCAAATTTCGTTCCCATAGCAGTACCTTTGACCTGTCTGTAATATGTGCCATCAAAGTAAAATGAGTTGTTCTTTAGAATAAGTTCTATGCCCTCCAAAATGAAATCTTTACTAAATCTGTTTGGAATTTCTTGGGGATGTTTTTCAAGCCAGTATTTTATGGCCTCTATTCCCAGTTCATGAGGGATATTAGAATACAGTGATTCGACATCGAATGAAGCTAACAGTGTTTCCTCCTCGACTTGTTCTGGTAGGGCATTTAAAAAGTCTACCGTGTCTCTCAAATAGCTATTCACATGTTTGGTGTATGGCTTAAGTAAAATATCTATTATATCACTTAGCCTATGCGTTTGGCAAGAAGGCCCTGCAACGATTGGTCTTAATTTTAAATCATTTACTTCAGTCTGTGAGTCCTGGTTTTTGATTCATCAGGATGTTTATCATGATTTATTTGTTTGTTTTTGATGATTCATTGACTAGTTAGAGATTCACCACGAGGGCCGAATAACTAACTAAATGTTATGAACCACTGCAGAAGCTGAGGGTGAGGTTATGGCCATGTAAAACCGGTTTAAGCCCGCCAGTAACTTTGTGTTACTGATCGTTCCAAGTCGATACTTCTGTGGTGGTTCTTTTTGTTTTATGTCTTGGTGTTTGGAAAAAAATTTTGTGCTGTTGGCGCCTTATGTATGTTTTCATATTTTTAGTTAAGTTAAGGTAACTGAGTGGCCACCTATTGGGAAAATAGCTGCTCATTCGGCTTACGATATGTTTCATGGTATAAGTATCTGACTGTTAGTTTGGTTTTTTTCCCACCTCGGTTTTTGGAGTGGGAATCTTTTTCTGATTGCGCCTTTTCCTGGTCTTTGCCTACTTGTACCTTTTTTCAGATATTTCTATGTAGGATGAATTTGCATTTTTACATTTTTCAGTTATTTTGGGGCTTTTGTGCACTTTAGGGAGACCATAAAAGTTGCGTCGCGTTACTTAGAACGTTGCTATGCGATTCTAAGTAACGTTACTACTCCCTGATGAGCTTACAAATAAGTGTAACCGGTAGGAGAAACAATACTTTTCGATTTTAATTTAAACACTGAATAAAAAATACAGAAACTGTGATATCGGGACAAACTTTTTTCATATTTTATGTAATCCTTGCACGTTTGAACAGTTTTCTTTGACAAATTATATGGTTATAGAACACTGTCCCAGCAACCATTTGATGCCAACTACAGCTATGCATGTATTTCAGCAGCCAAGATACATGTGATATTCTATGTATACCACCTGATTTGTCTCGTAATTTTCCTCTTAATTCGAAAGGTTTTGTTAATTTTCATAAACCAAAAATCAAATGAGTTATATATTGTAGTACAGGATGGTATAATATTACAATAATAATCATTTGATGCCATTTTAGCAGGTTATGGCCATTAGTTGCCAAGAAACAAGTCATTTTGTAGATATACCCGTTTAATTCTTCCCCTTTTTCATTCCAATTTATAAACGTTTCATAAAAACTTTATGAAATCGAAAATCAAATCACTCGTATACGAAACCTTAGGATCAGAGAACATTGCCATAACATTCATTTGATACTTCTTTCAGCATCCTGGGTTTGTTAACAGTTGGAGTACAAGTGATTTTGTACGTACACCCCCTAATTTTCCAAGATTGTTCTCCAATTTCTTGTGTGTTTTATTAATTCTCATGAATAAGCAAATTAAACGACTTGAATAAAAAGTATTATGGCTAAATTGCTAGGTCCATGCATCACTTTTAGACCAATTATAGTATTCTAGAGCATGCTATTGTTATACGTGTATATGATTATTTCGTGAGTACACCCTCTTCTACATAATCTCAATAGGGGATGTGGAACTATGTAATTGTACATCATGAAAATGTGTTTCTTGTTGAGGACAATATTTTATGGCGTTAAAGTGGTCAATCTGACAACACTTGCAGCCATGAAAATCGGTTTCAGGGATGCAAGATAGACCCATCCAAAACCTTAAATGCATATAAGTTTTAGCTCAACTGAGCCGAAGGCGCACAGTTGAGCTTATAGAATAGGCACCCGGCGTCCGTCAGGTCGCCAATGCATTTGAATAAGGAAAACTTTTCAAATGTCATTTAAAGTGAAGGAAATGGGCAGTAGGGCTGTATATTAATGATTCTGAAAAATGGACCCCAGTGGCTCATATGCCCCCATCCCGGGGCAAAATACACGTATATCTCCATAGTATTCAAACATCTTCGCCTCTCGAACCACTTGGCCAATCAAGGCCAAATTTTATGTGAAGCATCTATAGGAAGGGGTAACCAATGTGTATACAAATAATCCAGGTCACATGACAAAGTTGGCAGCCATGCCAATATATGGTAAAAAGCCCTTCAAAAATCTTCTCTGGAACCGGTGGACCAATTTTAACGAAACTTGGCCTGAAGTATGGAAATACAAAGTGTAGATAAATCAGACCCTGTGATTACCATAACCTGTCTTAAGGCAAGGTCAACGTAGGTCGCCAATATTGAATGGGGAAACTTTTTTTCAAATGTCATTTAGAGTTAAAGTTTTGCAGGAAATGGGCAATATGACTGAATATTAATGATTCTAAAAACATTGGACCCCAGGGGCTCATTTTACCCCACCTCGGGGCATTGAACATGTATATTACCATAATATTAAAACATCTTCTCCTCTGAAACCGCTTGGCCAATCAACGCAAAATTTATGTGAAGCATCTATAGATTTGGAAATCAATCTGTATACATATAATCCAGGTCACATGACCAAGATGGCCGCCATGCCTTTATATGGTAAAACGTTTTAAAATCTTATTCTACTGAACCGGTGGACCGATTTCAAATAAACTTGGCATGAATCATCGATGGCTAAAGTGACCCTGTGGTGACCTTGACATATTTAACGACAAGGTCAACATAGGTCGCCACCGATTTGAATGAGGAAAACTTTTAAAAAGTCATTTTAGGTGAAAATATTGCATGTAATGGATAGTAGGACTGAATATTAATGATTCTGAAAAAAAATGGACCCACGGGCTCATATGCTCCCACCCTGGGGCAATATACATTGATGTTATATGACTGAAGAAAATCCTGTCTCCTGATTGGCTCATTAAAACTCATTCAGTTTTAATAAATCCTAATATTTGCTTGAAAACAAGACCAAACTGATGAAAACCAGATTAAACCAGTTCTTCGAGGTTAATTATTTTGACAGTTTTTTTTTCTATATTAACTTCCAAAGTCTATATTACCCTCCTGAGTACCCAAAAATAACAGCACCATGAAATTAGCATGGGTTTGGTGAAATGGACATGATTTGCTGTATGTGTATAAAACCTGCCAGTTAGCTATAAAAAGCCTAAACTCATTTCAGTTCATGAAATCTACATGCTTTGCAGTAACACACTTTAACAGGTAAACAAAAAACTAGATAATGAGGTGTATTTGGTGATAATTATGGGCTAATTTTGTTTATTTTTCAAAAAGATACAAGTAGGCAAAGATCAGGAAAAGGCGCAATCAGAAAAAGATTCCCACTCCAAAAACCGAGGTGGGAAAAAACCAAACTAACAATCAGGTACTTATACCATGAAACATATCGTAAGCCGAATGAGCAGCTATTTTCCCAATAGGTGGCCACTCAGTTACCTTAACTTAACTAAAAATATGAAAACATACATAAGGCGCCAACAGCACAAAAAATTTTAAACACCAAGACATAAAACAAAAAGAACCACTACAGAAGTATCGACTTGGAACGATCAGTAACACAAAGTTACTGGCGGGCTTAAACCGGTTTTACAGGTACCTAACCTCACCCTCAGCTTCTGCAGTGGTTCACAACATTTAGTTAGTTCTTCGGTCCTCGTGGTGAATCTCTAACTAGTCAATGAATCATCAAGAACAAACAAATAAATCATGATAAACATCCTGATGAATCAAAAACCAGGACTCACAGATTGAGTAAGCTGCCCGACGATGGAGATCCCTGGGCGCCGAATAACCTACTAACTCCGGAGCAAAAGAAAAACACCAGTTGGACCCCAGAACCTATGTTGTTGGTACTCATTGGAATTGTCTCGTCGTGGTAATTTTCATGAGTACCCATAACATAGGTTTTATTAAGAACTAACAAAATTATTCTTCAATTATAATCAATTTCTCTTAGTTATCTAGCCTTCTGTAATATCTGTTATGATTTTATCTATATATTTGTTTTAATTAAAATATGAAATAAACATCAAAACAGTTGAAAAGTCATATAACAAAACAGTTATCAACTTCAATTTCGGTAGATATAAGGATTTATCTACCCTCAAAAATTCAAATATATTCTCCGAAACCACTGGGCCGATTAAAGACGAATTTTATGTGAAGCATCTTTAGGATTGGGAAACCAATATATATATTAATAATATAGGTCACGTAACCAACATGGCCGCCATGCCCATATATGGTAAAAACCCTTCTTCTCTGTAACCAATAAACTGATTTCAATGCAACTTGGCGTGAAGAAATGATGGCTAAAGTACTACAATGTGTATAAAAGTCATGACCCTCTGATGACCTTGTCCCAGTTTATGGCATTATCAACATGGGTGGCCTATGCATTTGAATAAGGAAAACTGTTAAAATGTCATCTGAAGGGGAAAACCAACAGTAAAATGACAAATGGACAGAATATTGATTATTCTGAAAAAGAAAATGGCCCAAGGGCTTCATCTGCCCCTGCACTGGGGTTAGATAACATAATATTCAAACATGTTTATTGGTATATGCAGCAAATCTCAGGTGAGCGTTCACAGGACCATTGGTCCTCTGGTTTCCCTCGTTTTTCCTAAATTTTCGATATTTTTATCGTATTCATGAATATGCAAATGGAATAATTTTCATTTAGGCCAATGACATCAATAAATTTGTCATATGATATTACTAGCTCAGTAAAAAAAGTACAAGTAGGCAAAGATCAGCAGGAAAAGGCGCAATCAGAAAAAGACTCCCACTCCAAAAACCAAGGTGGGAAAAAACTAAACTAACAATCAGGTACTTATACCATGAAAACATTTCGTAAGCCGAATGAGCAGCTATTTTCCCAATAAGTGGCCACTCAGTTACCTTAACTTAACTAAAAATATGCAAACATACATAAGGCGCCAACAGCACAAAAATATTTTAAACACCAAGACATAAAACAAAAAGAACCACCACAGAAGTATCGACTTGGAACGATCAGTAACACAAAGTTACTAGCGGGTTTAAAACGATTTTACACGGCCGTAACCTCACCCTCAGCTTCTGCAGTGGTTCATAACATTAAGTTAGTTCTTCGGTCCTCGTGGTGAATCTCTAACTAGTATATGAATCATCAAGAACAAACAAATAAATCATGATAAACATCCTGATGAATCAAAAACCAGGACTCACAGATACAGTAAGCTGCCCGACGATGGAGATCCCTGGGCGCCAAATAACTTACTAACTCCGGAGCTAAAGAAAAACATCAGTTGGACCCCGGTGGGGTCAATATAACAGTTTGGGCCTGAAATAAGTTTATTTTTTGGATTTTAAGGATTTTTCTGTCATTTTTCATGTTTCCATTATAATTTGTGAATTTTCACATTTGATAACTTGCATTATGTACCATAAGATAAAAGGGCAATGCATTAATTTTAAAATGAGAACAGATTAAGTGGTCTATGATAGGTAATAGTGGAGATATGACCAATTTTTATGTACACCCAATGCTCAAGCTGCCAAGGACACCATGCATTTTTTCATAGTGCAAACAAATTTTCTTTGAGAACAAAAATTCTTTTCATTTCTGCGAGTCACAATACACGATTTTGCACCCATGATAAATTGCCCTGGAGTAGATTGAATTATAACCCGGGGTAGCGGCTGTAAAGTACTCTTGCAAGCTACCAAAGTCAATTGGCTTGCTTATTCTGTATGTCTGAATGTATTAAAGGAATAGGTTTACAAACAATATTCTTCATTTCAAAAGGAAGAAATCAACGAAACAAACATTTTGACACCCCATGTATTAAAATCGGTAAAGTGGTTTTGAAGATATGACTGTTTTAAGATTCAACAATGACCGCCTATTGAGGCCACCATTTAGTTTAGCTAGTCACGTGACCAAAAAGGAAAAATGTTTATTTACAGTAGTAGTGTAACGTGCAGCCGAGCCAAGCCACAGCAAACCCCATCAGTGGAGAAGCATGCTGGTCCAAAGGTGGTTAACTGCGCTATATACTCAACACTTACTCGATTCACAAAGTTTCGAGTTTGAAATTTGCATATTTCCAAGGGAGGCTATCCCGTCACATTACTTCCCCCTCCGAGAAAACTCGTCCCGAGTCTTGGCCTGGGAACTACATGGGTAAGGCAACTCCGTTCTGGCAGTTGTCATCATCCCACCGCTGCCACCAAATGTAACGTGCAAATGTAACGTGCAGCCGAACCAAACGACAGCAAACCCCGTCAGTGGAAAAGCATGCTCATCCACCAAGGGTGGTTTACTCAACACTTACTCGATTCGCAAAGTTTCGAGTTTGAACTTTGCATATTTCTAAGGGAGGCTATCCCGTTACATTAGGCTTACTTTTTACACTCGAAAACATATCAGTATGATTCTATAAAGTGAATGAAAAGTATTTCTACAACTTTCATACTTTAATTTGCATGGAAATGACATTAAACTTATAATTCCATAATTGTGAGGGAGTGACGTCATACCCTCACAGCCTCGTTTTGGATTTGGGCCATCTAAATTTTCAAACCACTGGAGTGGGAGTCTTTTTCTGATTGCGCCTTATCCTGATCTTTGCCTACTTTTTTCTTATACCATGGTTGATTTTCATGAAATTTGTTGCAAACTGTTCAGCTACGTGACGGTTTTCGTAAAACAGATGTACAATGGTTTGTGAGCCTGTTCCTTTAAGCATCCATAAAAGTTTTACAATTTCTTTCAAGCAGGAATTTGAGCATCACATGACATATTAAAAAAGTATCGAAAGCTTTCAAACATTTGATTTTGGAAATAATGATGGTTGGAAAATTGTTAAACTTAATCTATAAAGTGTAGTTAATTATTATTAAACAAAACTGTACTGATATTTCAAAGCGGTTTTACCCGTCCTTCCGACCAAAAGAGATTGGCCATGTCTTGTCGATTCTGTAGTATCGACCAAATAAACAGATTCCGTGACTGCTTGCCCCATTCCATTGATTCCTTGTTTTCTTCTGAAAGGTTAAAAAGAAACATGCAAATTGTACAAAACAATATTATGACAGACAGTGAGCACAGCTCATCGGTACAGCTATGATGCCCTGGCCGCTCATCAGATGTCAGAGAAATAATGAAACAGTGAGGTACTGTAAACAAACTTTCTTCGCGAGCAATTTATTTTCGCGATTTTCGCGGGGCTGAAAAAAATCGCAAAATTCAATCACCGCAAAAATGTTGATATGTACTGACAATATTTGGGTACTAATTATGAGAAGACAGAAATTATATTTGCTACTTGATGCATATACTTCACATGCAGCACATAAGAGTTTTGTCCATTAAATTGAACAGACAATTAATAAAATCGGCAGTTAAAAGTCATTTAAACATTAAAAAAAAAATAAAAAAAATAAAACACTTTTTTTCACATTTTTATTCACAGTTTTACTCAAAAACAATTGAAACAATGGCAATTATCAGTATGTTTGACTATTGTTTGTGTTCGTGGCCAGCCATTTATAATTGTCTGCTTTTTGTTGAGGGATTATCTCACACGCATTGATGACCCATCTCATTTGAGGCGGTCAAATCCAATCAATAATCGTGACGGTTCACGCTTAAAGGCATACTTCATTTGGGACAGAGCATATCGAATCGCGAAAATTATTTTTTCATACTTTTTTTTTAATTCGGGAAAATCAATTACCGTAAGAATGCCCCGGTTGCTAAAAACGCGGAAATAGATAGCCGTGAAAAAATTATTTGATTTACAGTATATTGATCCATGTGGTTGATTTCGTATTAAAAGTTTGAAAAATTACGGTCATATAGTGACGGGACATCAGATTCAATTGACTTCCGAAAGACTGTAGACATTCGAAAATATAAAAGCAAATTTTGTTTTAATATATTCGGTGTTTAGTTTTATGCAAAGTACAGTTTCCTTGTTTGTAACAAAACAAACAAACCTTTTATTCAGAGAACAAAAAGGACAGATAACTGATTAAATCTGTCAACGTTTTTTGGTCATTTTACTGGACCGTTATCTGAATACAAATAGGAAAAAATGGCAAAAATGCTATTTGTTTTGAAACGTAAATTCTTCTTAACTAATTAATATTTTTTCGCATGTAATGATGTTTGCCGTGCAATGATTGCAGAAGACGTCTAAAGAACAGTTTAGTGACATGTCGTTAATTTGTCATTCTATGATCGAAAACGAGGTCACTGATTTTTTATTGATTTTTTCGCACACTTTTGACGAAATAATCCGCCAGTATATAAACATGCTTTCTAGTTGAACGTACCTTGCACGTGCGCGCCTGTTATTTCTCAGACAATTAACTGACCCTATAAAGTGGAGGATTTTTACCTTACATAGATATTATGTCTTTGATACATTTAGAAACGCCTCAGAGTAAAGCATGCCATACTACGTATTTTCCAGATGACCTTCGTACTTTTGGTAATTGAAAGCAGGCTTTTCAATGCATTGTCTGTGGTGTAAACGATTATTTTATATCTAAAAGCAGTAGACTATGCTTAAAGCAATAAGTTCATTATACAGATAAACATTAACAGTTACATGTAAATGTAAAGTACTGAAAATGTAAATAAATCTTGTTCGAAGCTCAAAACAACATTTTTAGTTTAGTTAAGTTCCTCAGCACACTTTTGTGATGTCTTTTCCGATTCCTCTTTGGTAGGAGTGACATGCATATCTGAGTGCCAATAATATTACATAAATGCTAATGGGAACAGTGAAGTAATTTATGAATTCCAGAAGTGTCTTTTCAGAATATTCCAAGTTCTATCTCTGCATATTCGGGATTAATGTTTTCGTTTCACTGAATTCATCAGTGTTGATGTCGATTGTTTTGGCATTCATATATACACCCTACCAAGGGGTAGTCCAAAATGTTCCCTGATTTCTTTGGCATCAGATGTAAAACAAGTGTCAAAATAGGCAGAAAAGTTCTGAGGAACCTTGAAGTACAAGTGGAATTAACGAATCCGGATTCAACACTATAACATCATTTCACTTACATTGGACAGTTGTTCTACCTTAAGGCTTGTGGAATTGTTTATCTCCACGTCAGGAAGAAACGCTTGAACCAGCGCACAGACTTTGTATTAAATTTATCCCAGGTCTGCCAAAGCAAACGCGATGTGTTATTGCACTAGGACTTACAGGTTCAAATCCAATAATTTCATAAATTATTGACAGGAAAAAGTTTTTGTGGGTCAGCTGTGTCGGTTGCCTCTCGTAGTCATACATGAGCAATTGTTTAATTATAGGCTATTTAGCGTATTGCACGCTTCTGGGGTGCAATATGGTTTTATCTCTGATATATTACGTACTTAAGACAAGTACTCATTATGTTTTGGACGAATTTATACAGAATTTGTCAAAGTTTTCATAGAATCGTCTTGTGAAAACGAAATTTAATATGAATGTTGAGAATTTATGGAGTGAAAAACTTGGAATGACGCTACATTACATCCATATTTACAGATATAAGAAAGTATGAGCCTTGTGTCTTTTGGACTTTTTGTAAGAAAAACAATCAGTATAAAAATTCTGCCAGGTAACTGTGAAAATGTTATGTCTCCTATTTTTGACAGGCAGAGTATATCATATTGTAAAGCATGTGATCAGAATTATAACTGTTCCCCTTCACAACATTTAATTTTAAATTGTCATAGAAATGAAAATATTCGTACGAAACTATGCGAAACTTTAAATGAGAGATTCGGTAATACTTTTTATCGTTGGTGTATTTCCCTTAGTCCTTTTGTCGACCTTTGACAGTGTTATTGTCGACGAGGAAGACAATCAAGTTGCAATAAGAATTATTATTTGTACCTAGTTAAGAATGTTATAAACTGATCAAGGACTGTATATTTTTACGTTTGTGTGATGTGCATATGTTTGTGTTTCGTTTCGGCAAATCTTGCTTATAATTTCGGCGTGTATTTATAATGTAACCGTTCTTGTTGCATGTCCTCCATGAGATTCTTTAAAAAAAAAACACCAGTTAGAAAATCACTAGGGATTATGGTATATATACATTGTATAGGGGTAACATTTCATTATTTCTGATACGAAAAATACATATTGAAGCACGCAGTGCGCATTTAATAAATTTCAGGCATGATGCATATGTAACATGATGTAATATTCTTTCTTATTTTTTTTCTTTTCTCTGCTTGATTTATATATGTGTATGCAAATTTATTAGAGAGAGAGAGAGAGAGAGAGAGAGAGAGAGAGAGAGAGAGAGAGAGAGAGAGAGAGAGAGATTGGTGCTTTTTATAGTTTGTTTCGATCAAATCCCTGGATTGTTTGAGACATTTGCATTTACTGATGAGTGTCCATAAAGAGGACGTTAAAATTCTCAACACAGGAACCTAATTTCGGTAGGTATATACAGCTGTACATGTCATTGGTTCTTAACCTCATGATATACTGAGAGGGACTAGGAACTTCAGCTTTCAACTTTATTTAGTATTATTATTTTCATATTTGATTTAAAAATGACTAGTTGATATATTTTGATTGTGACAGTGTGTAACTTGTGCTTTACAGCTTGCATCTTAAATAATTACATTCCGTCAAATAGCTTTGAGTAACGACATTTTGACGTTTCATCTGAAAGCGCATGTAAGACCATGATTAGAGCCAGTTTCGCTGATGTAAATTAACGAGCATAATTATTTGCCAATGAGCTTGTTAGGATGTGCTCAAAATATTGTTAATTTGAAATTTTAACCTGCAAAACGTTATGTAATTTTTAACGTCAATAATGAAAGTGAATTTTCGACTTTTTCTTAAGCCAGGAAAGATTTTTCATGGTGAATGATTAAAAAAACTGGTGTCTATGGGAACTTAGACGAGACGTTTTTCTTCTCGACGTTGAAATCCTTAATCTGTTGTCGGCGTTTACACTGTTTACGTTTTATTGTAAGCGTTACGGCAACGTGAAAAGGGGGTCCCAGTTTTTTGTCAATTGAGGTTTCGTTAAATCAACAAATGCTATACGCGTAAAATCAATGATTTATTGTTTTCGTCTCCTTTTATAGGAAAGCCTGAGCCACCTATACTTCAAACATCAATGTGACGTAACGCACAGTTGAATGCACGTTTACGTTTATGAAAAAAAAAAAAAAAAAAAAAAAAAAAAAAAAAAAAACCGCTTATAATGCAGAAATTGATACCACGTCACCATTTTTAAAACCAAAGCGAAGAAACGCGAATTTTTTAGCTCACCTGAGCCGAAGGCTTACAAGTTGAGCTTATAGGATGACCATGATCCGGCGTCCGGCCGTCGTCCGTCGTCGTCCACAATTTCAAAGATGAATATCTCTGAGACCAGAAGGCCAATCACAATCAAACTTTATGTGCAGCATCATTGTGGTAGGGCCTTGCCTGCATTAGGTTTTGAAGCAGATTGGATTAGAACTCTGGTTGCTATGGCAACAGACAACTCCCATAGATTTTGTATGGAGAAAATGTTCTCCACGCATTATCTCTGCTATTTTCAATTGGATATTTTCCATACTTGCAAGGAACAACAACTTAGATAAGAGCTCAAATGAGTTAGAAATTTAGCCAGATCCGACCTCGGGCTGCGGAGTTATCTGCCCTTGAGCGTTTGAAAAAATCCCTATGGACTTATAATGGGAAAATGGTGTCCACGCATTATCTCCGCTATTTTCAATTGGATCTTTTCCATACTTGCAAGGAACAACAACATACATAAGATTTCGGTTGAGTTCGAAATTCAGCCAGATCCGACCACGGGCTGCGGAGTTATCTGCCCTTGAGCGTTTTAAAAATCCCCATAGAATTTGTATGGAGAAAATGTTGTCCACGCAATATCTTCGCTATTTTCAAATGAAACTTTTTTATACTTGCAAGGAACAACAACATACAAAAGAGCTCGGACAAGTTCGAAATTCAGCCAGATCCGACCACGGGCCGCGGAGTTATCTGCCCTTGAGCGTTTGAAAAAATCCCCATAGACTTTGTATGGAGAAAACGTTATACACGCATTATCTCCGCTATTTTCAATTTGATCTTTTCCATACTCGCAAGGAACAACAACATTCATAATAGCTCGGACAAGTTCGAAATTAAGCCAAATCCGACCACGGGCCGTGGAGTTATCTGCCCTTGAGCGTTTGAAAAAATCCCCATAGACTTATAATGGGAAAATAGTGTCCACGCATTAACTTTGTTATTTTTAATCAGATCTTCTTCATTATTCCATGTAACAAGGACAGCCATGAGATCTTGGATGTGTTCAGAATTCCACGAGATTTGACCATGGACTGCGGAGTTAGGTGCCCTTGAGTCCGTCGTCCGTCCGTCATCGTCAACAATTTCAAAGATCTTCTTCTTTGAAACCGCTTGGCCGATCAAGTTGAAATTTTATGTGGAGCCTCCTTGGGTAGCGGCATTTCCAGTTTAATCGCGAAATCTAGGTCACATGACCAAGATTGCCGCCACGCCCATATATGGTAAAATCACTCAAAAATTTTCTTGTCCAGAACCGGTGGGCCGATTTCCACGAAACTTGATATGTAGCATTGGTGACTCCAGCCCATCATAGTTTGATAAAATGATGACCCTGGGATGACCTTGACCTATTTTACAGCAAGATCAATTTCGGAAACATAGGCTTTTACATGGGAAAAAGTAAAAACTATGGATTTTTTTGAAAATTATTGCAGCCTGAGACCTGATGCAAACAACTAATGGAGTAGATGAAGGTTTGTGATTAATTTAGATCAAGGTCATCTTTTAACCATGGCCATGGTCTGTCGTCCATACACACTTTTTCAAACATTTTCATCTCGAAACCTCTTGGCCAATTAAAGTTAAATTTTATGTGGAGCATCCATGGGTAGGGGGAATGAAAGTTTGATCGCGAAATCCAGATCACCTGACAAAGATGGCTGTCATGCCCATATCTGGTAAAAACCACTCAAAAATCTTCTTCTCCAGAACCGGCTGGAAAAATTTTCACGAAACTCAGTATGTAGCATTTAGGACGTACTTCAGCCCATCATAGCTTGTACATATGATGACACTAGGATGACCTTGATCTATTTTACTGCAAGGTTAATTTTGGAAACATAGGCTTTTACATCGAAAAAGTGATAACTAGGTCTCAGGTGAGCGTTTACAGGACCATTGGTCCTCTGTTCTTTTTTATTTTCCATAAAACGTTCATGAGAGATATATTTTGAGCCATATCAAGCAATTTCATGTAATGATCTTTTATCTATTGATCGTATTGTTAAGAGGTTGAAAGGCGTAGAGTGTGGTATTGTAACATTAATAGATTTTCTAATTATAGATAACGTCGTTTCCACGAGACGTTACTTACGTTATTATATATTGTACATTGTTAGAGTAATGGCTGATTAAACTTAAAATATTGAACTTTACTTATTAATCAATATAGAGTGTATAATGATAAAGTGTTAACGAGCCTAATATCTCAGATTTGGTCGTTCGTCTCTCACTAATGAGAAAGATCATCATTATTTCTTGAATAGGTTCGTGTGTGTTGGTGAGTTTTTGATGGCTGACTAGGCCAATTCTAGCTCTAAACTGTCGGTTGCAAGTAGAGCAAATCAATGTCATGGATTCAGCTGGTGGCCCATTAATCGCAGATGTAAGGAAATATTGTTTGTAGATAAATTCTCCATCTCTTACAAGTCTCATGCTTATGATCAGTATATCTCTTACCATAGGTGTTTTCAAATTTAAAGTAGTCTCCGATCAGTTTTGTCATCATGTTTCCAACATCTTTCAGGGTTATTCTGAAAAATACACACAACATCAAACAAACCTTCATATGCCTGATGCATACAGACAATTCGCTCAAAGAGAATACCATTATTCTGCATATCAGCTTGGGAAAAAGAACATCAGCTCTGTTGCAATCGCAAAATTGACCGTTGGATATATTATACATGTAGGTATAACATATTTAATAACTGTTATGTAGTACAATGAGTAACTTTAAGAGCAGTGAAAATATTTATGAGGGACTGGATTGGTCACACCGCGGTTTAGCTATTAAAGGTTTATCAGTGAAAATGAAGCCAGAAAATGCGGTATTACTTATTTCCTCATATCCTCGCTGATCTGAAGAGACAAAAAAGGAAAACAAAAGAAATTGTTTATAAGAGCCTTACAGTCCCAAGGATGTCATATGTAGGCTTAGTCGAACTAGATCCGAATGCTTTTTAATGATAAAATTAGCACCCGGGATCCTTATAATAAAGGTTTGTCACGAAGGTTTGTATCCCATGGACCTTGAAACTCTCACTAAATAATTTTGAATAGTACAATATTACATTTTAAATGCAATCCATAACAACGGTTACACTACCGACAGTTTTGTCTTGCTTGCTTTTTTTTTTTAAAGAAAAAGCACATTTGCAAAACGTTGTTACTTATAAACGATAAGTCCACAAGTCAATTCAACGAAGTCAAGTCTAGTATAAGACTAAAATAGTCCCTTACGGATGTTTTCTTCACGTTCATACGGAAATCGGTTTTGTATTTTTTATTTACTTATTTATTTATTTATTTATTAATTTACCATTTTAATTTATTTTTTATCTATTGATATATTTATTTCTTTATTTTTTACTTTGCATTGCTAATACTAGGTTAAACAGGTTTACATAGTTATCAGATTCGCAGGTTGACAGAATATCAAGTTTCACAGGGTTGACATGTTGCCGTCACAATACATTTCGTAAGATGACGTCAAACGTTCATGACGTCGCGAAAAACATGTCACCTCATAATGTGGAAACTCGAATATCCTATAATAGTCTGGCAGATTCTGGGGTGGACCTGGATTTGCGGTGTATAGAAAATGTTTTGACTGATTATGATAGCCAACACCTTCAGGAACAAGAATCCACTTGATGCCACCTTGTCACCTTTGGGCAACTCCCATAATTCAAGATGGCGTCCAAGAGGGTTCTCATCTGTTAAAATTTTAAAGTACAAGGTCTGTATAGTGCAAAATGCAAGCTTTTCTGATCAGATTTCATCCATAAATGTTACAGACGTTTCATATTGTCAAAAACTTGTAATTTATTTGGTCTTTTGTGAGTGTGAAACAAAAACGGCATCCAAGATGGCCGTCTAAATGAAAAAAGTTGGATTTTTCAAACAGATTTCATAGTCTTTCACAATTTTTTAATATTGTAAATGGTGTAGAAGAAGTATTTGCAACAAATGAACACAACTGACGCCACCTTGTCACCCTTTGGCAATTAGAATTAATTTAATATGGAATCCAAGATGGCTGCCATCTATTACAACCATACAGTACCAGACACTCATAGTGCAAAATCTTGTGTTTCCTGTTCAGAAACAGTCCAAAATATAATATATGTATCATTTTGTGCAAAAGTTGCACCCACATGGGAATTATGTCATTGTGAAATAAAATGGCATCCAAGTTGGCTGCCAAAACTAAATAAAAATGGAATTTTTGATCAAATTTTCGTATTTTCACATACTTTTTATTCATCAGGAATGTAGAATAATGATATGCAGCTCAATAATCCAGTACATGTCATCCTTAGTCGCATCCAAGAGGGACATCATCTCTTAAGACAATACAGTTGTTGTGTATATTTACACATTTGAAGGAAACCTTAACGTCATTTACGATGCCTGTAGCAACAATAAATTGTACATGTAGTGGTATGGAACAAGTAAAAATGACAGGGATCAAGAATGCCGTTTTTATATGATATGTGTATTGGTAAAATACAAATGCATGCAAAACGATTTTCTTGATCTCGGAGATGAACACATCACAGTCTCCCAATTAAGTGTAAAATGCTGTGATCAGAAAGACGCTTACTTTTATCTATGTATCATAGTGTGATGAATTTGCACGCCCATGGGCCTTTTATCAGTAATAAATAATAATGGCATCAAAGTTTGCCACCAAAAGTAAAAGATGTCCAACATATTTACGCTATTCTCTTTCTATTTGCGCCTTTTCCTGGTCGTTGCCTACTTGTACCTTTTTATCATATCTTAACAAGTGGTGTCAAAGATGCATGCAACATAATGAATCTACTTGATGCCACCTTGTCACCATTGGTTTATTTTGAAAATTTAATATCACATCCAAGAGGATTGCGGTTTGGCACATTTAACGTACTGTATGTAACTCTATATTATTATTTTTTTAAAACTATATAATGCAAGAAGGTGTTTTCTGATTATAAACTTGCCCTTTCCTGATCTTTGCCTACTTGTACCTTTTTGGTATGTCACACATGCATCTAGGAGTGCTTCAATGGAGTTGCAGGCCAATAGCATTTTATAAGTGTGGAATAAAATGGTACTGGATATAATATCAAAAGTCTAAATTCCTTCTGGTATTGCAACCACTTCTTCTTAATCATAATTGCATATTTCTATTGATGTCATATGTCAGATGGGGTCATGAGCGATGTGTTGAATTTTCTTAACTCAAATAATATTTCCCTTTTTTCAGGTTTCGTAAGTGCTTAACATCATCACATGGGGCTTTGATACTTTTCAAAGATTGACGAATGCTTGCATGGTGAAACCACACAACCAATAAAACATGGGCTACAGAGAGTTCAAATCATTTATAAGCAATTGCAGTAGAATATACAATAATACCATATATCATAAGCTAAAGGCAAAGACTGACAATTGCTTTTCATTTCATACCCATAGATCATATGTTACAACATAAGATTTCATTCTCACATGGAACAACTGCTGAAATGTATATGATTGACTGGACAAATTTATCACCTATGAAAATGAATAGGCATCAGTCAAACACGCACAAATTTTCTTCAGGACTGATAGACTGTTCACTGATAGACTTGAACACATTCAGATAGGTAGCGTAATTTGTGCTTGTATAGGTCACTTAGAGAATAAATATAAAACTGAGATCCTTTTTTTAAAAAAAAACATTACTTGTATCACTACCTACAGATGATTTGGAAGTGCTTGTTAAGGAAACATGCTATAGCTTTCTCTTATACTAAACTTCATATCTAACATATGCTGTATGCTAATCCCTACCTGTCCATGAATATTTGCATTCACTTGTTTTGCCCATTTGTCAACTTGTTTTGTCACTTACAAAATATCCCATTGTGGGTCTCCAAAGTCTCCCTCACCAATTGACTGACACTAATATACCTAGCGCCACCTGTCTGGATGTATGTGGCCGTTTGTAATGTTTACAAATTTACCACTAGACATACAGACAGTGGAAAAGTCATACCTAAGGGCGGTAGATTGAGGCTTTTTCCTTTTAAATAATAAACTGGTTCAGCCAGTGGTATCTGACGTTTCAGAGGTTGTTCAACCCTCGTATGTGATGTATGAAATGTAATCTTTGGTTATAAATTGAAATGTGATGGTCAGCTTCAGTCTTTTCGTTAAAAGACCCATACCGAATAGTCGCATTTGACGATTCTCTTGTCGTTAATATATCAACAACATGCTTCTTATTAGGCTAGAAAGTCAAATTTTCTAATGTTTTACATTTTGAACACCTTTTTATCGAAAACAAAAATGCGCTTTACGCGGTGTCGGAAAAGGGCCGAAAAATCAAAGGGGAAATACTCTAGCGAGACCAAACCGGAAGTGACGTTTAGTCGTACAAAATATCAGCCATTTAAATGAAAGACACACAAAGTAAATGCTTACACAAAACATTTATCACACATTTTACATCATGCAACGCCGACGTTTTACCATTTCTTGTTCTTTGATAATTATCAACATTATCGGAAACATTTTATAAACAAAACATAAAAGGAAAATAAATTATGGTACATTACTAGCATTTCGCATAAAGTCCCGCATTTGAAAAAAGTCCCGCATTTGAACCAGTTTTTATTACTGACAATTTCTCGTAGTTCATAATCTTTCTTTTGTTACGGCCGCTAAAACAACAAATTTGAATACCCGACACTTTTATTACCTTACCTGACGCGGTGTGTATGTTGGTGATCTATGATGTTTTTTATGTGACACACGCCGACACACGCCGCTAGATTGCGGCATATATCACTCGGCGGCACGTGGCAGATACTCAAAGACATTCAAATCTCATTGAGCAAACGAGTCTACCGACATTTACTTTTGTTCTAAGATATCCTAATGCTTGAATGAAGAATAGAATAATAACCTTAATAAATTACTATTAATTTGATCTTTCAATAAAAATAATCGTGTACACGTAATTATGATATGATTTTTAAGTAAGCGACGTCATGAGGAGAATTGCATAAACCAAGGTGGAATTCCTATGATTTTATGTGACGAATGTATAAGTTGTATTTAAAATGGTAGTAACCCCATACAGTCACGACGCATTATGCGCATGAGACGTTCAAGCGCAGACACCACGTAATTCATTCTTCCCGCCCTTCCTGACCTTTATTTATATTTTTAAAAAGGTAGAGACGATGACCGGCTAGCTGTTAAGTGCCGGTCCCACTGAATTGTAGGGATGTCAACGAATGCCGAAATTCGTATTCGAATATTCGCATAGGATATTCGAATATATTCGAATATTCGAATGATATACACATCTATGCCCAATAGACCCATTACAATGACTTTCTTGGCTCAAATTGTAGGACTTTCACACCTTAAAAACATTTATTGAAAGCGAGCAATGCTTTCTCCTCAACTTGAATCAACAAAGTGTCACTTGAATCAACAAGGAGTCATTTGAATACACAAAGTGTCAAACTGTTAATTGAGCGATCTCAATTTGCAAGTGTGTCAAAATGTTGACCATCTTGAATTACTCAACAGACAAGCAGGATTACTGGTCATATTATTTTTCGACCTTTGGCCTTAAATTTGAGTCCTCCTTTAAACTGATACATGACAATGTTGCAGGTTAGGAAATTATGCGAATATTCGAATCCAGAAATCGCATTCGAATATTCGTATGAAATGCGAATATTCGAACATTCGAATATTCGTTGACATCCCTACTGAATTGTAAGGAATCGTACGATTGTCTAATTATAAGTTTATTGATAAGACTGCGTATGCAAAATATGTATTTTCTTTTCCAACGTGATTCTGCCTTCTTAATTTGCACATCGGTGACAAAGAAATGATTCCCAAATTAATATTAAGAAAATCGTAGAGCAATCTTAAGTGCAGTAGGACCGGGACTTTACGCGGCTGCATTAAAATATTAACAGAGAGAGAGAGAGAGAGAGAGAGAGAGAGAGAGAGAGAGAGAGAGATGTGGTTCGGAAAACACGGCATATGATTAACATGAACAAGTATATCGTAATGTTTTCCTATGAAAAAATGATGAGCGCTCATATACCCAAAATTTGCGGTTTCAAAATTTGCGGTTTTGCTTCTTTGTCGATACGTGTAATTGTTAACTGAACTTCTGTATATAATGATGATTGTTTTAATAATTACATGTACCTTTATTAGGCCGTATATTATTTGCGCGAAAATCATACCATGACGTTGTTTGAATTGCGCGTGAAATCGAGGTATCAAATGCGCGAATGGCCTTTAGGGTAGTTAGCCGGTAATCACTCAGGCAACCTATGTTCACACGGGCTTTGGACAGGTACGACCGTTATGCCAGTCATATTTAATTTTTTAACATGCTTTTATAGGTTTTAGACGTTTTTAAAGTGTTTTAATTTGTATTTTATCCAAGAACATCATGGACTTTAAAATTCCTGACACTAATAGAGGAAAGAAAAGCTTGTTACACAATGGTTATAAAAACGGAGAATTCAACGCTGGCTAACGTAAGAACTGTGGTTGAATCTCGCTATCATAAGTTCTTTGGTCTTGATAGACGAGATACAACCATAGCATGGTTATACCATAAAATACCTGTAAAAGCAATTAATTTCCGCGCAATTTAAACGCGCATTTGATAGTCTTTTTTTCGCGCATTCGTAAAAAAAATCTGCGCATTTGATATATCGATTCGCGCATTCGTAAAACGCCGCTTTATTATTGTGCGTAACCCACAGAATAAAGTACGGATTAAATCGGGTCCCTCGGGGCTTGTGTTTTATTGGTTAACCGTGTTGATTGCACATGATTTGTTTTAGTTGATTAACATTAATATTTGCAAATGTGTACAAATGAATGTACTTGAACATCTTTTTATTCGCCGGAATGGAAAATGATGTAAGTGATTTGTACAAGAGAGAGAGAGAGAGAGAGAGAGAGAGAGAGAGAGAGAGTTTATTTTCGATTTGCAAAACCTAGTCGTCACATTGGCAGATGCATGTCATGAGATAATCTCTAATTTGCGAGTAACGGCGCTCACGCTGAATACTTTCGTTCAGACCACACGTGCATGCCGCCAATAAGAATATTATTTCGTGTATTCTTACGCAACATATCAAAACAAGTTTGTGATCGCGCAAGTAATGAAAAATATGATAAAAAAGGATGTTTTATCCTTCATGTCACATGTGAACAATGAAACAATGAAAATTAAATTATTATTTTCCCGAGATTTAAATTTTATATAATAACGGGTAAAACGGCATGTATTCCTTATTACTTTGATACTCGGATCTGAAATAACTGCCATTGGATTCAAACTTTGGTAAAGCGCTAAAGGCCTCATGTGTGTGAATGTAGAAAGTGTGTTATTTTTTGTCTAGATTTTTAAAACAGCATATAAGATCATTTCGTAATAAAACAAAACTACATAATTTATGGTCAAAATGAACATGACACGAATGGCCATGTTATTACGTTATCCAGTGATCTGACTTTATCGGACTTGTACGAGATGACGTCACAGATACTAAGCCACGCCCACACCGGTAAGACAGCGGAAAAAACCGGAAACAACCGATAATTTGGTTCCGTACTGCAATATGTAAAAAAGTCATTAATTTGTATACCCGCATATGAAATTTTGTTTTTTGGACATGGATGGATATATTAATATGATTTATTTTGAATTTTAATCGAAATAGTACGTGGAATATCGTCTTTAAGGGCATGGTATATTATATATATATTTTTTATAATATATAAGGCTTCAGTGGATATTTTTTCTACAGTATACTATGGTTTGAACTCTCTTTGTTTCAGCCTTTTGTTACTTCCGTAGTGGTTTCAACACACTATCATCTGTCAATCTATGCGAAGAAACACCGTTCCGTAATAAGCACTTAATAAACTAAAAAAGAAATGCTATTCTACTGAAGTAAGAACAACGCACAGCAAATAGTGACCCCATATGACAGATATCATATATGCAACCAATGGTCTTGAAAACAACAAACGATAATAATAAAGAAGTAGCAGCTGTGATATCAGAAATAATCTTGATATTGTTGCTTTAGATGTTTTGAATTGTCTGCTGACGAATTTCAAATGGTTTTATGCTTTTTCCAGAACATGCTTAGACCATCCATCTAAGGTATTAATTTCAGTGATAAGCTTTCTTTAGAGACAGAAACAGGCCGTCTTTTTGTCACAGCCCTGGGTTTGATTCCGTGCCTCTCCGGTCTTTTGAATGAGACAATTTTATAATGACATAATACCCAAACGCACTGTGAACTTTCTCCACCAATCTCCCTCAATTTTGAGGTACTCGAAATCCCACTGATTTTCATTTTATCCCAGCAACTCTTGCAGTTAAATTAGCTCCGGTGTAAACCTACTTATCGGATAGGTAGTATTACAGCCGCTCTGCTGCTTTTAAAATCACTCTAACTATCATGTAGTTGCATATAAACAAAACCGATTGCGGTTTTATGATATATGAGCAATTAATCAAAACAATCTTGCAGAGAAGTGTAGAGCAGGAGATACGTCAAATATTTCTGAGGATGGAGAAAGTTGACTTCTGTAAGAAGGTGTGCACCATTTGTCGACTAAATCCGATCAGAAACCACAAGATTTTGCACTATAAGCCCTAAGAACTGTGTTGTTGTAACAGGTTTGTTTGTTCGGGTTTAACGTCACTTTCAACATTATCTGTCATATCACGACGGTGTCTTGTTAAGACAGGAATCACAATGCTCAATGCGACCAGTCCTGGTCTACCTCGAAAATCCGAGTGCCAAGCGAGGAAACAGGTTGTGACAACCTTCTTGGTTGCCATATTGAATAATGTGTTGCCAAATGATAACAAAGTTTATTCCGCTGGGTTCATTTGTTGCACATTCTTCTTCTACACCACTTAAAAAGTTAGAGACAATGTAAAATTATGAAATTCGGTTGAAATTTCAACTTTTTAAATTTTGGCGGCCATCTTGGATGCTATTACAATTATTATTATTATTATTATTATTATTATTATTATTATTACCCATAGGGTGCAACTTTTTTCAGGAAACGATGAATATATGACATTTGTGGAGAATATCTGAGACTGATAATGCACTACATTGCACTATAAGGGCCAAGTGCTGTATGATTGTAACTGATGACAGCCCTCTTGGATGCCATATTGAATTATTTTAATTACCCAAGGGTAACAAGGTGGAATCCACTGGGTTCATTTGTTGCATATTCTTCTTCTACACCATTTATCAAGTAAGAAAGTATGTAAGATTATGAAATTTGATTGAAAATTTAACTTTTCTTTAATTTTGGCAGCCATCTTGGATGCCATTGCTATTTTACAATCACATAATACCCACTAGAGTGCAACTGTTCCACAATTTGATACATATGTAACATTTATGGACTTAATCTGATCAGAAAACATATGATTTTGCACTATTACTGCTTAGATCTGTAAGGTTTAACAGATCACAACCCTCTTGGACGCCATCTTGAATTATGGGAGTTGCCCAAGGGTGACAAGGTGGCATCAAGTGGATTCTTGTTTCTGAAGGTGTTGGCTATCATAATCAGTCAAAACATTTTCTATACACCGCAAATCCAGGTCCACCAAAAATATGCTGTTTCTCTGCCGGACTATAAGCAATATTTATAGCTATAGCCTTGTCGACCTGTCAACCTTGCCAAACTTTCGACCTGACGGTCTTTGTTTTTGCATTACTACCTAGTTTATATAATTAACATATTGATAGATTGACGGGTCGACAAGGTCGACTGGTCGACAGGGTCGACAGGTCGACAGCTGTAAATATTATGTCATATATTGCCGCAACAATACGTTACTTAAGATGACGACAAACGTGCATGATGTCGCGGGAAAACATGTTACCTAATAGTGTGGAATCTCAATCTGTTAACCCTGTCGACCTGTCAACCCTGTCGACCCTGTCGACCTGACAACCCTGTCGACCTGTCAACCCTGTCGACCTGTCAACTCTGTCGGCCCTGTTAACCTTGTCGATCTATCGACCATGTCACCTGTCAAGCCTGTCAACCTGCTGACCCTGTCAACCCTGTCAAGCTGTCTACCTGTCAACCCTGTCTACCTGTCAACCCTGTCATCCTGTCGACCCTTTCGAACCTGTTAACCCGTTCAACCTGTCGATCTGTCAACCCTGTCTACCTGTCTACCCTGTCGACTTATCAACCTGTTAAAGTAGTTCGCCGTAGTAAATATATGATTGCACATATTATGTTTGGGTTTCTGCTTATCTTCCGTATAATTATGCGCATTTATAATATAATTTATTAGTAAATTAACCATGCACATTAATATACTATAAGACTTAAGTATAGCGATTTTTTTATCCATTATGACTTTCAAAATAAATAAAATAAATAAAAACTGTCGATACGCTTTTAAAATGTCAAGTGATGGTCAAATTCTTGTATCGAGACGAGTTTGTGTGTTTTTCTTACGTCCACCAGTTGCTACGTTACGTTTAAAAAATCGTGCAAATCACGTGCCCAGCATTCCACATGCATCACATGTTATCAAGTTTTGCCTTGTTTTTATTCAGTTTTACGTCCCTTTCAAGCTTTTTCACTCATATCGAGACGAATCAATCGGTAGGTGGGGCGAAAACCGGAGTACCCGGGGAAAAAACACCTGACACACCCGCAAGCAGAACTTGGCTTGTCCCACATGTGACTCGTGCCCCGAGCGAGGCGCGAACCCACAGCGGTGAGATGATCGAATGATTTTGCCTTGTTTACTTGGTTAAAATGTCATAAAGAATAAACCGGAATGACATTTGAAAAATTACATCAGGGGACGCCGTTATGGCCTGACGTTAAACCAACATAACACGAAGATCAATATGCTAGGGCCAGACATGAAGAATAAGAAAGGCAGTTGAATCTTTTAAGCTTGCGAGAGTACGAAAAATCTCATAGAGCCCTGTTCCATCAGCCGACAGCGTCAAAAACCGACATCATGACGCCAGACAACGTAAGGCTACCATGATATAGGGCAATGACAATTTGACGTCATAGTGACGTAATCGATTTCTAGGCAACCTACGAATTTCAGGCTTGATAATTAACGGCATGGAAAGAGAAATTTGTATCAAAACAGCTGACTGGAAACAACCTGCGTGGTGCGAATACCGTTAAAATTGCCGATAGGTTTCCGGTCCTGTAAACGTTAAACGTAAACGTGAAAGCCTAGACATGAACATATCAAACCGTCTGGGCCTACTAAGCGAAATGTTCCTCGTACAAAAAAAGAAGTCCCACGTCTTTTCAGCAAACATGTATTGGATCATTTCAGGAGAAAGGCAACGGAACAACACGACGTCAGTTACGTCATACACCGGGGCCGTCACCTGATTTCAGAATGTAACCAAACCTCTACGATCATGGTACAGTTCTCTTTTTGAGCTAAAGAAGGTGATACCCAGATAGCATGACAACGTTGGCCCAACGTAGGATTTCGGTAGTGTGCTACGTTGGCCCAACGTCATTTTGCTCATAGGGCCTCCGTTGGGCCAACGTGTTGGGCCAACAATGGGCCAACGTAGGTCAAAGTGTGCTGATAACGTCGATTCAACGTTGAATCAACGTTGGGCCAACGTTTTATTTAAGTTGGCTTAATGTTAGTTAGCCTATCAAATGCCAACCTTACTACCTGTGCCTTAGTGCACTAAATGTTGAAGTATGCTAGTAGTAAACTGAAAAAGACAAAACAACTGCACATGTTTCGGTATCTTTATTAGAAATACATGTATCAAACAAACATACATGTATATTCAAGTAGATCTGTTCCTTTATCAGGCTGCACGGATGAGTCGGTTGTTCTCCTTTGTAGCCGTCATCATTGTTAAGGCTTTTCCTTTTCCGATTGTGCGGTGACAGCGCATAGATGTACAGGCCGATCTGTTTGTTTGTTAAGCCTGATCTGTTTCCTTTTGAGTCTGTGTGGGTGAGCTTACATGAACGCGCTGACTCGTCTGTTCATTCGCTGGTCTAGTGAATTCGCAGGATTGTCTTTTCCTACTATACACTGTGCAGGACGATTCTTCCTTGAAAGTCTGCGTAGTTGTGCAGAAGGATCCATTCCTTTGTTTGACTGTTCGACTGTGCAAGCCGATCTGCTCCGTTGTTAGAGGTTTCCATTTCTTTGTTAGAATGTGTACATGCTGATCTGGTTTGGGATGCGCAAACTGATCTTTTCTCTTTTAGTAGCAGTATCATCACAGCAAAACTTAGATAAATCTGAAAATAAATCAATAAATAAACTGCATAATCTATTTTTCAATTACATATTTATCTAATTTTCAAAACATGATAATAATTATGATAATAATAAAACATGGTTTAACAACAGCAAAAATGAACATTACCAGAAAAAAATAGAATAAAATGGAGAGAGAAAATAATTTACCTTTTCTTACTTCTGCAACATTTTCTTTGTCTCTTCAAACGGCAATGAGTATCTGTTGCTAATCTAGCCGCTATGCGAGAAAACTTGTTTTGGGAATTCCCGACCAGGTCTGACACAGACTGGCCTATACACACTCAAAAACGCTACAGACTTGACATATTGGTTATAAGCAGAAGAGGAATAGTGCTATCCATGTAGCGACAACAGAGATGCTGATCAGCTGTGCTGTTACTTCACAGCTGATCTACGCCTTTGTTTTCGCATGAAAAAAAGTCCGGTTATCTCATGACGTGGCTCAATTATCCATAGATAATTGTTGCCACATATTCTGTTCTTCTGGGTACCATGTATCAGATTAATTTGTGGTGAAAGCAGTAGGTGACCTGTCTGTTTTATGATAACACATTAATTTGATTATACCTAATGTGTTTCTTATCTAAGCATGTGCATCAAAAAGCTAGAAAAAAAATGGAAAACTATTATTTTTTTTTATCACTGCAAACAAAATTATAGGAAAATTAAATCTACTTTTTATTGCACCAAAAAATTAGTTATACGTATTATTTAAGAAAAAAAAGAGTTTCACACCAGGAATACATTACGTGTGCGATCAGCATGTGCATCTACACAGTCAATCAATGCAGGTCAATTACTGTTTGATCCTATGCATGAGAAAACCAACAATCTGGTTCTCTGACCAGGTCCAACACAAACCAGACAATAGAGCCGAAGAAGATAGAAATTTCAGATTTAGAAAGAATAGGCAAATGTACTTTCTCTGGAGTGAAAACAAAGGCGCTTATCACCTGTGCAGTAACTGCACAGCTGCGCCTTTATGTTCGCGTCTTTGTTTTGCATATACAGAATGTTGGTGCTCTGATGCATCGGCTCACCTAGTGTAAAAGGTGATGTCGTGAAAAAAGTTTGCCTTTTGCGAATTTCACCGTATGACAAGAAACAGGACATTACATAGGTCCTTGAACACGCAGTCCAATCAATAACTGAGCGACGGAACGGAGGGGTTGATTTAAAGCGTACTTCCGGATAGGTGGGATGAATAAATTGTGTAAACAAACCATGGATAAATGAATCTGCCGGGTAAGATCATTGTTACTCATTTCTCTGTAGATACTTGTTGTAATATGTGTATGCGCAGTATAAAGTGCATCTCATAAGCTTTAAACTGATATGAAAATGACCTTGCAACACTTCGTAGAACGGCATGATAGATGCGCCAAAATTTTATTCGAAGCTTTGTGCCTTACCTGTTCTGTCATGCGACATCATGAAATGACAAGTTTCGAGCAATTCCATCTAACATGTACAAATTTTGAAGATGTCTGACCTTCACAGTAGCCGAATCATGATCTATACTATCCTAAATTAAGATGGGATGCCACATGGCTGATTTTTTTCAGGTATACGTAGTTTCTTCGTAGGTGGCATTTGTAATAGGTACCTTTCTTCCGGAGGGGATGGATATTGAAATCTTCAGTAAAGCTGTTTAAAGCATACAAAATACGTTTAACGTTTGTGCTATTGTAATGCACAATGCCTATACGAAGGTTACATACATTGCTGACTAAAATGAAAAATGAAAATTTAAACATGTTTAAAACCTTCGCGACCAGTTCGCGACCAGTTCGAGACTAGATTGCGACACTTGAAAATTCTCACGACACTCGTGCGACACTCGCACGAATGTCGTGCGAATGTCCGCGACAAAATTCGCAAAACAGTCGCGAGAAATTCGCATGCCTGTGAGATACTAGCTTAAGACCCCTACCTCACTGGTATGCAACAACTGGAGACTAGTTCGCGAATAGTTCTCGACTATTTCGCGACAATGATTAACGATAAGACAAACACAGCTTTAACGTTGCATTCTCATTGAATGGACATTTATGCGACAAATTCGCGAATTTCGGTCCAATTTTGAAAATATACCTCGCGACTGTCGCACGACAGTCGCGAGACATTCGGGAGAGTCTCTCACGACTTTCCCGCGAATGTGGCTTATTTTCATTTTCATTATTACGAAAGTCGCGCGACAGTCTTGCGAAATATTTTGACGAAAACATTTGCATAAATCTTTTAAACCTGTTTGAAAACTTTGCGACCAGTTCGCGACTAGTTCGCGACACATGAAAATTTTCAAGATACTTGTGCGACACTCGCACGAATGTCGTGCGAAAGCCCGCGACAAAATTGGCAAACAGTCGCTCGAAATTCGCATGCCAGTGAGATTCTAGCTTAATTGAATTTTATTTCATTTTGTCGATTTCACCTACTTTGATGGCCCATGCCGAAAATATAAGGGCATAATTTAATGATTTATGGTTATAACTTCAAACGCCTGTGCGAAAACTTGCCAATGCAATTGACATGTAAAAATTGAAAATTTCACCAGGAAAAATTGATATTTTAATACTTTCCTCAAAACATAGATCGTCTCTGGTGCTGTTCTAACGAGTACCAAAAATCTATGTTTTCGACAAAACATTAGAAAAATAGGTTAACCCCTTGCATACCCCATTTTTACTATACACAAGCGAGAAACAATGTGTATTCATATTACGGACATGCTTTCCTGATGAATTATGTATATTTATGGCATTGGTATAAAAGAACACACATTGCTGAACTTAAAACAGACTATTACAGCTCAAAATACACATTTACCTATTTTTGCAGTAATTTGTTCCGCACTAGTCATTTGTATCTACCGGGGAAAACGAGGCCTACGTGCCAGGATTTAACTTCTGATGTGCCGGGGATGTGCCGTGGGCTTACTTTAGTGCACGTACATGCAAATTACTAAGCCTCTCTCGAATATATTGTTTGTCATAAGAACAACTTTCAGATGTTGATTCTCATTATTGTCATCGTTCAGGTCCGGGCTTTGGGATATAACCACAAATTTGACCCACATTGCCTGGATTTTATGTGGATTTTAAAACTTTAAAAGTGTATACAGACTCTATTGTCTGAACGTTTTGCTCAATGACAGAAATCTTCATGTACATCCTTTTAAGTGATTGACGTAAATTGTCACGTGATCGATCTCAAAGCAACAGTCAAGCCATCAGGAAAACATGTCTATAAATTGTATACCCCATTGAACCCCAATTTTATACAGTAAAATTGGGGACTACAGTGGCATACCTATTTTTCTTACATTTGATCCAAAACATAGGTTGTGGGTACTCGTAAATTGGGGATTACGGGGTTGTACCTATTTTTCTTCAATATTTGATCCCAAACATACATTGTGGGTACTCCTTAAAACCGCCTCGGCGAGGCGGTTGTACGTGTACCGACAATCAGTGTTTTAGCAAATATATTATAAATAGTTTTTTCTACAATTTTTTTCTTCAATTTTTACACCGGAAAAAAATTATCTGTATATTGCATGGGCAAGTTTTGGTAATGATATGCTCTGAGCCTTTGCATGTGAAAACCAACAATTTTGTTTCCGATCATGTCCGATAAAAACCGACCTTTACAGTCACACAATCAGCCTAGAGGTTTAAATATCGGATTTAACAAAATTGTAGATTTGCCCATTGATTGTAGATTTGCCCCCTCCCCCCCACCCGCCCCGGCCAAAAATAATATAATAAAATTTAAACGAACGAAGATGCCACATTTCTGAAATATGACAAATTGCTACAAGATCTTCTCATCCATTATTTCCCGTCGCTGTTTCGTAATTACCCGAACCTCTCACGGTAGTAGAACGAGATACCGAAGCGGAGCGGAGTGAAATTTACTTTCCTGATCTAAGTTCAAATGATTTTATCAGAACCTTTGTTGTTGTTTTTACAATGAGAAAGGATAATCCTTAGTTAGTGTTTATGCGTTTCACATTGAATTTAACATGCATCTGGGGAGTGGGGTGCCTTATATTTAGAGCTCAGGGGTCAGGATCGAGAAAATACCTACCTTCGCCGTGCTGTGCCCATACACAAGACACTTTAATCTCCTCCATGGAACTGTGTAGCATCAAGGAATCAGTGGTTTCGTCCCGACATGACTGAAAAACCTGTTGACTTGGACGAAAACCCATAGCCACATCAAAATAACATTCATGAAACAAGAATGCCCCTCCGTAAAAGTATACGTATACTCAACCCCTCCATCGTAGGAGACGACGTAATTGATTTATATCAACATATTTTCAAAAGTGTGGGACTTTAAACAAAAATAGTAATTTAAAGTATACAATAATACGTAGTCCAAATAGCACTTACCTCTTCACAAGTGATTGCAAAATACCGGAAAACAATCTGGCCAAAATAATGACGTAGTCTGATTTCAAACCCACAATTTTCACGGGCTGATTTATACTGGCGCATATTTGCGTGCTGCATGAGACATGACTGCGACATATTTTTTATACCAGAACGTGCAGTGTGATATAACCGTTTGTATGCGCTATATCGTTTGGATCAAAAATAGCAGAGAATGGGTTTAAAAACGACATTTTTGTCGTAAAAATGCAAGTACCGTCTCTAAAATGGGTGTATTCTTTTCCCACCCGCTCATTATCGAACTATAGATTGGACTGCGTGTTGAAATGTTAGATTTAGGATGAGACGGGTTTAACATTTATGCAGCGATAAGAAAAGCGCTGATCATCTACGGGCTGACTGTGCAGCTGCTCTGTACCTTTGATTCTGCATGAGCAAAATGTGTGTTTTCTGGTTGTACACCACATTTTAATGGAATGTTGGTTTGAAGTAAGCCGACAAGTAAAACGGCTTAATTACATGTATGCAGAACAAAAATTGGTCAAATTTGGGAATACGTTAGATTGAAACTGGAATGCCCTGGTCTACCTGCAACTTATGCCTGATCAGGTTATGTAACAACTTACACCTGATCAGATAAGGTTAAGGTTTTTCTATAGTTGTTTTGACCATTTAAGAGTTTGAATTGTCACTTTTTCGGGTTTGATGTGCTAACGTTGGCCCAACGTTGGGCCAACATTATACACATGTATAAACATTTTAGGAAACCTACGACGTTGGGCCAACGTTGGGCCAACGTTACACATATGTATGTACATTTGAGAAAACTTACGATGTTGGGAAAACGTTTTCCCATCACTATGCCAACTTAAGTATTATTTGACTGTCTAAATTAAATTAATAAGATTTTGTGTCACAAATGGGTCAATATAGATCCAACGTAGGCCCAACGTTACACTGCCAACGGCTAACCATTTACCAACGATGCGATTCAATGCCAACGTTGGGCCAACGTTGTCATGCTATCTTGGTAAATGACTTTTTTGGGAATAAACTTTTAACGTTTCAGATGCCGAGAAACAATGTGAATTTTGAGGTGACACCCTTGTAAACTTGTGACACACCTTGACGCAACGTAATTGCATTAGGGAAACATGGCTTTCCGGCTAAAAGTGTACATTGTGGTTCCTTTAGGTTTCAATATTAATGGGTCAAAGAGTTTCTTTCAGTTCATTTTCATATCATTTTACAATTTTTAAATTAATTGAAAATTGCTAAACTTAAGTCTCATAGTATACATTAGAACACCGAACCATTTTAGTCTTATAATGGACTTATAATTCCAACTTTGTCTCGTAACAGTGCATCTGTCTACATTAATTTGAATTCTTATAGACAGCAGAAGGAAAATAAAGCATAACGGGTCTTCATGAGGCAGCCATATTGCAAAGTTCCAAAGCATAGAGCCCACTTCTTGCAATTAATAGAAGCTATAACTGGTTTGCTATAGGCAGGCTGTTAAGGCGGAACTTTATAATATTCCCCCGTCGTTCAAAATTATTCTTTTGGAAGAAAATATCGCCGTCTTGACTGAAAGAAGGACATGTCGATTTTCAACTTGGGCTCGGAACATTAGAAATTCAAACGTCAAATTTCAACACACAACTAGAAAATTAAACACAACCGTGTGGTGTTCTGTTAAACGACAAAGCGTCCGTGTTAATGAAAATTCCCTAGTTGCGATCTGTTTCTTTCTAGAATAGCGTGTTTTAGAATGTCATGTTGTGCATCCCTTACTTTCAACACTTTTGCAAGACTTAAAAATGACCAAACATTGGTATTCAAGCTTCCAGTGGTGTCCTCTGCCGGAGGGTATAATTAAATGTTTTGCTTCTCTCCGACCACCTACTACCATTTGTCTGATGGCTGGCACCCTTTCATATATGTTTCCAAAGTTGACCTTGCCTTAAAATAATTAAAAGTCATTTCATGGTAATCATTTATGATGGGCTGGAGTCCCCAATGCTACAAACAAAGTTTCGTGGAAATCGGCTCAACGGTTCTAGAGAAGATTTCAGAAGTATTTTTTGTCATATATGAGCGTTGCGGTCATTTTGGTCATGTGACCAAGATATCGCGAATAAAATTTCAATGTCACTACCAAAGGAGGCTCCACAACTCGAACGACAAGCGGTTTCCGAGAACAAGACCTTCAAAATTGTGGACGATGGTCGATTACGGACGGGCGCCGGATCATGCCTCTACTAAAAGCTCACGTTCACTTTGATTCGGCTTATAAATCTGTGAAACTTGAAATAAAGAAAACGGCAATCCGAATTCGTGTCAAAAGCCTTTGCGTATAGGGTCTACACTACAAAAATTCGCTTTTCGTTTTGCATGGGATGCGTAGTTTGCTACTAAAGCTGTTTAGAAGCAGTGCATTAATAATTTCTCTCAAATATACATAAAATTGATAAACAGTTCTTTCCACATGCCAACAATTCATTAGAACAATATCAAATTTATTTATTGCCATTAGCAAATTCCAGACCAGCATAAACGGCTACTTTTAAAATCCTAATACTTGTTTTAAGAGTATGTACACACATCCTTAATGTAGTATATACAACAAAATACGGAAACCAGCCAGTATGACCTATCTATTCAAAGATGGAGTCCAAAACAATAGCTTTGAAGACAAATTCAGCCCAGGAAGCCTTTATACGGAATTCGACAGTGTGAAATGCTTGATGTGCTATTTACAATGCAGCGTCTGTTGCCGTCTGTAGCCAGCTGCATATCCCATGCAAAACGAAAAACAATAATGCAAAGCTCACATACCCCGGGCGATAGCCATCAGAGGTCATACCACTTTGAGACACAAAGCAGATTACAGAAAAATGTATACATCTAGTCATCAAATGAATACCCATGTACGCTTCTACAAAGATAATAGGAACATGTGTAAATTGTTTACAATGTAAGAACAATTATAAAAACAAAGTTCCGAGACCTGAGCTGTGTTATAGGAAAACCTGCTTGTTGCATATGTGAAAACAAAGACTTAGATAAACAGCAAATTTACCACCGGCACAGAAAATGAACTGCTGATCAAAGGTTGTGTTTTCCTTATGCAGATAGAACAATCCCTCAACATTCTAAATCAGAAACTGCAAGTGTGTAATCATTTTGTGCTATATAGTCACATCTATCTCCATCTTCTTTGGAGATCCCAAAGAAAGCTTTTCTTCTGACATAGCTCACATGATGTTACATCCAACAAAATACGTTTGGAGATAAAATACATTCATAAATAATAATATTTTACAATGAAAGGCTTTGGGTTGAGTGACAGATGGAAAAACTACACGGTGGAAAAAGAATGGAAAAACAAATACTCGTCATCTGATTTTCTCTTACACAATACACTTAGACAAAGTCTAAATTTGAAGAAGCTGGCTCAAATAGGATATGAGAGATCTGTGACAGAAATTTCAATCAGAGAGAAAGAAAAATGGACTTATAAAGGAATTAATAAGAAGGAGATGGCTTATTATTTCTAACACAATACAACTTATCATCCCTAATGTTTTTGCTAAATCACCTTCCTAAGTAGAGCAGTTGCTGAGAAATATTTAACAGAAAATTTCCATATTCATTATGCAGGAGTGACAGATGAAAAAACTACAAAGAGGAAAAAATAAAAACAAACTGGCCATCTTATTTTCTCTTACACATAACACTTACACACAGACTAGCTGTATACAAAATTTGAAGAAGCTGGCTCAAAAAGTAGCTGAGAAATCTGTGACAGAAATTTTCAATCAGAGAAAAAGAAAAATGGACTAATTATTCCTAAGTCAAGCAGTTCCTGAGAATTTTTATACAGAAATTTCCATATTGATTATACTGAAGTCACAGATGGTAAAACTACAAATGGAGAAAAGAATTGAAAAACAAAAACTGGCCATCTGATTTTCTGTTCCTAAATAAACTTGGACACTGTCTAGATGTATACAAAAAATGAAGAAGCTGGCACAAATATGAGCTGAGAAATCTGAGACAGAAATTTCAATCAGAAAGAAAAATGGACTTATAAAGGGACTGATAAGCAGGACATGGCTAATTATTTCTTATACAATACAGCTTTTCATTCCTAATATTTGTACTAAATTTCACCTTCCTTAGTCAAGCAGTTCCTGAGAAATCTGTGACAGAAATACCCATATTCCTTATACAGGAGTGACAGATGGAAAATCTACAAAATGCCGGAAAAGAATGGAAAAACAAATACTGGTCATTTGATTTTCTCTTACATAATACACTTGAACACTGTCTAGATGTATAAACAATTTGAAGAAGCTGACAGAAATAGCAGAAATAGGAGCTGAGAAATCTGTGACAGGTATTTCAAGCAGAGAGTAACAATAAAATGGACAAATAAAGGGATTGATAATCAGGAGATGGCTGATTCTTTCTTTCACAATACAACTTACCATACCCAACGTTTTTATCATCGTATGTCAGTCAGTTCCGTAGAAATCTTTGACAGAAAAAAAGTTTACACACACGCATTACACACACACACACACACACACACACACACACACACACACACACACACACATCTTTACAGAGAATACAACAACTATATACCCCCTATATACTTCGGGGGTATAAAAACTCCATAGAGAAGTACCATTAACCAAATTGGACACGGATTCGGGATACGGTTTTAATGTAGTTTTGCAGACAGTTTATCTGATTTACCTATAAATGTATGTAACAAATTTTCTATAAAAAGGTACAAGTAGGCAATGATCAGGAAAAGGCACAATCAGAAAGAAATCATAAAACCGAGGTGAGAAAACTATATTGACAATAACCGTTTTCGTTCTAATTAGCCCACATACTCTAATAAGCGCACACCCTAGGCGTTTCCGAAAATCATTTGCATAAGCGCACACTGCTGGACGTTCAAACTGTCATTTAATACCAATTTTACACATAAGCATCGTATACGCCGCATTAAAATGCAACCTTAGAAAATCAAACACTATTTTGCAACGACTGGTATACTTAAATGGCTTCATTATTATTTTTGACATAGTAATTTCAGCATTTTATTTCTTGTTTTCGTTCCTAGCGCTTGCTTATTATAACGATATTTTGCTACCATAGCTATTATATAAAGTTATTATATAAAGCTCAGCGTACCATGCGCTAATTAGAACGAATATGGTAAGTACTTATACTTAGAAAACATATCGTAAGCCAAGTGAGCAGATATGTCCTTAGATTTATAGTAAGTCCATAAATTAATAGTTTTACTCTACCTCTGCCATATTATAGGTTGATCGATAGGGTTCAAACATCAAGTAATACTAATACTTAACCGTTTTTGTCGATAAAACGGACCCATTGACCTTTACCTTCTGGTTAACTGTAAGGTTGGAGCATAATTATTTCTACCCCTATCGACCTATCACAAAGACTAAATTCTTTTCTCTGCTACAAAATGTATCGATAAAAAAGACTTACTCCTTTTTTGGCAACAGCTCTTGTATCATAAGAGACTTCTTGGCTGTCTGAAAAAAGCATTCACTCGATGTTTAATATATGAGCCGTGGAAAAACCAACAGTATGGTTTCCGAACAGGTCCGACACAAAACGACTTGTACAGCTACAGACGCAGGCTAGAAGCTTGAAATTTTGGAGTTAAGTAGAGGAGGAATTGTACTTTCCGAGTAGCGAAAACAAAGGCGCTGATCAGCTTCGCGGTTGCCTATGCAGAATGTTGGTTTTCCCATGGGGCGGCTCATATCTATAGTATTATGTTATATCAAATTAATCCCACATTACAACTAATATGGTATTTTTTTTTCAATTTTGCAGTTCAAAAAATGATCATTAAAACCATTGAAAAAAACAACAATTATATCAAAAACAACACGTTGATCTTAGCATGGAAATCGGCCAGGAATCGATGCAATTATTAAAATCTCTGCCCAATTATAGACTTCAAGCGGGAAAGAAAATAAATCACAAAACTTGAAAAAGTGTTCCTTTATCGATAACAAACCTGAAGAGCAAGGTGACAAGCTCCGTTCCCAAATAAGTAGCCCAAAGATCAACAATCGCTTATCTGAGAACCGACAAGCTAAACTACAAGTGTTATCAAAACATGCTCCTATCTCTATGGGAGGTCTCAGACGATCAAAGGCAGCTAACTCCACAACTTTAGGTCTAGTTTGTTCGAAATTAATAGCAATCAGAGTTATCATGATTAACCGTGTCTATCAAGAATGAAACCGATCCCATAAAAATATAACGGTGCCAGTGTTGCCAAATAATATGTTAATAGGTTTTTCCAAACGCGCCAAATGATATATATTCGGTGTCCTAGTTACTATAAAAACTGAAGACGATCGGATAAGAATGATAGAGTTGCAACATCACTAAATAGCGATTTTCCAAACACTCAAGGACAGCTAACTCTGCAGCCAGTAGTGCGACAATTCCAAATTTGGAACTAGTCCGAGTTATTATGTTTGTCCTTGTTACCTGTAAGAATGAAGTAGAGTCACTGGAAAAAATGGCGCTAGAGTTGCCGCAACAGATTTCCCATAATAAGTCAATGGTGATTTTTCCAAATAACTCCGCAATATGAAAAAGGTGCAAATAAAAATAAAACTGAGATCCTTTAACAGCAGTGAACATATTAATAAGAAAGGGGATGGGCCAAAACGCGGTTTCTGCTACTTAAGCCTCTTCAGTGACCCTATAAGGTTTTTTGCAACATGGAGCCAAAAATTATTACAGTAATTTTGCGTCCTTCAACAGGGTAGTCAATAAACAGACCAGTGTTAACCAAATGGGGCCAAATATAATAAACATAGGTTAGAAAATGAATCTAAAAAGGTACAAGTAGGCAAAGATCAGGAAAAGGCGCAATCAGAAAAAGATTCCCACTCCAAAAGCCGAGATGGGAAAAAACTAAACTAACAATCAGGTACTTATACCATGAAAACATATCGTAAGCCGAATGGGCAGCTATTTTCCCAATAGGTGGCCACTCAGTTACAATAACTTAAATCAATCTAAACTCTAAACCGATGATAATTTTCTTATTTTGCAGAATACCTTCACTGACCTCAAAGGACCAAAAGGAAAATATAATCTGCACTATGGATGATGTACGGGGAGACTTTTTAGGGCCACCACACGGCACAACATCAGCTGCAGTAAAAGCAAATAAAACAAAGAACTGAGATCCTTAAAGAGAAGTGAACATATCAATGAGAAAGGGCATTGGCCATACTGCAGTTTCGGCTACTTAAGCCTCTTCAGTGACCCTATAAGATTTGGCAACATGGAGCCAAAGATTATTACTGTAATTTTGCATCCTTCAACAGGGTAGTTATACAGACTAGTGTAAAGCAAATGGGGCTAAAATAATAAACATAGGCTAGAAAATGAGTCTAAACCGATAATAATGTTCTGATTTCTCAGAATACCCTCGTAGGCAAAGATCAAGAAAAGGCGCAATAAGAAAATGGGAAAAATTTAAATTAACAATAAGGTTTTTAACCATGAAAACATATTGTAAGCCGAATGAGCATCTATTTTCCCAATAGGTGGCCACTCAGTTACCTAAACTTAATTAAAAATAGGAAACATGCATGTACATAAGGCACCAGCAGCACAAAAAAATTAAACACCAAGACATAAAACAAAAAGAACCACCACAGAAGTATCGTCTTGGACAGGTTGGATTTTGCCAACATTCGAAATCGTTCGAGATATCATAGTTGTCCTTGTTACTGCCAAGAATGAAGAATATCATATAAAAATGAAGCCGATTCAGTGGTCATAGCACTCAATAGCAACTTTTAAATCATTCATGGGCAAAAAACTCTGCAGTCAGAGGTCGGATCTGACCGAAATTCTATTTTTGTCGAGATATGATAGATGGCCTTGTAAGAAAGAGGAAGATAACTTGAAAAACAAAGGCGCTACTAACAACACCTCTCCTATTAAATGTCTTTTGGGATTTTTTCAAGACGCTCAAATGCACATAATTTTAAGGTCTGTGTTTGAATCTGGCTGGAATTCAAACACATCCGAGATATTAAACTTTTTATTATCGCCAAAAATTTAGAAGCTTAGGTTAAAAATCAAGCCGCTTAAGCTGCCACTATATGAAGGGATTAGTGCAAGAATATGTCTTAAAAAGGTACAAGTAGGCAAAGATCAGGAAAAGACGCAATCAGAAAAAGATTCCCACTCCAAAAACCGAGGTGGGAAAAAACCAAAGTAACAATCAGGTACTTTATACCATAAAACATATCGTAAGCCGAATGAGCAGCTATTTTCCCAATAGGTGGCCACTCAGTTACCTTAACTTAACTAAAAATATGAAAACATACATAAGGCGCCAACAGCACAAAAAAATTAAACACCAAGACATAAAACAAAAAGAACCACTACAGAAGTATCGACTTGGAACGATCAGTAACACAAAGTTACTGGCGGGCTTAAACCGGTTTTACAGGTACCTAACCTCACCCTCAGCTTCTGCAGTGGTTCATAACATTTAGTTAGTTATTTGGTCCTTGTGTTGAATCTCTAACTAGTCAATGAATCATCAAGAATAAACAAATAAATCATGATAAACATCCTGATGAATCAAAACCCAGGACTCACAGATTGAGTAAGCTGCCCGACGATGGAGATCCCTGGGCGCCGAATAACCTACTAACTCCGGAGCAAAAGAAAAACACCAGTTGGACCCCGGTGGTATACTTAGTATACTTTTATATTGAGTTTTTGAAGTCACTGCGTTCCACACACAAAAGGCTACACTCTGATATATAGTTTGTGATTGCTTTAAATTTTGTTCGTATGAAATTTGTATTTCATTTTTTTTCAAAGGGTGCTAAGTCTAAGAAAATGCCTACATGTAAGTCCACACTTTGCAGAGTGTTTAATGCAAGATCATACCTAAGTCCGAAGAACATGTTACTATCTGCTAGTGTAAAAATAATTTGTTCTGATATTTATTGAGCTCAAAACATCCACATTAGTCAAACGAGCAATTACATCACTGTAATTAATAAGTGATGTATTTCAAAAGTATTCCAGCCAAACCAGGTATGCGAAAAATGGGGTTTTGGACACATTCTTACATTAACATTTTTCAAAACTATTTGAATTTCTTAAATTTCTCCCGTATCTATCAGCGAAATTTTATGACATTTTAGCTTTTTTACTCTATTTGATAAGACCAATAATTTGGCACTTTTTCCAAATGGTTGCCGAACATTTGTCAACATTTAGTTTTTTGCATTTTTCTTGAAACTTACATAAATGGACATAGACATGCACTACCCATTTTCATATGTTCCCTATTATAACTCTTCGATTGTCTGTGTCCATGGTAACCAGAATGATATTCCAACCTGCTTCAAATCCTCTTGCAGGTAGGTAGTCTTCTATCCCAATGATGATTCACGTAAAATATGAGTTCAATTAGCCATCTGGTTTCGAAGATTTTCATGTTCAAAAGTGTGAATCGACAGAAGCACAGACACCGGCTTGACTACAATCCTATAAGCTCACCTTGTGAGACTTCGGCTCAAGTTAGCTAAAAAGTGTCTGGCTAGCATCGGCCAATAACGAAAGCAACGAGTCAGCAAGAGGGTAAGACATGATAAAACGAAGACTTATCATGAAGATAGATCATACAAGTGTAGCATACTTTGTGGTGATTTTGGACGATGACGTAACCACGTGGACGACACTTGGACGCAGATCAGACCAACTGAGACGGTACTGGAAAAGTGGGGCGGCACTGGGATGCCTTCATGACCATAAATGATATTTCAAGTATATAAATATAAATAAAACTGCTGGCGCAGACATGTTTCAACAACATGTAGCCCAAAGGGCAAGGATCGCTCGCCGGAGAGTCAAGAAGTATAGTCACTAGAAAAAAGTAATGTAAATACAGTTTTTTTACATAATATGGGCATGTCAGCAATATTGGTCATGTGACCTTGATTATTTATATACAAGCAGATTTGGTTCCCCCTTCCTATGAATGTTTCATTTAAAATTTGGCTTCAAATGGCAAGACAGTATCAGAGGAGATGATGTTTGAATATCATGACAATATACAATATATATTGCCTCAGGGTGGGGATAGATGAGCCTCTGGGGTACAACTGCATTTCAGAATTATTAACATTTGGTCCTACTGCATTTTCTGCAAAAATGTCCCTTTAATAACATTTTTAACAGTTCTCCCAATTCAAATACATGGGCGACCTTTGTTGACCGTGCCGTAAAATACATGTATGTCAAGGTCATCACAGGGTCATTATTTATAGAAACATTGTACTGCTTTAGTAATTAATGCGTAATTTCAAGTTTGGTGGCAATTAGTCTATCGGTTCTGGAGAAGAAGATTTTTGAAAGGTCTTAACATACATGAGCTCAGTAGGTACAGTGTCCGCTCCGAGATCGGGAGGCAGCGGGTACGATCCCGGGCCGCGACATACCAAAGTCTTTAACAATGGTACTAGTTGCTCCCCGCTTAGCACTCGGATTTATGGGGTAGGGCTAGGACTGGTCGCTCCGGTGTCAGTATAATGTGACTGGAGGTGGTATCAGGTAAAAGTGTCTGAGATCTGATACCACAGTGAGGCAGCACTATAAAAGTGTGGATTGAGCTCCCTGTCACAACCAGACACCGTCGTGATATGACAGATAATGTTGAAAGCGACGTTAAACCCGAACAAACAAACAAACAAACAAACAAACAAACATGAGCATGGCGGCCATCCTGGTAATGTTACCTGGGTTATTAATATATCGGCTAAAACACAATCAGGGTTGACATTTCACAAAATACATGTTATACGCCAGTATTTTGCCCTGGTGCACTCCTAGAAACATGTAATTGTCATAGCTTAATAGGAAACTTCACAACATGTGCAGTGATATATAATATGTGTGGGTTTTTAGTATCGGAACGGTTTACTGCCTAGTCAAAAGGCTAAAATTGAGCCATTTTAGTGTTATAAAGTTTCACTTCAAAATTTATATTATTTAACAAGACACTAGCTATTATAATTTCATCTTTAGCCAATAAGTTTATGTCAGAAATTCAAAAGGAATACCCTAACTCTTATCTGAGGTGATCAATACATTGGTACATGCCTTTGCATAAATTCCCAGGAGCTTTTTTTAAAAGTAGCCCTTTTGTTATAAATTTTGTTGTTTTTTTTATCCCCAAATCAGGGGCTTCCAAACTTAATAAACTGTTTTAAAATATAAAATCACAAATGCCATATTAAGCCTAAGATACTTTTTGAATTTTGATGGAAAAGCCCTTATTGAATATAAAGAAATTGTGGAATCTGCCAGGTGCAATTTTGTAACATCATGTTAATGTCGTGTCGGTAGCCCCCCTATTTTCAAGCCCCAATTAAAGTATGTTAACAATGCTAAATATAAACATGACCTTCACTTTTTATGTGGGTCCAGTCATTGAACGTTTTATAAGAAGGTACAAGTAGGCAAAGATCAGGAAAAGGCGCAATCAGAAAAAGATTCCCACTCCAAAAACCGAGGTAGGAAAAAACCAAACTAACAATCAGGTACTTATACCATGAAACATATCGTAAGCCGAATGAGCAGCTATTTTCCCAATAGGTGGCCACTCAGTTACCTTAACTTAACTAAAAATATGAAAACATACATAAGGCGCCAACAGCACAAAAAATTTTAAACACCAAGACATAAAACAAAAAGAACCACTACAGAAGTATCGACTTGGAACGATCAGTAACACAAAGTTACTGGCGGGCTTAAACCGGTTTTACAGGTACCTAACCTCACCCTCAGCTTCTGCAGTGGTTCACAACATTTAGATAGTTCTTCGGTCCTCGTGGTGAATCTCTAACTAGTCAATGAATCATCAAGAACAAACAAATAAATCATGATAAACATTTTGTGGCTAGCTGAATGGTTTCATCAGATATCGCGGTAACTATGCTGTCCGTAGCCCTGTCGTTTCCGTAGCCCCCATTTGTTAAGCTTACCTCATAATTATCTCATTTTAAACAAAGGTACAAGTAGGCAAATATCAGGAAAATGCGCAATCAGAAAAAGATTCCCACTCCAAAAACCCGAGGTGGGAAAAACACCAAACCAACAAACAGGTAATTATACCATGAAAACATTTCGTAAGCCGAATGAGCAGCTATTTTCCCAATAAGTGGCCAATCAGTTACCTTAATTTAACTAAAACATGAAAACACACGTAAGGCACATAAGGCGCCAACAGCACAAAAATATTAAATACCAAGACATAAAACAAAAAGAACCACATCAGATGTATCGGCTTGGAACGATCAGTAACACAAAGTTACTGGCGGGCTTAAATCGATCCTACATGGCCATAACCTCACCCTCAGCTTCTGCAGTGGTTCATAACATTTAGTTAGTTCTTCGGTCCTCTTGGTGAATCTCTAACTAGTCAATGAACCATCAAGAACAACAAATAAATCATGATAAACATCCAGATGAATCAAAAGCCAGGACGCACAGATTCAGTAAGCTGCCCGGCGATGGAGATCCCTTGGCGCCGAATAACTTACTAACTCCGGAGCAAAAGAAAAACATCAGTTGGAACCCGGTGGACCAAGCAATAGACAGGAAGCTCAGGCCCCAACCAACTAAAATGAATAGCTTTAAGTAATAAACAAGAACATCATTAAAACAAGAACATCATTAAAAGTCATAAATGCATCAGTAGATATGAATAGTTCATGTTGATACTTGTGACAAAGATGTATTAAAACAGATTGGGCTACGGACACGAGACATCATTTTCATATTTGTCCATATGTTAAAATTTTTGACAGATTTTTCAGATAAAATCTGTTATCCAACACCAAAAAGTGCCCTTAAAGTAAAAATTCTCAATACAAGATAAATTGTATTAGCCATAATGCATGTTATATTTTCAAATATGTAAGTCCGTAGGCACTAAATGCATAGGTATGGTGAAATGTTTGAAAGCCTGAAAAGAAAATGAAAATTTCTCCGTTTTCGCACCTACAAGATGTCTCGAATAACAAAAATGTCATCTAAATATGCCCTATTTAAAATTCATTTTTGACAAAAGTGAAACCCATATGTCCACCCTGATTGTGTTTTAGCCGATATATTTTGGTGCCCCATACCTATACAGTAGATGCATAGATGCTAAACATAAACAATAAGCTTTGATTGGCGAAGCGGTTTCAGAGGAGAAGATGTTTGAATGTTATTGTAATATTCATTTATTCTGCCCTGGGGTGGGAGCGGATGAGCTCCTGGTGTCCAAATTCTTTTTGGAATCATGAAGATTATGTCCTCCTGTATGTACATTTCCTGAAAGATTTTTCCCTTTAAATGACATTATAACAGTTTTTTTCCCCATTCAACTGCATAGGTGACTTATGTTGACCTTGCCTTTAAATAATTCAAGGTCATCACAGAGTTATGATTTACATACACATTGTAGTTCTTTAGTACCAAGCATCGGGTTCCGGAGAAGAAGTCTATGAACTGTTTTTATCATGTATATGGGCATGGTGGCCATCTTGGTAATGTGACCTAGATTATTTATATATGCATTTGTTCTCCCTTGGTATAGATGCTTCAGAGTGTTCAAAACACTCAAGTTTAGAAACATACATCTAAAAAATATTTAAATTATTCGACCCGCTTTAGGAATGTGTCTTTGATTTAGACTTCTCGTGTAAATTTTCGAAATTACAGTACAATAGTCTGGCTTTCGTTGCCGGTTTTAAAGGATCGCAGTTTTACTTTTTATTAAAAGGGCTACTGATGAGGGTTCATAACCCGAAATTGCGCAATAAAGTCCATACTATCTCCCTGCGAATGTTTGACTGCTTCCAAAGGATCAGAGCTTTATATTTTAGTCATATAAAATTTGGCTTTGATTTGCCAAGCGGTATCATAAAAAAGAGCTTTGAAAATGTGGACGCACGGACGGACGGACGCACGGACGCATGCACGGACGCATGCACAGACGCCGGCTCGAGTACCATACTATAAATTCCTTTGAGGGTTTGGCTCAGGTGAGCTAAAATTGATGCAATTCGTTTAAAATCCCAACCCAAAGGCACTAGGCAGGAATAAAAAAAATGGATCAGGCATCGAAAAACACAACCAACATGCATGAAGGGCCCAATGAGCGACGCAGTCATCCAAGTATCATATATAAAAAGATGGCGACGAACAAAACAGACAAAAAGGAAAGAAAAACCACAAGCATTATAACATTAATATTAACATATCAGAACAGCCTTGGAACCGACAGTAAGCAATTATTGGAGGGCTTAAATCGATTGTACGGGGTACAACGTCTCGTCCTCAGTTTTTCATTTAAAAACAAAACATGTTTTCTGTTTCAAGTTTTCAACAGAAACCATCAACCTCGCTTATGTTACATTATTGCAAACATTGTATTTGTAGACTATAATGGTCATCATTTTCTGTGCGTTTTTTTAATTAACTGAACGGATGATGAACCCAAAATCCGCAACATTATATTTTTTGCACTACGTACATTTCAAATACATATAAATAAGACACAGAATCGAAAAACTTTGTAAATCAGTTCAATTAAAACAAAACATAATTACCTCATTATACAAATCAAGTAATGTGCGAAGGGTAAGAAACTGTCGGAGACTGACACCATGATCTAGAAATAGCTGTACAAAGTCAGCTTTGTCATCCAGTAAAGCTGTGGTCATTAAACTATGTCGATTATCTCGCTCGACAGTCTGAAATGAAAAGGGATCACTTGAAGTGACTTAATCTGTTAATGATCATCGCTTATAAAATTCCCTTTTATTATGATTTTGTTTTGATTCTGCTTTTTCGTCCCAAAATATATCGTTTTGTATATTACCCTGTCGCATCTTATTTTGTATGACTACGAAATGGCTGGCTAATGGTTTCGTCTATTAGTTTTATTATCTCCAGTTTGTCTTTAAATGACCGTTCAGAGAAAATTCTACTGTGATTTGTCTATACAGTCATGTTATAAATATACTGAGACACTTTGAAACGCACCACTTATATATAATACTTAAATCTTATATCTGTGTGAGCACTAATTTTTTTTCAATAAATGAGCCGCATCGTGGGAAAACCAACAATTTGCATAGGCGAAAACAAAGACGCAGATCAGCCGAGATCTGATCAGCACCTTTTTTGTTTTCGCTTCTCGGAAAGTACAATCCCTCTTCTTCTTAAATCCGAAATTTCAAGCTTCTAGCTGTCTTCCGTAGTTGTATAGCCCAGTTTGTGTCAGACCTGTTCAAAATCAATATTGTTGGTTTTCCCATGAGGTGGCTCAAATGGTGATACAAGTTGAAAGTTCTTAAATATGGCTTCGATTCAACGGAAACTTCAAAACGCTATGACTTGTGACTACCAGAATTAAGATCATTAATCGGTTTTACAGGTACCTAACCTCACCCTCAGCTTCTGCAGCGGTCCTCGTGGTAAATCTCTAATAAGTCAATGAATCATCATGGACAAGCAAATAAATCATGATAAAATCCATGATGAATCAAAACCTAGGACTCACAGAATGAGTAAGTAGTAAGTTTCCCTACGATGGAGATCCCTGGGCGCCCAATAACTTACTAACTCCGGAGCAAAAGAAAAACACCAGTTGAACCCCGGTGGGCCAAGCAACAGACAAGAAGCTCCGGCCCAAACCAACTAAAATAAGTACCGTTATGTCGGGGTCATCATAGTGTCTGACGCCCGACCCACCGGCGTGCAATTAAAGAAGGCAGCATAGTTATCAACCGTGATTTGGTTAAAAAACTAAGCATACAGACTGTCGCATAACATTTAAGTTATATCCGATATGTCTGTAACGCGTAATGATCTTTTTTGGAATTGAAAAGAAAAATCATTCCATCCTATAAGTTTCTTAAATTTGTAAACCAAGTCACCATAAAATTCTGGTTCCGAAAGGCCCTCGCGTAAAAGGGTCTTTAGCCTAACATTAAATTTGGAAATCAGTTCATAGTGTCTGCAATAAAATTTAGAAAAGGTTTTTCGAAGTTTATGATACCGATGGCCTTTCTGAAGAAGTTTGGCTGTTAAGCATTTATTTCGCGCATTGAAGTCCGCATTATGATTGCAGAGTCTAGCAAACCTAATAAGTTGCAAAATGTATACGCCATTAGAAGCACGGCGAGGAACGTCACAATCCAAAAACGGAAAGTTTACTATATCAAAATCATAGTCATCACGTTTATCATAAATTTTAGAAGAAACCATTTGCAACAGAAAGATGTAAGTCTTAACATGAGGCTTCTGTATCTGTGCTGTTTGCATTATTCAACTGTAGTTCAGGGGGGTAAAATTTGTTTGGACATGCCTTCAAAATAAGGATTGTCAATGTTCAAAAGGTCCTCACTTCCTTTCATTACTTTGATTTTGTTTGGAAATGGTTATGGATTTATGATAAGGAAAGTAAAAGTTTGATGTAGCAAGCTAGACCGTGTAGCTCTAAAATTTTGATGAATTTTAAAAAAGTTGGATTTATAAAGGTAGATACAACTTGTTGCATCATGTAGCTCAGCTCTAAGCATATCTTGAAATGTGTGATTTGAATATTTAATCACACCTCCTGTTTTGGGGGGTCCATGCCTGTATGACTACATATCTCGTATTCGTCAATGTAATCACGGATTTTTATGAGCTAGGATATACGATTTCGGTACCTTGAACCCTTTACTTTAAAACAGTTCAACGACCAGATTAGTTTTGAATGACCATAATAAAGAAGTGCACAATCTCTTTCATCACCTGCGGAAAAACGATAACACGCAGGCTAATGCGTAATATGATCTTCATCTTACCCATTTAAAACGTTACTTCTTAACCGCTGTTAGAAGTTCGCTATATATCAAAAGCTTGGCCAAAATTCAAGGAAAACAAATCACAGATGACGAAACTGTGGTAAGTGTTGGTCTCCATTTTTTGCTGTTTACTCAATTTTTGGGTATCCTTACGTATGATGGTGGCACGATCCATCTGAGCTCTCAATTTTGTTCTGACATGTCTCATTTTATTGACACTTGTTCGCAATCTAATCTGAATATAAGAAAAAGGTTACTATTGCCTACTTTCGTTTGATGGTTGTCGTTAATTTGGCTTTTGCATATTCTTGACTAAGAACTATTTTTTTCTCATCAGTTTTGAAAAATCATTATACTTTACGAACGTTGAAAATATAACTTAAATGTAATGCGACAGTCTGCATGCTAAGTGTTTAACCAAATCATTGTTGATAACTACACTTCGGTCGTCAGAACACAGGATGGTATGAGGGTGCGAAATATATTAAAGAATGAAATTTGGAAATACGTGACTGAGGGTTTCAAAAGCGGACCAATTGTGTAGTTGCTACTAAGTATTGCTGTTGTTTGTCCTGGTGATGATTTTTGGCCATTTTCATTTATATTTAAAGACAGCGTTTTCATGCCGGGGGTCTGGTTTCCAGCTTGAAGATAAACAGGTAGGGAGTCTTAGAAATGGGCGGAGCTTACACAAAGGTAGCTGGCTAACTTCTTGTCTGTTGCTTGGCCCACCGGGGTCCAACTGATGTTTTTCTTTAGCTCCGGAGTTAGTAAGTTATTTGGCGCCCAGTGATCTCCATCGTCGGGCAGCTTACTGAATCTGTGAGTCCTGGTTTTTGATTCATCAGGATGTTTATCATGATTTATTTGTTTGTTCTTGATGATTCATTTACTAGTTAGAGATTCACCACGAGGACCGAAGAACTAACTAAATGTTATGAACCACTGCAGAAGCTGAGGGTGAGGTTACGGCCGTGTAAAATCGATTTAAACCCGCCAGTAACTTTGTGTTACTGATCGTTCCAAGTCGATACTTCTGTGGTGGTTCTTTTTGTTTTATGTCTTGGTGTTTAAAATATTTTTGTGCTGTTGGCGCCTTATGTATGTTTGCATATTTTTAGTTAAGTTAAGGTAACTGAGTGGCCACCTATTGGGAAAATAGCTGCTCATTCGGCTTACGAAATGTTTTCATGGTATAAGTACCTGATTGTTAGTTTGTTTTTTTCCCACCTTGGTTTTTAGAGTGGGAGTCTTTTTCTGATTGCGCCTTTTCCTGATCTTTGCCTACTTGTACTTCAGGGGTCATAAAAAGGTACAAGTAGGCAAATATCAGGAAAAGGCGCAATCAGAAAAAGATTTCCACTCCAAAAACGGAGATGTGAAAAAACTAAATTAACAATCAGGCACTTAAACCATGAAAACATATCGTTAGCCGAATGAGCAATTCGAACGATCAGTAATACAAAATTACTGACGGGCTTAAATCGATATACATGGTCATAACCTCACCCTCAGTTTCTGCAATGGTTCTGATATAACACATATGAACATGTAATAAGGAAATCATGTTAAGAGATATAAAACTATAGGTACCAACGTACAACATGCACAACGGAAAGCAGGGTGAGCAGCTGTTGAAGTGAGGTGGTCACAGTGCTAGCTTGGACAGAACAAGTAAATGCAGAGGGCTAAGTGAACAGCCAAATGATATTCGGGTGGCCACAAAGTCATACATTGGAATAACCGGGATGAATATGAACCACAGCAGCAGTCCCGCCTTGGAACGGTCAGTTATAAATAACTGGGGGGCTTAAATTGATTTTACACGGCCATAACCTCACCCTCAGCTTCTGCAGTGGTTCAATACATTTAGTTAGTTCTTCGGTGCTCGTGGTGAATCTTTAACTAGCCAATGAATCATCAAGAACAAACAGATAAATCATGATAAACATCCTGATAAATCAAAAACGAGAACTCAACAAATTTAGTAAGCTGCCCGATGATGGAGATCCTTGGGCGCTGAATAATTAACTAACCCCGGAGCAAAGAACAACACCAGTTGGACCCCGCTGGGCCAAGCAACAGACAAGAATCTCCGGCCCCAGCCAATAACAATGAATAGTTTTAAGTCGGTGCCATCATAGAGTCTGACGCCCGACCTACCGGCGTGCAATTAAAGAAGGCAGCATAGTTATCAACCATGATTGGGTAAAAACTAAGCATGCAGATTGTAGCAAACTGATAATTGGTTGCAATAAACAACCAGGTGAGATAATACCTGTCAAGCATTTTATAAGTCACTGAGGCTTGAAACGGACAACCAATCAAATCGCTTGTATTGATGTTAACACTTCACCAGTCAGAGGAAGAATGACACAGGTATATCTGTGAGGCATTTTATACCCCAGCCCTGTCTTTAAGCATAGTAGGACAATGGATTGTTGAGACGGGTATAACATCGCATCCGACGGGATTTATATACCCGGGGACCCCAGTGGCGGAATTAGACGGGGATCGGGGTTCACACGATCTGCCCACCCTCACTGAGACCAACGTATTTCATTTTTCATGTCGAATTTGAGTATAATATGATGTTATTAAGAAATAGATCTTCCTTTTACTAGGTTTCAACCCCCTTCCCAGAAATTGCAATATCCACACTGACCCCGGATCCACACGCGCTTATTCTGTTGCTATGGAAATCACAAGCGCTTATTCTGCAGAAAATCACATGAAAATGTAAAAATGTGTAAGTTTTTTGGTTAAAGTTTCACTAAATGAGTATGTATATCTCATGAATCGACCATCACAAATCATTCATATTTAGACCGTAGGTACCATATAAGGTTTGATTTTCACCAGCGCATGTCCCCATTACGTGGTTATATGCTACCAAAATATTATTAAAATATTCAGGTACCACCCAAAACCCCTCATAGAAACTGGTACTTTACACTGATATTGAAGACGTTATCCACCAAACAGAAGAACTGTTGACTGACAAGGTAAACAATCAAATAAAATTAAAACAAAATTTACAAAAACAATAAAAATCTATCAAAATTAGGCTTTAATAACAAATAGACATGCTACTTAACAGGTTTGACTGAGAGCGCTAAACGGCGGAATACAGATACAACGGATCAGCTGAGCAAGTTAACCATATCTTGACCAAACTTTCAAACGGTTTTTGAGAATTGGTATGCATGCAAGTCAATAACGTTGGGTCAGATTTATTAATGGTTAATCGCGCGATTAGAATAAGCGACGAAGTGGTCATAAGTGATTCAACACGAGGACGGAACAAGTAACTAAATGTTTTGAACGCTTGCAGAAGATGAGGTTAGGCGCCTGTAAAACCGGTTTAACCCCCTGTAATTTTATTTTTCTGGCAATAATTGTGTTGTTTTTCTTATTGTTTTATCTTTTGGTGGTGATTTTTTGTGTTGTTTGCGCCTTATGTACATATTCATTTTACTTAAGTTCGGAGCGACTGAGTGGCCGCCTATTTGAAAGAGCTGCTATCTCGGCTTACGAAGTAGTTATAAGTACCTGATTGTCAATTAAGTTTTTCCCGCCTCGGCTTTCGGAGTGGAAATTTCTTTTTGAATTCGCCTGGCCCTGATCATTACCTACGATATGTTTTCTTGGTGTAAGCACCTAACTGCCAAATTTGTTTGTTTCCAACCTTGGTTTCTGGACTGCGAATTTCTTTCTGGTTGCGCCATTTTCTGAGCATTGCCTACTTTTACCTTCTTGTGTGGTCATCATGTGCATAACTGTAATTGCATCTGTACAGTGAACTGATGAAATATAACACACAACAAAAATAGAAAGGAAAACTTCGCATTATCTAGATGAGTAACTGCTCTAAAATGGCAAGATTTAGGGGATGGTATTGACATTCGCGGACGTCTTATTCACCAAGAAACCATTTTTTTTTTTCGAAACAAATCAACTGAAAACGTCTATCAATGCACTATCGACATTGTTGGCTGAGATAAACATGGTCACTGAGTAGGTTCCAGTACCCGAAATTGCACAATATGGCCCATACTACCTCCCTTTGGACGTTTTCACTGGTTCCAAAGGATCAAACTTTTACATTTTATTTTCAATATGCGTAAGAGCAGGTTCCTGCTGGATAGCAGTATGTATGCGGGGTCCGTGAATGAATGAAAGTACCTCGGTAGCCGTTACAGGGACCCACCTAGTTTGATTTTGTCGATAAAGAGAGTGTCTATGGGATCAAGAAAAAACGGCATTCTATACTTTAACAAATTGCAAGTTTCAGGGTGTAGTGTTTCGTTTGTTAGTCAGTATTGAACATTTAACCAACCGTGGTGATTGAGCTTGCTTTTCTAAACTGAAAAAGTACAATCACTCCTCTACGTTTCATGTGACTTTTGTCCTAATCCTTTATTTTGATTGGTTGCAGGGGCCCCATATAGGGCAAAATTTCGAAAAACATTCAAAAATCTTCTTCTCAGAAACTGTCAAGGGGATTAAGCCTGGACTTAGTATACACGTTTCTGACAGTGGCCTCTACATAATTTGTGTTTTTTATTCCAGGCGGATAAGAACTCTGGTTGCTATGGCAACTTAAAGTTTCCAAGGACTTATAATGGGAAAAGTGGAAATCGGCTATTTTTTCCGCTAAAACTGCAGACGTTTGAATTTTGTTTTTGCAGAAATGTTTATTGAGTAGTGTTTGACGTTTCTTGTGAGTTTTGTCATAATCCTTTATTTTGATTGGTTGCAGGGGCCCCATATAGGTCAAAATTTTGAAAAACATTCAAAAATCTTCTTCTCAGAAACTGTCAAGGGGTTTAAGCCTGTACTTAGTATACATGTTTGCTAGAGTCTGCAATCATGTTACAGACTTCAACGCTCGAAATAAATGTTTAACGGCAAAACTTCTCCAACAGGGCTATCGGTATCATAAACTTCGTAAAACATTTTCTAAATTTTATCGTAGACACTATGACTTGATTTCCAAATATAATGTTGGGTTAAAGACGCTTTTAAGTGAGGGCCTTTCGGAACCTGAATTTTATGGTGACTTGGTTTACAAATTTAAGAAACTTAAAGGAATTAATGATTTTTCTTTTCAGTTCAGAAAAATCATAACACGTTACAGACGTATAGGTTATAACTTAAATGTTATGCGACAGTCTGCATGCTTAGTTTTTAACCCAATCATGGTTGATAACTATGCTGCCTTCTTTAATTGCACGCCGGTGGGTCGGGCGTCAGACTCTATGATGGCCCCGACATAAAGCTATTCATTTTAGTTGGTTGGGGCCGGAGCTTCTTGTCTGTTGCTTGGCCCACCGGGGTCCAACTGGTGTTTTTCTTTTGCTCCGGAGTTAGTGGGTTATTCGGCGCCCAGGGATCTCCATCGTCGGGCAGCTTACTCAGTCTGTGAGTCCTGGTTTTTGATTCATCAGGATGTTTATCATGATTTATTTGTTTGTTCTTGATGATTCATTGACTAGTTAGAGATTCACCACGAGGACCGAATAACTAACTAAATGTTATGAACCACTGCAGAAGCTGAGGGTGAGGTTATGGCCATGTAAAACCGGTTTAAGCCCGCCAGTAACTTTGTGTTACTGATCGTTCCAAGTCGATACTTCTGTGGTGGTTCTTTTTGTTTTATGTCTTGGTGTTTTTAAAAAAAAATTTGTGCTGTTGGCGCCTTATGTATGTTTTCATATTTTTAGTTAAGTTAAGGTAACTGAGTGGCCACCTATTGGGAAAATAGCTGCTCATTCGGCTTACGATTTGTTTCATGGTATATGTACCTGATTGTTAGTTTGGTTTTTTCCCACCTCGGTTTTTGGAGTGGGAATCTTTTTCTGATTGCGCCTTTTCCTGATCTTTGCCTACTTGTACCTTCTGACAGTGTCCTCTACATAAATTGTGTTTTATTCCAGGCGGATACGAACTCTGGTTGCTATGGCAACTTAAAGTTTCCAAGGACTTATAATCGGAAAAGTGGAAATCGGCTATTTTCCGCTAAAATTGCAGACATTTGAATTTTGTTTTTGCAGAAATGTTTATTGAGTAGTGTTTGACGTTTCTTGTGAGTTTTGTCCTAATCCTTTATTTTGATTGGTTGCTGGTGCCCCATAAAGGGCAAAATTTTGAGAAAAAAAAATACATTCAAAAATCTTCTCCTCAGAAACTGTCAAGTGGATGAATCCTGTACTTTGTATACATGTTCCTGACAGTAGTCTCTACATAATTTGTGTTTTTTATTTCAGTCGAATAAGAACTCTGGTTGCTATGGTAACTTTAAGTTTCCTTAGACTTATAATGGAAAAAGTGGAAATTATCAAAGATCTTCTTCTCTAAAACCACTTAGCCAATCAAAGCCAAATTTTATATGAAGCATCTATAGGAAGTGGGAACCAATGTGTATATAAATAATCCAGGTCACATGACTAAGATGGCCGCCATGGCCATATATGGTAAAAACCCTTCAAAAATCTTCTTTTCCAGAACCGGTGAACCGATTTCAACGAAACTTGACATGAAGTATGGATGACTAGAGTACTACAATGTGTACATGTATATAAATCATGACCCTGTGATGACCTTGACCTATTTATTTTTCACAGTACAAATAAGTTTGTCTTTGAGGACAATTTTGTTTTGGCATTTCTGGTGTCCCAATGAACGATTTGGTACCCATAAATAATTGTCCTGGAGTACAAGGTAGGTCAAATGAGCTCCCGGGGGTATAGGCTGAGATATTATGCTTTATTGCGCTGATGGACCGCCCGTGTGTATAAAAGTGTATTTTTGGGTTATCTCCCCATTTTGCAATCTGACGCTACACTTCTTGGAACAAGAACAAATGTTAATCGATAGGATATATACTAAGGATTAATTTAAGACAATTTTTGTTCTTTAAATCGATATATTAGCTGATTCAATGGGTAAAACACAGGAGTCATATATCGTATAATAAGTGATAGATGATTAAAATTTGCATATTCATTAATGCAAACAAGGTAATTTGCATATTTAAACATCATTCTAAAGCACAATGCCTACCCTTGACTTTGATACTAAATTGATTAATTTAAGACGATCGTAGGTCGAAATAGGCTTGATTTTGTTGATAAGCGGCATATATGTATAAACGGTACTACTGGATTATCTCCCCATTTTGAAATATGACGTTACTCTTCTTGGAAGCAAGAACATATGTAAAAAGATGGAAGAGATAACAGGGTTAAATTTTAGACACTTTTTGTTCTTTAAAACGATATTTTACCTGATTCAATGGGGTAAGACATGGGAGTCATCTATCGAGCAATATGTGAGAAATAAGTAAAATTTGCATATTCGTTAATATGCAAATCGGATAATTTGCATATAAAACATTATTCTGAAGCACAATCGCCTTTGCTTTACTTTGATACTTAGTTTATAAATTTAAGGCGAATGTAGGTTGTGCTGGTAGACCGCCTGTATGTATAAAAATGTACTATTGGGTTATATCCCCATTTCATTTTGCTATATGACGCTACACTTCTTGGAAACTAAGACTAAATGTAAATCGATAGAAGATGTTCTAAGGTTCAATTTAAGACACATTAGCTGTTTCAATGGGTAATCATAGGAGTCATATATCGTATATTAAGTGATAGATGAGACAAATTTGCATATTAATTATTATGTAAATCTGGCAATTTGCATATTAAAACAAAATTCTAAATTACAAAGTCTACCCTTTACATTGATACTAAGTTTATTACTTCAAGATGAACGTAGGCTGAGATAGCCTTGCTTTTGTTGGTAAGCTGCTTGTATGGATAAATTATACTGCTGGATTATCTCCCCATTTTGAAATATGACGCTACACTTCTTTGAAACAATGACAAATGTAAAAAGATGAAAGAGATGAAAGAGATACCAAGGTTAAATTTAAGATATTATCAGTTCTTTAAATTGATATTTTACCTGATTCAATGAGGTAAGACATCGGAGTCATTGATTGAGCAGTATGTGAGAAATAAGTAAAATTTGCGTATCAGATAATTTACACATTAAAACATTATTCTGAAGTACAATAGCCTATCCTTTAGTTTGATACTAAATCTATAAATCTAAAGCGAACGTAGGCTAAGCTATGCTTGATTTTGTTGGTATACCGCCGCCTGTATGTATAAAAATGTACTATTGGGTTATCTTCCCATTTTGCAATATGACGCTACACTTCTTGGAACCAAGTACAAATGTTAATCGATAGAAGATGTACTAATCTTCAATAAAAGACACTTTTTTGTTCTTTAGATCGACATTTTAGCTGATTCAATGGGTAAAACATTTGAGTCATATATCGTAAAATAAGTAATAGATGAGTAAAATTTGCATATTAAAACATCATGCTGTAGCGCAATGTCTATCCTTTACTTTGATTCTAAATTGATTAATTGAAAACGAACATGGGCTGAGATATGCGCGATTTTGATGGTATACTGTCTGAATCTGAATCTGAATAGTTTACTGGTGACACGCCAAATGACATTATTTCACCAGGGGGTTCGGATGGGGGAGAAATTAGTCCCTAGAACGCACGAGTGAAGCGAACTTGGAAACACAATCATCTGACATTTCAGCAGTAGAAAACAGAGAGTCAGGGAGGTCATTCCAGTCCCTGATAGTTTGGGGAAAGAAGCTACATTTATAGGCCTCTATACTAGCAGATGGAAGCTGAAATGCCTTGGAGTGGCTATTTCTACAACGCCTTGTCTTTGGGATAAGGTCATCTGTAGGTATTCTGGCTTTACCCTTCAGACCTTTGTATAGTAATATAAGTCGATTATCCGTCCTCCTTTTCTTGAGAGATTCCCATTTGAGTTGTTCAAGAATGCCAGTCATACTACCTTCCTCGAAAGTATAATTCCTAGTTACAAATCTAGCGGCACGATTCTGTACCTTCTCCAATTCCTCCTGGAGGCATTTAATATGAGGATCCCAAACAGAACTTCCATATTCCAGGACTGGGCGCACCAGTCCTTTATAAGCTGCTTCTTTAACATCTTGGGGGCAAGAAAACAAGTTTCTCCTCAAGAATCCAAGTGTTCTGTTGGCTTTAGTACAGATATTATTGATATGGGTATTCCACTTGAGGTCATTTGTAATTGTTACACCTAGATATTTAATGATATCAACATTTTCCAATACCGTTCCCTCGAGGGTGTACGAGGCCTCAATTTTATTTATCCGCTTAATCGTCAGCTGCATCATGTTGCATTTGACAGGTTGAAATCTCATGCCCCATTTTCGGGCCCAGCTCCCTAAAAGGTCAATGTCTTTCTGAAGTTTCAATGTATCTTCTACTGTTCTAATTTCACGGTAACAAACACAGTCACTGTCTGTATTCAAAGTACGCGTGCTATAGTGTAATCTCCCCATTTTACACTTTTTATAACCAACAACAACCGGAAATCGATAGAAGAGGTAATAAGCTTTAATTTGAGACCAAGTTTGTCCTTTAGAATGATGGGTGTATTTTATCCCTCAGAAATAGGGGTCATCGTCCCAACTATTAGAACACCGTAAACAAGAGGACCAATGGTCCTTTAAACGCTCACCTGAAACCTGAGATATATACCAATAAACGTGTTTGACTAGAATGGTAATATACATGTATATAACCCAAGGGCCAGGTCAGAGCAACCCCTGGAGTCAATTTCTTTTTCAAATCATAAAACTTCAGTCCATTTGCCAATTTACTGCAAGTTTTGCCCTTCAAATGACATTTTAACAATTTTCCCCATTCAAATGCATGGGCGACCTAAGTTGACCTTGCCATAAAATAGGTCAAGGCCATCCAAGGGTCATGATATATATAAATTTTGTAGTTCTCCATTGCCTGATGCTTCATGCTATGTTTCAAAATCATAGGCCTTCTGGTTCTGGAGAAGAAGATTTTAAAAGGTGTTTGCTATTTATAGCCATGGCAGCCATCTTGGTCATGTGACCTTGACCATTTATACAAACTTTCATTGCCCCTTCTTAATAATCCTCCACATAAAGTTTGGCTTTGATTGGCTAAGCGGTTTCAGAGAAGAAGATCTTTGATAATCACTGTAATATACATGTATATTGCCCCGGGTTGGGGGCGTACAGACCCCTGGGGTCCAAATTTTTCAGAATCATCAATCTTAATGCCATTTGCCCATTTCCTGCAAGTTTTTCCCTACAAATGACATTTTAACACTTTTCCCCATTCAAATGCATGAGCGACATATGTTGACCTTGCCGTAAAATAGGTCAAGGTCACCCCAGGGTCATGATTTATATAAACTTTGTAGAGCTCTAGTCACTGATGTTTCACACCAAGTTTCAAAATTATTGGCCTGCTGGTTCTGGAGAAGAAGATTTTAAAGTTTTTTTCTATTTATAGCCATGGCAGCCATCTTGGTCATGTGACCTTGACCATTTATATAAACTTTCTTTCCCCCTTCCCAAGGATGCTCCATATGAAAAAGTACAAGTAGGCAAAGATCAGGAAAAGGCGCACTCAGAAAAAGACTCCCACTCCAAAAACCAAGGTGGGAAAAAAACAAACTAACAATCAGGTACTTATACCATGGAAACATTTCGTAAGCCGAATGAGCAGCTATTTTCCCAATAGGTGGCCACTCAGTTACCTTAACTTAACTAAAAAAATATGCAAACATACATAAGGCGCCAACAGCACAAAAATAGTTTAAACACCAAGACATAAAACAAAAAGAACCACCACAGAAGTATCGACTTGGAACGATCAGTAACACAAAGTTACTGGCGGGTTTAAATCGATTTTACACGGCCGTAACCTCACCCTCAGCTTCTGCAGTGGTTCATAACATTTAGTTAGTTCTTCGGTCCTCGTGGTGAGTCTCTAACTAGTCAATGAATCATCAAGAACAAACAAATAAATCATGATAAACATCCTGATGAATCAAAAACCAGGACTCACAGATTCAGTAAGCTGCCCGACGATGGAGATCCCTGGGCGCCAAATAACTTACTAACTCCGGAGCTAAAGAAAAACATCAGTTGGACCCCGGTGGGCCAAGCAACATTTGAAGTTTGGCTTTGATTGGCCAAGCGGTTTTAGGGGAGATGTTTCATTATTATGGAAATATACATGTATATAGCCCAGGGGAAGGGGCAGACACCCCCTCAGGGGCTAAAATTTTCCATTAACATTAATATTCTGTTCATTTGCCTATTTCCAGTAAATTTTACCCATTAACTAGCATTTTACCATTTTTTCCCATTCAAATGCATTGGCGACCGAAGTTGACCTTGCAGTAAAATAGGTCAAGGTCATCCTAGGGTCATGATTTATATAAACTATGATGGGCTCGCGTCCCCGATGCTACATACCAAGGTTTTTAGTTGAAATCAGCCCACTGGTTCTGGAGAAGAAGATTTTTAAAGGTTTTTGCTATTTAAAGCCATGGCGGCCATCTTGGTCATGTGCCCTGGACCATTTATATAAACTTTCGTTCCCCTTTTCTAAGGATGCTCCACATGAAGTTTGGCTTTGATTGACCCAGCGGTTTCTGAGGAGAAAATTTTTGAAATTATGGACGGACGACGGACGGACGAGGGACGACGACGGACGGACGCCGGAGCATGGCCATCCTATAAGCTCACCTTGTGAGCCTTCGGCTCAGGTGAGCTAATAAAAATTGGACATCTGTTTCTGTGGTGTTGGCTTGATCCCGTAAAATCGATTCAAAATCCAGATGGGTGGGTTTTAACGAAAATTTCTTTTAAATATATCGAAATATTTTATATATTAAGGCATGTCTTTGAAACTGCTCTCTTTGTGGCTCAATTTATGGATACTAAATTTTAAAACCGGGTACATACCATCCATTTCTTTTTATCAGAGAATATTTCACTTTTGGCAACATCAATTCTGTTCCAGGACAGTGTCAGACGAATCTGGTATAAAACTGAATCCTTGTTGGCTGTCAAAAACAATGACATCGATTTCATCAATAGTTGATATTTCTAAAATAGTGATGAGTGATTGTATAAAGGAGGCAACACAATAATACAATTTAAGAAATAAGCCGACTTATTTTTCATTCTGTTGTTTCAATGGAAGTGTTCGAAAACTTAAAGCAGTACTAAATTACTGATTAAAATTAATTTCGTCACATGTTGTGTCAGTTGTGTTATAATCTGTCTTTTCAGAACAATATATCGTTATGTTTTAGTTAATAATTTGTATTCCTCGAAACAAAAAGTCATTCTTGTCTTTAACGTAGCAAAAGTTGAAAGCTGAAGCCAGTATCGAACAAACAGTACCTTTCAAGAGCGCCTTTAGCATAACCACGTCGAAATCGTTCGACCCATCGGACCAACTGTCATACTCATATACTGACAGATTTTCACGATGTCTGATACAAATTTTTATGTATTTCTTGGTTCCTTTCGGCGTCTTGAATTGCTTCTTGCAATCGTCCAAAACCGTTTTTACCGATTTGTCATAATCATTCCTGTGAAGCAAACATGGATAATAAGAACAGAACAGTTGAAGTAGACTAAAACCAAAGGACCATATATTTGGTCCTGAAAACGCTCACCTGAGATCTTTCATATAAGACCCAAATAGATAATTATCAACTGTTCTGGTAGGACATTCTGATACAACAAAAGCCCCCGAGGCATGTTTGTTAAGCTACTCCTCAGGATCCTGGGTTTTGATCCCAGGCTCCTCCAGTCTTTCAGTTAAGACTAAATTAAAAGTAGGTTCTGTCTCCATATGCCCTTAGCTGTTGATTGGGGCATGAAACATGAAATCAACTGACCAAATCTGTAAGCTTATATAAACTTTTGTTCTCACCTCCTAAGGATCCTCCATATTAAGTTTGTCTTTGATTGGCCAAGCAGTTTCAGAGAATGTTTGAATATTACAATTATACACACGTATTTAGCCTCGAGGCAAAGGTAGACAACCCCCCTGAGGCTGAATGTTTTTCATAAGAAAAACATTCTGTACATTTGCTCATTCACAGCAAGATTTTTGCCATGAAATGACATCTTCCCAATTCTCCCCATTCAAATGCATAGGCGATCTAAGTTTACATTGCCGTAAAACACAATAGGAAAATGTAAAAGTACTGGAGCTGGTTGCAACGACCTGGTACAGTCTTAATTACGCACTGGAGTAAGATTAAAATGGCGGAAAATGTAAATAAATATTATACCTCTTTTCATTACCATTCCCTTATTACCCGCCAGTAACTTTGTGTTACTGATCGTTCCAAGTCGATACTTCTGTAGTGGTTCTTTTTGTTTTATGTCTTGGCGTTTAATTTTTTTTTTGTGCTGTTGGCGCCTTATGTATGTTTTCATATTTTTAGTTAAGTTAAGGTAATTGAGTGGCCACCTATTGGGAAAATAGCTGCTCATTCGGCTTACGATATGTTTTATGGTATAAAGTACCTGATTGTTACTTTGGTTTTTTCCCACTTCGGTTTTTGGAGTGGGAATCTTTTTCTGATTGCGTCTTTTCCTGATCTTTGCTACTTGTACCTTTGTATATTTTATTTGTCATGCCACCTAGCGCCGAGAAGGGCGGAAACTTTTCAGTTTATGATTTTATCACACAATACGCGATTAATTTCATGGGTTAGAAGCCAAATCCGATACAGTTCAACCAGCATGACCAGTGGCATTTATTTGCGAGCCAAAATTGAGGGAAAATTCATGTTTGAGAAGGCTTTTTAATATCATTTATTTATGAATAAACATTCACGAAACATGATTTCCGATCGCCAATTGTTAGCATCGAAGCAAACGTTTTACATTTGATTTTCTATTACAACGCACTGGGAGCATTTTTAAAGCATTGGTACAACGCACTGGTGGCTGCTCAAAGTTGCTTCAGAGTTGCTGATTTCACACAGGCAAAGCATTTAACTCGCCAAGAAGATGAGAGACATTATTTTACAGGGTTCAATCATAAAAAAGCCGTAACATTGAACTTTCATACGGTGATTGCATTGACCACAACTGTGTTGTCTATTTTTGCTAAAGCCAGTAGAATGTGGTTACACGTTAGAGGCGATTCTTAGAGTACACATAATCTATGTGTCGAGCAAATACAAGAAAAAAGTGTCTACTCATGCACCATCCTTTTTACTATATAACACAGAGTGTAAGGTTCACGGGCATAACATTTACTTTTATTAGGTATTTTCTTGCTTTGATTTCCATGTTTTCAAAACTAGATCCTTGTTTATCATCACATTAATCTGTGCACTCGATCAGTTAGAACAGAATAATTCGTCTGTGACGGCTATAACGCTATATGTATGTTAAAATGTTTAGTCAATACATTTGGTAAATATGCGAATTCAGTTTGATATCTGTATGCCTAAAACATATGACACCATTATTTTTGTATCTACATTATTTTTGAAGAAACAAGACACACAAAATATTTAAAGACGTTTTGCAAAACAAAAACATACATATAGTTTTACAGTTGCATTATCCTGTTACCCTTCGGTACTTCGTGCCACTTCCATGAGGTGGAACGAAACAACTATGGAGCTGCATGATCCTCTGTTCGACCGGCTCTAGTATTTTAAAATAGATTATAGCACTTTTCTCATCGTAAAGAATCTGTATAAATAATAGTAAATCAATCAGCGTATCTGATTAGTTGTGACTTGTAAGAATTGATAAAACAAGGCACAGTCTTCGCCATATCCAGCTAAATAAACTTATTAAAACTTAGATGGACCCATTTTTAAAATAGGACATAAATGCATTTGTACGTACTCGTACCTGTCTTTTCTGATAGATCGGATGCACAGGTTTGCTTTTGCTTTTGCCGTTATACTGATATGCCCTCAATTGTGAGGATTATCACCAGTGGAGTGCGAGAAGGGAATTTCAGTAGAAGAAATGAAAAAGATGAGTCAGAAAAGTAGGGATGAGAAAAGACTGAAGGAAGAAAAGAAAAAGGAAGGCAAAGAGATAGAAGAAATGCTGGATGATTAATTTAGTCTGGAGTGCTCGATTTTCGCGACCTGGGTCTTGAAGGTATCGAGCGACTCAGTCAGGCAGATTTGTCGTGGGTTGGTGAGATGATAAGCGGGATCCGTAGTAGGTTTACCCACATGTAAAGTAATGCAAGAAAATGCCTCATAACATTATGTCAATGAACCTGAGACCCCACGTTATATAACAAAACGGGTGGTACATATTTGATCGACACATATTGTACTCTAAGAATCGCCTCTGTATAACCACCATCTCTGTTTTTAGCAAAAATAGAACAAAAAATCAAATTTCCGACTTACAACTATCATTCTTGTAAGTCTTCGCAATTTGATTTCGTCATGATTGGACGAGTTAGATGATTTGCCCATGTAAAATCAGCAGCCCTGAAGCAAGTTTGTGCAACCACCAGTGCGATGTACCAATGATTCAAAAAATGCTCCCAGTGCGTTGTAATAGAAAATCCTTGATAAAACATTTGCTTCGATACCAAGAAAAAAAAATGTCGATCGGAAATCGTGTTTCTTGAATGTTTAGTAATAAATATTTGATAATATAAAAAGAAATATGCTCAAACATGCACTTTCCCCTCAATTTCAGCACGAAAATACATGCCACCGGTCATGCTGGTTATACTGTATCGGATATGGCTTCTAACCCATGAAATAAATCGAATATTGCGTGATAAAATCATAAATTGCTTTCGCCCTTCTCTGCGCTAGGTGATATGACAAATAAAATACACATGTGTTTATAATGGAATGATAATGAAAAGAGATATATTACTTATTTACCTTTTCCGCCATTTAAATCTTGCTCCAGTGCGTAATTTAGACTGCACCAGGTCGTTGCAACAAGCTCCAGTACTTTAACATTTACCAGTGTGTAAAGTAGGTCAATGTCATCCACGTTTCATCATTTATATAAACTTTGTGGAGTTCCTCTCCCTGATTCTTCATGTCAAGTTTCAAAATCATAGGCATTCTAGTTCAGGAGAAAAGTTTGTTAAATGTTTTTGCTATTTATAGCCATGGCAGCCATCTTGGTCAAGTGGCCTGGGTCATTTACAGCTCGGTTTCAAAAATAACATACCCCTGCAATGTCGCAAAATAAATTGACCTCTTCATCTTCATTGCATCGTGCATTGCTTGATGGCTATTAACCTGGTACGAATGAAACTTCTACAGTTTGTGCATATGATTATGTGTGTTGAAATGGTATTAATTTAATATTGACCATGAGCAGTCTGATTGGACAGGAAGCTACCTTTGGCATATACCAAAATTCTGACAGATTTAAAGTAAAGTTTTCGTGTTTAGACGGTTGGTATGTTGTACGTACTGTGAAAATTGCCATTTTATGACCTGCATGGTATGCACTGACACCTATTTGAGACATCTCAAAACTTGCACCACACTCGAAAAAGTACAGAATCAGAAAGTGAAAGTTTAATGTACCCACTACCTTGTATACAAGTTCCTTGCAAATGCATGTTTTCAGCACAAAAATTCTCTTCAAAGTTATCAAATTTTATAAATTTGCATCTGAGAATAGCAGTAATATTCGAAATGATTATTTATAGATAGTTTCTATAGAATTGCTTCTCATGCAATGCGCACATGCCTATGGCAATGTTAAAGTTATCTAATGACCTTCTTAAACATAATATATTAATCATAGACATTTAGTGGTATGGGAATCTATTTGATTGAAATACTGTGACTGGTCATCTTATCAAGATGGTTTATATGAGAAATCACCCCAGAGAAACTCCAACGAAACAAATAATAGGCACAAGAGAACACAGTAAGATGTAAATGGACAGTACGAGCAGTTCTGCTTCCTTAACACACGCCTGTAATGAAAGGATTAGCGTCTATTTAATCATTATTTCAGTACTTAAAATGTAAAGCAAATGGGATGCAAGTTTTAATGTATCTAAAATAGATGTCCATGAATAGCATTCAGGTCAGAAAGTGGCAATATTCACATTACGTACATCATACCAATCGCCTAAACTTGCAAAATTGACTTTTAATCTGTCTGGATTATGGTATACGCAAAAGATAGCTTCCTGTCTGATCGGACGGCTCATGATGAATATAAATTCAATACCATTTTAACACACATAACTATATGCACAAAATGTAGAAGTTTCATTCGAACCAGGTCAATAGTCATCAAGCAATGATCGATGCAATGAAAGTGAAGAGGTCAATTTATTTTGCGACATTGCAGGGGTATGTTATTTTTGAAACCAAGCTGTATATAAATTTTCATTCCCCTTTCCTAAGGATGTTTCACGTGAAGTTTTGCTTTGATTGACCAAGTGGTTTCAGAGGTGAAGATCTTTTGATATTATGGCAATATGCATGTATACTGCCCGGGGTGGGGGAAGACCAGCCCTTGGGATCCAAATTTTCTTAGAATTATAAATCTTCAGTCAATTTGCCCATTTCCTTCAAGTTTTTACCCCTCAAACGACATTTTGACAATTTTCCCCATTCAAATGCATGGGCGACCTAAGTTGACCTTACCGTGAAATGGGTCAAGGTCATCCTAGGGTAATCATTTATATCAACTTTGTAGAGCTCCTCTCCTTGTTGCTTCATGCCAAGTTTCAAAATCATAGACCTTGTTAATGTTAAACATCTTAAAATTAAATCATAAAAAATACGAATAAAAGTGCATATATAAACCATTAATTTGATACCAAAAAATTGATTTGGAAAATGAAGGTACAAAATTTATAAGATTAGCTACTCAGCGATCCGTCTACTAAATGTAACAGAAACTCTGCAATATAAACTTAGAGTAATGATAATGCAACAAGTATCAGTCTTCAATATCGAATTTTAGCAACTTACATATTCCCTTCTGTAGCATTGGCAAGAATATCAGCTATACCACCAGATCCCTGAAATGCAGAACAAAAAGGTAAAAGAGCATTGACCAGGAAATGGCACAATCAAAAATAAATTGCCACTCCAAAATGAAAGTGTCTGTCTGTCCTTCATTATACACATGCATATACATAGTCAGACATAAGTTAAGCATCACCCTAACATTATTCTGGAGACGGGTTTCGAGGTAACAATTACTTCATAACAACAATTATTCATGTGGCGACATTTTACCAGTGTCGTTTCCTGATCTGTTAGAACTGTCAGAATGACGTTTGCCCCAATCGCTCAAATTCTAATTGATACTCTTACCCCTATTTTGGGAGCATGTCCTTAGTAATTGTATTATTCGATTCGAGTTTTTATAAGCTCGAAAACAAACTAGAGTTAAACATAGACAAGATTCAACTGGCATTTTGTTACACTCAGTGTTTTATGGAAGCTACAGGAATAGACATCCGAATTTATTTGCTTGTTATTTAAGCATTGCGTTTTCCGTATGTAACATGCCATTCCTGAACCTTTCATAACTGGTGATATCAGACGATAAATGTTTACATGCCATTTGCAGTTGCTAAATACATGTTTACATCTAAATAATCACGCTCGGTTGCAAAACATACATGAAAAAAATGTCATTTATTAAAAAAAGTTATGACACAATATGATCAGGTGATGCTTAACTTATGTCTGACTGTATATATTGTAAATTGTTTACTCATGTTATGTTTTCTGTTAGATATATGTTGTAGGGGACGAACTGTAATTAATGTAACCCAACCTATTGCTGAAAGAATTGGCAATACAGTATGCTTAAGGTAACCGAAATGGGAAACAGATATGGACACTCTTGGCGCATGACAATTCTCGAAATTTTGAGAGCGATTTTCAGTGATGCAAGATTGAGTACAAGCAATTTGATGTCATAAATATATTAGAAGCTGTAGTGATTAATGATATTTTATATTGATGTCGGTAGTTATGTCAAAGTTCAATAAGCGCATCATTGTTTAAACCATATAAAAATTAAAGGATTGTTAATGTTAGAGGTAGTTATCACAATGCTACTGAAATTCAATATATTAAGTAGTACGATTATAAAATAATGTGCGGTTTATGTCAGTTAAGAAAGTTCCTTTGATACAAGTACCAGAGGCTATAAAATACACAGATTGTAAGTGAAAACACGTTTTTATATAATTCAGCTATATCGCAGACGAAATGCGCTGTGAAAACGCGGAATATTTAGACTTCTAGCTGAAAAAGTCCTGCTCTCCCTCTAGGAAATTTTGCAGACATTATCTTTTTTATTCAAATGAGAAGTTTTTTGCACTTTGTACGCTGGGGCGTAACGGCGAAATGGCCAGCTGTATACAATTGCAGAATTCCTTGATGGGAATGAACAATAGGTTGTTTTACCTTAATTATGCCATTTTGTGCAATATTCTTAAAATGAAAAACATACAAATTAACATTTATAAACAAATATGAGTTTTCAGTATGAGGGTCTGTGGGGTACAGCATGCAAACACCAATGTATTAGGTAAAATGACATTTTTGTTTTATTTGTTTTTCTAGCAACAAATGTTTGCACCTTGTACGCTGATGCGTTATAGTGTAACTGCCATTTATAAATAACAACTCTTATCAACTGTATATATTTGTAGTATTCTTTGATTGGGAATGAACAAAAGGTCGTTTACCATAATTCTACTGTTGTTTTTGCAAGATTCTTCAAGGCGAGTATGTGGAATTCATACTTTTATCAGGTTGATATAGATGGTTTTCTCTTTGTGTAACGTATATAACACATGTATGCGAATTTGCGTTAAACTTTATAAACAAATAAGGCTTGAGTAATAATTTCTGTGGAGTACAACACCAATTAACAGGGTAAGAATGACATGCTTGTGTTACTTTTTAATTGCTAGATGTGCCTCAGTTGTAACGGTGTAACGCCAAGTTGTTTATATTTCTCAAGTAATGTTACATCTTTACCAATACTACATGGGGTTAATTTGCCCTACCAAGTTGATCGTTTCATTGAAACATCTCCGTATGAAAGCTATCCCAGATGTGCACCTTACATATAGTAAAAATTGGGGGGAAAATTATTATAAAATTACGTATTTTAAATAATAATCCATAAAATCATATATCACCCTGTCCAACGTTGACGACGATGAAACGGCCCCAAGACCGGTAAATCGTTACTCTAACACCGGTGTACGGTGCTTTTGCTACAAAATTTCGATGGATGCGAACACCCCCGGTAAGAATTTCCTTTTTTCTTCGCTGTTATATTAATGTTTGCGATGAAGTGAAAAGCGCATCTAATTGAGAATTAACTTGACTTGTCATTTCTGCTTGAATGAAAAGCTGTCATTTTATAATTTTTCCAACCATTCGATCCAATGTTGGTAAACATGGTTCGGCCCAAGCCCATTCGACCGATTTTTACAGAAACGGTTCGTATTTTCTATAACACATACAAGGTAAAAGTAAACGAGCATTTTGCAATGACTTACAGGCAAGATTGTGGGGCGTTTGCATCGTTCTTATATTTTTTCTCCAAACAATGCACAGGAACAACACCGGTTACTACGGTACCAAAACCATCTGGATTGTTTGGACAGATGTTCATTCTAGCTTTACAAGATGCGTAGTTTGTTACCTATTGATATCCTGTTGCTGCCTGCGAACGTTTTTCATGTAGATTTTGGAAAATACACGTTCATTGTGCCTCGTCACGAGAAAACCGGATTTTCGCCTATGCGAAAACAAAGGCGCAGATCAGCTTCGCAGTAATTGCGAAGCTGATCAGCGCCTTTCTTTTCTCTACACGGATAGTACAATCTCTCCTCTTGTTAAATCCAAAATCGCAAGCTTCTAGCAATTATCTGCGACTGCACAGACCGGTTTGTGTAAGACCTGGTTGGAATCACCGAATACCGGTTTTCTCGCGTCGCGGCTCCATTAGCATGAACATCAAGTCTCTTGAAACAGTTCCGTATCCGTATTCTTATGACACATGGCTTGTCCGTGACTCGACAATAATTGCACGTAATAGTTATTTGAGGTACCTTGGGTATGATAGGTTTCAACAACATATCTGCAACCCTTTTAAATTGAATAACTTGCTTGTACTTACTCACTCGTTCAACGACTCTCTTATTGACTCGCGCACTCACAACATTATAGATGTCTATCATGTCACCCTGTTATACCGTTGATGCAACTAAAATTGTCACAGTACAGATTGAAGCAGCATTGCACGAGAGTTAGGGGAAGGGAAAATGGTAAGTATATGATAATTTCAATGCGACATTCAAAAATACGAGGATATCTGGGTCATGTCTTGTGTGAAAGATGTCTTCATGCTTTGTCATTAGTTTGTTAAAAATAAAACCTTACCTCGTGACAGAAAATATATATTCTGTTGGTGGAATATGCCACCAGAGACACGTTTTTTTCCTGGAGAAGACCAGTACTAGCAGGTTGTTTTTGCGGGTTTTGGTGTCCCGGGAGCATCCGAAGGCTCAACCGGGAGATTGATTTTTGTAGATACGTACGTTTGCTGCTTGCTCGAATCTTCATCGTTTGTCAATGTCATAGTTTCCGGAAAAATAAACTCTACAAGCAGACTATTGCGATATGGTGCTAACGCAAATAGGTTGGATCGTTTGGGGAACAACGTTTCCAACCCCAGGCATGGACCCAGGGATCCGATGCCATGAAATGAAACGCAACCCTACAGGGTACCTATGCCTATGGTCCCCATATGAAAGCCCTCTGGTAAAAGGTTTTCAAGACATATACTTCTATAATACTATATCACAAAAAGCCATTATTAATGTTGTTCTAGATTTAAACCTCTAGCACCACCCCCCTGGCATCCGATGCCATGGAATGAAAGCCAACCCTACAGGGTATCAATCGCCCACGCGCACGGGGACGTGGACTACCGGGGTGACTACAATTATAGCTCTATGCAGTCGAGGTAAAAACTGAGGTTGGAAAAAAATTAATTTTCAATAAAAGGTACTAAGTGTCACACTAAGAAAACATATCGTAAGCTGAGTGAGCAGCTATTATCCGAATAGAAACACCTTAATGAGTCAGCCCTAAAATGGAAAGACAAATTATTTTAATACCGGCTAGTGTCTTAAATGGCTAAATGCAGCCGTTTCTACAACAAGACACGGTATATAGCATAATAATAAGGTACAGTTTCAGTAGAATCCCTTCATAATAGACGATGTGCATGCCATGAACGCCTACTCGAAAGAAGTGCGTAGGCACAAGCATGACATCATGAGTAAATATGTAACAAACAATGCATCTTGTAAATCTTGAATGACCATCTATCCAACTGGTACCGTAGTAACCGGCGTTGTTTTTTTCTTTTTGAGATAAAATTATTCCTGTGCATTGTTTTGAGAAAAAAAAATTGAAGAACGATGAAAACGCTCCCAAAATCTTGCATATAAGTCATTGCAAAATGCTCATTTGCTTATATCTTGTGGGTAGAAAGTACGAACCGTTTCTGTAGAAATCGGCCGAATAGGCTTTGGCCGAACCTTGTTTACCAACTTTGGATCGAATGTTTGGAGATATTATAAAATGACAATTTTTCATTCAAGCAGAAATGACAAGTTAGGTTAATCCTCCATTAGATGCGATTTTTACTTCATCACAAACTTTAATATAACAGCGAAGAAAAAAGGAAATTCTTACCGGGTGTGTTCGCATCCATCGAAATTTTGTAGCGAAAGCACCGTACACCGGTGTTAGGGTCACGCTTTACCGGTCTTGGGCCGTTTCATCGTCGTCAACGTTGGACAGGGTGTTGGGACCGTTTCACCGTCGTCAACGTTGGACAGGGTGTATATTGTGGGTGTCTCTGATATGACAGACTCTTTGAGGCGAACAAAACAGTTATTTTAAGTAGCTGTCTTTCTTAAAATCATGCAAAGGCTGTGTATAGGGTGATTCATGACATATCACAGATATTGATGATATTTGTGGTAATAGTTCGGGTATGAGCCAGTAAACATAGCATATGTTCATTTTTTTCCAACAAACCTCGAATACATGTTTTTGGCTTGATTTTAGTTTTTTTGCACTTTCCAATTTAAGTCAATGGGGAAAGTGTCTAAAAATGGGGTATTTTTATTGAGAATATTTCACGTCAACAGCCTAACTGAGCAGAATGTTTGCTATAGAAAATAAGTTTAAGATTTCATGAACAAAAAAAAAAAACAAAAATAAAAAGTCTGAAAAATTTTTACGCGCAAAAATAAACCCTTATTGAAGACGGCTACTTTAGGAGGAAAATCTGCTATATTATAATCTGAGTATTGACAGATTTATTTCCATTGAATGCTCTCCATTTACAAACACTGTAGTGGAAAGTTTAGATAGATGTCTAAAACAACTTTCATTAGAGGTTTGTCTTGTTTAATAGCAAAATCAGTCGAAAATACAAATCTCACAGTATGAAATTAGGGGTACAATTACCCCACCTAATTTTTTGCATAAAAAATTAAAGTACACTAATGGTGCTGAATAGTCCCAAAAGTGCTAACAATATATTGTTAGAGTTGGTGTATAACAAGTTGCACTAAATGCATTTCATAAATATACTCATTTGTTGCATTTTGTTTGTGGTTGCCATGGTTACAAGCAGAAAAGGCTACGGTGTATGAACAGTAAAGTCAAGAGCGTTTCATGTTAAATTCAGAAAAAAATCATGGTTTCCGGCTATGACTTGTTTTATACATTCCATGTATATTGGGGACCACCAAAAATAAATTAGAATTTTTTTTTCATTATACACATGGTTACCATGGTAACCGTGAAAGCAGATTTTGGGCTAAAAGCACAAATTTTAGTGAAAACATGGCACAACTTTAAACATAACCCAGAGACTACCTTACTTGGAATGTTAAATTTGAATACACACAATGATACAGATATAAACAAGAAATGCCAGATAAGCAAGGCTTATAAAATGCCCCCCGCAAAGTAAAAGTCAGTCAAAAACTGATTTTCAGATGTTTATGATGCAAACTATAAATGAGCCACTTCGTGGGAAAACCAACAATGTGGTTCCGAACAGGTCTGACACAAACCGGCCTGTTCGAGCACAGAAGACGACTAGAGGCTTGAAATTATGGATTTAGAAATAAGAGGAATTGTTCTATCGTGTAGCGAAAACAAAGGCGCCGATCAGCTTCACAGTAACTGCGAAGCTGATCTGCACCTTTGGTTTCGCATATGCAGATTGTTGGTTTTCCCATGAGATGGCTCAACTATGTACTTGTAAAACACTGTACCATTAAATATATAGTAGCTAGCAAAAGGCAGAATTGCAAAGGGCAGTAACTCTGAAAGAACTGGACCCTGTTCCTAACCTTCATGCTGATATTAAGTGTATCCCCATTGTGTATACAAAGTATCAAAATGTTCCTATGGAAACTGTCAGAGGAGTTAAGGGCAATAGCTCTTAAAGAACTGGACCCTTTACAAGCATCACCATGTAGAAAACATGCACAAAAATTGTCTAAGTTCACAAAGCTGCCATTTCGTCAAAATTATTTTTCACAATAAAACTTCTTCATGCGAATGTCTAAGTAAACATGTCTTTAATTATTGTGAAGGTAAAGTATCAGATAACTAAATCAAAAGCTGTGGTAGGAGTTGATCGGCCCGTATCTGCACACCTTAGAATAAATGTTGAACAAAAAATTGTCTAAGTTAAATTGCTGAAATTTTGTCAAAATATTTTTTTCAAAATAATATTTCTTCATGCACATACCCAGTGTGTCTGTATTGTGAAGGGAAAGTATCAAATAGCTCCAGCAAAAACTGTGGTAGGAGTTGACCGGCCCGTATAAGCACTACCATAGCAAATGCTCATAAAATTGTTTATGTTGTATATTGTATTCAAAATTATAGTAATTCTTCATGCACATGTCCAATGTGTCTGTATTGTGAAGTCAAACTAACAAATAGCTCCAGCAGAAACTGTGGTAGGAGTTGATCGGCCCATATCTACACTACCATGGAACCCATGTTGAAAACAATGCACAAAAAGTGTCTAAGTTCACAAACCTGCAAATTTGTTATAAATTATTTTTCCAAAATAATATTTCTTCATGCACATGTCCAGTGTGTCTGTATTGTGAAGTCAAAGTGTCAAATGGTTCCACCAGAAACTGTGGTAGGAGTCGATCGGCCCGTATAGGCACTACCATGGAACCTATGTTGAAAAAAACGCACAAAAATTGTCTAGTAAGTTTCACAAAGCTGCAAAGTTGTTAAAAATTATTTTTCCAAAATAATATTTCTTCATGCACATGTAAAGTGTGTCTGTATTGTGATGGCAAAGTATCAAATGGCTTCAGCAAAAACTGTGGTAGAAGTTGATCGGCCCGTATAGCCACTACCATAGCACATGCACATCCCCTGTAAAATGCTCAAAATTGTCTTGTTCTCTCAGTTGTAATTTCACCCTATAGATTCACTGTACGACAAAAAAAGAGAGAGGTAGCTGTCTCCAGTGGAGTAGCGCATTTTTCGGACAAAATTTGCGCGATAGTGGTAAGCATTTTGCGTGTTTTCTGGTAATCGGATTTGTTTATGTGGCACTTTTTACCTTTGATTGCTTTTACACATGCATGCATGTCGTGCTATGGCAAAATTACCACAAAAGATGTTAGTAGGAGCATGCGGAAGGCATTCGTTTTTGATGGCAGTCGAAGAAAAGTCGAAAATCGCAACATTGTCTCTTCTAGTTTGACAATCGAACACTTTTGTAGAAAATGTATACATCAAATGTTATACAGCGCAACTTAACGTCAAAGCTTTGTTGTTATTTCAAATCATGTCATTGTTCCATGTCTTGTAGCATCCGTTATAAGTGTGTTAGCCCATATTTTATTTGGTACTTATCAACTACAATATGAACGGCTCTGTACAGAACTATATAGGATTTTTATCGAATGGATTTGTCTCTTTGAGTCTTGCGAATGACGACCCTGTAAACGAAAGGACCATTTTAGGTCCTGTAAACCCTCACCTGGTATTCTGATTTCAGAAAAGACTTTCATGTTTCTCCTTTTATAAGCCTATACAGATACACACGCCACGGGGTTGTGGCCAATTTGGACCCCAGGGACATGGTTAGCAGGATTTATCGAGGGAACCACTAGCTATTGATTTACACAAAATAAAACAAAATCATATGCGTATATACGTATATTTCCTATTGTAAGTTTGTGGGGGCTATCTGTTACCATGGAAACCAAATTTTTGAATCAATTTGCTTCAAAACCTAACGCCGTCAATCAACCAACCCAATCATGATTCACATTGAAATTGATCGAGATGACCCACTAGCTTTAGACATATTCTTCTTTGAAATTGTGGCCGGACGCTTGTTTTTTCTATAAGCTAACCAATCAATGCAGTGGCAGCGCTTTTCAAATGCAACAGGAGCGCAGTAAGATAAATAGCACTCAAACTTTTAAATAGTGTATAGACCCAATGAGATCGTGATGGACACCTACCAACCCCGTTGGAAAGCCATGGACTACCAAGACATTTGCACTATGACCTCACTGTGCGCCCACAGAGTATGTGTTGCGTTGATGGACACCTTACTGTGTTGCCGTGTTGCCTAGGAATTCTCATTGTGCTCTTATTACAATGCCGAATCATGGCGTTTGTTTTGGGCATGTTCAAAATGAAAGCTGCCCCTTTATTTTATAGGAGCTCACACGGCGCCCACTGGTAATGACACCACGTTGCTAGGCGTTACTGACGTTCATAGCGTGCTCCATGCGAACGCTGTCTTGATGATAAACTAATAACAATATGCTCAAAACAATTGCATTAATTGCATCAATGCCTGATCTCTCTTTTAACTAATTACATATTAGTTAAAATATGCACAATTGCAGTGCAGTAAACATTTTAACATTAATACTACACAAGCAAAACAAAATATCGGTAATCAAATTGGGGACAGTGGACAGCGTTGCGGTCATTGAGTTGAATGGTTCATGGGATAAGTTGCGTTTGGGGAGGCCTTCATTTATCATCTTTGATAAGTGGATAATCCAACCCTTATCCCACCATACTTATATACAAACAAACATATTTAAAACAAACTGTATATCTGTACTACATGTATTCTATGCAAACAAACTTAATATTCCATGTTAGATAGCTCGTATTTGAAAAGGTGCCAGTTGTCACTAAAATTGGTATTTAAAGTCCAGAATCTTATTCACAGTTACCATGGCAACTATGTATATAATGAAAGAAAAAACAAACTCTATCGGTATCATAAACTTCGAAAAACCTTTTCTAAATTTTATCGTAGACACTATTAATTGATTTCCAAATATAATGTTGGGTAAAAGACGCTTTTAAGTGAGGGTCTTTCGGAACCAGACTTTTATGGTGACTTGGTTTACAAATTTAAGAAACTTATAGGAATAAATGATTTTTCTTTTCAGTTCAGAAAAATCATAACACGTTACAGACGTATAGGTTATAACTTGAATGTTATGCGACAGTCTGCATGCTTAGTTTTTAACCCAATCACGGTTGATAACTATGCTGCCTTCTTTAATTGCACGCCGGTGGGTCGGGCGTCAGACTCTATGATGGCCCCGACTTAAAGCTATTCATTTTAGTTGGTTGGGGCCGGAGCTTCTTGTCTGCTGCTTGGCCCACCGGGGTCCAACTGATGTTTTTCTTTAGCTCCGGAGTTAGTAAGTTATTTGGCGCCCAGGGATCTCCATCGTCGGGCAGCTTACTGAATCTGTGAGTCCTGGTTTTTGATTCATCAGGATGTTTATCATGATTTATTTGTTTGTTCTTGATGATTCATTGACTAGTTAGAGATTCACCACGAGGACCGAAGAACTAACTAAATGTTATGAACCACTGCAGAAGCTGAGGGTGAGGTTACGGCCGTGTAAAATCGATTTAAACCCGCCAGTAACTTTGTGTTACTGATCGTTCCAAGTCGATACTTCTGTGGTGGTTCTTTTTGTTTTATGTCTTGGTGTTTAAAATATTTTTGTGCTGTTGGCGCCTTATGTATGTTTGCATATTTTTAGTTAAGGTAACTGAGTGGCCACGTATTGGGAAAATAGCTGCTCATTCTATCTCTATATACTGCCATACGCCCTCGCGGACATTCTTGGCAGGTGTGCGCATAGTCTGTTAGTATCAGACAGGTAAAAGAATGAAATTTAAGGAGGATGAAAGGGTGAAAGTGAAGGATAAAAAAGATGATAGGTTAAAAAAGATAAGAATTAGCTAAAAGCAGGGTTAAAAACAAGCTTTGTGGGATTATGGTCGAGAATGTTGCAGCTTACAGATAGCAGCCTTGAAGGCATCCAAACTCTGTAAGCATACAACAGATTCGGGGAGGGCATTCCACTGAACAATGGCGAGGGGGTAAAATGAATATTTATAATAATCTCTTGAAGTGTACACCTGTCTAAAGGTCATCGAATGGCAGTATCTAGAGATTCTGTGGCTATACTGCACATGATCTGGGAGAGGGACTGCTACCAAGCCATAGACAATCTTGTAAAAAAGACAAAGACGTGCATCAGCTCGCCTTTGCTCCAATGTTCTCCATCCTAGTTTGTTAATCATCTCAGTTACAGATGCCTGATGGTCAAAATTTCTAAGAGTCCAGCGAGCAGCCCTTCGCTGGACCATTTCAATTTTAGAGATACGCTCTTTAGTATGTGGGTCCCATACTGCAGAGGCATACTCTAACTGGGGCCTAACTAGAGTGTTATAGGCTGACTCCCTGACATCTGTATTTTGGCATTTAATATTTCTACGGATGTAGCCTAAGGTCCTGTTAGCATTGTTGACCACACGATCGATATGGGAGTTCCAAGATAGGGTGCTTGACACGTCAACACCAAGGTATCTGGCACAAGTGACAGTTTCCAAGACCTGTCCATGGAGAATATATTCTGAATTAATAGGTTTCTTACTCTTGGATCCTGTCACCTGTACCACCTGGCATTTAGATGGGATGAACTGCATGTCCCATTTGGACTCCCATACCGACGGTGTGTCCAGGTCCTTCTGAAGTGCCGAGCTGTCTTCCTCACCCTTGATAGTGAGATAGAGGGCAGTGTCGTCTGCAAAAAGACGTACTTGGGACGAGATCCCACCAGGCAAGTCGTTGATATAGGCGAGGAAAGGATCGGACCCAAAACCGATCCTTGGGGGACACCGGAATTCACTGGTATGGAGTCGGACTCCTCGCCATCAATGACAACCTGCTGGGACCTATTTCCAAGGAAGGCTTGAATCCAGCTCAGCACTTTGCCCCTGATACCGTATTGGTGCAGTTTCCAGAGAAGCTTACTGTGACTGACTTTATCAAAAGCCTTCGAAAAGTCAAGGAGTATTACGTCTGTCTGATTTCCCGCACTGACATTCCTTGCAAGGTCCTCAATCATCATGACAAGCTGGGTTTCACAGGATCTTTTTTCTCTGAAAGCGCGCTGCATGTCATACATGATTTCCTGCGCGTCTAAATGTTTAACTATGTTTGACGCTAGGATGTGTTCGAGTACCTTGCAGAGAATGCAGGTTAGGGAAATAGGTTTGTAATTAGCCGCTAAGGATTTATCTCCCTTTTTGAAGACAGGCATTACATTAGCGGTAAGCCATTCTGTAGGTAGCGTTCCTGTCTGGAGAGATTTATCAAAAGTAACTTTGATAACTGGTGCTATCTCATCCCTGAGCTCCTTGAGCAGCAATGGTTTGAGCTGATCTGGTCCTGCGGCTTTTCCAGGTTTTAGATTTTTCAGGAGTTTCAAGAGGCCATTGACGGATATATCTATATCTGGCATGACTGGGGTGGAATTAAGGTAGGGGTCTGGAATGGATTCAGGAGGTATGCTGCCCTCATCAACTAGGTCATTCGGCTTACGAAATATTTTCATGGTATAAGTACCTGATTGTTAGTTTGGTTTTTTCCCACCTTGGTTTTTGGAGTGGGAGTATTTTTCTGATTGCGCCTTTTCGGCGCCCAGGGATCTCCATCGTCGGGCAGCTTACTCAGTCTGTGAGTCCTGGTTTTTGATTCATCAGGATGTTTATCATGATTTATTTGTTTGTTCTTGATGATTCATTGACTAGTTAGAGATTCACCACGAGGACCGAATAACTAACTAAATGTTATGAACCACTGCAGAAGCTGAGGGTGAGGTTATGGCCATGTAAAACCGGTTTAAGCCCGCCAGTAACTTTGTGTTACTGATCGTTCCAAGTCGATACTTCTGTGGTGGTTCTTTTTGTTTTATGTTTTGGTGTATAAAATTTTTTTGTGCTGTTGGCGCCTTATGTATGTTTTCATATTTTTAGTTAAGTTAAGGTAACTGAGTGGCCACCTATTGGGAAAATAGCTGCTCATTCGGCTTACGATATGTTTCATGGTATAAGTACCTGATTGTTAGTTTGGTTTTTTCCCACCTCGGTTTTTGGAGTGGGAATCTTTTTTCTGATTGCGCCTTTTCCTGATCTTTGCCTACTTGTACCTTTTTCCTGATCTTTGCCTACTTGTACTTTTTTCTAATTTGTTTATTGGTGGTCCTTAATATATGTGGAAAGTATGAAGCAAGTCATAGTCGGATACCATTCAGAAGGTTTTGCATTTTACATGGAATGTCCTTGAATTTTCAGTTCCTACAGAGTAGCCTTTTCTGCTTGTAACCATAGCAACCATAAACATAACGCAGTAAACTAGAACATTGATGAAAACTGTGTAGTGCAACTTATTCTACATGAACACTAACAATGTATTGTATATATTTTGGGGTTGATTTTGCAGCATTGGTGTAGTTGAAGTTTTCTGTACAAAATGTGGGTGGGGTAATTTGCCACCTAAATGGCTTATTTATCAATAAAATTAGATCTTAAATAGATAAAGATCGGTTGAGGCTTGTTTAAAAGAGACAATTTCTAACCAGAATAATTTTTAAGTAATAATGTTCTAGCACATGTTTGAAAAAGAGCAAGTTTACACTAAAATTTGTAAATCATAATTAAAGTCTAGAATCTCATTTCACAGTACCCATGGCAGCTTATATATAATGAAAGAGAAAACAAATATCTTGTTTCTTTATTGATGTCTCTTAATTTATCTGGAAAGTATGAAGCAAGTCATAGTCGGACACCATTAAGAATTTTTTCTGAATTATAAATGGAATATAATTGAATTTTCGGTTCCTTCACAGTAGCCTTTTCTGCAAGTAACCATAGAAACCATAAACAAAATGCAGAAAATGTGAATGTTGATGAAAGTCGTGTAGTGCAATTTATTATACACAAACACTTACAAGGTATTGTAGGTATTTTGGGGTAGATTTTACAGGATTGATGTACTTTAAATTTCTGTACAACAAAACGTGGGTGGGGTAATTTGACCCCATAAATCTCTAATTTATCATTTAAAACTCATATTTACAATTGGTTCTGCTTTTAAATTATATAAACATCGGTTGAGGTTTGTTTAAAAGAGAAAATTTCTGACCAGAATAATTTTAAGTAATGATGTTCTACTTAAAAGTTAGCTTTTTTAATGAAAATTTAACAAAAAATCTCAAAAATTTGAGTAAATGCTTCAATGTCATTGTAAAATTTTCCAAACTTTTTATTGTCTTAAATTAAACTTCAATACCTTCACTTGATAGCAGAATATAGTTAGTCTACGCTTGACTGTTGACGCGAGAAAATTGTTCATAAAAATTGTAATAAAATGTCATTTTTGAATTTCTTGATTTAGGGTGTTACCATGGAAACCGTTGCTAGCTTAATTTGTCGTATTTTCAATTAATTTTTTTTTTTTTTTTTTTTTTTTTTTTTTTTTTTTTTTGAAGAGCTTAAATCAGACTTCAAATTTCAAGAGCATTTTTGAAGGTTACTTGACAAATTATATTTTAAAACAATCATTTCAAATAATCAGATTATTGCCATTTCAATATGCTAAAAGAGGCCTCTCGAGGGGAAAAATCTAAAAATAGCCCCTATTTTCCGAAGAAAAGCAAATGCGAAAAAATAAAGTTGTTTTCACGATTAGGGCGATGGATTGAAACATTACATGTATATGAGCCTTTGGTGGCAATCCGAGACTATGAGTAAATCACCCTCTGCATGATTCTAAGAAAGACAGCTACTTAAATGCATGGTTTATGAGAAATGGATACCAGAATTAAATTAAACTTAAGTTTTAGTTATTTAAGAAATAATTTTACTTTACGGTGAATTATCATGATTAACGCGGGATGTTGGAGGGCAGATTGCGATGAATTAAATATCGCATCTGCCCGACAACATCACGCGTTAATCAAAGATAATTCACCGTAAAGAAAGATTATTTCAATTCTAACATGACTTATAAATAAATGCTTACATTTTAAAATGTTTTCCAGTGGACACATTCTCGGCGGACTTGAATGTTTATGTGCGACGTCACATAAACGCCACCTAACGCGCGTATTTTTGTTTACAGTGAATTATTGTTTGTTTGCAGACGGTGACGTTTCTATTAGGTTCAATGGGAAATACGATAACATACGATAACGTAGTGTTAGAATTTAGAACATTTTGAGCTAACGGGTGCCCTGTACTTTGTCTTCTAGTAAATAAATAAACTAATTGTAAGTTTTATGAAAATTAATGAAATCTTTACAAACTGGAGGAGAATCGCGGCAAATAAGAGGGTATCTTGGCCTGTATCTAGGTAAATGATATCACTTAAATGGTATCAAATGATTGTTATGACAATATATTAAGCATTGAACCTGATATATAAACCGTCTGATCTGATCATGGAAATCAATAAAAAACATAATTAAAGGAAATAAAAGAACAAAAAATGAAGAGATATACTAACATAATATTATACCGGCTGTAAATTGCCTAAAATTGCTGAATTGACAACAAATAATTGCTTGGACAATTCACTATTCTCCAGTGCTCTGAAATGCATTAGACATCTTTAATGACAAACTTGTTTAAAATGTTTAACATTGCAAATTTGCTGCGCATTCTTAAGATTTTTTTTTCGGAAATGTCCGAGCTTGACTTAAGTTCTTCAATTTTCGTGTTCAACAGGTTTTTTCAACATGCGCGTCCTTGACTTTGGTGAATTTTGTACATACGTGACGTATGGGGTGAAGAGTTCAGATTTAATGAATACGGCATATTATCAAAATAATGCATATTCAAGCTGTACATAAACTTTAAAAATCCTGGGCCCAGTTGTTCAAAACGTCGTCAGCTAACATCATCATTAAGAAATCAGCTTGTTAAGAAAATGCCGACTACATAACCAAATACACTGTTATTTTTGTTGGTAAAACGTGAGAATGCTTTGCATTGCTTTGCATTAAAATGGTCATAAAAGCATCACAGGCCATCGCCTCCCTCAACCTTAATAACCTAACCTCACCATAAAATTATTTATAATGTGTATTCAGTCTTTACTCATTTTGCACTAAACACCTCCAGTTTCCCATGACAAGGCCGGAGCACACTTACCTTTACTATTATAGCCGGAATCTTTTTTTCCATGGCGTCAGCAACAGTCTGTAGCGTCGTAATGTCTCCACCGAATACTATCAATACAATTGGTCCAGAGTTTGGTTCAGAGTTTGCACCTGTGGAAAAACCTTGCGTTGTTAATTTTGTACAAAATAAACAAAATAAGCACAACCACCGGTCACAATAACAATAAATCAATATTTCCGCAAATCCATCTTTATATCTAAAAAGCTGATTAGTTAAATACAATTGCGCGTAAATTAGGCTGCCCCTGCGGCCGAGTGGTTTAGAGCGCTGATTTCTATAACGCGCTTTATCATTCGGTGAGTCTGTTATGGGTTTGAGCTTCACATGGGACACATGCTTGCGGGTGTGCCAGGTGTTTTTTTTTTCTCGAGGTTCTTACATTTTCGTCCCACCTGCCGAATGGTCCTTTTCATTTGAGCATAATCATCGTAAAATGGACGTAATATAAACGTAGGCCTTCAGATTTAGAAAATATTTGTTATTTAACAATTGAAGCAAAAACGGAATTAAGCGAATTGTCTACCAAGAAGGCAGAACCAGACACTGGCTCACCAAATGTTTACCGGAGAAGGTGAATTCAAAACGGGCTCCGGACTCGAATTCGAGCAAAATAGCTATATGAAGTGCTATACAGCTGATAAGCCTTCACAGAGAAAAAATGTTTAAAGTTATTCAGTCACTACCCAGACTCTTTATAAATGAACTTCAAGTTTAAACATTTATTTTTTGTTGTTTTTTATGGGTGGTGAAAGTCATTGTAGCGTAAAACTTAAACTTTGTTAAATCTTAATGGCAGGTCAAAAGTCCTATTTAAACTTATGACAGCTCAATCTCTAAATATATTTGCAACATCATGAGAAAGCCAACTGTTTGCATATGCGAACTGGTTTATTGATCAATTTTCTATAGGAGTTCATTTCGGAAATGAATGGTATAGTATTAAAGATGTTAGTTGGGGAACCAAGCCTTGAAATGTGCTAACCCTTGCACCCGAAAGCCCTACGAATTTATTATATATGGTTGAAAAGGTAATTATATGGTGTATCTGAAACCACTGTATAGAAACCATGATCGACTTGCATAACGACGCAGCATGCATTTTTCTACGGTAGCCAATGAAGTACTTTTGAAAAATTAGATTTATAAACTATCAAATAACTTCTAACAGGATTGAGTAAATCGGCTTAAATTTATTAGATACATGTATAATGGCTGGTTTATACTTCAACATGCCTATCAAGGATGGTTCATTGCATGCAGTGGTTGTCGTTTTATAGGCATTTGATTGAGCGAACCCCGATTTTGCAATTTTAGCTTTACGTTTATTTGCCTCAGAGTCCATCAAAATGCATTTCTGGCTCACAAGTGCATTTTATGATTATTTCTAAATATGTTGAAATGTATTATTGCAAAAGTAAGTCAGCTTGATACGTCTTTGATATTTTTTCCCAAAAAGTCAAAAACAGATTTTTTAACATAATTTTTGAGTGTTTCGAATTTAATGTGTTGGAATACCGTATATCGCTAGAATGACGTTTGTGTGTAAATATAAGTTAATGGCGTTTATTTTTCAAACATTACTGTGTCTAGAATGGAGAGTCAAATTATGGAAAAATGTGGTCACTGAATTTTTTTGTATTTTTGCGATTTTTCTACATCTTCTCGAGTTAGAAAGTAGCTACAAACAATATAAAAAATTGTATAAATCCATAAAATACCCTGCTATGTTCTTTTTATATATAATTTTTATCAACATCCAGTGGCTGGATTGCAGTCTATAGCAATATATAACATAATAACACTACGAACTGATTTTCAACATATGTGTCCACCACTCCCGGCCCCACCCCCACATTTAAGCGCATTGAAATACACATAATGTGTTTTTACACCAGAAAGGAAACCATAAACTCTTCACGGAGTCTAACGATAAAAATTATTATTTTCAATTTGTACCTTTCAGCGCCATTGTCGCCGTATGACAATTTTTGATTTCGGTTGTATCTTCAATATCCTATATAGTATCAGTATGCAAATCTTGCATATCAACAGATCAAAACCTTGTTGTTCCGTTCATTCTATGACACATAATGACAAAACGTGATTTTAATACGTGTGGCTGGGAGACAAAACGTTTTTTTCTAAACGTTTGAATAAACATAACTTATTTCTCAGAGCGAATTTGGTTAATGATTTATGTCTAAAAAGCAGGTACATGTATTCTTACAAAAGAATTGTTAGATCTTAGGTTACTACCAAGAAAAACAAATTAAACAACAATGGGACCATTGGTCCTGATGACGCTGACTTGAGATTTGGTCTTAAAATTACATTTACCAAAATGGCATCGGCCATAAATGCTCACATGACTTCATTGACTCGGAATTAAATTGTCTGTTATCTACATATACCATGTTTTCAGGTCACAGGCTACGGAATAATCCATTCCTTATACTTTTCTCCATTTAAAAGCTCATTTATTTAACTTTGCAGGTAAATAGGTAATGGTCAACCCGAGGTAATGATTTATTCAAACTACGATGGGCTGATGTCCCGATGTTACAATCCAAAATTGAAAAAAAGTACGATCAGGAAAAGGCACAACAGATAGAGAATCCCTCTCCAAAGACCGAGGTGGGAAAAAATTAAATTAACAATCAGACACTTATACCATTCAAAAATATCGTAAGCCGAATGAGCAGCAATTTTACCAATAGGTGGCCACTCATTTATCTAAACTAAAAATATGAAACACACATAAGGCGCAAACAGCACAAAAAGTTTTCACACCAAGACATAAAGAATAAGTTTTAACACCAAGACATAAACAACAAATTGGTCCACCTGTTCCATAGAAGAATATGTGAATATTTTTAGCATAAATGGGCAAGGTTGCCATTTTTGTCAGGTGACCTGTATCATTTTTGTATGTTTCTCCCCATTCCTGTGAATGCTCTATCGATTTAAACCCGCCAGTAACTTTGTGTTACTGATCGTTCCAAGTCGATACTTCTGTGGTGGTTCTTTTTGTTTTATGTCTTGGTGTTTAAAATATTTTTGTGCTGTTGGCGCCTTATGTATGTTTGCATATTTTTAGTGAAGTTAAGGTAACTGAGTGGCCACCTATTGGGAAAATAGCTGCTCATTCGGCTTACGATGTGTTTTCATGGTATAAGTGCCTGATTGTTGGTTTGGTTTTTTCCCACCTTGGTTTTTGGAGTGGGAGTCTTTTTCTGATTGCGCCTTTTCCTGATCTTTGCCTACTTGAACTTTTCTACTTAAAATTCTGCTTCGATCGACCAAAAGTTATGTGGAAAAATAAATTTTAATTTAAATATACAAGTACATGTGAATGATCTTTGATCAAGTTCAAGAAATTGCATTGTCAGTGAATATTCACACATGATAACCTCATTAACCTTAATAAGGTGACTGAATTTACCAACTTTCAGGACACCGGATACAAAACTCTAAATACCCAGTGTTCGTATTTTTCCATTTGAACAAATAATGTTACCCATTTTCACCTTGCCGTTAAAGAGGCCAAGGTCCACCCAAGAGCATGATATATATAAACGATGATGGGTCAGAGTCTTCGATGCGAAATACCAAATTTTGTTGAAATCGATTCACCCGTTCTGGAGAAGAAGATTTTAAAGGTTTACATTATGACATGTGGCTATCTTGATTATGTGACCAGGATAATTAATACAGTTTTCGATCCCCCTACTCCACATGAAGTTTGGCTATGACTGACCAAGTGGTTTCGGAGGAGATCTTTGAAAATGGTGGACGACGACGGACAGGCCAACGAACGAACACTGGGCACCTGCCTATCCTATTAGCACACCTTGTGAGCTTAAAGCAACGTTAAAACGTGAAAATCTCTTAAAAGAACAGCCCACTAAATTTTAGCGTACAAACGGCTGCCCATACTTCTAAATGCATTTTATTTTTCAAATAGTTCTCATTATAACAGCATTGTATTCACAATAAGCGTACACCATAAAACACTGTATGTCACCTCTATAGCGAGTGTGCATGAAGGATTATAATCATGAAAACGGCATTCCATACAAAATGCATTGTTTCATCGAAATGCAATTCGCATCGCATTTCTATACAGTGATTCCATATCAAGCACTGTTCAGGCTACCGGTATACAAAAATTCAGCCGTAGGGATTTTGGGTGCAATTTTTCTGTCATTTTGCAAGATACGAGATTTCGGTTCCCCAACTATGTGTAAATTTCGTAAAATAAGTATAGAGTTATGGCCCTTGATTTACGTAAAAATTGTTTCTGGGCTCTGTCTTGAGCATTTATTAAAAAATAATCTTCAAAATTTGCACAAGACTTTATATCAAAAAGGAGTGGTCTAAAAATTTCGTCAAATACATGTGGTAAGAAGGTTTTTGTTTTTGATGTTATAACTTGCCGAACTTGGGCGTAACGTATAAGACGTAACGCATTATGGCAATATTGACGTGACGGCAGTTGCTAAGAAGTTAATAGAGAGATATGACGTTACTCGTGTACCGATTCAGTATTGTCATTTTAAAGCCGCAATTAAAACATTTCGGAACTCGCTATCGGAGTCAATTATATTTTGGTATTGATTTCCATATTCGGGAAATCGCCAGTCCAAAAATGGTAGCAGAGCGAGGTTTAAACTAGTAAGATCGAAGGAAACAACAATCAAAATGACGGATAGATCGGAGCAAATACTAGAACTTACGAAGGAAAAGACGATAGCGATATCAAAGTTTACGTTGTATAGTAAAAGAATACTTCGGATGATAGGACGACAGGGTATACTAGGATCAGAACTGGACAGTGCCTGCAGAAAAATGGACGAGTACATGGAGGTAATGGCTACACTGTCAGATATTTATATAGAATGTAAACAACTTGACAAAGGCTGGAAAATCGTGAACGAAATGGACATGTTACAGAACGAATTTCACTCTGCGTACGACTCAGAATGGGAATCTCGGAATTTATGCGAAAATTATCAATCAAATATCAAGTCAACAGATCTGTTGAAAGGTTATTGCAGGATAGAAGAGCACGGGGTATTTCAAAGCAAGAAAAAACCGACAGAGCGCATCGGCTCCCCTGACCTGCATTCTATTGGTAATGATCTTTGGATGCAATTAAAACGAATCCAAGTACCAATGTTTAGCGGGGACAAAAGGAGCTATCAAAATTGGAAAGCTGCATTTATAGCGTGCGTTGATACCGCCCCAGCAACAGATGAGTACAAGTTGTTGCATCTCCGACAATGCCTTTCAGGAGAGCCACTGAATCTCATAGAAAACCTCGGACATTCGACGGCTGCATATGAAGCAGCCAAGGAGCGATTGGCGCGAAGGTATGGAGGTAAGCGCCGGCAAGTCGCAATCTATCTGAATGACCTTGACAATTTTCCACAAGTCAAACCAGGAAACGTACATGACAAAAATTTGCAGATCTCTTGGAAATAGCAATTATGAAACTGAAGGAAACCGGCCACCAGAACGAGCTAGGAAATGGATTCTTGTACGCCAAACTCCAAACAAAACTGACAGAATCTATGTTAGCAAGATACCATCGTTGGGTATTTGAAACACAAACGCCAGAGTCAGTATTTGCGTTAAAGACCTGGGTATTCGAAGAATCTGAATTTCAAACAATCGCGTCAGAGACTGTTCACGGCATATCTAGCACTATCGGGAGTGCATATATCAAGACACCAGATGATTCGCCAGTGTACGATAGACAAACAACTCTTTTTGGAGCAATGATCGATCGTCACATTACAAACAACGTAACTTGTTCTGTGTGTGGAGAGGGTCACAACATCGAGGCATGTCTAACATTTATGAAAAAGGATGTACCTGGACGATGGTTCGCAGCCAAACGTTTGAAACTGTGCTTTCGTTGCCTGGGCAATGGACACTTGGGTAAAGCTTGTCAAAACAGTAAACTGTGCGGACAACATGGATGTCAAAAATTGCATCATACGCTTTTACACAAAGATACAAAGTGCTACTCTGATCAAACTAACATGAATAACAACGCGTTTGATACAATATACGTAGGATCAAACAATTTCTCTGCGGAACGATGCACTTCAGCCTGCACGGAGGGGAATAATCGCAGCGTAGAACTACCCGTGTATACATGTACATCCGGCATATATACCACAGGCTCAAAAGGAATAACCACTACTGTTCCCGTGCTATCGACCAAATTGGATCGCCGACGTAAAGTAGACAACGTTGACACAGGTTCTTGTACAAGTGTGAGCGTCGCTGAAAAACTTGGGAATACGCTACAATCGAGGATCAACGTAAATGATAGAAATAGCGTGCTCAAGACAAGAAGGAAAACTGCAAGTCATAACGACACTGAAGATGAAGATTCTCCACGCTGCCCTATGGAGGGGAACTACACGGCTGAGAGCAGCAAGCCTTTTCAAACATTTGCATAAGTGGAGCAAACTAATTACGTGCATGTATACAAACGTTGTTGTCGATATGATAAATAATTTTATCTCGGTTTTACTTGTATTAAGAATGATTTCTATATTACTTCATTTTTGCAAAAGTAGAAATGTACCATTAATTACGGTACGCAGCAAGATTAAACGGTAAAACAGACTACAGACATAATTGTGTCAGTGTCAGGATACGTGTATCAAATTTAAAAGAGGACGCGGCATCATTGAAAGTCAGATGCATGTTTTATCTTTAGTTATCAAAATTGACATTTTGAGGAGGGGAAAATGGTAAGAAGGTTTTGGTTTTTGATGTTATAACTTGCCGAACTTGGGCGTAACGTATAGGGCGTAACGCATTATGTCAATATTGACGTGACGGCAGTTGCTAAGAAGTTAATAGAGAGATATGACGTTACTAGTGTACCGATTCAGTATTGTCATTTTAAAGCCGCAATTAAAACATTTCGGAACTCGCTATCGGAGTCAATTATATTTTGGTATTGATTTCCATATTCGGGAAATCGCCAGTCCAACATGTAAGTTTAGAATTACGGCCCTTAATTTACGTCACAATATTCTTTTCAGGCTGTATCTTGAGCATTTATTGACAATTTCTCTTCACATTTTGCATATTCGTAGGACTTCATATCAGGAAGGAGTGGTTTGATATTGTAGACAGGTAAATATTGTCAAGAGTACACTGTACACTCCCGCATGCGTATTTGTACTCCATTTACGCGTATCATACGCGTTATACCCGTTTATTACCTGCGTAAGGCTATTTACGCCCAAGATACTCTTAAAATGCGCATATATACGCGTATCATATCTCATTAATATTCATTAGCATACATATTAACTAGAATTTGTTTTCTATGTGATAACTGATGTCTCCCCCATTTCTAAGTGCACGTCTAAAATATGCAAGCACGAGTTATATTTCTTGTGCATCACATGCCCTGTCATTCTTTTTTATAAGTGTATCAGGTTTCATTGAAATATATATATTACCGTTTTTAGTTATAGAGCAGACAAGACATTGTATGAAAAATAATCAAAGGGAAATAACTCCAAAAATACAAGCAAGAGTTATAATTCTTAAGCATGACACATTGTCTCATTGTGTTTTATAAGTGTTCCAAGTTCCATTGAAATATCTCTTACCCTTTTTCAGTTAAAGAGCGGACAAGAAATTAAATTAAGGATTGAAATTCAGATTTTTAGCTTTCACTGGATGATGAAAAACATTAGGCTGTTTTAATGTCTGTGAAGCCCGAAGGGCTTCTCGGAGACATTAAAACAGCTAATGTTTTTCATCATCCAGTGAAAGCTAAAATCTGAATTTCAATACTTATATTTACATTTTATATTATCAGTCAAGTATCAGATTTTTAATTGCGCATATCACCGTTCATTTTCATGTTATTTGACATTAAATCCGACTTAACGTAATTTTGGAACAGCCAAAACGTCAAATTTTCGCGCCTAACGTCATGGCGATACGCGGCCAACGTCACGTCAACAAGAGTAAACAAACAACGTCACTGGATGAGTTTTGACGTCAGTCCGCCCATAGGTGTGGCCTCTAGACCACGTGACTTAATGTTTTTCATTGGGAAATGAAGAACATCAAGAAAGATACTTTCATCTAGGGCGATTGCAATAAAAATGTAAACATTGGAAAATAAAAAAAGGGAAATAACAAAAATACATAAGCAAGAGTTATTTCTTGTACATAACGCATCCTCTCATTGTGCTTTATACGTGTATCAAGTTTCACTGAAATATCTCTTATGGTTTTTGAGTTATAGAGCGGACACGACATTGTATGGAAAATAATCAAAGGGAAATTACTCCAAATATATGCAAGCAAGAGTTTTGGTTCTTTAGCATGACCCATCATCTCATCGTGCTTTATAAGTTTACCAAGCTTCATTGAAATCTCTTATGGTTTTCGATTATGGCGCGGACATGAAATTGTATGGAAAATAATCAAAGGGAAACAACTCCAAATATGTGCAAGCAAGAGTTATGGTTCTTGTGCAGGACACGCCATCATGCTTGATAAGTTTACCAAGTTTCATTGAAATATATTTGACGGTTTTTGAATTAAAGAGCGGACACGAAATTGTATGGAAAATAATCAAAGGGACATAACTCCAAAGATATGAAAGCAAGAGTTATGGTTCTTGTGCATGACACATCGTCTCATCATGCTTTATAAGTGTTTTAAGTTTCATAGAAATATCTTTGACAGTTTTCGAGAGGACACGATTTGTGACGGACAGACGGACGGACGGACTGACGGACAAAAGGACAGACGGACGCACGTGGAAAAACAATATGTCTCCCAACCCTTCGGGGGTAGACATTATTTGTCAATACGCGTTTGGTTCTTTCATTACGCGTATGGATGATAAGCAAATCACATTGTCAATACGCCAACGCGTCATTACGCGTGTCATACAATTTAAGTTTAATGGGTTATACTGATATATCGTGATAATGTGACTTTACTTTCAACCTGTTATGCGATGGATGGTGTGTTCTAAACTCTGCTATTCTGGATTCATGAATGCAGGTTTGCTTTCTTTTTTCTGATTTATATGCATGTTTATATTTTACACAGTGCCTGAAAGTGCTATCCTTCGAAATAATTCCGCAAGCACACTATATTGAGCACTAGTTTGTGTGCGATCAGGTATTGCACCGATCAAAGTATTCTGATTTCTTGAGGAAAGGCTTAGACATGTTATTTTTTCGTTCATTTCTATTTTGATACAACAATGGAATCTTAGCATAATTGGATGTTTTATTATGCGTATCGTGTGTGTGTATGTGTGCGTGCGTGCGTGCGCGCGCGTGCGTGCGTGCACGCGTGCGTGCGTGCGTGTGCGCGTGTGTGTGTATGTGTGTGACTGTTTTATTCCTGAGTGGTTTGAACAATTCGCGTAAACACGTGTATAGACTCTAAATTACGCGTAAAGTCTAGCTTAACGATTTGCTTGCTCATTGGCTTAAGTTATCGTGTGTAATATACGCGCATTACTCCCACGGTACGCGTAACTGAAAATGATTTCTTATTGGGTTTGGATATATCCGCGTATAAATTTTGCGCGTAATTCGAGCGTATCATGTGCGTATGTTACGCGTTAACGATCACTACAAATACGCGAGCGGTAGTGTACACAGTTATGGTCCTTGGTTTAGCCTTACAGTTCCCAATCAAAGTCATCAAGAAGTTCTGTGCATTTGTATAAATTGTGGCATTTACACCCATTTCATATAAAATCATGACATACGCGGGAAAGGTGACACTATAAACATGACGATTTTGAATGAAACAAACAGTTGTCAGAAGAAAATAGCAAAACAACGTCTGTTCGAGCCTCCAGTCCCCCCAACATGTGAAAATTAAAGAATTAAAAGTCATAACCGGCTAAATGCCTGAACGGCCACCATGACACTTATGCAACTCCTTAGATTTGTGACCGCCTACTACTTTTCCAAAATCTATGAACGGATATAAGAATTCGTAGTTAAGATAAGTGAATCGAAAATTTGGACATGAGATTGATCTTACGTAAATTCTGATCTTACGAACGTTAGTGAAACGCCACGAAGAGCCGCCATTTCTTGATTAACACCTTTCAACTATTCAGTAATGGTCATTTATGACCATATGATGTGTACGTTTCGAAGCTTAATAGGTTTGCCTGTGTCTGCAGTCGTGTTACGGATGTCATCGCGCTAAATAGGATTATTTCAGGCAAAACCTCAGATAAACTTAGGAAAGAATTGTCCAATGGTATCGCCGCTACTACGAACTGATTGCAAAATCAATTTTGGATAAATGACGCTTTTGCGTTCGAACCGGAACTGGTGACATGATATGCAAACAAAAGAAAATTGTGCGTAGTCAAAATTGTGATCTGTTTAGAAAGATCTTCATATTTTATATTTTATATAAAAGCGTGTGCTTTAACATAAACGCGTTGCGACAGCATCCATGCTTAGTATTCATCCCAGTCTCATTTGATTAATAAACGTTTGTTATTATTTGATTAAGCCCCGGTGTGTTGGGCGTCAGGACTTACATGTAAAGCTATTCTGTCTAGTTGATTGATACTGGGACTCTGTTTTCCGTTGTGTGGTCATCCGATGCTCGTGTAATGCTTTTATTTTGCTTCAGACTTTAAACGGTGTTTGTATGTCGCATATTCTATCTGTTTCTCGTTACGTTTTAGATTCATCATAACGTTAATTGTTATATATGTGTTTAGCGTGGTGTTTCATTGACTTCGCTGTATAGTTCAAGATTCGCCAAAGTAAAAAAACGGCTAATCCACTACAGAAACTGTTGATAATGTTTATTTTGTTAAACCGGCTTAAACATCTTAGTAGTTTTGATACTGTTCGTTTCAAGGCGATACTTCAGTTGTGTTTGTATAATGTTGTACTGTATGTTTTGATCTCGAATTTGTCCTGTACTGGTCTTATATGAGGAAAAACAACACATTTCAACCATTGATAAAAGTCTATTATAATATTCTTACTTTCAACCATGTTTGTTTCTCTTTTCGCATGAGCGGCCAGTGTATTTTCCAGTTCAGCTCTGAACTTTCTCTCTGTACCAAACTGCATCTCGGATCCGTCGTCAAGAAGTATAAAATGGGAGTGGTAGGGGTCAAGATAATGTTGCTTTAGTTTCGGTTTCTCGAGCTCGTACAGCCGCTGAAACACATCATTTAATATAGTTTCGTTTTAACTAGTCTGAATTTGGTCATGTTGGTAAGCAGGGACTCCTTTTTACCCTTATGGTTACCACAAGCTTTGTTTGGAGACAGAGCTGCACGTTTTGTTGGAGAGATGATGTATAAAGCTTTATTAAAACTAATTAAACTTTTTAAGAATATAAACAAAATCTCAAAACTGATTGGTCTTTTAAGCCCGACAGTAATTTAATATTACTGATCGTTCAAGGCGATACTTCTGTGGAAGTTCTTGTTGTTTTATGTCTTTGTGTTTAAATTTGTTTGTGCTGTTGGCGCCTTATGTATGTTATCATATTTTAAGGTAAGTTTATGTAAATTTGTGGCCACCTATTGGTCAAATAACTGCTCATTCGGCTTACGATATGTTTTCATGGTATTTTTTATTCAGTATTACGTCCCTTTCAAGATGATTTCATATGAGACGGGCCAATAAGTAGGTGGGCGAAAACGGGAGAACCCCGAGAAAAACCACCTGGCACACCCGCAAGCAGAACGGCTTGTCTCACATGTGGCCGGAGCGGGGCTCGAACCCACACCAGACACAGCGGTGAGATGATCGAGTGATTAAGAGAAACAGCGCTTTTAACCGCTCGGCCACGGGGGCCGCTTTTTCAGATATAAGTGCCTGATTTTTAATTTGGTATTCTCCCACCTCGGTTTTTGGAGTGGAAATCTTTTTCTGATTGCGCATTTTCCTGATCGTTGCCTACTTGTACCTTTTTTATCTACAATTGATTACATTCATTATTTCGAGAAAAGATTAGAAACTACTCCAGGTTTTGATGCCAAGCAATACGTTTAGAAATAGGGTAGTTTTGCTGCTTGCCAAATTTCGGAGCAAATCTCATACTTACGAAAACATCATTTTTTAAAATCTATTTTAAGAAAAGTATTTGACGGAAGATTTACATTGAATATCCCGTCCTTTCCAATATATAGTCCTTGCTTTAGGAAAACAATTGTGAGACAAAAATTGTAACAATAGTCTTTGTACCTCTTTATTCAGAGTGTCGCTGTCCTTGCAAACTAGTGAGTCTCTGTTTTTAATACAGCCCCATGGGGCTATTCCTATGGCAACAGCAGGATTTGATAGGCCTGATGTCCGGCGAAACTCTTTCATTGCTTCTCCGACAAGTTCCGCCACTCCATTATGTGTACCATCAGTTATAATCCAAGCTCCTAAATAACAGACAACGTGATTGTGAACACAATCTCCGATATGGTATTTTACAAACGTATAAATACAAAAATAAATTAAGAAATCCTCAATATCTGCATTTTGTGTTACCGCCTGTTTATTGTTTGTTTACGCAAATAGATTTCAATCTAGAATAGCAAAATATAAGTCTGAAATCAAAACAGTATCTTAAAACTTCTTAAAAGTTTGGCTAACATTTGTTCAAAATATACGATTTCAATTAACCCATACGCTCTTCACATAACTCAAAGTTTTAATTAAAATTGCGTACGAGACAATAATTGAAATCCTTTAGGAGAAATTCAGCAGTCGCCTGCACGCAAATATATCTGAAATTCTTTTAATAGTTATACGCCCTTTACAAGAACTGGTTCAGATACTTCAAATAAGCCTTGTCTGACATGATTTCTTTACTGAGAAAGTGTGCAAGACCCGGTGATGGTTAACGAGTAAATAAATATAAACGAGTCTATTCTATTATGCATTTTCATTTATCAGTGTCACGAAACAAACTATGTGTTTGCAATCATTTGTGTATACGGTAGAGGGCGAGTTCGTTTGCACATAATTTCGTAAGTCAGGAAGTGTTTTTTTTTTTTTTTTTTTTTTTTTTTTTTTCATATTAAAGAATAACGTTTTACACTATTATATGCGGCGTAGTATAATCACTGTTTAGCAATCCATTTCTTTCGGTCGGTCTTTCAGTTGAATAATGCTGGTATTTGTTCACGAGTTACCACGAGCATTACGTTTTAAATTGACTGAGCTGAAAGATTAAAGTCTATAAATAGTTTAATATTGGTTTGTTGGGCAGTGAACTTCTCTCACTAGTTAGTATTTAAGTATTTTAGAATTTGGTGAAAATCAGTCGACGTTGTTAGCTTCACAGATTACAGTTTCGTTTGCTCGTCAAATTTTTCCGTGTGTTTTTAAGAATTTTTTTTTATAAAACAACTGTTGAATAAGATTGCCTTTTGATTGAAGATGAGCCAAAGGTTGATAATTGTATATTTATATGTATGTTATAATGTTGGGATGTCCGACTTTGCGTCTAAGTTTCAGGTTGTAGAAAGTTTACAGATGTGTTCAGAGAGATGACAGTCACTGTCCACCTGTAGCAGTAGATGACCAGGGGACGAATATTAATTGTATAATAGCTATACTGTATATATAGACAGTTTAAAACTGCTGAAATTAATTGTATTTGTCTTTCTGTGAAAAATGAAGCAACAACGGCATTCCAACTAATATTGTGTTTGTTTTTTTATTTCTCTGAAGAATGGTTATTGAATCGATCACTTTCGCTTGTCAATATCTTATATAAGGCCGTAGAGAAAAGACTATATTTATTTGCGGACGAACGAAGTGAGAGAGAAAATAAATAGTTTTATTCTTTGAAACATTTGTCAATATTTAGAACACTTCGGAACGTTAAAGTTTCCGAAGTGTTCTCAGCGACCAGATGAAGAAAAAATAATGCTTTTACGGTTATACAAACAATTATGTGTGCTGCAAAAGAGAGAATATGTAAAATATTTCACAAAGTGCTTACGCAAACGGCATCACATATTTTCCGAACTTAGCTAGATTTAGTCAAAACTGTAAAATTTACCTGTGACGTCATCATTTCGAAAACACGCCCATGTAATATACAGAGCTTTTTCAGCTATAAAAAAGAAAATTTCACCAGAATAAAATGACATTGTTAATATTTTTGCTCAAAACATACATTGACGGTACATGTTAGAACCGCCTCGGCGAGGCAGTTCTAACGAGTACTTACAACGTATGTTTTCCTGTTGATTAACTAGCTTTCACGGAGTTTGTTTTTCGAAAGTGTTTATGTTGCTGATTTGCACCCATATTTTGCTGATCATATTTTGCTGAACATGTTGTTTATTCATTTCATTAAATTATGATGGTAGCAAGCTTGAAAAAAAATACCATATGCGTATAACCATTGCTGTATGTTGTATGAAATAGTGCACACATGTATATATAATAAAAAGCAAATGTTTCTGTTAAATATGGCCTATATTTCACTCATGAAGTGAAAATACGTATATTCCATTCCTGGCTTCGTCATTCATGAAATACAAATATTTCTCACTTCACTCGTGAAATAAAAAAATACAAATAGGCAACGGTCAGGAAAAGGCGCCATATTTAACAATATCTTTTTTTGTTAAATATGGCCTTTATTTCACTCATGAAGTGAAAATATGTTTATTCCATTCGTAGCTTTGCCATTCATGAAATACAAATATTTTTCAATTCACTCTTGAAATAAAAAGGTACAAATAGGCAATGATCAGGAAAAAGGGCGCCATATTTAACAGCACTATTTCAATATCCGTTTATATATATTTTTTTTATTTTCCGCCGTTGGTGTCGCCACTGACGCCGTATGGAAACGCCTAGTTTGGTAATACAGATGACAACCTTATATTATATATGCTTTGAACATAAAACGGCATACATCTCTCTCTCTCTCTCGTTTTTTGTCTCTCTCCCGTCTCTCCCTCTATATCATTCTCTCTCTCTCACTCTCTCTCTCTCTCTCTCTCTCTCTCTCTCTCTTGCCCGTCCGTCGGTATATCTGTCTGGGTAATACATTAAAAAGGTAAAAGTAGGCAATGATCAGGAAATGGCGCCATCAGAAAGAAATTCAAACTCCATAAACCGAGGGGTGGGAAAAACTAAAATGACACTTAGGTACATATACAAAGAAAATATATCGTAAGCCGAGCGAGTAGCTATTCCCCAAATGATGGCCACTCAGTTACCCGAACTGAACTAAAATATGAAAACGCACATAATCTCAAACACAACATAAGTATCGCCTTGGAACGATCGCTTAAACCGGCATTCTATCTCCTTTTTGAAACTTACAAGTTGATATCATTTATTTCGTATAGTGCTTGTACTTCTCAACTTATTTTGCCATTCTTCCTATTCTTTCTTATTTTACTATCTTTTCTTCATACTATACATTTCCTTGTTTGCCTGTTCTGAAACATTTTTTTCAAGCGTGTTGTAACCGCCATGTACCCATACCTTGAAGTAACTTATATATGCTCATATGTAAATTTGTTATCTAAACTTTGAATAAAAAAATCCTTATCTTTTGATAGCATAGCATTCTCATTTGTTTTATTTTTTGTCTTTTGTTTTGTTTAGAACATGTTGGGTTCCGAAAAATCAATGTTTTGGTTGTTTTATATTAAGAAAGTTGAATATGGTTACTCTTAACACTGCAGTATTTTAGTGTGTCATGATGTGTCAAACATTCACTTTTATTTAATGTATAAGATTAAATTGATACTTACTGGTTCATAATATGTCTCAGAAAGTCTAACTAAATTCTAACAATCACAAAAGAACCAGAGGGTGCGGTCAGGTACCTGTGAAATCGATCTACGTCCCTAGTACTTAATATTTACTGACCGTTCCAATGCGCTACGATTGTAGTGGTTTTAATTGTTCAATGTTTTGTTGTTGATGTTTTGTATTGATTGTATCTGATGTACTTTTATCATATATGCAGTTAAGCCCGTGTAACTAACTGTCCACGTTTTGGAAAATAGCTGCTCAGTCGGCTTACGACATGTTCTTATTGTGATAGTACCTGATTGCCTGATTTTTTTTATTTTTATTTATTTATTTATTTATTTATTTATTATTATTTTTTTTATTTTTTATAACCTTGGTTTTTGGAATTAATATTTCTTTCTAGTTGCGTCATTCACTGATGGAAATTTAATATGTATGCTACCATTTTAATGGAAATTCATTGTTGAATTGTCTGTCATACAAATACAATTTACGACTTAAACTGTTGATAGGAAAATTATCAAACATGGAAAAATCGCATAATTACCAGTGCTTTTTACAGCTTTTATGAGACCTTCTCTGATTCTTTTAACGAGGTTCTCGTTGTTGTTGCTTGCTGAATTGCTTTCCACGGGATCACACCCGGAGACCGTGATAACGAGTTTTGGTTTTTCCAAAGCCCATACCTCTAGCATGAGTTTTTCTATATCGTCCATCTTTGGATCTTTTTCAACAGCAATATACTGCAATAGAAGAACTTCAGGTAAACAACAGAGTACCCAATCAATGTGCATGTCGTTTATAAACAGGTTCTATTATTTTTAAATAATTACCAAGTTTAAAGAAAAAATAACATTTAATTGATCATTATTGTTGTCAACAGCTCGAGGTACATTCTTTTTTTTTTTTTTTTTTTTCCAATCATTTATACGTGTCCGTGAAAAACATGTAACAACTATGCTTTTTTCTCCCGCATTTTCGAAAAAAATGGGAGGGACATAGTTTTCGACTTTCCGTAATGCGTCTTGCGTAACTCCTCCTACAGTTTTATTCCGATTCTTTTGAAAAATTGACATGCTTTGAAGATCTGCATGTGGTTTGGATATACTCCTCAGATAATTTTTGACACTTTTTTTTAAATATAAACTAAGTAATTTTTTTTGGCATTTTGACAATGAAAGGGAATGTATGGTGGGTACTTTGTGTGCACACAACTACTCCTGCAACAGAAGAATTTAAGGTAAACTAAAGAGTATCTAATCATTATACATGAAGCTTATAAACGTCTATCCTTTATAAATAATAACCAAGTTTAAAGACAAGTAACAACTCGCTAAATTAGACACATTGATTACTCGTAACTCTCGCGTAATACACACTTAAATCATACGCGTACATGTATATGTCGATAGTTAATCAGAAATCAGTATCGATTACGTGTATACAAGCGTATTCTATTAACCAATAAAACTATGAATCAGATATGCGTAATTGGATCAGTATTTGTATTTCTCGGTAAGTGAAAACATCACTATGCCTGCCATTTAGAAGTCGTACAAATGAAGGCATAAAACTTGAATAGTTGTGTTCTCCCTCTGGCTCGACCCACGGACTCTGCCAGTTTTATGAATAAAATATAAAATAAAACACCAAATTAAGCATTTAATTATGCCCGACCAAAGAATTTCGTGCATCGGGATCTATTGTCTATCTTTTTTTTAAATCTTCTGATAGTTTTAGCAGAGCGCTATGTGTTGCAGTTGAACTAGAATGCAAATTAGGCCGAGGTAACACGGAACTGTATTTTGCAGTTACAGTTAAAGTTTTTGAATAGATGAGATGTTTAACTACCGATTTCTCTGATTTCGTGATTTTTTTTTCTCATATCAATAAAACAAGTTGCTTATTTTTAATTAGATCGTCATTTTTTGCCACTTCTGCTTAGTTGCATGTTCTTCGATTATTGTTGTAAGAAATTAGACAAATATACCTGGCCTCTTTTAAGGTGTCTTGCTGAAGGACACTATCCGGGACAAATTGCAAGTGAGATGCGAGCACAGCATTGTTTAAATTGAAACACTTAGAACTCAACATGTCACACGAGTGCGAAGTAAAGTTATGTTCTCACTGTCCTGGTTTAGCTCCCCAGTTCACCACCGTTTGATAAACAGGGATTAAACGAAATAAAACCATGACGAACTGGTATAAAAACGTAGCGCTACCGTGGTTAACCTGGGTAAACCGGGGAGCCTTTAAATGTCTATTAAAATGTTTGACACAACCGTGGCGAACCGTGAATGATGTAAAAAACGTGGTAGACACCGTGACAAACCGTGATACTACCGAGGCTCGACCGTCATGAACGGGGATGATCCGGCATAACAGTGTTTAACCGGGACGTCACTCCGTTATTCTGGCATAATTTGGGGTTTCACCGAGGTAAACCGGGAGACCACCAGGGTAAACCGGCTTTAAAGATTTGGTCACGGTTGTTATCATTTTCAATACCGGCCAACCCTGGGCATTACCGTGATATGACTCGCAGTCACCTGGACGCCTCAGTTGTGAACCGGGGCACACGGGATTCACCGTCACGGAAAGAACCGGGAACAAGACCGCGACTACACTGGTGCAACACCGTTACTGTGAGAGCACGATCATTTTTTTGTAGGAACCGGGGTAAAACCGAGACAGTGAGAACGGTACTTAAAGCAGATTTCGACTTAAATTGATATATCACATGACGTTTGGGGCGTCTCGCATAGCGGCATGGGACTTTGTTGGAAAGTTTGCATATTAGGTGTCTGAAATAGCTGCATGCTACTTTAATAGACAGTCTGCATGGGTGCCCAAAAAGCAGACATGGACTTTAATCAACAGTCTGCATGGATGCCCAACAAAGCAGACTGCGACTTTAATCGACAGTCCACATTTGTGCCTGGTGCCTGATAAAAAGGTACAAGTAGGCAACGATCAGGAAAAAGGCACAATCAGAAAGAGATTCCCACTCCAAAAACCGAGGAGGAAAAAAAAACTAAATTAACAATCAGGTACTTATACCAAGAAAGCATATCGTAAGCAGACTGCGACTTTAACCGACAGGCCGCATGGGTGCTCGACAAAGCAGACTGTGACTGTAACCGACTGTCCACATGGGTGCCTGATAAAGCAGTCAGCGCCTTAAACCGACAGTCCGCAAGGGTGCCCAACATAGCAGACTGTGTATTTAACCGTCCGTCAGTGGGTGCTCGATAGCGCAGACTACAACTTTGATCGAAAGTCCTCATGGGTGCCTGACAAAGCATGCGCAGTCGGCGACTATAATCGACAGTACACATGGATGCCAAACAAAGCAGACTGCGTCTTTAATCATCAGGTCACATGGGTGCCTGAAAAAGCAGACTGCGACTTTAACTGATAGGCCACATAGGTGCCCGACAATGCAGTCTCTGACTTTAATCAACAGTTCACATGGGTGCCTGACAACGCAGACTGTGACGTTAATCGACAGTCCGCATGAGTGTCTGATAAACAGACTGCGACTTTAATCGTCAGTCTACATGGGGGCCTGATAAAGCAGACTGCGACTTTAATGGACAGCCCAAATGGGTGCCTGCCAAAGCAGAATGCAAAATTAATCGACAATCTCCATGGGTGTACAACATAGCAGACTGTGTCTTTAATCGACTGTCAGCATGGGTGCCTGACAAAGCAGACTGTGACTTTAACCGACAGACGACATGGTTGCCGGACAATGCAGACTGTGACTTTAATTGACAGTCCTCACGGGTGCCTGATAAAGCAGACTGCAAATTTTATCGACAGTCCACATGGGTGCCTGGCATAGCATTCTGAAACTTTAAACGACAGACCGCATGGATGCTCGACAAAGCAGACTGTGACTTTAATCAACAGTCCACATGGGTGCCTTATAAAGCAGACTGTGGCTTTAAACGACAGCCCACATGAGTGCCTGATAAAGCAGACTGTGGCTTTAACCGACAGTCCACATGGGTGCCTGATAAAGCAGACTGTGGCTTTAACCGACAGTCCACATGGGTGCATGATAAAGCAGACTGCGAATTGAATCCACAGCCTGCATGGGTGCCCAACATACTGTGTATTTAATTATGTGTCAGAGTGGGTGCCCGACAGCGCAGACTACAACTTTGATCGAAAGTACTCATGGGTGCCTGACGAAGCTTGCGCAGACTGCGACTATAATCGACAGTACACATGGATACCAAACAAAGCTGGCTGTGGCCACATGGGTGCCTGACAAAGCAAACTGCGACTATAACTGATAGGCCACATTGGTGCCCGACAATGCAGACTCTGACTTTAATCGACATTCCACATCGGTGCCTGACAACACAGACTGTGACTTTAATCGACAGCCCGCATGGGTGCCTGATAAACAGACTGTGACTTTAATCGTAAATCCACATGGGGGCCTGAGAAAGCAGACTGCGACTCTAATCGGCAGTCCACATGGGTGCCTGTCAAAGTAGAATGCAAAATTAATGACAGTCTTCATGGGTGTCCAACATAGCAGACTGTTTCTTTAATCGACTGTCAGCATAGGTGCTTGACAAAGCAGAATTTGACTTTAACCGGCAGACCACATGGGTGCCCGACAATGCAGACTGTGACTTTCATCGACAGTCTACATGGGCCATGGGTGATTAAAAAAGCAGAATGTGACATTAATCGACAGCCCGCATGGGTACTTGATAAAGCAGACTGCGACTTTAATAGACTGTCCTCATGGATGCCACTCATAGCAAACTGCGACTTGAATCAACAGTCTGCATGGGATCCAGACAAACCAACTGCGACTTTAATCAACATTCCGCAAGGGTTCCCGACGAAGCAAACTTTGACTTTAATCGACAGTCCGCATGGGTGCTCGACATACCAGAGTGTGCCTTTAATCGACAGTCAGTATTGGTGCGTGACAAAGCACACTGTGACTTTAATCGTCATTCCGCATGGGTGCCTAACAAAACAGACTGCAACTTTAATCGACAGTCTGCATGGGTTTCCAAGAAAGCAGACTGCGACTTTAATCGACAGCCCGCATGGGTGCCCGACATACATGTACCAGAGTGTGACTTTAATTCACAGTCAGTGTTGGTGCCGGACAAAGCACACTCTGAATTTAATCGACATTCCGCATGGGTGCCTGACAATGCAGACTGCGACTTTAATCGACAGTCCGTAAGGGTGCCCGACATACCAGACTAAGGCTTTAATCAACAGTCAGCATGGGTGCCTGACAAAGCATACTGTGACTTTATCAACAATCCGCATGGGTGCGCGGCATAACAGACTGCGACTTTAATCAACTGTCTACATGGGTGTTCAACAAAGCAGGCTGTGTTTTTAAATCAACGTTGTTGTCTGGCATAGCAGTATGCAACTTTAATCGACTGCCCAAATGGCTGTCTGGCATGGCAGACTGCGAATTTAATTGAGAGTCCGCATGGGTGCCCGACAAAGCAGACTGCAATTTAAATCGACAGTCCACATGGGTTCCTGAAAAGCAGACTGCTACTTTCTTTGACAGTGCATGTGGGTATCCAGCATAAAGGTAAAAGTAGGCAGAGATCAAGCTATGGCGCAGGCAGACTTCAATATTTATTTAAAGAAATTATCACCCATATTTTCCGGCTGTGAGGGGTTTGCACAATAGTCAGGGGCGGGACACAACACGGGCATGAACAATTACAGTAACATTGGCTTTTGTGGAAAGACTAAGTTCAGATGGTCTGAAGATTCGATGATGGGCCAACGCTTGTCAACGATATTCCTGACCTTAGGTAGGTCTGGGTGATAAGTTATGACGAATGGCAAAATGGCTTTGTCAGCGATGGGTTTATGCCTGTACGATAACAGACTTAGTCTGTCCATTTGCCTAACCTTCTTCAAAGGTAAATGCCAGTTATGGCTTTCAGAAGGCCCAAAAGCCTCAGAGACCTTCTTGTGAGAGCAAGACTGAAGCCAGATCCCACAGATGATGAGTCTCATGGCGAATGCAAGCCATGTGGCAGACCAAGATGTCGAACCTGCGACATGATAACCCCGTCCCACATAGCCAAGTCGTCGAATGGGGCAAGAGTAAGACTGAAGGGCAGTACTGACTGCAGAACAATCAATGTGGTTTACCTGATATCGTGTGGAGAGTGTGGAAAACAGTATGTTGGGGAAACCAAGGGCCAACTCAGCCTGAGGATGAATGGTCACAGACACAAAGTTTGATTTATTCTTGCACTGTTAATGGTTTAATCCCTATATATTTATTCAATTTCTTCATTTCGTATGGCTGACCGGTTCCGTGATAAATATCAATTTTCAAAGCCTTTAAACAAATGTGGTTGCAATTAAAGTAAAAGCAGTTTGATTGCCAAACATGGAATGGCTTACCTTTGCTATATTCTTTCCATATCCAATGAAGTCTATCTCACCAAAGGCGTTGTATATCAGGGCTTTAGCACTGTCATCACTAGGAATAATAAGTTTTTTTTTAATATATGAAAAGGAGTATTCATTAGATTTATCACACATACCCCGTTTAGACTAAATTGCACTTCATTGTTTGGTATGATCAACATTAACAGTGGTTATATTAATATATTTAATTCCTGACTTCAAACATTATACATGTATTTCATGTCATTTTGTGGTTTAAAAGGTACAACAACTTCACATCTATTGATCACGTCAAAGCCAGTATTCAGTTTGCCTAGATTTTGAAAGCCTGCATTGAGAAACATGCATAAATAATGCCTTTGTGAAAGCCTGACATCCTGTGCACATAACAAAAAAAAGTTTGATTTGACAATTTTACATGCACTCGCCATTACGTCAGTTTTGTGGGGGGCAGGGGTAATTTTTTGACAAACAAAATGATACCAAAAACCAAGATTTTCTCAAGTAGTGATCGAAATACATGGTAAAATAATAATTGCAGCGTAAAGCAATGCTGCAAATGGTCACATTTTGATTAAAAAAAAAGTTAAAATGTTTCAATGTTTTTGTCAAATAATCATTTTATCTATATCTTTTGAACATTGCCTGTAATCCCTATATCCTACACTGTAATCATTTAGGTGTATCACAAATACATACTGTCTACATGAAATTCAAGGTGAACACTCTACATGTCAGATAAATGTACTCCGAGTTTATTGATACACCTCAAGGAAAATCTAATTATGCCATTATTTTAGTTTTAAAAAATCGGTTTACAGATAAGAAAGTTTATCTGAAAAATATCTTTGAATATGTTTCTTTTTTTCCAATTATGAAAATGTAAGCCAGGGAAGTATCTGTTTCTCTGAAATAATTCAAAACTGATTTTGTTTTCGTTTAAAATGCACCAACTCAAAAACAAATTATACGTATATACTGAGTTCCACAGCCAACGCAATATCTCCAATCACTTCTGAGGAAGCCTATGCGTTTCCTCAGAAAAAACTATGGCTCACTTTATTTGGCCTGTAATGATAGAAAAGCATTGTTCACTTCCTCTGAACAAAGTCGATATACACTTTGGTCATGTCAGAATGTATGCGATGCCTTATCCTATCTCCTGGATAACATTTATCCATACTAACTAAATGTTATGAACCACTGCAGAAGCTGAGGGTGAGGTTATGGCCATGTAAAACCGGTTTAAACCCGCCAGTAACTTTGTGTTACTGATCGTTCCAAGTCGATACTTCTGTGGTGGTTCTTTTTGTTTTATGTCTTGGTGTTTAAAATATTTTGTGCTGTTGGCGCTTTATGTATGTTTTCATATTTTTAGTTAAGTTAAGGTAACTGAGTGGCCACCTATTGGGAAAATAGCTGCTCATTCGGCTTACGAAATGTTTTCATGGTATAAGTACCTGATTGTTAGTTTGTTTTTTTCCCACCTTGGTTTTTGGAGTGGGAATCTTTTTCTGATTGCGCCTTTTCCTGATCTTTGCCTACTTGTACCTTTTTATATTAGATTTGGGACCAAGTTATACAGACAAATTGTTGGAATCCCGATGGGTACCAACTGCGATCCTCTCGTAGCTGATCTATTTTTATACTGCTACGAAAGAGACTTCATGGATTCTCTAAACCATGACAATCACGCTGATGTTATCGAGGCCTTTAATTCGACTTCTAGGTACCTCGATGACCTTTTGAACATGACAATCCTTATTTTGAAGGCATTGTCAAACAAATTTATCCCCCTGAACTACAGTTGAATAAAGCAAACAACACAGATAACGAAGCCCCATTTTAGACATACATCTTTCTATTGCAAATGGATTCGTTTCTTCTAAAATTTATGATAAACGTGATGACTTTGATTTTGATATAGTAAACTTTCCGTTTTGGGATGGTGACGTTCCTCGCCGTGCTTCTTATGGCGTATACATTTCACAATTTATTTGGTTTGCTATTAGGTTTGCTAGAGACTGCAATCATGTTGCTGACTTTAATGCACGAAATAAATGTTTAACAGCCAAACTTCTTCAGCATGGCTATAGATATATCTTAAACTTCGAAAAGCCTTTTCTAAATATTATCGCATACACTATGAACTGATTTCCAAATTTAATGTTGGGCTAAAGACCCTTTAGCGTGAGGCCCTTTCGGAACCAGAATTTTATGGTGACTTGGTTTACAAATTTAAGAAGGTACAAGTAGGCAAAGATCAGGAAAAGGCGCAATCAGAAAAAGATTCCCACTCCAAAAACCGAGGTGGGAAAAAACCAAACTAACAATCAGGTACTTATACCATGAAACAATCGAAAAACTTATTGAAACTTATTGGAAGAAATGATTTTTCTTTTCAATTCAGAAAAAATCATTACGCGTTACAGACGTATAGGATATAATTTAAATGTTATGCGACAGTCTGCTTGCTTAGTTTTTAACCCAATCACGGTTGATAACTATGCTGCCTTCTTTAATTTTAGTTGGTTGGGGCCCACCGGGGTTCAACTGGTGTTTTTCTTTTGCTCCGGAGTTAGTAAGTTATTGGGCGCCCGGGGATCTCCATCGTCAGGCAGCTTACTCATTCTGTGAGTCCTCGTTTTTTGATTCATCATGGAATTTATCATGATTTATTTGTATGTCCATGATGATTCATTGACTAGTTAGAGATTCACTACGAGGACCAAACAACTAACTAAATGTTATGAACCACTGCAGAAGCTGGGGGTGAGGTTAGGATCCTGTAAAACCGGTTTAAACCCGCCAGTAATTTTATATTACTGATCGTTCCAAGGCGATACTTCTGTTGTGGTTCTTATTGTTTTATGTCTTGGTGTGTAATTTTTTGTGCTGTTGGCGCCTTATGTACGGGGGATGATCCAAAATAACGTAGACTTTTGCTGTAGCTTCTATACAACTCATTCAAATGCTTACAAAATAACATGAACATAAATCGGAATATGTCTAGAATACCGTGGCAAAATATCAGGCAAAAATAACGACCCGTTAAAAATATACAGTCAAAACAAACAGGTCACTATGGTCTAGCCGGCGCACGTCATCTTTGATTTCGTGACGTCGTTGACGTTTTTATTCACTTTGAAATTAACACCCTCTTAGCGCTCACGGACATCTATTCAACATGAACCATAGATAAAAAAATTTTTGCGTATTGTGCTTTGTACTTCACAATTTTTACGTCAGTATCCAAAACTCGAAACAAATTCTTACTTTAAATTGCTTCAAAATCGCCTCATCATCAGCCGCCTGCATACGGTCAGCGCATTACGCATTAACGTCACCACTGACGCGCGTAATTTCCATCTTTGTTATGCTATGTTATCGTCAGAATCACAGCGGGAATATTTTTTCACAACAGATTTATTCAATGAATATTCCCGTTTTGTCTACATTTAGTTACTTTAGGTTTTTGTGTTGGCGCTTTCAAAATTCGCAGCAAGTTAAGTAATAGCATAAATTTAAGCTGTGTCTGGTTACGACGTTTTTAACGTTAAATGCACTCAATAAGCGCACAATTGATATACATATTTCAAAAACGCCCTACTCAAATTTGTTGAAACTTATGCACAGCATTATCTAAACACCAAACTTTTACTGGACTAAGTTTGGCACGATTCGCATGCCTATTTTACATTTTATTGAGACATGTCTGACACAGGACACGACCGAAATCTCGCGTGCGCCGCCTATTGTTCATCATGGTTATAAAATGGCGCAGCGTGTTTCAGATACTTATGAAATGTGTAATTGTTTTATCTTATCTTGTTAAACGAGTGTTCTGATTTATCGCAATATACATTTTTCTAAAATTTATCTACGTATGTTGAATCTACGGCAAAAGTTTACGTTATTTTGGATTTTCCCTCGTATGTTATCATATTTAAGTTAAGTTTAAGTAACTGAGTGGCCACCTATTGGGAAATAGCTGCTCATTCGGCTTACTAAATGTATTCATGGTCTTAGTACCTTATTGTTAGTTTGTTTTTTCCCGCCTCGGTTTTTGGAGTGGGAATCTTTTTTTCTGATTGCGCCTTTTCCTGATCGTTGCCTACTTGTACCTTTTAATTTTTTGTGCTGTTGGCGCCTTATGTATTTTATCATATTTTAGTTAAGTGTAGGTAACTGAGTGGCAACCTATTGGCAACCTATCTGCTCATTCGGCTTACTTGTACCTTTCTATTGACTAGTGCGCTCATCTTTTAAATCAGTCAATCATGTAAAACTTCTTTGCCCAATCAGCAACAGAATGACCCGAAAACGTTTCAGTCAAAGATTAAGTGCACATGCGCGGGAACTTGCCTTGGAGTACAAGAGTGCGTTTTCCGTGCCTTGAGCACGCGGACTAGTGATATTTTTTCCCAAAAAGATGCATATGTTTTTAACCCTGGAAGATCACTCGATGCGCCTGCCTATTGCAATGAAAACCTACGGCTTAAAGCCAGAAATTTCTCTTGATTTTGGGTAGCTGTAAATTGTATATTTTAAGCGTTCAGCGCCATATGGTCACGTCATCGACATCTCAGCAGATGCCCACCATATGTTTTTTTTTTGTTTTACAGACCTAGCCTTTTTAAATAGAATGTGTAGCGACAATGGAAAGTTCCAGATGAATCATATGAAACAACAAAAAGATATTTAAGTTTAACTGACGAGTTGCCTTGACTGTGGAACCCAGTATAGTTAGCATTACTACAACCCAAACACTTACTTCCTTTCACATATTCGCTAGAATTTCAATTTTAAGGTTTTGTGATTAGCACCATTGAACATAAAATGCCTATCCAAAATGCTTTTTAGGCATAACATTTTTTTTGGTTAACAGTCAGGGACAAAACTGAAACAGGTTATCAAAATAATAACTGGCTCATAACTGATAAAGTTGATTTTTATTAAAAGTTTTGCCAAAGTAATTTGTGTAATTAACTTGCTGATTTTTACTATTTTTACATTCCAATTGTAGCCTTAGCACATTTTTCATGTGCGAGTGGATAATTTTCTATAAAGGATCTGTAACATGACTCTATGACCAGGCAATAAAATTGTGTACGCATTGTCTAAAAATGAGTACGCATGGGGGTCTAATTTTCATGAAAAGCATGACTTTATAAACATGATCAGTTATTTTGTAATACTTGCAAAATAACTTTAATGAGTTAGACGAAGAAACGTGAACTATAACAACCAAGAAAGGGAAATATTTTTAGATGCTTTAATAACTTGATTCAGTAAAGAGTTGATAACCTGTTCAGGTTTTGTCCCTGAATGGTGAACCGACTTCCAATTTTGGGGCCTTTAAATTTGCTGGACGATTTTTGGCAAAGGAATTTTTAATAAGATGATGTATCAATCGCTCGTATATTTTCTTTTGCGATAGCTCAGTTGAAAGCACGTTTGCTACATGAATCCTAGGATGTCTTGAAGTGTCAGGCCCTATATTGCATCCAATTTTGTATATTGTTTTTCATTATGATTTTCCTTTTGTGCGTTTTACTTTAAAATTCTTCCTTTCGGCTTCAAGGTTATTGGGTACACACTTACAAATGCTGTTAGCAGTTAACTTGTGTGGTATAACATATGTATTTAGTTGGACTTTCTGGGATAAATCAATTGACCTTGACTTGCACTTTGTAATAGTCTCCTGTTTCATTTGTGTCAGCGTGTGTTTTACTTGACAAGCAATTAATCTGTTAGATAGACATTCTAGCCGTTAAACAAAATTACTTGCATACCATCATGGAAACATCTCCGTATGAAAGCTACCCCAAATTGCACCTTACATATAATAAGATACTATCGGTTTTTAATATTAATCCATAAAATCAAAAATTGTGAGTATCTGTTATAATCAAATCGATAAGTTGGTCATAACAGATACTCAAATCAAATGATTTTATGGACAACAAGTGTAGTTAATGCAGACATACAATCTAAATCAGCTGAATTATAGAAAACTTTGTGCAAACGGAGATTTTTCCCTAATGGTGATTCATGCCTTTCACTTTGCAGACAGACATAAATTATTTTACTGTACTTTTAATTATTTTACTGTGAGGTTAGGCGCCTGTAAAACCGGTTTAAGCCCGCCATTTTTTTTTTCTTTTTTTTCTTTTTTTTTTTTAATTCAGCTTTACGTCCCTTTCAAGCTTTATCATTCATATCGAGACGGATCAATCGGTTGGTGGTGCGAAAACCGGAGTACCCGGGGGAAAACCACACGACACACCCGCAAGCAGAACTTGGCTTGTCCCACATGTGACTCGTGCCCCGAGCGAGGCGCGAACCCACATTGGTGAGATGATCGAATGATCAAGAGCACTGAAGTCAGCGACCTTAACCACTCGGCAACGGGGGCCGCCTTAAGCCCGCCAGTAACTTTGTGTTACTGATCGTTCCAAGGCGATACTTCTTTGGTGGTTATTTTTGTTTTATGTCTTGGTGTTTAAATCTTTTTGTGTGCTGTTGGCGCCTAATGTGTGTTTTCATAATTTTAGTTAAGTTAAGGTAACTGAGTGGCCACCTATTGGGAAAATAGTTGTTCATTCTGCTTGCGGTGTGTTTCATGGTATAAGTACCTGATTGTTAGTTTGGTTTTTCCCCACCTCGGTTTTTGGAGTGGGAATCTTTTTTCTGATTGCGCCTTTTCCTGATCTTTGCCTACTTGTACCTTTCTATGGTGGTTCTTTTTGTTTTATGTGTTGGTGTTTAAAATATTTTTGTGCTGTTGGTGCCTTATGTGTGTTTTTTATATATTTTTAGTTAAGTTAAAGTAATTGAGTGGCCACCTTTTGGGAAAATAGCTGCTCATTCGGCTTACGAAATGTTTTCATGGTATAAGTACCTGATTGTTAGTTTGTTTTTTTCCCACCTCGGTTTTTGGAGTGGGAATCTTTTTCTGATTGCGCCTTTTCATGATATTTGCCTACTTGTACCATTTTACAGACCGGCTAGTTTGCCAGCGGCGTTGTTAGAATTAAATTAGCATTTCAGAAATCATACACTTCTATATTACCCGTTTGAATTGTTTTTGGATGGAAAAGGGTATCTGCAAGCTTACCTACTACCGACACGGCCTTTGCCAAAATCGCCGCTTGTGCGCCCCAGCTTCCTGCAAATAAAAGTCACATCCCTAAACAATACCCTTCCAACCCACAACCAAACAAACATGGAATGTATTGAACGGGCCATGAATATTGTCAATTTAAGAAATTTCATTTTTTCAGCCCATTTTCTGCAATTTTGCAGAAAATTGTAGTTGTCAGTAAAATTAAGGGGGTAGGGTAGATAAATAGAAAATGAATCTAAACCATAATTATTTTCTGATTTCTCAGAATATCCTCGCTGATCTCAAAGGACCAAAAGGAAATATAATCTGCACTATCCATGATGTAAGTGGAGACATTTTAGGGCCGACACACGGCACAAGACAAGCTGCAGTAATAAAAATAAAATAAAAATAAGAACCTTTAAGAGCAGTGAACATATTAATGAGAAAAAGGGTGGGCAAAACATCGGTTTCGGCTACTTAAGCCTCTTCAGTGACCCTATAGATTAGGCAACACGCAGCCAAAGAGAATTACTGTAATTTTGCATCTTTTAATAAGGTAGTAGTTCTTTTTGTTTTATGTCTTGGTGTTTATGGTTCTTTTTGTTTTATGTCTTGGTGTTTAATTTTTTTGTGTGCTGATGGCGCCTTATGTGTGTTTTCATAGTTTTAGTTAAGTTAAGGTAACTGAGAGGCCACCTATTGGAAAAATAGCTGCTCATTCGGCTTACGATATGTTTCATGGTATAAGTACCTGATTGTTAGTTTGGTTTTATCCCACCTCGGTTTTTGGAGTGGGAATCTTTTTACTGATTGGCCTTTTCCTGATCTTTGCCTACTTGTACCTTTTTTGACATAAAAATATAAGAGCACCCAAATATTTTAAATTTTAATAGCATCGAAGATGTCTTTTGTCAGATCTGCGCTCAAATTAGATACCTTGATGTATTTGTAGACATAAAATATTTCTATGCTGTGTTTACTTTTAATCTCCTTAACCAGGTTACTTACAGTTTTTCTGAATTTATCTTGAATTGCTCCTTGACCCAATGTGTTTTTGCCTGGAACAAAAGCGAAGAATCTACATTAGCTTTGACATTGAAAACAATGAAATTGACAAACATTGTGTTTTTGCAGCTATATTAACCTGTAAAAAGCACGTGTTGGTTTGTTTGTACAACCCCTTCGTTGTCTAACCATCACTAACCGTTAGCTAATGTGCTGATTTGAATGGTCAATATAAATATGAATACTAATGATGGAAGGTTTGACGGAGGACTCAATTTGATGGAATTATGAATCTGAAATTGGTGTGTAAATGATCAGGTCCCCGGTATTTGTATATTACTGGTCGATCCAACGCGATGCTTCTGTTGTGGTTATTTTTATGTTTTGGAGACGAATGTTTGTGCTGTTTGAATCATATGTACGTTTACGTACTTTTAGTTAATTTTAGGTAACTGAGTTGCCGCATATTGGGAAATAGCTGCTTACTCGGCTTACGATATGTTTTCTAAGTATAAGTACCTAATTATCAATTTAGTTTGTTCCCACCTCGGTTTTTGGAATGGGCAAGATTCTACCCATTCCTCTGGACAAAATCTTTGGTTATTATCTGTATCCAAATACCCACTTTAACCTGTTTTTCTTTTAAACATGTTTTGTGCTGTTGGCGCCTTATGTATGTTATCATGTTCTAGTTAAGTTTAGGTATTTGTGTGGCCACATATTGGGAAAATAGCTGCTCATTCGGCTTAAGATATGTTTTCATGGTGTAAGTACCTGTTTGTTAATTTAGTTTTTCCCACCTCGGATTTTGGAGTGGGAATCTTTTTCTGATTGCGCCTTCATGATCGTTGTCTACTTGTACTTTTTTTATCCTGAATGACAAGTAGAAATTTTGTATGAGGTCTCAAGTACCTACACTATAACAATTGTTTAAATCACCATAAACTTAATGATAGATCAGCGTTGGTTTGTCAGTTTTCAAAATGACTCCTTACTTTATCTTTTGTGAAATACAGAACGAAATCAATTGAAATCGTGTGATTTCGAATGAAATGATGTGAACATGACTTGTCTCAAATGTTACGTAATACAATTGTGCATTTGTTTTCTCGATTTTTGACTCAAAATGTCAATGTCGTGTTTCTTTTGTCGGTCAGTATATGTCTATTAAGGATTCTTATCAGTTACATGCAACTTGAATTATGTTTCGTAGTTGGACGGTTGTCATCACTCGCCCTTTGGCGAGTCCTACACATCGGCTTAACATAACTGTGAACTGTATACCCCCTTCAACCCCACTTACATATATAAAAGTCGGCCCGCGGGATCCACAAAAAAAAAAAGAAATATTTTTGGCCTTTCGGTTTCATGAAAATTCATCAATTTTCAATGCCGCATTTATGATAGTTAACAACAATATCATGGCGTCCTTTTACCAATGTACTCAACGTACATTGTAACGTCGTAACGTTGGGCTCGGTCTATATACTGACGTTTTCTATGCGAATGTTAAGTGCGTTAGTGAAATTACAAATGTTGCAAAAAGACATATGCGTGCTGAAATATAATAAAAATGTGCAAAAGTAGAAATGCATAAATACAATGTACGCATTTTATCTGACGCCCCCACTAAATGCTTTTGTCTGTTGAACTGATTTATGGTTTAAATTAGTTTACAAAATATTATTCTTTCTTTTTCCTATATATTATGCTTTCAGAATTCATTTTATAAAAGGGAAAACAGTGTATTTTTGTTGTTTTTTTATCTGAACAACAGGCCAGATGCCCACTTAATGGGATTTGTCGTAGATTTTCATGACGTATATGCTGGTATGTACTGTAGTTCTATTTCGTAGGTTATTTGCTTCGCCGATATAATATTTTTACAACCTTGACATTCTATTACGTAAATCACATTTTAACGGTAGAAGTCATATCGGCATTGACGGAAAACATTGTATCCGTCACATAATCTGATTAAAGAAAAACTATGCGATTTGATAGAGTGGACAAATAAAAAGCTTTAAAATACTATGGTTCACTTTATTTGGCCGGTAAGGACCGAAAAGCGTTTTTCACTTCCCATTACGAAAACATACGCATGCAATATACAGAGATATTTTAGTAGTAAAAAATGAAAATTTTCCGTAGAAAATTTTTGATATTTTTCTTATTTTTGCTCAAAACATAGATTGTGGGTACACGTTAGAACCGCCTCATCGAGGCGGTTCTAACGAGTACCCACAATCTATGTTTAGGAGCAAAAGAAAGAAAAATAGGTATACCCCTGCATACCCCAGTTTTACTATATAAAAGTGGGGTATGAGGGGGTATGCGCTACACGGACATGTTTTCGTGATGCTCTGATCAAAGTCGATATACACTTTGGTCATGTAAAAATGTATGCGATGCTATCTCCTGGATAATATTTGTATTAGATTTGGAACCAAGTTTATAATAGAAACAGATTATTGGAATTTCGATGGGTACAAATTGCGCCCCTCTCGTAGCTGATCTATTTTGTTACGGGCTACGAAATAGATTTCATTGATTATCTTTACCATGACAATCAAGCTGATGTTATCGAGGCTTTAAATTCGACTTCTAGGTACCTCGATGACCTTTTGAAAATTGACAGTCCTTATTTTGAAGGCATGGTCAAACAAATTTATCCCCCTGAACTACAGTTGAATAAAGCAAACAACATACATGTAGATACATCTTTCTATCATTGCAAATGGATTTTTTTCTTCTAAAATTTACGATTAACGCGATGACTTTGATTTTGATATAGTAAACTTTCCGTTTTGGGATGGTGTGTTTTTATGGTGTATAAATTTCGCAACTTATCAGGTTTGCTAGAGTCTGCAATCATGTTGCGGACTTCAATGCACGAAATAAATGTTTAAAAGCTAAACGTCTCCAGCAGGGCTATCGATATCATAAACTTCGAAAACAGTTTCTAGATTTTATCGCAGACACTTTGAATTGATTTCCAAATATAAGGTCTGTTACGCGAGGGTCTTTCGGAACCAGAAATTTATGGTGACTTGGTTTGCAAATCTTATAAACTTATAGGAAGGAATGATTTTTTTTTCAATTCATAAAAAATCATAACCAGTTACAGACGTACAGGATACAACTAAGGTGGTTTGCGACAGTCTGCATGCTAAGTTTTTAACACAATCATGGTTGATACCTATGCTGCCTTCTTTAATTGCACGCCAATGGGTCGGTCGTCAGACTCTATGATGGCCCCGACATAAAGCTATTAATTTTAGTTGGTTGGGGCCGAAGCTTCTTGTCTGTTGCTTGTCCCACCGGGGTTCAACTGGTGTTTTTCTTTTACCCCGGAGTTAGTCAATTATTTGGCGCCCAGGGATCTCCATCGTCGGGCAGCTTATTCAATCTGTGAGTCCTTGTTTTTGATTCATCATGGTATTTATCATGATTTATTTGTTTGTCCATGATGACACATTGACTAGCTAGAGATTCACCACGAGGACCGAAAAACTAACTAAATGTTGTGAACCACTGCAGAAGCTGAGGTTGAGGTTACGTACATGTGAAATCGATTTAAGCCCGCCAGAAATTTTATATTACTGATCGTTCCAAGGCGATAATTCTGTGATGTTTTTTATTGTTTTACGTTTTGGTGTTTATTTTTTCTGTGATGTTGGCGCCTTATGTATGTTAACATATTTTTAGTTAGGTTTGGGTAATTGAGTGGCCATCCATTGGGAAAATAGCTGCTCATTCGGCTTACGATATGTTTTCATGGTCATGGTATAAGTGATAAGTGACTGATTTTAATTATGGTTTTTTCCAACCTCTGTTTTTGGAGTGGGAATCTTGGCGATGGTAGGTTTCGAACCCGCAGACTGCGTCTTCTGTGTCTAGCTATACAGGGACATCGCCTCTACCGACTGCGCAACTATGCCCTTTAAAAAGGAGTTATCCCCTCCTTTTTAGACTAACCTCTTTATATTGCAAATGGATTTGTTTCTTCTAAAATTTACGATAAACGCTATGATTTTGATTTGGATATAGTAATTTTTCCGTTTTTGGATGGTGACTTTCCTCGCCGTGCTTCTAATGGTGTATACATTTCGCAAATTATTATGTTTGCTAGAGTCTGCAATCATGTTGCGGACTGCAATGCGCGAAATAAATGTTTAACAGCTAAACTTCTCCAGCAGGGCTATCGGTATCATAAATTTTGAAAAACATTTTTTTTTAATTATATCGCAGACACTATGAATAGATTTCCAAATTTGATGTTGGGCTAAAGACCCTTTTAAGCGAGGGCCTTTCGGAATAAGAATTTTACAGTGACTTGGTTTACAAATTTAAGAAACTTATAGGAACATATGACGTTTCTTTTCAGTTCAGAAAAACCATTACACGTTACAGATGTATAGGATATAACTTAAAATTTATGTGACAGTCTGCATGCTTAGTTTTTAACCAAATCATAATTGATAACTATGCTGCTTTCTTTAATTGCACGGCGGTAGGTCGAACGTCAGACACTATGATGGACCCACTTAAATCTATTTATTTTAATTGGTTGGGGCCGGAGCTTCTTGTCTTTGCATGGCCCATCGGGGTTCAACTGGTGTTTTTCTCAACTCCAGAGCAAGTAAGCTATTTAGCGCCCAGGGATCTCGATCGTCGGGTAGCTTACACAATCTGTGAGTCCTCGCTATTGATACATCATGGTGGCTATTATGATTTACTTGTTTGTCCATGATTATTCATTGACTAATTAGAGACCCTTCAAGATGACAGAACGACTAACTAAATGTTGTGAACCACTAAGAGTGATGTTAGGTACCTGTAAAATCGATTTAAACCCGCCAGTAATTTTATATTACTGATTGTTCCAAAGCGATACTTCTGTGGTGGTTCTTATTGTTTCATGTCTTCGTGTTTAAACTGTTTGTACTGTTTTGTATGTTTTCGTATTTTAGTTAAATTTAAGTAACTGAGTGGCCACCTTTAAGGAAAATAGTTGTTCATTCTGCTTACGATATATTTTTATGGTATAAGTGCCTGAATTTTAATTTAGTTTTTTTTTCCACCTCGGTTTTTTTAGAGGGATTCTCTTTCTGGTTGCGCCTTTTCCTGATCGTTTCCTACATGAACCTTTTCACAGCCAAGCTTTAGAGGCGATTTCCCTGCATAACTCGTCTGATAGGTTACTAGTCTTTGTTGTGCAAGTACACTCGTCTATAAACATAGAATAACTGGATCCTGTGGATGCAAAAGCTTGTAAATAATATTTTCATATCAAAGTTATTCAAACTTCAACAGCTATGCCCAACAAGCTCAGTTCTGATACAAGTACATCGGAAAAAAATAGAGAAATAATAAAGATAATGAATATAAAGATGTACTGAACAATCAATGGTAGGTTTCGAACCCACAGACTGTGGCTTCTGTGCCTAACTTTACAGGGCCATCGCCTTTACCGACTGCGCTATTAAGCCCCTTAACATGGAGTTATCATAGCTCAGCTTTAAAGGCGATTTCCCTGCATAACCCGTCTGATAGGATACTAGTTTTCGTTGTACAAGCACACTCTCTATATATAGAATAAGCGGATCCTGTTCATGCCAAGCCTTTGAACTAATATTTTCATATCAAAGATATACAAACTTCAGCAGCTATTCCTGCCAAGATCATTTCTTATAAAAACACATTTGAAAAATAAAAGATGTACTAAATTGGCAATGGTAGGATCGAACCCGCAGACTGCGGCTTCTGCGCCTAGCTACACAGGGCCATCGTCTCTACCAACTGCGCTTCTATGACCCTTAAAGACAGATGTACGTAATTGAAGGCGATCAAAGGAACGTGAGTATCTAAGGGTCGAAACGTCATTTTTACGCCGCGTTCGTAACGTCAGATTTCGCTCGAAACGTCATTTCTTGCGTCAGTTTACGTTCGGAATACGAAACTATATCCATACAATGCAGAGGACTTCAGAAATGTAAAAAGTTTTATATTGTATATTATTTTTGCTCAAAATATAGATTGTGGACATGTTATCCCGAAGAAAACAACATTTCCGCGACAGTTAGCAATATTGAATACTAAACAGTGTCGGGAATTTTGGCGCAAAATCGACGTCGCGCGTAAAATGTACTGAATTCAGCAACGACTACCTCTCTTCGCACGCCTATAGCAGGAAAACGAATCCGGTAACTAAGGACTTTCTTGTTATCTATATTTAGTTCAGGAATTTCTCTAATATATATATCAGTTGTTTGTTTTTTTTTTTAAATCCTACCGTGGATTTTTTTTAAATATATCAAGAAAAGTAACAAAAAGGGGGTCTAAAAATCGCATTTTACGTTGACGTCAATGTATTTTCGCTCTCAAATTTGACGATTTTGAAGGCTCGAATATCTCGAAAACAAGCTGGGAACGGTATCGATTTCTTTTCATTTTCGTATGTAGGACATCAAAATATACTCACATGCAAAAAATAAAAAAAATTCTACCGTGAGGTCAATTACGTACATCTGGCTTTAAAAAGTTATCATAACTAAGGCCCCCCAAAGGGGTTCTTTGCTCCCTGCTCCCTGAAAGAAAAATGACCTTTCTCCCCAGCTCCCTAAAATGTTTTTCCTTAGCCCCCCTGCTTCCTGCTCCCAAAAAGTTATGCTTTCTCCCCAAATCCCTGAAAATAAATAGCCCTTCTCCCTGAATCCCCAAATGCCCCGGGAGGGCCTCATAGCTCAGCTTTAGAGGCAATTACCTGCATTCCCTGATAGGTTACTTGTTATATATATATATATATATATATATATATATGTTATATATATATATATATATATATATATATATATATATATATATATATATATATATATAGAGAGAGAGAGAGAGAGAGAGAGAGAGAGAGAGAAAATAATGACATCTGGAATTTTACATTATTTAATTACCGCGACCGGTTTCGTTATACTCATCAGGCGGATTTAACATAGTAACATAGCAACGTTAGTAACGTGTACACATAGAAACGCGGCGTAAGACGTCGCAACATTCGTGACATCATCAAATTTTGTTGAGTGTAGGGCTGAATATATTCAAAAAATATTTTTCTTTCGACAACCTAGCTGAAACATCATTGACATGAAATTTAAAAAATGGAAAAATAGAATATTTTGGATAAGTAGAACAGCAACGGTCTAAATGAGCAGAGACGGGTAGTTGTCTTGTCGACGGGTCTCTTATTTGCTGGTCGTGTACAGTTCGTCTATTTCGCAGTTTGTCGCCCGTCTGTCCTATGTAAAATTCTTGGCAACCGTTGCAGATTAAAGCATAAAGGACGTTTTGCACTGTACAGTCCATGTTTTCTTTTACGTGGAATGTTTTATTCCTTAAAGTTATGCTTGATCCTTCAACTATATGTTCACAGAACCCACACCTGTGCTCATTGCATCGGGTAACCTTTGCCGGTGTTTTTGATTCATTGAATACGGATTTTGTTAACATGCGTTTTAGATTTGGGAGTTGTCATTTGCATTTAACAATTTTGGTTTCGCTTAATATTTTTGACATGGTTTCATCCGTGTTTAGAATATCCATGTTGTTTTTGATAATACCAAATACCTCTTTGTTTTTTGGATTGTGCGTGGAAATAAAAGGCAATATCTCTTCCGTTTCCTTATTATTTACCTCTAGGAGTTTGGCTCTTGGGATTGACATCGCTTTTTTGATACCTGCATTAATGATTTTAGTGGGATATTTTCTTTGTGTAAGTGTTTGAGATAATTCCATCAAGCGTGCTGTTAGTAAAGTTTCATCAGATACAATTGTACATAGTCGTCTAGCTAAAGAAAATAGTATGTTAGTTTTTGTGTGTTTCGGGTGACAAGAATTGAAAATAAGATATTGCTGAATATATATATATATATATATATATATATATATATATATATATATATATATATATATATATATATATATATATATAATATTTTCATATCAAAGATATACAAACTTCAACAGCTATTGCCGACAAGATCATTTCTGATACAAGAACATCGGAAAAATATAAAGTAGAGAAATGAAGATGTACTAATTGGCGATGGTAGGCTTCGAACACGCAGTCTGCGGCGTCAGTGCCTAGCTATACAGTGTCATCGCTTCTACCGACTGCGTTACTACGCCACTTAAAAAAGGAGTTATCGTAGCTCAGCTTAAGATGCGATTTCTCTGCAAAACCTGTCTGATAGGTTACAAGTTTTCGTTGTGCAAGCACACTCGTCTATATACATAGAATAACTGGATCCTGTGGATGCCAAAAAGGTACAAGTAGGCAAAGATCAGGAAAAGGCGCAATCAGAAAAAGATTCCCACTCCAAAAACCGAGGCGGGAAAAAACAAACTAACAATAAGGTACTAAGACCATGAATACATTTAGTAAGCCGAATGAGCAGCTATATCCCAATAGGTGGCCACTCAGTTACTTAAACTTAATTAAAATATGAAAACACACATAAGGCGCCAACAGCACAAAAATTTAAACACCAAGACATAAAACAAAAAGAACCACCATTGAAGTATCGACTTAGAACGATCAGTACCACAAAGTTACTGGCTTGCTTAAACCGGTTTTACAGGTACCTTACCTCACCCTCAGCTTCTGCAGTGGTTCATAACATTTAGTTAGTTCTTCGGTCATCGTGGTGAATCTCTAACTAGTCAATGAATCATCAAGAACAAACAAATAAATCATGTTAAGCATCCTGATGAATCAGTTTGATAAAAAACTACAAGTAGGCAAAGATCAGGAAAATGCGCAATCAGAAAAAGACTCCCACTCCAAAAACCAAGGTGGGAAAAAACCAAACTAACAATCAGGTACTTATACCATGAAAACATTTCGTAAGCCGAATGAGCAGCTATTTTCCCAATAGGTGGCCACTCAGTTACCTTAACTTAACTAAAAATTTGCAAACATACATAAGGCGCCAACAGCACAAAAATATTTTAAACACCAATACATAAAACAAAAAGAACCACCACAGAAGTATCGACTTGGAACGATCAGTAACACAAAGTTACTGGCGGGTTTAAATCGATTTACACAGCCGTAACCTCACCCTCAGCTTCTGCAGTGGTTCATAACATTTAGTTAGTTCTTCGGTCCTCGTGGTGAATCTCTAACTAGTAAATGAATCATCAAGAACAAACAAATAAATCATGATAAACATCCTGATGAATCAAAAACCAGGACTCAGTAAGCTGCCCGACGATGGAGATCCCTGGGCGCCAAATAACTTACTAACTCCGGAGCTAAAGAAAAACATCAGTTGGACCCCGGTGGGCCAAGCAACAGACAAGAAGCTCCGGCCCCAACCAACTAAAATGAATAGCTTTAAGTCGGGGCCATAATAGAGTCTGACGCCCGACCCACCGGCGTGCAATTAAAGAAGGCAGCATAGTTATCAACCGTGATTGGGTTAAAAACTAAGCATGCAGACTGTCGCATAACATTCAAGTTATAACCTATACGTCTGTAACGTGTTATGATTTTTCTAAACTGAAAAGAAAAATCATTATTTCCTATAAGTTTCTTAAATTTGTAAACCAAGTAACCATAAAATTCTGGTTCGGAAAGACCCTCACTTAAAAGCGTCTTTAACCCAACATTATATTTGGAAATCAATTCATAGTGTCTACGATAAAATTTAGAAAAGGTTTTTCGAAGTTTATGATACCGACAGCCCTGTTGGAGAAGTTTGGCCGTTAAATATTTATTTCGAGCTTTGGAAGTCTGTAACATGATTGCAGACTCTAGCAAACCTAATAAGTTGCGAAATGTATACACCATAAGAAGCACGACGAGGAACGTCACCATCCAAAAAAGGAAAATTTACTATATCAAAATCAAAGTCATCGCGCTTATCATAAATTTTAGAAGAAACAAATCCATTTGCAACAGAAAGATGTAGATCTAAAAAGGGTCTTCGGTATCCGAGATATTGGCTTTAATCAACTGTAGTTCAGATGGATAAATTTGATTGACCATACCTTCAAAATAAGGGTTGTCAATGTTCAAAAGGTCATCGAGGTACCTAGAAGTGGTATTAAAAGCCTCGATAACATCAGCTTGATTATCATGGTTAAGAAAATCCATGAAATCTCTTTCGTAGCAGTATAAAAATAAATTAGCTACGAGAGGTGCGCAATTTGTACCCATCGGAATTCCAACAATTTGTCTGTATAACTTGGTCCCAAATAATCATCCTGATGAATCATCCTGATAAGTTTGATAAGCATCCTGATGAATCATCCTGATGAAACTGCACTCATGGTTATGTAAGACTGCACTCAAAGCTTGGAATTAATATTTTCATATCAAAGATATACAAACTTCAACATCTATTCCTTCAAAGCTCTTTTCTGAAACATGTAAATCGGAAAAAATATAATGTAGAGAAATTAAGATGTACTAAATTGGCGATGGTAGGTTTCAAACCCGCACTCTGCGGCTCCTGTGCCTTTACATGTATATATAGTTAAACTTGGGTATGCATGGGTACTCATTGTTTCCTTATTTTTATCTAAATTATAGATGGGAGCCATGCATTGACCAAACTTATCCCAATCAACGGACTTTGGATAGCCCCAATGTACTTCGTTTGTGCGGTTATCTTACAAAATAATTATTGTTGCGGGGTGGATTTTGTATATCATTTTGACAACAAAGTCAAAAAAAAAAAAACGAAAATTTGTTTGACAGTTATAAAACCATACTATAATGTATACAGTAATTATAACCGTGTTGTGGTCATGTGCGTAAAACACACCCGAGTGTAAAACTGCACCCGGGTGATACTTAAATTTGCTCTATCTTAAAAGTAGGGGCAATTTGCACCCTGGTGTATTTTTGCACATTGGTTTATTGTCTCTAAAACCGTTCACATGGCGTTAAATACACCCAGATGCAAATGTTGTGCATGAAAACGGCTTAGCGCGATGACTTTGATTTTGATATAGTAAATTTTCCTTTTTTGGATGGTGACGTTCCTCGTCGTGCTTCTTATGGTGTATACATTTCGCAACTTATTAGGTTTGCTAGAGTCTGCAATCATGTTACAGACTTCAACGCTCGAAATAAATGTTTAACGGCAAAACTTCTCCAACAGGGCTATCGGTATCATAAACTTCGAAAAACATTTTCTAAATTTTATCGTAGACACTATGAATTGATTTCCAAATATAATGTTGGGTTAAAGACGCTTTTAAGTGAGGGCCTTTCGGAACCTGAATTTTATGGTGACTTGGTTTACAAATTTAAGAAACTTAAAGGAATTAATGATTTTTCTTTTCAGTTCAGAAAAATCATAACACGTTACAGACGTATAGTTTATAACTTGAATGTTATGCGACAGTCTGCATGCTTAGTTTTTAACCCAATCACGGTTGATAACTATGCTGCCTTCTTTAATTGCACGCCGGTGGGTCGGGCGTCAGACTCTATGATGGCCCCGACATAAAGCTATTCATTTTAGTTGGTTGGGGCCGGAGCTTCTTGTCTGTTGCTTGGCCCACCGGGGTCCAACTGGTGTTTTTCTTTTGCTCCGGAGTTAGTAGGTTATTCGGCGCCCAGGGATCTCCATCGTCGGGCAGCTTACTCAGTCTGTGAGTCCTGGTTTTTGATTCATCAGGATGTGTATCATGATTTATTTGTTTGTTCTTGATGATTCATTGACTAGTTAGAGATTCACCACGAGGACCGAATAACTAACTAAATGTTATGAACCACTGCAGAAGCTGAGGGTGAGGTTATGGCCATGTAAAACCGGTTTAAGCCCGCCAGTAACTTTGTGTTACTGATCGTTCCAAGTCGATACTTCTGTGGTGGTTCTTTTTGTTTTATGTCTTGGTGTTTAAAATTTTTTGTGCTGTTGGCGCCTTATGTGTGTTTTCATGTTTTTAGTTAAGTTAAGGTAACTGAGTGGCCACCTATTGGGAAAATAGCTGCCCATTCGGCTTACGATTGTTTCATGGTATAAGTACCTGATTGTTAGTTTGGTTTTTTCCCACCTCGGTTTTTGGAGTGGGAATCTTTTTCTGATTGCGCCTTTTCCTGATCTTTGCCTACTTGTACCTTTTTATGTTTCCAAACGTTTGGTACATACTAAGGTTTGTATCTGATTCAATCTTTACAGCTGAGGAAATACATTTTTGTGGATTTTGATTCTCGTTACTCGTTAATGTAATTCTTATGCATTCCATAATCTGAGTTAGTTTATACCGCCAGTACACCACCGTTTCATCGAATTAGAAGAAAATATTGGGAGGGAATGTAAGCTTTACATGACCACGTCTTTATTGGAATATGCGCATATGTCTTACTATCTAATAGTATAGGAATCTGAAATGAGTGTAGGTATTGATAGACAAATCTGCCCGCGAGAATCGTCGAGTGATTCAAAACTGCGACTCGAAGAACAGAGTTGTCAATCCATTTCTTACACACATTATAGATTATTTTTCTTGCATATGTGTCTTAAGGCAGCGGGCTCGATTTTCATAACAGTTAACATCAGTTACTTAAAGACCTATTTCCATGTTTATTGAGGGCCATTAGATAAGGGACAGGGCATTAGAAATCCTGGTGCCCTGACAACAACTCAGAATACAGGTAGGGTCCTAACAGGAAAATCAATATTAATTGCAGAGGAACGCAGTTTTATTGCACACGTTATCAGGGACCATAAAATCAATAAACAGTGGAACTACAGGTATTATCCTTTAGGGGCCTTGTAGAACCGCTTATTGTCAATCGACGCTTATTTATCCACCAACGACAATAAGCGTAGCGACTGCAACGCTTATTGTTCATATCGACAAAAAGCGTTGCAGTCGCTACGCTTATTGTCGTCGATGGACACTAAGCGTCGATGTTGTTGATATGGTCAGCAACGTCAACGCGTATTGTTCACGAAGAAAAAAAATCAACTGGAACAAGAGTGGTAATTATTTTGATATATTAATAAATATCTAAATAAATACGAGAGGCGAGCAAAAAGTTCGTGGACTTTGTTAATAGAATCAAAAGTACTGATGCGATTTATCTAAAATGACCGTATGTTTGCAATCAATTGAATATGAACTAATGGGGAAAGTTTCAGACAAATCACTTGATAAACGATTATCATGACAATTTGTTTGATGGGTGTTAGCTCTACCCGGAGCACGCCAAGACGTTAACGTCATTTGCCACCGGGATTTCTGTATACATTGGCCGAGTCAAAAGTTCTTATAAATAAATTATTTCTCATTCGACTTCAAGCAAAGTTTCACATTTTTATTCCCCATCCGTGCAGGATAAGAGTAGAGAGTTTAAGGCAAATCGATAGATTTTTTAGTTTTTATAACAACTTCTGCAACAGACGTTAGAATTATCCGGGGCATGCCATGCTACGTTGTTTGGCGTAGAATTTTGCTTACTTGTTGTTTTTCCTTTGTGACTAACACTTTGTACATCATTGAACAATGATGAATCATTAAGTTCTGATGTGTCTCTAGCTGTAAGTAACAAATTAAACGTTTCAGTAGGTTTTATCCACCTGAAATTTATCAGGATTTATCCACCTGAACTTCAGTTGAACAAAGCTAATATCTCAGATACCGAAGCCCCCATTTTTATATCTACATCTTTCTGTTGCAAATGGATTTGTTTCTTCTAAAATTTAGACTTTGATTTTGATATAGTAAATTTTCCTTTTTTTGATTTTGATATAGTAAATTTTCCACCTGAAATTTATCAAAATTATTCACCTGAACTTCAGTTGAACAAAGCTAATATCTCAGATACCGAAGCCCTCTTTTTAGATCTACATCTTTCTGTTGCAAATGGATTTGTTTCTTCTAAAATTTATGATAAGCGCGATGACTTCGATTTTGATATAGTTAATTTTCCTTTTTTGGGTGGTGACGTTCCTCGTCGTGCTTCTTATTGTGTATACATTTCGCAACTTATTAGGCTTGCTAGAGTCTGCAATCATGTTACAGACTTCAACGCTCGAAATAAATGTTTAACGGCAAAACTTCTCCAACAGGGCTATCGGTATCATAAACTTCGAAAAACCTTTTCTAATTTTTATCGTACAAACTATGAATTGATTTCCAAATATAATGTTGGGTTAAAGACGCTTTTAAGTGAGGGCCTTTCGGAACTTGAATTTTATGGTGACTTGGTTTACAAATTTAAGAAACTTAAAGGAATAAATGATTTTTTCTTTTCAGGTCAGAAAAATCATCACACGTTACAGACGTATAGGTTATAACTTGAATGTTATGGGACAGTCTGCATGCTTAGTTTTTAACCCAATCATGGTTGATAACTATGCTGCCTTCTTTAATTGCACGCCGGTGGGTCGGGCGTCAGACTCTATGATGGCCCCGACTTAAAGCTATTCATTTTAGTTGGTTAGGGCCGGAGCTTCTTGTCTGTTGCTTGGCCCACCGGGGTCCAACTGATGTTTTTCTTTAGCTCCGGAGTTAGTAGGTTATTCGGCGCCCAGGGTTCTCCATCGTCGGGCAGCTTACTCAATCTGTGAGTCCTGGTTTTTGATTCATCAGGATGTTTATCATGATTTATTTGTTTGTTCTTGATGATTTATTGACTAGTTAGAGATTCACCACGAGGACCGAAGACCTAGCTAAATGTTATGAACCACTGCAGAAGCTGAGGGTGAGGTTAGGTACCTGTAAAACCGGTTTAAGCCCGCCAGTAACGTTGCGTTACTGATCGTATCAAGTCGATACTTCTGTGGTGGTTCTTTTTGTTTTATGTCTAGGTGTTAAAACAAAAATTGTGCTGTTGGCGCGTTATGTATGTTTTCATATTTTTAGTTAAGTTAAGGTAACTGAGTGGCCACCTGTTGGGAAAATAACTGCCCATTCGGCTTACGATATGTTTCATGGTATAAGTACCTGATTGTTAGTTTGTTTTTTTCCCACCTCGGTTTTTGGAGTGGGAATCTTTTTTCTGATTGCGCCTTTTCCTGATATTTGCCTACTTGTACCTTTTTATTCGGAAGTCTCGCACAAATTTTATCGTATGCGAGTTTCCGCCATTTATCAGTTACGTAATTTTTACTGATTTTTTTTCTTAGATTTGTCTTCCAAAAAGTGTTGCTGTAGCGTTGTCTTTTGAATGTGAGGACTGAAATTTCACATTTCAAGCCGAATCATATCATTATCAATATTTCCATAATTTAAGGAGATTTCGATAGGGCATTTTAAAAATATTTTTATATTTATAAACATGTAAAGTTTAACAGTGATTTTACGGCGTGCTCCAGGGTAACAAACCCCAAGTGTTTGTCGATGTAATTTAACCAATCAAAAATAAAATTCGACATAATATTTTGCATGACAATAAACCATTATTACACTTGTGAAAATACGAAAACAATCGGACGTCAATTATAAAAGTTATTAAGAAAGTCCTCAAACTTTTTGCTCGCCCCTCGTATATATGAATAATATGCATTGATACACCACACTTCAGTTATCTTAGTACAGTTTGACAACCAATCACCAGACAACATTCTAGCTTGGACCATACATTATGATAACTTGCCCAAGCAATATTCAGCAGTAAAAGTTGAAAATTTTATCAGAAAAAAATGATATTGTTAATATTTTAGCTCAAAACAAAGATCGCAGAGAATTCCAGTTTTTCTATATAAAAGTGGGGTATGAGGGGGTATACATTACATGGACATATTATCCTGATTAGTATCTTACCCTGTATGGATAGCATCGAAAAATGTTTGTAGAAGTGTTACATGTGGGCAATAAGCGTTGCGGTTGATACGCTTATTGTTCACCGTGGACAATAAGCGTTGCGGTTGCTACGCTTACTGTTCACCGTGGACAATAAGCGTTGCAATTGCAACACTTATTGTTCACCGTGGACAATAAGCGTTGCGGTTGCTAAGCTTATTGTTCACTGTGGACAATTAGCAGCAGCAAATGCAACACATATTGTCCAAGTCATCTATATCTATACTTAAACGCAAAAGTTTCGCATCAGTTTACATCCAATTTTAATGCTTTAGATTGTCAATGCAAGATTTTTTTAAACATATATAGTTATGTCCCTACAAAATGAGTACAGTAACTGGATTTGATCGCATGTTTTTGTTCTAAAGTTAATTATTTTAAACAAACGTCTAAAATATGGAGGTTTATTTCGAGTCGAAAGCAAATCCGTGGACAATAAGCGTTGCACCGTGGACAAAAAGCGTTGCGGGTGTTACGCTTATTGTTCACTGTAGCAACTGCAACACATATTCAAAGAAGATGTTTGAACATAGAATTATACATGTATATAGCCCGGGGTAGGACAGACAATCCCCTTGAGACATTTTTTTATAAACATAAATGTTCTGTCCATTTGCCTACTCCCAGCAATATCCCCCCCATTTAATTACATTTGACCAATAATTCTTATTCAAATGCATTGGCAACCCAAGTTGACCTTGCCGTAAAATAGTTCTAAGTTATCCCATGGTCATGATTTATATACCCTTTGCGGACCTCGAGTCCCTAAAAACATGCCAAGTTTCAAGATCCTAGGCCTTTGGGTTCTGGAGAAGAAGGTTTTTAAAAGTTTTTTACCATATATGTGCGTGGCGGCCATTTTTCATGTGACCTAGATTATTTATATACACTTTCGTTCCCCCGTCCTACAGAGGCTTTCTACAAAATTTTGCTTTGATTGGCCAGCCGGATTCAGAGGAGAAGATATTTTGAAAGTGTGAACGGACGACGACAACAGACGGACACCTGATCATGTCCATCCTATAAGCTCACCGCGTGAGCCTAACGGCTCAGGTTACCTAATAAATAATCCAGGTCACATGTCTAAGATGGCCGCCATGTTCATATATGGTAAAAACCTCCTCCAGAACCTAATTCCTTTGATCTTAGCATACAGGACTTAAGCTCCACAATGTGTATAAAATCACGGGCATATGGTAACTTGGGTATCGCATGCATTAGAATGGGGATTAAAGCTGTCACAGGACAGCACGCTCGACTGCTTCTGACCTTTGTCAAACATAATGCCAAACTCGATTTTTAACCCAAAGCATTATGCTCATACCTCTGATTGCATTGATAATATAAGGCAAAATCACTGAACCATAGCAGTTAACTATGACTACCAAAGGTTAAAAGGTCTCACTCATTTTATGTTCCTATACCAACTGATTGCCGAGATACAAGGCAAAATCACTGAACCGTATGATAAGGTCACACTGACCTATAAGTATTTTAGGGTCCAAGGTCTGGTCATACTTACTCATAATGTGAAAGAAATATGATCATATACCAATTGAGCGTTGAGATATAAAGCAAAATCACTGAACCATGAAAGTAGGTCATAGTGACCTGTAAGTAGGTCTGGTCATACGCATTCATCTGAAAGAAGTACGAAAAAATACCATACCAACTGAGTGTCGAGATATAAGGCACAATCACTGAACCAGGAAATTAGGTAATAGTGGCCTAGGAATACTTTAGGGTCAAAGGTATTGTCATACGCAAACATAGCATGAATGAAGCATGTTCACATACCAGTTGAGTGTCAAGATGTTAGGCAAAAATTAGGTCACAGCGACCTATAAGTACTTCAGCCTCAAAGGTTTGGTCATACTCATTCATAATCTTAAAAAAGTATGACAATATACCAACTGAGTGTCAAGATTCAAATCAAAATCACTGAACCAAGAAATTAGAACACAGCGACCTAAGACTACTTTAGGGTCACAGATCTTGTCATACACAAACATTCTGTTGAAGAAATATGTTCATATACCAATTGAGTGCCGAGATATGAGGCAAAGTCACTGAACCGTAAAATAAAGTAACAATGACCTATGACCACTTTGAGGTCAAATGACTTGTAGTGTGAAAGAAGTCTGTTCATAAACCAATTGAGTGCTAAGATATAAGGAAACGTCATTGAATCGTGAAATAAGGTCACAGTGACCTATGAGTAAACTGGGGTCAAAGGTCTGGTCATACTCACTCATAATCTGAAAGAAGTATGAAAATATACCTATTCAGTGTCAAGATATAAGGCAAAATCACTGTACCGTGAAGTTATGTCACAGTGACCTATAAGTATATTTGGATCAAAGGTCTGTTCATACTCACTCATGATCTGAAAGAAGTACGAAAATATACTAATTGAGTATCAAGATATAGGGCAACATCACTCGACCATGGAAAGTAGGTCAAACCAATCTTGCCGTCTTGACACACAAGTCAGTGTCACCAAGTTGAAAGATGATTGACCATCTATCTTCCTAAGTTGTTTCTATTTAGAATTAAAAAGAAAAAAATATTTCAGCGAGTTTTAGATTTTGAACTCTAGCCCCTGACTCCGACCCAGATGTCCGATGTCATGGAACCTGATGCGTATGAAGTTTGAATGCTTGATGATAAGTTGCTGTCCAGATAGGGACTATTGCACTTGTAAAAGTTGTTCAGTACCCGAAATTGCGCAATATGGCCCATACTACCTCCCTTGCCTGCTTCCGAAGGATCAAGCTTTTATATTTTATTTATACAGCAGTACATCAATTTTTAATGTGTTCTAGTTTTTATCCTCTAGCGCCATCCCCCAGGCATGGACCCACGGATCCGATGCCATGAAATGAAACTCAACCTTACAGGGTACCTATGGTCCGAGTATGAAAGCACTCTTATAAAAGGTTTTCAAGCTATAGACTTCTAGAATACTTTATCACAGAAAAGCCATTATTAATGATGTTCTAGATTTAACTCTCTAGCCCCACCCCCCAGGCATGGACTCAGGACTCCGATGCCATGGAATGAAAGCAAACCCTACAGGGTATCAATGGCTAAAGTATCAATGTATACATGTCTGTCTGCCTGTCTTTCAGACTTTGTATGTACATGTATGTATGTCGGTGGACAGTAAGCGTCGATGTTCTTTTTAATCGCCTACTGTCCATCCAGTCTGGTGAACAATAAGCGTTGCAGTCGCTGCGCTTATTGTCGTCGGTGGACAATATGCGTCGATGGACAATAAGCGGTTCTACAGGGCCTCTTTATGACCCCCTGCAGAGATATGATAATTACCTCATTATGACAGTCCTTTGATCTAAGGACCATATTGCACCATTAGGGGTCATAAGCCAAATAAACAGTGGTATCACTTCTAGCTTCTTCAGAAGTAGGTCTTTAAACGCTACAATCGCGTCGTCCGCCATTTTGAAGGAGTGACGTGCGCTCAACGAAGAAGTTACGCGACGTCCAATACAGTCGATGTTAAACAGAAACACGTAAACGTAGGGTCAGACAACCAGGGGTAAACCAGTATTTCCACCGTCTATTGTGGTGATATTTTCTTGTCAGTTGTGCAATAAATCAATGTCCTGATTGTTTTCGGTGACTTGACACTTACCTGTAGCGAACTCGTTTTAGTGATGCTAGACCCCTGTGGGTTGGATGACCGCTGCAAACTATCTTCAGTGATGCTGGACCCCTCTAGGTTCGGTGACCGCTCTGGGGTAACTTTAGACGTCTCCATCTTCAAACTCTACCACTATGAGATAAATGTGGAAATCGCCATTGTTTTCTGAAAAACAAATACGATAATAGAACATCTAAGATGAAAAGAAAAACATAATAGAACATCTAAAATTAACGACAGAACAAAACTGTACTACTCGTAATAGATAGATAGATAGATAGATAGATAGATAGATAGATAGATAGATAGATAGATAGATAGATAGATAGATAGATAGATGGATGGATGGATGGATGGATGGATGGATGGATGGATGGATGGATGGATGGATGGATGGATGGATGGACGGACGGACGGACGGACGGACGGGTAGGTAGGTAGGTAGGTAGGTAGGTAGATAGATAGATAGATAGATAGATAGATAGATAGATAGATAGATAGATAGATAGATAGATAGATAGATAGATAGATAGATATAATAAACCGCACTTATGCACTGTTACACTAATGGTTTACCGCTCAAGCAACGGTATCCAGAACCAGTCAGGTTGAGTGGATAATTATTACAGTTTTTAAATAATCCAACGAGTGTAGTACCCGCCAGGATAGCAATAATGTGGCGAAAACCAATGTCCAAACAGCACGCCACTGTCTCATCTGGTGTACACACTTAAAAGCTATATAACATGTACGAGATGTGATTTACATATCAGTTATTCGTTTATTTAGTCTGTAGAGTGATAGGTACAGATTAGATTTTTAAAATGTGGTCAAACTTGACGATTGTTTTATATGTAGAAGTAAGGCATCCCAGAGTTTTGGACCGGTAACCGAAAAAGATTCTTCATAACGTGAAGTGAGTGCAAATATTGCTAGACCGCAAACGTCTCGTTAGTTTCAAACAGGGGCATCCGTGTTAACAGGATTTGATGGCCCCACCCCGACATTTCTGACAAATTAATGCTTGGGACATTATCAACATTTTCCTAAAATGACTACTAAGATTTATCTTTAGGTTTTAAAACGGATAAGGATTTTATGTGGTCGAAAACCTAGTGCAGCTAATCCTCTTCCCAAATGATGCTTCAAACTTGTTTGTTTGTTGGTCTCACATTTATTCATTTTTGAAAGTTTGAACGCACACACGGACGCACAGACGGATGTTGCCTCGAGTACCATCCTACATGTATAACCGTTTTGAGCTCATGTATATAAACGTTGTAAAGAGTCTTTAGTACGAAAAATTCCCCCAAATTATCATTTTGAATATTTCCACTGCTTCTTTAGGATCTTTTTAGTATTATTTATTTATTTATTTATTTATTTATTTATTTATTTATTTATTTATTACTGCAGCTAATGTTGAGTCGTGTGGCGGCCGTTACATCATTCATAATGCAGGATATATTTTGCGTACCGTTCTTTGAGATCAGTTAGAATATTCAGAGTTACTGTACTAAAAATTACATATTTTGGGACATAGTCTAAACAATAGTTTAGCATTTGGTCTCGTTTAAGAATTTGTCTTTGACCAAGACTACTCTTTTGTAAATTCTAGAAATTGCAGCAGAGCTGTCTGGCTTACGTTGCCGGTTTATCAGGGTCACTGATGAGGGTTCATTACACGAAATTGCACAATATTGTTCATATTTTCTCTCTTGCTTCCAAAGGCTCTTTATATTCAATTTATTGTACATCACATAAACATGTCCATGTTAACCATGACATTCAAGCTGATATTTTCGTGGCTTTTAATTCGACTTCTAGGTACCTCGATGACCTCTTGAAAATTTTTGAACGGTAAGGTTGCAGATACACCCTTGTGAAAAAGGTACAAGTAGGCAATGGTCAGAAACAGACGTAGGAAAACGCGACCCCATCAACCCAATCAACGATAATTTGAACCATTTATTTTTTCAGAATCATAAATCTTTAGTCCATTTGCCAATTTCCCGCAAGTTGTTTTTCCTTCAAATGACATTTTAACAATTTTCCGCACTCAAATGCATTGGCAACCTATGTTGACCTTAGTATAAAACAGGTCAACGTCATCACAGGATCATGATTATAAACACAATGTTGTACTCTTTTACCCGATGCTGTACATATCATGTTTCGTTTAAATCGGTCCAACGGTTTTGGAGAAGAGGTAGTATGAAGGGTTTTTGTCAAATATCAGCATGGCGACCATCTTGATAATATGACCTGGATTATTTATGAACACATCGGTTCCCGCTTCCTGGATATGCTTTATGTAAAATTTGGCTTTGACTGGCCAAGAGGTTTCACGGATGAACATATTCGAAAAGTGTGGACGACGACGGACGTCGGCTGCCTGCCTATCCTATAAGCTAACCTGTTAGCCTTCGTCTAAGGTGAGTCAAAACAATTGCAAACAAAATAATAAACCGTTCTTAGAATAAATATGAAATTAAAATAAATAAATAAATAAATAAATAAATAAATAAATAAATAAATAAAATAAATAAATAAATAAACAAACACAGTTTATGCAGAACTATGTAGTAAAAAATATAATACGAGAATAGAGTACGGCATATATATCATAACATACCGATCTTAGCTGACAAATCTATATTGGTTTCAATCTACCTCCTTTCTTGTACGTTGCAAATATGATTTTTAAACACGCACCACCACGGTTTTGTGAACCCAAAATATTGATCTTGTTTGATCATAGCTAAAACTATGCGAGTCATTGCTTAAATTGAGAATATGACGAGGGACATTTTACAAGTAATGCGGATGTATAATTGCTACAAATAAAATAATAAAAATGTAGAAGGTAGAATCCATTACACAGATACCGAAGCCCCCTTTTTAGATTAACATCATACATCTTACATTTTTTTCTTGTAAATGGATTGGTTTGTTCTAAAATTTATAAGCGCGATGGCTTTGATTTGGACAGATGGGGATGTTCCTCGTCGTGCTTCTTATGGTGTATACATTTCGCAACTTGTAAGGTTTGCTAGAGTCTGCAATCATGTTGCAGAATTTAACGCTCGGAATAAATCTTTAAGGGCCAAACTTCTCCAACAGGGCTTTCGGTATCATAAACTTAGAAAAACTTTTCAAAATTTTATCGTAGACACTATGAATTGATTACCAAATTTAATGTTGGGTTAAAAGACGCTTTCTCTAAGTAAAAGTACCTTATTGTCGATTTAGTTTTTCCCACCTCGGTTTTTGGAGTGGGAATTCCTTTCTGATTGCGTTTTTCCCGATCGTTGCTTACTTGTACTTTTTTACGTGAGGGCCTTTGGGAACCAGAATTTATGGTGACTTGGTTTACATATTTAAGAAACTAATACGGAGGAATATGTTTTTATTATTTTCAGTTCATAAAAATCATAATACGTTACAAACGTATAGAATATAATGTTATGTATAGAATATAATGTTAAATGTTATGTGTCAATATGCTTATTTTTTAACCCAATCATGGTTGATAACTATGCTGCCTTCTTCAATTGCACGCCGGTGGGCCGGACGTCAGGCTCTATGGCCACCTATTTTTAGTTAAGTTAAGGTAACTGAGTGGCCACCTATTGGGAAATAGCTGCTCATTCGGCTTACGATATGTTTCATGGTATAAGTACCTGATTGTTAGTTTGTTTTTTTCCCACCTCGGTTTTTGGAGTGGGAATCTTTTTCTGATTGCGCCTTTTCCTGATCTTTGCCTACTTGTACCTTTCTATGATGGCCCGACTTAAAGCTATTCATTTTGGTTGGTTGGTGCCGGAGCTTCCTGTCTGTTGCTTGCCTCATCCTAATTCAACTGGTGTTTATCTTTTGCTTCGGATTTCCAATAAGTTATTTGGCGCCCAGGGATCTCCATCGTCGGCTAGCTCACTGAATCTGCGAGTCCTCGTTTTTTATTCATCATGGTGGTTATCATGATTTATTTGTTTGTCGTTGATGATTCATTGGCTAGTTAATGTTTCACGACGAGAACCGAACAACTAAATGTTGTGAACCACTGCAGAAGTTGAGGGTGAGGTTAGGTACCTGACTAGTTTAAGCCCGCCAGTAATTTTATATTTAATTTACTGATAATTCCAATGCGATAAGTCTGTGGTGGTTCTTATCTCTATGTTTTTGTGTTGAACTTCTGTGTTGATGGCACCTAATGTACGTCTTCATATTTTAGTTAAGTTTAGGTAACTGAGTGGCCACCATTTGGAAAAAAGCTGCTCACTCGGCTTATGATATATTTTCTTAGTATAAGTACCTGATTATTAATTTAGCCGTTTCCCACTTTGGATTTTGGAGTGGGAATTAATTTCTGATCGCGCCATTTCCTGATCCTTGCATAACTGGGCCCCGTAATTCATAGTCGCTGACAGACGAATCTGTCAACAATTTCACGCAATAACTTATTGAATACCCCTTGTGCAACTCAAAAGGGGGTTTGTAATAGATATTTAGCAAATTTCAATTCGCTGTTGAAAAAGACAACCAGGTAGTTCAGATCAGTTTGCCGCGAACAAAGCCATCAAACAGCCATAGAGGATACCATTCAAAATAAGAATGGAGTTTATCAAAGACAAGCGAATCACATTATTATCAATAGTGTAGATATTATGTCTAAAAATCATTTGCATGTTAAACAAGAATACATGGACGGCGACCGACTAAATAAAAGATCTTTATGAAGCTGTAAAACACACATGGCGACGTACATACTTACATAAATGGAAATTAAATTAACCCTAATTATGATATTTTATATATAATAAGATCATGATAAGTGCATATACTGGTAATCACAATGAATAATAATCAGTAACAGCACAATTGATCAGCATCCCTCTCCTCTTAATTCGGAAAGTTCACGCTTCTAGCCTGCTTCTAAGACTGCACATGTCAGTTTATGTCGGGCCTGGTTGCAAACCACGAAAATGTTCAAACATTCATGTTCATGTTCAAATACCTTTACTCATACAGCTTGCTAAATTAAAACCAATTGTTATATAGGGCCTCTTTGGGAAGGGGAAAGACAGTTTATATAAATGACACAGGTCACATGGCCAAAATGGCTCACAAATTATTTAACATTATTACTATATGGGGCCTTTTTCAGCTGCTCAAGGGCAGCTAACTCAGTAGTCTGAAGTCGAATCTTGCCGAAATTCAAGCATATCCGAGATATCATAGTTGTCCTTATTACAACCAAGAATGAAAACAAATACAATCAAGAACTATAGTAGAAAAAATAAGCCGCTAGAGGTGCCACAACACAAAATATTGAGGGTCGAAACTAGCCGAAATTCGAACACGTCCGAAATATTATGGTTGTTCTTGTTAATGCAAAAATATGAAATATCATACATAAGGCCACTAGTGTTGTCCTTGCAACAAAATGTGTCGATTTTCAAAGGTTCAAAGGCAGCTTGTTCCGTTAGCTTTGACCACTGACCTGAAGCCAAGTTTAATGGAGCCATTTTTCCTGGGCAGTACCCGAACTCCTAAACCATCAGAGATGAAGTCAGTGCGTAATAAGCATTTACTGGAGGCAACCCAGCACATCAGGAAAACATGTTCAGTTCGGGTAACTGAGTGGCTGCCTATTGGGGAATAGCTGCTAACTCTGTTTACGATATGTTTTCTTGGTATAAGTATCTAAGTGTCATTTTAGTTTTTCCCATCCCTCAGTTTATGGAGTGGGAACTTCTTTCTGATTGCGCCATTTCTTGATCGGTTGCCTACTTGTACCTATTTTGAAAAAAGGTACAAGTAGGCAAAGATCAGGAAAAGGCGCAATCAGAAAAAGATTCCCACTCCAAAAACCGAGGTGGGAAAAAACCAAACTAACAATCAGGTACTTATACCATGAAACATATCGTAAGCCGAATGAGCAGCTATTTTCCCAATAGGTGGCCACTCAGTTACCTTAACTTAACTAAAAATATGAAAACATACATAAGGCGCCAACAGCACAAAAAATTTTATACACCAAGACATAAAACAAAAAGAACCACCACAGAAGTATCGACTTGGAACGATCAGTAACACAAAGTTACTGGCGGGCTTAAACCGGTTTTACATGGCCATAACCTCACCCTCAGCTTCTTCAGTGGTTCATAACATTTAGTTAGTTATTTGGTCCTCGTGGTGAATCTCTAACTAGCCAATGAATCATCAAGAACAAACAAATAAATCATGATAAACATCCTGATGAATCAAAAACCAGGACTCTCAGACTGAGTAAGCTGCCCGACGATGGAGATCCCTGGGCGCCGAATAACCTACTAATTCCGGAGCAAAAGAAAAACACCAGTTGGACCCCGGTGGGCCAAGCAACAGACAAGAAGCTCCGGCCCCAACCAACTAAAATGAATAGCTTTATGTCGGGGCCATCATAGAGTCTGACGCCCGGCCCACCGGCGTGCAATTAAAGAAGGCAGCATAGTTATCAACCATGATTGGGTTAAAAACTAAGCATGCAGACTGTCGCATAACATTTAAGTTATAACCTATACGTCTGTAACGTGTTATGATTTTTCTGAACTGAAAAGAAAAATCATTAATTCCTTTAAGTTTCTTAAATTTGTAAACCAAGTCACCATAAAATTCAGGTTCCGAAAGTCGTTTGAACCGGCTTGACGAGGCGATTCTTAAGTGTACCCATAATCATCGAATATTTTGTGATTAAAATGTTCATTTTGTACAACTTCAAAAATCTCGGTATAGTGCACGGGTGACCTTTCGTAATGCCATCAGTATTAACAGCACCAACGGGTAACTTAAAGAAAAAATCGGTTTTGAATAATTTGCCATAAATTTTACTACACAATATGTTTTCAATGAGATAGAAGCACAATATTGTGCATAGATACGGGCGTGATATTGTTCAATGATAGGAGCGTGGCATTATGTAATGCGTTACGATTCATTAAAGACAAACAATATGAGTATCAGGATTTTAGGTCATGCTATTTTGCAATGGTTAACCGTTAACAAAATGTCAAATACTATGATTATCAGGAATTTTGATCTGTTGTTTTAAATCAGTTGTACGATATGAAGAATTGAAATATCTTTGATGTGAAAACGTTGGAGGTAATAATTGTGACAGTATCTGACATTTTGGATCTTGTGGAGTCAAAGTCGAAATTTAGCTTTTGACATTTTTACAATTTTCATTATGTTAATAATCAATGTCAAAGAGCTTTAATAAATAGTGCTTACGATTAACGAAAAAAATAGAGAAAACATACACCACCCACAGTTTGCATCTTAGGGTTTCTAATTGGTTAAGAAATTAATTGGCCTTGAAAAAGTGTTTGTAACACTGAGTTATAGTGTCCTATTCTGTTGACCTTCATTGAGAATGTTGTCGAAATATTCATGAATCGGAAATTGCGAAGGTCTTGCTAGAAATTTCCAACCGTTCTTATTAGGCGGCATTTTGAAGCTAGTGACTGAGTGCGCAAAAATCCAATTAACGTCGCATGCTGTTTTGTGACGTCAACTTTATTCATGTTTTGTGACGTCAACGTAGTACCTCCACAAGGCCGAAAATCTCAGAGAACGTCACATATATACGAGTCCTCGATTTTTATTCATCATTTTGTTTATGATTTATTTGTTTGTCATTAATGATTCATTGACTATTAGATCTAAGGAAACCGTTATAAACAAACAATATCAACTCACCCGCGTTTTAGGGTTTACAGGTATGACGTATTTACTGCAAGTTTTTAGATATTATTGCTTGCTTCAATGTGCAACGCTATCCCAAGTTTTAGAGTTCGCCTCTACAGATTGCATTTAATTACCGTTATTTACCTGTTCGTGCGAACAACGGTATAGTCTTATTACCAAGGATCTTTGAATTATCAGTAGTTAGAGATTCTTCCACGACCGAAAACAACTAAGGAAATGTTGTGAACAGAAGCTGGGGGTGGGGCTATGGCCATGCAAAAATGATTTAAACTCTCAAGTAATTTTATATTACTGTTCGTTGTTTCAAGACGTTACTTCTGTTGTGATCCTAATTGTTTTATGTTTTGGTGTTGATTTTTTGGTTGTTTGTACTTTATGAATTGTTTTACATATTTGGTTAAATTCGAGTAACTGAGTGATCGCATATTAGCAAATATCTGTTCATTCTGGTTACGATAAGTTCCCTAGTACACGTACTTTATTTTCAATTTATTTTTTCACACCTCGGTTTTTGGAATTGGAATGTATTTCTGATTGCGCCATTTCCTGACCATTGCCTATTTTACATTTTAACTAAGGAGCATGCACACCGAATAAAGCACACACTATCCAACACCTCTGCGGTGTATAAAAATAAAACTTAGATTTTTTGGGGAACAGTAAACATATAAATGTGAAAATGAATGGGCCATACCACGGTGTTGACTGTTTCTAAATAAGCCTTGTCAGTGACCCCATATATTTGGCAACATGGAGCCAAAGAGGATTACTGCAATTTTGCAACTTTCAACAATGAAATCGATACAAAGACTAGTATAATCCAAATGGGAACAATTTATTCAACGTTATTTTAACATTTAATTTTCTGATTTCTCAGAACACCCTTGCTGATGTCATCTGATTTTTCAGAACACTCTTGCTGATGTCAAAGGACCAAACGGAAATATAATCTACACTATCAGTGATGTACTAAAGAATTCCAAAGCCATCACACGGCACAACAAGCTGCAGTAGAAGCAAATGAAAATAAAACTAGATATTATAAGAGGAAGGGAGTGGGTCATACCGCGGTTTCGGTTATTTAAGCCTCTTCAGCGACCCAATAGATAACAAAATTACTGCCCCGGAGATCCGAACAGATTGCACAGATACGATCAAAGTCTTAACCGACTTGTTATATGTATTTAATTTAGCATCCTGAGTTTAATTATCACCTAGCGTAGCTAACATCTGAAAATAAAAGACCAATTCTTCTCGTAAGCATTCGATCATCTCATCGCTGTGTCTGGTGTGGGTTCGAGCCTCACATGGAGCACATGTGAGACAAGTCAAGTTCTGCTTGCGGGTGTGTCAGATGGTTTTTCTCGGGGTTCTCCCGTTTTCGCCCCACCTACTGATTGGCCCGTCTCCCGTCTCATATGAGCTGAAATAATCTTGAAAAGGACGGTAAGCTGAATAAAAAAAATCTTCTCTTGTCGCCTCCTCGGTTGTGAGATGACAATAATGACAAAGCATATCGTCCGTGTGCATGCTGTTTGTTGTCAAGTCAGATGATTATTCACTTGCAAGTTAATTAGCTGAAGGGGTTTATTGGTTAGGGGATCCATTGAGAATTTATTTTATTCGTCATAAAATAAAACAATTCGTTTGACATCCACGTAATCTGTATGAAAGTATGTCTGGGACTTAGATTATTTTGAGGATAAATTATGGATCTATAATAGTTTGCAGTGGCCTCTGGACAGTTTATAGCTTGAATTGCGATGACGCATGTCGGGTGTTTCGAAACACGCATACAAAGGTGTGTTTTACAGTCTTGCAAACGAATATAAAATCCCCTAAGAAAACAATCACACGAGGAATTCAGAACATATACCTGACAAAAAATAAAATAATAACGGATAATCCAACAGGTTCACATTCTGTCATTCATAAAAGAATACCTGCACGATTATCATGACAAAATTTTCCGCCTTACTTAATCTCACTGGGAGAATAATGATACTTTGGCTTGTCTAAGGAGGTACTTGTCTGATCCGATCTGATAAGACTGTAAAAAATCCCCTAAAATGACAAATATATGTGTGCGTCAATGCCGAGAATAAATTGTTATGCTTACTGCTATAACAACAATAACAAACAAGATTTCAATAAAATAACCAACATTTGTTTCAAGCCATTATACGGTAAGGGTTGGGTTCGAGCAGACCATATCTGGGGTTAATTTTAGAAATTACTCTTGTGAAATTTGGGAGGAAGTACTCTTTATCAAGTTAGCAATTCGATAATTTTTTTTGTTCCCAATTGAGCCGAACGCCAAAACTGCCTTTTTGATTGGCTGTATCTCGAAGCTTAAAACGATAGGGGACATATATGTTTGCAAATACATGTACCAATGACGTAGAATCAGGTAAACATACCACATTGAACACAAATCTTATAGCGTAAAACTCTGATGTGAAGGGGTATTTTTTCCATACTTTCTATCCGAAACATTTTTCAACTAAACATTTTCAAATTCAAAGCCGAAATGGAGGTGGGTGCGCATGCGCACGTAGTGCTGCTTCCTGTTTTCAAGGAAATATTTTTGGATTTTTTTCAGTAATTCGGGCTGAGTTGTTTAACTTTTACTTTTATTTCCAAATTTTCTTTCACTTTGCTTTTTGTAAATAGTTTTAATGGCCCATCCCGAATTTTTCTCCCATTTTGCTAAATTCAAAATTTACCCACCCACCCCACACCTGAGGTGATGATCAGAAATTGATCGACTCAGTATCTGAAGAAAGAAATAATCTCTGTATAATGGCATGGGCAAGTTTTCGTAATGCATATAACTGTATCGATAAAAATACAAACAATTCCATGTTGCATAGTTCAGGTCGCCCTGACCTACCAACAAACATAATGATTTTATTTCTACAATGAATATCAAAGACATAAATCTTTTTATGCAAGTATAGCGCATACTTTGTATCAAGGCGTCCTTGAGCAGGACACATGTACTCCCAAGAGAACCGGTTAAAACCCAGGAAGTTATGGCTCCGTAGCGACATGACTAAACCATTGTTTATTGGGACCTTTAACTTCAATACAAACAAATATTTACATTGTTCTAAAACCTCCTTAGATGAACCATTAGATCCGTCTGTGTTCATACTTCCATGAACAACATTGTATCATGCGACGTGACGTAATCCAAACTTGACGTCAAAAAACATGAATCTCGCCAATCTGATTGGACGTTGTAAACGTCGACGCCGTTCCGCTGTTTGAACACCTACTGTGTGTAGATTCTTTGTTTGCTTGTAAATGTGACCGCCTTGGTGATTTTTCAACAAGCGATAGAGAGAAATGAATGTAAATATAAGCAATGAGTTTAATTTTTCTGTTGTTCATGGAGCTATGAACCGCAGTGGGTCGCTAGCAAAGCTTACATGAACCCCTTCGGGGTTCATTCACTTTGCACGCGACCCACTGCCGTTCATAGCTCCATGAACACCAGAAAAATGAAATTCATTTCTTAAATGAAATCGTATCAAGATACACGTATTTTCGCAAAAATGGTAGTGACGCGCCGGAACATACTACGATGGGGAAAACAGGAAACTCCGTTATATACCGTGAAGCACACCGTGAAGTCCTTTCACCACGAAATTTCTACTGCCTCACGTTTTGTGACGTCAATTTCCGCCATTGTTATTGCTACTTCTGCTAACTTCACCAACCTTGTAACGTTACGTAAATGAAACAATGGACAAAAATTAAATTATCAACAAAATCTACTGCTATGGTGGCGAATTTAGAGGAGTAGTTCTGCGAGTAATTGCTTAATAAAGTCCGATTCCACGATGTATTTACTAGTTAATTAATTCTCTACCAGTTTTACTGCTATTTTACTGTTCACCAGGACCCAGTTGTTCAAAGCATCGTTAGCTTAACGATATCGTTAAGACATAAATTTGTTAAGCAAATATCAGCTAAAGTAACAAATACACTGTTAATTTTTGTTGAAAAAATGTGAGAATCCTTTGCACTGCAAAGGAGTCTCACATTTTTTCAACAAAAAATAACAGTGTGTTTGTAATATTAATGTTTGAAATTTTAACGAAACGTTAACTAACGACGTCGTTAGTTTTGAACAACTGGGCCCAGGAGTTGAATATGGCGCAGTTGCGTAGATACTAACGTTAACGACGTTACGGTTGTGGCGTCATTAACAGTACAATACAATACAGTATTCTGACGGCACGGACTAAGTAGACTTGTTCAATGTAGGTTTTTAAAAGATTAATGAATAAAAAATAAAACTGAGATCCTTTAAGAGCAGTGAACACATTAATACCGCGGTTTCGACTATTTAAGTCTCGTCAGTGACCCTTTAGATTTGGCAACACAGAGCCAAGGAGAAATACTGAAATTTTGCAACTAAATGGGACCAAATATATTAAACATTGGTTAGAAAATGAATTTTAACCGATCATAAATTTCTGATTTCTCAGAATATCCTCGCTGATCTCAAAGGAACAATAAGAAAATATAACCTTCACTATGGATGATGTAAGGGGCGACTTTTTAGGACCGCCACACGACACAAGACGCACTTACATAGAGCATTCTAGTCTTTGGGCCCCTTATTTGTTGATTGTTGATCGTTACACGTTTTCGAGCGAAATTCCCAGTTTGCCCAATGTATTTTTCGCCGCATCCGCTACACCTCATGACATATAAAACATTTTTACTTCGTATTTCATTGATTCATGGACGTAAAATTTTCATCCACATTTGAATACAAATGCGTCTCCTACTATATGGTGTATACATACACGGCAATTTGGTCTTCGGCACCTTTTTACTTCGTGGTATTTTTGTCATTGTGGTTGTTGTTGTTTTATGTTATAAAAGAAAATCGAGAAAACGATGGCAAACATCTAGGCAAATTAAGTTTTATCCACTCGAAATAAAGCGTGTTTAAGTTTGGTCCTCTGGCGAAGTACTGTAGCCACCTTCTGTGAAGCTGTTAAGGGTCAAACCTCCAAACAACGCAACGTAAATGTGTTCCCTCGCCACATCCGGGACCTGTCACGGTAGCTACCTCACCACGAATTTTGTAACAAAGGTAGGTAGTGTCGCATGTTTTATTTATTTATTTTTATTTATTTATTTATTTATTTATTTATTTTTTTTTTTTTTGAAAAAGAACGAGCAAATGATGCAGAATTTCGACAATGCAATCCCATGACATAATGATTCATCTTTCTTAACATGCCTAAAATAATACTGGGAAACTCTTTGATCTCAGATGACGACCGTAACCACATAGAACCCTGAACCGCATTTCTTTAGTTTTATGTCCAGACGAACAGATTTTGCAATGCTTTAACAGTTTTCTTCGCTAAACGACAGCCTGTGAACGTGTGTTTAGTATACTGACCCTTATTCATCACTGAGATATGAAAAATCATCGCGCTCAGTTTCTTTTCAAGAATATTGCCAAAATTTCCAGTCGCGGTAGATCCCTCGCCTTCGCGGTAGTTCCAGGCTTGCGTTCTAGTTCCAGCGAGTGACGTATGTCAGTGCATGGAGTCGCCGAAACAAATGTACTGAGTTTCCATTGAATTACCCCATGCAGCCATGAAACACATCCTATCAACACATACAGGCCCTCAGACTATTTTATGATATATTTGTAAACAACATTATAATCTCGGTTTGATTTTTTGCACCAAACAAGAATCCGGACTTTTAGAGACAAAGACTGCCATAGGTCACCTGAGTTCTTGACCCGGTTACCTAAGCCATGTCGCGAATACTGAATTGAAGAGCAGTAATTTCTGTATCATTTGCATGGTGCATTATAACATGTTTCTCGCATGCTATGACAAAGATCGGACAAGTCTTGATGTGGTAAACATGGATTGTGGCAGGAGGATTGGGTGATTCGATAGACACGCAAAGTACATGTAACTTTATTTTTCAGACTTCTATTACAAGATGGCAACGATCCCTGGTGGAAAGAAAACATTAGTATGTGACATGTGTTCAAAACACTTCTGTTCCAAATACAGACTGAATTTCCATATAAGAAATTACCATTCACTAGATGAAGATACTGGAACTGTTTGTGACTTTTGTAAAAAACGATACAGTACCAGAAGTGCACTCAGAGCCCACGTAGCAACGGTACACATGGCAGAGAAGAAGCACATATGCCCAACCTGTAATGCCAGATTTTCTAGCAATAAATATGAATGATTGGTCAAATACGTTCATTTCCTTCATATGTATAACGGTAACGTAAGAAACGTAAGTCTACTCCAATCGTCCGGGAGCTATGTCGCTCTATTCTTAATATGCTGCACATAATAGTTAGAATAAGGACTGTTGTTCTCGTTTTGTGTGTAATCTTCCACTGTCACTATATGCGTTGGCTGAAATAGAACCGGTATGAAAAAATAACATGTTTCCATAAAATATATATATGTTTTAAATTTGCGTAATATTAGGGGACAAATTGTCGTCAGTGTTTTCAACAGGGTGCAGATGTTTCAAGCAAAATTTTAACACAGCTGAATGGATTCATACTATGGGTTTTGCAAATCTTCTCATGGTAAGTGTTGTTAGTCAGTGTTTTTATTTCACGGTAGGCCTGGCATAGGTTATCTCAGGTGCGCAATGTTACTGGACTGCACAGTGCACACATTTCTTTCAACGTCAAACGCCACTCGATGGAACTAGAACGTGAGCCTGGAACTACCTCGAAGGCGATGGATCTACCGCGGCTGGAAATTTTGGCATTATTCTGGAAAAGAAAATGAGCGTGATGATTTTATATCGTAGTGATAAATAAGGGCCAATATACCAAACACATGCTCAGAGGACCTCGTTTAGCGGATAATATTGTAAAAACGTTGCAAAATTTGTTTGTCTTGGCGTAAAACTAAAGAAATGTGGTTCTGGGTTCGATTTGGTTACGGTCGTCATCTGAGATCAAAGATTTTCCCAGTATTATTTTGGGCCTGTTTAGAAAGATGAATCATTATTTCATGGGATAGCATTGTCGAAAGTCTGCATCATTTGCTCCTTCTTTTTTTTTTTTTTTGAAAATATAAAACATGTGACAGTACCTACCTTTGTTGACGAATTTCGTGGCGAGGTAACTACCGTGACAGGTCCCGGATGTGGCGAGGGAACAAATTTACGTTGATACGATTTCGCGGTAGTTCCACAGATTCCCACCCGTGTATGTGTTGTAATCTACATGTATACTTAACAAAATTCCTAACGCACCTCGTAATATTTTGTTATATATTTCAAAATCGAAACGACTGTTAGTCTTCAAATTCTCTACAATCTTGACGAAAATAACCATTTTTAAACAGAACGCTGAAATTGTATCGAAATCGGTGATTTCCTTTGGGAATAATCGTACATTTAGATAGAACGGTACACTTCATTCGAAAAATTCAAAGCTGCTAAAATAAAAAAACAGAATCAATACACATGTGAAAATCGCAAAATAAGTCCAAAATCATGAGATGTTCAAAAATGTTATTGAATCTGATTAAAAAGTACAACACCCATTGACATAAAAGTCAGTTTTGTATCGAAAAAAAAAGCGTCTCAAAACTATTTCTCTGTCGTGCTCGCTCCCTTTCGTTCCTGTTGAATCTTAGCCGGATGGCTACCTTGTTGGGAAAGTGCTAGTCATTCTGCTCTTCGAGTGTGTTGTCGGAAAATGTTTTGTTGTGTTTTGTGTGTTTTCTTTTCCACCCGCTGTCTATGTTGGGACTTTAAATTTAATTGCATCGATTTCTGGTCCTTCCATTATTACTTGTAATTAAAACTTTGATTTCTTAAGGGTCCAGATCGTTTTATCTTACACAGCCAGTACCTGGTTGATACTCGAACCCTATTTGCTCTTACTAACACTAAAATCGATTTCGCATTGATAGAATGTGGCCCTGTCACAATTTTAATACTGTTAGCTAATTGAGCAACGCAGATTTGAAACCAAACATTTACCACTTGCATGTGAATTATTCTTAAGTGCGACAACGTCTTAGGAGATAGACAGAGATAAAGGTGACTGAAAATGTCAACATAGGAAGAGACGGTCGACGCCCAAACTAGAGGTGCCATGATATCATGCGACTTGTTCGAGTAAAAAGGTGAAAATAAAACGCCATTGTCGATTGATTGTAAACGTATTTTAAATGTATCTACGCTAAACGAGCTACCCCCTCTAGTTCGCCAGCCGCTCTAGCGAATTTTTCGACAGAGTGGCGAATTCCTTTTTGTTCCTTCCATTTGACGAACATAAAACTGTCTAATTCCATTCAAAGATTACAAAAATACAGTCACCATGATCAGCAGGTGCAGATAAACTGTTTTTGCATGATCCTCTTATGACGTGGTCACGTGATAAAGTTTATTCAAAATTGTCTGGCTATTAAGCGCAAATTTTCGTCAAGGAATAGTATGCAAAATTTGAAAGCAGAATCATTAATGGAACGAAAGTTAATCAATTTTTAAAACTGATGCGTTGGCATTTGTGCCAAGTATATATATATATTACTCTTTCAACCTGCATTTAGTTCCATAAATTTCACGTTTTGCCTTAGAGATTTACGCCAAAAATTTGCGAAGGGTGTATGTACGGAAAGTTTTGAGACTGTGCCTATATCTAAGTAACTGCGAAAGAAAATGAATTGATTTTTTATACAGGGACATAGTAATATACAATGAATTATTGCTGAAAATTTCAGAAAGTAGCTTTTCTGGAACGTATTCATCTTATCATTTTAAAATCTGCATGTTACTACTCTCGAAGCACTTTGACGTCAATAACCTCACATCTGAGCCGCCTCATGAGAAAACAAACAATCGCATATGCGAAAACAAAGACGCAGATCAGCTTCGCGGTAACCGCGAAGCTGATCAGCGTCTTTGTTTTCGCTACACGGATAGTACAATTCCTCTCCTTGCTAAATCCAAAATTTCAAGCTTCTATCAATCTCCTGTGCTTGTACAGCTTGGTTTGTGTCGGACCTATTCGAAAACCACATTGTTGGTTTTCCCACGAGACGACTCGTATTCTGTTACAATGTTTAAGAATTTTCCTGTCGATCTGCTTTTTGGAGGCTTCCAATCCCACTATTCACTAACTTTTGATAATAATATGCTATATCCTATTATTCTGGGAACAACAGTTTATTCTGATATAAAGAGCAGACGCCAGTTTTCATGTAGTCAGCGCCAAACCGCTTTGCTCTGTTTTCAAGATAGCTACTTTTTCTCGCACTCACTGGACTGTCTGTTGCCCTTCCCCAATAATCCGTTTCTTTGCTAAAACTTTGCGAGAGCAATCAAATACTGATAAAACATATCCTGGATTTGATTTAGCCAACAACAACAAATTGACCCATTTCAGCTCGCACAAAATGTTTGGCAGTAAAGGACTGTTCCAAACGTTGCGTCAACGTCGCGTTTCTATCCGCTATTTCGATTAACATGAACACATCAGTAAGCTATTGCAAAGATTTTAATAATTCTTCAAATTCAGCAAACCATTTGTCAAATTCAAAGTGCTCCGACAAACACTACCTTGGTTGCCTTGGAGACCAATATCCCCAACGGTATACATTTCTCTACTCAAATGTTAAGTTCACCTGAGCCGAAGGCTTCACAAGGTGAGCTTATAGTATACCAATCAGTCCGTCGTCCGTCGTCCACAATTTCAAAAATCTTCTTCTCTGAAACCGCTTGGCCAATCAAACTGAAATTTTATGTGGAGCATCCATGGGTAGGGGGAACGAAAGTTTGTTCGCGGGATCTTGATCACATGACCAAGATTGCCGCCACGCCCATATATGGTAAAACCACTCAAAAATCTTCTTCTCCAGAGCCGGCGGGTCGATTTCCACGAAACTTGGTATGTAGCATCGAGCACTCCAGCCCATCATAATTTGCGCAAATGATGACCCTGGGATGACCTTGACCTATTTTGCGGCAAGGCCAATATTGGAAACATAAGCTTTTACATGGGAAAAAGTGAAAACTATGGAATTTTTTGAAAACTACTGCAGCCTGAGATTTGAAAAGTGGTAGATGCAGAGAACTAATGGAGTATATGAAGGTATGTAATTAATTTAGGTTAAGGTCATCTCTTGACCTTGGCCGGTCTGTCGTCCAAACACACTTTTTAAAGATCTTCTTCTCTAAAACCACTCGGCCAATCCTAGTGAAATTTTATGTGGAACATCCATGGGTAGGGGGAACGAAAGCTTGATCGCAAAATCCGGATCACATGACCAAGATGGCCGCTACACCCATATATGGTAAAAACACTCAAAAATCTTCTTCTCCAGAACGGCAGGCCGATTTTCACGAAACTTGGTATGTAGCATTTGGGACTCCAGCCCATCATAGTTTGATTAAATGATGACCCTCGAATGACCTTGACCTATTTTACAGCAAGGTCAATTTTGGAAACATACATGTATGCTTGTACATTGGAAAAGTTAAAACTATGGAATTTTTTAAAACTATTGCAGCGTGAGACCTGAAAAATGGTAGATGCAAAACAATTTATGAAGTCAATGATGGTATGTGATTAATTTAGGACAAGGTCATCTCTTGACCTTGGCCTGCCTGTCATTCATACACACTTTTCAAAGATCTTCATCTCTGAAAACGTTTGGCCAATCAAAGTGAAATTTAATGTGGAATATCCATGGGTAGGGGGAACGAAAGTTTGATCACAAAATCCAGATATGCTCACATGACAAAGACGGCCGCCACATCCATATATGGTAAAAACACTCAAAAATCTTCTTCTCCAGAACCAGCAGGCCGATTTTCACGAAACTTGGTATGTAGCATTTGGGACTCTAGCCCATCATAGTTTGGCCAAATGATGTCCCTAGGATGACCTTGACTTTTTTACGGCAAGGTCAAGTTCGGAAACATAGGCTTTTACATGGGAAAAAGTGAAAACAATGGATATTTTGAAAACTATTGCAGCCTGAGATCTGAGAAGTGGTAGATACAAACAACTAATAGAGTTGATGAAGGTATGTAATTAATTGAGGTCAATGTCAATTTTGGAATAATAGGCAAACACGGAAACATGGGAAAAAGTGACAACTAGGTCTCAGGTAAGCGTTTACAGGACCAATGATCCTATGGTAATTATTGCAGCCATAGACCTTAAACATGACCAAAATTACCGTCATATCCATATATGGTAAAAAAAACAAACAAAAAAACACACTTTGTCCAGTGACTGTACTTGTTGACTCTCAGGTGAGCGATCGTTCCCCTTGGGCTTCTTGTTCCACAGTTTCACGAATCTTTATCTTTTCAACAGCATGTATTTTATTGTAAGGCATATATTAAAATGATGATGAGATTCAGACACAGTCTTAAAACTTTGCGGACTCCCCTCGTAATTGTCCATATACTTCAGTTTTAATTTTTAGTAAAATCTTTTTTCTGATAAGCCGCGTGTACCGTCAGTACTGTGTAATGCAGATAGGATCTGTTACTAGAGGTGAACGGATGGAACTAAACTTGGCTTTAGTACGAGAGTGTGAGTTTCCTATCTCAATCACATCCTGTGTATCCTGATAAAGTTGTTGGAGAAAGAAAGGTTAGGCCCTTTGAAAGCAGTGAAACTGTTCAAAGAGTGTTAATAATTCAGAGTCGATAGTCGGATAAATATACTTCAATTCTAAAAATGTCCCAAGGGAAGCCTGAATCAAAGACACACACCTTAACAAGGTCAAATAATTAAGACATTGTTAAGAAGATGCCTCTTAATGTATAATTTTAATTCTCTTTTTATTCTTTTTAATCTAAACGGTCCTAAGGAAATATAATCTGCACTATGGATAATAAACGGGAAGACTTTGTATGGCTGCCATACGGCTCAACACTGACTGCAGTAATAACCAATAAAATATTAAAGTTAGATCCTTTGGAGGCAGTGAAAACGTTAGAAGGGAGATAGTATGTGCCATATTGCATAATTTCGGGTAATGAACCCACATCAGTGACCTTTTATAAACCGGCAACCTTTTATAAACCGGCGACGAAAGGCAAATAAATAAATTTCAAGGGATGTCTAAATCAAAGAAACATGCCTAAACTAGGTCAAATAATTAATAATAATAAGATGGCTCTAAATGTTTTTTAAAACATTATTCTAACAGAAGTACCGCCTTGGAACGATCAGTATAATTAAATTACTGGAGATTTTCAACCGATTTTACGGAATCCCAACTTAATACAGCATCTGATGTGGTTAGGTTAAACAACTGAAAATTAGCTCCATATAAAATCAAAACCAAGGACTCCACAGATTCACATTACGAAAACATGCCCATGCAATATACAGAGATTTTTAAAGTTGTAAATAATTACAATTTTCAGTAGAAAATATTTGCTATTTTTCTCATTTTTGCTCAAAACATAGATCGTGGGTACACGTTAGAACCGCCTCGTTGAGTACCCACAATCTATGTTTTGGAGCAGAAATAAGAAAATTAGGTATACCCCTGCATACCCCAGTTTTGCTATATAAAATTGGGGTTTGAGGAGGTACCCATTTCACGGACATGTTTTCCTGATGATATGCCGCCTTGCGACTGCAGATCTCTGGAAAGCAAATCAGCACCAATGTAAAAAGCAAATATAACGGCACAGCATAATGGACAATCCCCATTTATAACAAGGGCGGCACTTTTAATAGACATTACAACACCCAGATCTCTTACACCGTGTCCATTCGAAACGCATGAAAAGAGGTCGTAACGCATGATCGGCGGCATTTTCACGTATGATTGCGGTAGTTTCCTTCGGATTCGACGCCATTTTTGGAGGAAACTTTAGCGGTAAGTTTTTACAAGCTTTTATTTGAATTATTTAAATAGACCTTTCCAACGAACGATCTAGCCTATCCGGATCTACATACATGCCTCTAATTGCTGAGTGTTCTACTGATGCATAGGCTTCGATAGGACTCGCAAACATTCGAGGAGATTATTGTTTTGCAAGTTCGGCCATACACGAAAATAACATTCGCCCAAAAACGTTTCGTGCTTTTCTCATTTTCTTCAAAGTTTTGACTAACTGTTGGATGATTTTGCTTTTAGACATCACACCTTAACTTAAGAAGCCAATTTCTCATGATTTTTCCCGAACAACCACGGGTTAAAACAAAATACGTCAAAATTAAAGTAACGCACGATAATACGGCAACCTGGTCTTTCGGACTTTGCAAGTATTTACAATGAATAACATATTTTAAGGGGTAAAAGCAAGCCAAACGCTCATTTGTTGTCAAGTCCCGTTGTAGTTTGAAGTAAGGTCCAGGTTACTTCATTTCCAGGTGTAATATCTTACTGAAGTTGCATTCCATCCCTTGTCCATAAACAGCATATAAAAGGGCTTCAACAATTTATGAATGTTGACTCTGTGCGACGTTTTATTTATTTTAACATTAATTAACATTCCATAGTTTAATCTTAAATAAAATACCGTATCATGTGCTTCTGGACTATGAGGGCAGCAAGGTCTGAGGTCGGTAGCCAATAGAACAAAAGCCAATCTTTGTAAGAGGCATGCGCGTAAATTTTGTTTGTCCTCTTTTTCGTCAATCTCTGTGTCAATCTTGATGAGATAAACATAGGTCATATTAACATAGTGTGTCCATGTGCCAGGTGCATGTGCGAGTTGGTTATGGACCCCTGGTCTAGAGCGCATTGCATAAATAGTCACGCCGCATATACGCTCAATCATCTTTGCACAATGTATATTCAACAAAAGTTAAGCTTTTCCAAGAGATGCTCGCAATCTCACATCGCTATCTTAAGTATATGATCATGTGTTAACCATCATCAATAGCAGAATAGTCAAAGATCAGGAAAGGCTCGGGCAGATCTCTCGGCATGCGAGTATGGCCTACTGCAATTGCATGGTCCAGTCAAGACGACCAGAAGTCGGTGGTCGTTTAACCACAAGTTGTGAATACTGTATTCTATTTATGCCCAAATAATAAAACAGTTTCAGATTTGTTTCAATGTTTCTTTCACGCAGCCAGGATGGTGTATTATAAGGGGGGGGGGGGGGTACCACCTATACATACATGCTACAGCCTTATCTAGAAGTGTTATGCGGCGAGTCAACAGTGGCAATCGATTAAAAGAATTCACAATCGATAGTCAGTAAGTCAGTATATACACTGAAAAAAAGTTATAAGAGGCCACTTTTCAAACTCATTTTTTGTTTCTAAGCCATGTTCAAAATTGCACGATTTTTTTGCCAAAAGACGTGTCTTCCAAGTAAGTAAAGTTCCAAAGTGTTAAGAAATAATTTTCTTTTACTAAAGGCGTTTTTGGAGTAAAAATGCAAAAATCAATGTTTTTAAATAAAAAATTGGATACAGCACACCATTTATTGAAATTAGGAACGGGTGTCACCAAAGTGGTCGTTACGGCTCGGAAAAACATCAAACATTCGAATTTTCTCTACTGGTAGAATTTTTATGCATTTTTAAAAATCGCCAATTTGAGATTTTTTGGAAAATTCATAAATGTGCCTCTTAAACATGTTGACCCCTGTTAAATTCACTTGATGAGGCCTGGAAATGAGAGATATAACTCGACTGAACTGTTTTAGACCATTTTCGAGGACCAACAGGTCAAGGCTGCCGCACACTTCCGGTTTCAATGCCAATTTTTAACGAACAAAATAACAAAATTTGTGGACGATTTTTTTAATTTTCAAAGTTTATCAGAGTCTAGTATTTGACCTAAATAATCGCTGAAAATTTCAATGCCGTGCTGCTGATAATAACGCAACTGGAGAAGAACAAAGTTGGTATGCAAATTGCATACAAAAGCTGAATTCCTGTTATTCAGGTTGTTGTCTTCTTGCATGTACAAAACAGAAACGAAGATTCTTATTGCAGCAACACTTTTGACTTAATTTTATGTCAGTAGCACTTTCAAATAAATTTAAATGTAAAAACACAACGTCATAATATGACATTTAATTTGATGTTAATAAAGTGTGACTTTTTGAAATAGGGTACCTTTACTCATGCTTCGTCTGTGTGAGAAGTATCACGCATTTTGGAATGCAGAAACTCACAGAGCCACTGTTAGACATTGGTTTATTCATATGATCATGAATTTTAATTGATCGTATTTTACTTTCTGAACTAGAATAAAAAATATGAGGTGGCCTCTTATAACTTTTTTTCAGTGTATAGTAAGAAAGAAAGAAAAGAGAAAAAAGACGATTTTCATGAAAACGAAAGTAGCACACTTCTTTGTAAATACTGATATATTGAGCAATGATTAAATCCCTCCCAAGTACAATTGATTGACTGATGGTTTAATTTGAGTTGAGTTTTTACAGGTTTTACTATTCGGATACCATTTGATTTATATCAGTCTTTTGATTGACTGCATTGCTGAAGCTTGAAATTACTGTACATATTTTATCTGTTCATTGCCAGTTTATTCAGGGTCACTGAGGAGAATTTATTACTCGAAACAGATCTGTCTGGCCCAACCTCTTCTTTTGAATTTTTGCATAGCTCAAGGGAACTCAATTTTAGATCATCATTGGTATTCATCATGGTATTTCCGTATCTACGGCACCGTAGAACATAACTATTTTTAGAGCTATTTATAGCAGTGCCGAGCCGAGCTGCAAGAGTCCTTTTGGTCACGGTATACGTGGTCATACACTGAAAAAAGTGCTGAGAGATCGCAAGCTTTTTTTGAAAAGCTTATACTTGGTATATATTAGAGTCATGCTGTTTAGGTAGCAGGGGATAGTTTCGTACTTTGACCCCCTTCGAATTTTTTAACTATTTTACTACCTACTATTTTACTACTTGGCTTGGAAATGGCATTGTTGACTCTAGAAAAAGAAGTCTTATAATTGTTTATTGTCTTTTCCTGTTTGTAGAGTGTTATAATATAGTACCTCAACACGCGGAATTGTGCTCAAGAGCAGGTCCACAGAGTGTTGGACGGTTCAAGGTCATGTCGGCACCTCTTAATTTCTCTGTTAACGCCGTGCTTGAAAAGGTGGTATAATTTCAAGACTGAAGCGGGTATGACGGGCTACCCCCCCCCCCATTAATGAAATCTTAACCTTTTCAAAAAGATATTTGAAATTGCAGAAAAAACAATGAAAACAATGAAAAACAACTTAAATTTGACATTAAACACCCCCCCCCCAAAAAAAAAAAAAAAAAAAAAAAAAAAAAAAAAACAATGGGCAACAAAGTATCCATTTAAATCTCCCTACCCCCAAGATAGCCATTTTTCTGAAAACCCCAAAAATACCGAAATTCGAAATGTTGACTAAAAAAAATAGGCCATGCCTATGTATAGAGATGGCGAAAATGTCAGAGTACCCACTCGGGGTCATTCCAGTAATTTATATGACTCGGTCAACATCAGAATATAGATAAATTGTAGAAAGGGAGGAGGTTTGTCCATATATTTGATTTAATCTCTCTGTAATTTATTACTGACAGTCTCAACTTAGTAATGGACTAACTATATGCTCAAACGGTAAGAGAGAGACCCTTGGTTCGTGCCCTGGTCGGGCCACATTCTTCTTCTGCTTCTTTGATAGCTATGCCAACAGAGCTACCGAGCAACATGGTCAGCAAATTACTGTTTTACAGCAAGGATTCAGCTTTGTACAATTGACGAGCACCAAACGTGTAAACTGGAGACAAATGAGCGTTTGGCATGCTTTTACCCCTTAAAATATGTTATTCATTGTAAATACTTGCAAAGTTCGAAAGACCAGGTTGCCGTATTATCGTGCGTTACTTTAATTTTGACGTATTTTGTTTTAACCCGTGGTTGTTCGGGAAAAAAAATCATGAGAAATTGGCTTCTTAAGTTAAAGTGTGATGTCAAAAAGCAAAATCATCCAACAGTTAGTCAAAACTTTGAAGAAAACGAGAAAAGTACGAAACGTTTTTGGGCGAATGTTATTTTCGTGTATGGCCGAACTTGCAAAACAATAATCTCCTCGAATGTTTGCGAGTCCTATCGAAGCCTATGCATCAGTAGAACACTCGGCAATTAGAGGCATGTATGTAGATCCGGATAGGCTAGATCGTTCGTTGGAAAGGTCTATTAAAATAATTCAAATAAAAGTTTGTAAAAACTTACCGCTAAAGTTTCCTCAAAAATGGCGGCGAATCCGAAGGAAACTACCGCAATCATACGTGAAAATGCCGCCGATCATGTGTTACGACCTCTTTTCATGCGTTTCGAATGGACACGGTGTCTTACGATTTAATAAAAACAAAAGCTTTAAATTCCACATAAGTTTATGGTTAGTAATCTTTTTATGAATAAAGTGTTAAATTACACAGTGGTGATTTCATAACCATTCATTATACATAGTGAGAGAGTTCTTTTCTAATAGTGTCATAATTTTAAATACCAAATGCCATTGTTTTGATGGTAAATTTATGAATGACAAACGAATTTTGCAATATATAGTTAAATCGGTTATACACCTATATGTACTTGAAAAACTAGAACCCTCTCAGCAGACCTTGAAATGCACAATTTAAAATCAGTCTGCTTGATCGCAGTTATAAACATCATTACCTCTAATAATAGATTAGAAAATAAAAGGTTTATGGAAACCGTCATAAAGAAATAAAAGCCCGCTCAGACCACAACGTATTAACCAACGTGTGAGCAGCGTATGAACAAATATCCAGTATGTTGTTATGCGCTGTTCATTCTATGTTACAAATACCAAAAATGCTCTCTCTGAACGCATACAAAGCGTATGTTTAGCGCACGGAACGTATGTCTAACGACTGAGTAGTTATTCATAACGTATCCCTGGCGTAACATGACTTACAACAGCATACAGCGTACGCCCAACGTTAGCATAGCGTTCGTGACTTATTAGGAGCGTATGTGCAACGTTCGTCTGACGTATTCCAAACGTACGCTTAGCGTGCTTCTAACGAACTCGACGTTCGCCAAAAAGGTGAGTCAAACATATATCCAGTAAAAGTGAAAAATAAATAAATAAATAAATAAATAAATAAATAAATAAACAAATACTAGATATTTAAATAAAAGAAAATAAAAGTGACAAAAGAAATCTACACACCTGATTCTTTATGTGCATTTTATGGATTTCTTATGGCGTTTCTCAGAAGAATCATTTCCTATAATTAGGTAGACCTGAGATTATAGGTCAGTTAACAAAAGTTAAGTTTATGTAACTTGTTTAACTGTTAATTTAGTTTTTTTTTTCCATCTCGGTTTTTGGAGTGGGAATATTTTTCTGATTGCGCCTTTTCCTGATCTTTGCCTACTTGTACCTTTAATCGAAATCGTCAATAATGACAAATAATTGACTGGAGCTGAAAACTTGCATGATATAATACATAAACTATAGTATTCGTTGTGTATTTTAGTGACTAAGCTACCATGTATACCAAAATCGAAACAAATAATTGCCACTGCCAGTAATTTTGTTTGCGTGAGTAGTAGAAATATATATTATGATTGGTAACTTTTTTAAGATTCACGTCTGTTAGGCGACTAAGTCGGAAATGCGCTTAAGTAGGAAAAAGTTACGACTATCTAGGAAAACGTCCGTCAGGCGCTTAAGTGGGAAATGCGACTAAGTGGGAAATGCGACTAAGTGGGAAAACAACTAACCAACTTGGAAAAGTTACTAATACGAGTCGGACTTAAATAGCAGTCATATTGGCGTACAAGTGAAACGTGCGCCGGGCGTGTTGAAAAAAAATTGCAAAATTCCACATACGCAAGACGCACGTCGGAGACACGTTCAAAGCGCGTTACGAGCACGTTGTGTACGCTTGGTGCATGTACGGTGCGCGTCGTTGTACGTCGCTAAAATCGTTCGTCGCGCGTTTCGTGCGCATTTAGGATCATTTTTTTAAAACATGCTTAACCTGTCCGACACCAAAATTTTGATACGTGTTCCAAGTCTCAGTCAGCCTCCAGTCCCTGACATCAGGAAAACATGTCCGTGAAATAACTACCCCATTATACCCCAGTTTTATATTAGTAAAACTGGGGTATGCAGTGGTATATCTATCATTACGAAAACTTGCCCATGCCATATACAGAGATTTTTAAAATTGTAAGAAATGAAAAAATTTCAAAACATAGATTGTGGGTACACGTTAGAACCGCCTTGACGAGGCGGTTCCAACGAGTACCCACAATCTATGTTGTGGAGCAAAAATAAGAAAAATAGGTATGACCCTGCATACCCCAGTTTTTCTATATAAAAGTGGGGTTCAAGGGGGTATACATTGCACGGACATGTTTTCCTGATGTTTTTCTTATTTTTTGCTCCAAAACATAGATTGTGGGTACTCGTTAGAACCGCCTCGTCAAGGCGGTTCTAACGTGTACTCACAATGTTTTGAGCAAAAATAAGAAAAATATCAAACACTTTCTACTGAAAATTTTCATTTTTACAACTTTACAAAACCCCTGTTTTTTGCATGGGCAAGTTTTCGTAAGCTTTCGGGTACTTTAAGCAGAATTTCAGAAACATGTTACAAAATAGCTCTTTTAGTGTGGGTTTGGATGAAAACCAGAGAACAGGTGGCCTTAGTACATTTATAAATGGCAGCTATAGCAACTAAATCGTCAGCGGCTATGGGCCTATGGCCGAACATAGCCGGACCACAATTTTAAAATTTTCGACGACCCAATATTATTTCATGTGGCTACCCAAAACCATTAATAACTGAAGACACGCGTCATCGGTTTTATTGGCCGTATGTCATTTGCGCGAAAATCATACCGTGACGTTGTTTGAATTGCGCGTGAAATCGAGGTATCAATTGCGCGAATGGCCTTAAGGGTAATTAGCCGATAATCACTCAGGTAACCTATGTTCACACTGGCTTTGGACAGATACGACCATTATGTCAGTCATATTTTAACATGCTTTTATAGGTTTTAGACGTTTTTAAAGTGTTTTTAACTTGTATTTTATCCAAGAATATTGTTTAAACCTCATGGATTTTTAAATTTCAGACACTAATAGTGGAAAGAAATGCTTGTTACACAATGGTTATAGTTATAGAATTGATGTTGTACTCTGACTCCCCTTTAGAGAGCAGGGGGGAACAGTCATTGAATTCAACGCTGGCTAACGGAAGAACTGTGGATGAATCTCGCTATCATAACTTCGGTCTTGATAGCGAGATACAATCGGTATACCTTAAAATAGCTGTAAAAGCAATTAATTTCAGCGCAATTTTAACGCGCATTTGATAGTCTTTTTTTCGCGCATTCGTAAAAAATAATCTGCGCATTTGATATATCGATTCGCGCATTCGTAAAACGCCGGTTTTATTAGGTACATGTACGTCAGCCAAAGGTGTGAAATGCACTCGTTATAAAAACATAGTTTACAGTAGTGACACCTTTGTTAACAACAGTGATGGGATTAAAAAGGATTATCGATTGAAGTCTGCACTGAAGTGATCTTTAATTAAAAACATCGCTCGCTCGTTCTTAGAAAACAAATGTGAGTGCCCCCACCCCGTTCACGTCCTCTGAATCTGGCCCTGATTTTATCCGTGTTGTGTCCTCAGTTCAAGCAAAAAACTTGGGAAACGCTGCCTCAGTCCCAAAATTACTTGCTGACTTGGGCAATAAACAACCCCTCAACCAACAAACTCTACTCAACCAACTCATGGGTTTGAGCCCCACTAAGCACATAATCACATTATGGGAAAGGATCTTACACTGAAGAAGTCCCATGCTCGCTCCAGCTGATGGCCACTTCGTCTTAACATAAATATTGCAATCCAAAAGGGCGGTTAAACTGAATCAGAGTATAATGAAAAGACGCTTGTTAGTCTACTGTAAGACACGGTTTTGCAAATTCAGAGTCTGTTAGTATTGAGTTTTCCAAACAGCTAAGGTCATATGAAACCGGAACCTCGATAAATATACGATTTTTCTGGGCTCAAAATAAGCTTCGATTGATTAATTGAGATATTATGCATGCACATTTGCTATTTGCGTGAGCCTATTGGTGTACTTCATATAAAAAACGTTCGGACGTTTTCCCTGCATACGGATTAATTTTAGGATGATACTTGGTACATGTACGTTTGTTAATATCAGCTGTTGCCAAACTTGACTAATTCAACATTAATTAATATCCAAACGTTTGTCAATAGCGAGTTTACATATTTTTTCCTATTTACAAACGTAAATATATGCACATTTGCCAGTCGTATGTGCCAATTAATAATGCAGTTTTCCCCGCCCAAGATGTTGGAGACGATGATGATACATTGTACATTGCTGCTATCATTGTCTAACTTGGCTAATTAAAAAATAATATAGCCGTTTGTCAATAGTGATTTTTCGTAATTTTGACTATTGACAAACGTTTGTCATTAGCGATTTTATCGAAAAATCGCTATTGACAAACGTTTGTAAATAGCAGATTTAACGTGTTTTCGCTATTGACAAACGTTTGTCATTAGCCTCTTCCTTTTTTTTCTAGAAGCTCGGTGTGTCCCATGCGTGCGACTTATACGTTTCGAATAAGTTCCACACACGCTACAGGCGCGTTGAATGCGCTTCGAACGCGTTTGGCACACGTTTTAGGCACGTCAGTGTACGCTTCATGCACGTTCCGAATTTATGAGATATTGCTTCAGTAGCGTGCCCCAAGCGTGTGTGAGACGCGCGTTGAACGTTTGCTGCGCGTATGAAGCGCGTGCTTAGCGTGTCTTGGACGTAATACAAACGTACTCTAAAATTTTGTGATTTTTATACGTCCGGCACACGCCTCAGTCACGCATGTGTGACTGCTAAGACTGGTTCATAGAAAAAAAATCAGTTGACTGGTTCACATTAAAAACCGATGTTGGCATTTCGTTCAACTTGATAAAATAAGTCTTGTCGATCACTTCAGTAAACATTTTCTTGTTATAAAATTATTGTAAATAGAATAATGTAATAAAAATAATAAGGAGAGGGAACAAATGTTGCTTTTCGGTGCTGGGATTGAGATTGTGGCTGTCTCTTTCGGTAACGACGGGTAAAGTGACCCCCCCCCCACCACCACCACCACTACCATTGTCCGCTCATGCTCGACTGGGGCAGTCTCGGTCGGTCACAATCAGAACACCGAGAACAACAATATTTGTTCAGACACGCCATAATTTCTCCCTGATTTTCAGGGTTTTTCATAAATTATATTTGTTTTTCTTTTGGCAGCATAATCAATGAACTAAATTTCCGTGCCTGCTTAATCAGATAAGGTTGCTAAATTTTCATTAAAACTAGATTAATAAAAACAACATATTGGAGTAAGACTATATGTGTATATATGCATGTGTTTTCATATGGGTAGGCGTATATGTGTAGTCTGTATGGATACATATACGTATGTGTGTTTAATATGAATAATATAATTTTTTGTATATATATATATATGGCTGAATGTATGGATATACGAGTATGCGTATGTATGTATAATAAGGTAGATAAATATGTGTAGGTATGTGCATGTATATGTGACGAGACACCTAGCCTTCCAATTCCCGATCATCGTGACCTCTACCGCGCGTTATCAGTGTATCTACACATATTCACATGGATTACAGTGCTCATTTCTGTTTATTCATGTGGATTTACCTTGCATAGGCCTACTCTCTGGCCTTAATCTCTACATAGCCAAAATCTCAGCGCGGCCCTAAGAGAGAGCATCAGGTTGGATTCCAATTGACCTACTTTTGCTCTCGAGCAAGATAGTGAAATCAACGATTTGCAGCCGAATTGGCATCGATTTCACTATCGTTTTAGGCTCACTTTTCGGACTTGGCGTTCAAAATTCTAAAAAGGCAGTGCTCCTTAATTCTTTAGCCAGACATTTGCATTCCGTTGTCTGTTACTTTTGGGCAGCGGCTAGACAAGCACGATTTGCAATTTTATCGCTTGTCTAGCCACGATTTGCAGCCTGGAGCACTTAAACTGCACGTCCTTGTGGTGGAACCATGGATTAAGTCCGTTTGGCCCGACATGACGTAAAATCTTTACTACTACTACTACTGTACGGAAGGCATCGAATTCTGAAATTCGTTCTAAAAATTGTATTTGTAAATATATATGTATAATAATATGGTGTGTATATGGGGTCGGGTAGGGGCGGGGGTGCCGACCAAAAAAAATCGGTATTCCGTTTAACCTCTCCATACCAGGGAAGTGGAACGAGGTACCGAAGTGGAGCGGAGTGACAGTTAGCCAGCTGATCTAGTGTCTGTACTGGTCATCAAAATTCAGTTTTAGTCTTACCTTGTCAGCGGCACGCATTCCATGAGCAACTTAAGTATTACATGTAGAACAGCGGTAGATAAAATTCCATTCTATTTACTTTTAAAAAAATATTTTATTTGAGATACATCTAGATTTGTAATTGATGTTTTCTATTATTCTATTATGGAAACACGAATCTTTATGGAAACCCAGATGTGGTCTTTTCATCATGTTTGGTCACACATAATTCGATAAAGATACATAATTTTTGTATTAGAAATACGGTCCATATTACATGACTTTGAATTTAGGATATTAAAGTAATTTTAAATTACTGATAATAAACGTTTTTTCGCCGACAAAAAGTCTAAAGAATTTAAATTAGCCACTTTACCAAAATTATGCTACTTTGTATAGCCAATAGCATGTTAGAATGTTTTGATGCCAAATTTTGTATTTATTTTTTTTTTTTTTATAAATTATAATTGTGTGATTATTATGATATTACTGAAAAATAAAACATGCAAGAGTTCACAAAAGTCTTTTGATTTCTACTGAGCTTATTTGTATGTGCATTTTAATAATCATGATTGACACGCACGTAATGACCATGAACATGAACTTAACCATAATATCCATGATTCAAAAAACATTTTTACGAAAGGTGTTTTTAGGATAATAGCTGAATGTAGTAATGTAAAAAGAAACAAAGTTATTAAAATAGTTTGTTTGTACTAATTGCCATAATTTGTCTTCTTGTGATATAATTTGAAGCAGATTATATGTTGAACAGAAATAGAAATGTTTAAAAAAAAAAATCATACGCCCGGTGCGCGTTTCGGTTAAACGCTAATGTGTGACTGCTGTTTTATAATTGCAACTATCAATACGCCGTGTCTTGAGAAAACCTGTCTTAAAGAATTTTCGACCAACACAAACCTTGGTGTACAGCTAGTATCTCACTGGCATACGAATTTCTCGCAACTGTTTTACGAATTTAGTCTGACGAGTGTCGTGAGAATTTTCATGAGTCGCGAACTAGTCGCGAAGTGGTCGCGGTTTAAAACACGTTTATAACTTTTATGCGAATTTTTTCGCCAAAATATGTCGCTAGACTGTCGCGCAATTGTCAGTTGGTGACAGTCGTACGACGTTCGAGCCAGTGTCGCGAACATGTCGCTGCGAAATTTTGGAGAATTTACAATGCGAAAATTTCGCGACACTCGTACGATTGCCGTATGAATGTCGTACGCCAGTCGCTCGACAGTCTTGAGAAAGCATGCGAACATCTCGCGACTATCTGGCGACATGAATGTCACGATACACGCTCACGAATGTCTCGCGACTGTCGTACGAATGAAAATAAAGCTACATTCGTGGGAATTCGTAAGACTCTCACGAATGTCTCGCGACTATCACATGACAGTCGCGCGACTATCGTGCGACAGTCGCGAAATATATTTCCAAAATAAGACCGAAATTCGCGAATTTGTCGCATAAATGCCCACTCATTGAGACAGCAACGTGAAAGTTGATCTATAATATATCGTTGGTCTTTGTCGCGAAATAGTCCCGACCTTGTCTCCTGTTGTCGCATTCCTGTGATATATTGGCTTTACGAACAGGGTCATGATCAACGCACTGTCTATGTAATAAAGGTTGTAACCTCACTAACTTGTGATATAGGAGAAGAAACTGTAGGACAGGGTCCAGTACTTGTGATATAGGGAATGTACCGGTAGGACAAGGACCAGTAATTGTGATATTAGGGCGGTAACAGTAGGATAGGGTCCAGTACTTGTGATATGGGAGAGGTAACTGTAGGGCAGGGTCTTGTCTGTAGGACAGGTACTTGTGATATAGGGGATATACCAGTAGGACAGTGTCCAGTTCTTGTGATATAGGAGAGGTAACTGTAGGACATGGACCAAAACTTGTGATATAGGGGATGTACCGGTAGTGCAAGGACCAGTAATTGTGATATAAGAGCGGTAACAGTAGGACAGGGACCAGAACTTGTGATATAGGAGATGTACCGGAAGGTAAGGGAACAGTACTAGGGATATAGTGGCCTTAGCGGTAGGACAATGACCATTACTTGTGATACAGGGGAGGTGTCTGTAGGACAAGGACCAGTACTTGTGATATAGGGGATGTACCGGTAGGATAGAGACCAGTACTTGTGATATAGGTTACCGTCGGATAGAGTCCAGTACTTGTGATTTAGGGGATGTACCTGTAGGGCAGGGTCCAGTACTGATGTTTCGGTAGGTCAGGGTCAAGTACTTGTGATATAGGGATGTGACGGTAGGACAGGGTCCAGTTCTTCTGATATGGGGGATGTACCGGTATAACATGGTCCAGAACATGTGATATAGGGGAAGTAACGGTGTGACAGGGTCCAATACTTGTGATAGTACTACACCTTCATTACTTTCTCCCGCCCACAAAACTTGAACTGTATAAATGCAAAACAACAGTAGAAAAAGAAGGGGAAAATCGTCATCTTGTATCTTTGAATGGGCAGAGAATAGAAAGAGAAAGTCAAATGGATGATGGCGGGATTTATGTGACATTATACATGATAAGCAGTTTTGCTTTTCCGATTGTTTACATCAATAAAATATCAGTTTCAATAGTGCAGCAAAAATTGTAATTAAAACACTAATTATCTGCTGCCCACTGGCTTATCGCCTGCGAATTGTGTGTAACCGACAAAAACCTGTATTCGGGGTTAATTTTGGCACACGATGGCCACACGAATATGAAATTGTGAAATTCGCCCGATTTTCGTCACGAATTTGGTAAAAAGGCCAATTTTGAGCTGAAGCATGTACGAGGCCTGCCGATGGTCACACGATGGACACACGAATACATAATTATACCCGAAGCACTCACGAAGCATATACGAAGTGGTAGTTTTGCATTCGATATTGATGCGATAGGTTCACGAAGGCTTCATGACATCGTGAGGTGTTAAATTTATACGCGAAAGTGTCCCGAAGGCATAACGTGACTTCACGATGTTATGTAAAAATCAAATGTTGAGATTACAATGATACTGACTGAGAACAAAGCAGCTTTGTCAGTTTCTTTTTATTTTTTTATAAATTAGAATTGGAAATTCCAACTAAACCAGGAAGAGGGCGTTGGAAGAAGATTGCTCTCCACTCCAAAATTTCCATCGAAGGTTCAGCTCTGGGCCAAGAATCCACTACTCTACCAGAAAGAAACCCAGGTGCTGCTTGAAAGAAAAAAAATAATAATAAACAAATACCTGTAAGAGATCTTGTTGCTCCTGCATGATGTGTTTATTACATGTATCATGTTCCAGTTGTGCGTAAAGAAGCAGTGCTGAAGTCTTACTGATTATCTTGTCCTCGAAATACGCCATGAGTTTTGTCAGAAAAGAACCAAAAGTACCCATCAAGATTTTCTGAGGATACTGATTCTTGTATGTCCACGTTACCGTGGAAATGCAGAAAGAACAGTTTTGGTTAATATCATATACCCCATCGAGATGCCATCGTGTTCTAAATTTTTCAGATACGATGCTGATTCGATGGCGTTGCGAGGGCTATATGAAGTCGTGTTGCCTTCGTAACACAATCGGACAACATCGTGCCTTCTTCGTATTGCCTTCGTGTAGCAAAACATAGTCGATGGTGCCGATGATCACTAGACAGAAGTGCGATGTAGTCCCAATTTGATAAGGTGGCCTCACGATGGCTTTGCGAAGGTCAAGATATACATGCGAATTCAACACCAAATTCAACATTTTTGGCATGTCAAAGAATTTGGTGTCGCTCGCGATGGTGCTGCCGAAGGCTTTGAAAAACTCCCGACGGACAAACGATGTGAAAAGATGCACTCACAAATAACCTGATGACTTCACGATCCGTGCCGAATTTGAAAATTTTCATTATCGTGTGTCCATCGTGTGTCAATATCGGCTAGATGTGGCGCCTAAAAGGAATTTTAACTGTTGCAATGGCTTTTCGAAGTTTCGACTTTTTTTTTTTTTTTTTTTTTTTTTTTTTTTGCCATAGTACATGTACCACACAAGCGAAATACACAGCCTACACAGTTACCAGGCTACTCTAGCAACTCTAGCAACAAACACATTCATGCTGCACAAGCTGAACTTTTTTTTAGACTTTTCATCATGAAAACGTACGTGTAATGCCTACCCCATATACCCCACTTTTACATGTATATAGCAAAACTTGGGTATAGGCTTGCGGGTGTGTTAGGGGTGGTTTTTCTCGGGGTTCTCCCGTTTTCGCCCCACCTACTAATTTGTCCGTCTCATATGAGCTGAAATAATCTTGAAACGGACGTAAAACTGAATTAAAAAATGGGTGTGCAGGGGTATACCTATTTTCTTATTTTTACTCAAAAACATACGCTGTGGGTACTCATTAGAACCGCCTCGCAAAAATAGAAAATAAAATATCAAAAATTTTCCGACAAAATTTTCAATTTTTACAGCTAAAAAATCTCTGTACATTGCAAGGGCAAGTTTTCGTTATGTATTTATTTCTTAATAATACACATGATTTTTTACATATAAACAATTTGTTACCACGGGCCAGGACGGACAATAATAATGATATTAATTCTCGTGTTGCATCCCCCAGCCTCCAACAAATTAATGCTAAGTATTTATTTAGGCATTTCATGGTCATAAACTGTTGGGTGTATGTTTCCGGCCAAAAACGTTGAGTGGGATATTAATCAATCATCGAGCATGAACAAACAAAAATGACTGCGGCTTCTGGGGTCATAACTTAGTCATCAAACCACAGCTTTAATAGTGTTATGTTTAAAATAATGCAGTTTGTCGCCCGCTCTAATCAGACTGCATGGGTTGCAGAACAGACATTCTATAAGATTCTATACGGAATTTTAATTTTTTACATAGGTGCCGATGAATTTGATGTCGCATTGCCAGCCTGTATTTCTGTAAAACAATTTAATATAGACTTTAAAGTAAGGTCGCATTTAGGTAACACGAATTTTTATCATATTTATCTATAGCATCACTCTTTTTTCTATATGTAGATTGTGTTATTTCTTTAATTACATTTGCATGTCTGACAAAAATAGTGCCAATTTGAGAAACTCATAAAACATTCTCATGTTCTCCATATTGAATCATGTGACTTCTTCCGCGTTGGTAGATTTGCCCACTGCATTATTTGCTGCCTTATGTTGGTAACTTTGGTACCATTGGTAAAACTTGAACGGTATTGGTCTACCATTGGTACCATTTTACTAATGGTAAAAACTCCAAACGCACGCTTTGTGTCGTTGTCTCGTGGGCGCATTTAACCAATCACAGTGGGCGTAATATATTTTCATTATGACCCGAGCATTTTGATTTGCTGTCAAAATATACATGATGTTGGGAGAATATAGAGAAGAAAATTTCATTCGTATCAAAATATTTAAAAACCGAAATTATCAATGAGGGCAACATATTCACACTTCCATATCGATAAAAAGCTGGTCAAATGTACCGTTTCCAAGTTTACGCGTCTAATTCGCCCCTTTAGTATTATACATGTAGATGCAACCAAGAACGGAACCATTTAGAGACCAAATCGGGTAATATCATTATAGAGGCAGATTGAGTACAGATTTTGATCGAACTTTAAACTAAGCAAAGCAGGCATAGAAAATCAGCAAGAACATGTGGTTACATGTATAACAGAAAATGAAAACATACAAACAAACATTTTACAGTATTCACCAATTACATGACCGAAAAGGGGCAACACATTTGGCACTGCGTATTTTATGGAGTGGAGTCATGGATTGGAGTCTAGGATTGGAGTCATGGAGTGGAGTACTGGAGTGGATTCTTGGAGTGGAACCGTGTAGAGAAATGTTGAAGCGTAAGAGAAACATTTATTCTGGTAGTAAAATTGGTCTCATTTGAACGGACGTCATAGCGAAACATGTAACAAATACATTACCCGTATAAGTGATGGAAATTAATGGTTAATTTCTGGTACAGTTTATGCATTTGTTGTACACATTTTGTGATGGCGGACGTTCGCCCGAGACAATTTCACCACCAGAATTGAGTTTTCTGTAACACTCAAAATTTCATTCCAAGGTTCCACTCCAAGAATCCACTCCAATACTCCACCCCATGACTCCAATCCAAGACTACAATCCATGACTCCACTCCATAAAATACACAGTACCAACACATGTGCTGCATTCCAAGGTTCCACTCCAAGAATCCACTCCATGACTCCAATCCCTGACTCCACTCCATAAAATACACAGTGCCAACACATTTGCTGCATTGATAACAAGACTATTATTTTGATTTAAGCCGCGGGCGTTAAAAGATGCATTCGTGGTATCCGGTCAGGTAAGACACACAAAAGGTTGCACATCCACAGAAATCTAATGAGCACTCTTGATACTTTGGGTTTAGAAAACAGAGGGATTGTAGACCTACTTTTCTTGAGTTGTCACACAAGCACTGATCAGCTACTCAACTGGTCTATGCTAATATTGTCGCATATACAAAAGTCGGTTTTCTAATGACGCGGCTCATATGAAACATTGGAAAGGAATTAAGTTTCCTAACGTTTCCTACTTAAGCGCAGTGAACGAATTTCCGAGATAAGCGCAATTTTCTTTCTTCACCTGGACGGGTTTTCCCTACTTAAGCGCATTTCCTACTTAGTCGCCTCACACACGTCTGTTTCTGTAACAATCTTTGAACACTTCTCTCACAGCTAAGGAAGTCTCCAATAACAATTTCTCAACAACTTTTAATTTCTACAAAATGTAATCATTCGATATACTGAAAAAAGCCAGCATATTGTGGAATCTACCTGATTAAATTTTCAGTTACCTTAAGTTTGATATTCGATTTGGTAATAAGCATATTTTGAAAAAAAAGTGACTTCAATATTCAACAATTCTTTGACACTTTATATGTCGACAATTTTATAAAGGGCCAAATGAATATGAGCTTTGAAGGCATCCAGTTCTAACAAAAAGTATTCTTTGATCAAGCGATTCTATAACAATTAATACAGTTAAGCCATACACCCAACTGTGCAATTTGTTTTTTGCCGAGTAGATTATTTTAATGCTTCTGTGTGGCTCTTTAATCATGAATGTTGTCCCTATTCCCTCCGTTTTATATATAAAATCCCGAACGCTGACCATTGCGCTACGCGCAAGTTGTGCATACGCTAAGTACGTTCTTCGCACGTATAACATACGCTGCATACGTTCCGAGTACGCTGCCCAAATTCAATGTGGGCTTTGGCGTATGACAACGTGTGCGAACGTATGATTTACTTACAGGAAACGTTCAGGAACTTATGCATAATGTATTCGTTGTGTACACCTAACTTATGAGTAATGTATTATCAGTACCTTGGCATACGTTGGAAAGTTTGTGCATGCACAAAATTCTGAGCGTACTCGACGTACGACAACGTATGCCAGCGTATTGTAGCGTACCCGTAACTTATGCAAAACGTATGCCGAACGTATGCAAAGCACACCAACGTAGGGACAAAATACCTCATACGTCGGCACCCCTTTACGGCATACGTTGTCATACGCCGTTTACGCACAGAAATTTTGTGTATGCATTGATCATACGTTACTCATAAGTTAGGCGTACGCAACGAATACGCTTTGCATAAGTTCACGAACGTTACCTGTAAGTAACTCATACGCTCGCATACATGTACGTTGTCATACGCCAAAGCTCACCTGGATTTTTATTTAGCGTATGAGAAGCGTATGCGTAACGTATTACCAACGTACGAGCAGCGTTTACCTGGCGCACTCGGAACGTATGTAGCGTATGTTAAACGTGAGAAGAACGTACTCAGCGTATGCGCAACTTACGTGTAGCGCATTGGTCAGCGTTCGGGATTTATATATATAAAATCAGAAGGAATAGGCGCTGTGTTCATGATTAAATAGTCACACGGAAGCATCAAAATGGTATACTCAACCATAAACAATCTGCACAATTGGGTGTATGGCTAAAATTGTATTCACTGTTATATTATCGCATGTCCTGAGAATATTTTTGTAAGAACTGGATGCCTTCAAAGCTCATATTGAATGGCCCTTTATAAAATTGTCGACATATAAAGTGGCAAAGATGTTTTTGTAAATTAGAATATTTTTTTTCCAATTCAGTTTAACGTCCCTTTCAAGATTATTTCAGCGCATATGAGACGGATCAGTAAATAGGTGGGGGCAAAATCTGACCCATAAACTAATTTCAACCTAATTATAGGAAATGATTCTTCTGAGAAACGATATAAGAACTCCACAAAATGCACCCGAAGAATCAGGTGTGTAGATTTCTTTGGTTATTTTTCTTTTCTTCTTTTCTTTCTTTCTTTATTTATTTATTTATTTATTTATTTATTTTTACTGGATATATCTTTGAATCACCTTTTTGACGAACGTCGAGTTCGTTAGAAGCACGCTGTGCGTACGTTTGGAATACGTCAGACGTGCGTTGTACATACGCTCCTTATAAGTCACGAACGTTATGCTAACGCTAGGCGTACGCTGTTATACGCTGTTATAAGTCATGGTACGCCAAGGATACGTTATGAATAACTACTCATACGTTAGACATACGTTCCGTACGCTAAGCATACGCTTTGCATAAGTTCAGAGAGAGCCTTTTCCGGATTTTTAGCTCACCTGAGCCGAAGGCTCACAGGTGAGCTTATAGGATAGGCAGGCATCCGTCGTCCGTCGTCGTCCGTCCGTCGTCCATCCACAATTTCAAAGAAGAATATTTCTGAAGCTAGTAGGCCGATCTTGATCAAATTTAATGTGAACCATAATTGGGTTGGGGGATTGATGGCATTAGGTTTTGGAGCAGATTGTATCAAAATTGTGGTTTCCATGGCAACAGATAGGTCCCATAGACTTACAATGGGAAAAACTAAAAAAAACTTCTTCTCTGAAACCACTAGGCCCACAGCTTTGATATTTGGTATGTAGCAATGGCTAATGGTCCTCTACATAAATTGTGCCAGCCATGCCCCTGGGGTCAAATTTGGCCACGCCCCGGGGGGTCGATTGTCTCCATAGACTTACTATGGGAAAAAAAATAAAAAATCTTCTTCTCTGAAACCACAGGGCCCACAGCTTTGATATTTGGTATGTGGCAATGGCTAATGGTCCTCTACATAAATTGTGCCAGCCATGCCCCTGGGGTCAAATTTGGCCACGCCCCGGGGGTGGATAGTTTCCATAGACTTACAATTGGAAAAACTAAAAAAATCTTCTTCTCTGAAACCACTAGGCCCACAGCTTTGATATTTGGTATGTAGCAATGGCTAATGGTCCTCTACATAAATTGTGCCATTCATGCCCCTGGGGTCAAATTTGGCCACGCCCCAGGGGTTGATAGTCTCCATAGACTTACTATGGGAAAGAAATAAAAAAATCTTTTTCTCTAAAACCACAGGGCCCACAGCTTTGATATTTTGTATGTGGCAATGGCTAATGGTCCTCTACATAAATTGTGCCATTCATGCCCCTGGGGTCAATTTGGCTACGTCCCGGGGGTTGATAGTCTCCATAGACTTACTATGGGAAAACAATTAAAAAATCTTCTTCTCTGAAACCACAGGGCCCACAGCTTTGATATTTTGTATGTGGCAATGGCTAATGGTCCTCTACATAAATTGTGCCAATCATGTCCCCGGGGTCAAAATTGGTCGATAGTATCCATAGACCTACAATAGGAAAAACTAAAAAAATCTTCTTCTCTGAAACCACTAGGCCCACAGCTTTGTTATTTGGTATGAAGCAATGGCTACTGGTCCTCTACATAAATTGTGCCATTCATGCCCCTTGGGTCAAATTTGGCCAGGCCCCGGAGGTTGATAGTCTCAATAGACTTGCTATTGGAAAAAAAATTCAAAAATATTCTTCTCTGAAACCACAGGGCCCACAGCTTTGATATTTTGTATGTGGCAATGGCTAATGGTCCTCTACATAAATTGTGCCAGCCATGCCCCTGGGGTCAAATTTGGCCACGCCCCGGGGGTAGATAGTCTCCATAGACTTACAATTGGAAAAACTAAAAAAATCTTCTTCTCTGAAACCAAAAGGCCCAGAGCTTCTATATTTTGTACATGTAGCAATGTTTGGTAGTCCCCATTATAAATTGTGCCAGTCATGCCCCTGGGTCAAATTTGGCCATGCCCCGGGGGTCAATAGTGTCCATGCATAGACTTTCATTGGTCGATTCTCAATTAATTTAAATTTCATGAGCTTACAATGTGATAATCTCTCAGGTGAGCTACAGGACCAATGGTCCTCTAGTTAACATAAAGTGAACAGCGTAAAACAACGTACAACAACGTACTGGAAATTTTTTTCATACGCTGCTCATACGTTTGCTAATACGTTGTGGTCTGAGCGGGCCTTAAAGTCTACTCATCCGCGGTTTAGGTTGTACTGATGTGCCGTATTTACTACAAATCATTATGAAAACTTGCCCATGCAATATACAGAGATTTTCTCACCTGTAAAAATTGAAAATTTCATTGGATTTTTTTTTAAATATTTTTCTTTTTTTTTTGCTCAAAACATAGATTGTGGGTACACGTTAGAACCGCCTCGCCGAGGCGGTTCTAACGAGTACCCACAGTCTATGTTTTGGAGCAAATATAAGAAAAAATAGGTATACCCCTGCATACCCCAGTTTTGCTATATAAAAGTGGGGTTCAAGGGGGTATACATTACATGGACATGTTTTCCTGATGTAAAATATTTTGCCTATTTCAATGAGAAACGCTTTCGCAAATGCTAGAGTGCGTCGGCACTGAACACATATTAATTACCGTTATTTACTTGTTGGTGCAAATAATGGTAGAACCTTATTACCATGCATCTATATACATGTATCAATTATTTTCATGCCAGTCACAATCAAAACATACTGAGTTCCTCAACCAACGCAACTTGAGTTTTTTTTTTCCTTTAAATTATCATTTCTATTGGTCAATTATCTGAAAACTATTGTGCAAAACAAGCCTAATCAGCATCGAAATGACTCTTAGTGTGTTATAAAATGCATGATTCTAGTGTGCTTGCGCCGGAACATGCCTCAGCGTACAAAATGCATTTTCCATGTCTCTCGCGCATGTGCTCGCGATTTCGCATACATTTCAAATTTTGGAACATAGTCCTATAAGTATATGGCAATTTTCAGTGGTGACAGAAAGAACAGAGGAAGCAAACTCAAAAGCAAGGTACTCAACGGATATATCATGAACTTCAAGATGCAAGTGCATGTTACCTTTTTTACTTGCAACAACGCCGATAACAACTTTACTGGGGACCTCTTCGATTTTATAAGGAATGAAATTAAAAACATAATGTTCAACTGGCGAACTCATTTAATAAAAAACGTTTAATAAAATTAAGTTAAAGTCCAAACCAAAGCCACCAAAAAATACAGAGATTGTAATTATAAATACCATTTTACCAGAAGAAAATTACCATTTCTACTAGGACAGCGAGAAGGTATTAACGTTTACTAAAAGTAAAATTAAACAATGTGCTCAACTGCCAATCACATGTATTCAAATCTTGATGCAAAAATTACAAAAAAAAGTACAAATAGGCAATGATCAGGAAATGGCGCAACCAGAAAGAAATTCCCACTCCATAAACCGAGGGGTGGGAAAAAACTAAAATGACACTTAGGTACTTACACCATGAAAACACGTCGCAAGCCGAGTGAGCAGATATTCCCCAATAGGCGGCCACTCAGTTACCCGAACTGAACTAAAAACACTACAACGTACATAAGGCTCAAACAGCACAAACATTCTACTCCAAAACACAAAACAATTAGAACCACAACAGAAGTATCGCCTTTGAACGATCAGTAATATAAAATAACTGGGGGGGGGGGGGAGGCGGGGGCTTAAACCGGTTTTACAGGCGCCTAACCTCACCCTAAGTAATCTTCAGTGGTTCACAAAATTTAGTTAGTTGTTCGGTCCTCGTGGTGAATCTCTGACTAGTCAACAACTCAAAGATACAAGGCGGGAAAGAGACAGTTCCTACTGGGTCATCAACATGTTGTTTCACGAAACTTAAAAAAGGGGCAATAGGTAAAACAAAAATGATCATTGTATTCGTCTGTCTAATTAAGATCCAAACCCAAAGCCATTAAGCGGAACAGAAAGAAAAATACAAGACATCACAGAACATACGTGAAGAGCCCGACAAGAAATTCAGCAACCCGGCCGTCATAAATCAAATACACCCTGACGAGCACAACAGACAGACAAACGGATAAACACGCAACTTAAATATAAATTACAAGGGAACCGCATTGGAAATAACTGCGGTGGGGCTTAGATCAATTTTACGGAACTCCAATCCTCGCCCTAAGTCTGTCGAAACCTGCGGCTCAATGCCATACAGTATCATTGGTTTTCGGTACCCAATTTGTATTGTTTTTATGCGTTTAACGTGACTTTGTCACGTTGTCGACGTCACTGCATATGCTAACCATATGCTTTACTTTATGTTGGCAACATATCCTTATTATGTAAAGCTAAGGGAAATTCGTTTTTCGTTGTGTTTCGTTGCTAAAGAATAGGTTGGTTGGCACAGTTAAGCAAGAAAATCGTCTGAATCGCTCATTTCCTCCGTTAATGTTTTTTTTAAATGACTCCTTTCTCAGGTTTTACACCAGCGTAGCCGAAAGAAAAACTGACGGCTGATTTTCACAGGTCGTATCTGAAAATTGTTGGGCTACATATATCATGAATTTCTGATGAATCGACAGAAACTGCAAAAGTATTCAAATGTTAAAGAAAAGTTGTGTTGGCTGTGGAACTCGGTATACATCAGTTTGACCCATTTCTGACGAATGCGCTTCTTGGTGAGTTCACATGTATTTGTAGGAGAATCAGGAGTGGGTTTTATAGTTATTTATTTTGGGTTGAAATTTATCTGTGCAAACAGAATAGCCCCCCACCCCCCCACCCCCGGATGGATGCCGCGATCTGCCGTGTCATATCTAGCTCTATACTGTCAAGTTGCCTTTGTCCGTTGGTAAAGGACGATTTGCTTATATGCAATAAAAAAACTTATTTATTGTTTTGGGAAGTATAAGTCTGATTTGCTGTGAATAAATATAAAATTATATTTGACTTTCATTTACCCCGCTCGTTAATGGCGGATAAATAAAATAAGCAATGTCAAGCAAATGGTCCAATTCGACACTCGTCCGTGTGACCGTTATTACTAAGCAATAGACAAATTAAATGTTAATTATTATTTTTCGTTGTACTGCTTCGAAATCTTGATGTATCATTTCTTAAATAGCTTTTATCACTCTGCTTGTCACAGTTTTGACAAAGACTTAAAACATACCTATTGTACAATCTAAATTTACTTGTCTGTCGGTAAAAATAAGCAAGTTTTATCAGCTCAGTTGCGCAACTCGTATTCAACTTAATCTTGTTTGGCGTGGAAAACGTCGGAAAAAAAATGAGTCACCAAAGTCTCGCACAATCACGGTCCTTTTGTTCAGATCACGTATTGTAAAGTAGTAAGCCAAGGTTGCGGAATAAGGCTTTATTTCGCTATGATTGATTGTTTTGTTAAACTCTTAAAAGTATTTTGATTGGTCACACGTGCAATGGGGTATAATGGATTGTCCCGCGAAAAAAAAGGGACAGTTAGATTTTGGACATTTGTGGAAGACCACGAAACGAAATTTGTCGGATTTCCGAGTAAAGATAAAATATGAACTTTGTTAATTGTTATAACTGGATTGCCAAATGAAACATTTAATAGCTGGATCGCCATCGTGTTAAAATATTTGATTTGTGAATACTGTTTATTGTTTTATTATTTTACGGATTTCCATAAAGGAAAAGAAAACTGAACTTTGCTTATTTGAACACTTCAAATTCAAGATTCTGCACGCACGATCAAGACAGAACAACTGTCTTAGACAGAGAATTGACATGGCAAACTCCTTTTATTACTCTACCGTTTGTTAACATAAATTTTGCATTCCACCTTCCCGGAAGTACGTTTAAAACCGGCACCACAGGTACGCCTCTTGTTTATAGACTGGGCTGCGTGATAATACTGACTGTTCTAATGCGATTCTTTTGCTGCATGTTATTTGTTTTATGGTACCTTTCTATTGTGTTTTACCTCGTATGAATACACGTGGAATTAAGGTTTGGAAAGTGTAACTGAATGACCATCTTTTCGGAAAGTGCTGCTCTGTTCTCTATACCTCAGCACTGTTTGGTTCTCTTTGGTGTTCGGGACATAATTCGGCTTTGCATCCGATTTATCTTGAACGTTGTTTACATTTAATATTTTTGTAGTATGAACAGTTTTCCTTTGATATTTGAGTCAGACGTAATCTAGAACAAGCGAACGCTGTAGGATTCAGTTCTACAAACCAATAAGGCGGAATGAAAACCGAAAAACAATTTAAAAAGGAGCGAAGCAGATTGATGCCACTTTCTTTGCTTCATAATACTATCCGTTGCTATAATACATTTTGTTACTACATAATGTGATCTCTTGCTACATAATGCAATCCGTTGCTACATAATGTAATCCGTTGCTTCCAAGAAGCTCTTGAGACAGACCTTTCAGATATGCTCATGGTCGATACATAATGTATATTGTTCAGATTTTTCAGTTAAGAGACCCATTTTGCAGTACATGTATAAGGGCAAGGCAAGAAATCGAATCCAGATGTGGGTATGACCTTGTCATCATGCATGTTGTTAAAATAGTCTGTGGTGTCTTGAACACATTATTTTTTCAATCTGCATTATGCTGTCAATCTGCAGTTGAGACTAAGAGCCAAAACCAAGGCCAATCCGGAACGAGGCAGGGCCAATCCGGAACGAGGCAGGGCCAAATCGGAACAGGGTAGGGCCAAATCGGAACAGAGGAGGGCCAGTTGGAAATTGCGGAGGGAGTAGTAAAATATGCTAGAAACGTGTTTTTCTAGTACAAATGAGATATCAATACAGTAGAATATTATATTTCATCAAAGAATGCATAATTATATGTTTAAATATTAAATCAAACAGGTATTCGTTAAATTATTTCCACATTTGAATGTATTATTCAAATATTTGAGAAAACATATCTTCAATTAGTATCCTGTTCATTAAAGAAGGAATTAATATATTCTTCAAATATTTGAGAAAACATATATTCTTCAAATGTTTTTCAAAATCACAAAACAACCATGAATCAAATACTCAATATATTCCTCAAATATTTACAAAAGTATATGTTCCTCAAATATTTGTAAAAAGTATATATCTCAAATATTTGAAAGAGTATATATTCCTCAAATATTTGAAAAAGTACATGTATATATCCCTCAAATATTGCGAAATCACTTTTTAATCATTAAATAAGGGTAGACATATTCTTCAAATATTTGATAAACATACATTGGGCAAAAATAATTTTAAAAGTATATATTCCACAAGTATTTGAAAAAAAGTATTTGACCATCAAATATTTGCGAAATCACAGGTGGATCGTTGAATATAAGTAGACATATTCTTAAAATATTTGATAAACATACATTTGGCAATTAAATAATCTTAAATGTACAGCTTCACTCAAATCGTTAAAAGAGTATTTTCATCAAATAGTTGATATATATGTTCGCTCAACAACTAAAAATTTAAGGAGCTATTTAGTTTTTATCTCTCCCCCTTCAGGGTCGGAGTCATATTCTTTTTGCCCGTGTCGTATGTCTGTCTGTCTGTCACAAATCGTGTCTGCTTTATAACTTGAGAGCCGTTTAGATATCTTGGTGAAACTTCACACGATTATTAACCAACATGAGACAACGTGCAGAACACGAGAATCATAACAATTACTCTGGATTGTGTATTTTTGGAGTTAAGACCCTTTGAAGTGGAAAAAAGCAGAATTTGCATTCTAGTCGTGTCCGTTCTATCACTTGAGAACCGTTTAAGATATCTCAATTAAACTTCACTTGATTATTAATTAACATAAGACGACCTGCAGAATACAAGAACCATAACTCTGGATTGTGTATTTTTGGAGTTATGGCCCTTTGAAATGGAAAATAGCAGAATTTGCATTCTAGTCGTGTCCGCTTTATAACTTTAGAGCCGTTTAAGATATCTTGTTTAAACTTCACAGGATTATTAATCAACGTAAGACGACCTGCAGAACATAAGAACCATAACTCTGGATTTTTAAACTTCTTGTCCTTTGAAATGGAATATAGCAGAATTTGCATTCTAGTCGTGTCCGCTCTATAACTTGAGAGCCGTTTAAGATATTCTGAGTAAACTTCACACGATTATTAATCAAAATCAGACGACCTACAAAACACAAGAACCATAACTCTGAATTGCTTATTTTTGGAGTTATGGCCCTTTGAAATGGGATAAAGCATAATTTGCATTATAATCGTGCCCGCTCTGTCACTTGAAAACCATTTAAGATATTATAATGAAACTTCATAAATTTATTAATCAACACGAGACGATGCAGAGCACAAGAACCGTAACTCTGGTTTTTAGTTTTTCGAGTTGTGGCTTTTTGAAATTAGAAATAGCCAAACAGACATTTAATTAAGTCTTATCCGATCTGTATCTTGAAAACGGTTAAAAAACACCATAATGAAACTTCATAGGAATATCAACTAGCCTGAGACGATGTGCAGAGCACAAAAAAGCGTCACTATGGATAACAATTTTTCGAGATATGGCCCTCTGAAATGGGAAATAGCAGAATTTGCCTTTTTACTCTTGTCCGCTCTGTAACTTGAAAACTGTTTAAGATATTGTGATGAAACTTCATTGGATTACTAACAAACATAACATGATGTGCAGAACACAAAGTCCGTAACTCTGAATTGCATATGTATCGAGTTATGGCCCTTTGAAATAGAAAAAAACAACAGAATTTGCATTCTAGCTGAGTACACTCTGTAATATAAGAACCGTTTGAGATAGCTTCATTAAACTATACAGTAATATCAACCAGCATTTGACGATGTGCAGAATTCAAGAACTGTTACTCTGGGTTGTATGGTTTTAGAATTATGCCCCTTAAAGAGATGCCAGATAAATGATTTTGCATAGTAAGTTTTGTCCTCTCTAACTAGAAAACCCTTTAATATATGATGATGAATCTTTGAAGCATTTGTAGCATGATACGATATTGCAGAACTTAGGAACCATAACTCTGGATGGCATATTTTTGTAATGGTCCCTTAGAATGACACATTGCAGATTATACATTGTAATCAAATAATGGTGCCCTCCTTGTAACTTGACAACCGATACGGGGTCCAACTGGTTTTTTCTTTTGCTCCGGAGTAAGTAAGTTATTCGGCGTCCAGGGATCTCCATCGTCGGGCAGCTTACTCAATCTGTGAGCCCTCGTTTTTTATTCATCATGATGTTTATCATGATTTATTTGTTTGTTCTTGATGATTCATTCGGCTTACGATATGTATTTATGGTATAAGTACCTGATTGTTAATTTAGTTTTTTCCCTCCTCGGATTTTTGGAGTGAGAATCTTTTTCTGATTGCGCCTTTTCCTGATCGTTGCCTACTTGTATCTTTTCACAAGATTATTGACAATATAAGAAGACCATAGAACACAAGATTTGTAACGCTGGATTGCATATTTTAGTTATGGTGCTTTGAAATGGAAGATACTGATTTTTGCATTATATGTCTGTTCTGTAACTTGGAAACCAATATTGAATATGTTTGGACTTGGAAAGGGGGAGACATCAGTTTTCGTGTAGAAAACAATTTCTAGTTTATAATTGACCGTTTTATGCTGTTTTTTGCTAGTTATTCCAATTTCTAGTTTTATGTTGCATGACTTTGTGGTCACCCGAATATCATTTGGCTGTTCACTTAGTCCTCTGAATTTTACTTGTTCCGTCCAAGCTCGCACTGTGGCCACCTTACCTTCAATAGCTGCCCACCCTGCTTTCCGTTATGATTGTTAAATGTTGGTAGCTATGAATAATATTTATTTTAACATAATGGTCCTTATTTCTTGTTTATATTTGTGTATAACGGATTTACAGTGATTGTAGAAGCTGAGGGCGAGGTTGGGTGCCTTTGAAACAAGTTTAAGCCCGTCAGTAATTTTATATTACTGATCGTTCCAAGGCGATACTTCTGTGGTGGTTCTATTTGTATTTTATTTTGGTGTTGAAATTTTGTGAAGTTTGCACCTTATGCAGCCTATTCGAAAATAGTTGCTCACTCGACTTACGATGTGTTTTCCTAGTATAAGTACCTGATTGTTAATTTAGTTTTTCCCATCTCGGTTATTGGAGTGGAAATTTCTGTCTGATTGCACCATTTCCTTATCATAGCCTACTTTTACCTGTGCAATACTAGACTTGGTACGTTATCTGTGTTAAACATATAGCTATCTCAATTATTTCAAACAGAATATATTTTAACTACCATCTGATTTCAAAAAATAATTCAAATAATCGGAAATGTACATGTAAGTCACATGTACATTGAAACGCTTTCTCCTTTACTCCCTCTCGCGTGTACGTGCATGTACAAATGCTTAAAAAATAAGTATTCCTAACTCCATTATCAAACATTAAGTATGTGTGTTAGTGCATAACAGAAAATAGACAGAACAATGATGTAATAAAACGATAGATAGATCGTTCCAAGGCGATGTTTCTGTTTTGGTTATAATGGTTTAATTTTGGTGTTTCGTTTTTGTGTTATTTGCATCTCTTATGTTCGTTTTCGTGTATTTAGCTAACTCCGGGTAACTGAGTAGCCATCCATATGTTCTCTTTGTATTAGTACCTGATTGTCAATTTAGTTTTTCCCACCTCGGCTTCTGGCATACTGACCCAGTCCCGAGAACGCCAATATCTGCCATCAGCTATAATAGGAAATACAAGAAAACAATATTCTCTACAGCAATGAATTGTAATCACATACTCGTTTTTCCAAACTCATAAGCTTCAATATACATGTACATACAATGGGAAAAGTTTTGAAAAAAATCAACTATCGGGAACCAGACAGTCTAAAGCTCTGAGATATTTGATATTTAGTATGGTTTTGGTCACGCGGTAAGGTTATTACTCGGTGCGTCCGTCCCAGCGTGCGTGCCTCCTTTCTCACTTTCTAACATGAATATATCTAAGGACACTGGGCCAATTTTTAAATTTAATCTGAATAAAAATAAAAACGGAGATCCTTTAAGAGCAGCGAGGATATTAAAGAGAATGGAGATGGGCCATACCGCGGTTTCGGCTACTGAAGCCTCTTCAATGACCCTTCAGATTTGGCAACATGGAGCCAAAATGAATTATTGTTATTTAGTAAAGTAATAATAATTGAGAGAGCGGAATGGTTGCATTTGGTTTAGGGCCGATTGGGATCAGAACTCTGGAATACCACCCATAGACTTACAATGGCCCAAATAAAGAACATCAGCTTCTCTAAATCCGCAATGCATAGAGTTTTATATTATTTTTGTAGCATTATATAATAATCTTCTTTATAAATCCTGACAACCACGCCCCTGGGGTCCTTACATAAAAAATCCCAAAGCTTGTATACGTAGTATGCAACAGTCGTATGTGGAGCTGTGCATAAATCAAGTCAATCATGACATTGGGGTCCAAAATGTCCCCACTTTGCGGGTCATTGGCTCCCATATACATTCAATTGAAAATACAAAAACTTCATCTCTGAAACTACAAGGCCCGGAGCTTTTAATGTGGCCATTAGTCCGTTCTTAAAATCCTGCAACAGTGCCCCATTTGGGTCTTTACAGGCCACACCCAGAAGGCGTATTTTCTGCCATATGCTAATTATTGGCAACACATGAAAACTTCTGTCTCTGAAACACACACACACACACACACACACACACACACACACACGCGCGCGCGCGTTTTAACTAACCTAAGCCGAAGGCTCACAAGGTGAGCTCTTAGAATGGGACGCCAGCAGGTGTATGTGGGTCTGTGCGTGTGTCTGTCTGTCCACAGTTTCAAACATGTATATCTCGGAGACGAGAAGGCCAATCACAATTAAACTTGATCAGAAGCACATTTGTGGTGGGGGATCGTCTGAACCAGGTTTCGATGTAGGCAGGATTGAAATTCTGGTTTTAATGGCAACATATACTTCCAATAGAGTCAACACCCTTGTTCCTACATTTTTGATTGGATCTTATTTATTCTTGCAGTTAACGATAGCAACCATAATATCTCCAACGAGTTCGAATTCCGACCAGATTCCATCACGGACTACGGAGTCAGCTGCCCTTGTGCGTTTTGAAAACTCCCAATAGACTTATAATGGGGAAAGTGGTGTAAACACATTTTCTCGGCTATTTTGAATCAAATCTTTTTCAGACTTGCAGGTAACAAGGACAACCACAACAAGGACAACCACAATATCTCTGATCAGTTCGATATTCGACCAGATCCCACTGCTGATTGCTGAGTTAGCTGCCCTTGACATTCTGAAAAATTGATATTTAGTGTTGCCAACACTCCGGTGCCCTCTTTTTTGATTGGATCTTCGTTATTTACGTAACGTGGAAAAGTATAAGATCTTGGATGATTTCGAAATTCGACCAGATCACATGAATGGTTGCAGAGGTAGCTGCCTTTGAATGTCTGAAAATGATATTTAGTGTTGTCAACACTCTAGCCCCTACATGTTTGATTGGATCTTCATAATTCTTGTTGGCAGAAGCGTGGAAAACCATAATATCTAGCATAAGTTCGAATTCGACCATATTTGTTCGTTTTCATATCGAACGGACGCCGGCTCGAGTAATATTCGATAAGCTTACCATTTGAGGAAACCTAAACAAAATATAGAAGATATCAAAGCTCTAGACCGTCTGGCCCAGAGAAGATGTTTTTATACGTTTTCCCATTGTAGGTATATGGGAGCCTATGAGTTTGGCAATATTTGATTACAATACATTGTTACAAGCAAAATATATATATGGTTAAGAGAAGATTCATGTATTTCATATTATAAGCTGATGGCAGATAATGACGTTTTATGGATCCCTGGGGCACGGTTGGCCTGACTAATAAAGAGGATTTATAATGGCCCCAATTCAATTTTACATTACTGATCGTTTCAAGGCGATACATCGGTTGTGGTTCAAATTGTTGTATGTTTTGGTGTTTGACTTTTTTTGTGATGTTTGCACCATATGTACGTTTTCATTACAACATTCTCAATACCAGAGGAGCGCTCCCCTGATATAAAAAAAATCTTCCTTTTATAAGAAGAACTTAAAATCATCCCAGAGCCAACGTCAACACAAAACATCTTCATATCTGGGCCCAGTTGTTCAAAATTAACGACGTTGTTAGTTAACGTTTCGTTAAAATTTCAAACATTAATATTACAAATACACTGTTATTTTTTGTTGAAAAAATGTGAGAATCCTTTGCACTGCAAAGGATTCTCACATTTTTTCAACAAAAAATAACAGTGTATTTGTTACTTTAGCTGATATTTGCTTAACAAATTTATGTCTTAACGATATCGTTAAGCTAACGATGCTTTGAACAACTGGGTCCAGCTGTTTAAAATTAACGATGTCGTTAGTTAACGATTCGTTAAAATTTCAAATGGCAATATACAAATACTCGTACAGTTAGTTTTTGTTGAAAGTGATTGGCCACCTATCGGGAAACAGCTGCTCACTCGGCTATCGATATGTTCTCTTATTATTCGCACCTGATTGTCAATTTAGTTTTTTCCCCATCTCGGTTTTCGGAGAGGTTGTGCCATTTTATGTCTATTGCATAGTTTACCTTACAATACATTGCTAAACATGAAAATAAAAGCTCATGGGCCTTGAGGTTTCAGAGATTTGTTTATGTTTCCCAGTGTAAATCAGTTGAAGCTATTTGTTGCCACGGAGACCAGCGAGTTCTGATCCAACCTGACAACAACAACAACAACAATAATAATAATAATAATAATAATAATAATAATAATAATAATAATAATAAATAATAATAATAATAATAATAATAATAATAAAAACCTTTTCGCCAGACCAAATCATCATAGCCAATTTTAAGGAAAGTTTCTGAGCGGTTTTATAGGAAAGCAATTTTGAATTTGTGGACAGACGGACGTAAAGACGACAGACATACGCCGCATTGTGGTACACTATACTCTCGCATGAACAGCCTGTGGCTCAGCAGAGCAAACTAGAATATGGTTTGATACGGGTGTATCTCGTTTTTGTTAAGAGCCCAGAGAGATGTTTTAACCTGTACAAAGAGCCTTCCTTTACACATGTGTACATAGTTTTCACAGTGCGACTATGCTCATTGTCTGGGCCCAGCACTTTTTTGGAAGATGAAGATGAATGACACGAGATCATTTGTTGTTTTGGGCTTCTGACGTAATTGAACAGTGTAATCACAAATGACTACTACAGAATTGAAATTTTGTAATTATAAACAAAGAGTTTTTAATACTTTCTATATAGCTAAAACTCAATATTATGCCAGTTGATCTGCTGTCTTTTTATTTTCGAATTTGCTTAAGCCATGTTTTTCCACGTCGCGGCTCACTGAAACGAATCATTCCCACAATTTGTAAGGAGTAGCCTTACAATAATTATAATAGACAACAATGTTGAATTCTGTAATGAGTAAACACCGATGCCAGTACAACCTGAGCATTGTATAATAGTAGTCAATCTTGACCTGACCTTTTGGTCCGATAAATTGTTTTACGATTCGTCAAAAGATTAATGACTTTGAATTGATTTGAAAATACTAACAACTATCTTATACAATGAATTAGAAATCACTAGAACTTGCCGACCAAGAAAATTCTTAATGTATGTCTCTTATTAGTATGAAAATGAGTGTCCCCTGATACTAGGTATCATTAAAAAAAACTTTTAACCAAGTAAATGATATTGAATTGAAGATTAATCCAAAGTTCACTCTTAGCATCCATATTCATTAAAAGATTGACTCAGTTTTTCCAACTGCTCTGCACAAAACACGCCTTTGACGTAGCCGGCAAATCGGAGCAAGATAATGTGACGGGTCTGTGACAATTTAAAGAGAATATTATATTTGACTCTATGCCAGTCTAACATACGGTTCTCAATTTATTAATGTTGAAATGCATTACAAAATGAAATGACAGTGTAGAATTTACAATATATATATATATATATATATATATATATATATATATATATATATATATATATATATATATATATATATATATATATATATATATATATATATATATATATATATACCGCATATCATTTTAGCATCCAAATTGGATCCAGTGCTACCGACAGGGTTTGATTGTTTGATGTATATTACCTAAATCTCATATTATATATATATATATATATATATATATAGATCTATATGACTTACAATCCCACGACATTCGTATGAACGTCGCGCGTTTTGTTATATGTGTGGTGAACTATTCGCCAACTATTAACGAAATACATTTTAAGTTATAATCATGTTTTACCATTTCATGCGAATTTATTTGCCACGAACCTCTTGCTCAACAGTCGTACGACATTCGTGCGAGAGTCGCGAACCTGCGACATTGTGGCGAATCTACAATGCGACAAATTCACGACGGTCGACATGCGAAACTAAGCGATATTCGTGCGAATGTCGTAAGACACTCACAAATGTCTCACAACTGTCGTTCGAGTGTCGCGCGATATTTGTAAGACATATTTGCAAAATAAATGCGAATAATTTGGCCCGAATCGCACGAAATTGTCGCATAAATGTCCATTCAATGAGACTGCAACATGAAAATCGCGTGTCGCGAAACAGTTGCGAACTAGTCTTCAGTTGTCGCATTCCAGTGAGATAGTGACTTTCATTTAATTTCACATATTCCTCATGAAAAAAACGGTAACACGTATTTGTTCATGTTCCAGTCATGCCCCTATTCTAAGTTGTCACTGTGAAAACAAAATTGTGAAAACAAAATTGGAAAATCTTGTGTGCAAGATTTCTCTAAAGTATTTGAGCTAGAATATTCATATTTGGCAGACTGGTATATCACCTGATTAATTCAGGTGGATTAATTTATGTGATCTTTACTTTAACTTTTGAAAAAAGTTACAGAATTTTGAAAATAGATTGATATATCTACTTTTCGGTGAAATTTGAAACTTTTCAGGCAACGGTGAACGCTAAGATTGTGGAATTACAGATACAGATTTCTCATTGAAAAAAATTGACCAGTATTTTGTCATGTCCGAGTCATTCCCTTTTCTTAGTTTATACCTTTGAAATCAAAATTTGAAAATATTGTGTGCAAGATATCTCATAATGTATGTATTGGGGCTTCAGTGCTCATATTTGGTATACTGTTTTGCACTGAGGAATAGATCACCTGATTGACTTTTGAGACGTTTCTGTCCATTTTAACTTTTGTGTAAAAAGCTCACATTGATCGAGGTCAAACCCCTGGCATTCTAGCAGCTACACCGGGATATGAAAATTCATGTTGTTAAAAATGTCCCATTTTGTCCAAAGCATGTATATTTATGCTTGTAGAAGCCTTCTTGGTATCAGTTTTGGTCTTACAAATACCTTATAAACTGTTGTTTTTGTACTACTGCAAAACATTTGAATTGCTTCAAATGTCAGCTTATACAATTCTTCCTGATCTTAATGTTGAATTCTTGGCTGTTATAAGTATTATGCGTTATTAAGTGAAGACACGATCACGCAATCCATCTATTTACTGTCATATCGTATTCTTGTTCAAATTTCTTTAGTATGTATTAACATGCAACTTCAGATACTTTATGTCTACCGCCTTTTGTTATTTTGAGGATGATACCAAACCCGTCTGCGAAGTTGCACAACACCTGTGTTGTGCACAAAAGGAAAACAGTATCTATTTTCCTTTGAAGTCATAATTGCTAACACTGACTAAGCTTAAAATAAAACAAAAATAATTCTAACTATAACCAGTTGACTGGCAGCAGCGATTTATCCATGTGATGAAACCTAGGATAACGATTGATAAACCTGGTAGATCTATATGTCCGTTAAACCTGGTTTATGTGCGATAAACCTGGTTTAACAACTGTTATCATAGGTTTGGCAGTAAAACCTAGTATATGTCCGTTAAACCTGGTTTAAGTGAGAAAACTTAGGATAACGATCGAGAAACCTAGTATATGTCCGTTAAACCTGGTTTATGTCCGTTAAACCTGGTTTATGTCCGTTATCGTAGGTTTTTCTGCCAAAACCTATGATATCAGTCCATAAACCTGGTTTAACGTACATATACCAGGTTTATCTAGTAAATTAATGTGGAGATAAACCAGGTTTTACAAACTTTGTCATATTCTTTAATATAGTAGGCAAGCCAAATGCACAATAATTCGAAAAACCTATCCTACGCCTAGCTTTAAGGAAGGAAACATATCCTTCGTCACGTGATTACATATACCAGGTTTCTCGATTTTTCATTGGTTCTAGCCTAGATATCGCCGAAAACGTTAAACCTGGTTTCTATGAATCCGATTGGCTAGCTATCTGTTCGGGAAATCTGCGTCATATTTGAGCCGCCTCGTGGGAAAACCAAACCAACAATTTGCATAGGCGAAAACAAAGGCGCAGATCAGCTTCACAGTAACTGCGAAGCCGATCAGCGCATTTGTTTTCGCTACTCGGATAGTACATTTCCTCTCCTTCCTAAGTCAAAAATTTCAAGCTTCTAGCTCTTTTCTTTGCTTGTACAGGTCGGTTTGTGTCGGACATGTTCGGAAACCACAATGTTGGTTTTCCCACGAGGCGGCTCAATTTTTGTTTTTGTCCCCCTGAGCTAGCCCAGGTAATCTCCGGTAATTTTAACAGGAGCCGCGTAATTTACACCGTATCGAAATTTATTTATTTATTTACAGTGGTGTTATGGCTAAAAACCCAAATTAGCCGTTTTAACGGCTAATTTGTTAACGGCTAATTGTAAAATTTCGCGGCGAAATTGTGTGAAAAATAAAAGTCAGCGCGGAATTTCGCCGCGAAATTCCGCCGCGAAATATCATTCCGCCGCGAAATCCGATATTTCGCGGCGAAACACGGCGAAAAAGTATACCTGTCATTACGCATAAAAATCAATTGACCGGTGTTTCGCTGTGTAAAATATTTTTTTTGTTTAAATTTAATTTTAATTTGGAAGTTTTGTTTCATTTCAAGTCGTATCAATATTATGTTTTCGTTTTAATTTTGTATGATTATCGTTTTTGTCCCCCCGACAGTCACAAAAGTTTTATTGTTTAAATTTCGTTTTAATTTGTATGCATTTATTTCTTTTCAAGTCGTATAAATATTTTGTTTTCTTTTCAATTTTGTATAATAATCATTTTAGTTACGTGTTTTATTTGTGTCTTAACTGCTTTGAAGTTTCTGAGACCATGATTATCGGTTTTGTGTTTATTTTCATGCTTCTTTTTTCGATAAATCAGACTTACTCGATAATATTAGATCCTATTATCTAGCTTAATTGACAAAATAAAAGCTTATAGCGGCGTAAGCAATTTTCATGGGATGATTGCCCACAGATTTGTTTGTTTGTATTGTGGCTGAACGTCCCAGTCACCAATTTTTCAGTCATGTCTGGACGAAGCTACCGTTTCTTGGGTATTAAGTAGTACTGTGGGTAGTTAATGTGCCTTGTTCAAGGACACAACACGGTGTCGACAGTGCGGATCGAACTCAGGACCTCTCGATTCGGAGTCTGAGTCTGATGCACTACAGCTATGCCACCGCGATCCCAACCCACAGATTTATACAAGTCTTTGGATTCAACATGATGAAGCAATCGGCTTCAGCTCTTCTTTAGACATTTAATCGCCTGTGGTTATGACACTGCTAAAAGCATAAGTGAATTATCGATTACGTCAAGTGCACGCCGTTTCGTTGAAATCAATTTAGTCGAGACGACATTTGGTCGCATACGACCTTCACCGGGTCGATACGATATTCGGTCAAATACGAGCAATACAGCAACGTACATGTATAAAACTGTGTCGAAATTGTCAATAATTGACAAGGTTCTTTTGCTAACCTATTTGAGTTAAACAGCGTGTTGTGTGCCTTCCAAAATCTACATGTACGGATGGCTTGGAACACGTACATGCATGTCGATTGTCAAAACCACAATGTATACAAGGCACAATACACTAGAAAAAGGGAGGATACTGTGTTTAAAACAAATTATTGTAGTTCATACTTGTACACTAATTTTGTGTAAAAAATGGGTCATATGAAGTTTTCAGTTAATTTCGGAACACATATACAGTAAGGGCCACGAGTACGCTCCGCATTCGCATAAATCGATGGTGAATATATTAATTAGAACAAAGTTGAGCGCAGAAGCCTAGTGGTGGATTGTAGGAATTGACAGGAATCAAAATGTCCTGTGCTCGATTCCTATATTCATTGGGTTTCGTACTTGAGCAAAACCGGTATACATGTATTACCCTGAAAGTTTTGTCGCCATGGGACACAAACATTGTTGACTGTTAAACTGAACTCAGGATGATCTTCGCTAGTGGTACTTCTACAAGGAAAGTACAATGTATAAATCGATATGATTGCGATTAGCCTTGTGCTGGCATTCATAGAGGGTGATCAGAGGGGTAACCAGCAAGCCCAAATGTTAATATATGTCGTTTTTTGTTTTGTCGTTTTTACAAGGTTGAGCTCAAATTCAGTTATCGTAGTTCACACCTTAAACGCTATAAAGCGAAGCAATTATTGAGGAAAATGTTCAAAAATGAAAGCAAGGAATCTAACTGTTTATTGAGCAATACCCTTTAGACAATGTTTGTGCTACAAAACACGGAACAAAGTAGATGGCCCCTGCCCATTGGGACCTAAAGAAATATACGGACTGTTTGTGCCTCCAGACAAAGCTTATACGCTATTTACTGATCATCTGATAACTGGTTTACCGCTCAGGTCTGTGCCTGCATAGGAAAACGGTTTCAAGTCAAACTACCAATACATATAAGCAGTATTGACTTAGAGGGATGGTTATATTTCAAATACTTGTTGGATATCATGACGTCTCATAAAATGGAGGCAGCGTCCCGACATGACCACTGCTGTTGATTGGGACGTAAAGCATCTATTCAAACAAACAAACAAAGTTATATTCAACGAGCAGGCTCAGTACGTTTTAGATATTTTCGTCTATCCGTGGTTTTGCTATTGTACCATGTAATGTGAATGGAAAAGTCGCATTATGCACGTTTTTCATTTCTATACATGTATAATCGTAAATACTATTAATGTGCACGTAAATCACGATCTATACTAGGAACAGATGAATCATAGTGTGATCATTAAATTAAAAATAAATAATTTTATGTTAACATTTACAGGTATTTCACCGTGTTTCGCGGCGAAATAGGATATTTAAACTTACCTGTTGTAAACGTTAAAAAACGAATTTCGCCGCGAAACACGGCGAAATTTCACCGCGAAAATCGGATTTTCGCGGCGAAAAAATTAATCGATTAAACGTTTAAATTTTCCCTTCGCCGCGAAAAATAACAAGTGATCAGCGCGAACTGTGCAAAAGTGGGTTTTTAGCCATAACGCCACTGTATTCATTTATTTATTTATTTATTTATTTATTTATTTATTTGTTCTTTCTTTCTTTCTTTCTTTCTTTCTTTCAAAGAGTTCATTGATATATTTTGTAAAGAATTCGCAGGGACAAGCACATTGACCAATCAGATTGTGAGAAACTTGGTTTAACGAAACACGTGACATATTTACCTGGATGAACGATCCGACCAATGGAATACCGAAAAACTTGTGATATGAAAACACGTGACCTGGGAGAAAAACCTATGCTCGGGATAGGTTTATGGAAACCTATCCTCCGCACAGGTTTAGGGAAGGAAACCTATCCGGAGGACAGGTTTAACAGAATTAGTGTGCATTTGGGCCAATGGAATACCGAGAAACTTGTGATATGAAAACACGTGACCTGGGAGAAAAACCTATGCTCGGGATAGGTTTATGGAAACCTATCCGCACAGGTTTAGGGAAGGAAACCTATCCTCCGCACAGGTTTAGGGAAGGAAACCTATCCGGAGGACAGGTTTAACGGAATTAGTGTGCATTTGGCTTGCAGCCTAACTAGAGATTTTATGAAAGGGTTGTTAAACCAGGTTTAACACTTTTTTACCTGTGATATCGCAAGTTTTAAGTAAAACTTATGATAACAGTCCATAAACCAGGTTTAACGCACATATACCAGGTTTAACGCACATAAACCAGGTTTAACGGACATAAACCAGGTTTAACGGACATATACTAGGTTTATGGGTCGTTATCCTAAGTTTCATTACATAAACCAGGTTTAACGGACATAAACCAGGTTTAACAGACATATACTAGGTTTCTCGATTGTTATCCTAAGTTTCATTATATAAACCAGGTTTAACGGACATATACTAGGTTTCACAAAGAGAAACCTGGTATAACGATCGAAAACATAGGTTTAGGGAAGAAAATCTAGGATAACGATCGAGAAACCTGGTATATGTCCGTTAAACCTGGTTTATGTCCGTTGAACCTGATTTATGTAATGAAACTTAGGATAGCGATCGAGAAACCTAGTATATGTCCGTTAAACCTGGTTTATGTCCGTTAAACCTGGTTTATGTAATAGATAAACCAGGTTTTACGGACATATCCTAGGTTTCCCGAATTAGTGTGCATTTGGCTTGCCATAGACAGTAATCAAAGCAAAAACGTTCCATGGATATTAACTTGCAAACAGATTGGGGCCTGTCCAGTGAATCTTCCATGCTTTCTTTCTTCCAGACAAAACTGCAGTAGTCATAGATTCGATCCAGGGCTTCTACATCTTTTTGGGTGTGGTTTACGACATACCATGTCACGTACGGCACTAGCTGTTAGTAAGTTGCAAAACCAGACAAAACAACAGCTAATCCAGTTTTAGGTCAGGAATAGAGTAGGACAAGAAATAATATCAGGGTAACTAGCTCTTTTCCAGAAAGGTAGCTACCGTGAACTTGATGAAATACCATTTTGTCGTGTCACTTGGGATGTCATGACATCCAAGAAAAGAACTAAGGTTAGTTTGACTTAACCAGGCTCAGACTTTAATTATCTACTGTTTGTTTGTTTTAAGGTTTAATGTCCCAATCAACATTTTTTTCGAGACGCAGTCACCTTTTCCTAGGTATCAACCAGTTAACGTACCTTGCTCAAGACACAACACGGTGCCGGTAGAAGGGATCGAACCCAGAACCTCTCGATTCGAATTCCGATGCTGTACCACTAGGGCAAGTCGCTCTGGACTTTATTTGTTAAGCGGTTAGCAAGGGATGAGATGGTCAGCCAGTAGGAAATAACCTTTGAATGGTCACACATTTTCTCACAGCCCCGATAGACGGGGCTCCGTCACAGTGAAGCTGAAATAGACTTGCTGACCGTTACTTCTGTAGTGGTTCTATTTGTCCTGTGTTTTATTCAGATTTTCGCAGTTTGTTTCAATGTACCTTTCCATACATGTATTTGGCTAGCGTTATTGAGTGACCAACTTTGGAGAAAATGATGCTCAATCAGCTTACGATATATTCCTATTACTTACCTTTACCTTTTGAAACGTTCGCTGAAAAATTGTTGACTGGGACGTTAAGCCTCAATACAAAGAAAGGCAAAACTTAATAAACAGTATACAGCAACCAGTTACAGCATTTATTTGTAACGTGACAAACACGCATGGACGTGTTCGAAAATGCGTTTTCTCATGCATATCTTGATTACTGGAATGTGCCACAGTTTTGTATCACGTTAGTTCCATGTTCATTAAGTATATATGACTCTTTACACATTTTGCGCGATCAGTTAATATCCTGACCAGTCGTTTCAATAACAGGTCTCCCAGATGCACAGACATATACTTTATTCATTGCTATATAAAAGTGGGATTCAAGGGGATATAAATTCCACGGACGTGTTTTGGTTTCCTGATGTAGAAACAAACACCTTCGATCAGACTTATACACGTATACGATTTAGATTAGAAACCATGAACACTGTGAATTCATACAAAATGCATTTAGCTCATAGGCGTTGTGAGTGTAGCATTTAATTTTAGAGACGATGACCATTTATTTGCAATACAGGATACCTTCACTTGAAACTTGGCGTTAATGAGAAATAAATCCAGTGGTTTATGGTTTTCTTTGATTAAAGGAAAACAAGCTTGGTGGTCGTCTGTACGCAGGAAATGAAACGAATTATAATGACCGAATCTAATTGCTCGTATGGTTCTCTCTATACAATAAAAGACTGAAGACTAGGGTTTTACATAATGTGATTTTAATTTTGTTCTCTTCAGATGTCGATTCAACATGTAGTCCAACGTTTCAGTTCATTTTGTCTGTGGTTTTCTTTTCTTTCTTTCTTTCTTTCTTTCTTTCTTTCTTTATTTATTTTCATCCGTAAAACATCTCTACATATATATGTATATAATGTAAACAGAGAAATGGTATCCCTAAAATGATTTTTTTTGTTAAATGCCGAAAGTATTCATATGGCTCATAGGAAGACAATATCTGCATCAAATTTCTCATAATCGGAAACGTTGCACTGCGAGGTTCAAATCGAAACATTTGCAGTATTTGACCCCGGATGCACATTTGAATCCCCTATTTTTACTTAATTAGACCCATAATAAGCCTTCAGTGTGTATTTGCTATCATGGATGTTAACAGGCATAAAATTGAAACTATGCTGCAGGTATTCAGTAAATGAACAAGTTATTAAGAATCGCATAATGAACAAGAACATAGTGCTTTGGGCTTTACTCACAATGACGTAGTTTGTATAAAAAGCGGGGGTTTTAATTCGGTGTGCCGTATGGTAGGAGAAGAGCATTATAACCCGAGTCTGTGAATTCGAAAACAAAAATACGTTTGTTCCCGATAACAAAAATAAGTTTATTTCCAATAAAGGTATGCGAAAATTGATGCTACGCTTTATCTGTTAATCTTAAAGTGTTTTGGTACCCTAAATTGATATGTACTTCAAATTCAAGGGCGTTCAAAACCAAGCATTTTGATATAAATTTGATGAAAATCGGTGGTCTAATAAGAAAGTTATGGGTCATTAAGTATGAAATATGGACGGCCGCCATTTTGTTTTCTAGTTTAGGTAAAAAAATTAGGATAAAATCAAAATTAAAGGCTTCTTTTAACATAGAATGTGTGCTAATTCGATTAACAATATTGCCTGTTGCTAGAAATAAACACTTATCAACGTTTGATACGAAAATATTCGGGAAAAATTAATTTAATTTGATTTTTTCAGTTTTAATTTAGACTCCACTCATTACCAAAAGTAGACTCCTGGCGGCCATTTTGAATATTTTCAAATTGCTCTTATTGCTCTATTTCTCGGGCGATTTTGAAAAATCTTTCTCCGGACTGTAGAACTAGCTGATCCCAATACTTGAAGAAGTATTTATTATAATTGGGTTCAGTGGTTATTCTGATTTTAATAAAAATATGAAAACTAACCGAATAAACAAAATGGCGGCGCCCATGCAATCATTTTTTGCATGTTAAATTGTCTGTAACTTTCTTATTTCCCAGCCGATTTTTATCATTTTTATATCGAAATTCATGGTTTTGAAAGCTCTTCATTTTGAAGTACATATCAAATAAGGGTGCCAAAACACTTTAAGCTGTGGGTTGCTACTTTTCGAGTGTACCGCAACGTTTGACGTTAGGTAAATGTTTTTCTCGCCTTTCGTTCGTTTAGAAAGTAAGAATAAAGGGACCAGGAATCGATGCAATTTAATTTAAAGTCCCAACATAGAGTCTGTTCTATTTCAAAGGGCCATAACTCGATAAATATGCAATCCAGAGTTACGGACCTTGTGTTCGGCACATCATTTTATGTTTGTTAGTAATCCAATGAAGTTTCATCACAATATCTTGAAAACTAACAGTTTTCAAGTTACAGAGCGGACAAGAGTAAAAAGTCAAATTCTGCTATGTCCCATTTCAAAGGGCCATATCTCGAAAAATTGTTATCCAGAGTCACACTTTTTTATGCTCTGCACATCGCCTCATGCTGGTTGAGATTCCTATGAAGTTTCATCACGGTGGTTTTAACCGTTTTCAAGATACAGAACGGACAAGACTTTAATGCGTGTTTGGCTATTTCTAATTTCAAAGAGCCACAACTCGAAAAAAAATGAAAGCCAGAGTTACGGTTCATGTGCTCTGCCTCGTCTCGTGTTGATTAATAAATCTATGAACTTTCATCATAATATCTTAAACGGTTTTCAAGTTACAGAGCGGGAAGGATTAGAATACAAATTCTGCTATATTCATTTTCAAAGGGCCATAACTCCAAACATAAGCAATTCAGAGCAATTCAGAGTTATGGTTCTTGTGTTCTGCAGGTGGTCTGATATTGATCAATAATCATGCGAAGTTTACTCAGAATATCTTAAACGGCTCTCACGTTATAGAGCGGACACGACTAGAATGCAAATTCTGCTAGTTTCCATTTCAAAGGACAAGAATTTTCAAAAATCCAGAGTTATGGTTCTTGTGTTCTGCAGATCGTCTCATGTTGATTAATAATCCTGTGAATTCAAATAAAAGTGAGATACTTTAAGAGCCGCAGAGAGCATATTAATGAGAATAGGGATGGGCCATACCGCGGTTTCGGCCTCTTCAGTGACCCTATAGATTTCGCAACATGGAGCCAAAGGGAATTACTGTAATTTTGCAAGTTTCAACAGGATAGTCGGTACAAAGAATACAACCAGAGGATCAATGGTCCTGTAAACGCTCACCTGAAACCCGAGATATATACCAATAACCTCAATGACTAGAATGGTACTATACATGTATACAACCCCAGGGCCGGGTCAGAGCAACCCCAGGAGTCAATTTCTTTCGGAAAACATAAAACTGCAGTCCATTTGCCAATTTACTGCAAGTTTTGCCCTTCAAATGACATTTTAACAATTTTCCCCATTCAAATGCATGGGCGACCTAAGTTGACCTTGCCGTAAAATAGGTCAAGGTCATCCAAGGGTCACACTTTATATAAAGTTTGTAGATGTCCCATTGCCTGATGCTTCATGCCAAGTTTCAAAATCATAGGCCTTCTGGTTCTGGAGAAAAAGATTTTTAAAGGTTTTTGCTATTTATAGCCATGACAGCCATCTTGGTCATGTGACCTTGACCATATATATATACTTTCAATCCCACTTCCTAACAATGCTCCTCATAAAGTTTGGCTTTGATTGGTCAAGCAGTTTCAGAGGAGAAGATCTTTAAATATAACTGTAATATACATGTAATACTATATTGCCCCGGGGTGGGGGCAGACAGACAGACCCCTGGGGTCCAAATTTTTTCAGAAACACCAATCTTAAGTCCATTTGCCCATTTCCTGCAAGTTTTTCCCTACAAATGACATTTAAACACTTTTCCCCATTCAAATGCATGAGCGACCTATGTTGACCTTGCCGTAAAATAGGTCAAGGTCATCACAGGGTCATGATTTATATAAACTTTGTAGAGCTCTAGTCACTGATGCTTCACATCAAGTTTCAAAATCATTGGCCTTCTGGTTCTGGAGAAGAAGATTTTAAAGTTTTTTTTCTATTTATAGCCATGGCGGCCATCTTGGTCATGTGACCTTAACTATTTATATAAACTTTCTTTCCCCCTTCCCAAGGATGCTCCATATGAAGTTTGGCTTTGATTGGCCAAGTGGGTTCAGGGGAGAAGATGTTTCATTATTATGAAAATATACATGTATATAGCCCCGGGGCAGGGGCAGACAACCCCCCAGGGGCTAAAATTTTCCATTAACATTAATCTTTTGTCCATTTGCCTACTCCCAGTAAGTTTTACCCATTAAATAGCATTTTACCATTTTTCCCATTCAAATGCATTGGAGACCTAAGTTGACCTTGCCGTAAAATAGGTCAAGGTCATCCTAGGGTCATGATTTATATAAACTATGATGGGCTCGCGTCCCCAATGCTACATACCAAGTTTCGTGGAAATCGGCCCACTGGTTCTGGAGAAGAAGATTTTTAAAGGTTTTTGCTATTTATAGCCATGTCAGCCATCTTGGTCATGTGACCTGGACAATTTATATAAACTTTCGTTCCCCCTTCCTAAGGATGCTCCACATGAAGTTTGGCTTTGATTGGCCAAGCGGTTTCAGAGGAGAAGATCTTTGAAATTGTGAACGACGGACGACGGACGGACGGACAGACGGACGGACGCCGGAGCATGGGTATACTATAAGCTCACCTGTGAGCCTTCGGCTCAGGTGAGCTAATAATCAAAAAGGGGCCAAATATATTAAACGTTGGCTAGAAAATGAATCTAAGCCGATAATAATTTTCTGATTTCTCAGAATACCCCGCTGATCTCAAAGGACCAAAAAGAAAAGAATAATCTGCACTATAGATGATGTACGGGGAGACTTTTTACGAAGTGAAGTTTTTTGTGAAGTTTAATCAAGATATCTTAAACGGCTCTCAAGTTATAGAGCGGACACGACTAGAATGCAAATTCTGCTATTTTCCGTTTCAAAGGGCCATCACTCCAAAAATACACAATCCAGAGTTATGGTTCTTGTGTTTTGCAGGTCGTCTCATGTTGATTAATAATCCTGTGAAGTTTAACTAAGATATCTTAAACGGTTCTCAAGTGATAGAGTGAAGACGACTAGAATGCAAATTCTGCTATTGTCCACTTCAAAGGGTCATAACTCAAAAAATACGCAGTCCAGAGTAATTGTTATGATTCTCGTGTTGTGCACGTCGTCTCATGTTGGTTAATAATCGTGTGAAGTTTCATCAAGATATCTTAAACGGCTCTCAAGTTATACAGCGGACACGATTTGTGACAGACAGACAGACGGACAGACGACTCGGGCAAACAGAATATGACTCCGACCCTGAATGGGGAGAGATAACAGGAGGACCAATGGTCCTGTAAACGCTCACCTGAGAGTTGCTGTATATACCAATAAACATGTTTGAATATTATATACTCAACAAAAAAGTTCAGGAAAATGTGTTTCAGGGCCTGTAACACAAGAACTGTTATACTTCATGAAATGCGAACTCAATATTATTATGAAGTGTCTTTTTAGCTTTCAAATGATGACTTAATTGAGATGATGACCCTTACAAAAGCTTTAAAAATCAATTTCAAAGTGGACTGGTCGCCTCTCCATGTTTCGCAAAATTGCCATATTGTTCGATTTGTGTATCAATTGTCACTCGAGCTTTTTTTTACACAATAACCATGTCTCCATTGACACATTTTCTCATGAACAGCTGAACAGCTGAGTAGACCTGTTGTAAAGCATTTTCAGCATCAGTACCATTGTTGGTACCATGAGAACAATGTCAGATGAAATCGCCCCAGTATCACCCAAAATTATCTACGTCGGAACAACGTTGAGGTCAATGACTAAGCAACCCACCCCAGACAAGGTCCCTCCTGAACAAGTGTTACACATTCTGGGACAGCATGATATGGCCTGGTGTGGAATACTGGCATCAAAAGCTCTCCAGTTTCTTGCTGTGGTGCTTCAGGAGGAAAAAAGGCTGATTTCTCAGCACCAAATTCGGCATATTGTTGATCAAATTAAAGAATTGTCGGTTGGTTGTGGTGCTTTGCAGCCTGATAGCGCCATCTAGGAAATGCTAATGATGCAGGAAAAGCAGTATGACATGCCTCAACATCTTGTCTTGTGAACTGATCTACGTGTCTTCAAAGTCAATGTTTTTAAGGCAGGAGTCTACATTGACACTTTTTACTCAAACTAAACAATATTGCAATTTTGTGAAAACTGGACTGATGACGAGTCAACTTACACATTGTTTTTCCCAGCCACTGCTGAGGCTACAAATTCAAATGAGACCTCATTGAAAAGATAAATCGACACTTTATAACATACCAAAGTTTAAATTTCTAACTCTTTACTAGATTTATTGCAATAAGCACTTGAACATATTTCCTTAACTTTTTGTTGAGTATATAGAACATAGTCCCCGTATAGGGGCAGATGAAGCCCTGGGGCCATTTTTTTTTCAGAATAATCACTATCCTGTCTATTTGCCAATTTCTTACAAGTTTTTCCCTTCAAATGACATTTTAACAGTTTACCCATTCAAATACATTGGCAACCCATGTTGACCTTGCCTTAAAATAGTTCAAGGTCATCACATGGTCATCATTTATATACACATTGCAGTACTTGAGTCATGGTTGCTTCATGCAAAGTTTCTTTGAAATCGGTAAACCAGTTCCGGAGAAGAAGATTTTTGAAGGGTTTTACCATATATATGGGCATGGCAGCCATCTTGGTCACGTGACCTGTATTATCTATATATAAATTGGCCCCCCTTTCCTATAGATGATTCATATAAAATTTGGCTTTGATTAGCCAAGCGGTTTCAGAGAAGAAGATCTTTGAATATTATTGTAATATACATGTATATTGCCCCAGGGTGGGGGCAGACCAACCCCTAGGGTCCAATTTGTTTTCAGAATCACACAGCTTCAGTCCATTTGCCCATGTCCTGCAAGTTTTTCCTTTCAAATGATATTTTATCAATTTTCCCTATTCAAATGCATGGGCAACCTATGCTGACCTTGCCGTAAAATAGGTCAAGGTCATCCAAATGTCATAATTTATAAAACATTGTAGTACTCCAGTCCCCGATGCTTCATGCCACGTTTCGTCGAAATCGGTCCAGTGGTTCCGGAGAAGAAGAATTTTAATAAGATGATGAGATAGTCACAGAATCAAAATCATGACCAAGAAGAATAGAGTCTTTGGAGTGGAGTGGACTATGGTATCATATATGTAATTTTGAGATTATATAGAAAAAGACATCATCTCATCAGACTTTATAAGTCTAGTATTTGATGAATATATACTTTTAACGATTGGAGTAAAGCTATACATTTAAGACTATTTAATTGCCTAATGTATGTTTATCAAATATTTGAAGAATATAGCTACTCATATTCAACGATCCAAGTGCGATTTTGCAAATATTTGATGGTCAACTACTTTTTTTTTCAAATACTTGTGGAATATATACTTTTAAAATTATCTTATTGCCCAATGTGTGTTTATCAAATATTTGAAGAATATGTCATCAAATATTTGAAGAATATGTCTACTCCTATTTAATGATCCAAGTGTGATTTCGCAATATTTGAGGAATATATACGTCTTCAAATATTTGAGGAACATATACTTTTCAAATATTTGAGATATACACTTTTTTTCAAATATTTGAGGAACATATACTTCAATAGCTGCTCACTCTGCATTCTGTTATTCATGTTAAACGTTGGTATCTATGTTTAGTATTTTCTTTATATGATTTTTCTTATTTCTTGTATATCACTGAACCACTGCAGAAGCTGAGGGTGAGGTTATGGCCATGTAAAATCGGTTTAAGCCCGCCAGTAACTTTGTGTTACTGATCGTTCCAAGTCGATACTTCTGTGGTGGTTCTTTTTGTTTTATGTCTTGGTGTATAACATTTTTTGTGCTGTTGGCGCCTTATGTATGTTTTCATATTTTTAGTTAAGTTAAGGTAACTGAGTGGCCACCTATTGGGAAAATAGCTGCTCATTCGGCTTACGATATGTTTCATGGTATAAGTACCTGATTGTTAGTTTGGTTTTTTCCCACCTCGGTTTTTGGAGTGGGAATCTTTTTCTGATTGCGCCTTTTCCTGATCTTTGCCTACTTGTACCTTGTTTTCAAATATTTGAGGAATATATTGAGTATTTGATTTTGAAAAACATTTGAAGAATATATGTTTTCTCAAATATTTGAAGAATATATTAATTCCTTCTTTAATGAACAGGTTACTAACTGAAGATATGTTTTCTCAAATATTTGAATAATACATTCAAGTGTGGAAATAATTTAAAGAATACCTGTTTGATTTAATATTTAAACATATAATTATGCATTCTTTGATGACACAATTTGTATAAAATATATATTCTACTGTATTGATATCTCATTTATACTAGGAAAACACGTTTCTAGCATCTTTTACTACTCCCTCCGCAATTTCCAACTGGCCCTCCTCTGTTCCGATTTGGCCCTACCCTGTTCCGATTTGGCCCTGCCTCGTTCCGGATTGGCCCTGCCTCGTTCCGGATTGGCCTTGGTTTTGGCTCTTAGTCTCAACTGCAGATTGACAGCATAATGCAGATTGAAAAAATAACGTGTTCTTGGTTTATTCGTTCGTTCTCTTCTTTGGTCTGGGTTGAGACATTAAATGAGCCTTTGCGTGAGAAAACCAACAATTTGTGTTTCCGACCAGGTCCGACACAAACCTGCCTGTACAGCCACAGAAGCAGGCTAGAAGCTTGAAATTTCGGATTTAAGAAGAAGGGGGATTGTACTATCCGAGCAGAGAAAACAAAGACGTTGATCAGCTGTGCAGTAACTGAGAAAACAAAGACGCTGATCAGGTGTGCAGTTACTCGAATTCTCGAGTGCCGTGGCTCGAATTCAATAATGTCTTCTTCCTACTACTCTACTATTCTTACTATATTTTGTCATTCATCCTATGAATATCATGTGCATTCACTAGAATTGCGTAACTTTTACATTTGCATTGAAATAATTGAAAAGGTGTAGATAATGTTTTACGAAGATATTTCGGTTACGAAGAATACTTATGGAGTGAATAAAATAATTTAACACGAAAGCAAATGTGTAATTTCAGAAAAAAACGTGAAGTTAGTTACGATTTGTAGAGGACAATCTGTAAACGCAAACCCCCATTAATTTTGAATTTTATTGGTTGATAATGCAGTCGTCCCCTCTGGCACTTAACTCGGTTTGGATCGATCATTTTGTATATGAGCCGCCTCAATCTGCATATGCGAAAACAAAGACGCAGATCAGCGAAGCTGATCAGCGCCTTTGTTTGTCACTACACGGATAGAACACTTTCTTTTCTTTTTATATCCAAAGTTTCAAGCTTCTAGTCTGCTTAAGTGACTGTGCAATCTGATTTGTGTCGGACCTGTTCGGAAACCACAGTGTTGGTTTTCTCACGAGACGGCTCATATCTCGGTTTGTTTCATACATGGTAGATAACTCCATGAGGGACGTTTTCTCATGACCTTGCTCATTTTACGTGACTTTTGAAGAAATAAAAACAAAAACTGTGAGATAGCGCTGCGGATGTTTTTTCTTTTATTCTAGAATAAAGACATTTCATTTGTGATATTAAAATCAAACATTCCGCTTCATGGATAATCAGAAATGGTCGAACGTACACTCACGCCACCCGCTTTCCAAGTGTAAATATGAAAAAAATAATTGTCATTACGCAAACATACCCAATCAAGCTACGGAGATTTTTTTCTGCTGTAAGCAGAAAAAACATTCGATATTTTTAATATGCTTCCTCAAATCATTAATTGTGGGCACAAGTTAGAAACGCCTCGCCTAGGCGATTCTAACGAGTACCAACAATCTATGTTTTGGATCAAAAATAAGAAAAAAAAATGAATACACCTGCATTACCAAGTTTTACTATAGTTATAGAAGAGGTGTTCAAGGGGGTACATATCGCATGGACATGTTTTCTGACGATTTGGCCGATATGAGCATGCACATCATTCATATTTATGAAGGTAAATCTGTGACGTGAGTCTATGATGAAAGATTTTTGATTATAGAATTGTCTCTTCGTTTAGGGAACACCTGTAAAACAAACAACAACAAATTATTTAACAAAAAATGACTATAATATAGTATACATTCTTTAATGCTGAAAATCGCATAGGCCTTGTACGAAGTGAATTAACGCGATGAATTTTAATACAAATATGGACGAATACATCGTACACGTATAATGAACGGAGAGCGCAAAGGCACACGAATACATCTTACATTATATCGAATGGAGAGCGTGAAGGCTTACTTAAAATAGCGTGTCAGAATGTGTCGAGGGATACATGTGCCGTCAATAAATACAGCTCAATGCCTATGCAATATACAAGCTGTAAAAATTGAAAATTTTATCAGAAAAATGTTGATATTTTTTTTTTTTATTTTTGCTAAAAACATAGATTGTGGGTACACGTTAGAACCGCCTCGCCGAGGCGGTTCTAACGAGTACCCACAATCTATGTTTTGGAGCGAAAATAAGAAAAATAGGTTTACCCCTGCATACCCCAGTTTTGCTATATAAAAGTGGGGTACAAGGGTGTATTCATTACACGGACATGTTTTCCTGATGTAACACCCTGAATACGGGATAATGAAAATTAGTTCAGTCCAAAAACATAATTATACAAAGACAGTTTATGTTAATGATAACTTACATTCCATTTAAGTTCAAATCATTTAGCAACAGCAGCTTAAACAAATGAGCCGCCTCATGGGAAAACCAACAATCTGCATAGGCGAAAACAAAGACGCAGATCAGCTTCGCGGTAACCGCGAAGCTGATCAGCGCCTTTGTTTTCGCTACACGGATAGTACACATTCTCTTCTTCTTAAATCCGAAATTTCAAGCTTCTAGCCTGCTTCTGTGGCTGTGCAGCCTGATTTGTGTCAGACCTGTTCGGAAACCACATTGTTGGTGGCTCAAATGGTAATATAACCTTATGGATGTATGTTATAATGCACTTGTTTCTCGACTAAAAGAAAACGTGGAAAGTGAACCCTGTATGCTTCCGTCATATACATTAGGAAAACTTGCCCATGCAATATACAGTGATTTTTAAAATTGTAAATAATGAAAATTTTCAGTAGAAAATTTTTTAAATTTTTCTTATTTTTGCTCAAAACGTAGATTGTGGATACACGTTAGAACCGCCTGGCTGAGGCGGTTCTTACGAGTACCCACAATCTACGTTTTGGAACAAAAATAAGAAAAATAGGTATTTCCCTGCAAACCCCAGTTTTGCTATTAAAAGTGGGGTGTAAGGGAGTAAACATTTCACGGACATGTTTTCCTGATGTATAACTTAGGTAACATCAAGGTACATAAAATTTTCCATCAGCCGATACACCTTTTGAACACGGATACCTTTACATAATTCGTTCGTCATTGCCACAATAACAAACACGCACCTGAGTTCGCCTAGCAGGTCTTCTCCTTCAGTTCCGACACAAATTCATCCAGGTCGTCGAAATTGGCCAGTTGTTTAATGTTGGTCGGGTCAGAGGCAATTTTAAGCAGTTCAGTCTGGCTTGCCGAACCAATGCCGATGGCGTAAACGGTGGTGTCAGACAATTGCTTGAGTTTGTTAGCTTCTGATTCGGTCGCTCCTGGACTATCCGATCGTCCATCGGTCATTACTATGACGACGTTATGTGCACCTGGTCTGTCACCTTTTGATGGGGTTAAGCTAGTTTCCCTTACATACCTCAGTGCTGTATGTGTTGCTGTAGACCCCTTAGGATACGTTATTTGGTTTACAGCAGTCATCATCGCATTTTTGTCCGTGTACGTATTCAAGTCGAACTTGGGATATGCGCCATCACCAAATACGACGACGCCTACTTGAACCCCATTCGACCCACTGCCGATGTTAAATTCCTGGACGAATGCAATTATAAAATTTAATTCCTTTCGAAAGTTATCAAGTGTAAAAGTCCATGTATTTGTATCCAAATTCACAGAACCTGAACCATCTACTACGAACACAACGTCGATAGGCTTGATGCAAATGCCTGCAAGTGAAACAAGATAAAGATAAAGCGGAAAAATGCAAAGTGCAGCCAGTATCAGCCCTAAGACTCAGCCTGTTAAGTCTTCATTCTATTATATTATGTTCTATTCTATTCAATGAAAGTCAATGTCTCAATCTTTTACAAAGAAGGCGCAGACCAATCCGCAAGAGCGCCAAGTCGGTATTATATATCCAGACAGATTTGTTTTCAATTTGTAGCTTGATCCACCGGGGTCCGACTGATGGCAGGGATTATTCGATAGTCCATCGGTCATAGAATTAAATAAGTTTCTTGCTTTTAACGTTTGGTTTATGTGTGAGTATGTGCATTACTGTGTGGGTGCGTACAAATACATTAAGTACATACTGGCCTACAGTTTGTTCCAGTATTTTATCTATGAAAGTTTTTGTCTTAAAATTTCGTATATACATAAACCTCAACGCGACAAATATGGGCATACTGGCGTAACTACTGTCCATACACCAACAACCTTGTCTGAAACACTCCCAAAATGTTTGACCCTTTCATGCTTTTGCATCCAAAATGTGTTAAAATGTGACGCAAATAGTTTTTTAATTTCGTAATGGCACAAACAATTCTAAGTCATCATAACGAAAACATGCCCATGTAATATACAGAGAATTTTTTCAGAAAAAAAAAAATCAAAAAAAAAATCATTACACACTGGCGACTTTCTCCACCAATCTCCCCCAATTTTGGGGTTCTCAAATCTCTCTGATTTTGTTTTATCTCATCAGCTCTTGCAGTTTAAATCTACTTATAAGACAGGTAGTATTACTGCCAGTCTGCTGCTTTTAACATCACCATTTTACTATCATGTAGTTACATATAAACAAATCACTGCAGATTTCATGATATATGACCAGTTTATCAAAACACTCTTGCAGAGAAGTGTAGAGCTCTAGATAAGTCAAATTGGAGAAAGTCGCCTGTCTGATTAGAAAAAAATTGATATTTTTCTTAATTTTGCTCAAAACATAGATTGCCGAGGCGGTTCTAACGAGTACCCACAATCTATGTTTTGGAGCAAAAATAAGAAAAATAGGTATACCCATGCAAAACCCCAGTTTTGCTATATAAAAGTGGGGTTTGAGGGGGTATACACTACACGGACATGTTATCCTGATGTTAACCCATATTTGACGACTGGATTTTCCCATCATTATCATTTGGGTGAGTTCACTTTCATTTTTTTTTTTTTTTTTTGGCCATCAGGAGTGATTTTTAAATTTTGTTCATTTTTTTCGATGAAAATTCTCTAAGCAAACAGAATAGCCCCAGATGGGACGCCGCGTTCTCTGGCGTCACATCTGGGGCTTTTCTGTTTGCCTATGTCCCATATGTTTGCCTATGTCCCATAAAAGGGACACCGGGCTTAAATGAGTTAATGTATACCTACATTGCGGAGCTATTCCACTCCACTGCTCATCTGTTTGGCACGTTCTCTGTGGGGAACCTTCGAGCCTGGATGTGTTTTTACAACTGTATATAGCCGTAGCGCCAGTCAGCGTAACGGTGCCGAATGTAGGATTAGGTAGGTCTTCACATACTGTTAAAGTATTAAATTTATTAATTTGCTATTACACAAGAAAAATAACACAATAAATAAATAAATAAATAAATACATTTATTCTTTAGTTTGTTCGAATTCATTCATGCATATCTTATTGCAGATCACGTGATATTATTTAAGGAAAACAAAACAAGTTCATTTGAAACAAATTATTTAAACAGACCCGATATCGTGTAACATGCTGCTATAGTTGACTCACTTAGTTTACACACTGGTGCTTCGGGACTCCAATCTTCACCGGGTTTACAACTTCTTTCATATGGGCCATCCACTTTGAAGCCAGCACTACACTCGTATCGAGCAAACGTTTCCACTGATACGGAGCCAAACGCAGGCACTGGTGGGTCACTACATTCTAGAGTAAATATTACATACACATTTTATTGTAGTACCTTCCCAGCAGGCACCTGACGTCTGTTTGACGTCAGATATTGGTTATATTTTGGTCGCGACGTCATATAACCAATTTCCAACGTATATCAGACGTCATTTCCTGACGTCTTTTGGACGTCTGGATACGACGTTGTTTTGACGTCAAACTTTTTCGTCAGTTAGACGTCGTAATCAAGACGCGATTTAGACCTTGTGTTTTCCATACTTCTGACCATGTGTGGTGTGCAAATTAATGAAACTTCACTTTGGGTAAAAATCGGATCATTCGTTTCGTGTGTTTCTTTTGCTTTCTTCCTTTCTTTTTTTTTTCTATGTTACTTCCAGCAGACATTTGACGTCCGTTGGACGTCCGATTGACGTCAGACTCCAACGTCATAATAACGTTGGAGTTAGGTTGATTTTGAAAGTTTGTTTGTTGTCAAAACTAGACGACAATCTGACGTGCTAACGCCAACGTCCGTTTAACGTCTGAAAGCTGACGTCAATCTGACGTCCTAAAAACGACGTTTGAATTCATGTCATATAAATAGTTTAAGGTGTATATTTTTTCGCATTTTTGAATAACAGTGGATTCAGAAGAGCAGTGATGCACTTTTGATAGTCCCTTTCACTCCTTTGATAGAGTTTTTCGGAACATACAAAATGTTCAAGATATTAATTCAGCCTGATGTTGGTACATCTTATTTAAGCAAAATTTTATTGCTTTATGGTGCTAAAACCAATTATAAGACATTAGTGTGAGAAATATGATTATTCTGAACAATGGTGAAATAAATATTAAAATATACAAATTTTATTTTCATTTTAATTGAAAGTTTGATAATTTAGTGAAAGACTTTATTTTGGTTAATAGATAATCATTTTTTTCTACAATAATTAAGCATGAGGGCGAAATATGGGATTTCCCATACGAGACTCAGATATGACTTTTAAGTGGCAAGGTTGAAATTATTATTTGAATTTGATATTATATAGTGGATCTTACACGAGTGGTCATTTCATATGAAATTTATTAAACGAGCCTTCAGCGAGTTTAATAAATTTCATATGAAATGACCACGAGTGTAAGATTCGTTTTATCATATGACTTCTAAAATAGGATTTTATCGCCTTCGAAGTGGACATATTTTCAATGAAAATTTACATTGTTGTTACGGACGTCGTCAATGACGTTACGTATTCCCGCAAAAGTGTTATTACACGTGTGGTCATACGATTTTATGACATGACGTTATCCACTGGAAAACAGCGACGTCATATGATAATACATAATATGTGTAATAAATTATGTCAGTTTAAGGGCAGCTAACTCTGTCGACATATATGAAAAACACGTCCCCAGCAGGCATCTGACGTCAACTTGACGTCGGATATTGGTTGTATTTTGGTCACGACGTCATACAACCAATAACCAACGTCCACCTGACGTCCAGTCCTGACGTCAGTGGACGTATTGATATGACGTCGAAATGACGCCGGATTCAAACGTAAGTCTAACGTTATATGCCGACAGAGTTAGCTGCCCTTGAACTGACATAATTTCTTGCGCAAATGTAACAACATCAAATTCAAATAAGTAATTTCAACATTGCCACTTTTAAAAAAGCCATATCTAGTTCTCGTATCGGAAATCACCATGCTTAATTAATTTAGAAAAAAATAATTATTTGTTAATCAAAATAAAGTCTTTCACTAAATTATTAAACCTTCTATTAAGACGAAAATGAAATTTGTATATTTTAATACTTATTTCACCATTTTAAATTATTGATTGTTCACAATAGTCTTATTATTTACACTAATGTCTTATTTGTTTTAGCACCATATAACAATAAAATTTGACATGAATAAGATATAGGGCCTACCAACATCAGAGTGATTTAACATCTTAAACATTTTGTATATCCCGAATAACTCTATCAAAGCCTCCGTGGTGCAGTGGTTAAGTCACTCGCCTTGTAAACCAGGGGTCGCAGGTTCGATCCCGGGCTTCTCCTAAAACCTCCTTCCGGTTGAGCCTTCGGGTGCTCCCGGAACAACAGCCCACAAAAAACAACCTCCTATAGTACTGGTCTCGCCCAGGAAAAAAAAAAAAAAAAAAAAAAAGAATAACTCTATCAAAGGAGTGAAAGGGAATAACAATAGTGCATCACCGCACTACTGAATCCACTTCAGGATTTCATGCAGAATGTTAATTAAACTGCGAGCAAACATTCACGATATCGGTTTTAGCACGTCAGATTGACGTCTGTTTTTGACGTCAAACAAACTTTCAAAATCAACCTAACCCCAACGTCATTATGACGTCACATTTGAGACATCAAACCAACGTTGTTTTTCTGACGTCAGAATGACGTCTGTTTTTGACGTCAGAATAACGTCTGTTTTTGACGTCAAACAAACTTTCAAAATCAACCTAAATCCAACGTCATTATGACGTCGGAGTCTGACGTCTATCTGACGTCCAACTGACGTCAAATGTCTACTGGGTTGCTCTATTCGATTGCATCACGCCGAGTGTCTGCGCCTGGAAAGGCCGGGTACATCACAAAAACATGTCCGTGTAATGTATACCCCCTTATACCCCACTTTTATATGGTAAATCTGGGTTATGCAGGGGTAAACTTTAGATTTAAAACATAGATTGTGGGAACTCAGTTAGAACCGCCTCGGTTCTACAATCGATGTTTTGTACATAAATATTTTTATTTCATTTTACAGGTGAAAAAAATCTGTGAATATTGCATGGGCAAATTTTCGTAATGCTCGAAATAAGGTCAATTCTAGGTGCAGCCACGAGAACAAGGTTGTTATGATGTTATTGCTTGTATCAATGGTTATTTTCGTAGGTATGCAATAAATACACGTAAAGAAAGAGTTTATTATATGCCAAGTTAAGACTATAGAACAACAAACGATCTTCAATATCATATTTTGGAAAAAGTAATATTTTCATATATTCTACATGTAAAAATTTAACGTTTTTGGTTTGCCCCTTGTCCTTTCCATTATATTACTGCACACCGCTGTAGAATTTCAAACGCCTATAACTTTCTCATTTGTAAACAAAACCAGATATTTCACCTTAAGTCAACCATTCAGCATGGAAATTGTTGTATCGCGTTTGAGTCAGAACAGCTGCATTTAAAAAGGTACAAGTAGGCAAAGATCAGGAAAAGGCGCAATCAGAAACAGATCCCCAATCCAAAAATCGAGGTGGGAAAAAAACAAACTAACAATCAGGTACTTATACCGTGAAAACATATCGTAAGCCGAATGAGCAGCTATTTTCCCAATAGGTGGCCACTCAGTTACCTAAACAACTAAAAATATGAAAACATACATAAGGCGCCAACAGCACAAAAATTTCCAACACCAAGACATAAAACAAAAAGAACCACCACATAAGTATCGCCTTGGAACGATCAGTAACACAAAGTTAGTGGCGGGCTTTAACCGGTTTTACATGGCCATAACCTCACCCTCAGCTTCTGCGCTATGCAGTGGTTTATAACATTTAGTTAGTTCTTAGGTCCTCGTGGTGAATCACTAACTAGTCAATGAATCATCAAGATCAAACAAATAAATCACGATAAACATCCTGATGAATCAAAAACCCTGGCTTCTTCTTTGACTCACCAACAGCTTTGCATACAACGTTTGTTCCGCTCCATTGACCGTCTCCTTTACAGGTTCTTTCTTTACTGCCTTCGAGTTCGTAGCCATCATCACAATTATATTTAGCTTCACTCCCAAAAGAAGTACCAGTCAGAGACAACGTTCCATGCAGTGGCTCTGGCAAGGCTCCACATTCTGCAACAAAATACATTCAATTCGATTTTTGATACCGTTACGAGAAGTATATGCGGTGTTATTCGGTCCACTTCCATGTTGCTCAATATTTCGAACATGTTTACATGTTGAAATTAAAAACAAAATTAAGGTTCCTTATTACTATAATAATAGTGTTTTCTGCTCATAAATATTTCATAGATTTTTAAAAAAAAATGTGGCATGTTACATACCAGAATAATCCCTAAACCTTAAACTTTCTTGCCATTGTAATAGAAGTTTTTAGTGAAATTACCTATTTTTCTAATAAATTTCCATAAATAAGCCTTTAAAATAAATTTTTGATTTTAATTGATAGAAACCTTTGTGAAGGTCTAAATAATGTTCTCCAACTAATTTGCAAGCTGAAAAATTAGCTTAGAAACGATTTGCATGAATAGCAGGTGCATCATCTTTATCAGATTTATTACTTTAAATAATATTGTCCGTCACTTATGCAAATACCTGTACCTTAAATATACCATGCCAAATAAATTAAGCAACTTTTACTTTGAACAGTGTCTTCATACGTTTTAGACATTAGGGAAGTTCTTCTGACAATATCTTTTATGTATCTAATAAGGGTAAAAACAATTGTTGTGTGGTGTTGAAGTAACGTTGGATTTAAAGTCCTCTGAGACATGTCTCGAATAAAACATAGATAAAATTATTTTGTACAGTATATTTATATGCATTATAGTATGTACACGCTGTGTATACCTGTTAAAATAGGACAGGTAGTCTGTTCATTCAGGTAGAACATACATATACAGTATATTTCCATAGCCTTTTTACATAACAAATAAGCCCATTAATTTGACCTTGATTAGTCTCAAAAAACGGGCTTTTTGTCTGCAGATATTTCGGTAAGAATTGTTTCAAACAGAACAAAAATGATAGCAGTTGATAGATTTTTCTACTTACTAACTACCGTGCCAACACTCATCCCACAATATTTCTTATTTAAGCGTAAAACAATGCAAGAAAAATAAAAGCAGTTTTCAAACTAACAGTGCATTTCACTACCAACATGCACGAAAATGCAAATACAAATTCTGGTTATATTACTAGGATAACGTTTGTCATTCATAGCCCTTTCAGGAGATGTAATATCATGAATGATCTGTATCCCAGGACTGAGAACAACATGTTCAAAGTTTAGGTGGGGTTAGGGACTTTGTAAATATATCAATCCACGTTAAATGATTACATTGATCGCTATTCTTAATAAATGAGCCGTCACATGGGAAAACCAACAATCTGTATAGGCGAAAACAAAGGCGCAGATTAGCTTCGCGGTAACCGCGATGCTGATCACGCCTTTGTTTTCGCTACACGGGTAGTACTATTTCTCCTCTACTTACATCCAAAATTTCAAGCTTCTAGCTCTTTTCTGTGCTTGTACCGGTCGGTTTGTGTCGGACCTGTTCCGAAACCACAGTGTTGGTTTTCCCACGAGGCGGCTCAAATCATGTACGCTCTGAGCTCCTATTCGAATAGAGCTTAAAATAATTTTAAGGATAACAAACAGTTATAGTCGTGAATAAAATTTTACTCGGTTACAAATAAATCTAGGTTCCTCAGCAAACATCGGAAATGTAATTGAAGTGAGTATAGAGGGACCAGGAACAGATGCAATTAAATTCAAAGTCCCAAACATAGACACCAAGAAAATGCATTACTTTAACACATCGCTCGAAAGTTTTAAGTTATGTGAAGCAGTGCTGCACATTTAAAAGGGGTATAAAATTGAATTGCTTCTTGACAAATAAATTCAAGGAGCCAAAAATTTGAAACATTGACTTTGTAATTATTTCTCCCGAGATAGAGAAAGAACAAGAGCGAGAAAAAGAGGGGGAGAGAAAGAGGGGGGGGGGGCGACAGTAGAACAGTCAGTTCTGGCACTGCACCTTAACTGTACTTATTCGAATTAACTAACTACTATCTTTTAGGGGAGGGCACTAAATTATTTTTTACAACTTTGGTTATTTACCCACACCGTTTTAAATCATTTGGATATTTTACCCTCCCATTTTTCACTCAATTGTATGTTACGCACTCTGTTTTCATTCAATTGGGTACAATGGCTGATTCGTCATTCAAAACGCTATACTTGTCACAGTTTCTGCTCTATCGCTTTGCCTATTTGAAGTTTAAAAATAACAAAGAAATTGTTTCTGGCTCCGACTTTAATAAATATTCATAAACATCTTAATTAAAGACAAAGCGTCTTTTGTCTGCCAGAAACTGCGAAAATCGATGCCTAAATTCATGAAACAATTGGGTCAATGCGCAACCATTACTCGCATTGTCCGCTTTTGATTAGTCGCATTGAAAATGTACTCCGTGTTGATATAGACGGGTACGGTATTGCCTATTGCTTATATCTTTTGCATTTTGTTATGCTACCAGAAATGATTTGAATAGAGTTTTTTTTTTTTTTTTTTTTTTTTTTTTTTTTTTTTTTTTTTTTTTTTTTGATAATTTAAGTGGGTAATTACGCAAATACGCTTACTAATTAAGATACTGTTCGGAGGGTGATAGAATTTTGTTAGAAGTTTGATACAATACATGTTATAACAAATTAATTAATCAGCAACAGACTTGATTGCTATAATTGAAGCTTGTTTAAGTACCAAGTCTACATCGAAACATCATGTTTAATAATTTGGCATATATATATAATCTAGTTGATATATTTATTCAAACATGTCTGTAACTTACCGACGGGGTCACAAGTCAGAGGTTCCCCAGTCCAGGCACCTCCCTGGCATGTTCTTTCTGTCGATCCACCGGTTTGCTTAAACGTTGGATGGCAGGAGTAGGTCGCAACACTTCCCTCTAGAGTACCGGTCAGTTTAACTTCTCCGTTGGCAGGTTTAATTACAGGTCCACAGTCTAGAAACATTATCAAAGTGTCCGAATCATTAAATCTAATATGATTTAGATATTTATACGAGGTGACAGGAGCATAACATGTCGGAGGGATTTGCAATGTGCGCTAGATCTTTGCAAAGCTTGCTAGGAATAACATTAAAATTGAGATCCTTTGTGAGTATTGAAAATATTAATGAGAAAGGAGACGGCTTTAACTTTTGTGTTACTGACCGTTCCAAGTCGATACTTCTGTGGTGGTTCTTTTTGTTTTATGTCTTGGTGTTTGTTTTTTTTTTGTGCTGTTGGCGCCTTATGTGTGTTTCTTATTTTTAGTTAAGTTAACTGAGTGGCCACCTATTGGGAAAATAGCTGCTTATTCGGCTTACGATATGTTTCATGGTATAAGTACCTGATTGTTAGTTTGGTTTTTCCCACCTCGGTATTTGGAGTGGGAATCCTTTTCTGATTGCGCCTTTTCCTGATCTTTGCCTACTTGTACCTTTTTACAATGTTCTCCAATACGGCGTTGTAATTTTTGTTAGAAAGGTCTTTGCTTATTTCACTAAAAGTTTTGTCTTTCAAATTTAAGCACTGTCAAGTTCCACAGAATAAGCAGCATGCCATGGCTCAAATGATGAATAAAAATTCAAACTGAGAGCAGTGAACACATTAATTAGAAAGGGGATTGGCCAAACCGCGGTTTCGACTATTAAAGTCTCGTCAGTGACCCTTTAGATTTGGCAACATTGAGCAAAAGAGAATTGTTGATATTTTGCTACTTTCAACAGGGTAGTCGATACAACGTCTAGTATTAACTAAATGGGATCAAATATATTAAACATGGGTTACAAAATGAATCTTAACCGATTATAAATTTCTGATTTTCCAGAATATCCTCGCTGATCTAAAAGAACCAAAAAGAAAATATAACCTGCATTATGGAGGATGTACGGGTAGACTTTTAGGTGTAGAAGGTTTTGTTTATTTTCATTACTAGAAATTTTCCTAAATACTTTGAATTCCGAAAACGTATATAACTACACACACCTTGTGAAAACAATATAGAATTCGCTGTATTTTCAGATTATGGTCTGCCAGAAATTAACCAAAATGACCAATTAACACATTCACTATTTCATAAATTTCCACTTTTTTACTGTTGTTTGTACCTTTATATTATGTATTGCACTGTCGTTGACATTGTTTTGTAAATATTGTATCCTCATCGGCCTATTCTAAACTTCTTTTATTTGCGACAAACTTATGCTGCGAAATGGGCAAAATTACCATTGGGTACCATACTTTGATTTGATGTTCATTTCAAGTTATATTGCATTTATAACAAATTAGTGGGTTTACCTGGTACACAGTTGGGCTGAAGGCCTGACCATTGTCCGTTTTGCAAACACGTTCTCTCGCCATATCCTTCTGTAGGGACTAATTGAAACCCTGGGTTGCACGCATATTTTACAGTGTTGAAAATAGTCGTTGCCTCGAAATCCATATTTCCATTCAGCAAAGCAGGTGGAATCCCACAATCTGAATGAATACAAATAAGTTCTAAATTTGACCACTTTTTAATTATACAATGCTAAATTATTGAATTTTTTTTTAAGATTCGAGCTTTTGGATTTCATAAATATCCAGTTGCTAAAACTACGTTTTCCTTATAAAAATGCAATTTATGCATACCCGTAAAACGCATTTGGAGGAGGAATGTTACTCGTGATATTTTTAAGTCAGTGGCCACCTATTGGGAAATAGCTGCTCACTTGGCTTACGATATGTTCTCTCAGTATAAGTACCTTGAATAGCGCTTTTTCCTGATCATTGCCAACTTGTACCTTTCTTTAGAGGTCTACAGCTGTAAATGCTCCATCAGGAATTGTGCATAAGACAGAAAATGAGAGAGGATGAGAGACAGAGGAAGGATATCTAGTCTCATTAAATACAAGTGTTCCAATTAAAGGTAAAGTAGGCAACGATCAACAATTAGAATTTCATTAATATACAGTAACTCTTGCTAAAACTACGTTTTCCTTACAAGGGAATTATATGAATAATCCATTCCCTTACAGACTTTATAAAATGTCATGTGTAACATTCATGCTCCAATTCATAATCCATATTTATTTAAACATGTCTGTAACTTACCGATGGGGTCACAAGTCAAAGGTTCCCCAGTCCAGGCACCTCCCTGACATGTTCTTTCTGTTGATCCACCAGTTTGGTTAAACGTTGGATGGCAGGAGTAGGTAGCAACACTTCCTTCTAGAGTACTGGTCAGTTGAACTTCTCCGTTGGTAGGTTCGCTCACAGGTCCACAGTCTATAAACATTATCAAAGTGTGTCAGAATCAATCATTCAATCGTATATAATTTAGATATTTATTCGAGATGACATGGGCATAATATGTCGGAGGGATTTGCAATGTGCGCTAGATCTTTGCAAAGCTCGCTAGGAATTAATTTAAAACTGAGATCCTTCATGAGTAGTAAAAATTTTATCGAGGAAGGAGACTGCTTTACAATGTTCTCCAATACGGCGTTGTAATTTTTGGAAGAAAGGGTTTTGCTTATTTCACTAGAAGTATAATTGTCTTTCAAATTTTAGCACTGTCAGGGTCTACAGAATAAGCAGCATGGCATGGTTCTAATGATGAAATTTTAGTGTGGAAGGTTACGTATATTTCCATTACTAGAATTTTCCGCAAATATTTTGAATTCCAAATAACTTATATAACAACATACACCTTGAATTCGCTGTATTTTCAGATTTTTGTTTGCCTTTTTAACCAAAATGACCAATTGACATATTTACTATTTGTGACAAATTTATGCTGCGAAATGAGCAAAACATCATTGGATACAGTAACCATGCTTTCATTTGTTGGTCATTTCAAATTATATTGTATTTATGACAAAGTAGTTGGTTTACCTGGTACACAGTTAGGTTGAAGGCCTGACCATTGTCCGTTTTGCAAACACGTTCTCTCACCATATCCTTCTGTAGGGACTAATTGAAACCCTGGGTTGCACGCATATTTTACAGTGTTGAAAATAGTCGTTGCCTTGAAATCCATATCTCCATTTAGCAAAGCAGGTGGAATCCCACAATCTGAACAAGTGCAAATAAGTTTCAAAATTTGACCCCTTTTAATCATACAATGCTAAATTATTGTATTATTTCAAGATTCAAGCTTTCAGATTTCATTAATACTCAGTTGCTAAAACTACGTTTTCCTTACAAAAATGCAACGTATGCATAACTGTAAACCGCATTCGAAGTATGAATGTTACACGTGATATTTCTAAAGTCAGCTAGAAAATATTATAGAAATACTTTAAAAAAGTACAAGTAGGCAAAGATCAGGAAAAGGCGCAATCAGAAAAAGACTCCCACTCCAAAAACCAAGGTGGGAAAAAACCAAACTAACAATCAGGCACTTATACCATGAAAACACTTCGTAAGCCGAATGAGCAGCTATTTTCCAAATAGGTGGCCACTCAGTTACCTTAACTTAACTAAAAATATGCAAACATACATAAGGCGCCAACAGCACAAAAATATTTTAAACACCAAGACATAAAACAAAAAGAACCACCACAGAAGTATCGACTTGGAACGATCAGTAACACAAAGTTACTGGCGGGTTTAAATCGATTTTACACGGCCGTAACCTCACCCTCAGCTTCTGCAGTGGTTCATAACATTTAGTTAGTTCTTCGGTCCTCGTGGTGAATCTCTAACTAGTAAATGAATCATCAAGAACAAACAAATAAACCATGATAAACATCCTGATGAATCAAAAACCAGGACTCGCAGATTCAGTAAGCTGCCCGACGATGGAGATCCCTGGGCGCCAAATAACTTACTAACTCCGGAGCTAAAGAAAAACATCAGTTGGACCCCGGTGGGCCAAGCAACAGACAAGAAGCTCCGGCCCCAACCAACTAAAATGAATAGCTTTAAGTCGGGGCCATCATAGAGTCTGACGCCCGACCCACCGGCGTGCAATTAAAGAAGGCAGCATAGTTATCAACCGTGATTGGGTTAAAAACTAAGCATGCAGACTGTCGCATAACATTCAAGTTATAACCTATACGTCTGTAACGTGTTATGATTTTTCTAAACTGAAAAGAAAAATCATTACTTCCTATAAGTTTCTTAAATTTGTAAACCAAGTCACCATAAAATTCTGGTTCCGAAAGACCCTCACTTAAAAGCGTCTTTAACCCAACATTATATTTGGAAATCAATTCATAGTGTCTACGATAAAATTTAGAAAAGGTTTTTCGAAGTTTATGATACCGATAGCCCTGTTGGAGAAGTTTGGCCGTTAAAGATTTATTTCGAGCGTTGAAGTCTGTAACATGATTGCAGACTCTAGCAAACCTAATAAGTTGCGAAATGTATACACCATAAGAAGCACGACGAGGAACGTCACCATCCAAAAACGGAAAATTTACTATATCAAAATCAAAATCATCGCGCTTATCATAAATTTTAGAAGAAACAAATCCATTTGCAACAGAAAGATGTAGATCTAAAAAGGGGGCTTCGGTATCCGAGATATTGGCTTTGTTCAACTGTAGTTCAGATGGATAAATTTCTAAAGTCAGCTAGAAAATATTATAGAAATACTTTAAAAAAGTACAAGTAGGCAAAGATCAGGAAAAGTTCGGATTTTTTTTTTTTGCGTATTTTTTTCATTTCGATGATTTTTAATTTTCGAGTTATAATCGAGATCATGAATTTGCTAGCAAGTACTCGTGTAGTCTATAATGCTTATAGCAACAAATTAGCAAACATAGCGCAAGTTTAGTTCTCGCGATTATTTCCGACTTATAGTAGCTTCTCAGAATATAGAATTCTAAATGCTTCATCAGCATTTGTGTATAAGACAGAAAAAGGCATCGTTAGAGAGAGTTAGAGAGTGAGGGAGACAGAGGGAGGATTTTTCAAAATATCTAGTCTCATTAGATACAAGTGTTTCTATTAAAGTTAAAGTAGGCAACGATCAACAATCAGAATTTCAGTAATATACAGTAGCTAATACTACGTTTTCCTTACAAGGGTATTATATGAATAAATTATTCACTTACTGACTTCATAAAATGTCATGTGTAACATTCATACTCCAATTCATAATCCATATTTATTCAAACATGTCTGTAACTCACCGACGGCTTCACAAGTCAGAGGTTTCCCAGTCCAGGCACCTCCCTGACATGTTCTTTCTGTTGATCCACCGGTTTGGTTAAACGTTGGATGGCAGGAGTAGGTAGCAACACTTCCTTCTAGAGTACTGGTCAGTTGAACTTCTCCGTTGGCAGGTTTGCTCACAGGTCCACAGTCTAGAAACAGTAACAGAGTAAATTCAGCATGTATTATTCAGAGAATGAATCGACAGTGTGTCCAAGGACGCAGCTCTTGCGAGAGCCAGGGACTTATCTTCTTCCTGGCGCACATCGGGCAAAGTATTGTCTATTTGGCGTGCCACCAGTAAAACAGTTGGATTAAGATTTAGGTGAAATGAGCATTTAATGTCTGACGACCGTGCACAGTTCGCCAGGAGTGTTTTGCAATGTTCTACAAGAGGGAATTCGGTAATATTCACAGAAATGAGGTAGATCAATACGAAAATTAAAGACCCGTCACGTGAAATTCACCAGAAGGGCTTTAATTTGTTATTATGTGCCAATTACAACGTTCGACTGCAGGTCGTCGCAAATTTGGTTAGGAATGCTTTGTAAACTTCTCAAAAAAAAGGCTTTATATTTTATTTGTAATGTTACGAAAAATTTCCAGAAAACAACTTCCACAACGTTCCTGACCATCACCTTCCTATAGGTCTCCATAAATAAATACATTAACGGCAAACCTTTTATACATAACCTGTGCAGAATCGGCGTTAAATCTTGTTCGAATTTTATGAACAAGGTTTGTAAATTTGCTTGCATTTAGCAAATATCAAATCTATTATCAGTAAGCAGTTATCGTTTACTAGTATTTGACAAAAACAAACAAACAAAGCCAGAGACGATTTAAAACTTTCATTACCTGCGACACATTGCGGCTCAACATGTGACCAATTACCACTGTCTAAGCATACTCTATGATTGTTTTCCTTAGGAACCAGCTGGTAGCCTTGGTTGCATTCATATACGGTCACATGCCCAAAGGTCGTTCCGGATTGGTAGATGAAGCCATTGGATATATTCTGCAAACTTCCGCAGTCTGAAGATAGTCAATATTCAAGAATAAACAACTATCATCATCATCAGTATCATCATCATCATCATCATCATCATCATCATCATCATCATCATCACCCGATCAGTCCGTAAATGTTATATTCAGGTTCGACGAACAAGGTATCACTTTGATTCGGTTTAGCTTAATATGTAGTTCAGTTTGACGTAAACGCTGCGTAAATTGTTTTTAGAAAATTTGATTAAAATTACATTAAAACGTCCCTTTCAATTCCATTTCAAAGCTGTAATTAGGAAAGATATCAACATGTTATGACAGTTAAGATAACAAGTGGAGGCGATTGATAACACAAGACGAAGCATTGGATTGAGCATGTCTATATTTAGTATTCTAATACTATTCAGATTTGCAAGTTTTTACCACTCAGATTTGCATGTTTGTTCTGGGGGCAAATCATTGTTGTTTTACAGCAACTCACTTATAAACCACTTTGGTTTCCCCTTTCCGTGTTTGTATCCAATCCCTCTTATCTTCCAGGCGTTCGCCGCATCTCCATCAGCACCGCCATCACTACCACCTGAGTCTTGGTCATCAACTTTCACTGCACCATTATGATGTGATGTTTTCTTCCCTTGGTTGTGATTCCTTCCCGAAATCGAAACGAATAGCAGTGCCAAGCAAAGCAACGAAGTAAGCTGAATATATATATATAAATACATGGGTATGAATCAATTTTCCTATGTAAATGTACTTTCTTTCCCCAAGATCATTCAAGTTTATTGTTTAATATATGCAAAGGCCAATCTGAAGTCAATTTTTTTGCCACTTCTTGCTTGGAATTTTAGCCTTATTGTGTATACCCCTATATATCATACCCTTTATCATACAACTTTAATTTGTCTATATTGTGTTTTTGGCTAAATGTGTTTACCCTTGCTGATTGCGCCTTTTCCTGATCTTTGCCTACTTGTACCTTTTTGTATGTATCATAATTTGTAACATGCCGACATGAAGAAATTGCAAAACATTGTTTTATCATAAAATTGAAAAAAGTCAATCATTCAGTATTTAAAATGCCTATGATTTGAGTAGCCATAATATTTTTGCATACTGTGCTTTCTTTCAGATATTCATATCCTTGAAATGTATAACCATTTTATATTCTATGTTTAGTCTGGAAAGCTAGTGTGTACAGGGATATATGTATATATATATACGTTTGTCTTATTTTGCTTCAAAACATATCTCATATAACCGCCTATGTTTCGAGCAAAAATAAGAACAATAAAAATCACCTAATATTTTTTTTTTTTTTATTTTATCTTTAAAGCTGTAAAAAAACCAACAACATTTACGGGCGTGTTTTTGTTCCAAGAATATTACTGCACAACAGAGTATTTGTCTGCATATGATTTGTCTGTTTCATAATGATGCGACGCCCTGTTTCTCAAAAAAGAAAAAACGACATCCGAATAAACTTACCAAAATTCAAAATAATTCAAAATGATTCAACGTTTATTTGTATCATCTTGATGAAAAAAGTACAAATACAGTTTTTTGTGTTAATGATCGTCCCAAGGCGATACATCTGTGTTGGTCCTTTTTGTTTTATGTCTTGGTGTTTACTTTTTTGTGCTAAATGCGCCTTATGTATGTTTTCATATTTTTAGTTAAGTTTAGGTAACTGAGTGGCCACCTATTGCGAAAATAGATGCTCATTCGGCTTACGATATGTTTTCATGGCATAAGTACCTGATTGTTAATTTAGTTTTTTCCCACCTCGGTTTTTGGAGTGGGAATCTTTTTCTGATTGCACCTTTACCTGACCTTTGCCTACTTGTACCCTTTTATGTTGAAATACTAGCATCAAAATTCACATAATGCCAAAGACGCCAGTCCAGATTTAGTCGACACCCAAGAAAACATTTTATAAGTCGAATAAACAGCTATTTCACAATAGGTACCCAATTGTAACTGAAATATGAAAACATAAGTAATGTGCAAACAGCACAAAAAACGCCATAACCTAAACAATAATTAGAACCACTACTGAGTGATTGCCTTGGAACGATCAGTCAAATACAATTACTGGGGGGGGGGGGTCTTAAGATATTTTTACAGGCACCTCACTCTCATCTCCTACACTTGTACACAACAATCACTTAGTCGTTCGGTCCTCGTGGTGAAGCCCAACAACGGAGGAACATATCGCACACACGCCAAGTAAATATTAACAATTCAATTGTAGATCAATAAACTCAAAGACAAACCAATATACACATGGCCAACGCAACCATCATGAAAGATGATATTGTGGCAAAACAACAACAACAAAAAGAAATAACAAACAAACAAGGCATTCAGAGAACTTATAGACAAACCAAGCACGACAAAAAAGAAATATACCAAATGTACAGTCAGGTTCAACAAGACAACAAGGCAGAAAATGTATGACTGTAAGCATAAAAGATACATTATTATGCCGTTATACAATAATGGAAACATTGCCTCGTATAAAAAAATGAGCCGCCTCGTGGTAAAACCAACAATGTGGTTTCCGAACAGGTCCGACACAAACCGACCTGTACAAGCACAGAAAAGAGCTAGAAGCTTGAAATTTCAGATTTAAGTAGAAGAGGAACTGTACTATCCGAGTAGCGAAAACAAAGGCGCTGATCAGCTTCGCAGTTACTGCGAAGTTGATCTGCGCCTTTGTTTTCGCCTATGCAGATTGTTGGTTTTCCCATGAGGCGGCTCAAATGAAGTATGACAACAATGAAGTCTATTTTTGTCAAACAATATTTCTAAGATTTTGTGTATAATTCAAGAAAAAAAATTCAAAAAGTATAAAACTCACAGTTCGTAGTCTCATGTTGAATATTCTTGTAGAAAGCTTCGACACCAATGCGGAGTTGGTTTCTGAGAGGCCTTACTTATAGTCGAAACGTTAACGTGGGCTGGGCAACATATGCCGCTGATGATTCAGTGTCATTTAGAACAAATTAGCGAAAGAAAACCAAGACGTTGCATGAGTAAAAAAGTACAAGAAGGCAAAGATCAGGAAAAGGCGCAATCAGAAAAAGATTTCCACTCCAAAAACCGAGGTGGGAAAAAACTAAATTAACAATCAGGTACTTATACCATGAAAACATATCGCAAGCCGAATGAGCAGCTATTTTCCAATAGGTGGCCACTCAGTTACCTAAATTTAACTAAAAATATGAAAACATACATAAGGAGCCAACAGCACAAAAAAAAATTAAACACCAAGACATAAAGCAAAAAGAACCACCACAGAAGTATCGCCTTGGAACGATCATTAACACAAAGTTACTGGCGGGCTTAAACCAATTTTACATGGCCATAACCTCACCCTCAGCTTCCATAAAACATCTTTATGGATTCTCCATTCAATCTGCTCCCAATCGGAATATCATAGTAAGAAAAAGATCAGGAAAAGGCGCAATCAGAAAAAGACTCCCACTCCAAAAACCGAGTAATCATAGTAAGAGGCTAAATGAAAATCAAAACTGAGAAGTTGGCTCTTCATTGGGATGACATGATAAAAAGCGTTCAGTGGTCACGTCGGTCTATGACATATTACTTGATAATTATATCAAATATAAATTCTCATCTCATCAGGAAAACATGTCCATGTAAAGTGTACCCCCTTGAACCCCACTTTTATATAGCAAAATTGGGGTATACAGGGGTATACCTATTTTTGCTCCAAAATATAGATTGTGGATACCCGTTAGAACCGCCTCGGCGAGTACCCACAATCTATGTTATGAGCGAAAATAAGAAAAATATCAACATTTTTCTGCTGAAAAATTTCATTTTTAGGCTAAAAAAATCTCTGTTTATTGCATTGGCAAGTTTTCGAAATGTTCTCGTTAAGATTCCAAATGATGAGATGTGTAGCCTATTGTTCGACTGATTGTAGAGACAAAGCCATCAGAATACTATGGTCATATACGTGTATAAAAGTATACAAAGACAAAATCATGTGGTCATTCTTTTTGCCCGTTTCATTTTGGCGTTTATTTTCTTGTTTTGTACATGGTGTCTGTCTATCTGTTTGTCTGTCTCTGTCTCAACAATAATGAGAGAAAACGATCCATTACTACAACAGGTCCATGAAATTCATACACCCTTAAACTCCACATTTACTGGGGTTTACACGGATATTTTTCTTATTTTTATCCATAACATAGATAATGGGTACTTGCTGAGGCGGTTCTAACGTATACCCATAATAAATGAAGAAAAATATAAGATAAAAAAAACGCTTCTGATAATTTTCATTTGTAAAAACTTTTAAATTTAGAATTCTTAATATAGTACATGGACATGTTTTTGTAATGTTAGCCCACACGTCCTCTTGGAGGGTTTCGTTAGTAATAGGTGTGTTCTTATCGTAATCATCTCAATTTCTCACTAATGACATTTGCCTCATGAGAAAACCAACAATGTGGTTTCTGAACAGGACCGATACAAAGCAAGCTTTACAAACACAGACGATGGTTAGAATCCGGAAATTTTAGATTTAGAAAGAAAAGGAATTGTACTATCCGTGTAGCGAAAACAAAGGAGCTGAAAAGCTTTACATAACCTTTACATAAATAATCATTTTATTGAATATAACGCATGCCGAAGGAAATTTTACTGGCTTTTGACTCATATTTTTGATTGACGTTGTGGACGTTAAACGTCCAATGCCATAACCAAACGTTATCAAGTGACCAATAGTGACATCTGCAATCTCTTTTATGGGGTTTGGAAACAGAATATTGGTTTTGGTTTCAACATTGTGGCTCAACTTGTTGCAATTTGACGTTTAGATATTGTTTTCATATGATAAGCTCAGTAACACCACATACATGCATTACAAAGCATGCTTTTTGTTGCGTTTCTTTATTCCTTAAGTATGTTTCATTATTAAATGAACTTGTTCAATTTTAGAGTGTATTTTTGTTTTCATTTGTTGTCACTTGAACATCAAGCAAATTGAAAAAAAAAGAAAAAAGAAAAAAACAATGTAAAGTGATAAGTAAGAATAGAAGACACTGGAATTTTGATATTAGGCTCATATGCCAAAGTTAAGTCAGTGAAAATGCATGTCAAGTCCCATTTGGACTCTTCAAATCAATGTGGCTTCAAAACCCCTTGATAGTTTTGCATTGAAATCACCAGTAATGAAGTTGTGAATACAACCTAACACTTCCAAGAAAAACGAATGGTTTTGCCAGTGTACATACACCGATTTTCATTGTTATTTTAAATGAAAGGAAGGTAATAGCGAACGTCAGAAATTTTGTCCTGTTATTTCTTAAAACTGTGGCTGAATATTGCTAAATAATAAAGAAACTGTCTCTATTAAACAAGAAAATTAAACAATGCGTTACAGCTTGGGCAAGTGACGGGATAAAATAGTTTTGGGGCTTGTCAAAGTTACTATATTGAAATCCCAATCGAGACACTGGTAAAATTGATCATCCGATTTTCATAACAATGGGGGTGAAATAATTCTCCAACCAGTCAGTTTCTTAGATAGCGTATTCGTTTTGAGGAGTAAGATGATGTTAATATCTCCCACGTAAAAAGAGAAAACAACACTCATAACAGATGTCGCTGAAATCAAGAGGAAGTAAATGTAAAATTAATTGCCTTATAATCATCGCAAAATTTCTGGAAAATGCGTGTATAATTTATATTCAATAACGAAAACATACCCATGCAATGTATGTAGTTTTTTTTTTTTTTTTTTTTTTTTTTTTTTTTTTTTTTTTTTTTTTTTTTTTTTTTAAATAAAATAACGAACAAATTGTTTGAAATTTTTCATATTTTGGCTCAAAACATAGTTTGTGGATAGACCTGCACCGCCTAGTATCCACAATCTATGTTTTGGAACAAGGATAAGAAAATAAATGTACACCCCGTACACCTAGTTTCATCATGTTAAAGTGGGGTCTAAGGGGTTATTTATACATGGACATGTTTGCATAATGCCTAGAACCAATGGAGTTTACGGCAATTTTGAATGACTCAGTATGCATGTGGCGTGAGTGTCACAGGCACAGAAAAAGAACGTGGCCCCACCGAAACTCGAACACAGGCTTACCGTGCGAGCATTCTACCGCTGAGCTATCGAGCCACAGGATCGACCAGTTACATTTCTCCCCTGCTAAATCAGATTTGTCCCCAAATCTACTCGGAACTATACCGGAACCGACGAGACAGTCTCTTTACTGCTTACGGCCCGAGCACGTATCCACACCAAAATTAATGTCAGAGGGGAAGAAGTACGTGGTCCGACCCGGACTCGAACCCAGGACTTCTCGCTTACCGTGCGATCTACCGAGCCACACGATGTTGATTCAATAAAAATTAATAAAAATAGATAAAGAAAGAAAGAAAGAAAGAAAAAGAAAGAAAAACTGTTAATATAAAACTGATACATTATAACCCACGAAGAATCTAGATAAAAAGCCATATATGCTCAACGGGCAAAAGTTTAGTCAGTGAAAATACATGTAAAATCCCATTAGGACAGTTTAAGTCGCTATAGCATCAAAGCATCTTGATTGTTTGGGATTAAAATTTGTGAATGACACCTAACATTTCCAACAAAAATGATTGAAATATCGCCTGTGGTTTTGCCACAGTGCATACACCGATTTTCGTTCTTGTTTTAAATGAAAGGGAGGTAATCTAAAAATAATGAATATTTGACTTGTTATTTCTCGAGACTATGGCTGAATTTAAAAAAGATTTTTTCGGATTTTTGTCACTGGCAACAACCTCTATCAGTAAGCGCTATTTACCAAAGCGCCGATTTGTTCATTTATCGGATAATTACAAAAATGATGTTTTAAGAAAAAGTCCTATAACTCTGTCGAAATTGACAACTGGTGGAGTTTCTTTCCAGAGTTAGAAAGAGACTGACTTTGCAAATCTAATAAAGGGAAACATCTAAGGCAAGCGGCTGGGCATTTTAGAAATCGGGCTGGTTAAAGTTACTGACTAAACTTTTTCCTCTGAGTATATGATTATTGTCAATTAAATAATTGACAATATCATATTGCTGCTAAAGATAGCAGAGATGGAAGAATGGAGCCTCAACCTTAATCATGGTTTCTGAAAAAATATCACTTTAACATATACTTTTGTCCATTTCACATTCGAAAATTGCCCATGCAATATACAGATATTTTTTTCTGAAGCAAAAATTGAAACTTTCATATGTAAAAAAAAAAAATACTTTTTTTTTTTTCTTTCACTCAAAACATACATTGTGGGTACACGTTAGAACCGAGGCGGTTCTAACGAGTATCGACAATGAATGTTTTGGATATAAAATTAGGTAGTTTTTCTATATAAAAGTGGGGTTTAAGGGGGTATACATTTCACGGGCATGTTTTCCTGATGCACAGAGGTATTGCCTTGAAACGATCAGTAATATAACATTACTGGCGGGCTTAAACTAGTTTTTACAGGTACTTTATCTCGCCCTCAGCTTCTGCAGTTTTTCACAACATTTAGTTAGTTGTTCGGACCTCATGGTGAATATCTAACTAGTCAATGAAACATCAAGGACAAACAAATGAATCATGATAACCACAACTTGATCTTCTGCCATCTGCATCCCTGCCTCCTTCATGTTCAGTCCCCAGGAGATATCACAGAAACGTAGGGCGTTCCAGATACTGCATGAAACCAAGAGTAGGGTCCCAGGAAAACATGGACGTGTGCATTTGATAAGGAATATTAGACACCCTATCACGTGACAAGACTTTGAATTCAGAATTTGCCGTTTGTTTTATACAATAATGCTGTCCATTTTCTATCATGGTTCATTTGGGGGAAACTGGCCAATCTGAATTTTTCTCCGTTTAAGCATGGTGATAGTTTAAACATACCATGCAATAAAACTAATTAAGCGGATGACTGTCCCGTTTATCGCCTTAGGGTATGTAAATAATTATGAGAAAAATTCGATACTTATAAAAAAAATTGAAAAGCATATGTATATGATGGTAAGGGTAGGTACTTTCGAGTTAGAAGTAGGTAAACTTAGACGATTTTGATGTCGATCAAATTTGGGTTAAAGTGACCCCTGGCAGGGCCCACTGTGAGACAGCGTATGAAACTTCAAATAAAAATTGGTTTTGGTCAATAAAAAATTCTGGTGAGGTGCTCAGTAAATTGAAGTGTAGAGGGTTCCGTGCGACAAGCTTGTCCACGTTGTCAGAAGAAACAAAAATGAACCATCCTTTTACTCTAAGGTTGCATGTACTTTCTTGAAATATTACATGGAAGCTATTATTTCCGGGGTGAGAGAGATGTTTGTGTATGACGTCAAGAGTTATTCATTGTAAAGTAGGTGTGCAAAAGGGAGAGTTCCAGAGGATGTCGCCTTATATGGATTGTGCGGGCAGATTTACTCATGAGGTGTGTTAGTTTGGGTGGGTGAGTGAATTACATAAATATGGACAATTTTTGGACATTGGCAGTAGAGTTTCAGAAGTTATGAGAAACGTTAATTTGGAGGAGGGAAAGTGAAATATCGGAATAATATATGAAATGGGACAATAAAAGGTTAGTGCTACATAGTCTGTGAAATCCTAGTTTCTTAAACTAGATGACAATCGTTTAAGTACCAACGATTTGTTAAATTGCAAAAGCACATAAAAGAGACATCCTAGCAATTAGCTAGAAGATTATAAGAATCAACAATAAGATTCAAGACATTGTCATCGAGTATACGGGACATTGTCATCATAGAAACGACGATTCGTTATTCATTGTTGCATCAAATTCAACAACCGACATACGCAGTAAAACGACGTTGGACAACAACGACGCGGTTAAAACGACGTTGGACAACAACGCTAACAACAAACTGATATTATAATACGGGGAACAACATCAGCAGAACAACAGTGTGGGACTTACGAACATTTGTAACAAGTAAACTGCCATCAGAACATTTTAGACGATTAAGTGTGTGAGTTTGTTTAATTGATTTTTATCTTGCATGTATGTTTAAATGAATAATTCTATCTTTCTTTATTAAACATATTTTAGTTACAGCTAACTTGTTATTTTGCCCATCTGACCGAAACAGATAATCGAAGGCACTGCCACCGTACGAACAGATCCGACATAAACGACCATAGAAAGACGCTGGTAGCAATAACCCCAGGGTCTTTTTATGACAAGTGGGGGCTCGCAGCCGGGATAAAATTGTTCAAACGGTAAACTTTCTGTTTCGAGCTGATGTGTGTTTATAGCAAGTTACTGTAGGAGTGTCTGATATTCAAGATAAGATCACTTTCTGAGTCAATGAGCATTAATGAGTTTAACATCTGTTATATGTTATCAAAACTTGAGTTCTGAGTAACAGGTCATGTTTATTTAATGATTTATTTACATTCCTGTCTAAGAATTTTACTACAAGGTTAAATTTACTATAAGTGTCTGACAAGTTCGAAAACAAAGCATCACTGAGACTAGCTGCAAGAATCTTACAGTATTTTCACTAAAACATAGATTTTTAGAGAGAAAAAAAAAAATAAAAATTAAAGTTTGTGGTCAAAATGTCTGACAATTTTGATAAATGGCTTGAGCGTGGGGAACGGTTAGGGTATACTGGTACTGACCTTCAGGAATTTGTTAAGCAGCAGCAGCAAGAATCTTTTGATCGCGAAGAACGGGCATTTAGAAGGGCACAAGAAAGGGAAGAGTTGTTGAAATTGCAAGATGAAGAACGCGAGCGCAAACGAGCTCTGGCGGCTCAAACTGAATTAGATCACCAAAGGGCATTGGCAGAAATTAAGCAAAAAGAGATATTGTTGCAAAATGAGGCTAAGGAAAAAGAATTAATGTTGCAAAGGGAAGCAAAAGAAAGGGAATTTTTGTTTCAAAGGGAAGCTGAAGAAAGGGAGATTGAGAAATTAAAGTTACAAATGCAGATCAAGGAGATCGGCAATGATACTCCGCTTACATCTTTAGATTTAGGGGTTAAGGCTTTACGACCAAAACTTCCAAAATTCGATGAAAATAAAGATGATATGGACGCATTTTTGGAACGTTTCGAAAGGTTTGCGATAAGCCAGTCATGGCCTGAAAATCAATGGGCTGTAAGTTTGAGTCCCTTATTGACAGGTAAAGGTTTGCAGGTGTATTCTAGTATGCCAGCATCTGAGGCAAATGATTTTAAAAGTTTAAAAACAGCACTTTTAAAACGTTATCAGCTTACCGAAGATGGGTTTCGTAATAAATTTAGGACTTCGAAACCAGAGTCAGGGGAAACAGTGTTTCAGTTTGTGGCTAGACTAAAACGCTACTTTCAGAGGTGGGTTGATCTTACTGAAGCCACTCAAGATTATGACGGTTTGTCAGATCTTTTGGTTAGAGAGCAGTTTATAGGTACATGTAGCGAGGGCATGCGGCTTTTCCTACGAGAAAGAGTGCCTGGTACAGTAGATGAAATGACAAGGCTTGCAGAGCAGTACATGGAGGCACATGGGGGTAGTATAACCATGTCAAAGAAGCCACCGCACTTTGAAAAACAACCGCGGCCAGCGATCCCGCCAGTAAGACCTCCTGTTGTGCAACAAAATACAGGTAACAAGGACAAAACATGTTATTACTGTGGCAAAAAGAATCATGTAATAGCAGAATGTCGGATACGAGAGCGCGATATGAGAAAACAGACTGCAGGGGCAGCCCAAGGTAGGTCTGATGCCAGTAATTGGCGTACAAATAGCCAAAAGAAGGAAGACAAGAAAGATGAAACGGTACCAAAGACGGGTGGACTGTGTACCATAGTGCCAAAAGACAAAGACTTTCTACTGAGTTGCATTGATCAAGGTAAGTTAACTCTTGCAAATGACGTAGCTATACCATATATAAGTGGAGCATGCAATGCAGACGGAAAAGTAAAATTATCAGAGGATAATATGCCAGTCTATGATGGCCTGGTAAATGGAGAGAAAGTGAGATTTCTTCAGGACACTGGGTGCAGTACTGCTGTGGTGAGGGAAAGTTTAGTACAACGCAAACAATATACAGGTAAGTCATCCTGGTGTGTTCTAATGGATGGAACCATTAAAAAGTGTTCGCTTGCAAAGATTCAGGTAGACTGCCCATTCTATACTGGTGAGATTGAAGCCATGGTGATGGAAAATCCAATTTATGATTTGGTTTTAGGCAATGCGCCTGGTGTACGAAAAATACCAGATCAAAACTGGGGCAAACAGAGTGATCATATAGGTGCAGTGGTTACAAGGGCTCAAGCGAAGCGTAATGAGGAGTCTATTAAACCATTGAACGTTGCGCACATTGATGTACCGTTTGTCAACGCTAGCAAATTAGAGGAAGCTCAGCGGAAAGACACTAGCCTAGGTAAATTGTGGGACCTAGCACAGAGTGGAGAAATACTGAAAACTAGAGGCAAACAGAATTACAGGTATGAGGTAAGAAATGGCATTTTATATAGAAATTATGAGCAGACACGGGGCTCAAACTCTGTTGAAATGAAACAAATTGTTGTGCCTACGGATTATAGGAACCAGGTAATGAAACTGGCACATGAAGCAATTGTCGGAGGACACATGGGGATCAGAAAGACATCTGACCGTATTACTTCTAGTTTCCATTGGCCAGGTATAATAAGTGACGTAACAAGGTTTTGCAGATCATGTGATGTCTGTCAAAGGACAGTGCCAAAAGGTAAGGTTTCAAAAGTACCTCTTGGTAACATGCCTATAATAGATGAACCATTCAAGCGTGTAAGTGTAGACCTGATCGGACCAGTAGCTCCTGTATCTGAGCATGGAAACAGATACATTTTGACAGTTGTCGACTTTGGAACTAGATACCCTGAGGCTGTTGCGTTGCCAAAGATTGAGACTGAAAGGGTAGCAGAGGCATTATTTGAGATTTTTTCTCGAGTAGGTTTTCCTAAGGAGATTCTGAGCGACAGGGGCGGACAATTCACTTCTGAAATGATGGCCGAGGTATGCCGGTTGGTAAGTATCAAGCAACTATTTACAACAGCTTGGCATCCCATGTGTAACGGCCTGTGTGAAAAAATGAATGGTACACTGAAAAGTATGTTGAAACGAATGTGTCAGGAAAGACCTAAGGACTGGGATAGGTACCTTCCTGCAGTTTTATTTGCTTATAGAGAGGTACCACAGGTAAGTACAGGTTTTTCACCTTTTGAACTCTTGTACGGAAGGACAGTACGAGGTCCAATGCAAGTTCTTAAAGAACTGTGGACACAGCCCGAGGAGACGGAGCTTCAAACTACGTATCAGTATGTGTTCGACTTGAGAAATAAGCTTGAGGAAACATGTCAGATAGCAAGGAAAAGTTTAGAGGAAGCACAGGGCGTGTACAAACAATATTATGACAGAAAAGGTAGGAACAGGAAATTTTCTGTGGGTCAGAAGGTTCTTGTGCTCTTGCCGACAGAGCACAACAAGTTGACTTTACAGTGGAAGGGCCCATATGAAATTACAGAAGTCATCAACAAGATGGACTACAAGATCAACATTGCAGGTAAGACTATGATTTATCATGCAAATCTGTTGAAGCTATACTTAGAAAGACAAGAGGCTGCACCAGTACAAACGGTAGGTATTGCAGTTATTGAGGCAGAAGATCACCTTGATGAAGGTGCGGTTGATGATGATCAGTTGTTGGACATTAGTAATTTGTCTGGAGATGAAACCTACCATGATGTGAAGTATAACCCTTTACTGACGGACAGACAGAAGAAAGAAGCTAAGGCACTGGTAAGAGAATTTCAGCATATCTTTACGGAGACCCCAGGAACTACACACCTGGCTGAGCACCATATCGAGACGACAACGATTGAGCCTGTTCGTGTGAAGCAGTACCCAGTGCCGTACGCTGTACAAAGTACAATAGATGAGGAGGTAAGTAAGATGCTTAAGGCTGACATAATAGAGCCAACTACCTCAGCATACAATGCACCTGTGTTGTTAGTACGTAAGAAAGATCAGACAAACAGATTTTGTGTTGACTTCAGGAGGTTAAATTGTGTAACAAAATTTGACACAGAACCTATGGGCAACATTGAGGAAATCCTAACAAAATTCGATAAGGATGTGTACTTTTCAAAAATAGATTTGTCTAAGGGATTTTGGCAAATTCCCGTAGCCATGGACTGTAGACACATGACAGCATTCACTACAACAAAGGGTGCATATCAGTTTAAGAAAACCCCGTTTGGCTTAGTTAACTCCCCTGCAACCTTTAACAAAATGATGCGAAAATTACTTTCTGATGCAAAAGACATTGAACATTATGTTGATGACATCATGGCTCATACCTTGACATGGGAGGGTCATTTAGCGGCTTTGAGGGACTTATTCTCCAGAGTTAGCTCAGCAGGATTGACAATTAAGCCATCGAAATGCATGATAGGGTTTCAAGAAATTGATTTTGTAGGGCATTTGGTAGGCAATGGTAAGCTTGAAATGGAAAAAGAGAAAATTGACAAAATACGGAATGCACCTCAGCCAAAAACAAAGAAGCAAGTAAGATCATTTCTTGGTCTCACTGGTTTCTATCGCAGGTTCATACCAGGTTATGCACAAATAGCTACACCGTTGACAGACCTGACAAAAAGAGGACTACCAAACAACGTCCATTGGGGTAGTAAGGAACAAAAGGCATTTGAAACATTGAAAGAAATGTTGACTCAGTCTCCTATTCTCAGACTACCTGATTTTACACGGAAATTTTGGGTTCAATCTGATGCTTCAGAATCTGGGTTGGGTGCTTGTCTGTTACAAGAATTTGATGATGGTATGTTTCCTATTGCATATGCAAGCAAAAAGCTTTTGCAAAGGGAGAGAAACTATTCAACTATTGAAAGGGAATGTTTGGGGTTAGTTTTCGCAATAAAGAAATTTGAGATGTATTTATATGGTAAGGAATTTGTCTTACATACAGACCACAGACCACTAGCCTACATTCAAAAGTGCAAGGTAGAAAATTCTAGACTGATGCGCTGGTCTCTGTTTCTACAGAATTATAGGTTCAGAATAGAAGCAATTAAGGGTTCTGATAACGTAGGGGCTGACTATCTCAGTAGACTTTGAACTTTGTAAATAGTAAGAGCAATATTAAGATAATATGTTAATCAGTATGTGTTTTAATATTTGTATGAAATGTATAGTTATATTTTGTTCCTTCAAATTAGTTAGAAAAAAAAAAACTATATTTTTTCTTAAAAGAGGGGCATGTATGTCAGAAGAAACAAAAATGAACCATCCTTTTACTCTAAGGTTGCATGTACTTTCTTGAAATATTACATGGAAGCTATTATTTCCGGGGTGAGAGAGATGTTTGTGTATGACGTCAAGAGTTATTCATTGTAAAGTAGGTGTGCAAAAGGGAGAGTTCCAGAGGATGTCGCCTTATATGGATTGTGCGGGCAGATTTACTCATGAGGTGTGTTAGTTTGGGTGGGTGAGTGAATTACATAAATATGGACATTTTTTGGACATTGGCAGTAGAGTTTCAGAAGTTATGAGAAACGTTAATTTGGAGGAGGGAAAGTGAAATATCGGAATAATATATGAAATGGGACAATAAAAGGTTAGTGCTACATAGTCTGTGAAATCCTAGTTTCTTAAACTAGATGACAATCGTTTAAGTACCAACGATTTGTTAAATTGCAAAAGCACATAAAAGAGACATCCTAGCAATTAGCTAGAAGATTATAAGAATCAACAATAAGATTCAAGACATTGTCATCGAGTATACGGGACATTGTCATCATAGAAACGACGATTCGTTATTCATTGTTGCATCAAATTCAACAACCGACATACGCAGTAAAACGACGTTGGACAACAACGACGCGGTTAAAACGACGTTGGACAACAACGCTAACAACAAACTGATATTATAATACGGGGAACAACATCAGCAGAACAACAGTGTGGGACTTACGAACATTTGTAACAAGTAAACTGCCATCAGAACATTTTAGACGATTAAGTGTGTGAGTTTGTTTAATTGATTTTTATCTTGCATGTATGTTTAAATGAATAATTCTATCTTTCTTTATTAAACATATTTTAGTTACAGCTAACTTGTTATTTTGCCCATCTGACCGAAACAGATAATCGAAGGCACTGCCACCGTACGAACAGATCCGACATAAACGACCATAGAAAGACGCTGGTAGCAATAACCCCAGGGTCTTTTTATGACACACGTATGGTTTTTCTACTCTCTATACAACATTGCCACATAATCTTATAAAAGAAAAACTTCTGGATTTGATAGAGTGGACCTTCAAAAGGGCATTAAAAAACTATGGTTCACTTTATTTGGCATGTAATGACAGAAAGGCTTTTTTCACTTCCTCTGACCAAAGTCGGTATACACTTTGGTCATGTCAGAATGTGTGCGACGCCTTGTCCTATCTCCTTGATAATATTTATATTAGATTTGGGACCAAGTTATACAGACAAATTGTTGGAATTCCGATGGGTACAAATTGCGCACCTCTCGTAGCTGATTTATTTTTATACTGCTACGACAGAGATTTCATGGATTCTCTTAACCATGATAATCAAGCTGATGTTATCGAGGCTTTTAATTCCACATCTAGGTACCTCGATGACCTTTTGAACATTGACAACCCATATTTTGAAGGTATGGTCAATCAAATTTATCCACCTGAACTTCAGTTGAACAAAGCCAATGTCTCAGATACCGAAGCCCCCTTTTTAGATCTACATGTTCCTGTTCCAAATGGATCTGTTTCTTCTAAAATTTATATCTTTGATTTTGATATAGTAAATTTTCCGTTTTTGGATGGTAATGTTCCTTGTTGTGCTTCTATAGTATTTACATTTCACGACTTATTAGGTTCGCTAGAGTCTGCAATCATAATACGGACTTCAACGCTCAAAATAAATGTTTAATGGCCAAACTTCTCCAACAGGGCTATCGGTATCATAAACTTTTTTTAAACATTTTTAAACATTTTTTAAATTTTGTCATAGACACTATGAATTGATTTCCAAATATAATGTTGGGTTAAAGACGCTTTTAGGTGAGGGCCTTTCGTAACCACAATTTTATGGTGACTTGGTTTACAAATTTAAGGAACATATATTACCCCGGGAGCTAATTTGACCTACCTTGCACCCCCCCAAGGACAATTTTTCATGGGTGCCAAATCGTTCATTGGGACCCCAGAAATGCAAAGAAATTTTGTCCTCAACGATAAACTCAATTGCACTATGAAAAATGCATGGTTTCCATGGCAACCATTAACACGATTCTTGAGCATGGGGTTGGTCACAGAAAATTGCCCATATCCCAATTGTTACTTATCCTAGACCACTGAAATCGGTCTCATTTTAAAGCTTAGACAAAGCCCTTTTATCCTATAGTAAGTAATGCTAATTTTCGAATTGGTATATTCATGAATTTTAATGAAAACATTAAAAATGACAGAAAAATCGTTAAAAATCCATAAATAAACTGATTTCAGACCCAAACTGTCATTCTGACACTTTGTTATTGAACCAGTAATATCATATGGAAAATTTATTGATGACCTGGGCCTATATGAACATTATCTCAATTGCATATTCATGAATATTAATAAAAATGTCAAAAAAAAGAGAAAAAAACGAGGGTAAAGATATATCCATTGCAAGGTATTGGATAGGTTATAAGGTGTATCTTTGATCCTTGGGACAAATTCTGAAGGCTGCCAGTGTGGTCAGAGGGACCACCTTAATGCCATAAAATATTGTCCTCAATGATAAACATGTTTGCATGATGAATAATGACATAGTCTTCACACCCACCCCTAGTGTGATTCTAAAGAATAGGGTGTACCTACAAAAATACATCACACCAATAGCGTGCTCTAAGATACTATAATTGGTCTGATAGTGATGCATAACCTAACCATTTAACCTTGATACCTTATATTTTAATCATTGAATTTGCTTATTCGTGAAAATTAATAATAAAAAAAAAACATTAAAAAATGGAGAAATATCGTGGAAAAAAATAGGGGCTATACATACTAAATCGCTTGTACCAGAGCTACTAATGAACCCAAGATGCTGAAAGAGGCTGCAAATGAATGCTATTGCAATGTACTAAGACCCTAAAGTATGATTTAAGAATAATCTGATTTTCAGTTTCATGAATTTTCATGAAAACTTAAGAAATTTAAGGGAAAAAGTTAAAAACTTAAATGGGTAAACCTACAAAATGACTTGCATCTCAGCAGTAAAAAGCCCTATAGTGCTAAAAATAGTATCAAATGGTTGCTATGGCAATATTATACCATCCTGTACTACAATATTTAAGTTATTTGATATTCTGTATGAAGAATATTAACAAAACGTTTTGAATTTAGTGAAAAATACAGAAAAATAATGGGGATATACGTAGAAAAACACACATATCTTTGTTACTGAAAGACCTAGAGAGCTATATTTGGTATCAAATGATTGCTAGGACAATGTTATATGACCATGTAATCAGCAAGATATAACATCAACTATTGTTGTTGTATGGCTATTAATGAGATCGTCATAAATAAGAGAAAAATCAATGAAAAATGACTGGGTACACCAACCAAATCGCTAATATCTCATTTACCAATAGACATACAGAACTCAAAATGGCATCCATTTATTGCTAGGACAATATATTATTGCCAGGTACTCAGATACATGTATATGAATCATCTTCACTGGCAAGCAAGATTGAATAAATTTTGTTTAAGCACAGCCTTCAATTTTCTGTTACTTTCACAATTTTTTCAAAACTTTATGTAACATTCAGAAAAATTTATAACATTTTGTTAAACTATCAGACCACATGGCAGTAGTGCATTCTCCTAGCTATCTATTGGTACCATTTTCAGCACTCTAAGGATATTGGCAGTTGAGATATAAGCAATTTTGTTGGTGTACCCCTTCATTTTTCGTCGAATTTTCTCTTAATTATGACAATCTCTTTAATATGCATACACCAACAATAGTAGATGTTTTATATTGCTGATTACATGGTTATAGAACATTGTTCTAGCAACCATTTGATACCAAATATAGCTCTCTAAGTCTTTCAGTAGTCAAGATATGTTCGTTTTTCTACGTATACCCCCATTATTTTTCCGTATTTTTTCACTAAATTCAAAAGGTTTTGTTAATATTCTTCAAATAAAAAATCAAATGACTTAAATATTGTAGTACAGGATGGTATGGTATTGCCATAGCCACCATTTGATACCATTTTCAGCACTATAGGGCTTTTTATTGCTGAGATGCAAGTCATTTTTCAGCTTTACCCATATAAGTTTTTAACTTTTTCTCTCAAATTTCTTATGTTTTCATTACAATTCATGAAATTGAAATTCAGATTATTCTTATATCATACTTCAGGGTCATAGAACATTGCAATAGCCTTCATTTGAAACCTCTTTCAGTATTCTGGGTTTATTTATAGCTCTTGTACAAGCGATTTTGCATGTATACCCCTATTTTTTCCACGATTTTGCTCCAATTTAGAATGTTTTTTTTTTATTAATTTTCATGAATAAGCAAATTCTATGATATAAATATAAGGTATCAAGGTTAAATTGTTAAATTGTTAAGTTCATGCATTACTATCAGACCAATTATAGTATTCTAGAGCATGATATTGATGGAATGTGAGTATTTTTGTTACTACCTCCTATTCTTTAGAATCGCACGAAGGGTGTGTGAAGACTATGTCATTTTACATCATGCAGATGTGTTCATCATTGAGGACAATATTTTATGACATTAAGGTGGTCCCTCTGACCACACTGGCAGCCATGGGAATTGGTTAAATGGATGCAAGATAAACCTTATAACCTAACCAAATCCTTCCAATGGATATAGTTTTTCCCTTGTTTTTCCTCTTTATTAATATTCATGAATATACAAAAGAGATCATTTTCATATAGGCCCAGGTCATCAATAAATTTGTCACATAATATTACTGGTTCAATGACAAAGTGTCAGAATGACAGTTTGGGCCTGAAATTAGTCTATTTTAGGATTTTAAACACTTTTTCTGTCATTTTTAATGTTTTCATTAAAATTCATGAATATACAAATACATAAATTTGCATTACTCACTAAAGAATGAAAGGGCTTTGAAATGAGACCAATTTCAGTGGTCTAGGATAAGTAACAATGGAGATATGGTCAATTTTCTATGTACACCCTCATGCTCAAGAATCGCTTTAACGGTTGCCATGGAAACCATGCATTTTTTCATAGTGCAATTGAGTTTATCTTTGAGAACGAAAATTCTTTGCATTTCTGGGGTCCCAATGAACGATTTGGCACCCATGAAAAATTGTCCTGGGGGGGGGGGTGCAAGGTAGGTCAAATTAGCTCCCGGGGTATATGAAGGAAGGATTTTTCTTGTCAGTTCAGAAAAATCATAACACGTTAAAGACGTATAGGTTATAACTTGAATGTTATGCGACAGTCTGCATGCTTAGTTTTCAATCCAGTCATGGTTGATAACTATGCACGCCGGCGTGTCGGTCGTCAGACTCTATGATGGCCCCGACTAAATGCTATTCATTTTAGTTGGTTGGGGCCGGAGCTTCGCCCAATGGGGTCAAACTGGTGTTTTTCTTTTGCTCCGGCGTTAGTAAGTTATTCGGCCCCCAGGGATCTCCATCGTCGGGCACCTTACTCAATCTGTGAATCCTCGTTTTTGATTCATCAGGATGTTTATCATGATTTGCTTGTTTTTTTTTTGTTTTTTTTTTTTTTGTTTTTTTGTTTTTTTTTTTTGTGTGTTTTTTTTTTTTATGATTCATTGACTAGTTAGAGATTCACCACGCGGACCACAGAACTAACTAAATGTTATGAACCACTGCAGAAGCTGAGGGTGAGTTTATGGCCATCGATTGAAGCCCGCCATTAATTTTATACTACTGATCGTTCTAGGGCGATACTTCTGTGGTGGTTCTTTTTGTTTTATCTCTTGGTGTTTGAATTTTTTGTGCTGCGTCTTATGTATGTTTTCATGTTGTTAGTTAAGTTTAGGTAACCGAGTGGCCACCTATTGGGAAAAAGCTGCCCATTCAGCTCACGATATGTTTGCATGGTATAGGTACCTGATTGTTAATTTAGACTTTTCCCGCCTCGGTGTTTGGAGTGGGAATCTTTTTCTGATTGCGTCTTTTCCTGATCTTTGCCTACTTGCACAGTCTTATTTAGTTTATTGAAGTGTCACATATCAAATAAATACTATATACAGATTTACACATGGCGTACACATGTCTTATTGTTTTGGACCCCGAGATACCTTTCACTCTGCCTGAGATGAAAGGTATCTCTGGTACAGATGGTGCACATTACTAGGTAATAAAATAATTAACTCCCCCAGTGCTACTGCGGTCATTATGCAAATTTTGGTACGGTTATCTTGTGCTTAATTATCTGTTGATAATCGATATATCTATATAAAAATCAAAATGTTTAATTGTACATTTTAGACAAAACGATTTTGCACATTGATGAAAATAGATTTTTATCTGACATGATCAGCTAATTACACACCCCCTGCAGTGAGCTGCAGCATCACCAACACTTTATTGCCCAGTTTTATAGTTGAAACCATATGCCAACTTCATGGTTCAGAGAAGAAAAAATGCACAGAAATTTTATAAGAGATGTGTACGCTATGCAACATCATGTGTGTTCGGAGATATGGGGTCGAATAAGAGCAAAATATGATAAAATTATTTTTAACCAACGATGGCCATTCTTCGCCCCAGTTTACATTGGATGTCCACCATTCTCATATAGAATCAATTTGGATACTGTATAGATTCTGATGTTATCTTGGTATTAAGCATCGAAAACTGGGGCTCATCGTTATTTGTATAAATGATGACCTTTTATTGACCTTGTCCTAATTTACGCAAGCATCAAATTTGGTCGTATACATGTAGGGTTTTAATGGTAACAATTTTTAACATTGGATTTTTCAGAAACTCTTGTAGCCAGTGACCTGAAATCTTGTAAATACAGACAACTTATTGAACATGTTGAGTTTATGAAAATTTCCTGTCCGTGAGAAAAGGTACAAGTTGGCACAAATCCTCATTTTCTGGAAAATTAATTTCAAAAGATTTAATGTCATTTATTGGTCATATATTTATCAAAACTTCCTTTCAGCCTTTGAAATTAATTCGCATTGATGCAGATATCAGCATATCAATCTGAGTGAGATTATGTCTGTTACTAATGGCAACACAAGTTCATTCGCGTTGCCATGGCAACCAGTAGCACAATTTTAGAAGTGAAATCGCAAATAATAATCTGTAATATCTATTCTTGTACTCAATGTATTTTCTTACAAATATTATCAAATGAAAGGTCAGTGAATGCCCTTTATTATTTTGATTGTAACTTTGAATTAGCTCATTTGCATATTCATGAATATTCATTAATAATCCATCTTTTATTCCAACTTTTTCATATTATTTTGACTTTAGACTTAAAGGTAGTGTCAAATACAGGCCGTCAGTACATAAATACCAGCTATAAATAATTTAGGACATTGTCCATTGCAAAATACAAAGAAATTAAGATAGGCAATAAACCATATTTAAAGAATTTTGTTTCCATGGTAACCAATATTTCAACGACAGAACTGACATAGCAAATAATTATGCAACCATAACTTACCTAATACTCAACTCACTTTAGCAAAATTGGTGTCAGATTAAAGACAATAAATTTTCTATATCATTTTGTCACCATACACAAATAAACTCATTTGCATAATCATGAATATTCATTGCAACATAACTATTTTACCATTTATAGTCATAAGTTGAACGGCATAAATATTAGTAAAATGCAAAAATCATACCAAAACGTTGTAGGTAATCGTCCAAATACTCAAGATTTAAAAGTTGCTCATGATGCAAAACAAGAATAAGTATAAATATTTCTGCAAGCAGAGTGAAAGCATTTCTGTTTCCATGGCAACCAATGTTTCATAAGACATGCTAAAGATACAAACGGCTACTTGCTATTCTCATTATTTCACTTTGTATTACAAAGCAGATACAATATCAAGCTTTTATGAGTTTTTAATTGGATTATCCAAATAAGTAAGTGAACTTACTGTTTCCTGAATTTTCAAAGACTACATTTTATCTTTAATTCCTATGTATATATGTTTAGATACTACGTCATCCTTAACTATGAGTATTCTATGCTGTTATGTGTGCAAGAGAGTATGTAAATTAAAAATTAAAGCAAGACTTCAAATTCCCACTAGACAAAGTTGTATAAGTCATACACAAACGCCCGGGGAAGTTCTTACCTTGTTGGGGCATTACACCAAAAATATTCAAATTACAGAGAAATGCATGTAGGGACATACTTGGCCATAATTAAAGGTAGATGACATTCACGAAGCTATGAAATTTTTGAAAATCATTCCCAGAGAGGCATGGCAACCATGCCTGTAACTGATACCTTATAACATCAGATGTTGACATAATGTGTTTTATAAATGAGCTGATTAAAGCAATAGTATTAATAATAGTAATAATACTAATAATAATAATAAGTATTGATAAAAACAAGACAGGCAATACCAACATAAGACCTAGCTGATCCTGATCTATATACATGTCTGTTGATGCACAAACCTAACATAGATTTGCAAACATTCAGAAAAAACAACAACATTTGCTTTACAGGTTCATCAAATTTCAACATTTGTGTTTGCTGTACATTTTGCTTTTGAAAACAAACATTGGTTTGAATTTCATTTTTGCAAGCAATGTAAGGTATTGTACCTCTGTGACTCTTAAAACATTGCTTACTTCGAAGTTTTGACGTTTTCTTGGCAACCATAAGCCACACCGTTCTGAGTATTGTGTTGTATGCAAGGCAAATGACTTGTCAATCGTAATATCACCGAAAGAAATGTTTCAGTCAATAAGAAGAACTTTGCATTGTATTAGTGTTGCGAAACGTTTGCGTTTAAGTATGGATGTACCAAACATTAAGTGACAATGTCATTTTATGAAAACGTACACACATGTAAGGTGCAAACAGCACAGAAATTCAACACCAAAACATAAGACAATAAGAACAGCAAAGAAGTATCGCCTTGAAACGGTCAGTAGTATAAAATAACAAGGGGCTTAAACCAGTTTCACAGGCGCCTAACCTCCTCCACATCTTCTGCAATGGTTCACAACATTTAGTCAGTGGTGAATCTCTAACTAGTCAATTAATCATCAAGGACATACAAATTATGATAACCACCATGATGAATCAAAAACGAGGACTCACGGATACAATAAGCTGACCGGCGATGGAGATCTCTGGGTGCCAAACAAGATCACTGAAAATCTGAAGTTGCATTTTAATTTGAATATTTTAGTACATTATATCTGCTTTGACATCAATTTGGACCCAAGAAATCTCACAACAAAACAAATTGCGACAAATAATGTATATTACACGTATAAACACATCTAAAAATGTATCAATTATTCGCTTGTATATGCAAGAGCACAGAGAATTAGAAGTTTACCAAGCACGCAAAAAAGCTACGCAAGTGATAATGGCTTTGTGAAACACCACTTTAGATTCTGGTGCGCATTAGAAACACAACAAAATATAGTGCATATAAGCCATATATGTTTGGTTTATATTTCTAGCAGATTTACACCACATACAAAGAATGAGTGTCACGTAATACAACCGCCAAAAAGTGCGAATTGCCTGGAATTGATGATCAGATTATATGTCTTGCTAACCTATGCTATCAGAGTTTTGTGTATTAAGAATGAAAACCCTAGCCTATTTCTGAGATCAAGTTGGATTATATTATTTATCTGTCTATTTTTGGGAAATTTTCAATCGCGGGATCAGAGATGTCATCTACTAGGTGATAGGCAAATGTCTAACAAAGTTATAGCCGGCTGGTCCGACATGACTTGATCTGTATCGGTGATGTTTAAGCAGCACCTTGCCTTAAACATTGATTGCCATGGTAATGATGAGATGATGTAAATACAATAAAACTGAGATGCTTTCAAAAATAATGACAATAAACACTTTTAGCCACAAACCTCCATTAATACAGTACGACGAATGTACTTTCAGTGCATTTTGCATGTGCATATAATCTTTTCGTTGCTGTTTTTACATTTTAATTTACAGATTTGTGTAAGTTTTTAAAATACATGCACTTAAACAATTATATATGAATATTCAAATAAGCTCATTTACATATCTGTATTTGCATATCTTGTTTTTGACAGCATTATTAGCTTAAGTTTGGTATCAGTCTTGTTACTAAATACTAAGGGTGCTTTAAAACTACAGGGATTGGACTGTGGTATATGTACAGCTTTCATAAGGTTTTCTTTTGACTAATGACAATCTATGGTTACCATGGCGACAGCCAGGTAGAAAAACAATAAGTTAGCTTTGTTGGCGTTGTTGCCTTCTTACTTGAAACAAGTGCTCCCATTAGCATCATGCATGCAGATAAAATAAACACAAAAGTGTGTGCTCATGTGATCCAAGTGTGATGTCATTTTACAGAAAACCTAAGGTCAAAAAATGAATTTAATGAATATTAATGACATTACCTTTATGAATATTCAAATGAGTATGTTTGCAGATTATATCAACAGAAATATCAACTGTGACAGTGGTGATGCTTGTGGGAATCTCTTTAATTCAATTTAAACGATGCTTTAGTTTTGAAAAGACACATATATACCGATTTTATACCAAAACTCATACCAATTTGCCTAAATTAACCAGTGTTGCCATGGAAACGATAAGATTTCAAATGAAATTGTCAAATATTTCAATAGCTAATTGGTTCCAACATCCACCTTGACAGTCATAATACATCATCTATGGTTTCAATGAGGTCACTGACACATGAAACGTACTGTTTTAAAGGATTATTTAAAATTTCATAAAATATCGTAAAAATGTCACCATGTTGATCTCGTTTGATGACGTCATTTACTAGTTATATTGAAAATGTGGCTATAAAATTACCTAAAACTTAAACTTATGATATTTAACTACTGTTTTATGCAAAAAACTAAATTTTGAATTTTGTTACCAACTTGTACCTTTTCCCATAAACAGGCTCATTAATCGAAATATTCTGTAGTATGACTGGCAAAAATGACCTTAGCCCAAGGTCATTTTGTAAAGAGCAGAACTCAGGTAAGCAAATTTCTCAAGGTTATGTGCCCACTGGGTTTAAGCATGGCAATAATATCCACGTACTAAAACCCCATTCTCATTCATTTGTATTAATTTTGTGGCTACAGGGGATTTTGAAGGAATGTTAAGACACTAGCTGGTATCAAATAATTGCACTTGGTATGCATATTACGAAAACTAGTGCTGCTTGATTGCGAATTCCTTGAAACATTGTTTTAATTAAGTAAATTTTTAAAAGTTGTAAGCACAGTCTCATCTATTTGTATTAATTGTTTGAATATAATGTGAAGTTAAAGGAAGCTTGGGACATTAATTGCACGTGGTTCTTATATTTCGAAAATTGGTGCTGTCTGACTGGTAACGAAAATTAGAGTGGTCCGACTACTTGTTCCCTCTCGAAAATTTGCGATTTTTTTTTCTTTAAGAAGTTGTATGGCCATTTACATTTATTCAGATTAATATTGTTAGCATTATACTCAGTTAAATTTAAAATAAAATTAAAAACATTAATTTTAATTATTTGCACTCGGTACTAATATTACTAAAATTAGTGCTGTCCGATTACTAGTTCCCACGTGAAATTGCTGAAAATTTGATTTTTTAGAAGTTGTACACACATTCTTTGAAAATGGCATACACCCCTATTTTAAGAGAAAATAGCATTTTTTATAAATGTGGGACGTTGTCCATTTTGATTCAATTTTCTGAGAAAAGCTTTAGAAAACGCCCATAAATTTTATTCATAGATCAAACAAAAATTTTATTCATAGATCAAACAACCTTAGATGTCTCTCTCAGAAAACCCATGTGAAATATTCCAGAAGCGCTGCATTTTCGAATTATATTGAATTGAAATAATCATGCTAAAATTAGATATTTTGCTACTGGCAGGCATTTGCCTTTTTGATTGAATGGCAAGAACGTGCAAAGTACATGCAAACTTAACATGCCATTGAACTGAATTAATGGTTCACGAACATTTACTAAATGGGAATGTTTTAACTTCTCAGTTTCCAATAAATGTTAATGCTGTAAAATGGCCTATTTACAGGATTTTCCATTTTCAGATTATGCCATTTTCCTGAATTAAGCCTTACTGACCACGGTTACCATGACAACTGTTACACAAGCCAACGAAAAGACTTTTTTCGTAGTTTTGTGTTAAAGGTATTCACACACTAGTTTCGGAAAATTTTGAGACTATGCGTGCCGGACCCGTAAATGAATTTGTCTTAAATATTATGTTTTACCATAATATGTTTTTGCTCGCCTGAGCCTCTAATGTCACAAAGTGAGCTGTAAATAAACTCATACGCCGTCGCCCATCGTTTACTATTGACCAAACGCGATTCATACTTACCATCATTAAAATCCAGGACAAACATGGGTTTGTTGAAAGTTGCAAAACTACAGTGTTTCTCTTTGGCACCATTTTGCCTAATCTACAGGGTCACTGAAGAGGATTAAGTAGCCGAAACCGTAGTAAGTCCCATCCCTTTACTCATTAGCATGCTCACTGCCCTTAAAGAATCTCAGTTTTATTTTATTAAATGTATTAACTTTCAATGCAATTTATTGTAATACGTATTCACAATTAACCACGTACATTTATTTGTCTTAGATTCTGTCACAAATTCACTGGCCAGTGAATATTTTGATAGAAACGTAACGTTTAGCATATTCCTATTCAAAACCATTTAGTCAGTCAAGGCCGTTTCTGTCAATTCCGTGTGCATATTTGCATTAACACATTTAAATACTTCACTGTTTTGTGGTCAACAAACATAGCATTGAGTACTTAAGTTTAACACCTTGTCTCTTATTTTTTTTTTGTGTGTGTGTGGATGATGGTAGGGAAATTAATTTCATGTCAAACATTATGAAAATGGAAATTTTTACTTGATCATGAAGATTTCGTCTCAGGAAAGCCTATTTATGTCATTTTATAATAAAAAAAGCATTCGTATTAAAAAAAAAGTAAGAATGTATTTTTTGCGCAAAAATATAATACCTCCCTTCCATGAGATTGTAAATCCGTATTCATAAATGTTTGACCAAAATTATTTTATTTGTCAGCAGATTTTCAATATTTGCCAAACCGAGTGCTAAATTGTTCAAAAATATTTTCTCTACATTTAAACGGTTGCAAAATATCTGCAAAAAAACCATTACCAAACTTTAGACAGTAATATTTTCCAAAATATTCGACAGATCAGGACCTGCTTATATTCCATCATGAGCGGAAATGCACGTTTGTATAAATGATCTTGATCACATGACAAGAATAATCAAACTATGTAATACATTTGTTGCGCTACAAACATTGAATGTAGCAAAAGCAAAATACAAAATGTTTGTAAGAAACATACAAAACTAAACCATCTATGCATGTGCTGGTTCAAGTCTGAAACAAATAAATGATTTATAAATGCAGTGAAATAAAATAAAATAAAATAAAAATGAAAAAAATGCATCAGAACATAATTCATGTTGTCTAGTGTTGTCTTTTCCCTCCCTGATATCTTGGCAAGGATTTCATTTTTTCTCAGCATAATTATTCTTCATTTAAGGTATTGACGAACTTGCAATTTTAGACAATGTATTCAAATTACAGAGTAGCGAGTGAAACACGTTTGTCATTAGCCATTTTTTACGAATAATCGCTATTTACAACACTATAAAATATAACTCGGGGGTTACAGGGGTAATTGTGGTACGTGTGTGTCGCCCAAATTTCTGAAACCTACCCCAATCATATACCTGGTCATTGCAAAAATAGACCCATTCATATACTTGATTGACCAAAATATTGACCCATTCATACACTGTCCTTTGATTTTTTATACAAGTACTCATGAATATACTGTCCTTTGATTTTATATACCCATTCATATACTAATTGCTGCTTCGTATCATCTGCGCAGAGATTCTAAGCTCGACTCTAAGGGCGAATACTTAGGGCGTGTATCTCGTGACTGAGTTTCGTGAAAGGAAATCTTTGCAAATACCATATACAGGGATGCCAGAAAAGATGGATTATTGATATACCACACAGGAAATCTAGGGCTATTCATATACTGTTGTGTAAAAAAAATGGGGCCATTCGTATACTTTTACTTGAAAATTGAAGCCTATTCATATACATATACTGGCGAGGCTGAAAAGGGTGGCTATTCGGGTGGCACATCTCTTCTATGTAATATATAGGTAGTTACCCCCCCCCCCCCTTCCGATATATCTAAGCGTAATGTATTTTTGTAGGTTCGGAAAGCATATCAGATATGCCTACTGATGCTAAACATGTTCGATTATATTTAGTGTGCAATCAATATCAATTACACATATTATGCAACATTTGCAGCAGTGTGTGATTTGCAGGTATTGGCTATGTGCCATGCGATTTAATATTGTTTTGCATATTGAATGGATGCGAATAGAACATCATTGTAATAGATACACAGCTGGTTTCAAGTGGTTTGAGGACAAAGAAATAGTGCATGAAGCATGTAAATTAATTTTGAATTTCTATACCGTCTCGTATTAAACGACTGCTCAATGCGTAGCTTCATATAAGCAGCAATTTATTGTCATTTCTTATCAAACATTTGCACATAAGCTGATAATATGCACAGAAAGCATCGGTTTATTGACACTGTGTTGTAAATTGGAATACATATGGAAGTTTAACAAACCTAGACAAAATATCGATATTAAGCACAGGTAGGTCGATCAGGCTGACATTCTATGGTTTTTAGTGTTTCAGGTACGATTGCAACGAACTTACTAGGCGAGCCAGTTATGCTCACCAGAACCAACATGCATAATTTAAATATAAGGGTACGCGTAACTTTATTTTTAAAGTTAATTTAAGTATTATTCGGCAAATAAGTTAGTGTATGGGCGGCACCTCATGAATACTTTATTAGACCTATTAGGTTCGACTCATAGGTTTTCCGCTAGGAAAATAAGAATGGAATACAAATTTGCCTAATTCACCGCATCAGACAGATTTCTAACGGAAACTATGTGACAGCCGTCTATGCTGAGTGAGTTTGCATTTTCTATAATTTCCCCACCTGAACAGATAGACCAGCCCACAGCGCCCAGATATGAATATCAAAGTTGCCGCCTACACAGTAACCTATTTGCCATATAATACACAAGTTATCATGATTATAATTTGATTACTATAGAATTGGGAATAACTCATGGGGCACCCGTATACCTAAAGGGCGCCCATATACATGTAGCTTAGTCGGTATTCGCTTAGGCATCGAGCTAGCTTTATGCCTCTGATTTGATGGATCGAATATAACCGGCGAAGCCAGGACAAATATTCAATAACTTAAAATGGTAAGTAGTACAGTCGGTAAGTAGGGATTTTCATGAAAATCGTTCAAATTGTGATAAAAGTGTGAAATTTGGCACAAAGCTTTATTATATTATTATAAATCAAAACAGACCGGGACACAAGTGATATGAGCATTTTAGTGGCGGCCATCTTGGATTTCAAGATGGCCGTCATGAAAAATACAAATATGACAATAACCTATAATTATTTTCGTGTTTTTGACTGGATTTCAATTCCGATTTATGTATTTTGGTTCAAGGAATGTATTAAATAAGATTATTTGACTCAATTGATGTAAGAATGCCATGTAACGCTCCACAGCTACCAAAACGGTACGTGCCACTGCAAGTCAAAATCAACAGAATGGCATTTAGATTTCAGGGATTACTCAATATCAGCCTGGTTGCCTATCAAGTTTCTGAATATAGTTTTCAGTCTGAATTAAGAATGTTAATGTCATAGACAAACCCATTTAAGCCAGTGAAGACTTTTACCAGACTGAGTGGATGCTTAGGGTGATCCATTTACTTGTACTGACATATTGTTCATATGGTAGTAATATTGAGAATGGGGACAGCGTCCCGACATGACCATAGCTGTTGATTGGGACATTCAGCAACAAATAAAACTAACAAACAGACAAACAAGCATGATACTTATAAGCAGCATTAGTCTTATCTCATTTTCAGTAGTTGTATGAGTTGTAGCGGTGTGCTTACACTCAGAGCGATTTTGCAATAGCGCACATTGCATCTGTCACAGTGGTAGAGTTGCAAGAAAATCATCAACAATTTTATGTTTTTGTTAATTTGAAGGGTCTTGACTGCTTGTGTTAAGAAATAACAGTCCCCAATGTCAATACAGTGTAAAGTGATAGATCCTGGAGAAGGCTGTACTTCTGTAAAACTGGAACTTCTTGATATGCAGTTAGTTCGCTCTTTATGTAAAGCAAACTTTGACCTCTATGTTCAATGTCTTGATCAGCTTGTGCCGTGGCTCAGCTTGTGCCGTGGATGTTTGCTTGTGATCGCAGAAACTATGCCAGATGGCTGGCCCAGAGATCGCCCGCATTATTGAGGACTTTGAAAACCCACCTGCAAAAAGTTCACATCATCGTGGTTGAGAGTCTTCAGTTCAAGCGCAATTTGTAAATCATGTCAAGGCAATGGTATCAGCCTTTGAGGTATCAGGAAATCCCTTCAATGAAGGTCGTCAGAATCTGGTTACCTTAGATTCAAGGGAGGTTATGAGTGAAAACGGCTGTTACCTCTATACGTGAAGTTCAGACAATTGCTCAGTCACAGTATGAGATGTATGTAGATGAAAGGTTGAAGCAAAGATCGGTTCTGATTTCAAACATCATTCCTAAAAACTATGTCTCCATCAGGAAAACGCAACAAACTAATCACTCCAGAACAGTCCATGAAATCAAATCGTTGAAGAATAATTGCGAGTTATTCAGCAGAATGTACATATCATGTCAATCAAGAGATAGAGATATGGATAATTATTTCCGACATGAAAATCAGGAAATGCCCCATCACTTCGAGACATGGGAGATCAAAGACCTGGTACAAAGTTTGATCTAATGGGGTCTCTTGAAAGCCTTATTACAGTACCACAGAGAGACATGCCCGATGTTTAAACAAAAATTGTTGATGGGTCTGTGGTTGTCAATATGCTTGAACCGAAAGCTTCTACTACAACTTTTGGTGACTACGCTGAAGTTGTGTTCATACCATATCTGGTCACTCTACTGCAGACATCGGAAGTACATGTACGCTTTGGTGTTGTTTGGGACCGTTACATCGAGGGAAGCCCTAGAAGTTCCACAAGGGAAAAGTGCGGTTCAGGTAGTTGGATCATTGTGAAAAACACAATGCCAAAGAACTGGCAAAGCTTTCTTCGACTTGATGAAAACACAACCGGTTTAACCAACCCCAAGTTTATTGCACCAGGGACACAGATGTTGTTTCTACCAGCGACAGTGAAATAGGTGCTGGTATTGCCCCATGTAATCACAAAGAATACAACACTCGACTGACCATTCATGCTCTTCTTTGTGCAAAACAGGCTCATCGCAGAATTTTGATTAGGACTGTAGACACTGATGTGTTGTGGTCCTTTCGATAGCTATGTTTCATGATTTGCATATTGATGAGCTATGGGTTGCTTTGGGGTCAAGAATCAATATAGATATATCGCAATACGAACGATTGCAAACAAACTAGGACGAGAAAATTCCAGAGCCCTCCCTTCTTCGTTGCTATCACTGGCTGTGATACGATGTCTTTTCTTAGCAGTGTCGGAAAGAAAACAGCTTAGGAAGTATGAAGTTACCAATACTTTCATAGATCCTGGCAATATGCCACTTTCACTGTCGGACGAGACTATGAAACATCTGCAGAGGTTCCTGATTCTACTTTATGACAGAAAAAGTCAGAGCACACAGGTCGATCACAGTAGAAAATTGTTGTTTGCCAAGGGAAGGCAAATAGATCGCATACCTCCAACTGAGGCTGCTCTGAAAGAGCATGTCAATCGTGCAGTGTATCAAGCGGGGTACTGTTGGGGACAGACCCTTGTTGTGAATCAGGAGTTACCGAGTCCTGGAGAATGGGACTGGAAGAAAAGCACAATTCTCCTATGTCACTTCCAGAAGCAGCCAAAGTGTGTAAAGAGCTTGTAAAGAAAAGCATGTCGGTGTCCATGCAAATGCGTGTCTGTTTCACTTCGATGCGCAGGGCTCTGCAACTGCGCGGCAACCTGTTATCAATAAAAACATATTAGATACATTTCAATGGGCATACATACATGTACATGAATTATTCAAGGTCAAATATTTACATTTCTGATGCAAAGTCTTAAATGAATCTATAGAATTGCAATGCGATTCATAGTTCCATGAACAACATTGTGTCACGCGATGTCACATGATCAAACCTGACGTCATGAAACAACATGGATCTCACCAATGTGATTGGACGTTGTAAACGTCATTCCGCTGTTTCAACAAACAATGTGTGTAAATTCTGTATTTGCTTATAAATGTGATCGCTTTGATAATTTTTCAACAAGCGATAGAGAGAAATGAATGTAAATATAAGCAATGAGTTTAATTTTTCTGATGTTCATGGAACTATGAACAACAGTGGGTCGCTAGCAAAGCTTACATGAACCCCTTCGGGGTTCATTCACTTTGCACGCGACCCACTGTTGTTCACAGCTCCATGAACATCAGAAAAATGAAATTCATTTCTTAAGTAATTACTCTGTCCCAGGTTACATCAAAAATTAATATATAATTGTTTTAGTGTTATCTTTAACCGTAAAATGTTTTGTTAAAGATTACACCTCAATGCTCATCTTTACAATGGCTTTATTTAGACGAAATACCCTCTGTAGAGAATCTGTAAAATAATGCTTTTTTCTTCATTTTTCTGGCTTCCTCGTGTGTCAAAACATATAAAATGACATTTAAATCATGTCTCTATGTGGTCTGAGAGCCGAATTATTCACTTGACAACTTCTTACTGGCGGCCATTTTGAAATTCAAGATGGCCGCCACAATTTTTGTCATATCACTTGTGTCCCGGAATTTTCTTAAATCAAATGGTCAAAGCAGGTATTGTGCCAAGTTTCACACTTTTATCACATTTTGAACGATTTTTCCCTCATCTCCCATACTAAAGCAATGATCCGACATGACAATACGAACGAAAGCCCCATGAGGTACGACATTTGTGTAAGACATACAAACTGGGGCAGTCCCACAAACGGAGCCAATTCTCACAAAACTGGACCAATCCAACAATTAACTGGGCTTAAAAATCTTGACTAGCTTTTAACTTGTGAGCATGTCGTTACGCTTGGCAAGTACAGCAGGAAAACATGTCCTTGCAATGAATATTCCCTTACTCCCCACTTCTATAAAGTAAGACTGGGGTATGTACTTGCCCATGCAATAAACAGAGAGTTTTTTCATTTGTAAATATTGAAAATTCAATCGAAAAAAAATGATATTTTATTTTGTTTATTCTTTTTCTTCAACACATTGATTTTGGATACACGTTGGAACCGCCTCTGCGGTCTATATTTTGGAACAAAAATAAGAAAAATAGGTATACCCCAGTTTTACGTGGGGTGTAATTGGGGTATTCATTGCATGGACATGTTTTCCTGATGTACTTGCCAAGCGTGACGAGACAAGTACAAACCCTTAACCCCTACATGCCCACAGGTTAATAGCTAGTCGAGATTTTTTCAGCCCAATTTGTTGGATTGGCCCAGTTTTGTGAGAATTGGCTCCGGTTGTGGAACTGTCCCAGTTTGTAAGTCTTACACATATGTAGTACCTGATGGGACTTTCGTTCGTATTGTCATTTCGGATCCAAATAAGGAAATAGGTTTCCCCTGTAAACCCCAGTTTTATTTATATAAAAGTGGGGTATAATGAGGTATACATTACATGGACAGTTATCCTGCTGTCTATATTTTATAGGTTCTGCTATTATTAAGAAAATGGATACCAGATATTAACTAAAGCTAAAATGGGCAACTACACCACAACAGTGAGAAACCAAACCCATATAGAACACAGCTATTGCATTCACTACCACCCAGACTGGGAGGGAATAGCAGTAAGTATAAAGTACGAAAACTTGCCCATGCAGTATGCAAAGACTTTTTTGCTGTAAAATGAAAATTTTCCGTTCTTTTTTTTTTCTGAATATTTTCTTATATTCGGTCAAAACATTGATTGTGGGAAAAGTTATAAGAACCGCATCAATGATTCGGCGAGGCGGTGCTAACGAGCACCCACAATATATGGTTAAGATCAAACATGAAACAAGTAGGTATAATACAACAAATAGGTCACTGTATGGGCGTTGCATCTTGAATACGTTATTGGGTATGGTCTACCTTTGACATAGGTAAAAGCTAAAGGTATGCAGTTAAAAGATTCAACTCATGTTTTCGTTAGAAAATAAGAATGAAATACGAGTTTTGCTAATTCACTGGACTGGACAAAATACATTTAGCTGATTTCTAACGGTAAATATGTGACAGCGGTCCAGACTGATTGGGTTCTCCCTACTTGAACAGATGGACTTGCCGACCACGCCCAGATATACATATTAAAGTTGCCGCCTATACAGTAACCTATATTCCAAATTATATACACCTGTAAACCTCAGTCTCATGGGGATATTACATCAGCATGTTATCGATTTCGACCTTTGACCATTTTTGATGATTTTCAAGAAGCTAATGGTATTTTACTATTCATGATGCATAAAAATTCATTTTCCAGACGTCTGGTACGATTGAACCACATGAATCGGCCACATTCCATCAACGAGAAATAGCTTCCACAATTTATGTGAAACGTGGGAATTATTCAGCATTGAGATGCAGAGAATCACCCGATCTGGTAAAATAAGCTCCAACATCACGAAAACATGTCCGTGCAATGTATACCCCCTTGAACCCCACTTTTATATATCAAAACTGGGGTATGCAGAGGTATACCCTATTTTTCTTATTTCTGCTCCAAAACATAATTTGTGGATTAGAATCGCCTCGGTGAGGCGATTCTAACTTGTACCCACAATCTATCTTTTGAGCAAAAATAAGAAAAATATCATTTTTTTTTCTAATAAAATTTTCAATTTTACAGGTGAAAAAAAAAATCTCTGTATGTTGCATGGGCAAGTTTTCGCAATGAAAACAAGACAAATACGCGTTTGGATTTTCGGCCAGACCCGACACAGACCCGACACAAATAGGTGCAGCGTATAATTTTGCTGCGAATGCCTTGTTTTCTTATGTAATAATTATACTATAAGAAGTCAGGTCTTAAAGTTATTGTAACAATTTTTCTCGATAAACTAGAATTCCTGTGTACGATGGCCAGTCAGTAGGTGGAGCGAAAACGGAAGAACCCTGAGTAAACCACCTGGCATACCCGCAAGCAGAACTTAGCTTGTCGCTCATGCGCCCCGTGTGGGGCTCGAACCCACACCAGACACAGCGGTGAGATCGTTGAATGGGCAAGCGCGGGGGTGAAATATCAGTGCTCTTAATCACTCAGCCACGGAGTCCACCCAGTACTGTTGTAGTCAATGCGTTAAGATTGTACATTTCTCTAGTTTGGTTGGTTTGATAATTTGGCGTTTACGTTACATCGTACTTTACGCAAACGACCTTCAGCTTGCTAAATTATAATAAAAATATATGTATACTTGTTTGTATATATGTTAATATTTGCTTGCTTTCAATGCTTTAAATTTACCGCATATATTTAAATATTATTATACTGATAATGCTTAATAATTGCAGCTTTTTTTACATATATGTTTGTCGGAAAATAGCCCTATGAGCTAAAGTTATTTGTTATTCAAAAACCGACGTTAAATATAATATCTTGTATCTTGCGTCTTGTATCTAAAGAAATTTCAAATGGGGTTTAAGTCATTAATGAGATTGCAAAAACGATATGGTAATTCAATGTGTTCTTGCTTATGTAAGACAGTTTTTGTGAAAAAAAAACGCTGTCGTGTTTATCGCCAATAAATATGTAGAGTCGACAAAATATATAGCTGAAAGTTACACACGAAATTGACACGCAGACGTTTTGTTTACTCAAGCGACAGCTACCTATATTTTGTTCTTGAGAGTAAATTTACTCATAAGTAATAAGTTATAAGTCTTTCCGAACATTTCTCTTTCTCGTACATCAAATAGTACAGCAATATGCTTACTGTACAGTTTATGTTTAACCAACAGCAATTCCAATATAATGGTATAAGGCAACCAACGTTCTGCATCAGGCCTATTGAACATGGAAGGAAGATACAACTGACATGCGACTACGGGGGAGAGCAATACTGGCCTACTTATGAAATACCTAGGGGTATGCGATTTATCTTCCTTTCATTTTTCATATTTTCACATAGTCCGGTAACAAGCCTGTGGCTTGAACTCGTATGTAACCGGTAAACCTAGTCAGCTAAGTCAGTTATATAAATTTTGTTGGTTTGTTTGAGAATATGCGGCCAGTGGATGTCTTTTATTTTAGAGACACTTAGATCCCACGTGTCTACGTCTTCTACTCTAATCATGTAGGACACGAGAACATATGCTAAAAGGGATTTATTAATAACTGGAGTCTATTTTTATAAATACTATATAGTAGCTAATATATTTCTCAACTTTGTTATACCGATGATTTGAAAGTGTCGTGCTGGTTATGAATGCTATTGTATTCATTCATAACCTGGTTTGCCTGAATCGGGACGCTTTGTGTTCCTTTTATCTGCAGTTGACAGTACTTTGTGCTTATGGGCAAAAGTTTAGTCAGTGAAAATACATACACATTACGAAAACATGCCCATATTTATAAGATTTTTTCTAAGTTGAAAAAAGTGAAACATTTCCGTAGGCGAGGCGGTTCTTACGAGTACCCACAATTTATGTTTTGGAGCAAAAGTAAGAAAAAATAGGTACCCCTGCATACCCCAGTTTTGCTATATAAAAGTGTGGTTTAAGGGGGTATACACTGCACGGACATGTTTTCCTGATGAAACTCCCACTGACACTGTTTTATTCGCTACAATTTCAAAACCCAGTGATAGCTTGATATTGAAATTACCAGTCATGAAATGGTGATTAAACCGTAACATTGCCAGGAAAAAGATTGAAATATCGCATGTCGTTTTGCCAGATTGCAAACACCAATTGTCGTTCTTATCTTAAATGAAAGGGGGGTAATCACAAAACAATGAATATTTGATTTGTTATTTCTAGAGTCTGCGGCTGAGTGTTTCAAAGATTTTTTATTTTTTATTTTTTTTTTTTTTTTTTTTTTTTTTTATTTATTTTTGTCACCGGCAGCAACCTCTTTTCGAAAGGCCTATTAACCAAAGCACAAATCTTTTACATTCACCGAGTAATTACAAAAATGATGTTTTGCAAAATAGGACAATAACTCCTTCAAACTTCTCAATTATTGTAGTTTCGTTTTGAAATAAGAAAGGAACTGACTTTGTCAATTTAATAAAGAGGGGCATCCAAGGCAACCTGCAGGTAATGACAGAAATGGGGCTTTGCTCCGAGTATATTTTTGTGTTTGTATCGCAACATTGTCTAGCTACTAATTTTAACAGTTTCCTACTTTGTAGAGCTTAGACATAGACACCACCATCGCCATCATCATGACAGAGAAGAAAATTTACATAACGTCGCAAGTAAGATATTAACGATAATTCATCATAATCAGTGTAATGGAGAATTTGTAAGAATATCAGCGTAGAAAAGGCATTAATTTAGTTTTAGTTATTTTCGTCTATTAAGAAGTAATCAATTGCTCTCCCGTGGACCATTTAACATCGGAATGCATATTAAGTACTTTGTGTTATGTCCTGTTTCGGTCTAATGTGAGTGGAATCTTAAAAGACAGTTTTATACCCACATAAGATAGACTTCAAACTTAGCAGTTCTGCTTCATAGTCGAGTTGAGGAAAATTCTAGGGAAGCTCGCAACCTTCGGTCGGACAAATCCTGTGAAAGCACTGCGCCCGGAAGGTTACAGTTAAACCACTTATTCAAACTGCTGCCGGAAGAATTGCATAGAGTTATCAAATATATGATATTTTAACGGTATCGCCAGTGAAATTGTAATTTTTTCGGGAGCGGTACATGTATTAATTAGCCAGCCAGAAGCAATAAAAACACAACTGCGTGAGCTATCCGAGTGATAAAATGCCAATGCTGAAATAATACAAAATCCCTTTCTAATTCCAGACGCACAGAACCACGGTATGCTTTGGATACATGACGTCAGGAGAATTTGCCGGAACCACTGCTTTTACATTTTTCTTATCATGCTCGTTTGTCTTGCCTTCTTTATGTGGATTTTTAAATGAGAGTTTCCAATGCGAATTTGCATGAAAATTTTTTTTATTTATTTTGTATACATTATTTAAAGAGGACTGCACATTTAGCTGCATTAGCCAGTTCTCCACGTATTCCTTTAAAACATATATATGTATACATACACTATACAAAACATATCATGTAAAATGACATAAAATGGAGAAAATACAAAGCTAAAAGATTTTCGGTGCGTTTTTTGCATGATTTTTGCATGTTTCTGTCGACTGGATGTTTTAAGATACAACCATTAGTTATAACAATGATACAGCCGTAAGCACTATTTATTTCACACACACACACACACACACACACACACACACACACACACACACACACAATAGCCTAGGATTCGAAATTGGCATTTTGATACTCATGTTCTGAGCCTGCACCTTGTAATGCTTAGACACTATACTGCGTTGTTGGAAAGCAACAATAGTATGTAACACACGATTGACAATAAAGATTCCGAACAACTAACTAAATGTTGTGATTCCAAACAACTAACTATATGTTGAGAACCACAGCAGAAGTATCGCCTCGGGACGATCAGTAATATAAAATTACTTGGGGGCTTAAATCGATTTTACAGGGCCATAACATCACCCTCATCTTCTGCAGTGGTTCTCGACATTTATTTGTTTGTCCTCGATGATTCATTGACTACGAGGACCGAACAACTAACTAAAGGTTTATGAGCTGTTAAACATTTATTTCGCGCGTTGAAGTTCGCTACGTGATTGCAGACTCTAGAAAACATTTTAAGTTGCGAAATGTATACACCATAAGAAGCACGGCGAGGAATGTCATCATCCAAAAACGGAAAATTCACTATATCAAAATCAAAGTCATTGCGTTAATCGTAAATTGTTAAAAGAAACAAATCCATTTGCAATAAAAATGCATTACGAAAACACGCCCAAGCAATATAGTTTTACAGAAATTTTGTTTCAACTGAAAAGATTGAAAATTTCACTAGAATTTTTTTTTTTATCTTTTTAATAATTTTGCTTAAAACATAGACTGTGGATACACGTTAGAACCGCCTCGCCGAGGCGGTTGTAACGAGTGCCCACAATCTATGTTTTGGACCAAAAACAAGAAAAATAGGCATACCCCTGCATACCCCAGTTTTACTTTATAAAAGTGGGGTTTAAGGGGGTATTCGTCGCACGGTCTTGTTTTCCTGGTTTAAATCCAAAAAGGGGCCGTTGGCATTATTCAACTGTCGTTCAGGTGGATAAATTTGATTGACCATACCTTCAAAATAAGGACTGTCATTGTTCACAGACAACACGCAAGCATAATTGATTTTTATTTGCGGAAAATTTTAATAAAATTTTGTGGTTTAGTTTTTGAGTTATGATGGAAATGGAAGTGCCCCGCAGTGTACATGTACGTATGTGTGTATATTCTGTTAGCTGTAGCGACAATCTTTTATTGAAACGGGAGATAATGCGTGAAGTTAAGAATCGTAACCTCTCCTGTTTTGCCTCGGTACAAGATATTTAATTCGGACGTCGACTGTGCATTCATTCCCTAGGTGCCTTCCCAAAAGCTTGTGGGTTTCAGTTAAGTCTAATACTGCGTTTACACTATGTTCCCGGCGGTCACGGCGGCCACGTTTCAGACAACCGTGAGCAAAACGGGATAACCGTGAGGCAACGCAGGGGAACGGGATAGGCAAACGTAGCACGCCGGGATAACCGTGGACACCGTGACAATTTTTTTGACAGTTTAAAAATCTGCCACGGCAGTCACGGCGGAAATGAAAAACGTAATGGGCCGTGATAAAACGGGCTGAACGTAACACACCGTGACAGAACGTAACAGAACGTTGCGAAACTTGGAGGAGGTCCGTAGTGCAACGGGCAGCTAGTGAATAGCCCGGCAAGCTACGGATCTTCCACGTTCTGTTGCGTTTGGCCACGGTCGTCTCACGTCTCGTCCCGTTTCCTACGGAATACTCAACACGTTTTGTTGCGTTAAGTTACGGTGCGTTACGGTCTTTGACGGTGTTCACCCCGTTTTACTACGTCTGTCACGTTCTGTTACGGTTATCACGGCGCGTGAAGTTTTCAGATATAAAATGGCATATCATGGGGACAAGTTCCTTCATATTGGAGCAGTCACTATAGTGAGCAATACAGACCATACGCTTCACTATGCAATGGAAGAAGAATTACAATCTCGAACTTTCTTCATCAACTCTGCAGTCGGTTGTTGAGGAGCGTGGTTGTTATTATTTCAAAGGACTTATTCGTATACAAAAGGAAAAAAATGTGCTTTATATTGTATGGTGTCTACGTTTCGTCCGTAGCTGACCTTGACAGACCGAAAAAACGTGTTACGCCTTGGTCAAAACGCAACTGACCGCAACAGAACGTAACAGGACGTAATAGAACGTGCTAATAAACGTGATAGATCGTGGATAACCGTAACGTACCTTAGCGCCTCCGTGACACACCGGCTTATCACTACCACGGCTTGTTACGGATATCGTAATACAACGTAAGAAAACGTAACAAAACGTAATAGATCTTGAAAATCAGAGAAATATATCACCAAAACTCCACGGCACGCTACGTTTCTAGCAAACGGGGCTGCCGGGGCCGCCGGGAACATAGTGTAAACGCAGTATAAGTTGTACACAGTTCATTTCAAATATTGACGATTTTTGTACAGTGAAGTATACATGTACAGCGCCTTTGATTTCGCTACACGTTGTGCAATTCCTCTACTTTCTGAGGCCAAAATTGCCAGCCTCTGGTCTTCGACTGTGCTTGTACAGCTCGGTTTGTGTTGGATCTGTTCGAAAACCACATTTTTTGGTTTTCTCATGACGCGGCTTATTTAAGAAATAGATCAGCTCTAGCAGTGAATTGGTGGGTAATAATTCACTGTTTGGAGGTCGTTGTAAGGAAGATCAAATCTCGCGCGACTGCCCGACAAACAGTGAACAATTCACACACTTGAGCTGACCTGTTTCGATTCTAACGCAAAAAAAAATAAATAAATAAATAAAAAATGTCGCTGAAATTGCTTTCCGCCATTGCATTGTAGATATCCCGCCAAATATTTGACTGTGATGCGGGTATTTACACACATTTTACTTTTGTTATGTGCTAAAACCGTCCAAGTGTTTGACGTCACAAATTATATCCAAATGGCGCTTATTCGCCCAGTGAATTGTTGCACAATAACACATTTTTAACCATCAGCTTAATGAATAGGCGAGGGGCATATCTAGAAAGCCAATCGCACTTTTTAAAGGAAAAAGCGTTATGTCATGTTGTTTTCACGTCCCATTCACCATTTAATACGTCGCAGCGGGACGGGTTTACAACATTTGCTGGTACTTAAAGTGGCCCCAATGTTTATTGTCAACCCCCCGTGACCGACTGTTTAGATAACTAACGGAACAGGGAACCAATATGACCTTTGCCAGGACAGGTTTACAAACTGGCATTATTTACTGGCGCCATGGTGTCTAACAGACGCTACAAGGTGGAGGTATACAGGCGTACTTAACCATCACGAAAACTTGCCCATGCAATATATTGAAATTTTTTTAACTTTAGAAATTAAAATTTTTCAGCTGAAAAAAATGATATTTTTCTTAATTTTACTCAAAACATAGATTGTGGGTACACGTAAAAACCGCCTCGCCGAGGCGGTTCTAACGAGTACCCACAATCTATGTTTTGGAGCAAAAATTAGAAAAATAGGTATACCCCTGCAAACCCCAGTTTTGCTATATAAAAGTGGGGTATAAGGGGTATTTATTTCACGGACATGTTTTCCTGATGACTGGTACATGTAACCTAAAGTTTGGTGGCAGCAAGATTATAACAGAATAAATTTCACTAATAGTTCTGACATTTATTTGTGAAGCCAATCATCCAATTCATCTGTAATTTTATGCATTGATGTCCCTTTCATCCGAAGCTTAAGCCCAGAAAATTGTGACGTACCGCGTATGTAGTTTTAGATGCTGGTCATAGAAATAAACTCCCTGATTACTCGTGATCAGGCCTTAGGGTGGACAACTAAAATTAATCCTCCAGAATTTAAATACGGTATTTCAACTAGTACCCGTTTGTTCATGCATTCACGATTAAACGATATATCTGTTATTTCGGAGTCAGGCGCGTTTGTAAATGATAATCATGAGGAATGTATGATTATTTAGATGACTATTTTACTAGTCAACACTCGATAAAACCTAGTTTTGTAACATGACAACACCACTGCTATGACTTTGTGTACTTGGCACCGTGTGATCATTGTAACTGAACAAACTAGATGTCCGTTTCAGAGACATTTAGCTTTTGCCGTTTAAGCGTTTATTCGAACTGCGTCTGTTAAGAAATGCCATTATTGAAAACCCAGAAACTAGATATTCATGCTGTATGGTCATTTGATCCATAATGATACAAATGGTCCGTACCGTTATATTTAATAGATGAACTGCCGTTGAAAAGTAAACAAAACACAGGCAAGGCAATACTGAATAAGGATGGATACGATTCTTTCTGTCACTCTCATTGCCAGTCTTCTGTCTAGTCTTGTGTTCGGGTGTTCGATCCCCGAGGGTGGATTCGTTGACCCGGGGATGGAGGGGCGTGTTTACTATTCCACGATCGTGGCGGTGGGGACGGTGACGGAGCTTACCGAGGACCCGTCACCCTGGACAGGCTACATGTCAACGTATGGCGCGAGGGTAGTCATATGGTGTACATACAAGGGCGGGGTTTTGCCGAGGACAATACTTATCTATCTTCTGATACTGAGTCGATCAATTTCTGATCATCACCTCAGGTGTGGGGTGGGTGGCTAAATTTAGAATTTAGTCAAGGGAAAATAAAACATTTGGGGTGGACCATTAAAACTATTTACAAGATATAGATGAGAGGCATACTAAAACGCATGCCTCTGGGCTAATGATTTAAATAGAAGCCTTAAATTCCTCAATGGTCTTAGATAGGACCACTGAAGAAGGGAGACTATTCCAAACCGGAATAGTTCTGGGGAAAAAGGAATTTTTCAGGGCATCACTATAGGCAAATGGTCTTGTGTATTGTGATTCATGTGATGCCCGAGTATGCCTTAGATTGGGTGCCGGGGTCAGGTATTTGTCTTTATCAAGAGACACTGTACCAGAGTGTATCTTGTAGAAGAAGGTTAAGGAGGACCGCTCCCTGCGAGACTCCAGGGATGGCCACTCAAGTTCGTCTAGCATTTCACCGACGCTACTGGTGTTCCTCCATCGCCTGCAGGTCCACCGGGCAGCAGTCCTCTGCACCTTCTCCACCTTCTCAATCTGAGTTTCATGATAGGGATGCCAAATAGGAGCTGCATACTCAAGTTGAGGCCGAACCAATGTTTTGTATGCAACTTCCTTAGTATGCCTAGGTGCCAGTGCCAAATTGCGCCGAAGAAAACCCAAAGTCTTAGTTGCCTTGCATGTAATTTCAGAAATGTGTTGACCCCAATCAAGATCATCTGTGATAGTTAAACCGAGGTATTTAGCGGACTGAACCTGTTCTAATGTTTGCTGATGCAGTGTGTAATTGAAATCTATATGCCTGCTTGGATGTAGCCGCGTCACCCTCATTGAATGACATTTGCTAACATTGAATTTCATTTGCCAATCCATTTCCCATTTGGCCAAGCTATTCAGGTCATCTTGTAAAATTTGACAATCCAATGGTGACTTGATATTTCTGTATAAAACACAATCATCAGCAAATAGCCGAACAGATGACCTGATGTTGTCAGGAAGATCATTAATGAAAATAAGAAATAGGACCGGTCCTAAGACCGATCCTTGTGGGACACCAGAAAGAACCGGGACTGGTTCTGAGGCACGGCCATCTAATACCACTTTTTGAGAGCGCTCAGAGAGCCACGAGTCGATCCACTTATGTGTAGATCCTCTAATCCCGTAGAAGTCAAGTTTGTATAATAACCTTTTATGTGGGACCTTGTCAAAGGCCTTAGCGAAATCCATGACAATCACATCCGTCTGCCTGTGGCCACGACCCACTGCTCGGTCCAGATTACTAACCAAATCATGATAAAACTGAACTAACTGGGTTTCGCAAGACCTTTGACTTCGGAACCCATGCTGACAGTCAGCAAGAATGTTTTCAAGAGCCAAGTGTTTGTTTATGTTGCTGACTATTATATGCTCTAGAGTTTTGCAACAGATACAAGTAAGCGACACCGGTCGATAATTAGCTGCATCGTATTTCTCACCTTTCTTAAATACCGGGGCTACATTTGCCTGTCGCCAATCGTCTGGTACAGCACCCTGAGCAAGCGACTCATTGAAGATATAGGTCAGTACAGGAGCAATTTCAGAACTACATTCCTTCAACACCCTAGCACTCAGGCCATCTGGCCCAGGCGCCTTATGTATATTCAAATTATTCAACAGTTTAATGACCCCATTGGGGTCAACTGTAATTTCACCCATAGCGGTGAAAGGACTTGTGCCTTTGGAGGGGATTTCATCATCTGATTCGCGAGTGAAGGCTGACTGAAACTGCCTATTACAAATATTAGCCTTATCCAAAGTGTCAGTCTTCAAGATACCGTTTTCTCTAAGAGTATTGATCCCAGACGCGTCTTTCTTAAGGGACTTGACAAATGACCAAAACTTTTTTGCCTTTTCATTTTTTCGGGGACAATCGGGATCAGGGTTATCATTTTCAAAGGAGAAGATATTGGTAATATAGGCGAGGCAGGTACGTAGCAATTCTTTCTTTCTTTCTTTCTTTCTTTCTTTCTTTTTTTCTTAATTTCTTTCTTTCTTATATCTTTTAATTGTTTCTTTGTTTGTGTGTTTCTTTCTTGTTTCTTTCTTTTTTCTTTCTTTCGTTTTCTTTCTTTTTTTCTTGCTTTCTTTCTTTCTTTCTTTCTTTCTTTCTTTCTTTCTTTCTTTCTTCAATAATATTCTTATATTACACAATCTAATTGTAATTTAATTTCGTGTTAAAGTGTTAACTGATTTATACTTACAGTCTCTTCATTATGCTCCGGTGGGTACTTCCTTGTAAACAATATTTCAGTTATGTTGTGACGCAGCAACCTTTCTGTCGGTATATTCCATCCATGCAATATACAGAGATTTTTAAAAGGTTTTTTATTTTTCTTATTTTTGCTTGAAATTTTGATTGTGGATACACGTTAGAACCGCCTCGCCGAGGCGGTTCTAACGAGTACCGAGGCGGTTCTAACGAGTACCCACAATTAAAATTTTTAGCAAAAGTAAGCGGTGAATATTTCAGGTGAAGTACCGGGGATGTGTTTTGCCAACGAGCTTGAGCTAAACGAGGAGTACATCCTCTTTCTACATCATTATCCCGGAGACGAACACTATGTCCAAGCTGACAGCGCCCTGCCGGTATCTAGGCTGAACGAATTGGCGAATGTCTGCGATTTAGAACTTAAACTTCCCACAGGTATTTCTTTATATTACGAAAACTTGCCCATGTACTTTACAGGCTTTTCTTAAGTTGTAAAAATTCAAAATTTTCAGAAGAAATTTATTGATACTTTTATTATTTTGCTCAAAACATAGATTGCTGGTACACGTTAGAACGAGTGCCCACAATCTATGTTTTGTAGCAAAAATAAGAAAAATAGGCATACCCCTGTAAAACCACAGTTTTACTATATAAACGTGGGGTTCGAGGGGGTATACTTTTCATGGACTTGTTTTCATGATGAGGAAACATCGTCTTATTTTATCTTGTTTAATTTTCTATTTAAAATAACTTGATGATGTATATATGAGAAATTTATATATATATTTCTAGCTATATGAGAAATCTAATAGTGCTGTCACACTATCGCATATCGACTCACGTATCTACGGCGTATCAAGATACGAAAGGTACGTCACGCGTACGTCGTACATACGTGAGCATACGTAGCTCATACTCCTCGATACGTAGCTCATACTCCTCATACGCCGAGGTGCTACGTTTTTTAAATTCGTAGCACGTACGTGGCAGGTCCGATACGCCGTACATACGTCACACATACGTAGTACATACGAAAGCAACGTGGCAGGTACGCCGCAGATACGTAGCTCATACACCTGATACACCACACGTACGTCGCGGTTAACATGCCACGTAACCGTGACGTATGTACAGCGTACCTTTCGTATCTGCTACGTACGTGTGACGTATGTGTGGCGTATCCTCGACTCTCCTTTCGTATCTACGGCGTATCAGCGACGTACGTGTGGCGTATCTCGCGTATCAATGGCGTATGTGCTACGTATGTGCTACGTACGGTTCGCTGCTGTGGAGTATGTGTGACGTATTAGGAATATTAGAAATATTTTGAGGCATTCCAAGAGAATCTTTAATGCTTCTATATAAATGTTTTCGTTTTTCCGAAATAATGGATCAGATGTTTCTCGCGGGCCGGGGTGGCGTGCAGGGTTCTTTCAAGGATACGCTTGGTGTAGCCTCTGTCTTTATTCATGACATCCTACGACCAGGATGGGGAGCTTGAAGATGTCCCCGCGCCCGTCCCCCCCACCCCTCTCCCCTCGGTTTTTTCTTTGGTGTTAAATCTAGATTATCTAGATTTCTCCAGTGGCATCTTCGACCTCTGATAATTGATAACTGTAATGTGCGAATTGCATGAACAAAGTGAACACAACCGTTTGTTCTCATAGGTATTAACGAGGTCGATATCGCACCTGCATCAGGCAAAATAACTAAAAACGAGAAATATAGGTCGAGGGCACCAGGTCAAGGTGTGTTCTTAAAGGGTATGTCAAGGACAATTACGGGCCATGCAAGGTTTCACATTCGCAGCTACCTTAGGTGCACAAAAAACCAAACTTTGACGTAAAAATTAACAAAGTCAATGGACCGTGAAATATACGTCAAGGGCACCGAGTCAAGGTGCGTGCTTGAAGGGTACGTCAAGGACAATTTTTAAATATACATGGTTTCACGCCTGCAGCAATCACTGATGCAGAGAAAACCAAATTTCGACGTAAAATCAATAAAGTCAATGACACATGAAATAAAGGTCAATGGCATGTCAAGGAGGGTATGTCATGGACAATTACTATGCAAGGTTTTTAACTCGCAGCTATGACTGATGCAGAGAAAACCAAATTTTGATGTAAAAACCAAACTTCGACTTAAAAAAATAACAAAGTCAACGGAATGTGAAATATAAGGCAAGGGCACCAGGCCAAGGTGCGTGCTTGAAGGGTATATCAAGGACAATAACTATGCAAGGTTTCATACTCGCAGCTATCACTGATGTAGGGAAAACCAAACTTCGACGTAAATGTTGACGGACGGACGGGCTGCTATAAGCAGGTGCGATAAAAAGCAATTGGTACAGAACAGATACGCCGTAGATAAGAATGGAACGTACTACATACGTCGTAGATACGTCACGCGTACGCTTCATACGCCACACATACGTCACACGTACGTAGCACATACACCTTGATACGCCGTACATACGAAAGAGAAATTCCATACTAATACAGATACGTCACTGATACGCCACTGGAACGTAGCAGGTACGTCACACGTACGTGGTACATACGTCGCTTGAACAATATACGTCTCAGACCTCGGCGTATCGCAATTTTCATAGATACGCGAGCGATACGCCGCTGATACGTGAATATGTGACAGAGGCTCTGCTCTAAGCAGGCTTTTTAGACGGAATCGAATCAATTTAAGTAGCGCGAGTGATTGATGTCTTTTTCAGTTCTTTTACAAGGTACATTTCACAAAATGTCAATATGAAATTTAATTTATTTAATATTCTTGTCTCTAAATGTCAATACGAAATTTTTCTTTAAAAAATTCTTGTCTCTAAATGTCAATATGAAATTTTCTTTATTTAAATTTCTTGTCTCTAATAATGTTTTTTCGCAGACATTGTTTGTGTGGAGGACGATATGAAAATAAATTTCATGTCAAAATCTCGATAAAGACCTGCAAAAATAAAAAAAAATCGATCATCCGATAACGTTTTAATGGCCAAAATGAATTTTGAATATAAGAAATTTGCATCCGGACAAGAGAGGTAATCCATGATTATGAAAATGGATACTCTTCGAATTGTTTTTCTTTTAATCATAAAAAAAATTTCTTCTCAGGTAAGTTATGTGTGCCATTTTGTAATGGTTTTGAGCAATCGTAATAAAAGAAAACACCAAACTATTTCTTTCGTCAGGAAAACATGTCCATGTAATGTATACCCCTTATACCCCACTTTTATATTGAAAAACTGGGGTTTGCAGGGGTATACCTAATTTTCTTGTTTTTGATCCAAAACATACACTGTGGGTACTCGTTAGAACCGCCTCGCCGAGGCGGTTCTAACGTGTACCCACAATGTATGTTTCGAGTGGAAATATTTAAAAAAATATAAAAAAAATCCAATGAAATTTTCAAATTTTGCTTTTGAAACAAAATCTCTGTTTATTGCATGTGCGTGTTTTCGTAATGTTTACATTTTAAACAGTTGCAAACGCTACCTTCATACATGCATTTGATTTATTTTACGCGACACTTTCCACAGGCCCCGGGACAGGTTTTGATATGTGCCCAGCCCCCACCATCAGTCCAGACTGTTTGAGATATGAGGAACCCCCCTGGCAACCAGACCGGGGAGACTCTGAAACAGAGGAGGAGGAAGAGGAATAAGAGGCATGTGAGTACAAATATATGCCTATCCAAAACATAAATGAGCCACCACAGTAGAAAAAACAACAATCTGCATATGCGAAAACATAGCTTAGATTCCAGTCTGATCATTTTTTCTCATTTTTATTTTTTCGTTTCTTGGTCAAAAATGACATATCTATGGAATTCAAGAACGGCTACCGATACCTATGATGTGTAATCTTAAAACATGTATACATGTATCTATCGTTCAAAAGAGTAAACTCTATAGGAGAAAACTCGAATATCACCTCAACTTTGACGACAATTGCAATGTGCGTCACCGACCATTTTATGTATGCATACTATACCACGTGATACTCAGTAGTGCATATTGTGATATGTTAATTAGATTGCATTAGCGCTCTTTCCTGCTGCTGCATTAGCGCTCTTTCCTGCTGCTGCCTGGGTTGGGATTCTTAATTTGTTTGGGTCTATTTAAATCATCCACTTGAATGCCAGTTTAACAACATATCTTTCATTTGAAAAATTAATACGGTATTAATGTGTTTTCAGATGTTTGATGCGTGTCTGTTGTTTATTTGTAGGGCCCAAGTAATTATTTGTTCTAAATTACTGACAGCTGGACTGAAGAGTTCTTATTCTTAAATGTTTTTGTACACGTTATTATATACATGTAAATTAAGCATCAAAACTTTCTGATTTGTTGTTCTTCATTATGAAAACATGCCCATGTAATATACAGAGAATTTTTTCAGAAACAAAAATTAAAAAAATCATTGGAAAAAATTTGAGGCGGTTTTAACGAGTACCCACAATCTATGTTTTGGAGCAAAAATAAGAAAATAGGTATACCCCGGTATAGCCCAGTTTTACTATATAAAAGTGGGGTTTGAGGGATATACACTGCACGGACATGTTATCCTGATGTATTTTTTATTATCACATAATACTAAAACGAAGCGATGCCCAATGCCGATTGGCTTACACAAATACAATATATAACGCTTTATATCTTATACTTCGTAACTAGGGATCTTTCGGACGTTAAATCTGTACACATGTACTTTAAAAAAAGTGTGAGGAAACATCGGAAAAAAGTAGGCAAAGATCAGGAAAAGGCGCAATCAGAAAAAGATTCCCACTCCAAAAACCGAGCTGAGAAAAACTAAATTAACAGTCAGGTACTTATACCATGAAAACATATCGTAAGCCGAATGGGCAGCTATTTCCCAATAGGTGGCCACTCAGTTACCTAAACTTAACTAAAATATATGAAAACATACATAAGGCGCCAGCAGCACAAAAAAATAAACACCAAGACATAAAACGAAAGAACCACCACAGAAGTATCGCCTTGGAACGATCAGTAATATAAAATTACTGGCGGGTTTAAATCGATTTAAACCCTTACTGGCGGGTTTAAATCGATTTAAACCTCACCCTCAGCTTCTGCAGTGGTTCATAACATTTAGTTAGTTTTTCGGTCCTCGTGGTGAGTCTCTAACTAGTCAATGAATCACCAAGAACAAACAGATAAATCATGATACACATCCTGATGAATCAAAAACGAGGACTCAACAGATTCAGTAAGCTGCCCGAAGCCAGTCTTATGTAACGGTAAATGAACGTTAATTGTATGACAAAATTCACAAAGATGTTGTTAGTTATATCCTGTCATGTGACCACATGGTCATACGCTTATAATTGAGCCGCGACGCGAGAAAACCGGTCTTCGGGGTATCCGACCAGGTCCGACACAAACCGACCTGTACAGTCATAGAAGCGGGCTAGAAGCTTGAAATTTCGGATTTAAGTAGAAGAGGAATTGTACTCTCCGAGTAGCGAAAACAAAGGCGCTGATCAGCTTCGCGGTTACCGCGAAGCTGATCTGCGCCTTTGTTTTCGCCTAGGCAAAAATCCGGTTTTCTCGCGTCGCGGCTATGATGGGGTCGACACAGTTTTGGTTACGAAAACAAGCTAATTTAATGTGAGAATTTTAGCTGTAAGACCTAGGATTTTCAGTTGTAAAAAATGATAGTTTTTTTAAGGTTGTGGGTACAAGTTGCATGTGGAAACGCCTTCTAACAAATACCCCCAATCTATGATTATGAGCAAGAAATGAGACAAGTAGCCCAAGGGCAACGATCGCTCACTTGAGAGTCAACATTTTTTACCCCAGGGAGATGGTTGGCAGCATTTATAAAAAGGACCACTATACATTGCTACATACAAAATATGAAAGGTCTAGGCCTTGTGGTTTCGGAGAAGAAGATAGTTTTATGTTTTTCCCATGACGTCCCCGGGGCGTGCCCTGTATGGATCCCAGGGGCACGGTTATAAAGAGGACCACTATACATTGCTACACACAAAATAAGACCTCTCTGGGCCTTGTGGTTTCGGAGAAGGAATTTTTTTTTTATGTTTTTCCCATTGTAAGTCTATGGGAGACAATGACCCCCGTGGCGGGGCCATTTTTGACCCCAGGGGCATGGTTGGCAGGATGTATAAAGAGAACCACTACACATTGCTACATGCAAAATATGAAAGGTCTGGGCCTTGTGGTTTCGGAGAAGAAGATTTTTTATGTTTTTCCATGACGCCCCCGGGGCGTGTCCTGTATGGACCCGAGGGGCATGGTTGGCAGGATTTATAAAGAGGACCACTATACATTGCTACAAACAAAATATGAAAGCTCTGGGCCTTGTGGTTTCGGAGAAGAAGATTTTTTTACGTTTTTCCCATTGTAAGTCTCTGGGACCTAATGATCCCCGGGTTGGGGCTATTTTTGACCCCAGGGACATGGTTGGCCGGATTTATAAAGAGGACCAATACACATTGCTACGTACAAAATATGAAAGGTTTGGGCTTTGTGGTTTCGGAGAAGAAGATTTTCTTATGTTTTTCCATGACGCCCCCGGGGCGTGCCCTGTATGGACCCGAGGGTCATGGTCGGCAGGATTTATAAAGAGGACCACTATACATTGCTACAAACAAAATATGAAAGCTCTGGGCCTTGTGGTTTCGGAGAAGAAGATTTTTTTATGTTTTCCCATTGTAAGTCTATGGGACCTAATGATCCCCGGGTTGGGGCTATTTTTGACCCCAGGGACATGGTTGGCAGGATTTATAAAGAGGACCAATACACATTGTCACATACAAAATATGGAAGTTTTGGGCCTTGTGGTTTCGGAGAAGAAGATTTTTTTATGTTTTTCCCATGACGCCCCCGGGGCGTGCCCTGTATGGACCCCAGAGGCACGGTTGGCAGGATTTATAAAGAGGACCACTATACATTGCTACAAACAAAAAAGGACCGCTCTGGGCCTTGTGGTTTCGGAGAAGAAGATTTTTTTATGTTTTTCCCATTTTCCCATTGTATGTCTATGGGAGCTAATGACCCACGGGGCGGGGCCATTTTTGACCCCAGGGGCATGGTTGGCAGGATGTATAAAGAGGACCACTACACATTGCTACATACAAAACATGAAAGGTCTGGGCTTTGTGGTTTTGGAGAAGAATATTTTTTATGTTTTTCCATGACGCTCCCGGGGCGTGCCCTGTATTGACCCGAGGGGCATGGTTGGCAGGATTTATAAAGAGAACCATTATACATTGCTACAAACAAAATATGAAAGCTCTGGGCCTTGTGGTTTCGGAGAAGAAGATTTTTTTATGTTTTTCCCATTGCAAGTCTATGGGAGCTAATGACCCCCGGGGCGGAGTTATTTTTGACCCCAGGGACATGGTTGGCCGGATTTATAAAGAGGACCAATACACATTGCTACATACAAAATATGAAAGGTTTGGGCTTTGTGGTTTCGGAGAAGAAGATTTTCTTATGTTTTTCCATGACGCCCCCGGGGCGTGCCCTGTATGGACCCGAGGGTCATGGTCGGCAGGATTTATAAAGAGGACCACTATACATTGCTACAAACAAAATATGAAAGCTCTGGGCCTTGTGGTTTCGGAGAAGAAGATTTTTTTATGTTTTCCCATTGTAAGTCTATGGGACCTAATGATCCCCGGGTTGGGGCTATTTTTGACCCCAGGGACATGGTTGGCAGGATTTATAAAGAGGACCAATACACATTGTCACATACAAAATATGGAAGTTTTGGGCCTTGTGGTTTCGGAGAAGAAGATTTTTTTATGTTTTTCCCATGACGCCCCCGGGGCGTGCCCTGTATGGACCCCAGAGGCACGGTTGGCAGGATTTATAAAGAGGACCACTATACATTGCTACAAACAAAAAAGGACCGCTCTGGGTCTTGTGGTTTCGGAGAAGAAGATTTTTTAATGTTTTTCCCATTTTCCCATTGTATGTCTATGGGAGCTAATGACCCACGGGGCGGGGCCATTTTTGACCCCAGGGGCATGGTTGGCAGGATGTATAAAGAGGACCACTACACATTGCTACATACAAAACATGAAAGGTCTGGGCTTTGTGGTTTTGGAGAAGAATATTTTTTATGTTTTTCCATGACGCTCCCGGGGCGTTCCCTGTATTGACCCGAGGGGCATGGTTGGCAGGATTTATAAAGAGAACCATTATACATTGCTACAAACAAAATATGAAAGCTCTGGGCCTTGTGGTTTCGGAGAAGAAGATTTTTTTTATGTTTTTCCCATTGCAAGTCTATGGGAGCTAATGACCCCCGGGGCGGAGTTATTTTTGACCCCAGGGGCATGGTTGGCAGTAATTATAAAGAGGACCAATACACATTGCTACATACAAAATATGAAAGCTCTGGGCCTTGTTGTTTCGGAGAAGAAGATTTTTTATGTTTTTCCAATGATTTCCCCGAGGCGGGGCCTGTATGGACCCCAGGGGCACGGTCGGCAGGATTTATGAAGAGGACCACTATACATTGCTACAAACAAAATATGAAAGCTCTGGGCCTTGTGGCTTCGAAGAAGAAGATTTTTTTTACGTTTTTCCCATTGTAAGTCTATGGCAGCTATCTGTTGCCATGGAAACCAGAGTTCGTTCCAATCCGACCTGGCCGAAAACCTAATGCAACCTTTCCCCCACATTAATGGTGCTTCAGATAAAATTTGATCGCAACTGACTGACTAGTTGCGGAGACATTTGTATTTGAAAGTGTGGACGCACGCACGGACGGACGGACGACGGCTCGACTACTATACTATGCCTTCGGCTCAGGTGAGCTAAAAATACGTTCGCCTCAGGTATATTACCCAAAATTGCGATTCATTACCCGCAAGTGCGCAATATGGCCCAGATTTCCCCCTTTGAACGTTTTCGCTGCTTCCAAAGGGTCTAACTTTTATATTTGAGCCGCCTCAGTCGTGGGAAAACCAACAATCTGCATAGGCGAAAACAAAGGCGCAGATCAGCTTTGCGGTAACCGCGAAGCTGAAGCTGATCAGCGCCTTTATTTTCGCTACCCAGATAGTACAATTCCTCCTCTACTTAACTCCAAAATTCCAAGCTTCTAGCTATTTTCTGTGTTTGCACAGGCCGGGTTGTGTCAGACCTGGTCGGAAACCACATTGTTGGTTTCCCCACGAGGTGACTCAATTTTTATTATTACTGACTATACTGACTTCAACGAAAACGCCTCACTTAAATTTGAAATATCATTCTGCCAAGAGTTACAACTATAATTTTCATGTTTGATCATATCTTTTGGTAACATTTTTCGGCATTCAGAAATGCTGAAATGAAATTGTTCAAAAAGCTGCTTGACAAATGGCATGTCGTTGAAAATATACACCCATTGCAAAAGAATTCTGTTTAGGAACCGGACCATCAAGCATCGTTTCACAACGCATAAGCCATAAAGTAAGGTACCTATACATGACCATATGTTGCTGAAACCAAATTTCTTTATCCTTACTGACGTCGTTCTAGCTGATATTTTATGCTTGAATGGTAATCGCCGCTAAATTGTGAAAACTGCTTTCGCTGCCTTTCAACAGGGTGTGTCCGCAAGTCAGGTCTGATGACCAGGTCCCTTGGACTTTACATATACTAAAGGAATTAAAATACGCAACACACTAAATTTCAACTTTTACGTATAAATTTGACGATTTAATAAAATCCTTTTATGAAATGACCTACTGACTGCTTTTTGCACGTGATGAAATAAGAAAACGTCATTTTATTGACAAAATTAACGAAAAACGTCAAAAACGATTCTAACGAGTACCCACAACCTATGTTTTGAGCAAAAATAAGAAAAATATCAAAGTCTTTTAGTTGAAAATTTTCAAATTTTATAATAGCAGAAAAAATCTCTGTAAATATTGCATGGGCAAGTTTTCGTCATGTCATTTACGACAGTGTAAATATACTCGGACGACAGCAGGGGTTTGCTTGTGATGATATACAAATGAGCCGCCTCATGGGAAAACCAACAATCTGCATAGGCGAAAACAAAGGCGCAGATCAGCTTCGCAGTAACTGCGAAGCTGATCAGCGCCTTTGTTTTCGCTTCTCGGATAGTACAATTCCTCTCCTACTTAAATCCGAAATTTCAAGCTTCTAGCTCCTTTCTTTGCTTGTACAGGCCGGTTTGTGTCGGACCTGTTCGGAAACCACATTGTTGGTTTTTCCACGAGGTGGCTCAAAAATGTCTCAGACGACAACACAGGTAGCATCGTTTGAATCGTTTCAAACGAATGAAGAAATCACGAAGTATACTGAATCAATCGAAACAAGCATTTTGTTATTCTCAAGCTTGGGTGTCCTGATTTTTCACTTCGTAATAGTTGAAAAGGTCAGTGGAAATTAAACAGCAAACATTAACAGTAGGTTGTAGCAAACAATACTTATTGTGCTGACATATTGGCACTTAAATTAAGAACATTCTAACCTTGTACTTAAGAAAATACTATGGGACAATATAATAAAGAAAATGTCTGTATATTAAACATGTCATATAAAACCACATGGGGCTAGATCCAAAACGTTGGTATTGGTTAAATTATTAGGTCCCAGAAAGGAGACAATCCTGACCGTCTGAGATCTTGAAACCGTTTCATGTACATGTGATAGTTGTTTAGTTTTTGTTGTTTTACGTCTCTGTCAGCACCTATGGTATGTCGGTAAAGCCTCATGGGTTCAACCAAACATAGAAATGTGATATGTCATGAAATATGCTTTAAATATATACTGTATAGCCATCCAATTAAATAACCTATCTTATACTGCGTTTACACTATGTTCCCGGCGGTCACGGCGGCCACGTTTCAGACAACCGTGAGCAAAACGGGATAACCGTGAGGCAACGCAGCGGAACGGGATAGGCAAACGTACCACGCCGGGATAACCGTGGACACCGTGACAGATTTTTTGACAGTTTAAAAATCTGCCACGTCAGTCACGGCGGAAATGAGAAACGTAATGGGCAGTGATAAAACGGGTTGAACGTAACACACCGTGACAGAACGTAACAGGACGTAGCGAAACGTGGAGGTGGTCCGTAGTGCAACGGGAAGCTAGTGAATAGTCCGGCATGCTACGGTTCTTCCACGTTCTTTTGCGTTCGATCACGGTCGTCTCACGTCTCGTCCCGTTTCCTACGGAATAGTCAACACGTTTTGTTGCGTTAAGTTACGGTGCGTTACGGTCTTTGACGGTGTTCATCCCGTTCTACTACGTATGTCACGTTCTGTTACGGTTATCACGGTGCGTGAAGTTTATAGATATAAAAAGGCATATCATGGGGACAAGTTCCTTCATATTGGAGCAGTCGCTATAGTGAGCAATACAGACCATACGCTGCACAATGCAATTGAAGAATAATTACAATCCCGAACTTTCTTAATCAACTCTGCAGTCGGTTGTTGATGAGCGCGGTTGTTATTATTTTAAATGACTTATTCTTATACAAAAGGAAAAAAATGTTCTTTATATTGTATGGTGTCTACGTTTCGACCGTAGCTGACCTTGACAGACCGAAAAAACGTGTAACGCCTTGGTCAAAACGCAACTGACCGCAACAGAACGTAACAGGCCGTAATAGAACGTGCTAATAACCGTGATAGATCGTGGATAAACGTAACGTACCGTAGCGCCTCCGTGACACACCGGCTTATCACTACCACGGCTTGTTACGGATATCGTAATACAACGTAAGAAAACGTAACAAAACGTGATGGATCTTGAAAATCAGAGAAATATATTACCAAAACTCCACGGCACCCTACGTTTCTAGCAAACGGGGCTGCCGGGGCCGCCGGGAACATAATGTAAACGCAGTATTATATATGCATGACTCGTTCGACTTAACCGCTTTTTTCCCCGAATATGGCAAACTCAGACCTCCTAAAGTGGGCGGTAAACCAGTAGTCAGGTGCCTGTCGGTCACATCGGGAAAACATGTCAATGAAATGTATACCTCCGCAAACTCCACTTTTATATAGAAAAACTGGGGTTTGCGGGGGTATACATAATTTTCTTATTTCTGATCCAAAACATACATTGTGGGTACTCGAGGCGGTTCTAACGTGTACCCACAGTGTATGCTTTGAGCAGAAATGTTGAAAATATCAATTTTTTTCCAATTAAATTTTCAATTTTTACAGGTGAAAAAAATCTCTGTATTTTGCATGGGCATGTTTTCATAATGAATCGGTTGTTTACTTTGCCTGGGAACAAACATGCTGTTAAACAAATATGGAGGGGGCGCCTACATGTGCATGTAATAGAAAAGGGATAGACGATGGTCAAGAAGAGGCGCAATCAGAAAGAAATTCCCACTAAAAAAACGACGAGAGAAAAAATTGTATTACTTTTAGGTACTTATAATGTTACAAAGAAAATATATAGTAAGATCAGTGAGCAGCTATTTTCCAATAGACGGCCACTTAGTTACGCGGCCTTAACTAAAAATATGAAAACATATATAAGCTGCAAACAGCACAAAATTTCAACACCAAACACAAAACAATTAAAACCACCATAGACATGTCGTCTTGGAACCATTAGTAATATAAAATTACTAGGGGCTTAAACCGGTTTTACAGGTGCCTATCCTCACCCTCATCTTCTGCAATGGTTCACGGCATTTAGTTAGTGGCTCGGTACTCGTGGTGAATCTCTATCAACTAGTCAATGAATCATCAAGGACAAACAAAAAGATTATGATAACGACCATGATGAATCAAAAGCGAGGACTCACAGATACAATAAGCTGCCCGGCGATGGAAATATGTTGTTATAGGTCAAAAATTTAAATTGTACAATACTTACCTAATTGCCAATAGCATTTGGAAAGTACCCGTACATAAAACAACACTATAAAATGACCATGTAATGACCTATGGAAGCTTTGTAAATTAAATCTATAAAATCAACATTGGTATATAATGTTCTGTTCGAGCTCGTCGTCCACAAAGACCATGCCATCGTACAAGTTAAGTTATTTCAATGCCCGGGGGAGGGGCGAGATTGCTCGTATGGTACTGGCTGCTGCGGGGCAGAAATTTGAAGATGTCAGAATCAACTTTGATGACTGGCCAACAGTTAAACCAAGTAAGATTGTTTTAATTATTTATATATTATTACTTTTATATTATTCTATATTATTATTCTATTTATTTATTTTTTTTTTTTTGTATTATGATTGTTTGCAATCCATAAACATTGCTAAATATTTGAGCCGTGAAGCGAGAAAACCGGTCTTCCGGGTTTCCGACCAGGTCCTACACCAATTGGCCTGTACAAGCAACAAATGCGCTGATGAGCTTTGCAGCTACGCATTTGTTTTCGCATATGCATCGCTGGTTTTCTAAAGACGCGGCTCAAATATTTTTCTAGTTTTTTTTTCCTTTTGCTCTTTTGAGATCAATACGTATATTCTGAGAAATTAGAAATTTATTATTGGTTTAGATTCTCTTACCAACGTTTAATTCATACATGTACGTGTATATTTGACCTCATGCGAATAATGCTAGTCTTTTACCGACTACTTTGTTGAAAGTTGCAGCATTACAGTTATTCTGTTTTGATCCATATTGCCAAACCTAAAGGGTCACAGACAAAGCTTAGTTAGCCGAAGCCGCGGTATCACCCACCCCCTTTCTCATTAATATGTTCACTTCTCTTAAGGATCTAAGTTTTATTTTTATTGTTAATATTATCTGTATAAATATTGAAATGCAGACAAAAACAGCCCATCATATAATTTCACCAATTCCAGGACTTATATTCGTGTGCTCTGTAAGAGATGACGTGCGCTATGAAATTGGATTATAGTGAGGAAGAGGTGCACAGCGTCAACCTCACTCACTTGTCCTTATCCAACTTTGCCCAGAGGCAAGACACAGCTCAAGACATCTAGAGTTGGGTTTGGATGCAGTGGATGCATGTTTCACATCATTTTTTTTTTTTTTTTTTTCACTAACATTATTTCGTATGTTATTTTGTATTATTTCAAGTTCAATAATTCAACAACACCAAATGGCCGTAATTAGGTACCTAGGTTTGCTTTCAAGAATTCAGTTTGTAATCTGATTTTATCATAATGATTTTAGTATCAAACTTTTTAAACTTATTTTTTTTTATTTACACAGCGATGCCCCAGGGTACGATGCCAGTACTTGAAATTGATGGAAAATACAAGTTTTCACAGAGCACTACAATAGCCAGACATTTGGCTAGAGAGTTTAGTAAGTACTCATTTTACCGTTCTAAAATGAATATAAATTTCGATATGCTTTAGACATTACGTAAAACGTCAGAACTCGCAAAAATCGATTTACGTTTAAGTGTATGGAGAGTGGTTTGAAGTTTTTTTGTTGTTTTGTTTTTTTTTTCTTTTATTGTCTAATATAGACAATTTTACAATTTTGTATCAGCTATCAGCTAATTGATTATACGTATTATTAGGGTATGAAATTATGATGGCATTTTCTAACACTCGTCATTACAAATTGTTATATTGAAAGCTTAGTGTTCTAGTGTAATGTGAAGGACTCCGAACCAAGTGCCATAGGTTACGTCCAGGCTGTGTACATGAGTAAATCACGTACATTGTATGCTTACTATCCATATAGAAAGAGGAGGCTTTGCCTGATTCGAATGACAGATTGCCAACTGGGACGTAATACAGCAATCAATCAACCAATATAAAGCGTATAAACCAAATGAACACCCTAAATGAACGGATTTACGCGCACTACACAGGCTTGAAGAGTTTAGTCTTGTTCCAAAACCTGAACTCAACATACAGTTACGTCGACACTATGTCCTCAAAAATTCCTAACTAAAGGTCAAAAATAATAATTGTAGTTATTTGTCAAATGACGAGTAATACCAATAGATTTTCATTATGCATTAACGACATTCCTGGTTTGTGACCTTTTTTTGTAAACAATTACATAAATTTAATCTTGCAAGTATTGACAATGGTCAAGCTTAATACATTGTATAGACGTTTAAGTATACATTGGTCAATTAGCACCGCAAGAGGTATCTACTGATTCTTGACCGATTGGGTGATCACATGTCCCAGAAAAATATCCGATCGAACGGTCATTAAATATGTTTAGGCTATTACATAAAGAAGCTGTCGGGATCTTGCTTGATCCGAGCAAAATAGATATGCCAACATGCAAAACAGCAGCAATAAGTTAGAGTTAAAGTACCGAGTAGAAAAATAAGTATAATAAAGCGAGTCGAAGACGGGCTGTTTTTACTTAGTACTTTTTTTTTTTTTTTTTTTTTTTTTTTTGCTGCGAGGTCTTCAACTAACTTGTAGTATGACAGAACACCAGTTGACAGATCCGTACTGCAACTTCCAGTATCAGGAAGTTTTAATTCCGCCTACTTCCTGAATATTAATATGTAGACCCGCCTCATATTGGATTTGATGTTACAAAAACGTCAAAGGCAAAACAGAAAGTCATACTACAACAAGAAAATAATGTGCAGGTTAAATGAAATAGTCAACAATATGCTCAGCCAGTACATTTACACCGACAGTAGAAAACTATCTGCGCTCGTAATGCGCTAGTCAAAGCTAATTGCTATAATAATGTACTGTCGACTATCCGAGATCAAGTTCTGGTTTCCACCTACATTTAAATATCTAAAACATGTCATTAGTAGCAAAACGAACACTTAAATCTCTTTCAGAATTGGTCGGCAAAAACAACATCGAATCGACTATGATCGACCAGATTTTCGACACTGCTGTCGACATGATGAATGGAATGGCGTCTGCTGGTCAGGTAATTTTGTAGCGTCACCCTCAGGACCAAGTGGCTGTGCGTTAGGAGCCAAGTTGTTACTTTGTGCAAATTATTTAAGGTTAATACCTTAGAAATGGCGGTTCCATCCCGATATGACTGAAAAATTGTTGTCTGAGGCATCAAATCAAAGTTTTCGCCTTTGAGCAGATGGGTGAGTCATGATGACATTGATCGCTGTCAGTTCGTAAGACGGAATTTAAAAAAAAAAATACTTTTTACGATAGAAATCATCAAATGTATGACGCTGCACTGTTAACAAGATGTTATACTCAGCATGCTCTTCGTCCATTTATCGATTCCGAATCCAATCACATTAGAAGTTTTATTAAAATTCCTTTCATCAATAAAGGAATTGACTTTATTGATTTACCAAGCATATTCCAGGATAAATCAGTGATACAGTCTATACCTACCTACTTCCAAAATTCAGAACCTCCTATTATTTGTTACAAATATAACAAACCAATCAGAAATACAATTTTTAATTTCAATAAACTTGTTTCTGATCTTGATATCCATGCTAATACTCCTAAGTCTTGAGATTGTAAAGATTCAAAATATGTTTATCAACCCGCTGGCCATATTGTTACTGGAAATTTAAAAATAATTTCGGATTCTAGAATTCGCAAAATTGTTTCTAGAGGTCCGAAATATAGATTCCCTTCCTACATTAATTTCGACAAATGTAGAGAGGAGATTTCATCTGCATTAAATGATTTCGGTAATCGATGGTGTAAACGAGAGGGTGTTGAGGATAATGCTCTTAAAGAATGGAAAAGAAGTATCTTCACTATCGTGGATAAACGTATTAAGTTTTATTCACAAAATACTAATCTTTTACCTCCTAAACCCAAATCGTCATTTAGGCATTTGAAGCAGGGTATCCAAGAATTTCATAGAAAGTATGTCTTGGTTCCGGCAGATAAAGCCGCAAACAATGTTGTTGTCGTTTGTAGGCTTCACTACGTTAACACCTTAAAACAGGAGCTTGATGGTACCAGGGCTTATCTGGAGACAGATACTGATGAGGTGTCTGTAGTTAATGCCCACTTAAACGATTTACCTGTTAAGTTTTCTGTTTGTGTCAATGAAGGCCAAGACAAACTTCCTACGATGTATTGGTTACCTAAGCTTCACAAAAGACCATACAAAGCTAGATTTATTGCAAATTCTAGCTCTTGTACTACCACTGAACTTTCTAAATTATTAACTTCCTGTCTTACTGCTATCAAATCTCATGTTATAAGATACTGTGAGACAGTGTATGAAACTTCAAATAAAAATTGGTTTTGGTCAATCAAAAATTCTGGTGAGGTGCTCAGTAAATTGAAGTGTAGAGGGTTCCGTGCGACAAGCTTGTCCACATATGATTTTTCTACTCTGTATACAACATTACCACATAATCTAATTAAAGAAAAACTTCTGGATTTGATAGAGTGGACCTTCAAAAGGGCATTAAAAAACTATGGTTCACTTTATTTGGCATGTAATGACAGAAAGGCTTTTTTCACTTCCTCTGACCAAAGTCGGTATACACTTTGGTCATGTCAGAATGTATGCGACGCCTTATCCTATCTCCTTGATAATATTTATATTAGATTTGGGACCAAGTTATACAGACAAATTGTTGGAATTCCGATGGGTACAAATTGCGCACCTCTCGTAGCTGATTTATTTTTATACTGCTACGAAAGAGATTTCATGGATTCTCTTAACCATGATAATCAAGCTGATGTTATCGAGGCTTTTAATTCCACATCTAGGTACCTCGATGACCTATTGAACATTGACAACCCTTATTTTGAAGGTATGGTCAATCAAATTTATCCACCTGAACTTCAGTTGAACAAAGCCAATATCTCAGATACTGAAGCCCCCTTTTTAGATCTACATCTTTCTGTTGCAAATGGATTTGTTTCTTCTAAAATTTATGATAAGCGCGATGACTTTGATTTTGATATAGTAAATTTTCCTTTTTTGGATGGTGACGTTCCTCGTCGTGCTTCTTATGGTGTATACATTTCGCAACTTATTAGGTTTGCTAGAGTCTGCAATCATGTTACAGACTTCAACGCTCGAAATAAATGTTTAACGGCAAAACTTCTCCAACAGGGCTATCGGTATCATAAACTTAGAAAAACATTTTCTAAATTTTATCGTAGACACTATGAATTGATTTCCAAATATAATGTTGGGTTAAAGACGCTTTTAAGTGAGGGCCTTTCGGAACCTGAATTTTATGGTGACTTGGTTTACAAATTTAAGAAACTTAAAGGAATTAATGATTTTTCTTTTCAGTTCAGAAAAATCATAACACGTTACAAACGTATAGGTTATAACTTGAATGTTATGCGACAGTCTGCATGCTTAGTTTTTAACCCAATCATGGTTGATAACTATGCTGCCTTCTTTAATTGCACGCCGGTGGGTCGGGCGTCAGACTCTATGATGGCCCCGACATAAAACTATTCATTTTTGTTGGTTGGGGCCGGAGCTTCTTGTCTGTTGCTTGGCCCACCGGGGTCCAACTGGTGTTTTTCTTTTGCTCCGGAGTTGGTAGGTTATTCGGCGCCCAGGGATCTCCATCGTCGGGCAGCTTACTCAGTCTGTGAGTCCTGGTTTTTGATTCATCAGGATTTTTATCATGATTTATTTGTTTATTCTTGATGATTCATTGACTAGTTAGAGATTCACCACGAGGACCGAATAACTAACTAAATGTTATGAACCACTGCGGAAGCTGAGGGTGAGGTTATGGCCATGTAAAACCGGTTTAAGCCCGCCAGTAACTTTGTGTTACTGATCGTTCCAAGTCGATACTTCTGTGGTGGTTCTTTTTGTTTTATGTCTTGGTGTTTAAAAATTTTTTTTGTGCTGTTGGCGCCTTATGTATGTTTTCATATTTTTAGTTAAGTTAAGGTAACTGAGTGGCCACCTATTGGGAAAATAGCTGCCCATTCGGCTTACGATTGTTTCATGGTATAAGTACCTGATTGTTAGTTTGGTTTTTTCCCACCTCGGTTTTTGGAGTGGGAATCTTTTTCTGATTGCGCCTTTTCCTGATCTTTGCCTACTTGTACTTTTTGTAATTGTCAAATTCCAGTTGTCGTTATGATACGAATAAACAGTGTTATCTTTTAAAAAGGGGGTTGGTTGTTAGATATTTATTTTCAACTCAAATCGCATAACGTCACATGGCATGATATATAAAATTATAAAATGTTTAGCGGATCAAATAGGCTGCAGACAGCTTCTACTGAAGGGGTCTCAGGGAATTCGCTAGAACATCCTCCGCCTCTGAAATCAAATTATCTATATTTACATGTATGTGAATTTTGGGAAACAAAATAACAAACAAAAAATGAAAGGGATTGAGCCAATGCAAATATTGATTTGTTCTTTTCATCAGGGCGAAGCAGCAGAAAAGTATGTGAAAGAGAAAGTCCCTAAATTTCTTGATATGTTGGAACCTCTGGTAGAAGGAAAGGGAGGTTACGCTGTTGGAAGTTCGGTGAGTATATCACAATTATATTTCTTCAAATCACTTGATTCTCCTTAGCCAACAGTTTAAATATGAAATACGACATCGCCTAAGGGCGAGTTCGCCAAAGCTGCTTTAGATAATGCGCAGGCTGGTATAAAATGAGCAGATGAATGGGATCAGAAAAACATGTCCATGAAATAAAAGCCCATTTATATACCCCATTTTTATATAAAAAAAAAACTTGGGTATGCAGGGGTATATATTTTTTTCTCATTTTTGCTCAAAAACATAGACTGTGGGTACCCGTTAGAACCGCCTCGGCAAGGCGGTTCTAACGTGTACCCACAATCTATATTTTGAAAAAAAAAAATAGAAAAATATCAAAACATTTTCTACTGAAAATTTCCAATATTTAAAGCTAAAAAATATCTGTTTTTCGCATGGGGACGTTTTCGTAAAGGGCTGTACTGGGTTCTTAAATTCCAAGTCATCAAAATGACTTGTATTCAATGTTTCTATCATATTAAAGTATGCACCGATCAACAAAAATGGTTAGTTGGGAGCGTGTGCAAGTGCTTATTATTTTGTTGTCAAGGCCCTGAGGTTATAAAACACTTTTCATGCTCAACTCAGCTGAGCATAAAAATAAAACTGCTCATATGTGACAAAATGACCAAATAAAATGAAATTTCAGGTTACATTTATGAGCAGGATAAATTTTAGCCCCAACTGAGCTGAGCATGAAAAAAATTTTATAACCTCGGGGCCTGGTAGCCTTTGGAGAATAAACACGACATACATTGATCAGCAAAACAGTCTGACATGTGGCAATATATAGAGGATATTTGCTTTTTTGAGGTGAATACCAAATATATTTCATCGAGTGAGTTGAAAACATCAGAATTTTCACGAGTGCGCAGCACGAGTGAAAATTTTTATGTTTTCAACTCACGAGATGAAATATATTTGGTATTCACCGAAAAAAAAGCAAATTTTCTTTTTATTTTATACAATACACGAGCATTTTCCAGTTCACAAGGCAGGCGGTGAAAATGCAAAAACCATAAATTTTTGACGTAATCCTTGTAACAAACAAAGATCACCTAGTGCTTAGCGGAGTAGCTGACCCCTTTTTACACCAAGAAGTGAAATATCATTGCCCTGTATTTGGCATTCTGAAGTTTTCTAAACCCAAACTCAAAGCTTTTAAAAGACATATCTGGAGTTATGATATCGGAAATTATGAAGTTTTACGTGATAAAGCGCAAAATACAGATTGGGATTGGTTAAGGGATGACAATTTAGACACATACGCCACAAATATAAGTAACTCAGTTTTAGCAATGGCGTCTGAATGCATACCTAATAAACACATTACAGTTAAGCCTTCTGATCCACCATGGATAACTTCATTTTTAAAGCGCCAAATACGCAAACGCAGACGAGCGTACAGAAAAGCAAAAAAGACTAATCAATTGCATCACTGGGCAAAATTTAAACGTCTACGAAATGAAATAATTACTCTGACCAGACAATGTAAGCAGCAGCACAATGATAAAATAACAACAAAACTTAAATCTGAAAACCTTTCCCAAAAAGACTGGTGGGTCACTCTTAAGTCTTTCATATCCCCCCAGACAAACACTACTATTCCACCCCTCGAATCAAATGGGAACACCTATGTTGACGACAACGATAAAGCAAATCTCCTGAATAATCATTTTCAAAACCAGACCATTCTTAATGAGCAAAATGCCGTCCTCCCACCACTCCCACCTCCGGCGTATCAATCGCAGCTAAGTACACTCGTTCTTACTCCATTAGAAGTTGAGTCTGTCCTAAAAGGTCTTAAAGTCGGAAAGGCGTCTGGTCCCAACGGTCTCAGTAACAGAATTCTGAAAGAACTTTCATCGCAACTAGCGCAACCTCTTTGTTCCCTGTTCAACCAATCCCTATGCTCAGGTATTATGCCGGCGACATACAAAGAAGCCAATGTATGCCCTGTTCCGAAAAAAGGAGATCTTTCTTCTGCATCTAACTATAGGCCAATATCTCTACTAAATTCTGAAAGTAAAGTCTTTGAAAAAACTATATTTAAACACCTGTACACACATCTCCAAGGTAATAACATGCTGTCTTCCTTTCAGTCCGGATTTATCCCTGGTGATTCAACTGTGAACCAATTAACCTACTTGTATCACACCTTTTGTGAGGCGTTAGACTCTGGTAAGGAGGTTAGAGCTGTCTTCTGTGACATCAGCAAAGCGTTTGACCGTGTCTGGCATGCAGGACTCTTATACAAACTTGAAGCAGCTGGTGTCACAGGTGAGGTTCTAAACTGGTTTAAGAGTTATCTTTCTGACAGACGTCAACGGGTTGTTCTACCAGGGGTATCTTCTAACTGGAACTATATCAGAGCAGGAGTGCCCCAGGGATCTATCTTGGGGCCTTTACTTTTTCTTCTCTTTATAAACGACATAGTCAACGACATAGGTTCAAATATTCGCTTATTTGCAGACGACACCAGCCTTTTCATTATTGTAAATAATCCCCATGATGCAGCTACTTGCCTAAATTCGGACTTGGATAAAATAACTCGATGGGCTGCCACGTGGCTCGTTACCTTTAATCCATCTAAAACAAATGCATTACTACTTTCACGAAAACTAGATACTTTACACCCACCACTCTTCATGCAACATGTGCAAATCCAGGAAGTAAACTCTCACAAACATTTGGGTATATATTTGTCAGATGACTGCAGTTGGCACCAACACATTAACTATATAAAAGACAAGGCGTGGTCACGTATAAATATTATGAGAAAACTAAAATTCAAACTTGACAGAAAGTCACTTGAAACAATTTACTTAACATTTATAAGACCCTTGTTGGAATACGGAAATAACATTTGGGATAACTGTACAGAAGCAGAAAAACAGGAACTAGACAAGATACAGAATGAAGCTGCCAGAATAGCAACTGGAGCTACTTAACTAGTCTCCATCAAAAACTTGAATAAAGAAATTTGCTGGGAATCACTACAGAAACGACGAGACGACCATAAATTAACTTTATTTTTTAAAATGTACAATCACCTAACACCTAGATATTTATCCTCTTTGATACCACCGCAAGTAAATGAAATATCTCGATATAATCTACGCAACTCAGATCATATTCAGACCATACGAGCTAATTCAAAACAATATTATAATTCGTTTTTACCTTCAACACTAAGAAATTGGAATAACTTACCGTCTGAAACAAAACGAGCTAACACACTAAATTCATTCAAGTTTCTTCTAAAGAAAGACAAAAAACGAGTGCCAAAATATTTTTATCACGGAAATAGAAAAGCGCAAATACTCCATACACGTTTACGAACAGGTTGCAGTTCTCTGAACTTGGATCTTTTCCTGCGTAATATCACAGACACGCCACTTTGTAACTGTGGTTCTATAGAAAATGCACAGCATTACTTTTTCCACTGCAGGTTCTACCACCAACAGCGTGCAATACTTCTTAATGAGATACGATTCTACCGAGTACCCACGTTGGACCTACTGCTATACGGTGACCTGTCATTATCATATGAGATAAATGTTAACATATTTCACCATGTCCACAAATATATTATAGCGACGCAACGATTTTAAAAACTAACCCATATGTAAAGTTTTACTATATAACTACCATGTGTAGTTTTCCTGTAAGTCTGCACCTTCCCCCTTCCCCCATCCTATCATGAGCAACATAAGAAAAGACATTTTATTATTACCATGCTGTTTCTCCTTTGCATATAATGTCTACATTGTACCACTTCAAGTTACATGAATTTCTCTCGTTCCTAGTTATTTTCTGTTATACGTATCCTCAATGTTTGTCTGATTTCATCACTCCGTTGTATATTTACTTTTTTTTTCTCTTAAAGCTTGTAGATATATTACCGCCATATATATTACACAGTCAGGTCTATTTGGAAAAGAACTATATAAGCATCTATGCTTTCGTTCTAATCCTTTGCATGTTCACAACATTGTATTTGTAATATTTACGTTGTACTAATTGAATAAAATATGTTTAAACTAAAACACAAATGATTTTGGTACCACATTGTTCCTTACGTTCTAACTAAGGAAATGAATACCCACATTTTATGTTTTCGTTCATAAATAATGGAGTTATAGGCGTTTGAATTTCTGAAGTGAGACACATCTAATGACGTCAAGTAAATGGAAACGTCAGAAGTAATCCAAAATCTACAGTGACGATATAGGCTGATATCAGTCACCAGTGACTTTTGATATCAGTGAGATTTGATATCAGTGAAATTTCATATCAATGAAAATACCAATTCTATCAAGTTTTGATATACATTGGTTTTCACTGTAAAGTATAAAATAATGTATGTTTTTTGTTGTTACACTCCCGCCCGCGTAATTGTACTCCATTTACGCGTATAACGCGAGTATTACGTGAGTATTACGTGCGTAAGGCCAAATACGCGTATTTACGCGTATCATGCGCGCATTTACGCGTAACATATCTCATTAATATTCATAAGCAGAAATAAATGCGTCGATGCGCGTAAGGTTCAGTCATTACGCGTATGAAGTATCGGCCAATCAGACTGGCAATACGTTTACGTGTATTTACGCGTATCATACGCGTAATGACAAGGCGTATAAAAGCTAAAGTACCTAACGGTTGATTTTAAGATTCCATCGAAACTAAAGAATGTGCAAGTCTAATGGATTTTATTGATATATCGTGATCGTGGAAATGGCGTGACCTTATTCAAGTTATTGTCAAAATGTTTTATGTGTCGGTGACCCTACGATAACGTGTTAACGAGTGAGTTAGATTTCGTTCAAAATGAATCGGAAATTCATTGTACCGAAGATGGCGAAAAAAAATCAACATGAACATCGAAGTGAGGAACATTATTTTAGACTTTTTAAAAGCGTCTAGGGAAGACAAGTGTACGAATAAGTAAGACACTAAGTAAAGTGTAGGTAGCCATGTTCAGTTCTGTTCAATTTATTCATTGTTGTAGAGTGCCCCCTCTATTTTAGAGGCACCACCGTACGGTATAATGCATGTTTGATGTTCGCGTTTTTCATCCACGTTTCTTTCTTATTGATATTCAATTATTATACAACAGAACTCGATTTTTATCTTCTTCGAAATGAAACCGCAAGCAAACATAACAGAAACTCGGTGTCCGATCAGGTACCGATCTAGGGATAAAACTTTTAAAATATTTCTCACAGGAGCGATCTGGTACATGTTATTTTGTATTTATGAAGTGTTCGAGGCCGTAAATACTGCAGGTCCTAGTTTGAAAATGATTAGATATTGTTTTGGTCTAAAGCGAAAGCCGGGGTTTTGATTTAACCATACAATCTTAAGATAATTGGCTTATTCATTAGGCGTATATTACGCGTATTTTTTACGTAAGACTTTTACTCTCGATTGGTTAGAACAATACGTAAATATACGCGTATATACTCAAAATACGCGTAATGACTTGATTTTCTATTTCACCGCTCATTGGTTAAAGTCATTACGCGTAATGTACGCGCATTACGCGTATCATACGCGTAAGAAGAATTGGATTTTGACTGGCTATTGACACATACGCGTATGAAAGAGGTGCGTATTACGCGAGTATTACTCACGTATGTTACGCGCATTCAATGAGTACAATTACGCGGGCGGGAGTGTACTATTAATCGCCCTGAATACAGCTTGAATATGGTTTTAGCTCGCTTGTACGAAATTTAACAGGAAGAGCTATTGCAGTCACCCCGGCGTCGGCGTTAGCGTGAGCGTCGGCGTTGCTCAAATGTTAAAGTTTTTGGTTTAAGTTTTTATGAGTCTATCTATCATGAAGTTTTTGATGGATCAAGTTGATACTTTGCAAGTTGGAAGGTCTTGGTCTGAAGTGTTAAGCTGTATCATCACCCACCTGGGTGACAATGAGGTCAAGGTCAAGGACTTAAAATGGGTCTGAAAGTATTTGGTTATTTTTATGTCTGTATCTCTTGAATATGTAGATGGATCAAGTTGATACTACTACTTTGCATGTTGGCAGATATTGGTCTGACGTTTTAGCTCTACCATCATGACCCACCTGAGTGGCCTTGAGTTCAAGATCAAAGACTTTGAAATTTTATGTATAAAACTTTTGCTTAAAGTGTTTTGAACTGTATATCGCTGGAACAGACGAATGGATCTAGTTTATACTAGTACTTTGCTGTTAGATACCATTCTTAAGTTTTATGCTGTACCATCTTGACTCACCTGAGGTCAAGGTTACAGACTGAGAAGTCTATATCCAATTTGTAGATGGATCAAGTTGATACTTTGCGTGCTGGTAGATATTGGTCAGAAATTTTATGCTGTACCATCACGACCCACCTGAGTGACCTTGAAGTCAATGTCATGGGTCATAGATTTTAATAGATTTAATTGCAAAACACAAATTATGTGATCTACGCTGTCCTACGACAGCTCTTATTATCATTCAAACTTTATCTGTAAATGTGACTTGCGACATGCTTTGATTTTGCAGCTTACTCTAGCCGATTTGGTTCTGTATGTTTATGTGGAGGGAGTGAACGCAGTAGAATTTCTCGAAAAGTATCCCAAGCTCAAGGAAAATAGAAAGACAGTCGGTGCCCTTCCAAGAATTGCAAAATACATCGAAGCTAGACCAGTTACAAGTTTTTAATCTACGCATTGATACGAAGCTGACTGATGTTGACTCAGCCTTTGCATTTGAGTATGAAAGCCAACAATTTGGGTTTTCGACCAGATCGACACAAACTCATCTGTACATTCACAAAAAGTTGAATGCTTGAAATAGACGAGATATTGTACTATCGGTGGAGCGAAAACAAAGTGATCTGCGGCTTTGTTTTCGCATCAGGAAATTGTTTCGTTTCTGATACCGGGACTCATCAATATAAACCGTTTTAGTCAAATGTAACACTGAAGGTAGTTTGTTCGTTTGTATTGATGCTTAACGTCCCAGTCAACAATTTTTCAGTCATGTCGGAACGGAAACATTGAAGATAGGTATTGTCGCGTAAAGCTGGACAGTATAATTCCAATTTGAAAATCAACAACAGTAGATGACCACGTGTTATAACTTTTAATTCTATTCACAACTTCAGTTTATTTTATTAATGTTTGTAACGTTACTTTTGTGATAAAACGTATTTATATCTATATGTAATAAAACGATCTCGATTTAAATTTTGTAGTTTTATTTCTGAAAACAAAATGTACACATGTACCGTCACCAAAATACAATGCTCAACATAGTTTACAGCATACCAAAACATTCGTTTGTTTGCCGTTTGTACCCGCAAGTGTTTGAGTCATTTTCAGGTAGAAGGAAACATTTCGAGCATACTCGTACGCGTATTTAGGATAAATTCCATTGTCAGTTTTAGGTTTTATTGTGTTTCTTTGAGAGCTTTTTTTTTATACCAACAGCCGTGTATACGTGAAGAGACTTCGCTCACTCTTGTCAGCACCTCCAAATCTTATAGAACAAAATGATTTTGTTGTTTCCTGACAACAAAAATTTCACATGTGCGTAAGGTGGCGAATATGGCTTGGCATGGCCAACGTCGTATTAATTTTTCCAAACAGCAGCGAAAACACATGCTTTCTACCATAGAGCTTGCTCTTTCAAAGCCCAGCTGGAGCGAGGTCGCAATAAAATGTACTATAAATGGAGCCTTTGCATGAGAAAAACAACAATTTGCATATGCAAAAACAAAGGCGCAGATCAGCTTCAGCTTCGCTACACGGATAATACAATTCCTCTTCTTTCTAAAACAAAATTTGCAGCCTCTAGCCATCTTCTGTGCATATACAGGCCGGTTTGTGTCTGACCTTGTCGGAAACACAAATTGTTGGTTTTCTCACGCACAGGCTCAATTTATAGATCCATCAGGCAATCTGTCTGCAAAACTTGGTTGAATGAAAAAAGGTAAAAGAATGCAATGCTCAGGAAAATACGCAATCAGAAATAGGTTCCCACTCCAAAAAGCGAGGTGGGAAAAACTAAGTTAACAATCAATAACTTATACTATGAAAACATATCGTAGGCAGAGTGAGCAGCTTCATGTCCAATAGGTGGCCACTCAGCTACCTAGATTTAACTACAGATATGAAAGCGGGCATAAGGTCCAAACAGCACACAAATACAACGCCAAGACATAAAACACTAAGAACCACCACAGAAGTATCGCCTTGGAACGATCAGTAATGTAACATAACTAGCGGGCTTAAACCGGTTTTACAGAGGTACCTAATCTCATCCTCAGCTTCTGCAGTGGTTCACAACATTTAGTTAGTTGTGCGGTCATTGTGGAGAATCTATTCCTGGTCAGTTAATCATCAAGGACAAACATATATATCATGATAACTACCATGTTGAATAAAAAACGAGGACTCACAGATTCAGTAAGCTGTCCCTGTGCGCCAATGAACTTCCTGAAAATCTCGCTCACGAAGTGTATGTAGTCCAAGGAAAAAAAACACCATGCGATATTTCGCTTGATAGAGGCACTCGTTATGCTTCTGCATGTACGTAAATAACTACAAGAATGCTAATTCTTCAATGACTCATTCTAGTAGTACGTACCTTCGTCTTCGATGCATACAAAAGATGCTTATCTTACTGTTATACACACTCAGTAAATAAATGTGCATTTATAAAGCCGTTTGGATACAAAATTTAATAAAAACACCCACAGGACTGAGATATACTTCTTAGTTTACGACCAAGACACAGAAAAACAAAAGGACTTTAAGAATGTAATGAGTTTCCGTGGCATAATTGTATCTACATGTCAACTTTATAAACCATTAGCTGAAAAACACAAGTGCCGTAAGTATTCCAATTGACTTCAAGTGGGAACATAGAAGAATTTTGCAGATCATAGTGGACGCCGATTTTGCAAACTCGGCTTTGTTCATTTTCACGAGAGCAAAACATGTGCTACTTACGGTCCAAAGCCAGTGGATGTGGAACGTCGCATTCGTAACGATCTCGCCGACGCATACGAAACTTCATAATAGCATGCATTAACATTCCACGTCGCATCAATAATCACGATTAACAGTTGGGTCCCCGTGAAGCAATCAATCCTTTAGGATTGGAACAAACATCACGAAAACATGTCCGTGTAATGTATACCCCTTTGAACCCCACTTTTATATAGCAAAACTGGGGTATGCAGGGGTATACCTATTTTTCTTATTTTTGCTCCAAAACATAGATTGTGGGTACTCGTTAGAACCGCCTTGCCGAGGCGGTTCTAACGTGTACCCACAATCTATGTTTTGAGCAAAAATAAGAAAAATATCAAAAGTTATTAGCTGAAAATTTTCAAGTTCTAAAGCTCAAAAAATCTCTGTATATTGCATGGGCAAGTTTTCGTAATGAATAAGGACATTCAATAAGAGCTTCATGTTTACATTGATGATATGGGTCGGTCATATTAATTGCCAGACGTGAAAAAAAAACTATATGGATATTGGAAGTTCAGTGGAGACAATTCAAACACGAGGGTCTACCAACAACCAGTGGAAAACAAGGCTTGTGCATCTTATGCAGATAAGGATATGTAAATGAACTAATGCGCAAATAACGAAAAAAATTATATATAGACAGCGTAATCTTAACAATTATTCTTTCGCTTATAACGGTCGCCTTTGCGTTGTGAGTATGAAAGGGAAACCGTTTACGAATGCACACATAGGTTTGTTTCAAAATGATTGTGTTATCAAAATGTCAAATCACATAATGCTTTCAATTTAAAAACAGTAAAAACAGTACATATCAATACCAAATGTAAAAAACTCTGTGAAAACTAAACTAACACCCATAGCTCAAACAGGTTTTATGTTCCAAACTTGTATCAACATGGACAACATTTTAAGTGAAAGCAATTTTGGTGAACCAGTAAAACACAAGGTAGGCAACAGTGACAACGTCAGTTTATGAGTGGTACAATTGTTTCTGAAACGCGAAAAAAAGTTAAAAGCTTGTACAGCGATGGTTCGTTTTAACAGCAGTACCCTTAACAACACTTCAAAGTATGTATGAATTATATTACGTTGAATGTTTTAAGTACGTATTTATTTCAGAGTGTCTAGGGATCACTAAATTTCATTTTATGTCACAATTAACCACTTAAACCACTGTAACCACTTAAAAAGTTGTGCCACGCATAGTCACCAATTTTGCTGAAACTTTCCTATCTTGGTCATTTGAACACAAACTAATTAATCAACATTTCTTTGCGTCTGTTTTTTTATTTTGTATGCACTGCAAAGTATCACTAGTGTACGACATTTGGGTGTACACAACACGATCTTAAAAGAGATTTTTTCTCGTCGAAAGCTTCAGTCTGTAAACCACCCCCTCCTCAAATCTGCACCACCCCCTCCTCAAATCTGCACCAGTCTAGAGCATTTGTTTGTCCTAGGTTTTTGTCGCAAGTTTTCTGGTCAATGGATATTTTGGGGAGTCACAGGTGGCGTTTGGTCAATTTGGTGATATATTGAATAAACATAAACTGCAAGTTCTTAGTTGAAATTCTTGTCACGTGATAGGGAGTTTCATATGCCTAATAAGATGTACATGCGCATACATTTCTGGGAGACTTCAGGTGGTGTCTTGCTGTATCTGGATTTACCGTAAGTTTCTAGAATATCTACTTGGAGTCTTATATGAAGCACACATGAATGCAGACGTCAGAATGCCAATATTTGATGTCGGCTAAAGCATGGAAAAGGTGTAGATATGAAAATGAAAAACCTACTTAACCTGAAAATTAGGTATTTTCCAGCTGAAACCATTACTTTATACAAATTCAGATCCAAATTATGGTCAACTTATATGAATATATAACACATTTTGAGTAGAAATACAAAAACAAAAATTCATTTGGAAAGCCTCTGATTTTATCATGGCTCTGCAAAGTGGATGGGGTTTCGAAGATTTGAAAAATAGTGATTTTTCAGCATTTTCAGGAACAATTCTCATAGTGAGTGCGATCGGTTGCAGATATACGCGCATATTCACGATATACAACAATGTTTTGTTAACCAATTTCTGGAAAAAAAATGTTTGGGAAGTTAGGTCTGAATATGCGTAACCATAGCAACAATGAGGGTACTGTCGCAAAACGCAAATTTAGTGTCTGTCCTTTTGGTCTCATAGAATTCTACTGTGACGACATAATTGATTGTAAATTATGTAATATGTTGCAATTGAAACTAGTCTTCAGAAAATATGGCATTTAATCTTCAGTGACCTTCTAAAGGTCAAGGTCAAGGTCACGGAATAGAGAAAAATGACACAAAATAGGCTTTTTTGCCCATGTTTAAGTTGATTTTGCCATATCTGAGGCTCAAATTTCTTTCTTTATTGAAAATTTATGCAAATCACCACAAAGTCTTTCACGCTGAGATATTTTTGTCCACCAGGTGACTTCAAGGTCAAGGTCACTGAAAGTTTAATTTTTTAGGGGGTAAAATGGAGTTTTTGTCGAAGTTGTAAACAAATTAAAGTAATTTTCTTATCGTATAATTCTTTTTCATTTATATATAATATCATTCATACGATCCACCTGCTGACCTTAAATAACCTTTTAAGGGCTAAGGTCAAGGTCAAAAATGCAAGAAAATGGCTTAAATTGGCGTTTTCTTACCAGTATTTTTTACTTTTTTTCCCCAGAATTTGGTGCAAAATTGCTTTAATATTTGTTTTAAAAGCTTGAGATATGTTGTATAGGAAACAAAACAAAAGTAAAGAAAATATGGCATTGAATCTGCAGTGACCTTCAAGGTCAAGGTCACACGTTAGTAAAAATGACACAAAAATGGCTTTTTTTTTTGCTCATGTTTAAGTTGATTTTGCCATAATTTAGACTTAAAATTCTTCGACAAAAACTCCATTTTACCCCCTAAAAGATACATACGTATATAAATTTTTACCAAAAACGTTAATATTTAAGCAACGCCGACGCGAACGCCAACCCCGATGCTGACGCCGGGGTGCACCTGAATACATGTACAATAGCTCATCCTGTAATTTCGTTCAGGCCAGCTTAATTTAGGTTGTATCGAGTGATGAAAAAACCTTTACTACGTTTAGTGTGCATGAGAAGCCCTTCGCGTTTATCGAGCTCAGGTTATATTTTTCGAAACTCGATAAAAAAAAAAAACCCTCAAAATTATGATGGTAAATGGAACATTTTAATGGCAGATTTACTTTAAGGAATAGCCGCAAAGCCAAACCGACCATATACTCGTAGATAACATATTTTATCTGAAAATTATAACATTTCCTAAGTCAGTCATTAAACACAGCCTTAAAGAAGACGATGTTTGTGTAATATTTTACACACACTCTTCTCCTAAGCCCTTGGTATAGCACGTATCTTATAGTTCTTAGCCCGCAGATTGATTCCCGGTAATTGGTTCCTGGGATCTGTATCGGGGAGTTCCTCTGTCACCCCCGGAACCAGGTCAAACGACTGCAGGACTATAGCTAGGTACAGAAACAGCCTTGACTTTCCCATGTTCTCACCGATACAATCCCGACTCCCGGTCCCAAAAGAGATGAAATTGCGGCGTGTCTCGTGCTCAGGTGGTAGGAGGTTTCCATCTTGATCAAGGAACCTCTCCGGGATGAACCTCCAGGGGTCTTTCCAGTACTTGGGGTCACGGAGAATATACCAGTGGTTGGGGAGGATAACGCTGTGCTTCGGAAAGTACCAACCTTCGAAGTTGCGGTCCTCCATTACCCTAGAGTGACAAATGGATAAATATGTAACCAAAGATCAGAACGATCTTCGCAGGACATAAAACGACATGTTAGAGGTTCCGAATATGTTTGGTCCAAAATCTGGTGATTTTCATCCCAAGCAGTTAAAAACAGTGAAATCTAAGACCTATTTGTAGACAATTTGTTCAGAACAAGTTGAATTATAAAATGATACTGTCTTAAAGGTTATAATTATATTAAGTTATTGCTTTATGATATAATATCGTGGATAATTGCTCAAATCATTTAATTATCAGGTTATAACATATTTCTATTAAATACAATACATATACATATCTGGTGTTAACTGATCCACGTTGTAAACAGGTATGGCAAACGGAAATTTCAACCACAAACAAAACAATAATTAATAAAACTGACATGCTGCTTTGACTAATCGGATTTTTTCGTTGACTTTGTCACAAATGATATATATAAAAAAAACTTGAAATGTAGCCAGGATTCGATGATCCTCGAAGTCGTTTTCGTATTTACTGGTAAAGATGGGGAGTTACATAATAATTTCATACTTCAACTACATAACATACCTGTGTGGAGCGGCCAATGGTCCCTGTGCCGTGGTGTACCTCAGTCCCTCAAACGTAGTAGCCACCGTGAACGGCATGCTGGCCCGATCAGACAGTCTTGGCAACCGCCCTCGACCTACCACGTGGTCAATTTCCTCTTGAACCTTCTTCGCCACATCACGGTACATTACCATCAGGGCGAATAGGTTGTACAACGCATGCGCGCTGGTTTCCGTGGCGGCAAATATTAAACCAATTGTCAATGCCTTCAGGTTGGTCTCGGTGAAATAGTTACTTTTTGTTCTTGCATTCTCTTCATCTCGAACGCGAAACATGAATTTGATCATGCTTGGTTCGTCCGCCGTGTTAGGGTTCGAGAGCGACTTCTTTTCATTGTAGTAATATTGCTGTAGAATTTTGTTCTGGGCTTTCACTGCTTGTCGGTAGAGTCTGCCGATCTTTCCAAACGGAAGCAGTCGTGTCCATGGAAACATATCGAAAACAAAGGCAGTTCCTGAGTCTAACATGACGTTGCACGGGTCAATGAAATTCCAAAGCAGTTTATGTTCATCATCATCCGGCGTCTTGCCGGACATCAATATGGATGTCGAGTTAGCGATGGTCTTACGAATCAGCGGATACATATCGAATTCTTGTCCATTTTTATCTGTTATTTCGTCAACAAAGCGTCGAAATTCGTCCTCCGATACAGTCTCAAAATGTTCGACTCCGTCGCCGTATAGCTTAATCCCTCGATGAAACATTTTTCTCATAAGCATTGTCTTTCTGTTCATTTTCCCAAATATGAGTCCGTTGCAATCGAATTCGAAAAACTTTCCGAAGAATGAATCTGCTCGATCGTTGAAAACGTTTCCATATATGTCGCTACTGAACGCTTTCTTCAGTAAATTGACGTCACTAATGACGATAGCCGTTTGACCCATGAGATTAAGTTGAAATATCGGACCGTACTGTCCAACGAGTTTATGCAAGTCATTATGGAGATGATAGAAGTCAAACATCAAAGAATTTCCAACGATTGGTAGCGGCTTTGGACCTGGCAATGTCTTTCCCAGGGACGGATGATGCGTCCTCCGACGCCCGCGGGTAAGGTGAAGAATGCCAAGCAAAATTGCTACCAGAATTACAATAACGCTGAAACTATCCATTTTGAGCAATTCAGTATTTCATTCAACTTTCGACTAACAAAAAAAACGAATATAATTAATGAAAATTTCATGGTCATCGGTCATGGGTTTGTGTGTCACATTTCGATAACCTATTACCCTATTTTTCTAGACACACCGCACTTTAAGGTTAAAATGTCGATGTGCCTTTCTCTAAACCAAGCATCACAGTAACATTCCCATATACAAACAGTCACACAGGTTTGCAATCAAAATATTATTGGAAAATGAGATTCGCGTTCACTGCATTGTTGCTGTAGCATTTAGTAGCCATAAATCGGCGTATACAGGAATTATTGTCGCTGTTACTACTCTACTCTACACATACATATTTGTACATTGAGCCGCCTCGTGGGAAAACCAACAATGTGGGTTCCGAACAGGTCTGACACAAACCGGACTGCACAGTCACAGATGGCTAGAAGCTTGAAATATTGGATTTAAGAAGAAGAGGAAGTGTACTATCCGTGTAGCGAAAACAAAGGCGCTGATACTGCGAAGCTGATGTGCGCCTTTTGTTTCGCATATGCAGATTGTTGGTTTTCCCATGAGGTGGCTCAATTTTGTACATGTATATGCATCTGCTACATGTGCAAACACATACATTATCTGTGACATATTGGACAATTTTGTAAGATTAATACTTTATTACCGGATTCTTCTTGAAATCTAGATTAATCAAATCTAAACATATTCAACGTTAATGTTACAGTTTTATAGATGCGTTCACGTGAAGAAAAAGCTTAATCTATACACAAAAATTTATCGCATCAGTTTTCGGTTGACGACCTTAACAATGAATAGGGTATCTTATATTTTATTTTATTTACATAACCCTGACATTTAACCTGACTTAACCTTAACCAATCAATCATTGAGCAAGATCATGAGACAAGGGCACGGACAACACTACTCACATTGTGAATTTGACGAATGTTAGAAATGTGTTATTGTCCATTGCCTTAATTATGTGATTATTACCTAAAAATCTCACTTAAGACCCTGTCCCACTAAAACGTACAATTGCAGAAACGCACGATATTCTTAAGATTCGGGGTATTATGGCCAATCTTCAGCAATTTGCATGATCTCAAGACCGATCCTTGGTAATCTTTCGGGTGTAACATAATCTTATGATTTTACCAGTCTTAATTATCTTTTCGTAAATGTAAACAATTTCATGTCGATACAAGGGAGACACTGTACTAGACGTCGGATCTGGTCCAGTGGTTTTCACAGTAACTACCGATCCGACATCTCGAAAGGTAATATGGCGTTTTTAAGAAGTGAATTACAGGAGACTCCATTGTTACCATAGAAATGAAACACAATGATTGACAACTACAACAAAGAGGGAAAAGGGTCAATAAATCCTGAAAACATAAAGTGTTGTAATTAAGACAAAATCAGTTATAACAGTTGTCATGTCGTATAAAGAAGTATATGAATGGTTCAGTACATGCCACAATTGCATTCAGAGAGCGTATCAATGCAATGCAAAAAAATCTGTTTTAGAAGAGAAAATAATCAATGACAACAAAAAACAGTATTTCACCTTGAATTCAGAAGATATATTGCTTTTAATCGAATACTGTTCGGCCATATAAAGCCCCGTAACTCTATGAAAACAAATGAAAAATATAACTGAGATCCTTTAAGAGCAGTGAACATATTAATGAAAAAGGGGATGGGGCATACCGCGGTTTCGACTATTAAAGTCTCGTCAGTGACCCTTTTGATTTGGCAACAAGGAGCCAAGGAGCCAAGGAGAATAACTGAAATTTTGCAACTTTCAACAGGGTAGTCGATACAAAGACTAGTTTTATCTTAAAAGGACCAAGTATATTAACATTGGTTAGAAAATGAATCTTGACCGATAATAAGTTTCTGATTTCTCAAAATATCCTCACTTATCTCAAAGGACCAAAAAGAAAATATAACCTGTACTATGGATGATGTACGGGATGACTTTTTAGGGCCGCCACACGGCACAGCACCAGCTGCAGTAATAGTAAGTAATATTTAAAAATGAGATCTTGTAAGAGCAGTGAACACATTCATGAGAAAGGGGATGGGCCATACCGCGGTTTCGACCATTAAAGTCTCGTCAGTGACCCTTAAGATTTGGCAACATGGAGCCAAAAACAATCACTGGAATTTTGCAACTTTCAACAAGGTAGTCGATACAAAGACTAGTATTATCTAAATGGGATATTAATATATTAACATCGGTTAGAAAATGAATCTTGACCGATAATAAGTTAAACTTTCTGATTTCTCAGAATATCCTCGCTTATCTCAAAGGACCAAAAAATACAACCTGCACTATGGGTGACGTACTCAGGGCCTCGCCATTTTATCTTCGGTGTATCATTAATGAAAATGTACGTTTTTGCTTTTGTACAGACGAATACTGCCATTACCAGTATTCCCAGTTTATTTTGGTGACTCGTTTATTGTCAAATACTCTCATCCAATTAAGCTTCCGATGCATTCTACCTCCTAATTACCAGTAATTATTGATTTAACCCTTAATTGGTTTTCTTAATTGGTGAAACTGTCAATCAAAGTGATGTCATCGATCGCTGATGATGTCACATAGGTCATGTGACTGCCATGCTGTAAACTGGGAACCAACTCCCTTTCTACTTCCTTTTCCTGCATGAATCTCAAGGAGAAACAAGTCAGGAAATTAAGCAGCAATGAATCTAAGATAATCTTGCAAATAAATAGAGGATGTCATGAAGAGGAAAGGGAAAAAGAATCCTCCAATGGCCAAGCGGCAAGCTGAGGACAGAAGGCAGTCACAGCCGGCTAAAAACAGAAAAAGACAGTGGAGCAGCAGGTCAAGCATGGGGCCGAGCATGTGCCAGATGACTTGGAAATTCTGGATACTCTATCCCTGAACAATTCAGGAGATAGTGAAGGTATAGGTAAAAAAAAGCAGACAGAAGGTATTATCCATTTTGATAATGTTTTAGGATTTAGAATTTACATCACCACCAGATTTTTCACATATTCGCATCACCTCACGTTTAGATACTGGTAATAAGGTATTGTAACATAAAACCATCCTCAAGAAAAATCCCTTTTCTATCACATGACGTCGCTGTTTTCCAGTGGATAACGTCATGTAATAAAAGTGTTATGACCACACGTGTATTACCACTTTTTTCGGGAATACGTAACGTCATTGACGAAGTCCGTAACAACAATGTTAATTTTCATTAGAAATATTTCCACTTTAAAGGCGATAAAATCGTATTTAAGAAGTCTTACGATAAAACGAATCTTACACTCGTGATCATTTCATATGAAATTATTAAACTCGCCGAAGGCCCGTTTAATAAATTTCATATGAAATGACCACTCGTGTAAGGACCTCTATTCAAATGTTTTGGGTAAATCATTTTAAATGTACGAGATAAATACAAACAGGACGAAGATAATTCGAAAAAAAATCCATTGACATATTTGACCATACAAAATTGTAATTTATTTGACCGTGCAGGTTAACCTTTGGCAACTTCAGATATGTATCGTGGATCAGACTACTATAACATTACGAAAACTTGCCCATGTAATAAACAGAGAATTTTAGAGCTTTAAAATTTGAAAAATTTCGTTGGAAAACTTTGGATATTTTTCTTATTTTTGCTCAAAACATAGATTGTGGGTACACGTTAGAACCGCCTCGCCGAGGCGGTTCTAACGAGTACCCACAATATATGTTTTGGAGCAAAAATAAGAAAAATAGTTATACCCCTGCAAACCCCAGTTTTACTATATTAAAGTGGGGTTTAAGGGGGTATATATTGCACGGACATGTTTTCCTGATGATAACGTCATTCTGATCAGACCAATAAGACATGTCCGCTCACTTCAGGTGACATTTGAGAAATATCTAAAAAACGCTAATGTTTACAAACAGCTGTCTCCAGAGGTAATGCGGTCAAAGCCATCGCACTCAGTGGCTTAGTTTAGAGGGGGATTCGGGGGGTTCGCTCTAACCCCCTCTTGGACTAAATTATTTCATTTTCATAGGGAAATTTGAGAAAATATTGGTAAAAGTATGAAAACGAACACCCATAAATAGATTTGAACCCCCTCTCAAGAAATCCTGGATCCGCCCCTGGCACTATACTTGTACATATACATGTGCGTATGTATACTGCCCAAGTCGTGACATCAACCATCAGTATATGTAATTCTTCCTTGTTAAGTGTTGTCTTCGAATGAATTTTGATAGTTCGTCTCCATTAAAACGAATATTTAACCAGATATGACGTTGTATATGGTTATATCCTTGTCATTGTTCATATAGCTTTGTAGATATGACGTTCCCGATGGTGCATGCAAATTTCAATACAATTGCTAGTTTGGTTACGGAGAATACTACTTTTGAAAAGCATTTATTATTGAGCCGCCTAATGGGAAAACCAACAATACAAAGGCGCAGATCAGCTTCGCAGTAACTGCGAAGCTGATCACGCCTGTTTTCGCTACTCGGATAGTACAGTTCTTCTTCTACTTAAATCCGAAATTTCAAGCTTCTATCTTTTTTCTGTAACTGTACATGTCGGTTTGTGTCGGGCCTGGTCGGAAACCATATTGTTGTTTTTCCCACAAGGCTGCTCAATTATCTGAACGTTGATGCTACGTCATGTGACTTGAACAATTAATATAATTTAATTCCCATTTCCTAAGGAAGTTCTGCGAGAAATATTGCTTTGATGGGTCGAATTATTATACATGAGACGTTGAGGGCCAACGACCGATACCGGAGCTTGGGTATACTATACCGCTAAGCTTGCAATAATGGCGCCCCAGTATGCTTAACGGAGTTGCAAGAAACATACCTTCTTAGTTTCGACGATATTTGACATAAATCTACAGTTTGCGGTATCTTTATCATCGCCGTATCTATAGTGACTATTTTACAATGGCCAAACATTTCAATTGCTTCATTATTTCTAGTTCTGATTGACTTCTCGTATTGATATGATACTTTCAACAATTTACAGCATTTAACTATCTTAATATCTGTGCATCTATACATCCGAAACATGTTTTACGGTTTCTTTCCAACAATGCAATACACAGTTTCAGCATCGGATAACACTGTCTTAGGGTAGTCCCCAAGTTTATGCGTTTCAAACTGTTCTATTTCGAATCCATTCTGCAAAAACGCTCCTTTTATTTCGTCCTCTGACACACGGAGTAGACCGAATTTTACGCCATCGACTTCATAAGCGGTCTGGTCCATGACGTCAATAATAAGGAAATGGCCACCTGGTTTAAGCATCTCGCTGAAAACAATTCCACAATTCCATTACGAAAACTTGCCCATGCAATATACAGAGAATTTTTAAGTTATATACAATGAAAGATTCCAAAGGTAAAAATTTGATATTTTTAATATTGTTGCTCAAAATATCGATTGTACCGCATCGCAGATGCGGTTTTAACGAGTACCCACAATCTCTGTTTTGGAACAAAAGTAAGAAAAACAGGTATACCCTGTAAATCCTAGTTTTACTTCACAAAAGTGGGGTATAAAGGGGCATATATTGCACGGACATGTTTTCCTGATGAAAGTGAACCGCATAAACTGAACAGCTGACAAACGTCTTGTCCGATCGAGACAAAGTCAAACAATTGGTCATATATGAGCTGCGACGTGAGAAAGTCGGGATTCGGGGTTTCCTGGTGTGACAAAAACATGCCTATGCAGCTACAGCAGATGGCTACAATCGAAAAGAAAGGAGCTGATCAGCTGTACAGATACTGGAGAGTTGATCTGTGCCTTTGTTTTCGCACAAGTAATAATCCCGTTTTCACATGATTAGACTCAATTATTATTATGTAATTTCATTAGATTACTTTGATATTCAACACATGTATATTTATAACGAGCTATTCTAAAAAACAATACAAAAGGTTGTATACCGAGCCATGCGCTCTTTATCAAGAGGCAATGTGCATATATAAATAAATGTCAATACACGTGAAAAGTTAAGGGAGTCGCGTCGTACATACAGTTAAAACATCTCACATTACTTATCATTGAAAAAATAACATTAATTTAAAACTTTACAGACAAAAAATCCAGAACACTGCTACTTTAATTGTCATTTGTACTTTTTTAATAGAGACAAAACACAATTCACCTTATATTCTTGATTATTCCCGTATAGCCATCAACAGTAGAACTTGAAGTGCACATGCATAGGCTAGCGATCACAAAGTCAAGTTTCAAACCGTCTAGGACAGTCCCTCTTAACATCTCTGGTTTCTGCATGTCCCATACTAGCGCATCCTTAACTTTCTTACGTACTTGTTCGTTTTTAGCCTCAGGTGAAATGCTGCTTAAAATTAAACATAAATCTTTATTACATTAGGAAAACTTGCCCATGCAATATACAGAGATTTTTTTCACCTGAAAAAATTGAAAATTTCATCAGAAAAAAATTGACATTTTTCTTATTTTTGCTCAAAACATAGATCGTGGGTACACGGTAGAACCGCCTCGCCGAGGCGGTTCTAACGAGTACCCACAATGTACCCACAATGTACCCACAATGTACCCCCTCAAACCCAAGTTTTTTTTATATAAAAGTGGAGTTCAAGGGGGTATTCGTTGCACGGACACGTTTTCCTGATGTTTAGTAGAATAATACTGAAAAAGGAAACATTATAATCTGCATCCATGCGAAATGTTTTGAATTTTGCCAATGGTTATTTTCTCTTTTCCAAGGAGACCCCCTCCCTCTTGTATCTGATTGAAAATATGTCGTAATGTAATTGTGACACGTTTAAAACAATATAATTGAGCCGTCTCGTGGGAAAACCAACAATCTGCATATGCGAAAACAAAGGCGCAGATCAGCTTCGCGGTAACCGCAAAGCTGATCAGCGCCTTCGTTTTCCATGTGGAAAAAGTCTCCTCAGCGCGTCTTATCGTATTATCAGCTTAGGGGATTAGTGGTACAGGTAAATCACCTTCGGTTCTTTCCGGTGATTTACGATTTACTTGGCGCCTCTGTCCGTAAAATTACCTGTGTAACTTTAGCCCGAGGGCAACCATAAAATTTGATCATAAATTGTCTTAAAAATTTATGAACTCAAAACTTCGACTATGAAATAATATGAAAATATAAGAAATACAAAATGTGTGGCTTTGATGACGGTAAAAAAAAAAAAAATAACACGATTTCGAATGAAAGAAAACTCGTGTTTTTCCCATTCAAATGCACATTGTGGGTACCCGTGACAATCGCATCGTCGCGGTTAAACTCATGGACCAGTTTGTACTGTAAGCATTCAGTTGTATTATTTTTATTTAATTATTTATTCATGTATTTATTTATTTATTTATTTATTTATTTATTTATTTATTTATTTATTTATTTATTGCTTCCTCAAAATAAGTGCTATGAGTATATGATATATGTTACATATTAAATGTAAGCATTACGAAAACACGCCCATGCAATATACAGATTTTTTCCCAAATTGTAAAAGTAGAAATTATTTGATATTATTCTTATTATTGCTCAAAACATATATTGTGGGCACATATTAGAACCACCTCGCAGCCTGATCACTAGCTTAATCTTTATTTCCAATTTTCAAGTATTTATGTATGCGTAGACCGGTTTGCTTTTGAATCCGTCAAACCTCGCTTGGACAAGTTTTTCAAGTGCACAGGCTGATCGACTCCTTGCATTTTCGCAATATTTATATAACAGGTACACCTTCCATTAAAAATGAGCCGCGTCATGCGAAAACCGGAATTTAACTATGCAAAAACAAAGGCTCAGGTCAGCTGTGTAGCAGTTGCCTAGCTGATCAGCGCCATTGTTTTCGCTACACGGGTAATACAATTCCTTATCTTCCTCAATCCAAATTTTCAAGCTTCTTGCCAAATGGTGTAGTACACAAGCCGGTTTGTGTCAGACCTGATCGGAAACCCCTAGTACCGGTTTTCTCACACCGCGGCTCAAAATGGTATAGTTTTATAATCCGAGACTGCATGTCATAAAATCAGGCACGCTTTAAATCATACCCCTAGGTCATAGATAAACTAAAACAACATTGATGCGCCACTGATCGTGATCAAAATCATGTCGCATTTTTTGTGTAATATTGAATTATAGTACTGATCTTTTTTTTTTTTTTTTTTTTTTTTTTTTTTTTTTTTTTTTTGTTGTTGTTGTTGTGTTGTTTAAAAAAAATGTTGTAACATACAAGCCGGTTAGTGTCAGACCTGGTCGGAAAACCCCTAATACCGGTTTTCTCACGCCGCGGCTAAAATGTGAAATGTTTAAGGTTTTATAATCCGAGACTGCATGTCATAAAATCAGTCACGCTTTAAATCATACCCTTAGGTCATAGATTAACTAAAACAACATTGATGCGCCACTGAACTGTTCAAAATCGTATCGTCAATATCTGCATTTTTGTGTAATATTAATTATAGATCTAGTACTAATCTTTTGATAAAAAAATACAACAACAAAAAACATTTAATGAATTTTTAAAAAGTAAAAAAACAAAAATAATGAATTGATGTATCTTGCGACTTGTGACTGAGAATGAATGAATGAATATGCGATTCCAGAAAACTCAACGGGATGATCTAGACCGTGGCTGAGAGCAGAAATAAAATAAGAAAATAAGAACGAATCAGCGTAAAAAGAAGCAGCACAGTAAAAACAAATCTTAATTTCATTGAAAACAGTGTACAGTTTCAGTGTTTTTCTGCAGCTTTAACGAGAGAGAGAGAGAGAGAGAGAGAGAGAGAGAGAGAGAGAGAAAGAGAGAGAGAGAGATTTGAATGAAGATAATTAAGAATTTTTATGTCGGTTTTTGCTTTGTTCAAACTGGGACACGGAGACGCTATTGTTTGGTCAGCAGATTGAGTAAAAAGTGTTACTTAGGTGTGAAATGCATACTTTAATTGGACCAATTGCAATTACGACAATAATGTTGATGTGCATTCTTACAATGCGTTTGTTGTTCAGAGGTGTCACATTCTGTGAGGATATGTAATGTTTATAAAATTATGTTAATCGCGATCATTGTGTAGCATCTTTCATAAATTTTAAATCGATTATCATTCGAGGTGAGAAAAAAAGACTTTTTATTTTTTTTTTTCTTTTGTGTAAATAAGTAATCTCCATGTTAAAGAAAATAAATAAATAAATAAATAAATAAATAAATAAATAAATAAATAAATAAATAAATAAATAAATAAATAAATAAATAACAAGGAAAAGAAGTATTACACCTTTATGCGAAATAGCAGACGCTTATGCACAGGTATTTCGTAATTCTCCGCCCGGTTTACGGGATTTGCCGATAAAACTATTGATTTACGGAAATTAGAAAAAAAACTCAAAGTAGCTATAAAACACACGCAATTTGTCCACGCCAAATGTCGCTTGATTTTGAAGTTAAGCATGTCTTTAGAAAGATCATTTTCTTCTGATGAATAGTCCGAAAGAACAAATTTAGAAAAAAGGTTTTGGAAACGATATATTTGGCATTTAAGCAAAGCACCTTTGGTAGATTTTACACTTTTTGTATATCAGATATAAGAAATGATGCGACCAAACAGGACCTTTTTAAATTTTGATTTTGTCCATTCAAAAAATCAAGATAATTTAACGAAACAATATCCATTAAATCAGGAATACATTAAATTACAATATTCCGAAAGAACAAATTTGATATCTGCCGTAATTAAGTTTTAATTAAACATTGAAAGTCAATGTCCTATTCATTTATGTACATTTTTTATCGGCAATAAACTGAATTACAGGTAAGGTATCGGCTCAATATTTCTCCGTATGCGCTACTTGGATAGTACAATTCCTCCTCTACTTAACTCCAAAATTTCAAGCTTCTAGCCTGCTTCTGTGCTTGTACAGTCCGGTTTGTGTCGGACCAGTTGGAAAAACCACATTGTTGGTTTTCCCACGAGGAGGCTCATTATATAATTAAACCTTCCATGTCTGATATGACATGAATAACATTAACAGTTCGAATAACGTTTACTACTGATTTTGTCTTTTTTACTACACTAATTATGCTTTCTAGATTTCAGAGAGAGAGAGAGAGAGAGAGAGAGAGAGAGAGAGAGAGAGAGAGAGAGAGAGTTGTAAGGTAACTTACACCAGGATTATTTATGATTATGGTTTACTGACCTTTTTCCCTCTTTGTGACAATTGTCAATCATTTGATATTTCATTTCTGTAGTCACATTGGCATCCCCCGCTATCCATTTCTTCAGAAACGCCACATTGTCTTTCGAGATGTCGGACAGAAAGATTTGATCAAACCATTGGGAAGCGGTAATTACGGTATATACCACTGGACCAGATCCTATGTCTAGTAGAGTGGTTCCCTTGTATCGACCTGAAATTGTTTGCATGTACGAAAAGATAATTGAGAAAAGTTTTCGGGTTGCCGATGCAATGTGATTCAGACAACAAAGAAGGGTCATCAAAGAATTGTCAGAAAGAGTGAATGTCTTCTAGGGTGATAGTTCGTCTTTTCGAAAAAAAAAAAAAAAAAAAAAAAAAAAAAAACCGCTTAGGACTGTAATTGCTTTTATGAACAGAAATGTAATTTGCATTCTCGGGTGCTTATTGTTACTGCCGTAACTTGATATCAAAGTCTCAGAATCGTCATTCATACGAGTGAAACGTTTTCACAATTAATACATACGAGTAGAGGAGCTCATTAAAACCGGTAATTTTATGAAATGAACCTACCTCCGACAAACAGTTTATGGATCTTATCCACGGTCCATTCGACCACTTCCTTTTCTTGTGGACACGGAAAGTTGTCTGAGCCACTATAATAAGCTCTAACGTACTCCAGTGGGTCGAAGACATGCGTGTCGCTATGAAAAGATTCACTGGCTTCTTGCTTCGACATCTCAGAATGGTTCTATGTTTACTACTATTCAACAAAAAGTTCAATGTGTACATTAACTTTTTTGCAGACTAGATTCTCATTAAGATACCAAGTGGCTTGAGAAAATAAAATATTGAGACTTGGTTAGGGGGGTAGGCAATATCCCAAATCCAAAAATAAACCGTCCAATATATCTCATATCCCAAAATTAATTTAACTCGTATCCCAAAATAAATTCCAATATCCCATATCCCAAAATATCTCATATCCCAAAATAAAAAAAAAAACACAAATATCCCAGTATCCCTTAAAAAAATAGGCCAATATCCCGTATCCCAAAATAGCCTATACAAGCCTCAATATTAGAAAGCCTCGAGGGAAAAGAAGTCTGAAACTGTCTCATTTATTTTAGATAAACAAATATAATAAGCAAATTCATATGCCATAATTGTGAGATACATTAAATACAACATTCAAAATAAAAAAAAAAAAAAAAAAACTTGCATGGGTTTTACAAATTTCGTCTCCACTTCATGTAGTTATATAAAATGTTCCTTTATAAGGTAATAGTAAGTCATTCAATTTATACAAGATATGTTTATAACTTACGCGTAAATAGCATATGTCCTACGTTATTGATAATACGAAAACACTGAGTTAAGGTTAATTAAATTACGTTTTGAACATGCAGGCAAACCGAGGCGTAATGACGTTCTATTAATTTCATTTTACAAAATATGATATATTGTTCATACTTTATGGTAAAATGCACTTCCCAAGGCTGTCAACCTTGCATTAATACAGTGAACTCGAAAGGTTAAACTATGTATGTGAGTGACAATGTTTTGAAAATTAAGAGCAACGACCTCATCAAAGTTGGATTATCTTCGCATATCGGGACGTAGCAAGTACTACTACCATGGATAGCATACGTATCTGTGCATTCCAACGACTCGGTGCTTGTGATATATAAATATGGTTGAGGTGATGCTGTCACTCAATGGTGAACGTCCGTTCAGATGGCAGTCACATGCATTATTTTAAGTGTAATGCACCCTATAGAGTAACCGTACCCCATAGAATCAGTGAATGTGACAATGCATATCACAATGCAATTATAAGGAAATGCATGGCTTGTAACCATATTTATTATCATACTGCATTATCGGTATTCCGTTGCGAATACATATTTATTCGCAAAAGAAACGCGAAAAAATAAGTCACTTGTTGTTTTTTTTTTTTTTTTTTGTTTTTTTTTTTTTTTTTTTTTGTTTTTTTGTTTTTGTTTTTTTGTATCTATGAGACCAAAATGTATTTTAGGGATATAAATTTCCAAATTCCCGTTTATTCTCTGTCACACAATTCAAAATCGTGACGGTAACACTTACGCTTGTCGCGTTACCGAGAAAAAAAGTAATACCCCATTGCCATAGCAAGAGGGCCATATGATACCTTTAATTATCTTGCAAAAAAAAATCTAAACTGATACCGACAATAGAAAGTCATGAGGGAGACGAAATCAAATCAAGAAAAAATTATGCCTCCTTCGACGCGTATTTCTTGTATGTGGCGTCTTTTTTATTTTTTGACGTCAAGTGCCGTTTTCTATCAGGTGAATAGAACTCGAAATCTTTTAGTGCCATATGACAGACCATAACGTGTCTCTAGAGAACAACTATGACGATTTGAAAACAATAGTCTGACGTCAACAGATAAGCGAGACAACTGGAAGCGTTGACAAGCGTTGACAAGCGACATTTTTCGAATCTTTCCTCACGATTTCTTTAGTTTAGACATCCGGCTACTCTTTCATGCCATCAGTTATCCAAAAAAGCATCATTACGAAAACTTGCCCATGCAATAAACAGGGATTTGTAAAGTTTCAAAAAATGACAATTTTCAGTAGAAAATTTTTGATATTTTTTCTTATTTTTGCTCAAAACATAGATTGTGGGTACACGTTAGAACCGCCTCGCCGAGGCGGTTCTAACGAGTTCCCACACTCTATGTTTTGGAGCAAAAATAAGAAAAATAGGTATACCCTGCATACCCCAGTTGTACTATATAAAAGTGGGGTATAAGGTGGTATTTATTTCACGGACATGTTTTCCTGATGATTAATCATGAAAGTTTTACATGGAATTTTGTAATGCACGAGCCCGTACAAAACCGTCATTGCAACATCATAAGACGTTACGCACAATAATGGTGACCCCTAACGTTACAATTGTTACGTTACGGCCGTAGATTTTAACAAATGGAATTATGCTTTTGTCATCAACATGCCAAACGTGAACATGAACAGTACATTCATTTCATGAATTTTGATTCACTAAAGATCTAAATATGCTCTGACAAGATTTCCTGTATATGAATTAGGAATTCGCACCGTTAAGATGCGATTTTACAGAGACGATGTAATGACGGTGGTAAACTGTGGCAAATACTTGCGGAGTTCCACTATGCTAACAAATAATACATATGAACATTCTGATTTTGTGCCACTTGTTATGCCGGGATATGTTAAATTTAAATCATTGATGACCTTGATGCATAATAATGTGATTCATAACCGACTTCATTACGAGTGTAACTACATAATGCTAGCGAATGCTACGAAAGGCGTTTGACCTAGTTGACCATGCACCTAGAAAGGCGTTTGACCTAGTTGACCATGCATTACTTTTAGAACAAGAAAAGCTATAACATGTACCCACATGTAATAATTGGGCGGTGTGATAAAAGTGGTAGAAATACTAAAAAGAAATATGGCTTATTTTGCTAACGTTTTATTACGGAAACGGCTCCGTGTTTAAATTCCTTCATTCATCGGACTGCTTTCCACTGATTCGTGCGTTTCGGTCAATTAACGAATAGATACAGACATTAATGATCCGGTTCCGACTTTGACTACACACTCTGTTTATGCAAATACAATGTATAATCGGTATACTAACTCGAGCGATGTAGTCACATAAAAAGAAATTTAAAAAGTTCAAAAGAGCAGTGATCCTTTTATTTAATAATTAATGCAGTATTTCTGAACAAGATCATGATTGAAGAATAAGACTGAATGCAAAACTTAAGAATGGTTAATAAATATGTGAGGGTCGGGTGATGAACCCCTCCCCTCTTGATTTCTTTTGGTGGTGAGCTAAAAAGATTGGTGGTGAGCAAAAAAGAGTAAAGAACCTACGAAATGTCAATTCAATCCGGACATGATGTTTGAATATTACAGTCATATACATGTATATAGCCCCGGTGCAGGGGCAGACAACTCCCTGGGGCCAAAATGTTTTTGTAAACATAAATATTCCATCCATTTGCCCATGTCCTGCAAGTTTTGCCCTTCAACTCACATTTTAACAAATTTCCCCATTCGAATGCATGGGCGACCTATGTCGATCCCCACTGGTGGCTGGCTTATATCACTGCACGATGAGCAAGGCACTTTGACTCTGGAAAGTACTGGTTAATACACACAAAGGAGTGTCCCAAGCTGGGGACATGACGGAAATATTGTTGACTGGGACGTTACATCCATACCTAAATCAAACCAAAGGGTTGCACAGTTCAAATGTGGGTTGTACATTTTGTAAAGTGTTGTCTCTTAGTCTTTCTTGTGGGTATACTATAAGCTCACCTTGTGAACATAACAGCTCAGGTGAGCTAACCAGAGGACCAATGGTCCTGTAAACGCTCACCTGAGATCTGCTGCATATACCAATAAACATGTATGAATATTATGGTATTTTATTCCAGTGCAGGGGCAGATGAAGCCCTTGGGCCATTTTCTTTTTTCTGAATCTTCAATATTCTGTCCATTTGCCAATTTCCTGCTGGCTTTTCCCTTCAAATGACATTTTAACAGTTTTCCCAATTCAAATGCATAGGCAACCCATGTTGACCTTGCCATAAACTTGGCCAAGGTCATCACAGGGTCCTGATTTATATATACATTAAAGTACTTTAGCCATCGATGCTTCATGCCAAGTTTCCTTGAAATCAGTCTATTGGTTTCAGAGAAGAAGGTTTTTGATGGGTTTTTACCATATATGGGCATGGCGGCCATCTTTGTCATGTGACCTAGATTATTTATATACACATTGATTCACCCATTCTATAGATGCTTCACAAAAAATTTGGCTTTGATTGGCCAAGCGGTTTCAGAGGAGAAGACGTTTGAATATTATGGAAATATACATGTATATTGCCGCGGGGTGGGGGCACATGAGCCCCTGGGGTCCAATTTTTTTCAGAATCATTAATATTCAGTCCTACTTCCCATTTCCTGCAAGACTTTCACTTTAAATTACATTTTAAAAGTTTTCCTCATTCCAATGCATTGGTGACCTATGTTGACCTTGCCGTAAAATTGGTCAAGGTCATCACAGGCTCATGATTTATATACACATTGTAGTGCTTGAGGCATCAATGCTTCATGCCAAGTTTTGTTGAAATCGGTCCACCGGTTCTGGAGAAGAAGATTTTTGAAGGGTTTTTACCATATATGGGCATGGCGGCCATCTTGGTCATGTGACCTGAATTATTTATATATACATTGGTTCCCCCTTCCCATAGATGCTTCATGTAAAATTTGGCTTTGATTGGCCAAGCGGTTTCAGAGAAGAAGATGTTTGAATATTATGATAATATACATGTATATTGCCCCGGGGTGAGGGCGGATGAGCCCCTGGTGCCCAATTTTTTTCAGAATCATTAATATTCAGTCCTACTGCTCATTTTCTGCAAGATTTTTCCTTTAAATGACAATTTAACAATTTTTCCCATTCAAATGCAAAGGCGACCTATGTTGACCTTGCCGTAAAATAGGTCAAGGTCACCGCAAGGTCATGATTTATATACACATTGTAGTGCTTGAGTCATTGATGCTTCATGCCAAGTTTGGTTGAAATCGGTCCAGTGGTTCCGGAGAAGAAGATTTTTGAAGGGTTTTTAACATATATGGGCATGGTGGCCATCTTGGTCATGTGACCTGGATTATTTATATATACATTGGTTCCCCCTTCCCATAGATGCTTCATGTAAAATTTGGCTTTGATTGGCCAAGCGGTTTCAAAGAAGATCTTTGAAAATTGTGGACGACGGACGGCCGGACGACGGACGGACGGACGGACGACGGAGCATGGGTATACTATAAGCTCACCTTGTGAGCCTGACGGCTCAGGTGAGCTAAAAATGGGACCTGGCGTGTATACTAGTATACAAATATGCATTCAAAGGAGCATGTTGGCCTGGTGGTTAGTGCATCAGACTCTGGTTAGGGAGGTAGGGAGTCGATCCCCACTGGTGGCTGGCTTACATCACTGCACGATGAGCAAGGCACATTGACTCTGGAAAGTACTAGTTAATACACACAAAGGAGTGTCCCAAGCTGGGGACATGACGGACATATTGTTGATTGGGACGTTACATCCATACCTAAATCAAACCAAAGGGTTGCACAGTTCAAATGTGGGTTGTACATTTTGTAAAGTGTTGTTTCTTAGTCTTTCTTAAAAATCTGGCAGCTGCTGACTACGCCATATTAGCTCTAAAAATTCTGGTGTTCAATTTAAGGTCTAAAATTCCTTCTTGGTCATCAATTTTTTCAGTTATGTCTGGATGGTGCGACGGTTTTCTGGGTATCAACCAGGGTGCAAATCATGAGAGCCATGGACTAATTTCCCTGCTGGCGCACCTCCCCCCACCCCCTGGTGAAATATTGTCAATTTGGCATGTCACCAGTAAACCATTCAGATTCAGATGTGTCTTGTTCAAGGACTCAACCAAGTCCCAGTGGGGTTTGAACCCAGAACTTTGTGATTCAACACTACGCCACTGCCCTCACTAAGTACATCTAAGTACATGACTGTAATGTGCTAAACCTTGGCTGCAGCAATCATGCCTGTATAGCTCTATTTCAGGAACATACTCTGAATCCCTGGCGACAGGTTTTCTTGCACCCCGACTGATCTCGAAGTCATAAATTTTAAAACCAACACATATGTCATGAAATTTATTTCTGTTTATGCACACTTAAGGAAAGAACATAAATGCACTATATACATATAAAATACATGTACATGTTTGTACATGCAATGTTTTTTTTTTGTTTTTTGTTTTTCGAATTTAAGCATGAAAACTCCATGTGACCTGCATTGTCCTGTTTGTCCATTAATGGATAATGAAAGAAAGTCAACCTTGATAAACAAATCCATATTGCAAGTATTATAATCTGTATCACACTGGTTATTCAGAGAGAATTGTGAATGAAAACAAACAATGCCGATGCCATGATAAATACCTGTGTGGAGACAACTTTCCACAGATCACAATTTTCTTTGTAAAGTTGTTCTAAGGCAGGTAATTGCATACTACAGTCTTTGAGTCTTTTACTGATTTTATCCGTGTTGTCTGTTCTCAGTTCTGGATAATCGGTTTGGTATTCTTACTATATATCACTGAAACATGTTTCGTGCACATGCACATGTTTGTTAACAGCTTCTCACCATGGTCTAATGCCACAGACAGCAAGATCCTTCATGCAGAAGAAACGAACATACACATACGAGTATTTAACAACAATTGTCAGAGAATCAGACTAAATCCTCGCTTCAATAAAACGCATATGGGAAAGGACACAGGTTGCTAAAAATGATGCACAGTTCAAACCCCAGAATAGATCTTGTCAATGGCACTGTCACACCCATGTAATTTATTCTCATGATATTGTAAGTGTGCCAGAGGAGAAATCTATGGAATAACAAAATCAGGGAATTACATAACCATGGGATGACAGGTTGAATCCAGTATAGCCCAGCCTTTTTATAGCAGGATTTTAAAACTAAACTTTAATGATTTTTGCTTTGTAATATCAACTATATCTTGATTTCTTCACAGTATTACTATAACTCATGTCCACGTCAAAAATACAGATTGTATTAAAGTCCATTACTTATCATTTAAGTTAGGGTGAACAGTTAATTGTATATGCAGTCATCCACTCTAATTGACTTAAAATATAAGTTTTCTGTTGTGGTTCACTACCTCCTCAATTTGCTGTTGATGATATAAGCTCTCTCCTCTCTGAAAATAAATGAATACACGCATCAGTAATATTATGTTCACTAGAAACACAAAATAATAAAACAATGACATTTTCACATATCAAAATTGGACATACATGCAGTCACTTTCTGAGTACTACGAAAGGGCTCCTAAAAACAGTTCCTCCTTGTGACGTTTCCTCCAGGACTATTTGCGCAAAAAAATCGAATGGGGCTGTTTGCTAAAAAAGGTGAGACGATTCGCTCAAAAATCAAATTTATGGGTAGGTTCACCAATTATAGTTTTAGAAGTCCTTAAGCGACATGTTTATCCTATTTGTTCATTGAAATGACATAAAAATATAAATAATTTCAATGAAAAAATCATTAAAATCAATTTTATAAAACATGTGGCACTCTTCGGGAGTAAATGTCCCGTTCGAAAAAAATATTTTTTTACGCAAACAGTCCCAGGAGGAACTGGTTTGTGCGTGAAACATCCTGTAACACCATGAAAGCCATGTGTACTATGTAATGTTTGTTTTAGCTCACCTGAGCCGAAGGCTCACAAGGTGAGCTTATAGTATAGTAGTCGAGCCGGCATCCGTGCATTGTCGTCCGTCGTCGTTGTACGTCGTCGTCAACATTTTCAAACGACCTCCTCTGAAGCTGCCAGGCCGAATCATTTCATATTTCACATATAGCATCTACAGGTGGGTGGGGGGGGGGGACGAATATTTGTGTTTTTTATTTCGATCGGATAAGAACTCTGGTTGCTATGGCAACTTGAAGTTTCCATTGACTTGTATGGAGAAAAAGTGGAAATTGGCATTTTCTGTTGTCAGGTTGGGGATATTTGAATTTTGTTTTTACATAAATGTTTATTGAGTAGTCCTTAACGCTTAATGCAACTTTTGTAAAAATCACTATATTCGTTTTGTTGCTATAGCAACATAAAGGGTAAATTTTCGAAAAAAATATTCAAAAATCCTCTTCTCAGAAGTCGTATGGGGGATGAAGCTGAAATTTAGCATACATGCTTATGACATTTGTCTGTACAAAGTTTGTGTTTTTATTGTCTTTGTCCAACTACTTTGGTTGCTATGGTAACTCGACGTTTCCATTGACTTATAAGGCAAAAAGTGGAAAATTGCAATTTCTGCCGTTTCATTGAGGATATTGAAATTTTGTTTTTACATGAATATTTATTGAGTAGTCCTCCCCGTTTTAGGCAACTTTTGTCAAAATCGCTTTATTCGTTTGGTTGCTTTAGCAACGTAAAGGGTAAATTTTCGAAAAAAATATTCAAAAATCTTCTTCTCAGTATCTGTAAGGCGGATGAAGCTGAAACTTTGCATACATGCTTATGATATAAGCCTCTACAAAGTTTGTGTTTTTTATTGTCCTTGTCCCACTACTTTGGTTGCTATGGCAACTTAAAGTTTCCATTGACTTATAAGACGAAAAGCAGAAAATTGCAATTTTTTGAAAACTATTGCAGCCTGAGACCTGAAAAGTGGTAGATGCAAACAACTAATGGAGTAGATGAAGGTATGTGATTAATTTAGGCCAAGGTCATCTCTTGACCTTGAAGGATCTGTCATCCATACAAACTTTTCAAAGATCTTCTTCTCTGAAACCGCTTGGCAAATGAAAGTGAAATTTTATGTAGCATCCCTGGATAGTGGGGACAAAAATTTGATTGCGAAATCTGGGTCACATGACCATGATGGCCGCCACGCCCATATATGGTAAAAAACACTCAAAAATCTTCTTCTCAAGAAAGGGCAGGCCGATTTTCACGAAACTTGGTATGATGCATTTGAGACTCCAGCCCATCATAGTTTGATCAAATAATGATCCTAGGATAACCTTGACCTATTTAACCTCAAGGTCAATTTTGGAAACATAGGCTTTAACATGGGAAAAAGTGCTGATTATGGATTTTTTGAAAACTATTGCAGCCTGAGACCTGAAAAGTGGTAGATGTAAAACAACTAATTGAAGTATGTGATTAATTTAGGTCAAGGTCATCTCTTGACCTTGGCCGATCTGTCCTCTATACACACTTTTCAAAGATCTTCTTCTCTGAAACCAGATGACCAATCAAACTGAAATTTTATGTGGAGCATCCCTGGGTAGGGGTTACGAAAGTTTGATCCGGAAATCTGGGTCACATGACCAAGATGGCCGCCACGCCCATATACAATGTATGGTAAAAAACACTCAAAAATCTTCTTCTCCAGAACCGGCAGGCTGATTTTCACGAAACTTGGTATGTAGCATTTGGGACTCCATTCCATCATAGTTTGATAAAATGATGACCCTAAGATGACCTTGACCTATTTTAAGGCAAGGTCAATTTTGGAAACATAGGCTTTTACATGGGAAAAGGTGAAAACAATGGATATTTTGTAAACTAAATGCAGCCTGAGACCTGAAAAGTGGTAGATGCAAACAACTAATAGAGTAGATGAAGGTACATGTATGTGATTAATTTAGGTCAAGGTCAATTTTGGAAACGTAGGCACACATGGAAACATGGGGAAAAGTGACAACTAGGTCTCAGGTAAGCGTTTACAGGACCAATGATCCTATGGTAACTATTGCAGCCATAGACCTGAAACATTACCAAGATGGCCGTCATACCCATTTAGGGTAAAAAAAAAAATAGAAAAAAAATTACTTTGTCCAGTGACTGTACTTGTTGACTCTCAGGTGAGCGTTCGTTGCCCTTGGGCTACTTTTTTTTTTTGTTGTTGTTTTTTGTGTTTTTCTTTTTCTTTTTCTTTTTTTTTTTTTATATTGAGGCTTCTTTTCCTGATCTTTGCCTACTTGTACCTTTTTACATCTCAGTCAACAATTTTTCAGTCTTGTCAGGATGGGTTTAACCAGTACTGTAGTGTCTTGCTCAAGGACACAACACGGTGAAGCCTGTAGGGATCGAACCCATGACCTCTTTATTTAGAGTCCAACACATTACCATTACGCCAACGCTCTCCCTACAATGTAATGTGATGACTAATATCACTAAAGATGATCTTACCAAAAACTGTATCGTTGAAATAACACTGCAACATCTTTCCGCTGCTTGAATCATTAGATATCCAACATACAACATTGTCAGTGTGTCAATCTTTCAACCGAAACAATAATCTGAAACAGACAAATATCATTTGAACTCTTTCACCATTTTCATGTCTGTTCGTGTTTTATCCAAGTTTGAAGTAGTACTGTCAATGTACATGTATCTATCCTGCCATATCACCCTATATACCCGAATATTATGCACATAAATGTATCAAAAATGTACTAGTATAAATAAACATTTTGAAAGACACCATTTTATGAAAAATAAGTCTGTGAGAAGATACAGTTTAAAGATTGTTTTGTTAAAAGATAATGTGTTAAAGATGCAAATTTAGATGACCAGTAATAAAAAATATCACAGGGATGCATTTAATTGTTTGATTGTGTAAAAAATTAAATGAAAAAATCATGTCTCACAGTCCCAGACCCAGGAAAAGATCCAGGTATGGGTCGTGTAGCAAAATACATATAATTTGGCACTGGCACCTAGGCATTATACTAAGGAAATTGCATACAAAACATTGGTTTGACCTCAACTCGAGTATGCAGCTCCTATTTGGCATCCCTATAATGATACTCAGACTGCTAAGATAGAGAGGGTGCAAAGGACTGCAGCCAGGTGGACCTGCAGGAGATGGAGGAACACCAGTAGCGTTGGTGATATGCTAGACAAACTTGAGTTTCCATTATCTGGAGTCCCGCAGGGAGCGGTCCTCCTAAGACACACTCTGGTATAGTGTATCTTGATAAAAACAAATACCTGACCCCAGCACCCAACCTTAAAGAAATACACAAGACAATTTACCTATAGTCAGGTCTGGTACACGTCAGGATTGAGGTCAAGGATTTTTTTTGTGTCTCAGGGGCCGAAATTAGGCCTCATTCCCAATGCAAATTACTATTAGGTGTCTTTTTCCCCAATCTGAAGAAAAAATTCCCAATTACAGCTGAAAATAATTTTCAACAGTCCCATACATTGTGAAATTCAAACTTTGCTGTTAGAAAGAAATGTTATTTAATTTTTGACACGTTTGATTATGAATTATTATCTAATTATTCTAAATGAATTCCTTATTAAGCTATGTCACTTTGGAAAATATCAATTGTGAATGTCTAGAACTTAAATTTTCCCAATTCCGAATTTACTTCGCTAATTGTCCCAATCAGAAAGGCCCTAGGGCCCCTTCCCAAAATTGTCAAAAAAATCCCTGGAGGTAGGGTTTTTAACCTCATTGAGGTTTGAAAATGTACATGAAATTACTATATTGAGAATTTTTAAACAAATACATGTACATGTAGCTATGCAAAAATTGCAACATCATTCCGGGCCCCGCCAATGTTGCTTGCAAAATGTGCAGCTTTCAAATGAAACATTTTTCAGCAAAATCTGTTTGAGAATTCTTTGCAAATTCCTCCAATTTCATACATAATAGGTGGAAGGGGTAATTTTTTAGATTTAAAATAATAGTCTTCCATACATGTGATGAGTTGAAAAGGAGCTTCAGGGAGATTTTACTTTCATTTCAGGGAGGTTTTTGAAAAATGTATAGAATATATAAGAAAATTCCTGATCCATTTCAGGGAGATTTTGAATTTTGTTTGAAAAACAGGTATATTTTAGAAGAATTTCGATCAATTTTATGGTCCATTTCCTGGAGTCTCCCTGATGATGAGGGAGGTATCACATGTATGGTCTTCAATGTATGGCATGTATTTGAATAGTGTATCAGTATTTCTGCTGCTTTCTGTGTATTTTATACTTTTTTCTAAGAATATCATCATTTGATGTTTAACATTGCTGCAATACTAGTAAACAAAAACTGAAAACAAGTATAAACTTTAAAAAAAAAAAAAGGATCACCACTTACACCTGATGTCAGTGGCAGAAACCAGGTTTGTGTCAATCAGAAAGACGTCAATGCCGGACAGTAATAGTAAAAAAAAATATTTGCGGGTCTTTTTTTTTTTTTTTTTTTTTTTTTTTTTTTTTTTTGAGGGAAGCCTTACCATGTAAAATACCTGAACATAGATATACAGATTTAAATCAGAATTAAACTGTTTTCTCCTCCAGTGCACATGCACAGCTTCTTAGTTAAAACTTCAATTCAACATTTTTTATTTGGATGAAGCTTCCACTTGGTCCACATGATACTTCAGCAAACACTTAAGGTACAGGTGATAATGCATTACTGTTTCAAAGCACTCAATCTTTGCATTGTGAATCTGCAATTGTGCCTGTAAGCGTACATAGTGATTCTGCAAATGGCAATATTTTACTGATTGTTTCCACTTGGTTTTCTTTGCTTAAATTGCATGCCATCTCAATGACTTTGAAGTTCGTCGACCAACATTTCCCCACCCACCTCGAATGACTCGATGGAGGGGCTTAAACCAATTTTACACTGAAATTGTGCAATTATTTTTGAGATGATAAGTGGGTTTTCCTTGAAAGTGTGAAACTTTTTGAGCACATCATTTAGTGTTGATTGACCGTCTAATGATGACATTAGTTTTTTTTCACTGCCGTGCAAGCATTTTTTATGCGAAGTGCGAGAATTTGTTGGCCACTGCAGGCCGCCATTTTATCAGTACTGCACATGCGCATGTATTGATCGTATAATCGACGGTACGCTAACTGTGATATTCTACGGAAACATTCTTTTTTTGTGTGGGGGGGGGGGGGGCTTAAAGCAGAAATCAATGGTAACATTAGGTAAAAATATGTTTTGTAAAAAATATTCTCAGATTATCATTAATTTTCAAAACAGTTGTATCAAAAATAAGTAAACGACCAAGGTTAACAGATTTATCAAAGCACAATTTTGCAATTTTCAACGTAAGGCCTAAAATAAAAATAGTCTTGTTTCTGCTAACATGCCAAAGACAGGGTAGAGTCGGCAGGTCGGAAAATCTTTTTATTTTTTGTGTATTTTTTTGTTTCTTAAAATGGGTAAAAAGGTACAAACGTGCTAAAATTAATCATAAGTACTCGAAACAAACATGTGATGAAGTTTAAAACCAGTAGGAAGCTGAATGCGAGTTGACCTAAAGTCTGTTTTATAGTGTGTGATAATGGTTTTTCGCAGATATTTTACAGCTGTTCAAATGTAGAAGAAAAATAGAAACTATTTAATCATGATTGCTAAAAACTTTATTTGTTCACCGATTTTCAAAAGTTTTGCAGGTCCTATTAGGACAAACTAAGATCAAGATTTTGACATGAAAATATTTTTTCTGTCGTCCCCCATACAAAAAAAAATTCAGCGAAAAACCATTATCAGAGACAAGTTTTTAGACTTTAGTATTGTTGAAATTATAGCAGTTTTTGAATCATTGTCTGTTTTCCATTGCAAATGTAGAGGGTCGGTCTGCATGAAAATATTTTTATTTTATTTCTATTGGCAATAAAAACTGCAGGGTCGGCGCAGAAACTCAGAGTCGGTCGGGTTAGCGGAAACACAGCTATTTTTTGTTTACGCCTAATGCTTCATTTTTCGAAATTTTGCACGTCTATGCATATTTCAAAACTCAATGGAGGTTACAAACCTCAATCGAGGTATAGTACCTCAATCATGACTTGCATCAGACCTGATAGTGATGCCCTGAAAAATTCATTTTTCAGAACTATTCAGGTTTGGAATAGTATCCCTTCTCGAGTGGTCTCATCCAAGACCATTTCAGGAATTTAAGGTTTCTATTTAAAACATAGGCCCATATCGAGGCAGTCGTTTTAGTGTAAATAATTTAAATGGTCCACCCCAAAACTATTTTTCCCAAAACTAAATACTAAATTTAGCCAACCACCCCACACCTGAGGTGATGATCAGAAATTTTGTTTTTTGTATTGAGGCTTAACGTCCCAGTCAACAATTTTTCAGTCAAGTCGGGACAGAGCCAACTCTTCCTGGGTTTAACCAGTACAGTAGGGAGTTAATGTGTCTTGCTCAAGGACACAACACGGTGACGCCTGTGGGGATCGAACTCAGGACCTCTCGATTCGGAGTACGACACTCTACCACTACGCCACCGCACTCCTTATAGATCAGAAATTGATCGACTCAGAAGATAGGTAGCTTCTTCACCTGCACCCAACTTCTCTGGAAGTCATCAAGCCTGGTGCCGCCAACAGAACAGTGCCCAAGAGTGTGAAAGATGAAAAACAGACAGAATTTTTTTTTATAAAACAAATGGTTATATAATACACAGTATGCGTGGCGATTATTTCCAATGGGGTCCTTTGGTTAGAATCTCCAAGACTACCAGACAGCAAGCGTCCAGACCCAGACGGCTAGATTCCTGGTCTAAATTTAAGGTCCAAGACTGTATGGCTAGACACTGCCTTTTTGAAAAGCTTATACAAGTCTAACAAGAAATTAAATTGCATTCCAAAAGCATTACAGTAACATTTAGTAAATACTACCTACTGTAGTGACCAAAAATTCATGAAATGCCCCGCAATTCTATTTCCAAGTATTCAACAGTCTCTAGATTGACAATCAAATAAAAAGAGTGATACAAACCTTGAGTCATTTCTTTCTTCGTTAACATTGATCTCCATCACAGTGGATTTTGATACTCTACGGTACCAACTTCGAATACCGGTAGGTTTAACAAAGAAAAATTAAATATAAAATATAGCAAGATATTCAACATCTGGCAAACATGTAAGTCCTATGCTGTTCAAAGTGGAATTTCCTTGGTCAAGTTATTCAACTGAAAGTAGGTCAGCTTGTACAGTCACAGTCAATAGACACCTGTTGCAAAATAAAAATCATTAATAACAACTATTGTTAGAAAATTAAGCGAATAAATCCTTCTCTCCAACCTCTGATATGACACAACTGATATTCACTAACTAATTAAACAAAAACAAAATATTTCCAATTGATTCAAGTAAGTAAAATTAATGGTGGACAGGTCCTTTAGCTGTGGAGGCAAATAGAGGCCCCATATAGGGAAAACAAATTGAATATGAAAACAGACACTCTGAACAATGCAAAGCTAATAAAATCCAAATAAATAATCAAAACACCGATAAACATAACATCAACGAGAAGAAGAAAAATTCTCAAACACATACATGGAACCATCTGGCAAAACAACATGCTAATAAAGCAAATTCCAAACAATTTCCAGAGGAGCTAAATTTAGGCAATTTCATGAACCCCCTATTGAGCCTTTTTTCCTGAAACCAAATGGACTATTTATTAATATTTTCCTAAACATTGTTTATCAGTTCACTGACATGACAATTTCTTATCAATTAATTAATATTTTATGAATTATTCCGCCCAGAAAACTCTCATGTTATAAAGTTAGTGATAAATTTTTCCAATTAATGAAGTCTTACTTAAATAATAGAACACAGGTAGTATCTATTAACAATGAAATATCTAACGAAGACAGCGTGAAATGTGGTGTTCCCCAGGGTTCCATTTTGGGACCAATATTATTTTTGATATTTATAAACGACCTGCCTCTATTCCTATCTGACACTGTTTCTTCTACGGATTTATATGCCGATGACACTACGATTTATGATGCTCAATATGATCTCGATAAGTTAAAGAAAAACTTACAAAAGTCTCTTATAGCTCTCCATATTTGGTGCAAGAAAAATGGAATGTTACTTAACACTGATAAAACAAAAGTCATGATTATAACTACTAGACAAAAAAGATTACACCTAGATGAAAACATACTCACGCTATCGTACAATGATACAGAACTTCAAATAACAACAGGAGACAAAATACTGGGGGTGAACATTGACGAAAACTTAACGTGGAATAATCACTATCAATTCGTATGTCGGAAAATATCTTCCTACATTTGGCTTTTGTCTAGAATTAGTCGTTTCCTTAGTAATGAGCATAGACTGCTATATTACAAGTCATATATACAACCTCATTTTAATTATTGCAATGTCATCTGGGGCAATGCATCTTATTCTAATGTCACTAGAATGAATAGACTTCAAAAAAGGGCATGTAAGTTAATACTAGGTAATGAATATGATGATTTTGAAAGTGCAAAGGCTACATTAAATATACTTTCATTTGAGCAAAGTGTATTTGTAAGTAAAGCTAAGATTATGTATAAAGTAGCTAATGGATTAGTTCCACAATATATTTGTGATTTGTTTACTCGAAGGTCAGAAGTTGCGCACGGCACATCCCTTAGATCCATAACAAACCAGAATTTTGCGATTCCAAAACCTAAGTTAACATTATACAAAGAAAGTATCTCTTATTCAGGTCCAGTTATCTGGAACAATATACCAAATGATATACGATATTTATCGAATGTTTCTTCTTTTAGTAAAAATGTATCAAACTGGATAACGAGTATGTAAGACAATTATATTTGAATACGTTTCCTTATTTTGCTAGAACATCATCTGAACAAGCTTACAAGTACAATGTATGCCTTCACCTCCAAATTTGTCATACCCATTTATTGTTCTATATGTTTCTATACATAATATGTTCATATTGTTGTTGATTTATATGTATTTGAGGGCCCCATGGAAGATTGGATATATCCAAATGGGTCACCCTCGTAAAATAAAGAAGTTACTTACTTACTTACTTACTTACTTACGACTTTTTTTTTTTTTCTTTTCATGTCTGTAAATATCTTGTCGTCGATAAGAATGGTTAACAACTTTTATTTGGAAAAAAAAGAAAATATAAAATAAAAACATAATAATAATAGAATAAAAAATGGTAGCATGCTCCTCATTTTCGCAACTATCACAAAAATGACGAGAATGTAGTCATACATGTATATGGGCACTTTCACGTTAAATTAGAGAATTGAAAATCGGACGTTTGGACCTATATAATTGTTTTAATACTATGTCTAATACAAATAGAATACTATCTACTTATGCGCCTGACCGCTAGCTCCTTGTTGTGAAAATTTCGTTAAGATCGGTCCATTAGTTCTCCTGTAATGGTGAAAAATGCACATTTTTTTGGGACAAATAAAATTCCCATTTTAAAATTTACACTTTAAAACAATGTATTTTTCTGCAATGGTGACTGTTAAGTAATAAAATAGGGTGTTTTCATGAAGTGTACATGACCTATTTACTGCCAACAGAAAATCATCCATGAGCAAAAAAAAAAAAAAGTAAAAAAATTACTTTCATAGAAAACCTTAAATTTGTCCCAAAAATGTCCTCACCAGAACAAGGGGTTTATTAGAGGACAACAGATGCAAGGTAAGTTAAGAATTTTGTCGCTATAATAAACTTAAATGTCCCAGTAACTGAATAAATGAACATCTTTATGGTTCTGTCAACAGTTTCAAGAATAGTAGCCTTCCAAAGAACTTTACCATGCATTGTCCCCAAAAAATGTCCTCACCAGAACAATGTTTTTTTCTGAAATACAGCTTTGCTGTTGCAAAATGTGATGAAAATGTGCTAAAATTCCAGGTTATCTCCTATCCTGTTGAGCTGGCTGTCATCTGGTACTGATTTTGTAATCATAATTTGACAGAATACATCGAAAATAGCAAATGTCCTCACCAGAACATTAGGCCTTCTATTATAAATTAAAGGTTTTAGGGTTTATTGACCACTAATGTCTTTTTTTTTAAGTTTTGTTATCTTTGCTGAAATGACACTGTACTTGAAAATGTCCCCAAGTATGCTTCAGTATTTTATACTTTTGGTAAAATTGTAAATTTGACCTCATATACTGCAGACATTAAGATGTGAAATGAGACAGTTGCCGATATAACAACTATTTTCATTCATATTTTATGAAATTTCATTTCTTATAGCAATGTAAAACGAAGTATTGAACTGTGGATGTATATATCCTAAAGGAATTTGATAGTATGCATCCCAAAAAACAGGTAAATAATGTTCTGGAGAGGACATTTTTTGGGACATACTTTGAATTTGCGACACAACTTCTTGTACCTCATGTATGATATTCATATCTTATATTTTTAAATATCTGAACAATGTAGACTGTGTTTAATCCTTTTAAAGGGCTATTTTATATTGATAATCTTTCTTTAAATCCACCAGGATATATATTTCCCTTATATTCCCAATAGAAATATAATGCTACAATTGTTTGTTACATTCATTACATATGACCCTTATTTTATCAAAATGCAAACTTGTTAATTTACAATTTCAAAGTACTTAAATAAATGATTTATGACTGTAGGACTTTTCCTGTGTGCTTGTTATTAGCAATTTATATGATTATAGCAAGTTTTAAATGAAACACACCACACAGACCCTATACCCTGTTACCATTTAGACAGACTTGAAGAATTTATTGATTTCAATAAAGTTTTGTGTTTTAACATCATATTAGTATAACTGCAGGCTTTACAATGCAATATTATTGATCTTTATGAATTTAGAAGTTGTCTCTGTGTTATATTTCAATCTGTTACATATGTTACATTCAGCGCAATATGTACTATGAACAAATTTCACAGATCTTTAAGATTTGAACTTTTTATTCTTATTTGTTTTATATATATAAAATGTAAGTTAATGCATTTGTTAAATCAAGGAGTTGTTTTATCCTTATTTAATTACGATGTTACAAAATCACAAATTAAGAGATTACATTTCCTTGAACATCACAGTACATGTACCATGATATTAATCTCAAGAAAAGGTTAGAAGTTCATTACTCAATTTGTTTTTATGACATCTATTCATCATTCAATGTATTATTTTGATGCAAACCCTATCTTAGTATTTTTGAAGGATTGTGTAACAGATAAGAACACATAATATGCGAGAATAATGTTTGCATTTGTATGAAAAGGAAAATCACTAACAACAAGATGTTTGTTATGATATGAACGAATGTAACTTACCGAATTTAATTTTCACAGAGCAAATCTTAACTTTAAATAACTTTAAATATTCAGTTTTGAAGAATGTTATGTTTGTAACCTACAATATACATTTAAAAGGTTGAATAAGATCTAAAGGAATGTGAAGATACAAAGTGGAATAACCTTTACGATAAAGCATACTTCATAATTGGCCTAACATGCATACATTTTCTAGGAGATTTTGGTTTGATGTTTAGTTTACAAGCATTTATGTGGGTAACATATGTAATGCAGTAATGTTACATTTTACTTAGGGCAAAATGTTTAAAATACTTATGGCTTCACAGAATTTACGGTCTGTTAAATCTCATGTAGAGTGCAAAATCAGATCGTATCTTGAAAATCATAGTATTAAAATTAGATACAGTAAGGGGTACTCTAGCTCCCCTTCTTAAAACCTTACAACTGGTATGGAATTGGTATGTTATAGTAATATACAGTGATTATTTGTCAAAATTTCCACTTGTGTCGTTAAAAAATTAAATGTTATTGGTAAATATTGTGTCATTTTGCATGGAGTAAATAACAAAGAGTAAGAAATTCAGTTTATCCCTAGACAACTCCACATACGGATCTCCCTGCCTCACTCATTCCTATATGAGAATCATAACATCTGATTATCAGTTACACAAAGTTAAGCATCCTCTAGTTTTTCCTCATTAGAATAATATTTTAGCTTTTAGAACTGATTCAACAGAAGGCAAATTTTAAGCCATTTGGTCTCACTGCTATTTTCGAATTACTTTATATAGTTCTAAACCTAAAGAAAACAAACAAGTGTGAAAAACAGATAGTAGAAGACCACCATGAATAACATCCTTTTGGCAAAGTCTATACTTAGTTAGGTAAATGTAAGCAATGACCAGGAGCTGGTGCAATTAGAACCAACATTCCGCCTAAAATCCCAAGTGGAAAGCAAACGGAATAACAAATATTTACTGGTACAATGAAAATGTACAGTTTGCCAAGAGAATGGCTATTTCCCAAAAGGTGACTTAATATATGCCATTTAGGATTATCTTAGCACATTGTGTGCAAGAAAGGTGCATTAATGATGCAGATCAAAATTCAATTCTTTTTAATAATGTTTTGGAGCATTATTTCAACATTTCTTAAAATTATGAAACGTGACCTACATGTATACGTGTATAATGTTAAAAATGACAATGTTACCGGTTTTGAATTATCATGCAATTTTGCTCAAATCAGGAAGATATATATGGAATGTTTTTATGCAAATATGGTATCTTGACAAAGACTGGAACATATTTATCTTTGAAGTTGAATTTGGTATTTTTTGTAAATTTAAGAGAAAAAATCGAGAAATGTTTTAATCATTTCATCAGAAAATCAATATACTTATTCTTCTGTAAAATGTTTTTACGGTGTAAGTGTAATGCCTGGAATGTTCTCGAGCCAATCCACGTGATACATCTTGGAAAATGGTAAAACTAAAGATTTTGGACACACAAAGATGATGGCAGGTATCATGGCATCGTGGGAGTGAGCCAGGGTTGCCTTCTGAGTCCTATAATTAATTATTTAATTCAATCTATGCATTTTCAAAGCTCATATATGATGACCTACGTATGAGTAAAATTTAAAGAAAATCCATGCGTGGCACATTTGTAACACCCCCTTTAGATGAAAACTTTTTTTTATTTTTCTCTTCATAGTGCCAAATGAGCCGCTGCATGAGAAAACAGACAATTTGCTTATACGAAAACAAAGCCACAGATCAGCTGCGCAGTAACTGCGCAGGCTGATCACTCTGTTTTTTGCTCCATGGATAGTACAATTCCTCTTCATTCTAAATATGCAATTTCAAGCCTCCAACCATCTTCTGTGGCTGTACAGCCAAGTTTGTGTCAGATGAACTTCAAACACATGACAAGATTCATAATTTCAGGGAATATAAAGTCTGTCCCAAAAATTGTCCTCTCCAGAACATCAATGTTGATTACATTAAACAGCTGAACATACTCAGCAAAGATGTTTTGTAGTTGATATGCATTTACTATATACAAGTATATAGATTTGCAAGTTTTATTTTGCTAACAACAGATGAGCTCATATTACTAATGGTAGGTTCTTGACACAACATGTCAAATGTTTCTCTGGTGTTATATATTTTCTTTTACAAAATAAAGGGTTGCTTAAAATTTTATTGATCATATGTTGATATATTTTTTAATATTGTGTAAAATCTTAATTAAAACTTCAATGGAGTTCAAAAATTAGATACAACTTTAAAAACATGACAGTCTAAGGTTTGTCCCAAAAAATGTCCTCTCCAGAACAATGATGTGTATTTAGATATAATAGTGATACACATGAAGCAAAGTTATTTGTGACTAATGTACCTTGACAATGTACAAGTATAAAGATTTGTAAGTATTAATATGTAAACAGCAGGGTAGTATAATGATAGTGATTTTTGGCTCTTGGCACAACATGTCAAATGCTTCTTTGGTGTTTTTCATTATCCATTATGAATAAGAGTTTCTTAATTTTTTATTGGTCTTGTCTTGATATATTTCATAAATTTTGTGTAATATTTAAATGAAAACTTTAATTGAGTTCAAAAATATAATGAACTTCAAAAACATTTGGCAGTCTAAAGTTTGTCCCAAAAAATGTCCTCTCCAGAACAGCTATAGGGATTAAATTTAGCAGCTATATGCATAAAGCAAACATATTATGTGGGTAATATACCATGCCAGGGTACAAGTACATAGATCTGCAAGAACTATTTGCTATCATGATATTAATGTTCTTGGCACAGCTCTTCATGCGTTTCTTTGGTGTTATTCATTATCTGTTAAACATGGAGTTCCGTAAAGTTCTGTAAGGTTCTATTGGTCTCATGTTGATGTATTTTATTACAGTTTCATTAAATATAAATAGAAACTATTCCATTTTCTCTTAAGCTAACACATTGTTTGTTAAACACCTTGTCCCTTTAAATGTCCTCTCCAGAACATTGTTCTGGTGAGGACATACTTTTGGGACATCTTCCTATGACAAAACCGCTGTTCCTTTCAATAAAAGAATTTGCCAGTTGTTAAACCTCCTAACTCCAATGCTGTATACCAAAAATTATTGACTTGCAGTGTACAGTATAAGAACAACAAAAGAAATAAGGATGTGAAATCCAGTTTTTACTTCAGTTCATAATCTGCAATTTAAATTGTAACCTGTATAGTTGAAATGAAAAACAAATGGGTGTTTTTTGCAATTTATATGATACCTGACTACCATTTTGGCAACTTTTTTTTCACCAAAAGACCCTTATCAGCATTCAAATCCCCTACAATAAGAAAATTTTTGGTTTTCTTTAAAAATCAACATTTCTGAATTTGAATTCCAATAATTTTTATGCAAATGAATTAAAGTCAATTCCAAAGTATTTCCCATGTGATTTAGGGTAAAAACAAAAGGAAAAGTCATATATCCCTTCAGTGCAAGGGTACTTTTTTTGGGCACCGTCTGGGAATTTTTTCTCTAATTTAACATGAAAGTGCCCATATATGCTTGCGAACATTAACATATGTCAAGCGCACAACAAGCAATCATTACGAATTTTCGACGAATCGCATTCACATTCGTAAGCTCATTCTCGGTTTACATGAAAACACTTTTATGGAGAACTAGAACCGGTTGAAGTAAGCACGGCTAAGAATCCCTTTTTAAATCGATCATTTTGCCCCGACAAAAGATTTATACATGACGTCAAATTCTGAAAAAATCGCGAGTGGGACATTTTGGGAGACATTTGTATTTTCAAAAATAAAGAAAACGGCACGGCGTAGTGTAACCATATTTACATCACCGTAATCAGTAAAGAAAACGTATTTTCATATATTTTTATTATTTTGATTTGATTGATATAACCTGTTCAAAAACGTCTTCAAAATTACGTTTTGTTAGCAAACAACGTCAATTTTAGGCTTTGGGACATTTTAGGAGACAATTGCTTTTTCACTTCGCTTTTCAACATGACCTCAAACTCATAAAATAATTGCATCTATCGAATCTATGCAAAAAACGTATTTTTCAGCAGGAAAATTATTGCGATGACTTGACTAGGAAAGATACTGCTTTTACAATAAAGAACTTCTACTTGTTTTGTCGCCGAGATGGGACATCGCTTTTGTCTTTAATCCCACGCCCGGTATTTCTAAAGTTTTTCGATTTCATCGGAATACATTTGACAGCAAAACAGAAAATGATGTCTCTTTCCTACTATGAAACCCAATCACGGTTTATACCGCCAGATAAATCTTACCGGCGATGCAACTACCGCGACATGCAGTTAAATGTAACGCGGGACACGCCGTCTTTTCATTGTTTTCGACAATTTTGAATTAGTTATGTACTCTTAAATTGATCAGTTATTAAATTTATTTCTAAACCATCGTTTAAATAATTATTTGCTGAAATTTTTAGTGTAAAAAGTTATAAAATACGCCCACAAATAAGCATTTTATCGGTTTTACAAGCAAGCAAAGCAAGCGTTTTCACAAAGTGTCACCAGTTTCTCGCGTAACGTCATAATGAAACATGCTGCACAACTCTAATATTGGTCGATCGTTACTTACTGTATTTACTCATTAGCCATTTTTTTTTTTTTTTTTTTTTTTTTTTTTTTTTTTTTGCGAATAAGTATATTTATACACTGTGCATTGTAAAGCGTCTCACAATCATGTAATTTCAAAACTGTATGACAACGCTGACTACCGGAATCCACAGCCAGCGCAACATTTCTTTCAAAAGTCTGTTACTAATTTTGGTTTCACTTAGACTAGCGAAATCAGACGCAGGCTAAGCTTGCATCATGCCTGGCAAAATATGTCTGCCATGCAATACGCTATTAATTTCTCTACTATTGAGGATATAGTCTCGATACATAAATCCACAGTTTCGATTACAATCCCAGTTTATTTAAACCCTATGTTGTGTATCGTTTATTACACAGCTCAATGGTTTATGTGGTAAATAGTTATATGTCGGTTTGAAGACAGTGCACTCAAGTAAGTCGTTCATTTCAACTTATTATTAATCTTTCTGACAAAGTGTATTCTTCTGATACTATTGACTAGTTCTTCACAAAGGTGTCATGAAATAGTGATAGTGAAGACTTCATAGTAGAGAATACTCTCTCAAGTTATTTATAGTACATGTACATGCGCCATTCACAGAAACAATATAAATGTTTGATTCTAGAATTTTTAAAAGTTAAACATGACCTAAAAATCGCAAATCAAATCTCCGTTTTAATCTCTGAAGTTTACCCAGCAATCAACATTCCCAGGGCATCATACTTATATACAGATGGCGGAAGAAGCGACACCTAGCGAGTCGTTTCACAGCGAGACACATGCCTTTGACCCTCTAGGCTATATCAAAGACTTTTACACTGGATCCTACCCATGTAGACTGGAACAAGATATTTTCGAATGGCTCTATGATAAAACCCATCAGCTGTTTTTCGAAGGTATGTAATCCCCAAATGCTCTAAATCAGGTATCCATATATCAATGATCTATTAGTTTTTGAACATGCGAGATTGCATTCTATTGATATTGTTTCTATTGATATTGTGACATGTTTATTCCTGAACAAAAATGTCATGGATCAGATTAGGTAGTTAATGCAAGCTACACTCGGCTTACAATGTTTTCTTAGTATTTGTACCAGATTGTTAATTTAGTTTTCCCCCTTCTCCGGTTTTGGAGTGGAAATTTTTCTCTGATTGCGCCATGTCCCGATCATTGCCTACTTTAACCTTTTCTGTTTTTACCTGATACATTGTAGAGGCCCTCCCAGTGGTTTTGGTGATTCAGGGAGAAGGGCTATTTATTTTCAGGGATTTGGGGAGGAGGGTCATTTATTTTCAGGGATTTGGGGGAGAAAGCATAAGTTTTTGGGGTTTTAGGGAGCAGGGAGCAGGGGGCTGAGGAAAAACATTTTAGGGAGCTGGGGAGAAAGGTCATTTTTCTTTCAGGGAGCAGGGAGCAAAGACCCCCCCCCTCCCCTGGGGGCCTCATTGTACATATGATAATTTCCAGGCAACTACAGCGGTAAGTCTCTACTAGACGTTGGTACTGGCCCAGTGGTAATGCCTATAATTACGGCCTCAGAGTGGTTTGATGAGGTTTTCCTCTCCGACTTGGTTAAGGATAATGTTGATTTTCTGCACAAATGGATGAAGGGGGAAGCGGAAGCTACAAAGGCTATGGCATATCAAATGGAAGTGATTGCAACTAAGGAGGGGAAAGGGTGAGTTCTGAAACACTCATAGCTACAGGTGTGTTGAATGCAAACAAAGAAAATGGACAGGTGTAATAAATCCGTAAAACAATGTTACGCACACGAAATGAATTTTCGCAGGATGATGCGATAAATAAATGTATCAAACATAATACTATTTTCTGGCATTGAAATCCCACATTGCTCAGAGCGCTAGCTCTCCAGTTGTAATCATTGATAGATAACAAATATTAAACCATTTCCAAAAGAGGTCCATACCGTCACCCAAATCGTATCTGCACATTATGAACATGTAAGATTTATGACACGAGTGATCATTTTGCAATCTTATTGCAATGTTATTGTTTGTTGACATAAAATTAAAAAAAAATAAATAAATAGATAAATCAGACGGCGAGCAAGTGAACTAACTTGACCTATGTCGTTCTAGAGTCTCATGGGAAGAGAAAAACAGCCAAGTACAGGCAAAAGTAAAAGAAGCGTTGGTATGGGACATGCATAAGCCGGAGATGTTAAAAGGAACAGCCATAGATGGCATCCAGTTTGACCTCGTGACGTCATGTCAGTGCATGTGTGCGGCAAGCTCAACGATGGATGAATATGCCAAAGTTATACAGAACATCGGGTATGCATATACATGTAAACATTCATTCCGCGCAAATATTGTTCAGTTTTTGCATATAACTGAACACTCTTATGTAAATACACTAGTATAGGAGTAAGAAATTTCTATTAAGTAAATGACTCGTCACGTTTTGTAAAATATCTGGTCAGTCGTTTAACCACTTTATCCAGTTTAGTGAAATCTTCCAATTTCGATGTTGTCTTAATTAAGACAACATATCCATTCCATGTCTCATAGGACATGGATCGGTCCCTTGCCATTGTAGAAATATTTTTAATGGCGATACTGCAAATACATACAGACAGACGAATTGAGATTTCAAAGTGTTTTTCACATTAAATACGCTAACTTTACTCTTGTTTTCAGAGATATTCTCAAGCCTGGAGGTCATTTAGTAATTCTCGACTATCTGGATCAGACATGGTATTCCGTTAACGACGTGAAGTTCAGCGTGCTTAGCACCACAGAGGAGGAAATTAAAACCACATTCAAGAGCTTAGGATTCGAAATCGAACATTTTGACACTCATGTTCTCGGAGATTATCCTGAACCGGCACCTTGTGATGCTAAGACACTTTACTGTGTTGTTGGAAAGAAACTATAGAACGGTATTACTTAACTGTTAACTGTAACACAATTTTAGCATTAAAGTTTCTTATGGAGTCCATGCTGATAAATTTTTTTATCGAGCCGTACACATCATAGTGAACTTAGACAAACACTATCCAGTGACCTTCATAAACCTTGCGAGAACACTATTGGCGTGACAATTATACATGTATCTTTAGCTTGTGCATTTCTATGTATTGAGGTGTATATTTCAGGTATTCCCTTGATGGGAAAACAAAGTGACATGATACATTTCGGTATTCTGCACGAGAAGGAGAAAATAATTATACTATAGTCGCTAGATGTCCATTCAGATTTATAGGCATTAGCACCCACTATATTTAGCATTTTTCTCATATTAAACCACTGACTCTGTATCCCTGTGCTATTAACATTACATTTTTGTGTCACTGGTGAAAACTGGATTCAAAGTTCTGATAATTATCGATGTCTGTATTCACTGACGGGCTGAATGGAAGACACGCAATCGCAGAAATAAGTCATTCTTCTAAACATTTCAATACACATCAAATGCACATTAGTCATACCAGATGGATGTAAATCGTGTCATTGATATATCAAAGTATTTAATTAATCAAAATATTAATATAATCGAGTAAAAATTATGGAAATGCTTAGTTTAAAAAAACTGCCTGTTGCTTGTGCTTGAATATTCGTTAGACTTCTTGATAACATATATTAACACTAAAATGTAGCATTTAAACGCCCATAAATGCCTTCTCATATCTCAGTGACATGCTGAAACGAGGTGGACATGTTGTAATTATTGATTTTCTAGACGAGACCTATTATTGTATTATCAAATTCAGTGTTCTTAGCACAACAGGAGAAGCTAAATGAATGCGGGTTCGAGATTGAGCAATATCAAACGTAAACGATAGCTTTTCCTCCTGGACCCGCACCGTGCGCTGCCAAAACTGTGTTATAGGAAAGAATAAGAATATTTTAATATCATTTACATGCACTTTTTATTGCTGCGTTTGATTTTATAGCACCAAACCAATAATTGTCCATAATTCAAATACATATTCTATGCATGCATTATTCTACTCCAATATGCATGCAACGTGTAAAAGCTTTATACAAAATACATTTTTAGAATTATGGTCTCGTATCGTAACTTCATTTGATCAAAGTCACATTTTAAACTATTATATGTTCTGTCATTTCAATAAATCATAAACCTAGTATTCCGTCACTCACAATCTCTGGAGGGGATACTTCCACTTTGACAATCAGAACCAAAACAGTTGCAATAAATATATGAGCCGCCGCATAGGGAAACCATCAAACTGCCTAGGCGAAAATAATGGCACAGATCAGCTGATCAGCGCCTTTGTTTTCGCTACACGGATAGTACAATCCCTCTACTGTCTAAATCCAAAGTTTCCAGCCTCTTACCATCTTCTGTGACTGTATAGCCCGGTTTGTATCGGGACCCCAAATGTTGGTTTTCTCATGCACAGGCTCATATATGTTCACCTTAGATAAAACGAAAGCCGTAGCAATTATTAGCTGGCACTGCATTGATTCACATCATGAAAAGAACAATAAGCTATTAGGGTTGATTTTTACATTATATTTTGCATTCTTCTAATATTAAACCGTTGACTCTGTATTACTGTGCCTATTATTAACATAACAAGTTTTGTGATTTTTTTTAAATTATGTATTTTTCCATGCAACCAGTCCTTCATTTTTTAAAAGTTGAAATTTCCTTTGATCTCTGAATGATTTTGCCAATGCCACCGCATTATGAATTTCTTCATGGAAAGTTTCCAACAGTCCAAGTTTTCTCATTTCTCTAATTATCAACTTCACTCCATGTACAGTTTCGTGCTCAATAGCTACTTTTAGATTGTTTTGCTTCATTCTCAGTCCGGCGTCAAGAAGCATGTCATATGCTGTCTGATCTTGCTTGATAATTGCTCCATTTAAGGCTTCAAACGCTGACTTATCCTCGGGAGCCAACCTATTTGCTCTCTTCAATCCATCAATGACATTCTCGAGTGTATCTGTGGACATCATAGTGACGGCAGCTGGTAAACCTCTCATAGTTAAATATAAACCATTAGAAACAAGCAGGTCATATATAGTTTTGTCTTTGAAGTCCAATGCCCAAACAAGTGCATTAGCTACATGTTTATTTGATGAATCGAGTCGACCTTGTTCTTTCAATGTACTTATCACGTGATTTAATTGTAACTGGTGTTTGGCTACAGCCATATTCAGACAAGCAGGATTAACACATGCTCCGTGACTTATAAGCATTTCAGTCAATCTTTCGTCAGCTCGTTTGCAAGATGCCATATATGCCCCACCAACATGTAGGTCCTCTGGATCCCACTTTTCATCTATCTTTAATTGCTCGATAACGTCAGAAATGCCGTCGACATTATGGCCAATCTCTGCTAGAGCATAAACCAGTGCATGCGTGGGTATTACACCTTCTGTTTTCAAAAGATTATAAATCCTTTTATCGCCATTCTCCATGGCTTTTGCGAGCGACCATGCCATCATATACGCTTCTGGGTCAAATGTGTCTGATTCTTTAAGCGTTGCTATGGCATATTTTACTTCATCGAAGCCATGTTCCATAGTAGCCCAATACACAGCGGCAACGGTAAGTTTCGCGCCTGCATCGGTAAGAAGTTTCAGACAATTATCTTTCTGTGTTGCATGCGCTTCCATCATTGCTCTCACTGTGTACATGTCATCCGGAATCCATGTTTTAGACCTTGTTAGCTCACTTAATATCGAGCTCACTTGTTTTTCGTCTCCGTTTTTCACAGCAAAATAGAGACTGTGATTAGTAAAATGGATACCACTGTTCTTTAAAATATCAAATATTTCTTCATTCGAGTGTGTCATAGCCAGTCCTAAGCAGCTCTGTAGGTCCTTATTATCAGGATGGTAATTTCCAGATAGCTTCAAATCACTGATAATCGCCTGTACAAGTTCTGGATTAACATCTTTGTTCCCAACAGCTTTGTACAAACAGAGCGTGGACACCTGAACATTTTCAGCTCGAAATTCTTTGTACAGCTCTATCATGTTTATACCACATACGGCACATAAAGCTTCGGCTTTCACCTGACATTTCCAGCATAAATCGCTAGATTTACCTTCATGATCACATAATAGGTAATGTTTGATTCCCTTGAGAAAGTGGAACTTTCCATTATCGTTAACTATATTGTGATACAAAAACCCATGGATACCGACGTAATTGAACGACAATCCCTTTGTCAAACATTCAGCTAATGTTTTGTCATTTGTAATGGCAGTTAAGATAAACTGACCTACAAAAGACTCGCTTTGGAACATTGGATGCCTTGACAGTCGTCTCCCATCTTCAGATTCTATGATCTCCTTCACGCATCGTTCGGCAAGTGAACTATAATCATCTTCTTCTATGAAAATGTGATCTTCGCGTCCGTCATTCTCCAGTCGAATGCATTGACACAAATAGTCAACCGTGCAATATTTAATCACCTCATCTGGAAATTGAATAGCATGCAATTTTGCAACTGTCTCATACATAGTGTCGTGAAGGAAAGAGTATATATTGTCTATATATTTCAGATACGAACCATTCAAATTAGACAAGACATTCCGTGTATCTTTAACGACCTTTGCTAATGACATTTCTTTGCCACATAGTTCGGCGATATGCTGCAGTTTCTCTTTCGATGTGTTACTCATTTTCGTCATATTTACTTCAGATGCAGGCAATTTGTTCTCATTGTAGAATACGAAAAGTAACGCTATGAAACTTTGATCGCCTATATTACTGATATTGCTTTGCATGTAGGTAGATGGCTTTGCAAAATAGGCGGCTTTCTCGGCGAAAAGTGAATCGTCACTTGCAAACTGTTTTGCACAAAGTGGGAACCCAAAATTAGTTGCTTCTTGACTAAGGCATTCTTCTACGTCTTGGTCTGTCAACTGTCTGCCATAGGCTTGAAGATGCGTCAACAAGACACATCGTTTCTCATCGTGCGTCATTTCAGCGGAACTTAAGTCTACTGTTTTTGAGAATACACTATATTCGAGGAGTTCCCTTTGGTACTCCAAATATATATGCATTCTAGAAGAAAATATCAATCTTATCTTCCGATTCCCGACAAAGGCCTGAAGCGTTGGAAAGTAGCTACGCCATGTTGCGAGTTTATTGTCTTCGGTATTATGCTTTCCAAATATATCATCAATTAGGAGTAGATCAACTTCCGAGGATTTGATAGTTTTCAGATCATCCGGCTCATATATCATTCCACATTTATCCAAGCTAACAATGTTTTCATCAACAAGTTGTTTCACAAGTCTGAATGCTGCTGTTGTTTTCCCTTCCCCTGCTCTCCCAAGAAGAAAGACCGAATAAGATTCAGACAAATATGTTTCAGCTTCATTCATCTTCTGAGTAAGCTGTATAGGCATAGAGTTACTGTATTCGAAATTACAGCGGAACTTGTCTGAAAAGCAAATAAACCAAACCACATCTTAGATCAGTTTGCTTGTCTAAGAAAATGAACGACAAATGAAAACATTGCTTAAATACTTTAATTCAGTTGCTGTTGCCAGCCGAAAGCAAACAATTTACGTCTGTCAACTATATTCATGTGTTTAAAATCACAAATGTATCTCCACGTCACAGATTTACCGTGACCGTCATCAATATGAATAAAATGAATGTATTTGACCAATTGAAGCATGCATGTCATTCATATATTGAGCCTTCTCATGAGAAACCAAAGCTATGCATATGCGAAAACAAAGACGCTGATCAGCTGTGCAGTAGCTGCACAGCTGATCAACGCCTTTGTGTTCGCCACACGTATAGTACTACCTTTATGAAAGGTTTCAAGTTTCTAGCTTTATGCTGTGACTGTACAGCCTGGTTTGTGTCGGACCTGGTCGGAAACCCAAATCATTGGTTTTCTGATGCGCATGCTCATTTGTAACGGTTAAACAGTGACGTGAGTCTTCTATGATAAAACATTTGTACATTGCTGATAAAAGTTAATGGTTTCTTGTCGAAAGGTAAAACATGAGGTTGGTTCAATCACACAACCACTGTTGTGTGCCTATGTGAAGCTCTCTATGCCGAGAACTACGTCCTACATAGTTCCTGCATGATGTCACAACAAGAATATTTTGACACATAAAATGGCTGATTTTCCAAGGCAAAGCAGTTGTGTACAGTTACTGTTACCTAATCGTGTGCAGTTACTGTTACCTAATCGTGTTAGTTGTTCACAAACCGTTAGAGGTTGACAATGGAAAAGATGCATAATTTCTTACAAGCTTACGAGCTAACTGTCACCTTACTGTATTCAAAATACAGTTGACCCCATGTATGCAAACAAAAACGGCCATTTTGTGTGGCAGACAACTTGATATTTGCCATGCAGGAACTATCTATATGGCTCCGTCTTGACATGACTTAAATAGTCAGAAAAACAAATGTTTTTTAAGCTATATCGAACCATATCACCTAACAAAATGTGTACGTTGAAAATTTAAACAAAATACACGATTTTATACGGATATACGGATAAAACAACATTAGTGAGTACCTATTAATCCATCGCATTTTGACATATGTGTTGTCCTGCTTTCGGTCGCACGAAAAGCTGTAAAGAAGAAAGGAAAGTATCAGTCAGTTGAAGGAAACATTGAAAAATAATACTTTTACACAGGTGAGTCAAACATGACCTATACATTCCTAAGGAATATTCGTAAAAAATTAGCCTAAGTGGTCGTTTTGGTGTTTGAAATGGGTCGTGGAATATAATCGTAAAACTATCATTTTGTCGATTTTTATTCAATCTTACTGTCCTAATTTAACGATGGAAATCGATACTGATTTACAATGATTGGAGGTAAAAAATCAATATCTTCAGAAACAATACATGTATGTAAACGTTCGAAAATTGATTCGGAGTGTTTGACCAATATTACATTATTACCTTTTAGCTCGTCGACTGACTTGGCCAGGGCATCAACTTTTTCTTTAAGTTCCGTATTACTCTGACACCATTCTTGTAGTGTTTGAATAATTTCATTAAGCTCTGGGTCGCTGGTCTTTGTCTTCTCTATAAAGTCCTCCAGTTGTCGTTTAAACGGTGGCTGTAGATCGTCAGCTATAGTAAGCAGTGCCGTAGAAATAACCTGCCATCGCCTTTCAAATATTTGTTTGGTTACCTTCGCTGATTCTAGAAATTCCGAATGCATCATGGCGTCCCGTTCGCCTTTAATTGCTCTGATATTTTGTTTTTCGTTGTCAGTCAAAGCATTGTTGAATAAACCAAATATCAGATTGCATAATAACGTGATATCCATTTTATCAATCTCCAGTCCTACTACGCGTTGTCTTTGCTTCTCTGTGAATTTTAACTTCAACACAGCATGTTGATTTTGGAAAATGTATTCAGATGCACTTAGTGGAGCAGTACACTTATTCAGAACCTCTCGTAATACCATAGTTCCACCCTTCCCTAACAACTGTATAAGACGATTAAAATAACTAGACTCTGACATTCTGGTTTTGTACCTATCAAATGTCACCAATTTAACTTCCAGGCATTGTTTGCACTGTCAAGAACGTTTGTCCTTAAACACAAACATCAAATTTGTTCTACCGAATCGGATATTGCCATCAGTTTATATGTATCCAAAAATATTTTGGTGTAAACCATAATTCTAAATTCGAATTATTTTTGGTTGATACTTTCATAGTTTCATTGTACATGCCGACTGTTTAACGTGCTACTGAGGCGCCACCTACATTTTTGATGATTCTTTAAAACAAGTTGAAGTGAAACAGTAAAATGCAGTAAAATGCAGTTGGCAAAGTTAGCCATCAGCTTTATACATATTAAGTCAATTTTACCATGATTATCGACAAACTTAAAGAATTACTTTTTGAATGTCCATACAACGTTTTGTTTTGTTTATTTGTCTGTTGTTGTTGTTGCTGTTTTTTTTGTTGGTTTTTTTTGGTTTGTTTTTTTTTTGTTTTTTGTTGTTTTTTTTTTGTTGTTGTTGTTTTTTTCGCTTGTACATGCGATCTGTATGTTGTCACTTCAGCATTAAATTATCACTTCGTAGTACTAGCGTTAGAAAGAAGGCAAACATGACTTCACAATCTTCTGCAATCACCAATCTGAAATGTTAAGGAAATATTTATATAAAGATTAGGCCCTCTAAAACATTTCACTGAACGCCATGTTAAAGAATCTGTGAAGAGCAACGAAATCAGATACATGCAACACCGCACGAATGTTTCGATTCGTTGTCTTTAATCAGGTATTCGCACAACACGGTTTACATACGACCTGACATTTTCGTATTACATGTATATGACACCAATCAAACCCACATATTAATCCGAGACAAAGCGTATAAAACATCATGTGTACCTAATCAAGATGAGTGTATGCTTAACTTTCAGTCCAGGCAGTGCTTTTTTTTGTCCTAATATGCTATAAAGTGAGCCTGTGCGTGAGAAAGCTAACAATTTGGGTTCCGACCAATTACCACTCAAACCGGGCTGTACAGTCGCAAAAGATGCTTACAGGCTTGAAATTTTAAATTTAAGTAGAAGGGGGGTTGTACTATGCATGTAGCGAAAACAAAGACGCTGATCAGCTTCGCGGTTACCGCATATGAAAATAGTCGGATTTCTCATGTGAAGGCTTTTGAACACTGACGATCAAGTCGTCAAACGTTGCTGTCCGAATCAATATCTAAATTTTGTAAACTTCACACACGTCCTGTCGAATATGTATGTCGGATTTTTACCGTGTACTAGAAAAACCCAACAAAGCCAATATTGCAACTCGATGTTTTACATAAACACAGACAATTCGGTATATACGTATGACAGAATCGAATATATATAAGTCTTGATAGTACATGTATATGTAAATACAAGCAATATTTATATAGTATTAACACACTTACCTTACCGACAGTCAAATATAAAATAGATCTTATATTTATAAGTCCATCCCGCGAATAAACGAGACCTAATTTCCTGATTATTTGCCTTGCTATAACAAGAATTGAAGTAGTTCACGGAAACTGACTGACATGCATTTCCCGGTATGCGAGTTTTTTTTCCAAAACAAGTTTTTACTTTAACAAAAATACTGCGATTATGCTGTTCACAGACAAATGTGTAAGCCAATACAAGTTATTTATACTAGTAATAGGATGATGTGAAATAATAATGGTACCAATTTATCACGGCTATTTTAAATAACCACAACCTGTTTTCACGTGAATTATAAAATTTCTTTCTTCCAATACCTCAGAAGGAATACCGGTGCCATTGGTGATTTTCAAATTCCATTCGCTCAGTATCAGTGTTAGTTAGGCAAATCAATATGTATATAGGAATTAAACCGTGTAAAGGATGTTCGCTGTAAATGACAAAGTATTCATTTTTTTTTCTAACTGTTCTGTTTTTGTTCAAAAATATAAAACATGACATTTAGAAACAAAATAAGTATGGACAGTGTTTATTTTTCCTTCAAGCTTCAGGCCTCTGAATGAGACCTCTTAACGAAATGTTTAAAATTTATTTCATATATGTTTATCCTGCACACATTTTCATCAAGACTGTCCCTGAAAATTGTTTTATGTCACTAATGAAGGATATTCTCAATCACAGTTATACAAACTTTTGCAACTTGAAGCTACGAACAATTAAACAACCCTACACCCTAGCTTGAACAGTCGTTAAAATCAGAATGTGTAAATTTGAGCCGCCTCGTGGGAAAACCAACAATGTGGTTTCCGACCAGGTCCGACACAGACCAACCTGTACAGTCACAGAAAAGAGCTAGAATCTTGAAATTTCGGATTTAAGTAGAAGAGGAACTGTACTAGCCGTGTAGCGAAAACAAAGGCGCTGATCAGCTTCGCAGTTACTGCGAAGCTGATCTGCGCCTTTGTTTTCGCCTAGGCAGATTGTTGTTTTTTCCATGTGGTGGCTCATTTGTATAATTTTTCTTGTATTTGCACAATATATAAAGCTTGTCCCTATTGTCCGAATAAAGCAGCAATACAAATATAAAGAAAATATAAGAAGGTAAAATAAAAAAGAACACATGATAAGAAGGTATAAATATATGAATATATGTTTTAAGCAATATACCTGTAACCAATTATCTATTAATACATATGGTATATGTAGACTGAACTGGTATAATTATATTGATTCGCTCAGAATTTTTTTTTTTTTTTTTTTTTTTTTTTTTTTTTTTTTTTTTTACTATAATTGACTGAGTTCCTCCAAACAAATACTGCCATTGCCAAATTATTGGTCAGGTGTGACAAAACATTGACAGTGATTATTCTTTTTAATTGACTTTCTTTTACATATGTCCATTTCTTTCATTGTTGTCAACTATGCCCAAACTCATCGTAATGAGAAACTCTGCATTACATGTACTTGAACTTGTTTGTCAAGGCTACAAATCTAAATACCAATCATAATTTATCGAGAATATGAATTGGAAAGCAGCCTAATATGTGTCATCTTCAGCAATATTAATATTAAAGATGATATTTTTCTATCAAATCCATGTTTATAACTTCCTATATTACACAGCAATGGGGTTAAAATTACAAAGAAATGATCACCGACACTTGGCTAATTGATGAAACACACATTTAAAACTTTCTAACAAACAAGTTTTTTTTTTTTTTTTGTTTTTTTTTTTTTGTTTTTTTTTTTTTTTTTGTTTGTTTTTTTTTTTTTTTTGTTTGTTTTGTTTTTTTCCACAAAATCCTGCGTCTTCTTTTTTTTAACAGATTCATTTTTCAGGTGTTTGTCAATCGTGACCACTCATGTGGGCCGTTTCAGGAACGAGACGAACACATATGCCGACGCTACGGAAACTGACGTCGAACATTAATGCATTCCAGGTAACTTGAACGGTCAAGATTTTGCCTTGTCCAATGATATGCACACATTTCTACAAATGGCGTCAATCAGGTCAGCCATTGTGATCACGCTGCGCGGCGTTTCACGTCATTGTGACGTTGCAGCACGCGCTACATTATACTAATTTATCAGTTAAATAAACCTTCCATATATTGGTTGGAAAGTCAATTCTCCGCGTAAACTTATTAACATATACTGACGATTCTGAAAGTTCACTGAAAGAATGACAGCCAGAAGTTTTAAACGAGAATAAAACCGCTAAAAACGGACAAAATATGTTGGATTTTTTTCTTAAAGCACAAAAAACATGTGAGTAACGAACCGGTGAAGTGTATTCTTCTTGTTTTAACTTGAAACTGTTATTTATTGACGGTTAGTTTCATCTTTGATCAACAACTGGGTTCGCAACGAAGAGATATAAAAGTAAAGGTATAAGTAGTTAAAAATCAGGAAAAGGCGCAACATATTTCAGTTATTGGCAGATTCAGATAACTCTTTCATACATAGTATAACCACAACTGTAACGTGGGTAATGCAACAACAGCCGAGTTATTTTGATCCATAAGTCACTTAATCCTATAACCTCAGACTACCTCCTTTCCCAGCGTTTTAGGAATATTAACCTTATTCCACAAAAAACAGCATTTTTCCTATACTACAAGATGACAGCGCTGCGCACTGCCCTGCTCTTTCTTCCGGAGGGTGTACTCCCATATTAAAGCAGTACGGATATGTGCCGCAGTAAAGCCCCCTTTTTTGAGTTTTATTAGCTCAGTTCCATTAGCTCTAAAAGCACCCACTTTTTCTGAATGCACCCATTTTTCCCGGTTCGATCAGTTCTATAGACCTGTACAACTTTTGCCTTTCTTTCAGCTCTGAAACCACCCACTTTTTCAGTTTGATCAGCTCCGTAAGCCCCCTTCTTTTACTTCACATACCTATTTTATATGTGAGTACCCCCCCCCCGTTGGATACATACCCATTTTTATGTGAGTATCCCCACCCCCCGGGCTCTTTCTCATCGTTTTTTGTTCACCTATCGAGGGAGCGCCCACATTCTGACCATTACATGCGCGCGTATAAAAGTGAAAATTGTGGTTACTGCTCAAATCATTAAAATCATTGGAGTTGACTGGCGCAGGGGTATAGTGGTTGACTCCGGTCCAAGATGTACTGACCGGGGCGCCTTAACTTTCGTTGTGGCCTTGGGTAAGTTACATTTCTACAGCTCCTGGAGTAATAGATCGATTCAGTACACAGTGAAAAACAACTTTTAATTACATTACGAAAACTTGCCCATGTTAGTGTGTATACAGAATTTTCTTCAGTTGTAAAAGTTGAAAAATTATAGTAGAAAATGTTTAATATTTCTGTTAATTTTGCTCTTAACATTGATTGTTAGAACCGCCTCGCCGATCACGCCACTGTTGTTGTTGTTTCGTAGAGTCCCACCGTTGACTTATCGGCGCACCCGGTAAAACCGGTAAAAGGGGGGGGGGGGGTTGGATAAAAGTTATAAATTTGCACTATACAAAATCACTATCTTTGGTGAAATCCCCTCCAAAGGCACAAGTCCTTTCATCGCTATGGTGAAATTATAGTTGACCCCAAAAGGGTCATTAAAGTGTTAAATAATTTGAATATGCATAAGGCGCCTGGGCCAGATGGCCTGAGTGCTAGGTAGTTCTTAAATGGCTCCTGACCTGACCTATATCTTCAACGAGTCGCTTGCTCAGGGTGCTGTACCAGACGATTGGCGACAGGCAAATGTAGCCCCGGTATTTAAATATCCTATTTCGCCGCGAAACATGGCGAAAACCTAAAAATGTTAACATAAAATTATTTATTTTTAATTTAATGATCACACCATGATTCATCTGTTCCTAGTATAGATCGTGATTTACGTGCACATTAATAGTATTTACAATTATGCATGTATAGAAATGAAAAACGTGCATAATGCGACTTTTCCATTCGTATTACATGGTACGATAGCAAAACCACGGACAGACGAAAATACTTATAACGTACTGAGCCTGCTCGTTGAATATAACTTACTTTGTTTGTGGTTGTTTGTTTGAATAGATGCTTTACGTCCCAATCAACAGCAGTGGTCATGTCAGGACGCTGCCTCCATTTTATGGGACGTCATGATATCCAACAAGTACTTGAAATATAACCATCCCTCTAAGCCAATACTGCTTATATGTATTGGTAGTTTGACTTGAAACCATTTTTTCTTGGCAGGCACATACATGTACATGTACCTGAGCGGTAAACCAGTTATCAGATGATCAGTAAATAACGTATAAGCTTTGTCTGGAGGCACAAACAGCCCTTTTATTTCTTTAGGTCCCAATGGGCAGGGGCCATCTAACTTTGTTCCGTGTTTTGTAGCACAAATATTGTCTAAAGGGTATTGCTCAATAAACAGTTATATTCCTTGCTTTCATTTTTGAACATTTTCCTCAATTGCTTCACTTTATAGCGTTTAAGGTGTGAACTACGATAACTTAATTTGAGCTCAACCTTGTAAAACGACAAAACAAAAAGAGACATATATAGACATTTGGGCTTGCTGGTTACCCCTCTGATCACGCTCTATGAATGCCAGCACAAGGCTAATCGCAATCATATCGATTTATACATTGTACTTTCCTTGTAGAAGTACCACTAGCGAAGATCATCCTGAGTTCAGTTTAACAGTCAACAATGTTTGAGTCCCATGGCGACAAAACTTTCAGGGTAATACATGTATACCGGTTTTGCTCAAGTACGAAACCCAACGAATATAGGAATCGAACACAGGACATTTTGATTCCTGTCAATTCCTACAATCCACCACTAGGCTTCAAATCTCATGTTATAAGATACTGTGAGACAGTGTATGAAACTTCAAATAAAAATTAGTTTTGGTCAATAAAAAATTCTGGTGAGGTGCTCAATAAATTGAAGTGTAGAGGGTTCCGTGCGACGAGCTTGTCCACATATGATTTTTCTACTCTGTATACAACTTTACCACATAATCTAATTAAAGAAAAACTTCTGGATCTGATAGAGTGGACCTTCAAAAGGGCATTAAAAAACTATGGTTCACTTTATTTGGCATGTAATGACAGAAAGGCTTTTTTCACATCCTCTGACCAAAGTCGGTATACACTTTGGTCATGTCAGAATGTGTGCGACGCCTTATCCTATCTCCTGAATAATATTTATATTAGATTTGGGACCAAGTTATACAGACAAATTGTTGGAATTCTGATGGGTACAAATTGCGCACCTCTCGTAGCTGATTTATTTTTATACTGCTACGAAAGAGATTTCATGGATTCTCTTAACCATGATAATCAAGCTGATGTTATCGAGGCTTTTAATTCCACTTCTAGGTACCTCGATGACCTTTTGAACATTGACAACCCTTATTTTGAAGGTGTATCCATCTGAACTACAGTTGAACAAAGCCAATATCTCAGATACCGAAGCCCCCTTTTTAGATCTACATCTTTCTGTTGCAAATGGATTTGTTTCTTCTAAAATTTATGATAAGCGCGATGACTTTGATTTTGATATAGTAAATTTTCCGTTTTTGGATGGTGACGTTCCTCGTCGTGCTTCTTATGGTGTATACATTTCGCAACTTATTAGGTTTGCTAGAGTCTGCAATCATGTTACAGACTTCAACGCTCGAAATAAATCTTTAACGGCCAAACTTCTCCAACAGGGCTATCGGTATCATAAACTTCGAAAAACCTTTTCTAACTTTTATCGTAGACACTATGAATTGATTTCCAAATATAATGTTGGGTTAAAGACGCTTTTAAGTGAGGGTCTTTCGGAACCAGAATTTTATGGTGACTTGGTTTACAAATTTAAGAAACTTATAGGAAGTAATGATTTTTCTTTTCAGTTTAGAAAACTCATAACACGTTACAGACGTATAGGTTATAACTTGAATGTTATGCAACAGTCTGCATGCTTAGTTTTTAACCCAATCACGGTTGATAACTATGCTGCCTTCTTTAATTGCACGCCGGTGGGTCGGGCGTCAGACTCTATGATGGCCCCGACTTAAAAGCTATTCATTCTAGTTGGTTGGGGCCGGAGCTTCTTGTCTGTTGCTTGGCCCACCGGGGTCCAACTGATGTTTTTCTTTAGCTCCGGAGTTAGTAAGTTATTACTTACTAATAATCGTCGGGCAGCTTACTGAATCTGTGAGTCCTGGTTTTTGATCCATCAGGATGTTTATCACGATTTATTTGTTTGTTCTTGATGATTCATTTACTAGTTAGAGATTCACCACGAGGACCGAAGAACTAACTAAATGTTATGAACCACTGCAGAAGCTGAGGGTGAGGTTACGGCCGTGTAAAATCGATTTAAACCCGCCAGTAACTTTGTGTTACTGATCGTTCCAAGTCGATACTTCTGTGGTGGTTCTTTTTGTTTTATGTCTTGGTGTTTAAAATATTTTTGTGCTGTTGGCGCCTTATGTATGTTTGCATATTTTTAGTTAAGTTAAGGTAACTGAGTGGCTACCTATTGGGAAAATAGCTGCTCATTCGGCTTACGAAATGTTTTCATGGTATAAGTACCTGATTGTTAGTTTGGTTTTTTCCCACCTTGGTTTTTGGAGTGGGAGTCTTTTTCTGATTGCGCCTTTTCCTGATCTTTGCCTACTTGTACTTTTTTCTGCGCTCAACTTTGTTCTAATTAATATATTCACCATCGATTTATGCCGCATGCGGAGCGTACTCGTGGCCCTTACTGTATATGTGTTCCGAAATTAACTGAAAACTTCATATGACCCAGTTTTATACACAAAATTAGTGTACAAGTATGAACAACAATACTTTGTTTTTAACACAGTCAGTATCCTCCCTTTTTCTAGTGTTTTGTGCCTTGTATGCAGTGAGGTTTTGACAATCGACCTGCATGTACGTGTTCCAAGCCATCCGTACAGGTAGATTTTGGAAGGCACACAACACGCTGTTTAATTCAAAACGGTTAGCAAAAGAACCTTGTCAATTATTGACAATTTCGACACAGTTTTATACATGTACGTTGCTGTATTGCTCGTATTTGACCGAATATCGTATCGACCCGGTGAAGGTCGTATGCGACATAATGTCGTTTCGACTAAATTGGTTTCAACGAAACGGCGTGCACTTAACCTAATCGATAATTCACTGATGCTTTTAGCAGTGTCATAACCACAGGCGATTAAATGTCTAAAGAAGAGCTGAAGCCGATTGCTTCATCATGTTGAATCCAAAGACTTGTATAAATCTGTGGGTTGGGATCGCGGTGGCATAGTTGTAGTGCATCAGACTCCGAATCGAGAGGTCCTGAGTTCGATCCGCACTGGCGACACCGTGTTGTGTCCTTGAGCATGACACATTAAAAACCCACAGTACTACTTAATACCCAGGAAACGGTAGCTTAGTCTAGACATGAATGAAAAATTGGTGACTGGGACGTTCAGCCACAATATAAACAAACAAATCTGTGGGCAACCATCCCATGAAAATTGTTTACGCCGCTATAAGCTTTTATTTTGTCAATTAAGCTAGAAAATAGGTTCTAATATTATCGAGTAAGTCTGATTTATCTCAAAAAGAAGCATGACAATAAACACAAAGCCGATAATCAGGGTCTCAGAAACTTCAAAGCAGTTAAGACACAAATAAAACACGTAACTTAAACGATTATTATACAAAATTGAAAAGAAAACAAAATATTTATACGACTTGAAAAGAAATAAATGCATACAAATTAAAATGAAATTTAAACAATAAAACTTTTGTGACTGTGGGGGGGGAGACTAAAACGATAATCATACAAATTTGAAACTAAAACATAATATTGATACGACTTGAAATGAAATAAAACTTTCTAATTAAAATTAAATTTAAACAAAAAAAATCTTCGTCGCCGCGAAACACCGGTCAATTGATTTTTATGCATAATGACAGGTATACTTTTTTCGCCGTGTTTCGCCGCGAAATTTTGCCGCGAAATCCGATATTTCGCGGCGGAATTTCGCGGCGGAATTTCGCGGCGAAATTCCGCGCTGACTTTTATTTTTCACACAATTTCGCCGCGATATTTTACAATTAGCCGTTAACAAATTAGCTGTTAAATCGGCTAATTTGGGTTTTTAGCCATAAAAGCACTGTATCTGTGCTTATAATCTGTGCAGATTGTATTATCCTTTTGGTGCTTTGAAATCAACGAGACTATGCAGAAATCAGACAATTATTATCGGTTTCGATTCAACTTTCAATATTCATGTCCCCTTTTAGATTATAATACTCTGTGTATCGACTGTCTTATTGAAAAAAAGGTACAAGTAGGCAATAATCAGGAAAAGACGCAATTACAAAGAAAACCCCACTCCAAAAACCGGGAAAAACTAAATTGATAGTTAGGTATTTATACTGAGAAAACATATCCTAAACCGAGTGAGCAGCTATTTCCCTTAGGCGACCACTCATTAACCCGTAGTAAAAAATGGAACCACAACAGAAGTATCGCCTTGGAACGATCAGTAATATAATATTACATGTATTGAAATGTGCAAATTTACAGTAATTCTCTTTGGATCCAGGTTGCCAAATGTATGCTACGAGTAGGGTAACTGAAGAGGTTTGAGTAGCCGAAACCATGGTACGACCCATCCCCTTTCTCATTAATATGCTCACTGCTCTTAAAGGATGTCAGTTTTATTTTTATTATAAGAAAGCTTACATGTAAAAATTAAAACTGAGACCCTTTAAGAGCAGTGAACATATTAACGAGAAAGGGAATGTGCCAAAGGGAATGTGCCATACCGCGGTTTCGACTATTCAAATCTCGTCAGTGACCCTTTAGATTTGGCAACATGGAGCCAGAGTGAATTACTGTAATTTTGCAACTTGTAAGTTTATTTTTATAAAAAAAAAGTATGGTTGTGTGTACATAGAAGAACGCACAGTGGATGAATACAGATAAGCCATCAGTTCTAACTAAATGTTTAATCTATTTCAACACACATAAGCAATAAGAGCAAACATATTCATTACATTGGCAAGTTTGTATTTTTTCAAAGCATCAAATCACTTTGCCACTCCGGATAGTCTTTTCGATGTACAGCTGTCTCGATTAGCCTAAGACCATAGTTTCTGTAACATAAAAGAAAAAAAAAGAGAAATAAGAACTTAAATCCGAATATAGCATTCATAGGTTACTTTCAAAGTGCAAAGCGTTGCTCGTTGGTTAGAGTTAAATGCGCTTTCATTTACTGGTCGCTTTAGATAGGTTACATGCACGTAATATCCATATTTGTTTATTTCTTCAAATCGAACTAAAATGTGAACCCAAAACCTTCCAGAACCAAGCAATAAAAAATTAACAGGTAAATAAATAATGTATTTGGAACACAAATGGCACGATGCTATCATTGGCATGAGGAACGATAATTAAAGAAGACGTTTAGTGGCATATGCAATGGACACAATTACTGGAAGTTTGATACAATAAATAAATAAATAAATAAATAAATAAATAAATAAATAAATAAATAAAACCCATACCGAGACATGCAGTATTCTTTAAATCCGCTTGCAATGTCTTCAGAGCGTCAAAATTATTCACCAGAAACACGTGTTTGGAGTCCGAGGCTATATGTCCGAGCTCTACCCTGTCCACCACACCACCGATCCCGATCACGAACACTTTAATGTTCAGTTTGTGTAGTTTTGCCGCCTCCGCAATGGTCGCCGAGTGCTGGCTTGACCTGCCGTCCGTCATAAGGATCAAAATGTTAGCGACGTTAGGCCGGTCGCCAGCCGCACGTGAAAAACTGTTCTGTTCGACGTACTGGAGGGCGGTATGTGTGTACGTTCTACCAGGCTTGTAGTTGATAGCGCTGATAGCGTTGACTAAAGATGATTTCGTGGGGTGGGTATTTAAGTTGAATTCATTATGAACACTGGTTGAAAATGTTACAACTCCGATTTGGACGTTATGAGGGCCGATGGTGAATGATTGTGTGAAATTTGCGACGAATTGTTTTTGTTTCTGAAAGTTCCTGGTACCCACGGATCCTGAGGAGTCAATCAGGAAAACTATGTCGGCGGGATTCTGGCCGCAGTCTGGAAAACGTAAAATCGATGGTTTAGATAAAAAAATAAGAGCCAAGGGACCAATGGTCCCGTAAATGCTCACCTGACCTGGACAGCTCAACTTACATATATATTAGACTAAAGAGCCAATGGTGGAGTTTGAAGGTTTTTCTTATAGAAGTAAGTCTATGGAGACTATCGACACCCGGGGCGTGGCCAAATATGACCCCAGGGGCATGACTGGCACAAGTTTTTGTAGAGGACCATTAGCCACATACCAGACCTCAAAGCTGTGTGCATTGTGGTTTCAGAGAAGATTTTTTATTTTTCTTTATTCCATTTAAACGTAAATGTTGCGAAGGCAACCACAGTTCCAGTCCGATCTGCCACAAAACAAATTAGCATCTTTTCCTACTGCCCAATGATACTGTTTCTGTAATTTGATAAAGATCCACCTACTGGGCCCTGTGGTTTCAGAGAAGAAGCTCTTTTAGTTTCGTCCCATTGTAAGTCTATGGCTTAATACAATTTGCTTCTAAACCTTTTGCAGTCAATTCCCAAACCAAATTATGGTTCACATTAAATTTGACCAACATCGGCCCACTAGCGTCAGAAATATTTTTCTTTGAACGACGACGACAACGGATGCCTGCCTGTTGTATAATCTCACCTATAAGCCTTCGGCTCAGGTGAGCTAAAATTGAATGTATTACCCAACCCCAGTATAACTATATAAAGGTATAAAATATTGGGGTTCAAGAGCGTATACTTTTTATAGAGTAGAAATAATTTTCCAATTAGCTAATTTTGTCGATATCATAACGTTACATGATTTAAGTCTTATACATAAACTGTTCTTACCAACTGTTGAGGCGGCGCGCTGGGCCCGGTGGAGCAGGCCCAAGACCAACACAATGGCAATTGATATCATCCGAAACATGATTACATTGGCAATGACCTCTGAGACAGATAAGTGTTTCATATACGCTTTTGTAAAAGGGCTATCGTTTGTCCTAGATAAAACGCACTTTGATATATGTACTGCTTTTTTACTGTGGTAAATCTTTGAATAAAAAGCACACACACACACACACACAGAGAGAGAGAGAGAGAGAGAGAGAGAGAGAGAGAGAGAGAGAGAGAGAGAACACGTTCAATGCAAGATACAATATCGTCTACATCCCGATATGTACCAGCTTATCGCCCTCCCCACCGTAAAATGGCTAGTGACCTTTGATTTTGTGGAACAATCATACACTGAGATGAATGTTTTTCCGGCAATGCCCTTGTTACACCAGGATATGTCCTTTATAGCAACCAACCAACCGAGTTGTTGCCGCGCAGCGGCAACAACGAGGTGTTGGTTGCTTTACGATTAGAAGTTCTGTTCTGTTCTATTCTGTTTTGCAGTATGAAGACGTCGATTTTCGTGAGTCATTCAACTTCCGTAAATTTTTACCGCAGTCGAATTCCGCCAAGCGAAACCATTTAATCTAACAAATAAAAATATGCTAGACTTGTGATAGTTGAAAATAAAATTACACATGGACATACAAACGCTCGAAACTGCGTTTGAAATGCAAAACATGTTTTTTCTTTACTTTCGTTTCATGCGCGGATCCAGAGGGGGGACCGAGGGTCCGGACCCCCTGGAATTTGAAAATTTTACATAGAAAAGGTAATTTCGGGATTTTTGGGGGGTTGGACCCCCCTCGTCTGTGACTAAAAATTACCATTTTCGTTGGACCCCCTCTCATGAAAATTTCTGGATCCGCGCATGCGTTTTATCATCATTTTTCCTCTTACAAGCTGTGGTACATTTTCTCCGTAATTGTTGCATAGCAACAGAAATCGTTCTTTGCTAGCTGGATGGCGGGAGACAGTTGAAATGAGATAGGCTTCTGAAATGCATGGAAATGGCTCAATGAAACTAATTCAATCATGCTTACTTAGCCAGTGTTAAACCCTGTTTAACAGCCTTAACCGGTATGACATTACTTGGTACCGCTGATTAGCATTTCGGTGTTTAGTTGTCTCAAAGGAAAGATAACTTTGTCAAGCGAAGGACTCGAAATTTTCACGGTGACTGATCGGCTTCCTCTATGATTATTTTGGATCTGCACCTTGTTTACTGCAAGTAGGTGGACATCGCACATGCTAAACATTGTCAACAAAATATTTATGGTCTCTATATACAGAAGGTGCCGGTAAATTTAACAGAATATAAACAATCCGAACCACCGCCACCGGTGGGTGGGGTAGCGTAAGACGACCAGTGATCGATCAGGGACCAGTGATCGATCAACTAGTTGTTCTCAAGGGATACTGAAGTAAATCTTATGCTTACAAACATTGATTTAAGTTTATTTGGAAAGCTTTTATTACATTTCTGCCACTTTAAAAGAGTAGTGTTTTTTTTTTTTTTTTTTTTTTTTTTTTTTTTTTTTTTCTTCTTACTCCCTAATCCAAGATCTCTGATGTCTTAAAGTCTTTTGATAATTATTGACTTGGCGACTTTGCGCTAAAGCGAAAACAAAAATAATTTAGCAGCCAGAGAAGACTCGGGTTAGTTACTCCCGTCATTATTCTTGGGAAGTGTACATTGTACACTCCGGTGTGTTTGCAAGATGAGCCTACATGCATGAGGATAGAACCTGTGTAGGGATCTTTAACCTGCACAGGGGATGACTGTCCTTGCACATGGGGCCTCCAGTTAACATTCCGATCCGAAAGACAGCGCACTGTATCATGTCATTCCTGCAAATGACACGAAAGGAAGCGTGTTCGGACCAACAAATTTTCCTCGCCGCCGGCAGGGATCTAACCCGGGACCTCTAGCACAAGAAGCCAGTGTGCTAACCACTCTGCTACCACACTTGATTTCGCTAAGGCCTTAAGGTCCCACATAAAAGGTTATACAAACTTGACTTCTACGGGATTAGAGGATCTACACATAAGTGGATCGACTCATGGCTCTCTTAGTGCTCTCAAACAGTGCCTCAGATCCAGTCCCGGTTCTGTCTGGTGTCCCACAAGGATCAGTCTTACGGCCGGTCCTGTTTCTTATTTCCATTCATGACCTTCCGGATAATATCAGGTCATCTGTTCGGCTATTTGCTGATAATTGTGTTTTAGACAGGAATATCAAGTCACCATTGGATTGTCAGATTTAGCAAGATGATCTGAATAGCTTGGCCAAATGGGAAATGGTTTTGCAAATGAAATTCAATGTTAGCAATTCTAACACACCTCGCCTATATAGCCAATGGTAAAAAACGTGTTATATTGTGCAACAATTTCACTGGGCGAATAAGCGTGACTTTGCGGCATTTGTGACGTCAGCTATCCCACAAAGCAGCGTTAGACGGTGAAACGTCGTTTTAGCGCACAACAAACGTAATAAGTGTGTGTAAATACCAACATTACAGTCAAATATTTGGCGGGATATCTGCAATGGCGGAAAGCTGATCGATATCGACGGTTTCAGCAACATTTATTCCGTTTATTGTGTGTTAGAATCGAAATAGATCAGCTCAAGTGCGTGAATTGTTGAGTAATAATTCACTGTTTGTCGGTCAGTTGTAAGAATATAAATCACTCGCGCTACGCGCTCGTGATTTGATCTTCTTTACAACTGACCTCCAAACAGTGAATTATTACTCAACAATTCACTGCTAGAGCTAATCTATTTCTTAAATGTCATTCAATAAGGGTGACCCGGCTACATCCAAGCAGGCATATACAATTCAATTACACACTGCATCAGCAAACATTAGAACAGGTTCAGTCCGCTAAATACCTAGGTTTAACTATCACAGATGATCTTCACCGTCAACATATTTCCGAAATTACATGCATGGCAACTAAGACTTTGGCACTGGCACCTAGGCATACTAAGGAAGTTGCATACAAAACATTGGTTCGGCCTCAACTTGAGTATGCAGCTCCTAGTTGGCATCCCTATAATGAAACTCAGACTGCTAAGGTGGAGAAGGTGCAGAGGACTGCTGCCCGCTAGACCTGCAGGAGATGGAGGAACACCAGTAGTGTCGGTGATATACTAGACACCGGGTCCGGGGTAGTCTCGCCCGTTTCGCCACCGAGTCGTTTCGCCTGTGAGTCATTTCGACCTGGGTCGTTTCACCCCTATTTGGTGAGTTGTTCCGCCCTTATTTTTCTGCCATGCCAAAATGAGTAATCTGGTGTATTATTTGTTATTTGTAACTTAAGAATATGTCTTGGGCTGATCATTCGTGTTCTGTCTTTTGGGTATACATACTAAGGAACTTTGAAAACACCTCTCTATAAACTGGCTGCGATGATGATTATTTCTTTTAGAATACAGGATATTTCGGCAAAAATAATTTCGAACAGAAAATACAACCAGCCTGCTTAAAGCCCATAACAAAACCGGAAGGTAAACGCCAGTGATTTAGTATACAGTATGATTTCAAACGTTACCCAAAATTCAATTAAATACAATTACGAGGATAAAAAATATTCACCAGGTCCAACATGATTTTTAGAAAGAAACACAATAAGCTAGGCAAATGCTGTTAGTTGGCTTTCAAATGCACCAAAACTGTGGTAATTATGTCAATTGAATGTTTATGAACATGATGAAGAAAACTTTCATTTTTGCATGTAAAATGAAACGAATTCGAAAGGTTTCAAACATAATACACGTAAATAGGCCGGTATTGTGTAAAAATACCCTAACTTTAGGCGCTGTAAGCGTATGTCTTTGTTTTGACCACTTTACGCTTGACGTCATTGCAAAACGCTAGCTCTAGGTGTATTATACTTCAAAACAGCACTGCTATGGTAAGTGACCGTCCCTTCATGACAATAGCTGTTGACTTTGATGCTATGGTAGAATTTAGAAAATGTTTGAAGTTTTGCATACAGTTTCCAACAAAGAACTATTTCTCATGTTTTATTCTTTTACCATTTAACTTTTCAAGAATGTCGGCCATCGGTCACCGCCAACGACAAAGCATTCACACATCGCCTTTAATTAACAAACACGATTATTGTAACCTTATGTGTGATTGAAGGCGTAAACAAATTAATGGATTATGGCATTAATCATTAACATGGACAGCACACTTCTGTTAATTATTTGATTAGTTTGGCTAACTGTCAAAATACCTGGAATACCATACCATATCTATCTATCTATCTATCTATCTATCTATCTATCTATCTATCTATCTATCTATCTATCTATCTATCTATCTATCTATCTATCAGCATCATCAAAAATAGCAATATCAACAACAAAAATAATAATAATAATAATGGGCGAAACTAAATAGGGGCGAAAGGACCCACCTATAAAGCCAGGGCAAAGCGACTCAGGGCGAAAAGACCCGGCAAAACGACCCAAGGGCAAATATACCGGGATTCTGCTAGACAAACTTGAGTGGCCATCCCTGGAGTCCCACAGGGAGCAGTTCTCCTTAACCTTCTTCTACAAGATACACTCCTGAACAGTGTCTTTCGATAAAGACAAATACCTGACCCCGACACCCAACCTACGGCGTACTCGGGCATCACATGAATCACAATACACAAGACTATTTGCCTATAGTGATGCCCTGAAAAATTCCTTTTTCCCCAGGGAAAAGTCTCCCTTCTTCAGTGGTCTCATCTAAGACCATTGAGGAATTTATTAAAGGCTTCTATTTAAATGCCCAGAGGCATGCGTTTTAGTATGCCTCTCATCTATATGGAATCAGACCACAGTTACTTCCCTTGACTCGTTGTACGATCCGGATATACTTTCACACAAAGTAGTTCCCCCATTCACTGGGGTGTAAGACTGTCAGTTTATGTGAACACTCTGCTTGTTGTAACATTCTGAATAGACCATTGCTTGAGCTTTCAGAAAATGTTAGAACAGTCCAGGTATCTGTTTATTTGGTAAAATACTGGGGCGAATTACCTCCCTCATGTTAGTGCTAGTGAACACGGCGCACGAGCATCAGACCAATAGTCATATTTGAAAAATTAAAATAGCTCGAAAAAGAGCAGGTCACGATATACTTTAAACTTGATTAAAACATCTGACATGCCCTGCTGGCTTGCAGAAAAGCTTCAAAACAAAGCCAGCAATGTCAGTAAGAAAGGTACATGTAGGAGGCATACCAAATGATTAAACTATATAGTAAAAATCACAGGGAGCCGGCACGCATGGGTCTTTTATACTCTAAAATGGCCAAAAAGACAATATAGGTCGATAAAACAATTATATATTGACAAGGGTTCCAGATCAAAATATGCCAGTTTATACCATTTTCTGTTTAAACATGCACTAAATTATTCACAAATTCACTTTCACAAAATTCCTCTGCTTTATTTTGTAGGTAATTCAATCCTGTATACATAAAAACCAAAGAAATTTCCACTCTTGCAGTCATTTTCCAGGAACAGTGAAATGTTTACATGAACACCGGTAGAAATTTCTAACTCGACTGAGAAGTCGCAACATGGTTTTTACCCGTAAAGAGTAATTTTCCAGCGTGTCAGCGAATATCGGTTGACACATGCAATTACATCAATACTAAACTTACTTATACCTGCAAAAACAAATCTAGAATTGTGCATGCGTGTGCAAAATATTTCACAAAATCAACTGTCTTTGTGGAGAAATTGCTCCAGCAGCCATATTGTGAGAAAAGATTGTCACGTGACAAAATTTGTAACATCCCTTCTGATTGATTGATATAGTAGGATCGGCCAATCAAATGTCGCCTTATGAACATGTTCGGTTTCAAGTCACGTGACACAACAGGCAAAACAAAATCTGAATAGTTTACTGGTGACACGCCAAATGACATTATTTCACCAGGGGGTTCGGAAGGGGGAGAAATTAGTCCCTTGAACGCACGAGTGAAGCGAACTTGGACACACAGTCATCAGACATTTCAGCAGAGGAGATAAGTGAATCAGGGAGGTCATTCCAGTCCCTGATGTGGAAAGAAACTACTTTTGTACGCTTCTCTGCTAGCTGAAGGTATCTGAAAAGCCAAAGAGTGCTGATTTCTACAACGCCTATTCTTTGGGATAAGGTCATCTGTGGGTATTCTGGCTTTTCCCTTTAGACCTTTGTATAGCAAAATAAGTCTACTATCCTTCAACCTTTTCTTAAGAGATTCCCATTTCAGTTGTCATGGTCCCAGTTTCAAAAACATAATTTCCCGTCACAAACCTTGACGCACGATTTTGGACCTTTTCCAGTTCTTCCTGGAGGCCATGAGTGTGAGGGTCCCAAACTGAGCTTCCATATTCCAAGACCGGCCGCACCAGTCCTTTATAAGCTGCTTCTTTAACATCTGGGGGACAAGAATACAAATTTCTCCTCAAGAATCCGAGAGTTCTGTTAGCCTTTGTACAAACGTTGGAAATATGAGTATTCCATTTCAAATCATTTGTGATAGTCACACCCAGGTATTTTATGCTTTCAAAGTTTTCCAGTACAGTGCCCTCAAGGGTGTAGTTAGCCTGTATCTTACTAGATCGTTTATTTGTCAGCTGCATCATGTTGCATTAGACGGGTTGAAATCTCATTTCCCATTTTCTAGCCCAACTGCCTAAGCGATCAATGTCTCTCTGAAGTTTCAATGTATCCTTGTATCCTCTTCATTCTTGATTTCACGATAGCAAACACAATCATCAGCAAAGAGTCTTATTTCAAACTCAATGTCTGCTGAGATGTCATTTATATACAAAGAAAATAGCAAGGGGCCGAGAACGGTGCCCTGAGGGACACCCGACACAACTGGAGCCCACCCGATTTATTACCATTAACCACTACCCTTTGTTGTCTGAAACAAAGGAAAGCATTCATCCAATTCAGTGTTGTTCCACCTATTCCATAGCTAAACAATTTGCCTTTAAGGAGTTTAAGGGGAGGAGCATCGAAAGCCTTTTCAAAATCGAGTATAAAAGTGTCGACCTGGCCTTTTTTGTCTAAGATTTTGGCCCAGTCATTTATCACTGTAGTCAACTGAGTTTCACAGCTATGCCATTTCCTAAATGCATGTTGCCTGTCCGGCAAGAGTTCATGTTCATCAAGATGGGCCATAATATTTGAGAATACAATATGTTCAAGAAGCTTACAAGGAATGCATGTCAAAGAAACAGGGCAAGTGACCTGTCGCCCTTCTTAAACAGGGGGCATATATTAGCAAGAGACCATTCTTTAGGAATTTCACCTGTATCAATTGACTGTTGGAAGAGATGGGCGAATACCGGCCCTGATTCCATAACCAGTTCCTTTAGGACTCTGGGATGGAGCTCATCAGGCCCTAAGGCTTTAGACGGGTTTAGACCTTTGTGACCACAATATCATGCATGAATGGGGCAGATCTATTCATAAGGGACCTGTTTGTATTCACTTTTAGTGAAAACATCCGAGAACAGACCATTAAATTCTTCCGCCTTCTCAAATTCGGATTGAGCAATTCCACTTCCATTTCTCTTTTTCAACGAGGGAATACCTTGGGTATCTTTTTTCTGACTGTTTATGTACCTGTAAAAATCTCTAGGATTTTTAGCCTTAACATCTCCTACCAAGTTGTTCACGTAAAGATCATGATGTTTCCTGATATCAGCTTCGATCTCTTTCCGTAAAGATTCAAATTTAGATCTAAATTTTGCACTACCAGTCTTTTTAGCTTTTGCATGAGTTGCATTTTTCTGCGAATCTTCCTTCTTATTTCAGGTGTATTCCAAGGGACAGAGGAAACTGAGCGACTAGTTTTTGAGGGGATATGTATATCTGCCGATTCCTGAATAAACAATGTAATGAGATTGAAATTTTCCTGGACCGACCGAGTATCTGAGTAACCGTTGAAAAAGTACAAGTAGGCAAAGATCAGGAAAATGCGCAATCAGAAAAAGACTCCCACTCCAAAAACCAAGGTGGGAAAAAAACCAAACTAACAATCAGGTACTTATACCATGAAAACATTTCGTAAGCCGAATGAGCAGCTATTTTCCCAATAGGTGGCCACTCAGTTACCTTAACTTAACTAAAAATTTGCAAACATACATAAGGCGCCAACAGCACAAAAATATTTTAAACACCAAGACATAAAACAAAAAGAACCACCACAGAAGTATCGACTTGGAACGATCAGTAACACAAAGTTACTGGCGGGTTTAAATCGATTTTACACGGCCGTAACCTCACCCTCAGCTTCTGCAGTGGTTCATAACATTTAGTTAGTTCTTCGGTCCTCGTGGTGAATCTCTAACTAGTAAATGAATCATCAAGAACAAACAAATAAATCATGATTAACATCCTGATGAATCAAAAACCAGGACTCACAGATTCAGTAAGCTGCCCGACGATGGAGATCCCTGGGCGCCAAATAACTTACTAACTCCGGAGCTAAAGAAAAACATCAGTTGGACCCCGGTGGGCCAAGCAACAGACAAGAAGCTCCGGCCCCAACCAACTAAAATGAATAGCTTTAAGTCGGGGCCATCATAGAGTCTGACGCCCGACCCACCGGCGTTCAATTAAAGAAGGCAGCATAGTTATCAACCGTGATTGGGTTAAAAACTAAGCATGCAGACTGTCGCATAACATTCAAGTTATAACCTAAACGTCTGTAACGTGTTATGATTTTTCTAAACTGAAAAGAAAAATCATTACTTCCTATAAGTTTCTTAAATTTGTAAACCAAGTCACCATAAAATTCTGGTTCCGAAAGACCCTCACTTAAAAGCGTCTTTAACCCAACATTATATTTGGAAATCAATTCATAGTGTCTACGATAAAATTTAGAAAAAGTTTTTCGAAGTTTATGATACCGATAGCCCTGTTGGAGAAGTTTGGCCGTTAAAGATTTATTTCGAGCGTTGAAGTCTGTAACATGATTGCAGACTCTAGCAAACCTAATAAGTTGCGAAATGTATACACCATAAGAAGCACGACGAGGAACGTCACCATCCAAAAACGGAAAATTTACTATATCAAAATCAAAGTCATCGCGCTTATCATAAATTTTAGAAGAAACAAATAAAATATAAAGGTTTGATCCTTTGGAAGCAGTAAAAACATTCAAAGGGAGATAGTATGGACTATATTGCGCAATTTCGGGTAATGAACCCTCGTCAGTAGCCCTTTTTAAACCGGCAACGAACGCCAGACTATAATTGTACTGCAATTTCGAGAATTTACACGAGGAGTCTAAATCAAAGACATATTCCTAAATTGGGTCAAATAATTAAAAAATGTTTAGAAGTATGTTTCTAAACGTGAGTGTTTTGAACACTCTGAATATCTTTACTGATCTCAAAGGACCGAAATAAAAATATAATCTGCACTATGGATGATGTACGGGGAGACTTTTTACGGCCTCCACACGGCACAACACCAGCTGCAGTAATAGCAAATAAAATATAAAGGTTTGATCCTTTGGAAGCAGTAAAAACATTCAAAGGGAGATAGTATGGACTATATTGCGCAATTTCGGGTAATGAACCCTCGTCAGTAGCCCTTTTTAAACCGGCAACGAACGCCAGACTATAATTTGCAACAGAAAGATGCAACAGAAAGATGTAGATCTAAAAAGGGCGCTTCGGTATCCAAGATATTGGCTTTAATCAACTGTAGTTCAGATGGATAAATTTGATTGACCATACCTTCAAAATAAGGGTTGTCAATGTTCAAAAGGTCATCGAGGTACCTAGAAGTGGAATTAAAAGCCTCGATAACATCAGCTTGATTATCATGGTTAAGAGAATCCATGAAATCTCTTTCGTAGCAGTATAAAAATAAATCAGCTACGAGAGGTGCGCAATTTGTACCCATCGGAATTCCAACAATTTGTCTGTATAACTTGGTCCCAAATCTAATATAAATATTATCCAGGAGATAGGATAAGGCGTCGCATACATTCTGACATGACCAAAGTGTATACCGACTTTGGTCAGAGGAAGTGAAAAAAGCCTTTCTATCATTACATGCCAAATAAAGTGAACCGTAGTTTTTTAATGCCCTTTTGAAGGTCCACTCTATCAAATCCAGAAGTTTTTCTTTAATTAGATTATGTGGTAAAGTTGTATACAGAGTAGAAAAATCATATGTGGACAAGCTCGTCGCACGGAACCCTCTACACTTCAATTTATTGAGCACCTCACCAGAATTTTTTATTGACCAAAACCAATTTTTATTTGAAGTTTCATACACTGTCTCACAGTATCTTATAACATGAGATTTGATAGCAGTAAGACAGGAAGTTAATAATTTAGAAAGTTCAGTAGTAGTACAAGAGCTAGAATTTGCAATAAATCTTGCTTTGTATGGTCTTTTGTGAAGCTTAGGTAACCAATACATCGTAGGAAGTTTGTCTTGGCCTTCATTGGCACAAACAGAAAACTTGACAGGTAAATCGTTTAAGTGGGCATTTACTACAGACACCTCATCAGTATCTTTCTCCAGATAAGCACTGGTACCATCCAGCTCCTGTTTTAAGGTGTTAACGTAGTGAAGCCTACAAACAACAACAACATTGTTTGCGGCTTTGTCTGCCGGAACCAAGACATACTTTCTGTGAAATTCTTGGATACCCTGCTTCAAATGCCTAAATGACGATTTAGGTTTAGGAGGTAAAAGATTAGTATTTTGTGAATAATAAAATATAATTGTTAGATCCTTTGAAATCAGTAAAAGCATTAAAAGTGAAACGGTGGGCCATATTGTACAATTTCGGGTAATGAACCTTCATCAGTGACCCTTTACAGAACCGGCAGCGAAAGACAGACATTAATTCTGCAATTTCAAGAATTTACACCAGTGTAGTCTAAATCAAAGACTCTTATTCCCAAAGGGGCCAAATAATCAAAATATTGTTAAGAAGATGATTCTTAGCGTACAATAAATTTTAAATACTCCAAATATTCTCACTGATCCCAAAGGATCAAAAGAAAAATATAATCTGCACTATGGATGATGTACGGGGAGACTTTTTAGGGCCGCCACACGGCACAACACCAGCTGCAGTAATAGCAAATAAAATATAATTGTTAGATCCTTTGAAATCAGTAAAAGCACTAAAAGTGAAAAGGTGGGCCATATTGTACAATTTCGGGTAATGAACCTTCATCAGTGACCCTTTACAAAACCGGCAGCAAAAGCCAGACATTAATTCTGCAATTTCAAGAATTTACACCAGTGTAGTCTAAATCAAAGACTCTTATTCCCAAAGGGGCCAAATAATCAAAATACTGTTAAGAAGATGATTCTTGGCGTACAATAAATTTTAAATACTCCAAATATTCTCACTGATCCCAAAGGATCAAAAGAAAAATATAATCTGCACTATGGATGATGTACGGGGAGACTTTTTGGGGCCGCCACACGGCACAACACCAGCTGCAGTAATAGCAAATAAAATATAATTGTTAGACAAACTGTATACGTTTATCCACGATAGTGAAGATACTTCTTTTCCATTCTTTAAGAGCATTATCCTCAACACCCTCTCGTTTACACCACCGATTACCGAAACCATTCAATGCAGATGCAATCTCCTCTCTACATTTATCGAAATTGATGTAGGAGGGGAATCTATATTTCGGACCTTTAGAAACAATTTTGCGAATTCTAGAATCCGAAATTATTTTTAAATTTCCAGTAACTATATGTCCGGCTGGTTGATAAACAAATTTTTCCTTTGCAAGTTTAAGTGTTTCTGCTCTCATAGATTCATAATCACCTTTCTGATAACGATACACTTTTCTCCTATGTTTCTTTATAGGGGCAGGGTCTCTATAGAAGGGGTCAAGAATCTTTGTCCTATGCTCAAAATTCTTGTATGTCAGTTTCGTATTTACTCACCTAAAAAACATACATTCAAAATTTATAATTAATGTCAATTTACCATAATCCTGTTATACATTCTTTAATTTTTTCTATATCAGAACATGCTAAATTATCCAGTCTACATTAATAATGGTACTATAGTTTGGAATTTATATCTGTTTTGACTTAATATGTACCACAGTGTCCATTTTCTCATTTTTCATGCATTTTCACAATTTTCTGCAACATTGCACAATTTATTTTGTTGAAAATTGTATGAATGTGATGCTGATATGATACATTGCTTATTGAAATGTATTTCATATCTTTAATTGTTTTTTGTCACGATTTTTACTGTGATAAATTCACTTTTGAGTAAGTTTTTAACCACTTCTTACACTGTCCGTATATATGGTACTTGGCATACCTGAGTTTTTGATTATTGGAAAAATCAATGCATAGTTTCTTGACCCCTTCTATAGAGACCCTGATAGGGGGGATAGCAATTTTCAATGTGCCAGAAACAATGTCATGATCAATGAGCTTATCCTGGGAATGAATGTCTGCAAACTGCCCAGGAAGAGAGCTCAAAATTAAGTCCAAAGTATTTCTTTTTCTGGTGGGGAAATTGTCTAATTGTTCCAAACCACGGACATTCATGATATCTATCAAAATCTGACCCTCCGTCTGACTCAATGATAACCCAGATTTTCTGAGTCTGTCCGGCCATACAATATCTCTAAAGTTAAAATCACCTAAAATGTGAATTAAGGGGGGTTTGTTGCCTTTATTAATATTTTTGATTTTGTCAAGCTGTTCTCTAAATAAATTGTCAAACTTTTCCAATATGGCTTTCGACAAAACAGAGGATGTATCCTTCAGCGGTTGACAGTGGTAGATGAATGGTCAAAAGATATAGACATGAATAAACAAATAGACTGCATTTATTTAGATTTCCAGAAGGCGTTTGATACTGTTCCCCACAAACGCCTTCTGAGGAAACTTGAAGCATTTTGAATAAAGGGGTATGTGCTCGAGTGGCTTAAAGACTTCCTAAGCAACCGTAGACAGCGAGTAGTAGTGAATAGGACTTTTTCTAATTGGAAACCAGTACTGTCAGGAATTCCCCAGGGGAGTGTGCTCGGGCCAGTACTTTTTATAATTTTTATAAACGATCTGCCGGACTTAATAAAATGTTTGATCAAATTGTTCGCGGACGACACAAAACTGTACAAAGCCATATCTTGTCCATATGACCAGCAGCTGTTACAAGTGGATTTATTTCAATGCTGTGATTGGTCTGATGACTGGTTATTGTTGTTCAATATTCTCAAGTTTAAATTTGTATAATATGGACTAGTTAAGTTTGAGTTTAACTATCAAATGAGAGACAGTAAAGGAAATATTAGCTCATTAACAAAAGACTCTGAAGAAAAGGACTTGGGAATTATATTCCAGGAAAACTTAAAGTTTGACATACAAATATCAGAATGTGTTGGCATAGCAAATAAAGTTCTAGGACTTATTAAACGCTCCGTCTTTCACTTGGACCGTGACCTGTTGTTGAAGCTCTATAAGTCTCTTGTGAGACCTATTATCGACTACGGCAACGTGATTTGGTTTCCATATACTAAGAAAAACAAGAAATTAATTGAAAATGTACAAAGACGGGTTACACGCATGGTTCCTGAATTAAAAGAATTGTCCTATACGGAAAGGCTGACAAAATTAAACCTATTCTCATTGGACTACAGAAGGAAACGAGGAGATATGATCCAATTATTTAAAATTCTGAATGGAATTTAAGCCAAGATGTAAAAACGCAGCGTTCATTCTGTGTACGTAGTAAAGATCCTTGGAATAGTCTTTCGGCTGAAGTTATAAATTCGAACACTGTGAATGAATTCAAAATGAAGCTGGATAAGGAGTGGAGGCATATTCGTTTCAATGTCGACGATGTGTATTAGCACTGTGATGGAAATGAGCAACACTACACGCAAATACCGGAAGTAATGATCACAACACAAATGATGAACCAATACTGGCGGTGAAGACAAGCCTAAAGGGCTTAACATTATCACCGTTGGATCAAGTACGTTATCAAGTACGAATTCAAGTCATTTCCATTGTCCTATATTGGTAAATGACAAAATGGAATCTCTGTACAAATTTTTTGCTAGAAGAAAAGACAATTCAAACCGTAGGCACTACTTATCGGCTTTTCCAACGTATTTATGGCGTACTTTTATTACAAAAGTTTTACGTTATACGTGTACATTGTCAGTTTTTCGCTGACACGCAGGAAATGTACACTTATGGATGAAAACTGGATGTTGCAACTTCGCGGTAGACTTGAAAATTTCTACCGGTGTTGATTTAAACATTTCACTTTTACTAGAAAATGACTGCAAGAGTGGAAATTTCTTTGGTTTTTATGTATGTACAGGATATAATTACCTACAATATAACGCAGAGGAATTTTGTGAAAGTGAATTTGTGAAGAATTTAGTGCTTGTTTAACCAGAAAATGGTATAAATAGGCATATTGTGAGCTGGAACCCTTGTTAATATATTATAGAAAAAATATTGCTTATATTGTTGTTTTTGTTTTCTTTTATGTCATTTTAGGGTATAATATACCTATACGTGCCGGCTCCCTGTGGTAAAATTAATTGTGGTCTGGGTCCATATCTTGTACATAGTTGTAATGGTCCACCCAGAATCAGAATAAGAATAGTTTACTGGTGAAACGTCAAACTGACAATACCACACCAGGGGGATGGGGCTTGACCGGAGGGGATTAGTCCCGAGCTCTCACAAGAGAAGTAAATTTAGACACACAATCATCTGACAATTCAGCAGAGGAGAGCTGAGAATCAGGGAGTTCATTCCAATCTCTAATGGTCTGGGAGAAGAAACTGTGTAAATAGGCATTTGTACTTGCTGAAGGTATCTGAAATGCCAAGAAGTGTGATTCCTACAACGCCTATTTTTGGGATAAGGTCATCCGTGGGTATTTTTGCTTTCCCTTTTAGACCTTTGTAAAGCAATATAATTCTATTATCCTTCCTTCTTTTCTGCAGGGATTCCCATTTTAGTTTTTTAAGGATGTCAGTCATACTACCTTTTTCAAATGTATAGTTCCTAGTTACAAACCTAGCCACACGCTTTTGCCCTTTCTCCAAATCATCTGTCAGACCTTCATGAGGGTCCCAAACTGAGCTACCATATTCAATAATAGGTCTCACCAGACCTTTATAGGCAGCTTCTCTCACATCTTGGGGGCAAGAAAACAGATTTCGTCTCAAAAACCAAGGGTCCTATTGGCTTTGGTGCATACATTGCTGATGTGAGTATTCCATTTCAAATCCTTAGTTATTGTTACGAATGTTGGAAAAAAAGTCACAGGAAAAAAGTCACGGAAAAAAGTCACAAATTTGGGTAGGGAAAAAAGTCACAGGAAAAAAAAGTCACAAAAAAGAATTATGCTTTTTCTCAACTTTTGGTTGGGAATAAACATTTTTATTTTTATTATTACCATTTTTATCACTTTATGTTTTGTTTGGATTGATGTTTTAGCCTTTTTTTGTCCCACTTAACACTATTCGATCATGCTGGGACAAAGGTGATACTTCCTGGGTTCTTGACCAGTTATTTGGTAACTTAAAATAGGCTTGTTCAAGGACACTGCATGGCAACAGTTTGTTTCAAACAAAGTTCTAAGGAACTATGGTCTGAAACTCTACCATAATGCCACCATGCTCCTCGAATTGGGTGGATTCTCATCCATTCAATGTTTCCCATTCTGTGGGCATGTTTTAATTCTGATTATGACATTTCCTCATTATTGCTTTATTTTAACATGAAAATCATGTCCTACTACATTTATCTACTGATATATGTATTGTCTCTTGGTCTTTCATAATTGTGACTTTTTTCCTGTGACTTTATTTCCTGTGACTTTTTTTCCGTGACTTTTTTCCGTGACTTATTTCCTGTGATTTTTTTCCGTCCACCATTGTTACACCAAGATATTTGATACACTCAACATTTTCCAACACAGTACCCTCAAGCTTGTAAGAAGCCTGAATTATACTAGTACGTTTATTCGTCAGCTGCATCATGCACTTGACAGGTTGGAATCTCATACCCCATTTTCTGGCCCAACTACCTAATCGATCAATATCCTTCTGAAGTTTCACTGTATCCGCCACATTCTTAATTTCACGATAACAAACACAATCATCAGCAAAGTCTGATTTCCGATTCAATATCTGAGGTGATATCATTTATATGCAACGAAAACAACAAGGGGCCAAGAACGGTGCCTTGTGGGACACCAGATACAACATGAGCCCAGTCTGATTTAACCCCAAATGTTTTCTATTCCCTTGACTAAATTCTAAATTTAGCCACCCACCCGACACCTGAGGTGATGATCAGAAATTGATCGACTTAGTATCAGAAGATAGATAAGTCTAAAACGTTCTTGTGAATGCGATAACTGAGTTCCAGTGAATAAAAGTCTGTGAAGTCTAATAAAACTACTAACTACTTGTTCTGGTGAATAATTATAAAAGTCTGTTAAGTAAGAGTTTCTCTACAAGCACTCTTCCACACTTGGCAGCGCTCTGATAGCTTACACAGCTGTTTGTGGGATGGCCAATCTTCTGTTTGGCCCTTCTTCGAACAATATCTCACAAATTAATTATTTACAGACCGAGCCACTACTATTAAAAGCATGTTTTTCTGCAGTTGCTGTTGTAACACCAACTTGCGCTTGCAGTTGTAATTAATAAATACATGTATTGAGTTGTCTTTCTATTGATTATTGTCCTTTGTTTGAATGCGTATGTTATATATACTTTAAGTTCATGAATTATTACTGCTACGTTTAGAAATGCTTGTTCATCAAAGGGTGGGTTTCGGTATCTACCGCGAGATCGCGAAAATGTTAATTTGTTGCCTCGCCAAATCAGGGAACGATCAGTATTGAAATGCAAACTGACGAGACTTCAATAGTCGAAACCGCGGTATGGCCCATCACCTTTCTCATTTATGTGTTCACTGCTCTTAAAGGATCTCAGTTTTAATTTTTATTTGCTATTACTGCAGCTGGTGTTGTGCCGTGTGGCGGCCCTAAAAAGTCTCCCCGTACATCATCCATAGTGCAGGTTATATTTTCTTTTTGGTCCTTTGAGATCAGCGAAGATATTCTGAGAACTCAGAAATATATTATCGGTTAAGATTCATTTTCTAGCCAATGTTTAATATATTTGGCCCCATTTAGATAACACTAGTCTTTGTATCGACTACCCTGTTGAAAGTTGCAAAATTTCAGTAATTCTCTTTTGCTCCATGTCACAGTATGGGAGCGGAAGTGAACGAACAACTGCGATTGTACAGGACTTGCGACTTTGTACAGTGACGATCAGTCACTTGCACTCAAAAAGTAATCACATGGTGTGTTAAAATGTTTACACGGCAGCCATGAAGGTGGATTTTGTTACTGGAATTTTGTTTGCGTAAGTTTTCACATATTTATCCCTTTCATTGATGACAGTGACATAAGAATCAATGACCGTATCGCTTGAAAAAACAACATTGATCAGTAGACCTGGGTGTTCCCCCGATCTGGCCTGCTTTATAAAACAGTGTATTAAAATACGAAAACAATATCAAATGCTTCTTTTTTATATGTCCTGTAATCATTCAACCAACTATGTGGCGGACAGTCAATGAAAATGTGAGTAGGTGCGTAAAAGGCATTAGATATCCGTTCAAATGTAGGTCAGTATTTTTGGGTCAATTGTACGGTCACTTGTACTTTGATTGAACAGTCTCTTGCGATCAAGAAGAATTTAAATTGAACGGTCACTTGTGCTCGTGATTTTACAAGAGTGATATTAGAACATTCTAGGACAACTCTGACTGGAGATTGATATCCACTTACTACACGCACTAGCATACTGCTTTAATTCGCCTTTTTAAAAGAGTGATAATGGCTGAGTGAATGATATTAGTTTCTACAAAATGTGGCGTTTATCATCGAAGTGAGCACATTATAACGCATCAATTTCAAACACAATAGCGTCCAATTGTTGGGTCAGGAACGTCTATAACAAATGTTAAAATGTGAGAAAACTTGAATGGTAGGGAGTAAAAATGAGTTTTTAACTCTGCTTCAAATTGAGCGAAATTGTTCTTTAGACAGTAAAATTACTCAATGTCTAAAATGATACAGGGATAACCCTAAAAGTGCGACACTTATTTCTAGGGTACGAATGTATACACGTCACATGTCGCATTCTGGAAAATCATTTTTTGCCAAGATCCTACCTCTGAAAATGATTAATTTCTTGGGACACATAACACAGAATGTCACAAACAAGATCTTATGAGATTATGAGATGTGTCGATCGTCCGGCAATCTATTTCAGCGGCGGAAAAAGTTTATTTGATACTGTTCATGTGTACAACAATAAAAATAAACAGATGTTGCGTTATAAGTTTGGCTCAGTATACATACTTATAGGGTGATGGTAGGACGAAATGCGGGGAACAATTAAAAAAAAAACACAGACGCAACTGTGATTCTAATAGCTTGGATAGCCCTTATAAGTGTGCATTCAATCGTACCTTTAACGAAGGCTTAACGGCAGCCTCTGAGTCGTCGTTAACTTCTGACATTTTAACGAAGATTTTTCACATTTCGTAAATAACGAAACCTTTCTTGTTAACCAAATTTTAGCTAACGAAGGTCTAACCAAGACATAACGAAATAAATTGGGCTAACGTAGCTTCTTGTTACCCATCCCAGCTTCGCATTTTCTGCGAAGCTGATCTGCGCCTTTGGTTTTGTATATGCAGATTGTTGGTTTTCTCATGAGGCGGCTCAAATGTATGACTATTAAGCTTATCAGGATAGTGCTCCTTGCATAAACAGCACTGAATTATACCCATGAAAGAAATAAAACTATTTCCACGGCGGTATGTCTGCTTTGGTTCTTTGATAACATTTCATATGCTGCTACCACATTTTTAATAATAATTCAGAGTACCTTCCCTGGGCATACATTCTGTATCTTGTAACAGTTTCTGAATAGCTATCATTTTGGAAAAGCTGGTTACTCGATTGATCCTGCTTTATTTAAATGTAACAATACTTATTTGCAATTTCATTTGCTTTCTGCCTTGATATTAAGAACGAGACTTTGGTTCTGATTGAACCAGTTCTGTACACGGGTGGGAGCTTAGTACTATTTCATCACAATAGGATCGGTGTGATAGGGTTAAAAATTGACACATAGGTTGCACTAAAAAATATTCCATCACAATAGGATCGGTGTGATAGATTTAAAAATTGACACACAGGTTGCACTAAGTAAATTAAAGCGCATTTCCAAAATTATACCACGCAAGTGATCGTTCAAGTTAATCGCAGTTGATCTGTACAAGGGATCATCTGATGACTGCAGGTGACTGTACAATTATGCTTTTCGCATGATCCGTATTTTCAAAATTTCACGAATTGCAGTTGAATGTTTGAAGATGGTCTATAAACGCTCTTATAAAGGGATTCTGCCAGAAGAATAAATGCTAAACAAAAACGAATTTGTTTCTTTAAACACGTTTTACGGATAATTACAATGTTGTCAAACAGACGTCTGCTAATGATAGACAGGTGATCAGAACACAATTTCTTCTCATGCAGTATCAAACCCAACATGTTTCGTAGGTCGGAAAATAATAAAAACATTTAACTCACCGAAAACGTGTAGCAAAACAAATATAGTTGCTTATCCTGTGTGACACTTACACATTTCGCTACCCGTGTCAATACCGCAAGTGACCGATCGTCACTGTACAAAGTCGCAAGTCCTGTACAATCGCAGTTGTTCGTTCACTTCCGCTCCCGTACTGTGCATGTTGCCAAATCTAAAGGGTCACTGACGAGACTTCAATAGTCGAAACCGCGGTATGGCCCATCACCTTTCTCATTTATGTTTTCACTGCTCTTAAAGGATCTCAGTTTTAATTTTTATTTACTTGGTGTAGGTTTACACTGGATGAGGGTCTGGATGGGGGTCATGGTATTCACTAATCACTAAAAAATTAGCCATTTATTCACTGTCATTAAAATTTTGGCTTATTCATTAAAATTAGCTCAATTATTCATTAAAATATGATAATAACTAGTCACGCCTTCTTCACCCAGCTAATATCCATAAGCAAATAGGTGTGTCCCACCTAAGGCATCCCCTATCTCAAGCCACAAGGACTAGTTCTATGATATTAAATTGTAGACTACTGAGTGTAACCTTGATATTAACATATTAACCGTATACTCTGCTAGACCACAAAGCCTCATATAAACACTTTCCGAAATAGTATACCGATTTATGTGAGCAAATCCCCTTTTAAATCTGTTGGGAGAATAATCCCCTCCACCTTAACTATTGAATACGCCCTAAGTTTTACCCTGAACCTTTCTCTTCAATTATGCATACCAAAGGTTATTTAAGAAAAAAATGTAACTTCAGGTATGAAAGTTATAATACAATGCTGTTGTTTTTATTGTGTAAACTATGTGATGAATGGATTGTGCTTGTGCCTGATTGTACAGTTTATTATTTATTAATGTCTTAAATACCGAGCGAGCGAAGCGAGCGAGGAAAAAAATATGTGGTGCCATATAAGTTGCCAGATAGATTTGCATTAACATTCTTAGTGCTGCCTTGTTTCTGATTGCAAAAGACACTATGATTATGTTCTGTCCTATAAAAAAGCAAGATAATGTCCATCCACAGAAAAGATTATCATTATAGGATTGGAACATACATGATAAGGACAAAATGGGGTAATAGAATAAAAAGAAAATACATATAACATAAGCAAACAAAACAGTGAAATAGTATCTGGCTCAGTAAACATCCAGAATGATTTAATTTATTTTTTTCTATCTTCAAATGACACATTTCTTTTTCAATTGGTCCATGATGTGAGTCCCTACATGCTTGGCTTCCAGGCATATGTCTTTCCAAACATTAAATGATTTCTGAAATATGAATACAACATTTGAACTAAATCGGGTCTGGGGGCTTCCAGACCCCAGAAAAAAAATGAAATTCTTGAATGTCAGGGAAGACAATTCCATAGCCAAATTTATTATTCACTATTCATTATATTACTCTGCTATTCATTAAAAATTTACATTTATTCATTATTCTTTAGGACCTCATTATTCACTAATCATTAAATTTTTTGCTCTTTATTCACTCTCATTAAAAATTTTAGGCCATTATTCATTAATCATTATACCCCATCCAGACCCTCCTGGATTTACAGGATCCTAATATCACCGCCTCTGCAGTGGTTAACAAATATTTACATGTAGTTGTCAGCTCACCTGAGCCGACATATGGTAGTCAAGCCGTTGTCCGTCCGTGCATTCCCACTTTCAAATTCAAATATCTCTGCAACTATCTGTATTGGTTGACGGTAGTACCAATTCTGGTACTTTAACTGCGGATGTGCGCATTTATCGATAAGTTACATATGAATGGACAGCTGTTTAAAAGCTGTTGACTGTCTCTGCGCGAATGTGGTCGTCTGAAAAACAGTTCCAGTCACTGGTAGTTTTCAAAAAGATTCTGAATTGATCTGTTTTTGATTCAGGTACTTTATAACACTCGGAGTTGTTTTGAATGTATCTATTCACAAAGTTAGATGTGTAACAGTCTTGGTGTTTTTGTTTTTTTTTTTTTTTTTTTTTTTTTTTTGCTCGGCTTTGTCTTTTGCTCCTAATTGGAACAAATACCTCTACAGCATTGATTGCCGGTACCATACCCCTAACAATTTTATATAGCGTTGTTGTAGTGGTTGTAACTTCAGGTCCTGAAGCATCTCCCTTACACACCCTTCAAATCTTGAGTGATAGTCATTTTTAATAAATCGTGCAGCAAGTCTCTGAATTTTTTTCAAGTGACTGAATGTCTTGTTGATACGGATCCCAAACTATAGCACTGTTCTCCAAAGTTGATTGTACTAGCGCGATATATGCTAATATTTTACATTCCATTGAATTCCCCCGGTCGTATTATTATGCCATAGGCATTTAATGAAATACAGTTCTTGTGTTAGTTTAGCAAAAGTGTTAGTTTAGCCTACTTTGCGTCGCTTTTCAACATGTCTTACCTTAAAAACAAAAAAATGAGTTAATGATGGGTTATAATTCATTTTCATTCATCTTTCGATTAGCGAAAACATTTTTTCAAAATATTGCAATATCTGATAAATATCCACAACAAAAGAAGTTGACATAATTTACACATCTATTTTAAGATGCTTTTAGCGAATCTGATATTTTATGAAACCCTATCTATGATATAATACTGGTACACGCGGCGTTATACTTGAAATAAAATCAGCCAGACTGAAAAACAAATTTATCAGGTATGTACTCATGAAAATAAATAGAAAATATATGAGCGCGGATCTGGTAAAAGGTGTCTTCGGGCATTCAAGTACATTTTATGCTATTAAAATTTAAAAACAATCTAAATTTGAAATATTTGGCATGTTCTGATATTTATTTCATACAGCTTTAATATTGTAACACAATCCAAGACACATATTTTTTAGCTCACCTGAGCCGAAGGCTCAAAGGTGAGCTTATAGGATGGCCATGATCCGGCGTCCACAATTTCAAATGACATCTCCTCTGAAGTTGTGTGGCCAAAATTTTAAATATTTGGAATAAAGCATCCACGGGGAACCAAAAATATTGTTTTTTTGTTCAGATCTGCTAAGAACTCTGGTTGCCATGGCAACTTATACGTCCCATAGACTTATAATGGAAAAAAGTGGAAATTGCAAATTTTTGCTTTCTCATTGGAGATATTTGAGTTTTATTTTTAGAGAAATGTTTATTGAGCAGTGCTCTATGTTTCAGATGACCTTCATCCTGATCGCTTATTTTGATTGGTTGCTGGGGCCCCAAAAAGGACAAATTTTCCAAAAAATCATTAAAAATCTTCTCCTCAGAAACTGTTTGCTTTATGAAGCTGATACTTTGCATACATGTTCCTGGCATTAGCCTCTACAAAAAAAGCTGTTTTTTTTTTTGTTCCAGTCAGATAAGAACTCTGGTTGCTATGGCAACTTTCAGTTTCCATAGACTTATAATGGGAAACATGAAGATTTGCTATTTCTACAGTCTCATTGGAGATATTTGAATTTTATTTTTAGAGAAATGTTTATTAAGTATTGCACTATGTTTCAGATGACCTTCATCCTGATCGCTTATTTTGATTGGTTGCTGGGGCCCCAAAAAGGGCAAAGTTTCGAGAAAAAAAATCTTTAAAAATCTTCTCCTCAGAAACTGTTTGCTTTATGAAGTTGATACTCTGCATACATGTTCCTGGCATAAGCCTCTACAAAAAAAGTTGTTTTTGTTCCAGTCAGATAAGAACTCTGGTTGCTATGGCAACTTTCAGTTTCCATAGACTTATAATGGGAAAAGTGAACATTTGCTATTTCTGCAGTCTCAATGGAGATATTCGAATTTCATTTTTAGGGAAATGTTTATTGAGTAATGCACTACGTATCAGATGACCTTCATCCTGATCGCTTATTTTGATTGGTTGCTGGGGCCCCAAAAAGGGCAAATTTTCGAAAAAAATTCTTTAAAAATCTTCTTCTAAGAAACTGTTTGCTTTGTGAAGCTGATACTTTGCATACATGTTCCTGGCATTAGCCTCTACAAAAGAGTTGTTTTTGTTCCAGTCAGATAAGAACTCTGGTTGCTATGGCAACTTTCAGTTTCCATAGACTTATAATGGGTAAAGTGAAAAATTGCTATTTCTGCAGTCTAATTTTTATTTTTAGAGAAATGTTTATTGAGTAATGCACTACATTTCAGATGACCTTCATCCTGATCGCTTATTTTGATTGGTTACTGGGCCCCAAAAAGGGCAAATTTTCGGGAAAAAAATCTTTAAAAATATTCTTCTCAGAAACTGTTTGCTTTATAAAGCTGATACTTTGCATACATGTTCCTGGCAATAGCCTCTACAAAAATGTTTTTTTTTTGTTCCAGTCAGATAAGAACTGTGGTTGCTATGGCTACTTTCAGTTTCCATAGACTTATACTGGGGAAAAGTTAAAATTTGCTATTTCTGCAGTCTCATTGGAGATTTTTCAGAAAATTAATGTTTATTTATGTAGTCCTCTATTTTTTATATCACTTTTGCCCTAATACCTTATTTTGATTGGTTGCTGGGGCCCCAAAAAGGTAAATTTTCATTAATTATTTGAGTATTAGATGTCAAGTTTACTTTTTACATTGACCAACATGACCTTAGCTAAAGGTCATGCAAGACCAAATCTCAGGTGAGCGATTTCAGGACCAATGGTCCTCTGGTCTTATGGTCAAACGTTATTGTATCATGTATGTTGCCATGGCAACCATTGCGCCATAAGGACTCCCCTCATTTTATTTCATTGTATTGCATGTTTTATCAAACAGTTTGTGAATTCGTGCCTATTGCATAGTCCGTGCAGTAGTATAGATGTTAAACTTCAACCTGATTGTTAGTTTGGTTTTTTCCCACCTCGGGCTTTTAGAGTGGGAATCTTTTGCTGATTGCGCCTTTTCCTGATCTTTGCCTTCTTGTACCTTTTCAAGAAACACAGATAATTTCAAGAATTTTAGTCTTGCCTTCTTTTAATTACAGTGATTTAAAGACGTTAACGTCATCAACGTCCACACGTCATCAACAGTTTCATGACGTCACGTTTAGATTGCGTCAACTACACACCTTTCAACGTTCATATCTTTGCTATTTATAAAAGATAATCTCTTCAAATTTTCAGGAAATACTCAGAGAAACTTGGTCTTTCACATGTAATTAATATCTTAATTTTGATTTTTTTCTGCCATAAGACCCCTTTTATCAGATCTTTGCCCATATATAGGCTGTAAAAAATTATTCCATAGCAAACATTAAACGGTGTGTTGTTAGTTCCGCAAACTCGTTTAAACCTTGCTAAAATCAGCATGTTCAGATAATGCGGTTCAAACACAACTAATAGACGCCCCAGAAAACAGCTTTGGTCATGTTAGAACAATGCTGATAGTTTATGGGACTTCTACAAAAAAAGATCTCATAACATCAGCAAAATGCAGCGATTCCTCCAAGTCTTTGGACTTTGTGTGTGTGTGGGTGGGGGACACAGCCACGGAGACTGATGATAATGAGGAGCAGCAGCTTGCAGCTGTTCTAATGTACAACACAATGGGGTCGGGGCTTGAATATCTGCATGAAAATGTAAGAAACATTTGCAAATTTAAGTAAAAAGCCATAAAAGTAATTATTTTTAAAATAAAAAATGACTTGAGCACTCTAGGTATGAGTACTTTGATCTGGTCACTTTTTCTCATCTTCTAGTCCAATGAAGCTTCTCATTGAGCTAGACTTATTTCTCCCTAAAAGTTATGCTTTAAACAATAAACAATCTTTCTAGTGACCCCTCCCCCACCCATCGGGGCCTAAAGAAATAGATGGGCTGCTTGTGCATCCGATTATTGGTTAACCGCTCCGGTATGCGCCCGCCAGCAAACGTGGTTCAAGTCAAACCATCCATACATATAAGCCTTTATGGCTCACTTGGATGGTAATATTTCAAGCGCTTGTTGGGTGTCACGGCATCCTCATTTTGGGTAAAAGTCGCATTAAATTGAGGCAACGTTCCGACATAGCTGTTGACTGGGACGTTATTAAGCATCAATTCAAACAAACGTATCCCTGGAGTCATGGTTCATACCCAAGAAGCGGCGGCTCTTAAATGGCACGACTGAAAAATTACCAATTGGGACGTGCCTGATACTGGCATAGTCTGATACTGTTCAGTATGTTAATGTTGCAGAATAGATCAGTGATCACCCATTATAATTATTAGCTCAACTGATCGAAAGTTATGGTATATCCATGCTCCGGCGTCCGTCCGTCCGTCCGTCATGTCGTCCATCATTTTCAAAAATCTTCTTGGCTTGGCCAATCAAAGCCAAATTTAAATGACGCATCTATAGGAAGGTAAAACCAATGTATATATAAGAAATCCAGGTCACATGACCAAGATGGCCGCCATACCCATATGTGGTAAAAAAAACCTTCAAAAATCTTCTTCAGAACCGGTGGAAAGTTTTCAACGAAACTGAGCACGAAGCATCAATGGCTCAAGTACTACAATGTATATATAAATCATGACCCTGTGATGACCTTGACCTATTTTACGGCAAGGTCAACATAAGTCGCCAATGCATTTGAATGGGGAAAACTTTTAAAATGTCATATAAAGTGAAAGTCTTGCAGGAAATGGGCAATAGGCCTGAATATTAATGATTCTAAAAAATATTGGACCCCAGGGGCTCATGTGCCCCAACCCCTCGACAATATAGATGTATATTTCCATAATATTCAAACGCCTTCTCCTCTGAAACTGCTTGGTCATCCAAAGCCTAATTTATGTGAAGCATCAATCGGAAGGGATAACTGGTGTATATATAAATAATCCAGGTAACATGACAAGATGGCCGCCATGCCCATATATGGTAAAACCCTTCAAAAATATCTCCAGAACCGGTGGACCGATTTCAGTGAAACTTAGCATGAAGTATCGATGGCTCAAGTTCTACAATGTATATATAAATCATGACACTGTGATGACCTTGACCTATTTTACGGCAAGGTCAACATGGGTCGCCAATTCATTTGAATGGAGAAATCTTTTAAAAAGTAATTTAAAGTAAAAGTCTTGCAGGAAATGGCAGTAGAACTGAATATTTATGATCCTGAAAATAAATTGGACCCAAGGGGCTCATCTGCCCCCACCCTGGGGCATCATATACAGTATTATACCATAATATTCAAACATCTTCTCCTCTGAAACCACTTGGCCAATCAAAGCCAAATTTTGCGTGAATCATCAAAAGAATAGGGGAATCAATGTGTAAATAAATAATCTAGGTCACATGACCAAGATGGCCGCCATACCCATATACGGTAAAAACCCATCAAAAATCTTCTCCGGAACTGGTGGACCGATTTAAAAGTAACTTGGCATGAAGCATCGATGGCTAATGTGTATATAAATCATGACCCTGTGGTGACCTTGACCTTTTTTACGACAAGGTCAACATAGGTCGCCTATGCATTTGAATGGGGAAAACTTTTAAAAAGTCATTTGAGGTGAAAATCTTGCAGGAAATGGGTAGTAGGACTGAATATTAATGGTTCTGAAAAAGGTTGGAGGCAAGGGCTTATATGATCCCACCCCGGGACAATATACTTGTATATTACCATAATATTCAAACATCTCCTCTGAAACCTCTTGGCCAATTAAAACCAAATTTTATGTAAAGCATCCATAGGATGGAGGAATCAATGTGTGTATTAATAAGTTAGGTCACATGACCGAGATGGCCGACATGCCCATGTATGGTAAAAAGTAAAAACCCTTCAAAAAATCTTCTTCTCTGAAACCAATAGACTGATTTCAAGGAAACTTTGCGTGAAGCATTGATGGCCAAAGTACTCAAATGTATATGTTTATCATGACCCTTTGATGACCTTAACCAAGTTTATGGCAAGGTCAACATGGGTTGCCTAGTATGCATTTGAATGGGGAAACAGTTACAATGTCATTCGAAGGGTAAAAACAGCAGGAAATTGGCAAATGGACAGAATATTGATTATTCTGAAGAAAGAAAATGGCCCAGGGCTTCATCTGCCCCTGCACTGGGGTTTAATACCATAATATTCAAACATGTTTATTGGTATATGCAGCAGATCTCAGGTGAGCGTTTACAGGACCATTGGTCTCTGGTTCGTGTTCTGAGTAAAAGGATCAGGAGCTTTTGACGATTATAAAGCAACCAGCTTATAAAGAGCTAAGTTCTTTTGTTACATGGATGTTGGCCTACAGAGGGAGTCACTATAACTAGATGTTTGTATTGAAGCCTCCATGGTGCAGTGGTTATGTCACTTGCCTTGTAGCTTGGGGGTCGCAAGATCAATCTTGGGCTTCTTCAGTGTAGGATGAGACTTCTAACCTAGGTCCCGTCCCCATATGTCCTTAGCTCTTGGTGGGACGTTAAACCCCAAATCAACGAAAATATGTTTTCAGAAACCGAGGCTCCTATATTACTAGAACTGATATTAATGTCAAAAGTAGGGACTGAAAACTGAGATTAAAGCAAATGCAAGTTGTTTTGTCTCATATAATGTAATGTTTCACGTCAACGTATGTGGAATGTTAGGCGCATTTTTGTTAGCCCCTCTCGGTTTGAAACAACAAATATAATTATCTTCTTAAATGTCAAGAGGTAGTCGCTTACATACAGCAACAAGTAGTGTAGACAGAATATTTCCATCGGTATTCCGTTAAACCTCTCCATACCGATGGAAATGGGATATATTCAACCCTTGGTCAGAAATCAAAATTCAGCATAACTGCAAAACTGTGTTATTCTAACTTATGTTACATCTTTTTTTGCATATATGACATAAATTATAAATATTCTAGTTGTTAAAGTACGCAGAATCATAAAATATTTCATTTTTTCGATGCAAAATTTCAAAGATGTCTATAGACTACTGTAGAAATAGCGACTCAAAGTCTAAAATTGTTTCTCCACATTACTTAAACGTTTTAGGCAGTGTTATGTGTTTACTGGAAGAACTTCGGAACTGGTGCAAATACATAACAAAAATGATATGATTATAACAGTTGCAAGTCGCTTACGAAATCCGCAATCAGTTCGACATTTGTTTAAATGCAACCTATGCTAAGCTGTCAGGGAAGTGGAATGAGGTACCGGTGGAACGGAGTGACAGTTAGCCAGCTGATCTACAAGTAGTGTAACAACATGGCTCATCTTATTGCCCAGGCACATGCTGATAATATGTCTTATACGCTCGTTAGACGAAAACAATAATTGTACAATTTAGCGTAAGAAAACCTGGCTTCTGTGTTTGTTTCTGGCATGTTCAGAACTCAAAATCGGCACTACTGTCACACGTTTGTAATTATTGTGTCCAAAAGGAGATGCTTTAACACACAGACCGTAGTCAAAGCTATCTCGTGAAAATTTATTTTTCGATAACTTCGTTTTCTGAGACGGAATTTTGCGTACGTTGTAATAACGTTGATAGTTTTCTTTATCTTATGTGTTATTTGAGAAAGTAAGTCCATAATGCAGCTTGTTACAGCTTCCTTCGACTATTTTATGCACAAAAGACAATTTGCAATTCTTCTGTACATGTTTATTCCACTGACCAAATAGCGTTTGCGGAACTAGACACAGGTTTGCGGAACTAACAACAGATACTGCCCCTACATTTACGCTTCCAATATCAAAATGGAAGACGCGAATTCAAAAACAAAAACTTATCAGCATGTGAAAGGATATGTGAAAGGATATAAATTTGTTGATATGCCATGCCAAATCATTTTTGATATATGCATTAGTAATGTCAGGAAACCACGACGACGAGAAGTGTCTGCGGAACTAGACATTTTACTGTACATGAAAAAAGTCTACTTCTCTGAAACCACAGAGCCAAAGCTTCTATATTTGGTATGGAGCGTTGTAATGTTGTGGAGCTTTACATTAATCCTGCGAATCATACCCCTGGGGTCAAAAATGACCCCACCCTGGGGGTCATTAGCTTCCATAGACTTACAATGAGAAAACATAAAAAAAATCCCTTCCCCAAAACTATAATGCCCAGCGCTTTCGTGTTTTATGTGTAACAATGTATAGTACGCCTCTTTATATTTCCTGCCAACCGTGCCGATGGGTCCATACAGGCAACGTCACTGGGGTGTCATCATCTGCCATAGCCTTATAATGGAAATACGTGAAAGAAATCTTCTCTAAAACCGCAAGACTCAAAGCGTGTAAATTTAGTATGCAGCCTTTTCATGTGGAGCTCCACATAACTCCTTCCAACATACCCCTGGGGTCGAAATGACCCTACCTAACGTGTATATTAACATAATATTCAAACATCTTATATCAAACAGCTTGACCAAACAAAGCCAATTTCATGTAAATAAAATAGAAAGGTTTGATCTTTTGAAAGCAGTAAAAAATCAAAGGGAGATACTATGGACTATATTGCGCAATTTCGAATAATGAACCCTCATCAGTAGCCCTTTTAAAACTGGCAACGAAAGCCAGACTATTGTACTGTAATTTCTAAAATTTACACGAGGAGTCCTAATAAAAAAAAGTCCCAAGGGGGGTCAGGTAATTGAAAAATTGTTTAGAAGTATGTTTCTAAACGTGAGTGTTTTGAACACTCTGAATATCTTTAATGATCTCAAAGGACGTAAATAAAAATATAATCTGCACTATGGATGATGTACGGGGAGACTTTTTAGCATTTTAAAGCACAATATGAAGGGGAAACCAATATGTTTTTAAAAAATCCGGGTCACATGACCAAGATGGCCACCATGCCAATATATGGTAAAATCCTCAACTACATTCTTTTTGTCTAGTGACTGTACTTTTTGTCTCTCTGTTGAGCGATTGTTCTTTTTTACTCGGCCTTCATGATGAATCTCAAGCCAGTCAATGAATCATCAGGGATAATCAAATGAATTACGATAATCGTCATGCTGAATGAAAAGCAAGGACTCATAGATTCAATAATTTGCCCGGCGATGGAGAGCCCTGGGCGCCAATCAACATTACTGTAAATCTGGAGCCAAAGATAAACGCCAGGTGTTTGGTTTCCAATATTTCGGCTGAGCAAACCAGTCAACATGTTGTTCATGTGGGGCTGTTTCCTCGATTTTATGGGAATTCTACTCAATTGATGGGTGTAATGTTTTGCGAAATATACTCAAACAGTACTTTAAAATCAGCTGTTCTAAAACTCATTTGTCGATGTTTATATATACCTCGAATGTAAAACAGCAGTCACACAATAGCGTACAACCCAAACGCGCGCCGGGCGTATGAAAACTCTCAACACGCCGAAGACTTTGGACGTATAAAATTTAATTTGTTCCTTTAACTCGCTTTAGCAATCACACATTAGCGCGTGACTGAAGCGAGTGCCGGACGCATAAAAAATCTTAAAGTTTTGTAGTAGGATTGTGATACGTCCCAGACACGCTAAGCTCGCGCTACAGGCGCGCATCGAACGTTCAACATGCGTTTCATACACGCTCTGGGCACGCTACTGAAGTAAAATCTAATAAAATCGGAACGCGCATGGAACGTGCACTGGCGTGCTTCAAACGCGCGCCAAACGTGTTCAGAGCGCATTAAACGCGCATGGAACTTATTCGGGACGTATAAGTCACACGCCCGAGACACGCCCAGCTTTTATAAAATTTTTAAGCATGTTTAAAAAAAATTGTGAGCCCAAACGCGCGCGAAACGCGCAGAGACGTTTAGTGATGTATAGCGACGCGCGCCGGACGTACATCAAGCGTACCAAACGCGCTTGTTTCGAACGTGTTTTCGACGTGCGTCTGGCGTATGTGAAATTTTGCTATTTTTTCAACACGCCCGGCGCGCGTTTCACTTATACGCTACTGTGTGACTGCTGTTTAAAACTGGTTCTTACGAGTATTATTGGTCATTGTTTATCATTTGTTTATTTATTTTCATTGCAATTTTGTACGAATTTGGAACCTGTATTTTTAAATTATGCCTTTCTTCTTTCAGGACAAGAAAACACTGTGAGGTTAAAAGCGTAGGACTGATAGAAGTAACTGTTTAAACAAGATTCTCGGACTGAGCGTTTTATTGTACAGTCCATTCTAACTTAGGATATTTAGCTGTGATATAGAAATATACTGTGAAGTACGTTGATCATTTACATGTACGGGGACCAATAGCATTTTTGTATGATTGTATCGAAACAAAATAATAATAAAACAGTGAATAGCTAGCAGTAAGCATATGGCAGAAACGTGTCGGTCCCATGAAAACGAAATATATTCAAAAAGTTAAAATTCATTTTCGAAGCCACTCGACATGTCCATTCCTACAGGAAATGAATCATGCGAAGATGAGATCAGTGGATACTCATTCTCAGACTTTCTTACAAAGTCAACTGAGGAACAACTGCATATTTTGAATGTTGGTAAATGTGTAGTTTGCGGAAAGCTATTTACTTGTAAGTCTGCTCTTGATTTGCATATGTATGTTCATACAGGAGATAAACCATTTAAATGTGGATCATGCGAAAAATCATTCGCACGGAAAAACCATCTAACTACTCACATGCTTATACACGTTAGGGATAAACCACAGAGTCTTGGACCTTTTGGACAATTAAATACACCGAAAAACAGCCTAACTAACCATATACTTTTTTACCCAGCGGATAAATCACATAGTTGTGAAAGTTGTGGAAAATCATTCAAACGGGAAAGCGATTTAAATACCCACATGCTTATTCACAAAACCTATAAATCACATATTTGTGAATCTTGTGGAAAATCATTCACATGTAAAAGTAAACTTGCGTTGCATTTGCATATTCACTCTGGAAATAAACCCTTCAAATGTACAGTATGTGGAATATCATTCGCACATACAGGCAGTCTATCTAATCACATGATTATACACGCAGCGGATAAGCAATACAGTTGTGGACTGTGTGGAAAATCATTCACATGGAAAAGTCAACTTGCGGTGCATATGTCTATTCACACTGGAAATAAACCCTTTAAATGTACAGAATGTGGAAAATCATTCTCACAGAAAGGCAGATTAGCTAGTCACATGCTTATTCACTCAGCGCATAAACCATATAGTTGTCGAACTTGTGGCAAATCAGTCACACGGAAAGGCAGTCTCATTACTCACATGTTTCTTCACTCATCAGATAAACCATTTAAATGTACAGTGTGTGAAAAATCATTTACACACAAATGTCATCTTACTGACCATACGCCGACTCATACTGGAGATAAAAATCATAGCTGTGAAATCTGTGGAAAATCGTTTGCAGTTAAACGTCACCTTAAACAGCATATGCATATTCACACTAAAGATAAACCGTTTAAATGTTTGAACTGTGAAAAATCGTTCTCATTGAAAAGTAGTCTTGAAGAGCATAAGAAAACTTATGCTTCTACATACAAAGGATAAACCACATAGCTATTGAACTTCTGGCAATCATTCGTAAGACAACGTGGCGTATCAACGCATATATGCAGATTATCATTGGTATTTAACCTTAAAAGTGTTTAATGAGTGAAAATGGTGTACATCAAAGTCCCATTTAACACGTTATTGTTTTTACTCTGTCAATGGACATCATTGAAAAAGTCTCTTTTTAGTTTAGTTTAACATCCCTTTCAAAATTATGTCAGCCTTTATGAGACGGACCTACTAGTAGGTTGTGCGCAAACGGGAGAACCCCGAGAAGTAAAAGTAAGCAGAAATCCTTTAAAAGCAGTGAACATATAAATGAGATAGGGGATGGGCCATACCGCGATTTCGGCCACTTAAGTGAGATGATCGAATGATTTAGGACATATTAAGATCATAAATGTTGAACCCGTGGTAATTCACCTTCACGAAAATGAGGTAAACAGGTAAAATGAGGCAGGAAATTGCATAATCAGAAAACACGCCTATCCAAACACCGAGGTGGATTGTAAACCGAGTGATATTAAACAGCCTACTCTTTATATGTGTTATAGGTTTGTCTGATGTACTGCGTTATTTAACTTCCCGTCTTATGTCTTGGTTTAGATCTTAAATGCAACTGTATAATCTCTGTGACTTTCATTCTTACGGCTTTGACGATGGAGAAAGTTGTTAATTGGTACTTTGACCGAGACAAATCCATGCCTTCTAGGTAGGCATCTTGTTTTATCTGTTGATAGTGAATGTTGATCTATGATGACGTTTAATGGGAGTCAGCTACGTAACCTTCAGCATAAAAAAGTTATGCTCAAAGACATGTATTGTTATCTATTTAGAGTCATTAGCTGACCACTGATAAGCAACTTGTATCACCGGTAGCCTGACAATGTCTCAAAAGGTGAGCTTATAGGATGGCCATTGTCTGGCGTCTGGCGTTTTGAAACTTGGTGTGATGCATCAGTGACTGAAGCTTTACAAAGTCTATATAAATCATGACCCTTGGTTGACCATGACTAATTTTACAGCAAGGTCAACATAGGTTGCCCATGCATTTGAATGGAGAAAATTGTTAAAATATGATTTGAAGGGCAAAACTTGCAGGAAATGGACAAATAGACAGAATACTTGTGTTTATGAAAACAATGTCACCATGGGGTTGTCTGCCCCTGCCCTGGGGCTTTTTACATAAACAGAACCATAATATTCAAACATCATCTGCTCTGAAACCGCTTGGCCAATCAAAGCCAAACTTTATGTGGAGGACGGTTAGGAAGGAGCAATGAAAGTTTGTATAAATGATCAAGGTCACTTGACCAAGATGGCCACCAAGGGTATCAATAGCAATAACCTTTATAAATCTTCTCCAGAAACAGAAAGCCTATGATTTTGAAACTTGGCATGAAGCATCAGGCAATGGAGCTCTTCAAAGTTTCTATAAATCATGACCCCTGGATGACCTTGACCTATTTTTCGGCAAGGTCAACTTAGGTTACCCATGCAGCTGAATGGGGAAAATTGTTAAAATGTCATTTGAAGGGCAGAACTTGCAATAAATTGGCGAATGGACTAAATTTTTTATGATTTGAAAAAGAAATTGACTCTAGGGTTTGTCCTGACCCTACCCTGGGGTTATATACATGTATATTACCATTGTAGTCAACTAAGTTTATTGGTATACCTCAGGTCTCAGAAGAGTTTTTACAGGACCATTGGTCCTCTGGTATAAATAATGAGCTTGGGATGACCTTGACCATTTTCATGGCAAGGCAAACATAGGTTACCCATGCATTTGAATGGGGAAAATTAGTGAAATGTAATTAAATGGGAGATAAACTTGCTGGGAGTATGCAAATGGACAGAAGATTTATGTCACTGGAAAAAAATGGCCTTATGGGGTTGTCTGCCCCCGCCCCTGGGTTATATACATGTAAATGGCCATACTATTTAAACATTTTCTTCTCTGAAACCGTTTGGCCAATCAAAGCCAACCTTTTGTGGAGCATCGTTATGAAAGGGGAATGAAATGTAATATAAATGATCAAATTCACATGACCATTATTGCCACCATGGCTATAAATAGCAAAAACCTTTATAATTCTTATTCTCCAGAACCGGAAGACCTATAATTTTGAAACTTTGTCTGAAGCATCAGTGAATTGAGGTCTACACATAGTGTGTATACTCATGACCTCCGGATGACCTTGACCTATTCTGTGGCAAGGTCAGCTGAGATCGCATATCCAAGACCTCAGGTGAGCTTTAAAGGACCATTGGTCGTCTGGTTATTTACAGCTATCAAATCTCATGTGACAAGATATTGTGAGACGGTTTATTTAATTTCAAATTACAATATTGTTTGATTTTGTCAATAAAGTAAGAAAAGAGGGACCAGGAATTGCTGCAATTAAATTTTAAGTCCCAACATAGACAGTGGGTGGTAAAAGAAAATTTGTATAACACAACAAAACAATTTGCCGACAACACACTCGAAAAGCAGAATTCCGATGTGTACAAATTGCGCATCAGTTAAAGCATATCATTGTGGAACATGTGGAAAATCATTCTTACGAAAAAGCGGTCTAACTAACCACACGCTTACTCACTCAATGGATAAATTGCATAGTTGTGAGACTTGTGGGAAATCATTCACATGGAAAAGACAACTTGCGGCGCATATGCCTATTCACACTGGAAATAAGTTAAATCACACTGGAAATCAATTAATTAAATGTACAGTATGTGACAAAATTTTCAAAAATAAAAAGGTACAAGTAGGCAAAGATCAGGAGAAGGCGCAGTCCGAAAAATATTCCCACTCCAAAAACCAGGGTGGGAAAAAACCAAACTAACAATCAGGTACTTATACCATGAAAACATTTCGTAAGCCGAATGAGCAGCTATTTTCCCAATAGGTGGCCACTCAGTTACCTTAACTTAACTAAAAATATGAAAACATACATAAGGCGCCAACAGCACAAAAATATTTTAAACACCAAGACACAAAACAACAAGAACCACCACAGAAGTATCGACTTGGAACGATCAGTAACATAAAGTTACTGGCGGGTTTAAATCGATTTTACATGGCCATAACCTCACCCTCAGCTACTGCAGTGGTTCATAATAGTTAGTTAGTTCTTCGGTCCTCGTGGAGAATCTCTAACTAGTCGATGAATCATCAAGAACAAACAAATAAATCATGATAAACATCCTGATGAATCAAAAACCAGGACTCTAACTAAACACATGCTTAGACACGCAGGCTATAAACCACATGGTTGTGGAATTTGTGGAAAATCATTCCCAGAGAAATATTATCTAACAATTCATATGCGTATTCACACATGAGACAAACGTCATAGTTGTGGAGTTTGTGGAAAATCATTCACATTTAAAAGTAATCTAAGAGTCCATAGTCATATTCACACTGAGGATAAAGATTATCTCTGTGAAATTTGTGGAAAGTCGTTTGGACGTAAATCTAAACTTCAAGTTCATACTCTTATTCACACTGGAGATAAACCGCATAGCTGTCGAATATGTGGAAAATCGTTTGTACAGAAAAGTAATCTTACACAGCATATGTTCATTCACACTGGAAATACATCTTATGAGTGTAGTATCTGTGAAAAATCATTCACAACGAAATTTATTTTAATTCGCCATTCGCTGATTCACACTGGTAAAAACCTCATAGCTGTACAATTTGTGGAAACTCATTCACACAGAAGCGTCATCTCACAACACATAGGCATATTCACTGAGGAGATAACCCTCATATCTAAGAAATGTGTGGTAAAACATTCGCACGAAAAACAGGATTTACACAGGGTGCGATAATTCACAGGGTGTATTATTACTTTAACAGAACCACATAAGACAAAATATGCAAATGCAGATCGTGTGGCATCAGAAAAACATGTTCATTCAATATATGGCGAGGCGGTTCTAACGTTTACCCACAATCTATGTTTTGAGCAAAAATAAGTAAAATATCAAAATTTTTCTACTGAATTTTTTCAACTTTTTCAACTTAAAAAAATCTCTGTATATTGCATGGGTAAGTTTTCGTAATGGGTAAAAAGCAATATGAACATTCTTATTCTCATCCATGCACCAATTTATTTAATTATTTAACCTTAAAGTTTTGACACTTAAGAAATATTATTCTAAATGAGATCACATTTTACTCCTGGTACATAAAGAATAATACTGGAGACGAACTTCAAAGTTGTCGAATGGTAAAAACAATGATCAGGAAATGTCGTATTCAGTAAGAACTTTTCGCTCCAAAAACTGAGGTGGGAAAAATAAATTAACAATCAGGTACTTTGTAAATTGAAATGAAAAAAAAACAATGTATCGTAAGTTGATTGAGCAGTTATTTTCTAATTGATGGCCATTCAGTTACATGGATTTAACCGAGTATATTAATATGAAAACGCACAAACCGTGCAAACAACACACAAATTCAACACCAAAGCAAATAACACATAGAACCACAACGAAAATATCGCCTTGGAACTTGTGCAAAATCTTTCACACATCTGTCTAGTCATACTGGAAAGGAACAAGTAGGCAAAGATCAGGAATGGGCGCAATCAGAAAAAGATTCCCACTCCAAAAACCAAGGTGGGAAAAACCCAAACTAACAATCAGGTACTTATACCATGAAAACATCGTAAGTCGAATGAGCAGCTATTTTCCCAATAGGTAGCCACTCAGTTACCTTAACTTAGTTAAAATATGAAAACATAAATAAGGCGCCAACAGCACAAAAATTTTAAACACCAAGACATAAAACAAAAAGAACCACCACAGAAGTATCGCCTTGGAACGATCAGTAACAAAGTTACTGGCGGGCTTAAACCGGTAACTTCACCCTCAGCTTCTGCAGTGGTTCATAGCATTTAGTTAGTTCTTCGGTCCTCGTGGTGAATCTCTAACTAGTCAATGAAGCATCAAGAACAAACAAATAAAATAAATCATGATAAACATCCTGATGAATCAAAAACAAGGACTCACAGATTGAGTAAGCTACCCGACAATGGAGATCCCTGGGCGCCGAATAACCTACTAACTACGGAGCAAATGAAAAACACCAGTTGGACCCCGGTGGGCCAAGCAACAGACAAGAAGCTCCGGTCCCAACCAACTTAAATGAATAGCTTTAAGTCGGGGCCACCATAGAGACTGACGCCCGACCCACCGGAGGGCAATTAAAGAAGGCAGCATAGTTATCAACCATGATTGGGTTAAAAACTAAGCATGCAGACTGTCGCATTACATTCAAGTTACATGTATAACCTATACGTCTGTAACGTGTTATGATTTTTCTGAACTGAACAGAAAATCATTACTTCCTATAAGTTTCTTAAATTTGTAAACCAAGTCACCATAAAATCCAGGTTCCGTAAGGCCCTCACTTAAAAGCGTCTTTAACCCAATATTATATTTTAAAAGCCTCGATAACATTAGCTTGATTATCATGGTTAAGAGAGTCCATGAAATCTCTTTCGTAGCAGTATAAAAATAAATCAGCAACAAGAGGTGAGCAATTGTACCCATCGGAATTCCAACAATTTGTCTGTATAACTTGGTCCCAAATCTAATATAAATATTATCCAGGAGCCAATACGGCGTCGCATACATTGGAGACAAACATTAAAATTGAGCCGCCTCGTGGGAAAACCAACAATGTGGTTTCCGAACAGGTCTGACACAAACCTGGCTGTACAAGCACAGAAGATGGTTAGAGGCTGGAAATTTTGCATTTAGAAAGTAGAGGAATTGTACTATCCGTATAGCGAAAACAAAGGCTATGATCAGCCTCGCAGTTACTGTGCGCCAATGCAGATTGTTGGTTTTCCCATGCGTTGGCTCAAATGATAAACACGTAACACTGGAAATAAACATGATGCTTGTTGTACCGCTTATGCCTTACCCTTATTTCACTGGCTCTGTTTATCATATCTGAGACGTGCAGTTAACCATTTGCTCAGAAGTGTCCTATTATATAATATAGTCCTCTATCTGCTTATTCACATTGCAGATAAACTATTGGAATGTTTTATATGTAAGAAATATATTTAACATGCCTCACCGTGATTTATACTGGAAAAAAGGCTAAAAATGTATTTCAATGGAAATATTTTTTCCCTGGTTTTCGCCCCTATTTTTGACATTTCAGTATTAATGTTCATGAATATGTCAATGAGATGAGTTTCATATTGACCCATGACATCAACATATTTGCCATATATGGTATTACTGGTGCAAAAACAAGTTGTCATAATGATAGCTAGGGCCTGAACTTTGTTTATTTATGGATTTTTAAACCATTTTTCAGCCATTTTTAATGTTTTCATTAAAATTCATAAACATGCAAACTAGATAATTTGCATTACTTACCAACGGGTCTTAAGGCTATATCTACGCTGTACAGTGAGGCCAGGTGCAGTGGTCTAGGATTTGTTAGTGGAAATATGATCACTTTTGTAGGTACAAGTAGAAAAACCCACACCCCTGCCCCCTCCGCACCCCCACCTCAGCCTTTTATTTTTTGAGATTTTTTTATTCATTGAAGACCTTCTAATCATTATAAAATGTTATTTTATCATTTTGTAGCAGTTTGGAATCCTAAACATATAGGTATATACCAATTTGCAGCAATTGATTTTTTTCTTGATTTTAACGGCCATCTTAGAAATATGCAAATTAGATGGTGAAGGAGCCATTTCTCAGCTTGCCGACATTGGTTTTTGGATTCAGCATACCCGAATACCCCTAAAAATGATCTCAAACCCTTTTCCTCACAAAATGCCTGTACCTTCATAGCAAAGCCTCTTTTCTCATTTTCTGTCCTAACAAGAAGGCTCACAAGGTGAGCTTATAGTATACCAATCAGTCCGTCGTCCGTCCATCGTCCACAATTTCAAAGATCTTCTCTGAAACCGCTTAGCCAATCAAAGTGAAAGTTTATGTGGAGCATCCATGGGTAGGGGAACGAAAAGGGTTTGATCGCGAAATCCAGGTCACGTGGCCAAGAAGGCCGCCACACCCATATATGGTAAAAACCACTCAAAAATCTTCTTCTCCAGAACCGGCAGGCCGATTTTCACGAAACTTGGAGTGTAGCATTTGGGACTCCAGCCCATCATAGTTTGATAAAATGATGACCCGACCCTAGGATGACCATAACCTATTTTACGGCAAGGTCAATTTTGGAGACATAGGCTTTTATATGGGAAAAAGTGAATGAAAACTATGGATTTTTTGAAAACTATTGCAGCCTGAGACCTGAAAAGTGGCAGATGCAACCAACTAATGGATAAAAATAGAACTGAGATCCTTTAAGAGCAGTGAGCATATAAATGAGAGAAGGGATGGGCCATACCATGGTTTCGGCTACTTAAGTCTCTTCAGTGACCCTTTAGATTTGGCGAAATAGATGAAGGTATTTGATTAATTTAGGTCAAGGTCATCTCTTGACCTTGGCCTGACTGTCGTCCTTACACACTTTTCAAATATCTTCTTCTCAGAAACCGTAGGCCAATCAAAGTGAAATTTTATGTGGAGCATCCATGGGTAAGGGTGACGAAAGTTTGATCGCGAAATCCAGGTCACATGACCAAGATGGCCGCCACGCCCATATAAAATGTAAAAACCACTCAAAAATCTTCTTTTCTTGAAACGGCAGGCCGAATTTCACGAAACTTGGTATGTACATGTAGCAATTGGGACTACAGCCCATCATAGTTTGATCAAATGATGACTCTAGGATGACCTTGACCTGTTTTACGGCAAGGTCAATTTTGGAAACATAGGCTTTTACATGGGAAAAAGTGAAAATTAGAGATTTTTTGAAAACTATTGCAGCCTGAGACCTGAAAAGTGGTAGATGCAAAACAAGTAATGAAAGTGTGTGTTTAATTTAGGTCAAGGTCATCTCTTGACGTTGACCGGTCTGTCGTCCGTACACACTTTTCAAAGATACTCTTCTCTGAAACCGCATGGCCAATCAAACTGAAATTTTATGTGGAGCATCCATGGGTAGGGAAGACGAAACTTAATATGTAGCATTTTGGACTCCAGCCCAACATAGTTTGATAAAATAATTACCCTAGAATGGCATTGACCTATTTTACAGCAAGGTCAATTTTGGAAACATAGGCTTTTACATGGGAAAAAGTGAAAACTATGGATTTTTTGAAAACTATTTCAGCCTGAGACCTGAAAAGTGGTAGATGCAAAACAACTAATGGGGTCAATGAAGGTATGTGATTAATATGAGTCAAGGTCATCTCTCGACCTTGGCCTGTCTGTCATCCATACACACTTTTCAAAGATCATCTTCTCTGACACCGCTTGGAAAATCGAAGTGAAATTTTATGCGCAGCATCCATGGATAGGGGGAACGAAAGTTTAATTGCAAAACCCAGGCCGAGGCGGTTCTAACGTGTACCCTCAATCTATGCTGTGAGCAAAAATAAAAATATCTAAAATTTCTGCTGAAAATTTATAATTTTCAATACTTGAGAGAAATATATACAGTAACATGGGCGTGTTTTCGTAATGAGTTAGTTCCTATCCATCGTGTCTCAAACATAATTAGTGAGACGCTAAGAAGGGAATTGAATAATGGAGTTAATATTCTTTGTAGAGTGGAACGAATGATATTTTTTAATCTTGTTAATCACGTCGACAGCCTCTGATTGTTTATCCTCCACCTGGTGGGTTGGATGTTTTTATTTGATTGTATCAATTCTAATATTCTTATTTTATAATTTTGATTGTATACCCACTGACTTTACAAACGCAACACTTCTATTATCGATTATTTCTCTCAGAATACAGGATTTTTACAAACTATGTTTGTTAAACATTCAGTCTGCTCAACTTCAATACCAAAAAACAAAATGCCAGTGTCCGTGTTTAACGCCATACAGTATGATTTCAAGCGTTAGCCAAAATTTAACAAAAAATAAATTGCGTAATTATGTCAATGGGGACAAAAACAATTTTCTAGGTCCAACATGGTTTCTGGAAAGAAACAACAAAGCCCAAACGAATGCTATTGGCTGGCTCATTATTTGAGCCGCATCGTGAGAAAACGGAATTTTTGCCTATGCGAAAACAAAAGCGTCTTTGTTTTCGCTACACGAATAGTACAGTTCCTCTCCTTTCTAAATCCAAAATTTCCAGCCTCTAGCCATATTCTGTGCTTGTACAGCCCAGTTTGTGTCGGACCTGTTTGGAAACCACGTTGTTGGTTTTCCCACGAAGCTCAATTTTAAGATATTGTTATTACGTCAGTTTTCCTGATCTTTGCCTACTTGTACCCTATTTATTAGCGCACATGAGCCGAGGGTTCACAGTTGAGCTTATATTATTTTACCCATGCTATGTCGTCCGTCGTTGTCGTCGTTTTTATTGTCGTCGCACTTAGTATGTAAGACATTTTTGTGACATCATTGATATGCTTGTAATATGTATTTGGATGTATTGTATTTATATCTAGACGGCAAGTACAATGGACTAGACAATGGAGAATCAATCGTTAAGATATTGCAGAGTTTCTTGAAACTAAGAAATATTATTTACTATACAAAATATTTTTACTAGATCTACACATAATATTCTTTATAATACAAAAATATTCAAAATATTATACAAAATATTCAAAATATTTTTGCTGATACAAAAAATAATATAAAAGACAAAATTTTCTTTATCATACAACTCAGTCATTTGCTTTCCAAACCGTACAACCGACTGTCTGGGAAACAGATTACTGTTTTGAAGACAGATCAAATTAAAATTGTTGGAAAGAGGGTAGGTGAAGATTTCTTCTTTGTAAAAATCAAAAAGTGAATCTGTTGCGCTCTGACGTTGATGGAGAAAGTCTTTGGTGTTTGGGAGTACTGTAGCAGCAACCATAATTTATTTTGTGCCCAAATAAGACTGCTGTTAATCCATGAAAATTATTTTTTCAGAAAATTTTATAATTGTTTGCTTTTCTGCTCCTGCCTTATGTCCACAAAGCAAACATATATCTTTCAATTACACACCCTTAAACTTTAGCTATTCAGCAAGAATTGTGCCAAATTTTATCCTGCAACTCTGTTAAATAAACCAACTGTATGCGCATGAAGAGACCTAGTGTCCACAAAATTGATAACTCTACCGACAGATCACTTTTCAAATGGATGTAAAGGAAGGCAGATCAGAGAATCTGAATGATAACAATGAAGACAGATTTTCATTTCAGTTTGTCTCCAGGAAAAGAGTATTATGTATGCTATTAGCACTGACAATGCTAATAAAACACTTTCCATGCCTTTATCCCCAAACACCAAAGACATTCTCCATCAACACCAGGGCGCAACAGATTCGCTTTTTGATTTCTACAAACAAGAAATCTTCACTTACCCTCTTTCCAACAATTTTCATTTGAACCGTCTTCAAAACAGTAATCTGTCTTCCAGACAGTCGGTTGTACGGTGTGCTTTCATCTATGTCTTGAAGTTTGGTAAAATAATGGAGTCAAAATTCCACCGAACAATAAAGCAGGGTTACTGAAACGCTTGGCCATCCATCTGTGATACATATATACTGACGAACTTTAAAAACGCAACACTCTACATCGGTTATCATTTGTTCAAAACTGATGGAAAGTTGAACTGAAGCATAAAATAAACATAGTATCCTGAATCCTAACACCGAACACAATATTTATCCATGAAAATTTGTTCGCTGAATTCTTTGCTTAAGCTGCTTTCTTCAACGTCATCGAAACGTTACTTTTTCTGAGAAAACTTAACAGTGGCTACAAGAAAGGGATTTTGTGAAAGCAAAACATCTCTGGTGATAGCTAGCTACGTAAAGCACAAGAAAAAGCAAAATAAACGTTGGTGTTTTTTATAAATGTCGTTTTGGGCGCTAACGTTTTCCGCTGACGTCAAACGTTTAAAAGTGCTCAAAACACAGAGGCATTCGATTATAGCATACTTTTAAGTTAGTCCCGTGCCTATATAATGTGTTCAAAAAAGACGAATTTCTATCAATTGTATGCGTAAAAATTACGTTTTCTTGATAAACGTTAAACTGACGTGACTACCACGTTTTTCATGCAAAGGAACGCCAACCAATAGCATTCGTTTGGGTTTTGATATTTCTTTCTAGAAATCATATTGAACATTATGATTTTTTTTCGTCCCCGTTGACCCATTATGCAATTTATTTTTGTTGAATTTAGGGAAACCGTTGATTTCAAGCATTATGGCGTTAATCACGGACACTGGCATTTCGATTTTGGCATTAAAGTTAAGCAGACTATTTGTACTTTAACAGATATTTTTCGGAAACATCCCGTATTCTGAGAGGAAGAATCGATAATGCAAGTGTTGCGTTTTTTAAGTCCGTGAGTATATAGTTTATTTTTCCGGAAAAAGTGAAGTTCCGATAAATGTGTTTCCTATTACCTCGTTTCTAAACATTTGATTATGAAAGTTCTGCATTACTTTAATGATTAATATTACTAGTTATGCAGTATTCATGTTTTTGCTAAAAGTTTTGACATAAAAGATAGATAAAAGCGTGGAAATATGTACAAGTGAATTTTACAATAGCGAACATACTTTCTGTGGTGAAAGGAATGTGCACAAAGTACTGATAATCTACATGTACCTTCGGAAAGCTTGTCCAGGAACAGTTTTGTTTAATCAATGGCATATCCATTAGGAAAACATGTCCGTGTAATGAATACCCCCTTATACCCCACTTTTATATAGTAAAACTGGGGTATGCAGGGGTATTCCTATTTTTCTTATTTTTGCTCCAAAACATAGATTGTGGGTACTCACAATCTATGTTTTAAGCAAAAATAAGAAAAATATCCAATTTTTTCTGATGAAATTTTCAATTTTTACACCTTGAAAAAATCTCTGTATATTGCATGGGCAAGTTTTCGTAATCTGATATTGATGCAACTCGTTGTTTCCCCCTCTTGCGTCTATGCTTACAATAACCCAGATATGACGAATGGATTTTCCCGTCATTATCATTTGGGTGAGTCCACTTCAGTTCTTAGGCGCATCAGGTGTGATTTTTAAATGTCATTCAATTTTTCCATAAAAATTCTTCTGCGGCGTCACGTCTGGGGCTATGTTGTTTGCCTATGTCCCACAAAAGCGCCAGGCTTAAATGAGTTAATTCGTCAAAGCATGCTTAGATCGGAACAATCAATTGACCTTTCCGATATGACACTTGATGTTGACAGTGAACGTGACGTACCAAAACAAATAAACACAATTATAATAGAACACCAATTAGTTAAATGCATTAGAAGGGCACCATTTGTGTGCAAACATTCCTCCTTAAAATGGTTCTTTTCGTGCTATATAATATTTGATTCACCATCGCCATTGTCTAATGTAGGAGGTATATCAACAGAGTTATCTCCCACTAGCAAACTGAATGAATCAAAATTATTTTTTCCTGTATAGTTGAGATATGTTAGAATAATGATGTTCTTAGTATCAAATAGAATAACAACTCCATGATCGTGCTTAAAATAATAGCGTTTGATCGCTTAGTGGTTCGCCATTGTCGAGTGCACCGTATACTACATCTATAGCTAATGTTATGTTAGACGGAATATTTCCATCGGTATTCCGTTAAACACCTCCATATGTCAAGAAGTGGAACGAGGTACCGAAGTGGAGCGGAGTGACAGTTAGCCAGCTGATCTGATGTTATGTTAAATTACCCGACTTGAAATAAATTTTGACTGACTTATCGAATGCCATGTCTGGTGGGTGGCAAAACACCAATATCGGTCATATTGGCATACTAATCTTTTGGTCTTGTACAGCTCAGTTTGTGTCGGACCTATTGGGAAACCACATAGTTGTTTTTTCTCATGATGCTGCTCATTTACCTCTTGTTCATTGAGACAGCACATGAAACAAGTGTTGATCAGTGGACAGTGGTTCATGCGCAGCCTGCACACTGTTTTTGGATTTGCATCCAAGTTTGTTTCAACAGATATTCAATATCTGGAAGCGATGTAGCCGAGTGGTTAGTGCACTGGCTTCTTGTGCTAGAGGTCCCGGGTTCGATCCCCGCCGGCGGCGAGGAAAATTTGTTGGATCGAACACGCTTCCCTTCGTGTCATTTGCAGGCATGACATGATACAGTGCGCCGTCCTTCGGATCGGGACGTTAACTGGAGGCCCCCTGTGCAGGGACAGTCATCCCCTGTGCAGGTTAAAGATCCCTACACAGGTTCTATCCTCATGCATGTAGGCTCATCCTGCAACACCGGAGTGTACAATGTACACCTGTCCTCCCAAGAATAATCAGAAATTGATTGATGGGAGTAACAAGACAACAAAACAACAAAACAAAGCAATACGTGTTATATAGGCCTAGGTTACAATGATTGTATGGGCCATTTTTGTTGTTGCTATAAGCTTAAACTGCAGTTGCATTTATAGAAGTAGAAAAAATTGTCAACGGTTATCGCTAATAAAACAGACGACGCCTTTGGTTTATTGTGTGTCTAAATCAAGTCAGTTTATATAAAAAAAAATAAGGTTTGTAGGCATTAAATTAATTTTACTCCAGGTCGCCAAGTCTCAATCTTTTGAAACATTTTTTTTTTATCTTAGCTAAATAGATCTATATTGACATTATGTTCATCGACCTTCTTCCCTAGCTGCCCGATGGCGCAGTGGTAGAGCACCGGACTCCGAATCAAGTGGCCCGAGGTTCCCCACAGGTGGCACACACAGTGTCGTGTCCTTGAGCAAGACATATTTAAAACTCCCCACAATACTGGTTAAACTCAGGAAGCGTAGGCTCCGACCCTATATGACTGAAAAATTGTTGATTATGATACGCCTCGATACAAACTCAATGATTTCAATTATTGTAGCGTTATTTGGAGTAATTCATCAAATTGCAATGTCAGTAGAATAGACAAATTGCAAAGACATGCTTGTAAATTAATTTTAGGTAATGACTATGTAAGTTTGAATGAATCTTTGTATCAGTTAAATTTACCATCATTTGTTTAATGTGTGTTTCTTGATAAGGCAAAAATTATAATTACAAGATTCATAATAACGTTGCTCCTAGTTACTTGCATGAAATGTTTCAAATGAGAGACGCCAACTTAGATAGTACATTGTCAAACTTAAGATCGGTGGCAGACAAACAGTATATTCTACCACAGGCAAAATGCAATATGTTTAAATGTTGCTTATCATTTTCTGGTGTGTTAATATGGATCAGTATTCCAATAGATATCAAAAACTCATCTTTATTACACATATTTAGCAAACGATGCTTTGAATGGATTAGACGTTAGTAAAACAACTATAATGTGTTGACTCCTACCGCCATTGTACGAGCAGTATTAAGTCCAGCCGTCTGTTTTATATGTCATTTTCTTTGAATTTTACTTGTTTTAACATACACATTTTCAACTAGCTTGTCAATAATTCAATTTGTTTTTATTGTTCAAATTAATATTTTCATATCAAGATTTATCCTACAATCGATGACCTTTTGAACATTGACAACCCTTATTTTGAAGGTATGGTCAATCAAATTTATCCATCTGAACTACAGTTGAACAAAGCCAATATCTCGGATACCGAAGCCCCCTCTTTAGATCTACATCTGTCTGTTGCAAATGGATTTGTTTCTTCTAAAATTTATGATGAGCGCGATGACTTTGATTTTGATATACTAAATTTTCCGTTTTTGGATGGTGACGTTCCTCGTCGTGCTTCTTATGGTGTATACATTTCGCAACTTATTAGGTTTGCTAGAGTCTGCAATCATGTTACAGACTTCAACGCTCGAAATAAATCTTTAACGGCCAAACTTCTCCAACAGGGCTATCGATATCATAAACTTCGAAAAACCTTTTCTAAATTTTATCGTAGACACTATGAACTGATTTCCAAATATAATGTTGGGTTAAAGACGCTTTTAAGTGAGGGTCTTTCGGAACCAGAATTTTATGGTGACTTGGTTTACAAATTTAAGAAACTTATAGGAAGTAATGATTTTTCTTTTCAGTTTAGAAAAATCATAACACGTTACAGACGTATAGGTTATAACTTGAATGTTATGCGACAGTCTGCATGCTTAGTTTTTAACCCAATCACGGTTGATAACTATGCTGCCTTCTTTAATTGCACGCCGGTGGGTCGGGCGTCAGACTCTATGATGGCCCCGACTTAAAGCTATTCATTTTAGTTGGTTGGGGCCGGAGCTTCTTGTCTGTTGCTTGGCCCACCGGGGTCCACCGGGGTCCAACTGATGTTTTTCTTTAGCTCCGGAGTTAGTAAGTTATTTGGCGCCCAGGGATCTCCATCGTCGGGCAGCTTACTGAATCTGTGAGTCCTGCTTTTTGATTCATCAGGATGTTTATCATGATTTATTTGTTTGTTCTTGATGATTCATTTACTAGAGATTCACCACGAGGACCGAAGAACTAACTAAATGTTATGAACCACTGCAGAAGCTGAGGGTGAGGTTACGGCCGTGTAAAATCGATTTAAACCCGCCAGTAACTTTGTGTTACTGATCGTTCCAAGTCGATACTTCTGTGATGGTTCTTTTTGTTTTATGTCTTGGTGTTTAAAATATTTTTGTGCTGTTGGCGCCTTATGTATGTTTGCATATTTTTAGTTAAGTTAAGGTAACTGAGTGGCCACCTATTGGGAAAATAGCTGCTCATTCGGCTTACGAAATGTTTTCATGGTATAAGTACCTGATTGTTAGTTTGGTTTTTTTCCCACCTTGGTTTTTGGAGTGGGAGTCTTTTTCTGATTGCGCCTTTTCCTGATCTTTGCCTACTTGTACTTTTTTATCCTAATTGGAGAAACATGAAGTACTGCAATTTTTTTTCTCAAGACATGTTTCATTTCACATATATGTATTTTTATGAAATTGTATATATGTTATGTTATTGTATATGTTAACTTGTTCAAGAGGGCCCCAAGGACGATTGGATTTGCCAATTGGGCCACCCTCTTAAAATAAAGAATTTACTTACCTACTTACTTACTAATGATCGACTCCCTATGATCACAAATTTCATTTTGATTAATTACAATTGAGACAAGCCAAAATCTGCTTGCGGGTGTGCCTGGTGGTTTTTCTCGTGGTTCTCCCGTTTTCGCCCCACCTACTAATTGGCCCGTCTCATATGAACTGAAATAATCTTGAAATGGACGTAAAACTGAATTAAAAAAAAATAATCACAATTTATAATATACAGGTATTCTGACCATATACCGTATTCGTTCTAATTAGCGCACATGCTCCAATAAGCGCACACCCTGGACGTTTCCGAAAAGCATGTGCATAAGCGCACACTGTCCGACGAACATATTGGTATTTTATACCATTTTCAAATATGGACAATGTTTAACGAATACTATTTGTCACAGAGACTTTGGCAACGAGCTTGCATTCTGAATCTGAATAGTTATAGTTTACTGGTGACACGCCAAATGACATTATTTCACCAGGGGGTTCGGATGGGGGAGAAATTAGTCCCCTGAATGCACGGGTGAAGCGAACTTGGACACACAGTCATCAGACATTTCAGCAGAGGAGATAAGTGAATCAGGGAGGTCATTCCAGTCCCTGTAGAGAGAATGTTTAGTCAGCTACAGTATTGCGCACCCTTAGAAAAACCCGAGCGTCACTTGTCTGCCTACACTGGTGATAAACGTGATGTACTTGGTCGGTGTAAAATCAAATGCAACTATAAGCACCAAGATTCTGAGATAGAGTTTTATGTGGTAAAAACCCAATCCTCTCCAATTCTTGGACTTAAGTCATGCCTTGATCTTGAATTGATCAATTTGATATATTCAGTTGATCATAGCGTTACACCTGCATCGTACGACACCGCGGGGCTAGACAAAGCTGCTGTTTTGAACGATTTCGCGGATGTTTTTGAGGGTATAGGGCTTATACCTGGTGAATGCACCATACACATTGACCCCAATGCAGTTCCGGTGGTACACCCTCCGAGGAGAGTACCATTTGCGATTCGCAAAGCTCTTAAGAAAGAACTCGACCGCATGGAGAATGCCGACATTATTGCGAAAGTAACCACACCAACCAAATGGGTTAACTCGTTAGTTGTCTTTGAAAAAGCTCCAGGTAAGCTTCGAGTCTGTCTGGATCCCGAGGATCTTAACAAAGCCATCTTAAGACCCCACTACCCAATGCGCACGTTAGATGGCGTAATGCCACAGTTATCCGGTGCTCGTTACTTTACGAAACTCGATGCGAGGTCAGGCTATTGGGCCATTTAACTTGAGAACCAGTCGTCGTTCCTTACTACCTTTAATACACCATATGGAAGGTATAGGTTTTTACGGCCACCATTCGGAATCAAGTCATCCCAGGATGAGTTTCAGTATCACATTGATCAGTGCTATGAAGGCCTAAGCGGGGTTCAAACCATTGTTGATGACATACTAGTCTATGGCCGTACTCGAGCTGAGCATGACCTGAACTTGCGAAAGGTCTTGCAGAGATCTCGCGAGAAGGGTATTAAGCTGAATGCCGATAAGCTTGAAGTAGGTTTGACCGAAGTTCACTACTTTGGCAATGTGCTGTCAGCCGAAGGTTTAAAACCTGATCCGCAAAAGGTTGCAGCCATTCGCGACATGAATCCGCCACGTGACAAATCAGAACTAGAAACAGTGTTAGTATGATCAATTTCCTAGCCAGATTTGCCCCAAATCTATCTGAGATCACAAGTCCTATGCGTCAATTGTTGCATAAAGAGGCTGAGTTTGTCTGGGATTCTCCTCAACAGGAATCCTTCCAGAAGGTCAAGGACATCCTTACCCAAAACCCTGGTCCTGTGTTAGCCTATTATGACCCTTCTAAGGAGTTAATTCTTCAAGTAGATGCATCCAAGTATGGCTTAGGTGCGACTCTCATTCAGGAGGGCAGACCCTTGGCTTATGCCTCAAAAGCATTGACTCCAACAGAGGTAAATTATGCTCAGATTGAGAAGGAGATGTACGCCATATTATTTGGTGCCAAAAGATTCTACCAATTTGTGTATGGAAGGTCCAAACCGACTACAAGCCCCTAGTTGCTATAAAAAAGAAACCCCTACATGCAGCCCCAGCTAGGCTCCAGAGAATGCTCCTTCAATTACAGAAGTTTGATCTAGAATTCCAGCACTTGCCCGGAAAATCTATACCCCTAGCTGATGCCCTAAGTAGGAAGTTTACTCATGACACGTATCCAGAGATATGTAAAAGCCTTGACGCGCACGTGTTTTCAGTAGTCGGAAACCTTCCGATAAGTGACCAAAAGGAAGAAGGGTATTAAGCTGAATGCCGATAAGCTTGAAGTAGGTTTGACCGAAGTTCACTACTTTGGCAATGTGCTGTCAGCCGAAGGTTTAAAACCTGAAACCGCTAGAATTAGGAGAGCCGGTGCGTATCAAATACAATAATGGTCTGTGGAAACCAGCAATTGTTTCTGATAAGCATGATACCCGTTCCTTTACTGTACAGACCCCAAGTGGTGGGTCATACCGCAGAAACCGTCGTCATCTGTTAAAGACAGGAGAAACGCGTGATCGGTACAATAATGTTAATTCAGAAATTCCAAATTGTCTTGCCAACAACGGTCCTGCCGTACTTGCTGACACGAATATTCTCTCTGGAATTACATTAACTTGCGAGCCAGTGTCAATCTTAAATTCAAGAAGAGTTTGTTTTGGACCCAAGGCAAGAGACACAAATGCTTGATTGCTACTTTGATTAGTAGAAATAGTCTCAACATAAAAATCAGAATCATCACTCGACAATGCACTCTGTATTTCACTGACATTACGACCAGGCTTAGATTTACAGCACTGAGCAAAGTGGTTTTTCTTGGAACACAAACTACAGGTTTTTCCCATGGCCGGACAGCTTTTCTCCGAGTGGGAGTCATACCCACAACGAGTACATTTGTCCTTTTTCTTCGGTGGAGCATTCTGCTTATGTCGTCGATTCGGTCGTGTTCGTTGTTTCTGAGATAACCCAGACGCTGCTGATGCGCCCGGCTTGACGTTGTGTACAGCATGAACCTCCTGAGTGGGTACAGGCCCTGACATTGATTTTAGCTGTGTCTGTGCATATTCATAATTTTGTCCCATTTGAATTGCTTTCTCTAGTGTCAGACCTTCACCCTCGTCGATCAACTTTGAACGTAATTTAGCTGAAGAAGTCCCAAACACGATCCTATCTCGAATCATGCTATCCGCGTATTTCTTGTTTTTGACTTCGAAATTACAGTCAACAGCTAAGAGTTTTAGTCTCGTGACAAACTGATCAATGGTGGATGTCCCTTGGAGTTCGTTATTGAATTTATATCTAGCGAAAATGGGGTTGAGTTTGGGTTGACAGTGAGCCAAGAACTTCTTGCAAATTGGCTCTAACTTTCCAACATCACCGCCAGTAAATGAAGGCCATGTATTATACACGTCTCGGCCTTTTTCGCCGACCCAGAGGAGAAGATAAGGGATCTTTTCTTCCTCAGTTTTTGCACTCAAAGGTCCCTGGAATATCAAATCGACATGTTGGTGAAACTTTTTCCAGGCCTCCGGTAGATTTGACGCTTCCCAGTTCATGACTGGAGCAGGAATTCCCGACATATCCATGTTGCGGACGTAGTTCAAGACTTGACAGTCTTCCTGACACCATGCAATATTGTTTTGGGCATCAGCCCAAAACAGTATAGTGCTCAGTTTGAAAAGGATCTATTTGCGTAGTTTTCGTGCCACGAGGTGTCTGAAATGCGCAACGCTGTATGAATCCTGCCTTAAACGGCGACAAAATCTTAACTTTTACTGGGGTGTAGAGGCCCTTTTTTCCAGCTCACATGGCTATGGTTGCCGCCGCAGCTCTAATTAGCAAAACGTTTTAAGAATATTCTTCTCCAGAATTCACCGAATTGCCGCAAACCACCCCAAACCACCGCAAACCACTCCAAACCACCGCAAACCACATTTTTGTCTTGTGCTCGACAGAGCACAGTACATAGTTTCGACTGTTTTGGCTTAATATAGCCAAATACTTCTTAGCCAGTCGAACTGACTCTTACAAGTAGGTTACATTCTCTTCTCCGGCAAGGGGCACCTCGCAATCGGTGTCTCCTTGGTGTAGTACAATATGCTTCATTCTCTTCTTTCTATTGATTTCCTAATAGGTGCACCTCAAATTTGTGCTCGACAAAGCACAAGACATTGTTTCGTCCGTTTTCCTATGGGATTCTCATAATTGCATTTTAAATACTTATAGTGAATCACAATAGGGATACTCGTGTGTAATTGATAAAACAGTTGCTTCAACCCTTTGCAGTTGCCATGGTAGCGCTAGAAAGTGCAAGTTTAGGAACTTTTTGATCGAGTTTATTTTCCCTTCGCAAGGAGACTCTTCAAGAAACTTGGTTTTGATTGGCCAGTGATATCAGAGAAAATACTTGATTACATTTATTATGTATATAAAACAAAAAAAAAATAAACAAAAATAAATAAAATAAAATAAAATAAAAGTAAAAAATAAATAAAAATTAAAAAAAAAAGGTGTACGTGACCCTGACGATAACAGAGACGCCAGTGGTGTTAAACTTTTTCACATTAAAAATTGTCCATTTGCCTATTATCAACATGTTTTCTTCATTAAAGTAAAACAGTATTTCATATTCAATGCATATCCGACCTATGTGATCCTCTCAGTATCATCATTCTTACAAACTTTCTAGAGTTTCATTCTCAATTGCTTTCATGGCGAGTTTCCAAATTAGAAGACTTCCATTTCTTTAGAAGATTTTTGACAGATTTTTCTGTATGTAAATTTTTTGGAAGCCATTTAGCCAATTGATATCGGTCAATAAAACGAAGTTATTTTTCCTTTGCAAGCAAAAACCATACGGAATAACTTACATTGACCATGAAGTTTCAAAGATGTTTGATTATCATGTAAATGTACATATAGCCCCTTTGGCAGCGACATACAACCACCAAATCAGGCCAAATTTCCTCAACATAAAACTAGTGTCAATTACTCATTTACTTGACATACATCAGACTAGCCCAAAACTTGGCTTCTTTAAGAAGCCAACTTGTTTATGATAGTCTCTAATTGAAGGACAACGACGTCTTTTCAATGAGTCAAAACTTTATTTATTTTGGCAGGATTCTTGGGCGGAAAAAGTGAGTGCGCATGCGTACAGGAAAGCATGAGCTCAGTCTTGAGCTAGCGACCGATTAATAAATTCGGTGTATCTAACAGTAGATTACCGGGTCATTGCGATACAAGTACCGGTATATACTACAATAGTCTGTGGAAAGAAACTACTTTTGTACGCTTCTTTGCTAGCTGAAGGTATCTGAAAAGCCAAAGAGTGTTGATTTCTACAACGCCTATTCTTTGGGATAAGGTCATCTGTGGGTATTCTGGCTTTACCCTTTAGACCTTTGTAAAGCAGTTTAAGTCTACTATCCTTCCTCCTTTTCTTAAGAGATTCCCATATCAGTTGACCTAAAATGCCAGTCATGCTCCCAGTTTCAAAAACATAATTTCACGTCACAAACCTTGCCGCACGATTTTGGACCTTTTCCAGTTCTTCCTGGAGGCCATGAGTGTGATGGTCCAAAACTGAGCTTCCATATTCCAAGACCGGCCGCACCAGTCCTTTATAAACTGCTTCTTTCACATCTGAGGGACAAGAATACAAATTTCTCCTCAAAAATCCGAGAGTTCTGTTAGCCTTTGTACAAACATTGGAAATATGAGTATTCAATTTCAAATCATTTGTGATAGTTACACCCTTCAACGTTTTCCAGTACAGTGCCCTCAAGGGTGTAGTTAGCCTGTATCTTACTAGACCGTTTATTTGTCAGCTGCATCATGTTGCATTTGACGGGTTGAAATCTCATTCCCCATTTCCTAGCCCAACTGCCTAAACGATCAATGTCTCTCTGAAGTTTGAATGTATCCTCTTCATTCTTGATTTCACGATAGCAAACACAATCATCAGCAAAGAGTCTTATTTCAGACTCAATGTCTGCTGAGATGTCATTTATATACAAGGAAAACAGCAAGGGGCCGAGAACGGTGCCCTGAGGGACACCCGACACAACTGGAGCCCAATCCGATTTAATACCATTAACCACTACCCTTTGTTGTCTGAAACAAAGGAAAGCATTTATCCAATTCAGTGTTGTTCCACCTATTCCGTAGCTAAACAATTTGCTTTTAAGGAGTTCATGGAGAGGAGTATCCAAATCTCTTTCAAAATCGAGTATAAAAGTGTCGACCTGGCCTTTTTTTGTCTAAGATTTTGGCCCAGTCATTTATCACTGTAGTCAACTGAGTTTCACAGCTATGCCATTTCCTAAATGCGTGTTGCCTGTCCGACAAGAATTCATGTTCATCAAGATGGGCCATAATATTTGAGCATACAATATGTTCAAGAAGCTTACAAGGAATGCATGTCAAAGAAACAGGGCGGTAATTGCGGGCAAGTGACCTGTCGCCCTTCTTAAACAGGGGGCTAATATTAGCAAGAGACCATTCTTTAGGAATTTCACCTGTATCAATTGACTGCTGGAAGAGATGGGCAAATACCGGCCCTAATTCCATAGCCAGTTCCTTTAGGACTCTAGGATGAAGCTCATCAGGCCCTACGGCTTTAGACGGGTTTAGACCTTTGAGAAGTTTGGTCACCCCTTCTTTTGTGACCACAATATCATGCATGAATATGGGACAGATCTATCCATAAAAGGGACCTGTTTGTATTCACTTTTAAAACATCCGAGAACTGGCCATTAAATTCTTCCGCCTTCTCAAATTCGGATTGTGCGATTTCACTTCCATTTCTCTTTTTCAACGGGGGAATACCTTGGGTATCTTTTTTTCTGACTGTTTATGTACCTTTAAAAATTTCTAGGATTAGCCTTAACATCTCCTACCAAGTTGTTCACGTAAAGATCATGCTGCTTCCTGATATCAGCTTTGATCTCTTTCCGTAAAGATTCAAATTTAGATCTAAATTTTGCACTACCAGTCTTTTTAGCTTTTACATGAGTTGAAGTATCTTTCCTTTGCAAATTTAAGTGTTTCTGCTCTCATAGATTCATAATCACCTTTCTGATAACGATACCCTTTTCTCCTAGGTTTCTTTATAGGGGGGATAGCAATTTTCATTGTGCCAGAAACAATGTCATGATCACTGAGCTTATCCGGGGAATGAATGTCTGCAAACTGACCAGGAAGAGAGGTCAAAATTAAGTCCAAAGTATTTCTTTCTCTTGTGGGGAAATTGACTAATTGTTCCAAACCATGGTCATTCATGATATCTATCAAAATCTGACCCTCCGTCTGACTCAATGATGACCCAGATTTGCCAAGTCTGTCCGGCCATACAATATCTCTAAAGTTAAAATCACCTAAAACGTGAATTAAGGGGGGTTGTTGCCTTTATTAATATTTTTGATTTTGTCAAGCTGTTCTCTAAATAAATTGTCAAACTTTTCCAGGGAATTCAATAAGTCATTTCCATTGTCCGATACCAGCTAGCCACAAAGTGAGTTTTCTTATTTACAAAAAGTTTGACCCACACTGACTCTGAGTCATTGTCCAATTCTGTGAGGGGCATGTGTGGGATGTCCTTGTGTACAAGAAGCATAACACCACCACCATTTAAGGTTCTATCCTTTCTGTACATGCTGTATGGAAAAGATTCCGGAAATAATTCAGACGTTAATATGGAATTGTCAATTTTTGTCTCCTGAATCGCCAAAATCTGAGATTAATGAAAATCAATGAAGGCCAGCAACTCAGGTTTTTTGCCTCTTATATTGTTTATGTTGATACTGGAAAATTTCTGACCACTAATAAAACTGTTTTTGCTAGTCAAGGTTTCAGTGGACTTGGTTTCATGACCTTTTGCAAGTAGGTCAAACCTTTTTTCAATTTCCAAGTTAAACTGTTCATTGACAAAAGAGTCTGAGAAATTGAAAAAGTCACATTTTGGGCAAGTCCATGTACAGTTTGAGTTTTGCATCGTTTCATACTCTGAGTCTGACATAAAAAAAAAGTTATTGTGCACCCACATTTCAAATTTGTCACACTGGACAGCCTTATGGGAATTCAAAACAGCACCACTGCATAGGCTGCACTCAGCTTTGCAGTTTGAAAAATACCAAGAATCATTACCCGACTCAATCTTTTGTAACTCAACGGGACCAAGATTTACGCAAGACGCATGGAAGCGTTTCTCGCAATCTTCACATTTAACTGCTTTCTCGGCCGCCTTGCAATACTTCTTACACGTGCGGCACTGGAACCTGGGGCCTGGGTTCATTTCGATATCTCCAGCCCAAATAATAAGAATCAACAAGTTTGTTCTCTTTGAAGGATTGATACTGCGTAATCCTTCGGAGCCTCTTCGGTTACCAATTTTCCTTGTGAAAGCTAAGCTCTGAGCACTTCCACCAACTGATTTTCCAAATCCTATACTACAGTCCTGGTTTGCATCTAAAATATTTCCTAATGTTGTCCACCTCCAAGCACAGAGCCCGAAAACCAACAACAAAGCTAACCTGAGGAGCAGCGGACAAGTCTTCGGTGTATGGAAACAACATACCAGCTCTTTTCCACCCTGACAAGTCAACCGCCCCACAGTTGGACCGACAAAACCTGAAGCAATGAGTTCCAATTCAAATGATTAAACAAAAAGACCTTCAATCACTATATGAAAAAAGTGGGTGGGGGAAGGTCAAACCAGAAAAAACTATTCAGATTCTTTAATTTAGCTAGAGCCGTTCAATGTCACTGTCAATGAAGCTTTAACAAATTCTGGTCCAAAAGCTTGTCAGCTCTCAGGCCAAAAAGTTTCAAGAAAAGAAATTTTCAAGTAAATTACGAATCGTTTTGGCGCGAATTGCACGACTAAGAAAATCGATGCTTAGACTCTTACAATTTGGGGAAAAACAGCGACTAACAATGAGAAATTGCAGGTCCCAAACTTCTTGACCTAAAGTCGGGACAGTTTTACAAACAAAAACAATGGGAAATTCGAAAAATAATAGAAAAAACACAGCACAGCAAAGCAAAGATTACTTGTAATACTTAGCTCGCTCACCTTTGCCACAGATATTTGGCAATGAAACTTCGCCATAGAATTTAGTTTACATGAGCATATTTTTCTGCGACAAACCTGCCAGTACTTTGTCACAGAAAAATTGTCAGTGGAAACCTTGCATAAGGCTTACTCCCAAGCTATTTAAAGTTCATTTCTTTTTGAATGCCATTGTTTTTGTGTGTTTTTTTTGTAACTTTTCTCGTGCAGTTTTTATCATTTTTATTTTTGTTGTTATAAATGAGCTGTAACATGCTTAAGTGAATAAACTTTGAATTTGAACTTAAACATAAAATGAGCCGTCTCGTGGGAAAACCAACAATGTGGTTTTCGAACAGGCCCGACACAAACCGGCCTGTACAGTCACAGAAAAGAGCTAGAAGCTTGAAATTTCGGATTTAAGTAGAAGAGGAATTGTACTATCCGAGTAGCGAAAACAAAGGCGCTGATCAGCTTCGCGGTTACCGCGAATCTGATCTGCGTCTTTGTTTTCGCCTATGCAGATTGTTGGTTTTCCCACGAGGCGGCTCAAATATGAGCCATGTCAATAGAAACCCCATTTGTTTGCATACGGCAAGGATGATTTTACCTGTAATTAACTGTGCAAATGATCAGCAGCTCTGATCTTTTGCACTTTTGCAGCCTGGTTTGAGTCAGATCTGGTTCGAAACTGAGTGTACAGGTTTTCTCAAAAATCTTTAAAAAAATCTTCTTCTCTGGAACTGCTTGACCGGTTTCAATAAAACTTGTCTAGGTTTCATGACCAAGTTGGCCCTTTCGTTAGCAATACAATAATAACAGTAACTTGATTTGAAATACTCGTTCTTTTGTCTGTCAGCTTTCTTGGATGGAGCAGCTACATTTGTTCCTCTCATTTTGATGTAGCAGTCATTGTTGAATTAACGCACTCAAAGTTGGTGCATCACCAATGTTTTGTAGACTTCAAAACAACATCAATGCGATATACATATCCATAATGAACTAAACTTTTCCCCCTATATTTATTTCAGAAATTTTATAATCTATCTTTAAAAGCAGTCTTTAAAAGAATAAAACTGATAAAACCAAAAAAAGCAATAACTAAACATTTAATTCAAATCACATCACATCATCTTGTAGGAAATAAAAACTACATTTTCAGCCTTCTTAGATGTGTTCACCTCTATTTACTTGTAATACCTGGTCAACAGGTTACGCAATACGCTCTTTTCACTACACGGCTCTCGCGCAAATGAAATTCTGACACAGTATGTTTTTTGCGCTTTTGTAATGCCCAATTACACTATACCCCCCTCCCCCCCCAAAAAAAAAACAAAAAAAAAAAAAAATGAATGTATGCAAATATATGACAAAATTGTACCCAAGTTTGACAAAAAATGTACCAATCATTTACATATGTGTGAAATTTGTGATTCAATAAGCATTTCATTAAGATATAGTTCTTCATTCTTCAAACAATTGGTTTGTAAGGTTTTGAAATGGAAAGGTAAGATTTTTTCTTTTCGACAAGGCAAGATGCAATGTTGGTTTGGGTATGGTTTCAAACATTTGCAACCCATGTAACCTTGTGTAACCTTTGTAATCCTGCAACCCAAACACATACACTTCAGAAATCTCTGCATATAGTATTAAGAGTCATATTTTAATAAATGCAACCCTTGTAACCCTTGTAACCCACACGCACACCCCCTCAGAAAGTCATCTATATACTGCATATAGTATGTTGGTCTGGTTTGAAATATTTGCAACCCATGTAACCTTCTGCAACCCTTGTAACCATGCAACCCGAACAAACATCCATTTGAAATTTATCTCTCTTCTGCATAGTATTTAGTTTGATATGTGCAACCCTTGTAACCCTGTAATCCAACTATATCCACCTTAGAAATGCATCTTGAGTCTCTTTACTTAACATCATTTGCAACCTTTGTAACCTGCTGTAACCCGTTTAACCCTGTAACCCAGCCACACCCTGCTTGAAATATAGTCCTATACTTGTGCAACAGTTCACGTTCTAACCTACTGTTATCCTTATACCCATTAAGCAGTGTTGTTATATTAAAACATCAAAAAGTAGTTAGAAATACCGAAACCATATAACCCTCGTAACCATAGGTTGCAAAATCAAGTAGTGTGGAAATAGTAGTATTTTTAGGACATATCTAAATGTATAAGCGGCATATTGAGTACGGGCTTTGCTGTGGATTTTGGCTTGGTCGTTATAAACACATGTAAATTATGGATATCCTAAGGATGTTCGATTTGACATTTCGGAACTTCCGGGTTGTTTTTATTTTGTTGAACTATCCTTAAACGATTGCAGTTACCCTTTAAAGAATATTTTAGTTTGTTTACTCGGAAAAAGATATGTACAATCATTGGACATTAAGTGTTCGCTATTTTCGGAAAACTTTATAGGCCAATGTATTTTCATGTTTACAAGAAAAATAACCCTGCCTCTTGTAGTCAGTATATATTCATGAACTTGCCATTTGAAAATTTAATGAATAAAGCAACTGAAAAACAAAGGTTATTTGCTGAAGTTTCATCATTGCATTTTTCATCTACAAAAGTTTAAAGTTAAGGAAATTTTGTAAAAGCCACTTTCCAAATAACGTCAATGGTGACGTTGCCTAAAAAGTGGCCGAAAAGTTTTTAAAAAGTTGAAGTCTTAAAATGCATGCATATGATTAAATTTTAAAAGTCTTGTTTTTTTTTTTTTTTTTTTTTTTTTTTTTTTTGCTTTATTCATTTACCTTTCAAATGACACCAAAAACATACAATTATGTTGACCAAGCAGCATATTTTTCTTGCATATACACTCAGTGGTATAAATAAAAAAACGCAACGTCGGAAACTCCGTAAACTTCAGCAGTATTTATGTCTCTTATGGTCAACGTATTTTCAAGCGTTTGGTGCCATTGGAAATTTAAATGATTAAAGCAATAAAATATTTTGATTAAGTTTCGACATTGTATTTTTTCATAGAGAACAGTTTTAAATTAATATTAAAGAAATTTTTAGAAAAAAATGTAATTTTCTGTTTGGCGTCAACGGCGACGGTGCCTAAAATTATCATGTGGGAAATTGTCCACTTTTTCAACATTTGCAGTTTGAAAATGCATTTATAGAACTGAATGAAACAAACCTTCTTTATTTCTTTTAAAGTTAACTTTCGAATGACACCAAATTGAAAATACAATATAGGCAATGATCAGGAAATGACGCAATCAGAAAGAAATTCCCACTCCATAAACCGAGAGGAAAGAAAAAACTAAAATGACACTTAGATACTTATACCATGAAAACATGTCGTAAGCCGAGTGAGCAGCTATTCCCCGATAGGCGGCTACTCAGTTACCCGAACTGAACTAAAATATGAAAACGTACATAAGGCTCAAACAGCACAAAAATTCGACTCCAAAACAGAACCACAACAGAAGTATCTCCTTGGAACGATCAGTAATGAAACGTTCAGCCGAGCCAAGCCACAGAAACCCCGTCAGTGGAAGAGCATGCTCATCCACCAAGGGTGGTGTACTGCGCTATATACTCAACACTTACTCGATTCACAAAGTTTCGAGTTTGAAATTTGCATATTACAAGCACTCAATATGCCGCTAATACGTTGCACCAACGTATTTTCCAAGGGAGGCTATCCCGTCACATTACTTCCCACTCCGAGAAGACTCGCCCCGAGTCTTGGCCTTGGGACTTCACTGGGTAAGGCAACTACGGTCTGGCAGTTGTCAATATCCCACTGCTGCCACCAAATGTAACGAACAGCCAAGCAAAGCCACAGAAACCCCGTCGGTGGAAAAGCATGCTCACGTACTCATCACATACTCGATTCACTGAACTAAAATATGAAAACGTACATAAGGCTCAAACAGCACAACAATTCGACTCCAAAACACAAAACAGAACCACAACAGAAGCCAAGCCACAGAAACCCCGTCAGTGGAAGAACATGCTCATCCAGGGTCGGGTACTGCGCTATATACTCAACACTTACTCGATTCACAAAGTTTCGAGTTTGAAATTTGCATATTACAAGCACCCAATATGCCGCTAATACGTTGCAACATCCTATTTTCCAAGGGAGGCTATCCCGTCACAGTAATATAAAATTTCAAAGACGTGAAAATATGGTGACCATGAGAAACATGAGAATTTTTCTTGTAAGCATGAAAATATGAAGTCCGCTATGGAGTTTCCAGCGTTGTTGAAATACATTTGACCTTTAGAGGTCTATCCAATAATTGCTTTCTAATTTTACTAAACATAAGATGATTTTAGTCAATTTATAGATGAGAGGCATACTAAAACGCATGCCTCTGGGCCTATGATTTAAGTGGAAGCATTAAATTCCTCAATGGTCTTGGATGAGACCACTGAAGAAGTGAGACTATTCCAAAACCGGAATAGTTCTGGGGGAAAAATAATTTTTCAGAGCATCACTATAGGCAAATGGTCTTGTGTGTTTGTGATCCATGCGATGCCCGAGTATGCCTTAGGTTGGGTCAGGTATTTATCTTCTTGTAGAACAAAGTTAAGGAGGACGGCTCCCTGCGGGACTCTAGGGTTGGCCACTCAAGTCCGTCTAGCATATCACCGACGCTACTGGTGTTCCTCCATCTCCTGCAGGTCCACCTGGCTGCAGTCCTCTGCACCTTCTCCACCTTTGCAGTCTGAGTATCATTATAGGGTTTCCAGATAGGAGCTGCATACTCAAGTTGAGGACGAACCAATGTTTTGTATGCAACTTCCTTTGTATGCCTTGGTGCTAGTGCCGAATTCGCCGAAGAAAACCCAAAGTCTTAGTTGCCTTGCATGTAATTTCAGAAATATGTTGAGCCCAATCAAGATCTTCGATAGTTAGTTCTAATGTTTGCTGATGCAGTGTGTAATTGAATTGCATATGCCTGCTTGGATGTAGCCGGGTCATCCTCAATGATTGACATTTGCTAACATTGAATTTCATTTGCCAATCCATTTCCCATTTGACCAAGCTACTCGTATTCAGGTCATCTTGCAAAATCTGACAATCCAATGGTGACTTGATATTCCTGTATAAAACACTATCATCAACAAATAGCCGAACAGATGACCTGATGTTATCCGGAAGAGGATTAGTAAAAATAAGAAATAGGACCGGACCCAAGACCAATCCTTGTGGGACACCAGATCTAACCGTGGCTGGATCTGAGACACAGCCACTTTTTGATAGCGCTCAGAAAGCCTCGACTCTATCCACTTATGTGTAGATTCTCTTATCTCGTAGAAGTTAAGTTTGTATAATAACCTTTTTTATGTTGGACCTTGTCAAAGGCCTTAGCGAAATAAATAACAATCACGTCCGTCTGTCTGTGGCCAGAACTCACAGCTTGATCCAGATTACTAACCATGATAAAACTGAACTAACTGGGATTCGCAAGACCTTTGACTCATGTTGACTGTCAGCAAGAATGCTTTATTTCCTATTACTGCAGCTGGTGTTGTGCCGTGTGGCGGCCCTAAAAAGTCTCCCCGTACATCATCCATAGTGCAGATTATATTTTCATTTTGGCCCTTTGAGATCAGCGAGGGTATTCTGAGAAATCAGAAAATTATTAGTGGTTTAGATTTCCTTTTCTAACCAGCTTTTAATATATTTGGCCCCATTTGGATTATAATAGTCTTTGTATCGACTATCCCGTTGAAAGTTGCAAAATTATAGTATTTTTTTTTTTTGCTCCATGTTGCCAAACTAGAGGGTCACTGAAGAGGCTTAAGTAGCCGAAACCGCGGTATGGCCCATCCCCTTTCTCATTAATACGTTCACTGCTCTTAAGGGATCTCAGTTTTATTTTTATTCCAGAGCAAAGTGTTTTTCTGTGTGGCTGACTTTCATATGCTCTAGAGTTTGACAACAGATGCAAGTAAGCGACACCGGTCGAGAATTAGCTGCAACATTTTTCTCACCTTTCTTAAATACCGGAGCTACATTTGCCTGTCGCCAGTCGTCTGGTACAGCACCCTGAGCAAGCGACTCATTGAAGATAGAGGCCAGGACAGGAGCAATTTTAGAACTACATTCTTTCAACACTCTAGCACTCAGGCCGTCTGACCCGGGTGCCTTATGTATATTCAAATTATTCAAAAAGGCCCCCGTGGCCGAGCCGTCAAAAGCGCTGTTTCATAATCACTCGATCATCTCACCGCTGTGTCTGGTGCGGGTTTGAATCCCGCAGTGGCCACATGTGAGACAAGCTAAGTTCTGCTTGCGGATGTACCAGATGTTTTTTCTCGGGATTCGTTTTCGCCCACCTACTGATTGGCCCGAAATAATCTTCTTGAAAACTAAATTTAAAAAATGTTCAACAGTTTAATGACCCATTTAGGATCAACTGTAATTTCACCCATAGCGGTGAAGGGACTTGTGCCTTTGGAGGGGATTTCATAGTTTGTTTCGCGAGTGAAGGCTGACTGAAACTGCCTATTACAAGAATAAGCCTTATCCAAGGTGTCAATCTTCAAGATTCCGTGGAGTGGGGAAAAAGTACAAGTAGGCAAAGATCAGGAAAAGGCGCAATCAGAAAAACATTCCCACTCCAAAAACCGAGGTGGGAAAAAACTAAATTAACAATCAGGTACTTATACCATGAAAACATATCGTAAGCCGAATGAGCAGCTATTTTCCCAATAGGTGGCCACTCGTTTACCTAAATTTAACTAAAAATATGAAAACATACATAAGGCGCCAACAGCCATAAGGCGTCAACAGCACAAACATTTTAAACACCAAGACATAAAACAAAAAGAACCACCACATTCTATGTTTTGCTATGGAATCTCTTTCTGGTTGCGCTGCCTTTTCACCTGCTTAAAAATGGTTGTTGAATAGCTCGCAACATATAAAATTAAAAATTTTAGGATTATGAAAAATCAGAACACTCTTCACTTTAATTAACTGAGCACCTCGCCAGAATTTTTATTGACCAAAACCAATTTTTATTCGAAGTTTCATACACCGTCTCACAGTATCGTATGACATGAGATTTGATAGCAGTAAGGCAGGAAGTTACTACATGTAATTTAGAAAGTTCAGTTGTAGTAGAAGAACTAGAATTGGGAATAAATCTACCTTTTTACGGTCTTTTGTGAAGCTTAGGTAGCCAAAACATCGTAGGAAGTTTGTATTGGCCTTCATTGACGCATACAGAAAACTTTACAGGTAATTCGTTTAAGTGAGCACCAACTACAGACATTTCATCACTATCTGTTTCCTGATAAGCCCTGATACCATCAAGCTCCTGCTTTAAGGTTTAAATGAGGTGAAGCCTGCAAACAACCACAACATTGTTTGCGGCCTTGTCTGCTGGAACCGAGACATACTTTCTATGTAAATCTTGGATACCCTACTTCAAATGCCTAAAACGATTTGGGTCTAGGCGGTTAAAGTGCCTTTTAATGTTGTTAGATGTTTCTACGACTGAATTTGCAAAAGAGTCGGGTCATTCACATGACAGTGAGATAGGGGCTATATTGACGGTGTGCATTAAAGGTATAACCTGACATTAAAGGTATAACCTGACAATACAGTGCACTGTACCATAGAGATACATTATGGTCCATACTTTGTAATTTAAAGCAGTATGACCATTATCCGTAAAGGAAATGCTATTGTGAGAACGAATTTACATGTATATGAGTCAATATATTTTTTCGTAACCAAATCCTGTCCGGGCACTTTTTTTCTGAAAACCGTTTACTCCTGGTAAATGTTTTATGCTTGGAATGTGGTGTGAATCGAGGTGAGTATGGGTCAGCCAAAACAAAATCGTTAAAGTGCTAGCAAATATAAAAAATTGTTACTCAAAGTGTCTAAAATGGCATATTTTCGCTGTCTGCAAAATGATTTTTTTTTTATATCTGTCTCTGATTCAATGATTTTTTTGCTAAGGTGGTTGTTCTAAATAATACTCCATCTTTATTCAATCATTCATGCACGACATTATACATTTTGATAGCAAGTATCCATGGTTTTAATACTAAATTTACGTGTTCAAACTTTGTACCTAGCATTTTGTCCCTGATGTAACAATTTATCTAAAAATACCAAGTACAAGGTGACTCCCCTTGGTAAAGGTGGAACATTTATCTGCATTTTGAAGAGCTACATTGAAATTAAATATGGCTGACTGTCATTATGACATATCTATAGAGTAGATCTGAAAAAATAATAATTACAATTTTCAGGTGACTGAGTATATTTGTAATAGTTCCCTGATGTAACAGCCTCTACTGGTTATTTGTTTCAAGTGACAATATGTAAGTACTATTCATAAAGCGTGTTTAGTGGTTGTGTAAACATTTCAACATAACAATGAACACACAAGTATATTGGAAGCAATTTACAGGTGATTTATCTAAAATATGTCCCTGATGTAACGGTCCGTGATGTAACAGTGAAAAGTGTTACATCAGGGACAGAAATCGTTACATCAGGGACAATATTTCGAGGAAAGGATATTTATTTCTCATATGCTTTGATTTTATGAGTTTCATTGTATAACACAGAGCAACACAGCAGTTCCAATACAGCCAGAGAGTCTGGAGACTTTATTAAGGGTCACTGATGAGGATTCAGTACCCAGAATTGCGCAATACGGCCAATACTACCTGCATTTGAACGTTTTTGCTTCTTCCAAATATCAAACTTATAGTTTATACAATTTCAACAAATAGATGTCAAATATGTCTGTTTATCAAACACACGTTACATCAAGTAATATATAGGGTAAATTGGGGGAATATGGACCGCTTAAGCACAAAACGAATCAGTACAACCACATGCTATTTACGTTATTATTGTATACCGTGTCTATTTTGAGGCAGGCATCTGTAAACCATTTTAATATAAAATTTACATCATTTTGTATGCTAGTCTTTGTTGCGTATTACGATAAACACACCCACTGGGTGGTCCAAATTACCCCAAACATTTGAGGTAATATGGACCACTCTACTGGGGTAATATGGACCACAACTTTAAAATGCTGATGATGTCAACATATAAATTCGGAAAACAAAATGTAAACTTCTATTTAAAAGTCTATTTAGCATAAAATAAACATAGATGTTCACGAAACAAATTCACTGGAAAAATATTCCTCATCAAAATTCATAACACCTTGACAAACTTACAAAACGGACATTCGCAAAAATGTCACAGATTTCAAAATATGTACATTTTGCTTATAAACTTCACTTGTAAAACAATATATTTTCAAAGATAGCTTAAAACATATCACGCAAGTGCAAAAGTTAAAATTCTAAAGACATGTGGTATCAAATGTTCATTGTATTACTTTCAGAAAGAGTTTGAGACAAAATTCTTAGATGGTCCATATTACCCCCAAAAGGAAAATTTACATTGGGAAATTGATGGTCCATATTACCCCAGACACAACGGTTATGTCAATGGAGAAATTTTCCAACACTGAAAAATAGGTCATGCAAATGACCATTTGCATCATCTTCAAAAAATGGTGTATTAGGTTAATTTTACGTGAAACATGGTTCTATATAAATATCATTCATCTTTTTATTGGTTCTTAAGTGTAAACTAAAACATTTTAAGGGCACGATGTTCACAGGCTGTTTTATTTGGGTTCATTAATTTAACCTGTCCGAAAACACCAGCTTAGGTATGAATGTAAAAATGAGTGGGTAGCCAGGGAATAACAAAAATGTTATTACTTTTTGTCAAACATGAGTCTTGAGTAAAATATTTGAAGAAAACACAAGGTGACCCATATTCCCCAATTGTCCATATTACCCCAAATTACCCTGTTATTACATTAAGGAAATAATTGAACATTCATCAAAAAGCTGATTTTTCTAGTAAAAAACAAGAGAACAAAGTATACGTTAAGCCAGTAAAAAGAAACTTTCAGCATAATAACCTGTTCATTTATGCCTTTTCTTTTCGGTTCAAACTGTCTGCAAATTTCATCATTGTCTTTGTATCCAACAAACCGCACTTCCTTTGTCCAAAATATGGAATGATTCAGTTTTATTTGGGTTTCGGAAGATTCTCAAAATCAGCGGTATTTTTTCGCATTTGAACATTTGAAAATTAATTTAGGTCATTTAAAAAAATGGAGCATGGATGTGTGCATACAAAATTCATTACCACTCAACTTGGTCACATTTCAAAGCTTATATATTGCCCTTTCATCAGAAATACAAGATATTTAATTTGCAAATTCATGAATTTTAATGAAAATATTAAAAAAATGACAGAAAAATCATGAAAAGTCAATAAATAAACTAATTTGAGGTCGAAACTATAATTGTGGCACTTTGTAATTTAACCAGTAATAGCATATGACAAATGTATTGATGTCATGTACCTAAATGAAAATTATCTCATTTGCATATTCATGAATATTAATAAAATATAGAAAATTAAAGAAAAACGGTGATTAACTAAAGCCATTGCAAGTTTTGGATGGGTTATAAGATCTATCTTGTATCCCTGAAACCAATTTTCATGGCTGCCAGTGTGGTCAGAGGGACCATCTTAATGCCATAAAATATTGTCCTCAACAATGAACACATTTGCATGATGTAAAAAAATATATAGTTTCCACATCCACCCCTTGTGTAATCCTAAAGAATAGGGTGTACTCGTAACAGTATTCATATACAAACAATAGCATGCTCTAGAATATTATAATTGGTCATATAATGATGCATGGACTTAGCAATTTAACCTTAATACCTATTAATCAAATCATTGATTTTGCTTATTCATGAAAAAAAAAATAAAACACACAAGAAATCGGAGAAAAATCTTAGATGAAATAGGGGGTATACGTACAAAATCACTAAAAGCAGAGCTGTTACAAACCCAGGATGCCAAAAGAACTATCAAATAAATGCTATGGCTATGTACTCTGACTCTTATGTCTCATATATAAGCATGATCTTATTCTCAATTTCATGAATTTTAATGGAAACTTCATAAATAGGAATGAAAAAGTGAAAAATTTAACCGGCAAACATAAAAATGATGCTTTTCTCAGCAAACAAAAGCCCTAACATGCTAAAAATGGCATTAACCGGTTGCCAGGGCAATATTATACCATCCTGTACTACAATATGTTAGTCATTCAATTTTTTATTTCATGAATATTAACAAAACCTTTTGAATTTAGAGGAAAGTTACGGAAAAATTAAGGCAGTTTACATAGAAAATCAAATGAATTTCGGCTACTGATAGACCTAGAGTGCTATAGGACAATATTCTATAACCATATTACCTGTTATATAAATAAATAGTGACTTTTGTTGTATGGGTATTAATGAGATCACTCAGAATAAGAGAAAAAAAATTATTGTGCTCTAATAAATTTAATTGAATCTTGGTTGCCAGCAAGTGTACCCTTGTTTATCTGAATACATGATAATACAATATTGTCCTAGCTATTATTGATGTCATTTTGAGATCTCTACAGCCATTGGTAGTCGAAATATATGCAATTTTGTTGGTGTACCCCTTCATTTTTCGTTGATGTTTCCATTATTTATGTAAATCTCATTAATATCATTCTAATAAAAGAAGCTGGTGATTTAAATATCGGATTATATGGTTATAGAACATTGTCCTAGCAATTATTTGATACCAAGTATAGCTCTCTAGGTCAGTCAGTAGCCAAGATACATGTGATTTTCTATGTATACCACCTTAATTTTTCCGTAATTACCATCTATATTCGAAAGGTTTTGTTAATATTGATAATACAAAAAATCAATTGACTTATATATTGTAGTACAGGATGGTATACTTATGTCCTGGCAATCAATTCATGCCATTTTCAGCGTGTAAGGGCTTTTGGTTGCCGAGATACACACCATTTTTTAGGTTTGCCGGTTAAATTTTTTCCATTTTTTCATTCAAATATGAAGTTTTCATGAAAATTCATGCAACTGAAAAAAATAAGATCATTCTTATATGAGACTTAAGGGTCATAGAACATTGCCATAGCATTCATTTTATACTTCTTTCAGCATCCTAGGTTTGTGAACAGCTATGGTTTAAGTGACTTTGTATGTATACCCCCTTTTTCTCTGATTTCTTGTGTGTTTCATTCATTTTCATGAATAAGCAATATCAATGATTTGAAAAATAGGTATTACGGTTAAATTGATCAGTCCACGCATCACAACCAAACCCATTACAGTATTTTAGAGCACGCTTTTGTTCGTATATGAATATTTTTGTGAGTACACCCTATTCTTTAGAATCACAGTAGGGGTGGATGCGGAAACTATATAATTTTACATCATGCAAATGTGTCCATCGTTGAGGACAATATTTTATGGCATTTAGATGGTCCTTCTGAACACACTGCTGGCAGCCAAGAACATTGGTTTCAGGGATGCAAGGTAGATGTTGTAACCCATCCAAAACCTTGAAATTGCTAGAGTTTATCCCTCGTTTTTCCTCGATTTTCGACATTTTCTATTAATATTCATGAATATGCAAATAAGATAATTGTCATTTTGGCCCATGACATCAATAAATTTGTCACATGGTATTATTGGTTCAATAACAAAGTGTCACAATTATAGTTTCGACCTCAAATTTAGTTTATTTATTGATTTTTAACGATTTTCTTTCATTTTTATTGTTTTCATTAAAATTCATGAATATGCAAATTAGATATCTTTTAAGGGTCACCGAATAGTGTTCTACACGGGGGAGAGATCCATAAACTTGTTTATTAATGTCACTTTCCTATTTGAGATGTTTGAATTTTTAACAACTAACCCCTTGAAATGGTTGCAAAAATATATATTGACTCATATTACCATAATATTCAAAGATCTTCTTCTCTGAAACCGCTTGGCCAATCAAAGGCAAACTTCGTGTGGTGCATTCTTAGGAAGGGGAAATGAAAGTTTATATAAATGGTTAAGGTCACATGACCAAGATGACCACCATGGCTATAAATAGCAAAAACCTTTCAAAAAAATTCTTCTCCAGAACCAGAAGGCCTATGATTTTGAAACTTGGCATGAAGCATCGGGGATTGGAGCTCTACAAAGTTTATATAAATCATGACCTTGGGATGACATTGACCTATTTTATGGTAAGGCCAACATTGATTGCCCTTGCATTTGCATAGGGAAAGTTAGTAAAATGTAATTGAATGGGAGGAAACTTGCTGGTAGTATGCGAATGGACAGAAGATTTATGTTTTTGAAAAAAAAATGTCCTTAGGGTGTTGTTTGCCCTACCCTGCATATGCACATGAGCTATATACATGTATATGACCATAATATTCAAATATCTTCACTCTGATACTGCTTGGCCAATCAGAGCAAAACTTTATGTGGAGCATAGTTAGGAAAGGAAAATGAAGTTAATATAAATGGTCCAGGTCACATGACCAAGATGGCCGCTATGGCTATAAATAGCAAAAACTTTTATAAATCTTATTGTTCAGAACCGGAAGACCTATGATTTTGAAACTTTGCATGAAGCATCAGTGAATGGAGCTCTACAAAGTTTGTATAAATCATGACTCTGGAATGACCTTGACCTATTTTATGCCATGGTCAGCTGAGGTTGCATATTGCAGATCTCAGGTGAGCGTTTACAGGACCATTGGTCCTATGGTTTTAATTTTTCACCTATATATTAAACTACGTTTCCGTTTTACTTTCAGAACAAAGAACACAACATATGTGTAACTATCGGCAGTCGCAGGTTTCTGATGTTGTTTGATGGTACAGCCTAACACAGGATATACACATCTGGGCCCAGTTGTTCAAAACTAACGACGTCGTTAGTTAACGTTTCGTTAAAATTTCAAACATTAATATTACAAATACACTGTTATTTTTTAATGAAAAAAATGTGAGAATCCTTTGCACTGCAAAGGATTCTCAAATTTTTTCAACAAAAAATAACAGTGTATTTGTTACTTTAGTTGATATTTGCTTAACATGTCTTAACGATATCTTTAAGCTAACGATGCTTTGAACAACTGGGTCCAGGAAAACATGTCCATGTAATGTATACCCCCTTGAATCCCACTTTTATGTAGCAAAACTGAGGTATGCAGGGGTATACCTATTTTTACTATTTTTGCTCCAAAACATAGATTGTGGGTACTCTTTAGAACCGCCTCGGCGAGGCCGTTCTAACGTGTACCCACAATCAATGTTTTGAGCAAAAATAAGAAAAATATCAAAAATTTTCTAATGAAAATTTTCACTTTTACAACTTAAAAAATCTCTGTATATTGCATGGGCATGCTTTTGTTATGATCTATAATTTAAATTAGGAACGCTGTGTTGATGTCGGTTCAAATTGAAAAGTTGGAAGATCATTTACAGTGAAACTGAAGCAATACCAGCAATACACATGTTGAATTATTCCTCTATTCTATGAAAGCAAATCGAGTTGTCAATATGGTTGACTTGTCAATAATTGTTACTTCGTCGATTCAGCTCGTCCGTCGCCAGAAAACGAAGTAAGGACGACCGTTGAAGTTCATTTGATATCTATATCAAATAGGCATATCCAAATTTTCCATTCCTAGAAGAGAAAAAAAACGTGTAAGGGAGAGATGGGTAAAGTTCACCATGCATACGAAGACAGCATCACAAAGCAAACTGAGAATTTAGATAAATACAAATGTACAGCTTGTGGAGAAGTTTGTTTATCACAATATGCGCTTACTTTGCATATGTTTGTTCATACCGGAGATAAACCATATAAATGTGAAACATGTGGCAAGACATTTACGAAGAAATGTAATCTGAACTCACATGTGCTTATACACATGGGAGATAAACCATATAAATGTGAAACGTGTGGACAAACATTTACACAGAAAGGTCGTCTGAAAACGCATATGCTTATACATACGGGTAATAAACATCATCAATGTGAAATATGTGGAAAAACATTTACGACGAAAGGCAATCTCAACACACATATGTTAAAACACAAAGGATATAAACCTCATTTATGTGAAGTTTGTGGAAAACTTTTAAAGTCTAACTCTGCGCTTCATTTGCATAATTTGCGTCTTCATACTAAAGATAAACGATATAAATGTGAATCATGTGACAAGATATTCACACAGAAAGGCAACCTAGCTACTCACATGCTTATACACACAGAAGATAAACCATGTAAATGTGAATTATGTGACAAGTCATTCACACGGAAAGACAGTCTAACTAATCACATGCTTATACACACAGGAGATAAACCATATCAATGTAAATCATGTGACAAGTCATTCACAAGGAAAAACAGCCTAAATGTTCACATGCTTATGCACACAGGGGATAAACCATATAAATGTGAAACACATATGCTTATATACACAGGAGATAAACCTCATAGCTGTAGAACTTGTGGAAAATTATCCACTCAAAAAAGTAATCTAACACATCATAAGCTTATTCACATCAGGAATCAAGAACATATATGTGAAGTTTGTGGAGAATTATACGAACTAAAACACAGTCTTCCACAACATATGCTTATTCGCTATGGAGACAGCATTCAGGACCGTATACTTATGCACACAGGGGACAAACTATACAGTTGTGAAACTTGTGGAAAGACATTTGCACATAAACAATATCTTCAACGGCATATGCTTATTCACGTTGAAGATAAGCCATATTTTTGTGGAATCTGTTTCAAATCCTTTACACACAAATGCCATCTGAAACAACATATGCTTATTCATATTGATCATACATACACCTTACAAGTGTAAACTTTGCAAAAATCTAAGTCTCCACGTATATTCACACTAGAGACAAACAATATTTTGTGACAGTAGTGTGCTTAAAAATATGTATAAAAAAAAACATATGCTTACTCATAAGATAAGTCGTATTTATGAGGATCAAGTGAAAACAAAATACAAACAAAGCAATATGAAACACCATATGTTAATTTATCTGCGTACTCACACGCAATTCCTCAATGTGATTTCGTGTTAGCAGAGTGGCTCTTACATTGCGAATTTGAGTTGAAAACTAGAATTCCAATGTCATACGAGCTGAAGTAATTTGAAATAGAAACAAATAATTTATGCCGCAAACTACACACTACTCGACAGATTTAAAATACACAGATGAATATTTTTACCCATTCCCTATAGTCTCTTAGATTGAGTATAGATTTTAAGTACAACGAGTACCCACAGTCTGTGTAATGGATCAAAAATAAGACAAATAGGTCGATGACCACCCCATTTTTATACATACAAGTGGGGTTTTACGGGTTATACACAAAGTCTGACACGTTTTCCGAATGGGAACAGGACAGAGCTAAATACATAATTGAGCCGCTTTGTGGGAAAACCAACAATGTGGTTTCCGAACAGGTCCGACACAAACCGAGCTGTACAAGCACAGAAAAGAGCTAGAAGCTTGTAATTTAGGATTTAAGTAGAAGAGGAATTGTATTATCCAAGTAGCGAAAACAAAGGCGCTGATCAGCTTCGCGGTTACCGCGAAGCTGATCTGCACCTTTGTTTTCGCCTATGCAGATAGTTGGTTTTCCCATGGGGCGGCTCATATAATGTGACATTTTATAGCATCATCAGCCAGTCAGTAGTTTTGATTGTTACTTAATTACATCACAAATCGTATAGAAATGTACCTTTGCTGTTTTCTTCTTTCCCAGTACACCCAAAAGAAAAACGAGCATCGCGGTTTCCGATCAGGCCAGACACAAACCAACCTGTACTGTCACAGAAGAATGCTAGAAGCTTGAAATGTCGGATATAAGAGGACGCGGGTTTTTACTATCCGTGCAGCGAAGGCAAAAGCGCTGAACCGCTGTTCAGTGGCACAGTTGTTATGTTACTCGCATTGTAAACCAGGGATCGGAGGTACCATCAGGAAAACATGTCCGTGCAATGAATACCCCCTTAAACCCCACTTTTATATAGTGAAACTGGGGTATGCAGGGGAATACCTATTTTTCTTATTTTTGCTCCAAAACATAGATTGTTGGTACTCGTTAGAACCGCCTTGGCGAGGCGGTTCTAACGTGTACCCACAATCTATGTTTTGAGCAAAAATAAGAAAAATATTGAAAAAATTCTACCGAAAATTTTCAATTTTTACAACTTAAAAAATCTCTGTATATTGCATGGGCGTGTTTTCGTAATGCTATCCCGGGCTTCTCAAGTCAGATGAGACTTTAAACCGAGATCTGGTAATGGGACGTGAAACTCCAAATCAACCAAATCTATATATTTATAAACGAATATTTACATTTTTCTAAAACCTCCTTAGATGAACCATTAGATGTTCATCTGTGTTCATACTTCCATGAACAACATTGTGTCACGCGACGTGACGTAATCCAAATTTGACGTCAAAAACATGAATCTCGCCAATCTGATTGGACGTTGTAAACGTCGACGCCGTTCCGCTGTTTGAACACACACTGTGTGTAGATTCTCTGTTTGCTGGTAAATGTGACCGCCTTTGGTGATTTTTCAACAAGCGATAGAGAGAAATGAATGTAAATATAAGCAATGAGTTTAATTTTTCTGTTGTTCATGGAGCTATGAACCGCAGTGGGTCGCTAGCAAAGCTTACATGAACCCCTTCGGGGTTCATTCACTTTGCACGCGACCCACTGCGGTTCATAGCTCCATGAACACCAGAAAAATGAAATTCATTTCTTAAATATTTACATTTTTCTAAAACCTCCTTACATGAACCATTAGATGTTCATCTGTGTTCATACTTCCATGAACAACATCGTGTCTCGCGACGTCACACTTGACGTCAACAAACAATGCTCTCGCCAATCTGATTGGACGTTGTTAACGTCGACGCCGTTCCGCTGTTTGTATACACACTGTGTGTAAATTATCTATCTGCTCGTAAATATGATCGGCTTGATGATTTTTCAACCAGCGACAGAGAGAAATGAATATAAATATAAGAAATGAGTTTAATTTTTCTGATGTTCATGGAGCTATGAACGGCAGTGGGTCGCTAGCAAAGCTTACATGAACCCCTCCGGGGTTCATTCACTTTGCACGCGACCCACTGCGGTTCATAGCTCCCCCCGGGGAGTAAATTTTTCAGGCTTTTTCTTATTTTAGAAGCACTATAATAAGTAACTCGACATAGTCAATAGATCAATTATCTGAAAAGACACTTCCCCCAAAACATTTCCGAGCCCCGTTTTCTGGCAATTATAGCCCCCCCCCCCCCCCTTGAAGAAGCTTTACAGTGCCTTGCAAGGGAAGTATTTCCGGGAAGTGGGTTTTCTTTGGGGGCCTTAATTGCCAGAAATTGGGGCTTGGAAGTGTTTTGGGGGAAGTGTCTTAAACGTATTCTCGATTATTGACATGTATTGCCAAGTTTAGCATGCTACGGTTAAATCGGTGTTCAAGTGTCTAAAAACTTTATTCCCCTGTGAATAATCTTTCTTTATATTCTTATGTCACCAAAAAGCGAACATTTCAGAGATGAAAATACGATTTATTCCGTAAGTAGTAATACTATGACTTAAAATAGCAAATTTTAAAATTTTCTGTGGCGTGTAAATGCCAGAAAGTTTATCCCCCGGGGAGTAAACCTTTTGGCGTTTTCATGTTTTAGATGCATTATAATGAATAACTTGACATAGCCAATAAATCGATTACCTTAAGATACTTCCCCCAAAACATTTCCGAGCCCCGCTTTTGGCAATTATAGTCCCCCCACACCCGAAAATTTTGCTATACTTCCATAACAGTCTTGTTCATTTGTAAAATGCAGTGTTTTATTTTATATTACTGATCGTTCCAAGGCGATACTTTTGTTTTGGTTTCATTTGTTTTATGTTTCCGATTCGAATATTTGTGCTTTTTAGCTCACCTGAGCCGAAGGCTTACAAGGTGAGCCTATAGTATGGTAGTCGAGCCGTCGTCCGTCCGTCCGTCCGTCCGTGCGTCCACACTTTCAATCTTGAACATCTCTGAGACTAGCTGGCCAATTGCAGTCAGATTATACATGAAGCAGCATTGGGGTGGGGGATTGCCTGCCATAGGTTTTTAAGCAGATCGGATCGGAACTCTTGTTTCCATGGCAACAGATAGTCCCATTGAGTTATAATGGGCAAAATGTTGTGGCCACTCTAGCAACTTCATTTTTGATTGGATCTTCTTCATTCTTGCAGGTAACAAGGACAGTCATACCATCTCGGATAAGGTCGAATTTCGGCCAGGTTCGACCTCAGATTGCGGAATTAGCTGCCCTTGAGCGTTTGGAAAAATCCCCATAGACTTATAATGGGAAAAATGTTGTAGCCACTCTAGCGCCTTTATTTTTCATTGGATCTTCTTCATTCTTGCAGGTAAGAAGGACAGCTATTATATCTCGGATGGGTTTGAATCTCAGCCAGATCCAACCTCTGACTGTGGAGTTGTCTGCCCTTGAGTGTTTGAAAAATCATTATTTTGTGTTGTGGCCACTCTAGCGACTTCAATTTTGATCGGATCTTCTTCATACTTGGAAATAACAAGGATAGCATTCTTGCAGGTAACAAGGACAGTCATACCATCTCGGATAAGGTCGAATTTCGGCCAGGTTCGACCTCAGATTGCGGAATTAGCTGCCCTTGAGCGTTTGGAAAAATCCCCATAGACTTATAATGGGAAAAATGTTGTATCTCGGATGGGTTTGAATCTCAGCCAGATCCAACCTCTGACTGCAGAGTTATCTGCCCTTGACTGTGTGAAAAATCAATATTTAGTGTTGTGGCCACTCTAGCGCCTTCATTTTTATTCGGATCTTCTTTATTTTTATTCTTGGAAGTAACAAGGACAACCATAATATCTCGGATTGGTTCGAATTTCAGCCAGATTCGACCTCTGACCGCGGAGTTATATGCCCTTGACTGTGTGAAAAATCAATATTTAGTGTTGTGGCCACTCTAGCGCCTTCATTTTTATTCGGTTCTTCTTTATTCTTTGAAGTAACAAGGACATTCGTAACATCTCATATGAGTTCGAATTTCTACCAGATCCGACCTCTGACCGCAGGGTTATCTGTCCTTGAGTGTTTGAAAAATCAATATTTAGTGTTGTGGCCACTCTAGCGCTTTCAATTCTTCATACTTGGAAGTAACAAGGATGGCCATAACATCTCGGATGAGTTTGAATTTCAGCCAGATAGGACCCTTGATTGCAGAGTTATCTGCCCTTGACGGTGTGAAAAATCAATGTTTAGTGTTGTGGCCACTCTAGCGCCTTCATTTTTATTCTTTTATTCGGATCTTATTTATTCTTGAAAGTAACAAGGACATCCATAACATCTCGGATGAGTTTGAATTTCGACCAGATCCGACCACTGACTGCAGAGTTATCCACCCTTGAGTGTTTGAAAAATCCATATTTTGTGTTGTGGCCACTCTAGCATCTTTGTTTTTCAGTGGATCTTCTTCATTCTTGCAGGTTACAAGTATAACTACAATATCTCGGATGAGTTCGAATTTCGACCAGATCCGACCTCTGACTGCGGAGTTATCTGCCCTTGAGTGGTTGAAAAATCAGTATTTTGTGTTGTGGCCACTCTAGCAGCTTTGTTTTTCGGTGGATCTTCTTCATTCTTGCAGGTAACAAAAATAACTACAATATCTCGGATGAGTTCGAATTTCGGCCAGATCTGACCTCTTACTGCGGAGTTAGCTGCCCTTTAGTGTTTGAAAAATCAATATTTTGTATTATGGCCACTCTAGCGCCTTCAATTTTGATCGGATCTTCTTCATTCTTGGAAGAAACAAGGATAACCATAACATCTTGGATGAGTTCGAATTTTAGCCAAATTCGACCCTGTACTGCGGAGTTAGCTGCCCATTAATGTTTGAAAAACCAATTTTACATGTAAGTGTTGTGGCCACTCCAGCATCTTCAGTTTTGATCAGATTTTCAAAAAAAAAGACCACTTTGTCCAGTGACTGTATTTGTTGACTCTCAGGTGAGCGATCGTTGCCCTTGGGCTACTTGTTGAACCTTATGTACGTTTTCATATTTTTATTTAAGTTCGGGTAACTGAGTGGCCGCTTTTTGGGAAATAGCTGCTCACTCGGTTTGCGATATGTTTTTATGTGTAGGTACCTAATTGTCAATTTAATTTTTCCGATCTCGGTTTTTGGAGTGGGAATTTCTTTCTGGTTGTGCCTTTTCCCGATTGTTGCCTACTTGCACCCTTTTAATGTCAGATCTGCAATTTTTGTTTGTAACAGATTGTGTCAACATGTTCAGTCCTGGCGCATGGTGTGCAGAATTCAGCATTAAAAATTACTGCTTTTTCATTAAAATAATGTCTATAAACATATCCAACAATTGTTTTTAAAATCTGATAAGCTGAGACAAAACTGCCATTTGATGTTTGCTTCGAGTTGCTTCCATTCTAATTCACTGAATATTGAAGTCCCATTATTCTTTGGAAATATTTTACAGGACATTTAACATGTTTTATTAACTTTAGTTACCTTAAAGCTTTTGTCGAGATGTCTACATCAACACATATATATTTCCCCCAGCTCACTGAAAGTATTTTTCTGCATGCATTTATTTATTTTTGCATTGCAAGATCCCAGAAAAATAGATGTTTTTTCAATGTGCATTTCTAATTTCAATCAGTATATAGGTAAAAGTAGGCAATGATCAGGAAATGGCGCAAATTCCCACTCCAAAAACCAAGCTGGAAAAATCTTAATTGACAAACCAGTACTTATACTAAGAGTAAGCGGCTATTTTCCCAGTAGGTAATACCCAAACTTTAGTAAATATATGATAGTGTACATAAGGTGCAAACAGCGCCAAAATTCATCACCAAGACATAAACAAGAAGAACCACCACAGAAACAGTTGGATATGTGAAAAGCAAATTTAGTGACGTAACTTCAACGAACATTGGTTACTAAGAGCTTACAACGGCACAATCAGGGCATTTCAGTGTGGGTTTGTCCCGATTCTACTTTCGTTTTCACCACCGATCAAACAGGACATAAGCAATTGCAGTGAAACGTTTATTCTTTTCAACTACCGCTTCGGGTAAACATGCAACGGCTAATACCTTATAGCCTGACATACTTTAATTTGTTAAGTTTTTGATAAAATATATATACTCATCAAAAGAAGTTTTGCACCACTTAGATTTTTTCATATTTTTAAGTGACATTTTGACTAACAAATTTTAAACCTACCTTTTTGAATTTGCACAGTCTGAAAGAAATTGATAATGTGTTTGATGAGACAATAAAACGTTGCGGAAACGATTTTAAGAAAAATTTAAAAAAAAATCCCATTTTCTGTAAATACTGAAAATTGGAAAATCGAAAAAACTCTACAAGAAATACCACAGTGTTAAGAACACATTTTTGTTTCCGAATTTACACACAAGAGCTCCAAAGCAAATGATTAAGCCAAAAACAATTTTACAAAATCTCAAAATTTGGGTAAAAATTCATTTTTGACAGAATTGCAATTTTTGAGAAAAAATCATAATATTGGAGAAAATGAAAAAAAAAAATCAAAGTTCACCGCGTCCAATCGGAACGGTCGAAACGCCGGATCTTCGTTGTTTTAACTCCGGATTGCGGTAGTTTCCGCTGGATTCGCCGCCATTTTCGAAGGAAATTTTTTCGACCAGGTAACAAAAGCGTTTATTATAAAAATTAAAAGAGTTGATGTCAACGTAAGCACTAGCCTGTTCGGATCTACATACATGTCTCTAACCGCCGATTATTCTGCTGATGCATAAGCTCCGCTAGGATATGCAAACATTCGAGGAGATTTTTGTTTTCCATGTTCGGCCATACGCTAAAATAGTGTTCGCCCAAAACAGTTTCGTACTTTTGTCAGTTTCTTCAAAGTATTGACAAACTGCTGGTTGATTTTGCATTTGTACATGAGACTATATCGTAAGAAGCCAATTGCTCGTGATTTTTCGCCGAACACGCGTACGTTTCAATAAAATAACGCAAAATCAAAGTAACGCCGGATAATACGGCAATCTAGGTTTTCAAACATGGCATGTATTAGCATATATTAATGTCTTGGTTTGTTGATTGAGGTTTAACGTCTGAATCTGAATCTGAATAGTTTACTGGTGACACGCCAAATGACGTCCCGCCAACAGCTAAGCTCATATGGAGACGGGATATCGGTTTATAGTCCCATCCGACAGACTGGAGAATTCCGGGTTCGAACCTGCGAACCTGGTTTACAAGGCTAGTGACATCACTGCACCATTGTGGCTTCTGATTAATGTCTTGTTAGGTGTACTACGCAAGTGGAATTCTCATTTTGAGCAGAAATCACATATTTGGACAAGTACGAAAGCTTGGCTTAATAATTTTTCAACAGATTAATAACAAGAGATAGAGACATCGATGTTCATTAGTTGTTCTAAGCTAGAGCTTTGGGTCTTGCAATAATAAATCAGATACGGTTTGAGTAGATCAAACATGATAGAACATCTCCCGTTCTCTCTGATATGAAATAGAATATAATAATAAAATACTATAAATAAAATTAAAATTGCATGTAACAATTATTGCATTACGTTTTTTCAGCGAAATGCGCAAAAAATCAAACTTGGTTCTATATGCGTCGAGACGGCGTCGCAGGAGGGTGGATCTAATTACCACAGACTACCACAGACTACCACAGACCACCACAGACTACCACAGACTACCACAGACCATACCACAGACTACCACAGACCACCACAGACTACCACAAACCACTTTAAAAATTGTTTACCGCTTCTTAAATTAATTCTTTGGTACTCAAAATACATTAATTAATACCAGAAAATGTTGAAATTCAATTGAAAAAAAAAAAAAAAAAATCTGGAAGAAAGGGAATGAAGCAAAACAAATGCTAATCAGTGTTGCTTAAAACAGATGCTTATTTTTGTTTATCTATTTTTTTTTTGTAATTATGCAAACATTCTGTTAATAGTTAATATACAGAACAATTATTTTTTAATAAAAAAAAAAAACAAACAAACAAAAAAAAAAAAAAAAAAAAAAAAAGGACAACTTCAAACTTGGCTTCAGAATACATGATAGAAATAGAAAGCACCCACTTTACGTTATTTTAAAGATTAAAGGACATAAATATGTAAGACATAAAAAATAAGCATGTTTTTCTTAATTTCGAACATTTAGTTAAGAGGTCTTATTCAGAGGCCTGTATCTTGTCAAAAATTGCACACTACCTTATTTTTTGTTTTCAAATGTCTTCTTTTAAATTTCAGGCACAAAAAAAAGAGTTGTTTGAAAAGAGTTTGGATACTTTTTCATTGGCAGTGAACATCCTTAAATCTGGCACATTTGTCTCTGATAATTTGCAATCAGTTTCATCATAAAATTTGAAGAAAGATATGAAGGATAAAAAAATAATTAAATATAAAATAAAAAAATAAATAAAAAATACAAAAAAATCAAATGCTTCAGGTGGTAAGGGGGATGTTTATTGATTTTTGTATTATTTACTTTTCTTTTTGCAATTACATGTACTGACAAGCCAAACCATAATGGAGGGATGTTGAAACTTTGAAATCAGATTGAAAACTAAGCGTATTTTTGTAAAGGTTAAATACTTCAGAAATGTAGGTTGAGAATTTTACATTAAAAAATTGAAACTCCCATCAGGAGAAAAAGTTAAATGTAATTGTTTCAGCAACATTCCAAGTCCAAAAATGTTAATTGTCCATTTAGATAAGCCTAATGGTCCAATATTGCCAATAATTTCCCAGCATGCAATTAGCACATCATAAATGCACTGATTATCTAATTGGAAGCATATAATATGATAATTACTGCAAGCCTGACACCTGATATGATAGATTATTAAAAATCAGACTTAATTTGATCTAAGAATTTAACTTTCCAGTAATATGTCACTGCACAATGAACATTTTTTTTCTTTCTTGTTTTAACATTTTACTCAATTATTACTAGTGAATCTCAGGTTTAGGCATAGTTACTGTTACATATACATGTAAATTCAAATAATTTTGATCTTCAGAAATCTTATCATATGAAAACTTGCTTATGCATTTTTTTTCAGAAGCAAAAATTGAAAATTTCGTTGGATAAATTTCAATCTTATTCTAACGAGTACACACAATGTATGTTTTGGATAAAAAATTAGGTATGCACCCTCCAAACCCCAGTTTTTCTTTATAAAAGTGGGGTTTGTTGAAAAAAAAAAAAAAAAAAAAAAGTTTGTTTACCCTCAACCTACCTACTCACCAAAATGGTGCCGACTTAAAAAGATTAAATTGCCCTTTAAAAAAAAGGGGGAAAAAATGTTTGAGCGAGAAAATAAATTTTATATTTTTACCATGACCCCCCCCCCCCCCATCAAATGGCTGTTATATTCTTTAAATATCATACAGGAATATTTTTAAAGTCCGTATCTACCAAACTAGTGATCAGATTTGAATTTTATTTTCACAAACCAACTATCAATTGAGTGGGTAGCAATAATATTATTCAATCCAAAATATTTATTTCCCCATTTTTAGTGTAAAAATCACATTTTTGTCAAAAAATGACAATTTAAGAATTTTTCATTATAACATTTTATCATTATTATTATATATATAATTAATTATGTAAAAATCACATTTTGACAAAAAATCACATTTTTTTTTTAATTTTTTAAAATCTCTATTTTATCAGAAAATTTTTATGTAATGAAATGCTATTTGAAACCAGTGAAAGGGAAAATCTGTATCCCCTAGACCCAGTCACTTGATTTTCAAAATGTGTTAATGCAAATTTTAGGGGTACATATGTTCAGACCCATGTGTTGAAAAAATTAAGAAAAAGAATTCTAATAATTAAACTTTTTTTTTACATAGATAAATATCCTACACATACATATGTAAGAATTATGTAAATATATTGGTTTTGAAAGCGATCCTTTATATTGAACTTAGAGTAAGCAATTGTTATGTATCATTATGACTAATAAACTTCAGAAATTTATTGAAACTTAATTTTCATTTAAAAAAATCAATCTTAGATTCATGAAACTAGAGGACCATTGGTCCTGTAGCTCACCTGAGAGATTATCACATTGTAAGCTCATGAGATTTAAATTAATTGAGAATCGACCAATGAAAGTCTATGCATGGACACTATTGACCCCCGGGGCATGGCCAAATTTGACCCAGGGGCATGACTGGTACAATTTATAATGGGGACTACCAAACATTGCTACATACAAAATATAGAAGCTCTGGGCCTTTTGGTTTCAGAGAAGAAGTTTTTTTTAGTTTTTCTCATTGTAAGTCTATGGAGACTATCTACCCCCGGGGCGTGGCCAAATTTGACCCCAGGGGCATGGCTGGCACAATTTATGTAGAGGACCATTAGCCATTGCCACATACAAAATATCAAAGCTGTGTGCCCTGTGGTTTCAGAGAAGAAGATTTTTGAATTTTTTTCCCATAGCAAGTTTATTGAGACTATCAACCTCCGGGACCTGGCCAAATTTGACCCCAGGGGCATGAATGTCACAATTTATGTAGAGGACCATTAGCCATTGCGACATACCAAATATCAAAGCTGTTGGCCTAGTGGTTTCAGAGAAGAAGATTTTTTTTATTTTTTTCCTATTGTAGGTCTATGGAGACTATCAACCCCCGGGGCATGGCCAAATTTGACCCCAGGGGCATGATTGGCACAATTTATGTAGAGGACCATTAGCAATTGCCACGTACAAAATATCAAAGCTGTGGGCCCTGTGGTTTCAGAGAAGAAGATTTTTTAATTTTTTTTTCCATAGTAAGTCTATGGAGACTATCAACCCCCGGGGCGTGGCCAAATTTGACCCCAGGGGCATGAATGGCACAATTTATGTAGAGGACCATTAGCCATTGCTACATACCAAATATCAAAGCTGTGGGCCTAGTGGTTTCAGAGAAGAAGATTTTTTTAGTTTTTCCAATTGTAAGTCTATGGAGACTATCGACCCCCAGGGCGTGGCCAAATTTGACCCCAGGGGCATGGCTGGCACAATTTATGTAGAGAACCATTAGCCATTGCCACATACAAAATATCAAAGCTGTGGGCCCTGTGGTTTCAGAGAAGAGGATTTTTGAATTTTTTTCCCATAGTAAGTCTATGGAGACTATCGACCCCCGGGGCGTGGCCAAATTTGACTCCAAGGGCATGAATGGCACAATTTATGTAGAGGACCATTAGCCATTGCTACATACCAAATATCAAAGCTGTGGGCCTAGTGGTTTCAGAGAAGAAGATTTTTTTAGTTTTTCCCATTGTAAGTCTATGGGACCTATCTGTTGCCATGGAAACCACAATTTTGATACAATCTGCTCCAAAACCTAATGCCATCAATCCCCCAACCCAATTATGGTTTACATTAAATTTGATCAAGATCGGCCTACTAGCTTCAGAAATATTCTTCTTTGAAATTGTGGACGGACGACGACGGACAACGACGGACGACGACGACGACGGACGACGGATGCCTGCCTATCCTATAAGCTCACCTGTGAGCCTTCGGCTAATAATAAATTGTTGGTAAGTTTTGTGAGGAACAGGTACAGACATAGCACTGCTTTTTTTTTCATTTAAAAAAATCAATCTTAGATTCATGAAATAATAAATTGTTGGTAAGTTTTGTGAGGAACAGGTACAGACATAGCAGTGCTTTTGCAATAATGATACCGGGATAAAAGAAAAAAAAAAGTGAAAATACAGTGCAATTTTAGAAGAGTAAAATTTTATTTTATTGTTTAAAAATCATATAAACAGTGGTAAACAATTTTTAAAGTGGTCTGTGGTAGTCTGTGGTATGGTCTGTAGTGGTCTGTGGTAGTCTGTGGTAGTCTGTGGTGGTCTGTGGTAATTAGATCCACCCTCGCAGGAAGCCAGCTTTCCCTTCTAAGGCGGACATGCGTGTAGGAGCTGTGTTCAGAAGAATCCATGTCACAATATTTACATTTTTATTGCATTCGCCCTAGATGAAAGTATCTTTCATGATGTTCTTCATTTCCCAATGAAAAACATTAAGTCACGTGATCTAGATGCCACTTCTATGGGCGGGGTGACGTCAAAACCAGCCTGTGACATTGTTTGTTTACTATTGTTGTCGTGACGTTGGTCGCGTATCGCCATGAGGTTAGGCGCAAAAATTTGACGTTTTGACTGTTCCAAAAGTACGTTAAGTCGGATTTAATGTCAAATAACATGAAAATGAGCGGTGATATGCGCAATTAAAAATCTGATTCTTGATTGATAATATAAAATGTAAATATAAGTATTGAAATTCATATTTTAGCTTTCACTGGATGATGAAAAACATAAGCTGTTTTATGTCTCCGAGAAGCCCTTCGGGCTTCACAGACATGAAAATAGCCAAATGTTTTTCATCATCCAGTGGAAGCCAAAATCTGAATTTCAATCCTTAAATACCGGCGACAAACAGGAGGGAGACAAGTGTACTGATCCGTTTGGCTATAAGGACGTTTCCATTAAAAACCAGGAGAAAATCATTACATTATCTCCAACAAACATAAGTTTGGAAAAGTACAGAAATTCAAACTATGTCTTCACCGTTTAAACATTTGTAACTGAAGGAGAGACCCGTCAAACCGTTGGCAAAAGCGCCGAAAAAAATACGGTTGACCGATTTCAACAAAACTTGGCATGAAGCATAGACAAAATAAATCGCGACACTGTGATGACCTTGGCCTATTTTATGGTAAGGGTAACACAGGTCGCCTATGCATATGAATGGGGAAACTGTTAAAATGACTCTTAAAGGAAAATCTTGCATGAAATGGGCAGTAGGACTGAATATCAATGAGTCTTTAAACAATTGGAACCCATGGGCTAATCTGCCCCATACCCCGGGGCAATAAACATGTACATGTATATTATCATATTTAAACCTCTCTTGCTCTGAAACAGTCTGGCCAATCAAAACCAAATCATATATGAAGCATTTATAGGAAGGTGAACCTATACACGTATTAAAAACCCACCTCGCCTGACCAAGGTGACCATAATGCCCACATAATGTAAAAAAAAAAAAAAAAAAAAAAAAAAAAAAAATATTGTTCTTTTGTCCCGTGACTGTACTTCCTTACTCACATGTGAGCGATCGCCCCCCTTGGGCTATTAAAAGAGATTAAAAGAGAAGCGAATTCTTTATTCGATGTCGCCATCTGACATTCCTGGTTTTTGTGTAACTCCTCTGAAAGTTCTCAATGCTTCCAAAGGGTATAACCTGAATAATTTCATTTGCTGTTCAGAGGCCTTAGGCTGTCAATATTACACAGAAAAACACCATAGTATGCACACAGATTGGTCAAAATCTAAGACGAACTTGCTGTTAGAAGTATATTTTTATTGATATGTAAATATTAGAGAGTGTGGAAAACAGAAAAATAAATGATTTTAAATCTTACTCTATTTTCACTTTTCAGATAATTACAGTCGGTCGGGCTCATAGATCAATAAACAGAAAAAATCTGGCCTAGGTGCATTTGACTGTATATATGTGTATACAAACGTTTTCGGTCATATGGTAACTAATAGCACTTAATTCACTTGACTAGGCAAATATAGGCATTTTTGTCATATTTCTGACGGTAAATTTGTTGTAGGGTTACTATAAAAGAGACCGACCTAAACATAGATAACTTTCCATAATCGATTGAAGTATTGAGGGAGCCTGTTTTTGTGGTCACTGCATACTTCCAAAACACTCTCTAGTATCTTGCTTCTTTAGTTAAGACTTAAAACCTATCTGACATAGCTTATCTTGACTTAGAAGCAACAAGTCAAAGATCATCCATCCTAAATGATGACAACCGAACCGTGCATATAGCAAAACCGGGGTTTGCAGGGGTATACCTATTTTTCTTATTTTTGCTCCAAAACATAGATTGTGGGTACTCGTTAGAACAGCATCGCCGAGGCGGTTCTAACGTGTACCCACAATCTATGTTTTGAGCAAAAATAAGAAAAATATTGAGATTTTTCTACTGATTTTTTTCATTTTTTACAACTTTAAAAATCTCTGTATATTGCATGGGCATGTTTTCGTAATGTATTATTTTATATGTGTCTTTCACATTCGGATCCTGATAGCCTTCTAAATTTATTTTTAACAATATGATAACTACTGCGCAAATATTTTCTAAAGGGGAACAACACGTTTATACTCCATATAAGGTTACAAACAACTAATGAAGTCTATTAAAATATACAGCTTCTTAAATCATCTTGAAAATGCAAATGCGTGTCCGCGTCTGCAAGACGAATGATTTTGTTTACGTTGGTTCTCTGTTATATCCTATATAATATCATCCGAAGTGACATGGGGGTAGCAGATGAATACCCCCGGTCCCTGCGTCATGCATTTAGTCTTCTAAAATCAAGTTTTCACACAGAGAAAGCTGCAGAGAAAGCTGCTAAAGTAAAGCGATGAAATCTTTAATCCCTAAAACAACTGTCCCCAGGCAACACTGACATTACCTGGACAGATTAGCCGAATGATAATCGAATATCGCCGGCCAATATCGGATATTATCGGAGAGTCTCCGTAAATTTACCTGAGCGCTAGTGAAATCGATTGCTCGCTTATGTGCCTATATTGAAATACGACTATAGTTCCGGTTGGCGGAACTAATTTCTGGAGGTCACAGTCAGAAAGCAAAGTTCTCACTTCCAAGAAAGTGTTGCTGCACCAAAAATGAGCATTCAACTTGCGTACTAGACCTTACAAGACATTATCTGTGCAAATACTTGCCAATTTTGAAAACTCAGATTGCCGTATTATCCGGCGTTACTTTGATTTTGCGGTATTTTATTGAAACGTACGCTTGATCGGGCGAAAAATCACGAGCAATTGGCTTCTTACGATATAGTCTCATGTACAAATGCAAAGTCAACCAGCAGTTTGTCAATACTTTGAAGAAAATGACAATAGTACGAAACTTTTCTGGGCGAACACTATTTTAGCGTATGGCCGAACATGGAAAACAAAAATCTCCTCGAACGTTTGCATATCCTAGCGGAGCTTATGCATCAGCAGAATAATCGGCGGTTAGAGACATGTATGTAGATCCGAACAGGCTAGTGCTTACGTTGACATCAACTCTTTTAATATTTATAATAAACGCTTTTGTTACCTGGTCGAAAAAATTTCCTTCGAAAATGGCGGCGAATCCAGCGGAAACTACCGCAATCCGGAGTTAAAACAACGCAGATCCGGCGTTTCGACCGTTCGTCCGGCGTTTCGATTGGACGCGGTGAAGTTCATTTCAATTTTTGATCACTATGAGATGTTTTGACACCGAAACCTACCGCATATTTTCTTTCTGTTAAAGGCGATCTCATGTCAAAGACATTGTATGAGTGTGTTTTTGATATGCAGCTTTTTAAAAAGTCTGAATTTGTATAGGTTGAAAAGCAGTACCTCCAGTTAAACATTAAGGGATTTTACTTGCTGTGTTTGATGGACAAACAACCCATTTTAATGGAGAGATGAGTTACTAAGCTTTATCTGAGAATTTAACAAAATCTCAAAAATCGTTATTTTTGGTCAAAAATAGTGTTTTTGTCCAAAAAATTCAATTTTTATTTTTTTGCTTTAAATGATTGCGTTCAGTATCTCGAGTGAGAATATGAAACGAATTCAGGTTTGGAAGCCCAGAGACAAAGATGTGGGCTTTTTGCTGCATCCCAAATTTTGGTGTTTTCAAAAACATGCATTTTTGTACATTTTTACTTAATCTTTTCAAGACAAGTTACTGCTTTGTTATTCACGACGTCCAGCCCTTTAAGATGGCATTAAGTTTTAAAAGTTTATTTGAAAAAGAACAATACTAAACATTATTTTAAAATGAGAAAAAATATTATCTGGTGCAAAACTTCTTTTGATGAGTATATCATACCTTTCATGTCAATAAATATCGCAAAATTTTATAACAGGAAACGCTCAAAATGACCGCCGGATATAATTCATTTTACCTTTATATTTTATTTGCTTTTTTTGCAGCTGGTGTTGTGCCTTGTCGCGGCCCTAAAAAGTCTCCCCGTACATCATCCATAGTGTCGATTATGTTTTCATTTAGGTCCTTTGAGATCAGTAAAGATATTCAGATTGTTCAAAACACTCACATTTAGGAACGTACTTCTCAGCAATGTTTGAATTATTTTACCCCGTTTAGGAACGTGTCTTTGATTTAGACTTCTCGTGAAAATTTTCAAAATTTCAGCACTATAGTCTGGCTTTCGTTGCCGGTTTAAAAAGGGCTACTGATGAGGGTTCATTACCCGAAATTGTGCAATATAGTTCATACTATCTCCCTTTTAATGTTTTGACTGCTTCCAAAGGATCAAACCTTTATATCATATTTTCATTAAAAGGCCTGTCACACACTCACGAGTTGAATCCCCGACATGGCACGAGTTATAAGTCGCCGCTTGTCGCGCGGGTTGCCATGAGCTATGTTGAAACAGTTTAAAAGCTGTCACACACTAACGAGTTGAAGCTACGAGTTGTAATGCCCTACGAGTTCTACACGACATCCCTGCGATATAAGTCGTGGGAACTCACGGATACTCGTAGGAATGTCGTGGTAAACTCGTGAGATGTTGTAGGAACTCGTGGGAAGTCTCCTTCAATATCGTAGCAACTCGTAGGTATCTCGTAGCAACTCGTAGGTATCTCGTAGGCAACTCGCCATGTTTGACAAGACGCCGAGAATGCACGGCATCCTACGACATCACTACGAGTTCTGTACGATAAGCTACGAGATCAGTACAAGTTATGCTCCGCCCATGCCCCGTCCACTTTAAGACGGCGAGTTGCTACGACTTGCTACGAGAATTTTAAACCGTTTAAAATTCTCGTAGCCTTTCCACGACATGTTAGGAATTGCTACGAGTTAGGAAGATTTCTGTACGACAACCGCCGACATAGGGCGAGTTCTCTATGAGTTGCTACGAGTTCACCAAAAAGTGGGTGGAGCTTAACTCGTAGGTCCAACTCGTGAGTGTCTGAAAGATAAACACTCACGTTTAGAAACATACTTAATAGAGATGCACCAAGAAGATCGAAGAACTAACTAAATGTTATGAACCACTGCAGAAGCTGAGGGTGAGATTATGACCATGTAAAGTCGATTTAAGCCCGCCAGTAATTATATACTATGTTACTATGTTAAATCCGCCTGATGAGTATAACGAAACCGGTCGCGGTAATTAAATAATGTAAAAATTCAGATGTCATTATTTTTTCGATATATATATATATATATATATATATATATATATATATATATATATATATATATATAAAGTAGAGAAATAAAGATGTACTGAATTGGCGAAGGTAGGTTTCGAACCCGCAGACTTCGGCTTCGGCGCCTAGCTATACAGGGCCATCCCCTCTACCGACTGCGCTATTCTTAAGTTTTATAATACTGAAGGCGATACTTCTGTGGTGGTTCTTTTTGTCTTATGTCTTGGTGTTTTAAATTTTTGTACTGGTGGTGGCTTATGTATTATGTTTTCATATTTTTAGTTAAGTTTGGGTAACTGAGTGGCCACCTTTTGGGAAAATAGCTGGTGTAAGTACCTGCTTGTTAATTGAGTTTTTTCCCACCTCGGCTTTTGGAGTGGGAATCTTTTTATGATTGCGCCTTTTCCTGATCTTTGCCTGCTTTTAACATCAATGTTTAAATTATTTGACCCCATTTAGAAACGTGTCTTTGATTTAGACTTCTCGTGAAAATTTTCAAAATTTCAGTACAATAGTCTGTCTTCCGTTGCCGGTTTTAAAAGGGCTGCTGGTGAGGGTTCATTACCCGAAATTGCGCAATATAGTCCATACTATCTCCCTTTGAATGTTTTGACTGCTTCCAAAGGACCAAACCTTTATATTTTATTCACGTTGACCACCGAAGATGGTCAATTTGCAGAAACGAAAAAAACTTTTCTATAAGTAAATAATGTAGTATGAAGGTACTCATGAAGATATAAATGACCCTCATCATAACACATATCATGTTACTGACTTGCAGATACTTGCAAATCATGGGTTTATATCTTACTATATAGTTAGTATTGAGCGACGAACAATCAAGCCATATTGTTGTAACCGTCTCAAATATACTATTTTCGATCTCAGATTGCTTTTGAATTTCTGCTGACAAAAGGATAGACAGAAATACAAGTGCACGAAAATAACAGTGTCTGGGTCACGTTAACCTTCTATTGTACCCGGATTACAACAATAAGTTTTGCATTACCGACGTTTTTGATACTTCTTTGAACTATGATTTATGCGAAACTTGAATATTGGTAAACATATCGTGCAAGGATGTCATTTTCGTCTCTTGATCGCCAGTTTGAGACAAATTATATCAATGAAAGCCTCTTGGTAACATGAAAGGCTTCTTGGGTTATGACTAAATAGAGATAAAAGTATTTTAGCTCACCTGAGCCGAAAGCTCACAAGGTGAGCTTATAGGATGTCCATGGTCCGGCGTCCGTCCGTCAGTCCGTCCAACGTCCGTCCGTCGTCCGTCCGTCAACCATTTTCAAAGTTCTTCTTCTCTGAAACCGCTTGGCGAATCAAAGCCAAATTTTATAGGAAGGGGGGACGAAAGTGTACAAAATAATCTAGGTCACATGACCAAGATGGCCGCCATTCCCATATATGGTAAAAACCTTTAAAAATCTTCTTCAGAACCCAAAGGCCTAGGATTTTGAAACTTGGCATGTAGCATTAGGGACTCAAGGTCTCAAATGTATACATAAATCATGACCCTGGGATGACCTTGACCTATTTTACAGCAAGGTCAACATAGGTCACTAACGCATTTGAATGGGGAAAACTGTTAAAATGTCATTTAAAGTGAATGTCATGCAGGAAATGGGCAGTAGGACTGAATATTATTGATTTTGAACAAAAGGGGCTCATATGCCCCCACCCCAGGACAATATGCATGTATATTACCATAATATTCAAACATCTCCACTAAAACCGTTTGACCAATCAAAGCCAAATTTTATGTGAAGCATCCCTAAGGTGGGGAAGTCAATGTGTATATAAATAATCCAGATCACATGACCAAGATGGCCGCCATGCACATATATGGTAGAAACCCTTCAAAAATCTTCTTCTCCAGAACCTGTGGACCGATTTCAATGAAACTTGGCATGAAGCATTTATGGCTATAGTCCTACAATGTATATATCAATTATGACCCTGTGATGACCTTGGTCTATTTTACAACAAGGTCAACATAGGTCGCCTATGCATTTGAATGGGGAAAACTAAAAATGTCCTTTAAAGTGAATGTCTTGCAAGAAATGGGCAGTAGGACTGAATATTATTGATTCTGAGCAAAAAAATTAAACCCAGGGGCTCATATGCCCCCACCCCGTGGCAATATGCATGTATATTGCCATAATATTCAAGCATCTCCTCTAAAACCGTTTGGCCAATCAAAGCCAAATTTTATGTGAAGCATCTGTAGGATGAGGAAACCAATGTATATATAAATAATCCAGGTCACATGACCAAGATGGCCGCCATGCCCATCTTCAAAAATCTTCTCCAGAACCTGTGGACAGATTTCAACAAAACTTGGCGTGAAGCATTGATGGGTAAAGTACTACAATGTATATTTATATATCATGACCCTGTGATGACCATGACCTATTTTACGACAAGGTCAACAAAAGTCCCCTATGCCTTTGAATGGGGAAAACTATAAAAATGTCATTTAAAGGAAAAATCTACTGAATATTGATGATTCTGAATAAGAATTGGACCTAATGGCTCATCTACCCGCTATCTTTTCTGCCCCCACCCCGGGGCAATATACATGTATATTACCATAATACTCAAGCATCTTCTCCTCTGAAACCGCTTGGCCAATCAAAGCCAAATTTCATGTGAAGCATCTGTAGGAAGGGGGAACCAATTCGTATATAAATTATCCAGGTCACATTACCCAGATGGCGGCCATGCCCAATAATATTCTTTTCCAGAACCAGTGGACCAATTTAAACGAAACTTTGCATGAAGCATTGATAGGTAAAGTACTACAATGTATATATAAATCATGACCCTGTGATGACCTTAACTTATTTGAATGCAAGGTCAACATGGGTTGCCTATGCATTTGAATGGGGAAAACTGTTAGAATTTCATTTGAAGAAAAAATCTGCAGGAAATTTGCAAATGGACAGAATATTGTTTATTCTGAAAAAGTGGCCCAAGAGCTTCATCGGCTCCTGCACTGGGGTTAAATACCATAATTTTTAAACATGTTTATTGGTATATGTAGCAGATCTCAGGTGAGCGTTTACAGGATCATTGGTCCTCTGGTTTTCCCATTCGAAGGACAGGATGTCTAGTTCCCTACAATGGCCATCCAGCAAGTCTCAACCACTTTAACCAGGACGCCCATAGGGCTGTTTTAGCCATATGCGTTATTCTTTCGGTATCTATAAAACAAAAATTTCCATCATATAAATAAAGATATAAACATGAGGCAGACTCAACAGACTCACAAAAAATAGTATACAGTTATTTCATGCTTCAGCAGGCAATAGTGCAAAATATTTTCCCCAAGGTGCAGATACTGACTTGGCAGGCTATTGCATGAAGCTTATGTGTGACGGGTCCTTAAAATCGAGCCGCCTCATGAGAAAACCAGTAATCTGCATATGCGGAACCAAAGGCGCAGATCAGCTGATCAGTGCCTTTGTTTTCGCTTTACGGATAGTACTAGACGGAATATTTCCATCGGTATTCCGTTAGACGAGAGAGGAGCGAGGTCACGAAGTGTATCGGAGTGCAGGTTAGCCAGCTGATCTAGGATAGTACAATACTTCTACTTTCTAAATCCTAACTTTCAAGCTTCTAGCCACCTTCTGTGTTTGTACAGCTCGGTTTGTGTTGAACCTGTTCGGAAACCATATTGTTTGTTTTCCCACGAGGCGGCTCAAATATTGAAAAAGACGTATGATGAACGTATAAAGCTTTATTCACAAATTACTCATATTTAGACCTAAACCTAAATCGGCCTTTAGACATTTAAAGCAAGGTGTCCAAAAGTTAATAGAAGGTACGTCTTGGTTCCAGCAGACAAGGCCGCAAACAACATCAACAATACATGTCCGTGTAATGTATACCCCCTCATACCCCACTTTTGGGGTATGCAGGGGTATACCTATTTTTTCTTATTTTTGCTTCAAAACATAGATTGTGGGTACTCGTTAGAACCGCCTCGGTTCTAACGAAAAATATATTTTTGAAAAATACCAAACTTTTTCGGTTGAAAATTTTCAATTTTTAAAGCTCGAAAATTCTCTGTTTATTGCATGGGCAAGTTTTCGTAATGAATATGTTGTCATTTGTCGGTTTCACTTTGTTCAGCTTGATGGTCTCTGTCATGCTCATGCATGCTTTTCAGGATCATGATACTGGTTTTCCAATCAGGTACCGTGTTGATAGCAATATATTAAATGTAAAAAGGTAAGGTTCAGACAGGTGTGCTAGGTGACATAGGTTGAATTCCAGCTGTGAAGAAGAAATACAGGAAATACGTGTTTGTTTGTTTGTTTTTTTTTTTTTTTTTTTTTGTTTTTTTTTTTTTTTTTGGTTTTTTGTTTTTTTGTTTTTTTTTTGCGGCCCTCGTGACCGACCGGTTAAAAGCGCTGTTTCTTTATCACTCGATCATCTCACCGCTGTGTCTGGTGTAGGATCGCTGGCCACATGTGAGACAAGCCAAGTTCTGCTTGCGGGTGTGCCAGGTTTTTTTTTTTTTTTTTCGGGGTTCTCCCGTTTTCGCCCCACCTACTGATTGGCCCGTCTCATATGAGCTGAAATAATCTTGAAAGGGACGTAAAACTGAATAAATTCTGGCTCAGAACATTGATTGTGGGTATATATCAGCGCGGCGGTTCTAACGTGTACCCACAATATATGTTTTGGATCACAAATAAGAAAAAAAAGCATGCCCCCATATACCCCAGTTTTACTGTATAAAAGTGAAGCATAATGGGGTTTACATGACACGGACATGTTTCCGTGATAGCATTTCAACCGACGTGACCAGAACAAACGCTACAAAGACACCCTCAAAGCCTCACTGAAAGACTAAAACATACACGCACCAATGAAGTCATGGGAACAGGCTGCACTTGACTGATCACAATGATTGATCTCATCACCATCTCTTTATGAAGAAAAGAGAATCTATGAAGCTGAAAAAAAACACAGAGAGCGCAAAGGGACGTTGCCAGTTTCTTCAGCTCTTGCAACCGACAGTTTAGAGCTGAAGTTGGCGTGGGCATCTATCAATTAGCAAAATCCATTCTTATCTGCAAACGCTCAAGAAATAAAGCTGGTCATTTCGATATTCATCAGGAAAACATGTCCGTGAAATGTATACCCCCTTAAACCCCACTTTTATATAGAAAAAACTGGGGTATGCGGCGGTATACCTATTTTTTCTTATTTTTGCTCCAAAACATAGATTGTGGGTACTCGTTAGAACCGCCTCGCTGAGGCGGTTCTAACGTGTACCCACAATCTATGTTTTGGAGCAAAAATAAGAAAAATATCAAAATTTTTCCAGAGAATTTTTTTTTATTTTTACAACCAAAAAATTTTCTGTATATTGCATGGGCGTGTTTTAGTAATGTGATGGACGACCGGCAACGAGATGTAAGTAGTTTGTGATGATTTTCGTCACATTATTAGATCTCAGATTTTTGTATACTATTGGTCGACCCTCATTTTCACAAATATGTAAGTGCATTCCATTTGTAAATCCGTCAGATTCAAAGCGCCGCGCGACTGGACACGATATAATATCAGTAGTGTACAAAGGAGCGAGTCAAGAATTTGCAAAAAGTTTTATTCATTTTGACAAGGTACGCGTCATGTATAGTTTACTTTATCAACTAACAAACATTTTGCCAAGAAAAAAATGGTTCTATGTAGCGTAAGTGAATTTGAAACAATTTATTTTATAAGATTTCCATGTTTTATGTCATGATGTTGTCATTAGAGTTTTCATATTTTATAAATTAATTATAACATCAAATAAAATAGAAAAATGTAGAAAATACAATTAACATAAACCTCATCTGTTTAGAAAGGTACAAGTAGGCAAAGATCAGGAAAAGGTGCAATCAGAGAAAGATTCCCACTCCAAAAACCGAGGTGGGAAAAAACCAAACTAGCAATCAGGTACTTATACCATAAAAACATTTCGTAAGCCGAATGAGCAGCTATTTTCCCAATAGGTGGCCACTCAGTTACCTTAACTTAACTAAAAATATGAAAACATACATAAGGCGCCAACAGCACAAACTATTTTAAACACCAAGCCATGAAACAAAAAGAACCACCACAGAAGTATCGACTTGGAACGATCAGTAACACAAGATATTCCGTTTTATATATTACTGCTCGTTCGAAGGCGGTACTTCTGTTGTGGTTCTAATTGTTTTATGTTTTGATGTTGAATTGTTGTGCAATTTGCGCCTTATGTGCTTTTTCATATATTAAGTTCAGGTGACTCAGTAGCCGCCTATTGGTAAATAGCTGCTCACTCGGCTTACGATATGTTCTCTTAGTATAAGTACCTGAATGATAATTTATTTTTTTACGATCTCGTTTTTTTGTGTGAGGATTTCGTTCTGATATTGCACCATTTCCTTTAACCTTTTTAAAATGCACATCCACCACATTTTCAGATTCTCCAAACAGGCATGTAATTTTCCTAATGGTTATGGTTTTACGATCTCGGTTTTTTAAGTGAGGATTTCGTTCTGATTGCGCCATTTCCTGATCATTGCATACTTTTACCTTCTTAAAAGGATTTAATTGTCAATTTAGTTTTTCCCACCTCGATTTTTGGCTTGGGAATTTCTTTCAGATTGCACTTTTTCCTGATCATTGCCTACTTTTACCTTTTTTCAATGAAATGCACATCCATCACATTTTCAGATTTTCCAAACAGGCATGTAATTTTCCTGATGGTTATGGTTTTACGATCTCGATTTTTTGAGTGAGGATTTCGTTCTGATTGCGCCATTTCCTGATCATTGCATACTTTTACCTTCTTAAAAGGATTTAATTGTCAATTTAGTTTTTCCCGCCTCGGTTTTTGGCGTGGGAATTTCTTTCAGATTGCACTTTTTCCAGATCATTGCATGCCTACTTTTACCTTTTTTTTTTTTCAATGGAATCATCAGGAAACCATGTCCGTGAAATGTATACCCCTTCAAACACCACTTTTATAAAACAAAACTGGGGTATGCAGGGGTATACCTATTTTTCTTATTTTTGCTCCAAAACATAGATTGTGGGTACTCGTTAGAACCGCCTCGGCGATGCGGTTCTAACGTGTGCCCACTATCTATGTTTTGAGCAAAAATAAGAAAAATATCAAAATTTTTCTGGCGAAATTTTCATTTTTTACAACCGAAAAAAATCTCTGTATATTGCATGGGCAAGTTTTCGTAACGTTTACAGATTTTCCAAACATGCATGTTATTTTCCTGATGGTTATGGTTCTGATAAGTTCGGGGGCGGACGTGTTTGTCGACGGTGCGTATAAATGTATTTGGACTTACACAGATCCAACGGATTGTGAATCGGATTGTGAAGACAAGTAAGTAGACCAAAAATTCAGTCGTGACGTATGGATCATTATCATTTGGTTGTGTACCGTGACACTCATCAAGAGCGATATCTTTTCGAGGAAATGCTACAATTATGATTCTATGTGTCAGCAAAATCCATTCATATCTGCAAAGTACCGGTACTGGTATGTCATTACTAATGAAACAAATCGCTTAAGCACTTGACTATGCAATGAAACCCGTAAAATTTAAACCTAAGCTATTATAGTTTCTCATACTGCTGAGATTTTTTGTATTTTCACGTGTCAAATGTAGAATGGCAATAAAATTACCATAGAAGTCTGCTTTCAAGACGGCGTTTACTCAGAATGAAATTAAATGATGTATGGTCTTTTTTGCTAATCTTTTCCCAATGATTTAATGGTTTGAACATTTAATTTTCAGTTGCAAAGCCATTTCTGGATGCTACAGTTGGAGTTGCGATTACCAGTCATGTAACTCGCTATACAAGTGTACTTGTAACTGTATTTAGTGAATATTTTCGATCAAAAGTGTCTGGTTTACATTACGAAAAAATGCCCATGCAATATACAGAGATTTTTAAAGTTGTTAAAAATGAAAATTTTCAATAGAAAATTTTTGATATTTTTCTTATTTTTGCTCAAAACATAGATTGTGTACACGTTAGAACCGCCTCAGTGAGGCGGTTCTAACGAGTACCCACAATCTATGTTTTGGAGCAAAAATAAGAAAAATAGGTTTACGCCAGTTTTGCTATAGAAAGGTGGGGTTCAAGGGGGTATACATTACACGGACATGTTTTCGTGATGTACATATATGATTTAAGGAAAGATGTTGTCTTCTCTTTAGCTCATCTGAGCCAAATGCTCCTTAAGCGGGCTTATACTACATCTGGTTTCATTTTAGCATGCTCCGGTGTCCGTCCGTCCGACGTTCGCAAATTCAAAGACGTACTAGTTGGGCAGTCTTGATCAAATTGAATGTACTGTCATTTGTTTAGAGGATTTTGTGTAACAATGTGTAATTATCCTCTGTATGAATCCTGTCAAGCGTGTCCCTGTGGTCCATACGGACAACTGCCTCGGGGCGTCATTATCTGTCATAGGCTAAAAAACAAAACAAACTTTTTCTCTGAAATCACAAGTCCCAAATCTCGTTTATTCAGTAGGCAGCAGTGTTATGTGGTGAACAACATAAATCTTGACAATCATGACCCTGGTTTCAAAATGACTACCTTTCAGCTCCCATATACTTACAATAGAAAACGTAAATTCATGTTCTTCTCTGATACCATGAGTTCTATACCTTTGTGTGTTGTTTGTATCAATGTCCAGTAGTCCCCTTTATAAGTCAAGAAAACCATGTCCCTCCGGTCTCAACCGTCCACACCTTGGGCATTACGAAAACTTGCCCATGCAATATACAGATTTTTTTTTGGTTGTAAAAATGAAAATTTCTCTGGAAAAAAATTTGATATTTTTCTTATTTTTGCTCAAAACATAGATTGTGGGTACACGTTAGAACCGCCTCAGCTGTTTTGGAGCAAAAATATGAAAAAAAAGTATATCCCTGCATACCCCAGTATATCTAGTTTTGCTATATAAAAGTGGGGTTTAAGGGGTATACATTACACGGACATGTTATCCTGATGGGCTATAGAAATTAGTCACTGCCTAGGTGAGCGTTAACATGGCTGTTTTGATTTCTCCTCTGCTTCATCGTAATTTTAAATGTATCATTTATAAATCACGCTTCCTTTTAAGAAAAGTTACAGGCTGACATTCACAGGACATTATATATAATTATAACACTATGTACATATGTGAATATATTCGCAATTTTTGATAGTTTTGTGTGTAAAATCTCTTCACCATATATACGAATTTGCACCTACTGAATAACTTTTATTGACTTTTTGTATAATATACTAATGGCATAAAGTTAAGCATATTTTGATATTTCTGTATATATTTTTCAGACTGTAAAATTTACCAAAATTGTTTATTGCTTTTTTGAAAACACTGTTATTCAACATTCCAAAATTAAAACCATGTACTTCTACTAATCTCTGTGACGTCACGACAGACCAATTCATGTGCCTAATTAGACATTCCCTATAACCAAACATGTGTATTTCTCCAAAATTCGGGAATTTTATCATTTATTTTCTATCAAAGTTTTAAGATATGCATCTCTAGTTTATGGAACTGGTATAGTTCAATAGTCATGTCAATAAATACAGGGGTAAAACAGTAATGAAATTTTGCTCATATGATTTAAGGTGTATTCATGGTAATGGCTTGCAAACTCCTTTGACAGTTTTCATTGCCTTTAAATGTGGATGTGCCTCTTTTTCCATCTTCAAACAATACTTTGAACCAAGTATGGGCAGCAAAAACAGCCAAACAACAAATTTATAGACAAAACTTGGAAACAATGGCACTTTTTGTGATTAAAATTTGTAATTTTTTATTTTCATTTTTCTGCCTACATGATCACGTGATCTGGTACTCTTGACTGTCAAATCTTAGATTGAACAATTTTCCTTAAATTCTGAAAAAATTAAACACACTTTATGTCGTTATCTTAGAAAAGCATCAACTTTTGGCATTTCGCCTACTAGTAGTACATGTCGAAATGCCGTTCATTCTAGATGACAATTGTCATTTTGAAAACCGAAAATTTGCCCCCAACCTTCAAATAAGTGTACGAAGCATATTATTTTCGGACATCTGATAGCATCATATTTGCTGATGAAAGTGGAATATACTTAACTTTATGCCAATAGTATATATACGTTATACTATGTAAAGCAACAAGTCCTTGTGCCGGTGTCAATAGAAACCAGAGGACCAATGGTCCAGTAACGCTCACCTGAGATCTGAGATATATACCAACAAACTTGTTTGACTAAAGGTTCAGCAGTTCCTGTGAAGAAAATTTTTGAAGGGGCTTTACCATATATGGGCATGGCGGCCATCTTGGTCATGTGACCTGCTTTATTTATAATCACATTGTTTCCCCTTCATAATGCTTCCTATAAAATTTGACATTGATTGGCCTAGTGGTTTTAGAGAAGAAGGTCTTTGAATATTATGCTTATATAATGCCCCAGGGCAGGGGCAGACCCACCCCTGGGGACCAAATTCTTTCAGAATCTTAAATCTCTAGTTCATTTGCCCATTTCCTGCAAGTTTCCTGCAAGTTTTGTCCTTCATATCCCATTTTAACAATTTTCTCCAAATAAATGCATAGGTGACCTATGTTGACCTTGCCATAAAATAGATCAAGGTCATTCCAGGTGCATGATTTATATGCATTTTGTAGAGCTCCATTGCCTAATGCTTCAAACCAAGTTTCACAATTATAGGATTTCTGGTTCTGGAGCAGAATATTTTTTACGTTTTTTTTTTTGCTATTTATAGCCATGGCGGCCATCTTGGTCATGTGAGCTTGACCATTTATATAAACTTTCATTTCCTTTTCCTAAGGCTGCTCCACATAAAGTTTGGCTTTGATTGGCCACGCGGTTTAAGAGAAAAAGATGGTCATATATATATGTATATTGCGCGGGGGCAGGGGCAGACAACCCCCTGGGGACATTTTTTTCATAAACATAAATATTCTGTCCATTTGCATACTCCCAGCAAGTTTTCCCCTATTTAATTACATTTTACTAATTTTCCCCATTCAAATACATTGGCGACTTAAGTTGACCTTGCAGTAAAACAGGTCAAGGTCATCCAAGGGCCATGATTTATAAAACTTTTGTAGAGCTTGAGGCCCTAATGCTACATGCCAAGTTTCAAGATCATAGGCCTTCTGGTTCTGGAGAAGAAGATTTTTAAAGGTTTTTATTATTTATAGCTATGGCGGCCATCTTGGTCATGTGACCTAAATTATTTATATAATTTTTGTTCCCCCATCCTCAAGATGCTCCACATGAAGTTTGGCTTTGATTGGCCCAGAGGTTTCAGAGAAGAAGATGTTTGAAAATGTGAATGACGACGACGACGGACGGCGGAGCATAGGTATACTATAAGATCACCTTGTGAGCCTAACGGCTCAGGTGAGCTAAAAAGAAGAAACGAAGTAATCCCCGTAGCGCTTTCACTATTTTATAATAGCTCTTCAGCAGGACGACACATGTACGTCGCCATTACTTAAGAAATAGATCAGCTCTAGCAGTGAATTGTTGAGTAATAATTCACTGTTTGTAGGTCAGTTGTAAAGAAGATCAAATCACGAGCGCGTAGCGCGAGTGATTTATCTTCTTACAACTGACCGACAAACATATTACTCAACAATTCACGCACTTGAGCTGATCTATTTCGATTCTAACACATAATAAACGCAATAAATGTTGCTGAAACCGTCGATATCGTTCAGCTTTCCGCCATTGCATTGCAGATATCCCGCCAGATATTTGACTGTAATGCTGGTATTTACACACACTTATTACGTTTGTTGTGCGCTAAAACGACGTTTCACCGTCTAACGCTGCTTTGTGGGATAGCTGACGTCACAAATGCCGCAAAATAACGCTTATTCGCCCAGTGAAATTGTTGCACAATATAACACGTTTTTTACCATTGGCTATATTGGCGATGTGTGTTAGAATAAAACTCAAATTTATAACGTCCTGACGGTATATTTACGGGAAACATTGAAGGTACGATGCTTTCCACCAATATCTGATATCTTTTTTTTTTTTTTTTTTTTTTTTTTTTTTTTTTTTTTTTTTCGACTCGCTCGGACAAAGCTGGAGAGAATGGTACCCGGCTCGGAGGCGGCGGACGACTTGTAGATCTGCAGTTAAGAACAAATTAGTCGCTGGTTGTCACATGAGATGACGAGACTTGAGAAGACCGTGATCAAACGCAGCTGAACGTGGTAGAGCCGTAGCTTGCCGGGTTATTCACTAGCTTCCCGTTGCACTGCTGACCGCCTCCAAGTTTCGCTACGTACTGTCACGGCTAAGTTCAGCCCGTTTTATCACGATCCATTACGTTACTCATTTCCGCCGTGATTGCCGTGGCAGATTTTAAACTGTCATAATTTGCCACGGTGATCACGCCCAGCTACGTCCCCTACGTTGCCTCAGGTTTATCCCGTTTTGATCATGGTTGTCTGAAGCTTGGCTGCCGTGACCGCCGGAAACATAGTGTAAGCGCTATATAATGATATGAACACTTTTCATCGGGGTGCTTATCATGGGACTTCTGGTTGAACTGGTTGAGATCTGATATGGCACTCTTCAAATCATTTTCTTACTTATTTCATTACACAAAGAAACTCAGACATATTTCATCGTAATAAGAAGTCTACAAAAAAAAAACAGTTTCTTTCGTCGAACCATCCAACTTTGGAATTCTTCACCGGTCACTTGGCCGAGGCCCCTGGCTTGGTATCCTTGAAGCAGGGGATGCAGCGGTCCTGGAAACAGGGGATGTCCAACCTTAGGTTTTAAGCTTGCATAAAGGGGCACATTGCAGGGGTGTCAGAGGGTTCTTGGAGCTATGCTGCTTGGGCGACCATACCCTGTGGCAGTTAATATATCCCTAAACTAAAGTATACTATAAGACTTAAGTTCAGCAATTTTTTTTATCCATCATTATTTTCAAGATCAAAAATTTGAAAACTGTCGATACGCTTTTAAAATGTCAAGTGATAGTCAAATTCATGTATCGAGACGAGTTTGTGTGTTTTTCTTACGTCAAACAGTTGCTACGTAACGTTTAAAAACCGTGCAAATCACGTGCCCAGCATTTCACATGAATCACATGTTATCAATTTTTGCCTTGTTTGATTGGTTAATGTGCCATAAAGAATAAACCGGAATGACATTTGAAAAATTCCATCAGGGGACGCCGTTATGGCCTGACGTTAAACCAACGCAACACGAAGATCAATATGCTCGGTGCAGACATGAAGAATAAGAAAGACAGTTGAATCTTTTAAGCTTGCGAGAGTACGATAAATCTCCAAGATCCCTGTTCCATCAGCTGACAGCGCCAAAAACCGACATGATGACGCCAGGCAACGTAAGGATACCATGATATAGGGCAATGACAGTTTGACGTCATAGTGACGTAACCGATTTCTATGCAACCTACGAATTTCAGACTTGATAATTAACGGCATGGAAAGAGGGATTTGTATTGAAACAGCTGACTTGAAACAACATGCGTGGTGCGAACACCGTGAATATCGCCGATAGATTTCCGGTCCTATAAACGTTAAACGTAAACTTGCAACCCTAGACATGAACACATCAAACCGTCTAGGCCTACTAAGGGACCGGTCATTATTTATAGCCAGGGGGAGAGTGGAGGAAATGAAGGGGGGGATTTGAAAATTTTTTCACTCGGCAAGGGGGGGCATCCAATAATTTTAGTTTGATTGAGGGGGGGGGGGGGGGGCTTTAGAAAAATAATGATTATTAAAGTCGTTTGGGGGGCCCTGAAAATTGTCAGTTGGGGAAAAAAGGATACTTAGAAATAAATCAAAACTTTATTAAATATTAAAACTTTGATTCTATTGTTTTCTGTTTTGTTTTATTTGACCCTCATCACGAAATAATCTGCCCTCGGAGCTTCTGAAATAATCTGCCCTCGGAGCTTCTAAGCCGGTCCGATAAACCAGGCTTTACAGCTACAGAAGATAAGGAGAGGCTTGATTTTTTTTAATTTTGAAAGTAGAGGCATTGTACAATCATAACATGACCCCAGACATTGAACCATTATAAAACTTTAATGTGAGGATATTGTCCAAACATCTAACTTGATACTCCATCAATCACTATATTTTACTTCAAGTTCATTTTAAGTCAATCTCTTCGTCACTGTCTTGATTTGAGCTTTCACTCTTTTCACTCTCATACTCTTCTTCGTCTTCCCTTTCTTCGTCGTCTTCTTCCTTTTCTTCTTCTTCCTCTTTTACTGCAGACGTACTTGGTATCGGTTTAAAATATTTAAGAACACTGGTATTTTCAGTCTTAATTTTCTTGCGAACAACTCTGTCTTTTTAGCTCACCTGAGCCGAAAGCTCAAAGGTGAGCTTATAGGATAGGTAGGTATCCGTCGTCCGTCCGTCGTCCACAATTTCAAATGACATCTCCTCTGAAGCTGTGTGGCCAAAACTTTTGATATTTGGCATAAAGTATCCACAGGAGGGGGGACCGAAAATGTTGTTTTTTGTTCAGATCGGATAAGAACTCTGGTTGCCATGGCAACTTATACGTCCCATAGACTTATAATGGAAAAAAAAAAGTGGAAATTGCAAATTTTTGCTTTCTCATTTGAGATATTTGAGTTTTATTTTTAGAGAAATGTTTATTGAGTAATGCTCTACGTTTCAGATGACCTTCATCCTGATCGCTTATTTTGATTGGTTGGAAAAAATCTTTAAAAATCTTCTCCTCAGAAACTGTTTGTTTTATGAAGCTGATACTTTGCATACATGTTCCTGGCATTAGCCTCTACAAAAAAGTTGTTGTTTCTTTTTGTTCCAGTCAGATAAGAACTCTGGTTGCTATGACAACTTTCAGTTTCCATAGACTTATAATGGGAAAAGTGGAAATTTGCTATTTCTGCAGTCTCATTGGAGATATTTGAATTTTATTTTTAGAGAAATGTTTATTGAGTAATGCACTATGTTTCAGATGACCTTCATCCTGATCGCTTGTTTTGATTGGTTGCTGGGGCACAAAAAAGGGCAAATTTTCGAAAAAAAAAATTAAAAAATCTTCTTTTCAGAAACTGTTTGCTTTATGAAGCTGATATTGCATACATGTTCCTGGCATTAGCCTCTACAAAAAATGTTTTTTTTGTTCTGGTCAGATAAGAACTCTGGTTGCTATGGCTACTTTCAGTTTCCATAGACTTATGATGGGGAAAAGTGAAAATTTGCTGTTTCTGCAGTCTCATTGGAGATTTTGCAGAAATGTTTATTTAGTAGTCCTCTATGTTTTATATTACTTTTGCCCTAATACCTTATTTTGATTGGTTGCTGGGGCCCCAAAAAAGGTAAATTTTCATTAATTATTTGAGTATTAGAGGTCAAGTTTACTTTTTACATTGACCAACATGACCTTAGCTAAAGGTCATGCAAGACCGAATCTCAGGTGAGCGATTTCAGGACCAATGGTCCTCTGGTTTGGTGTTTTGTCTTGCTTTTAAAACCTCATATTAAATGAGCTGTTTTATGAAGAGTGTGTGTGTGTTTTATATGGAGTGGACATTATTGGGGGAAGGGGGGGGGCTTTAAAATACAATGCGGGGCATTGTCAAAGGGGGAGGGGCTTTAAAAAACATAAAGACCATTGTCGCCGCCAGGTAGTGCTGTAAGCACTGACCTGTCGCAGTTGACGATTGGCTTCTGGGATTGGCCGCCATTGCGGCCATTTTTTTCGCCATAATTAGAGTACCTGGCATGCGCAGACATTCATTTTATAATCAGGAGTTGAAGGTATTTTGTAAGATTCTCTTTCGATATGTATTATGTTACCAAGATAAATATAAACATAAGTTTTGGAGAAAAAAAAATAATTTAGATAAGGTTTTAGATAAGGTATCGTCTGATCTCATGACCACGGGATTAGCCGATTTTGGCTATATCCCATAATTCAAAGCGTCAAATGCGAGAGATCTAGATGAGGTCTCGTCAGATCTCGCGAGAATGCATAAAGACATGAGGGGGGGTCTTGAAAAAAATACCAGTACAAAGGAGGGGGTCCCCAGAAAAAAAATGCAAAATGGTGAGATTTCCTCCACTCCCCCCCTGGGCATAAATAATGACCGGTCCCTAAGTGAAAGTTTTTTCTCATACAAAAAGCGAAGTCGCACGTCATTTCAGAAAATAAACACTTATGGGGTCATTTCGGGAGATAGGCAACGAAACAATACGACGTCAGTTACGTCATACACTGGGGTCGTTACCTGATTTCAGAATGTAACCAAATCTCTACGATCATGGTACAGCACAAAAAGGTGTTAAATGACTGTTTTGGGAATAAACCTTTAACTTTTTAGATGCCGAGAAACAATGTGAATTTTTAGGTGACACCCCTATAAACTTTGACGCAACGTAATTGCATCAGGAAAAGATGGCTTTCCGGCTAGAAGTGTACATTGTGGTTCCTTTAGGTTTAAATACTGATGGGTTAAAGAGTTTTTTTTTTTTTTTTTTCAGTTACTGTTCATATCAATTTACAATTTGGAAATTAATTGAAAATTGCTAAACTTAAGTCTCATAGTACACTGAGGGGCACTTCTAACGCAACACTTACCTTTTTGGACATAACTCAAAAATCAATCAACCGTTTTTATTGAAATTTTCAACAAATTTAGTTCATCTATTCATTATTATTTTCTGTAATTTTCAAAACAATCGATGGACTATAATGCAATAAATTAGATGTTTATATCATATGCAAAAAGTCACAATAATCCGGCTGGACTGATAAGTAAATGCAAGTTATTCGGATATCACAGCAGTGAAGTTTGTCATAGTCAGTTATCTGTCTGTATATCCAGAATGGGCCTGGACGACACAGGAACACCTCCTCCTCATAAACAGAACACATCTATTTCATAACGAGTCCGTTTTGTGGGATGTTTTTCTACTCCTCCACAAGGATCTTCTTCAGTTACTGTGGATTTCTTGAAACAACACCAAGACGGTGATACTGCACACGCCTGTTTTTAAATGCATCCCAGAGGTGACCACTAACGCTACTTCTTGGACTAAACACATCATGTGTTTTTTATTGCTTGAAAACTTATTTGCAAGCTAGTGGAGTTCGGGATACGGGATACGAGCTTGATATGAATCCGGGACGTTTCGCCCCCAAACCATTTCGCCCCCTAGTCGTTTCGCCCCCAAGACGTTTCCCCCCTAGTCGTTTCCCCCCTAGTCGTTTCGCCCCCACTAGTCGTTTCGCCCCCCTAGTCGTTTCGCCCCCACTAGTCGTTTCGCCCCCCTAGTCGTTTCGCCCCCTAGTCGTTTCGCCCCCTAGTATATAGATAAAGTATAATTACCTTATGTACATCATTTTGCTTCATGTAAATAATTATGCAATATTTTTTTTTTCGACAAATGTTGGACAGCGTCGCTATTGACGTCAATAAATAATAAATAAATAAAAACAAATAAATAAATAACAGCCAGGAAGTCGTGAAAGAAAATAGAAAATGAATTCAAGTAATACATATACATATCCCGTATTTATGGATACATTAATACAAGTCGATACTTCTGTAGTGGTTCTTTTTGTTTTATGTCTTGGTGTTAAAAATTTCTTGTGCTGTTGGCGCCTTATGTATGTTTTCATATTTTTAGTTAAGTTAAGGTAACTGAGTGGCCACCTATTGGGAAAATAGCTGCTCATTCGGCTTACGATATGTTTCATGGTATAAGTACCTGATTGTTGGTTTGGTTTTTTCCCACCTCGGTTTTTGGAGTGGGAATCTTTTTCTGATTGCGCCTTTTCCTGATCTTTGCCTACTTGTACCTTTTTAATGCATCTGTCTATAAAGCATTATACTATAAAGAAATAATATTATAGTAAAACATTGTAAGATTTATGAAAGACATTACGAAAACACCCCCAATGCAATATTAAGAGATTTTTGTAAGTTGCAAAAATTGAAAATTTCAAGAGAGAAAAATTTATACTTTTCATATTTTGATTCAAAACATACATTGTGGGTTCATGTTAGCACTACCTTGCTGAGGCGGTTCTAACGAGTACCCATAATGCATGTTTTGGGTCAAAAATGAGAAAATTAGGTAAATCCCTGCAAACCCCTGCTTTTCTATATAAAAGTGGGGTTTAAGGGGGTATACATTACACGGACATGTTTTCCTGATGAAACGTAAATTAAGCAATAGTTAGATATACACAAGATATACAATCGCATGATATTACGAATAATTTATTATTAAATAAATTTTTACCTGTATTACATATGCGATGCTGCCATCGGTCACAGACGTCGCAGGTAACGCCGTTCTGGCGTTTTCCGACAACCGTATTACATGCAATGCACAGATCAGACATTATAGAGAATTCAATGATAAATGATGCTTAATGATGCTTAAGGAATTTGAACATCTTATATACATGTACCCGATAATCGGTCTATTAAAAGAAATCGCTGAATGAAAGATAATTAGATTTAAAATTCCATAGGATTCGGCAAGCAATCCTTGATTAAAGAATCTATTTTTCACACTTTAGTTAATCATCATTCAGAAGTGGATGTCAATAATTAATAACATTAATTCTGCACATTATTATACCGTAAGTTTTTCACACCTTCACTTGATTACCACACCAAACCTGATATCTATCTATCTATCTATCTATCTATCTATCTATCTATCTATCTATCTATCTATCTATCTATCTATCTATCCATCCACCCATCCATCCATCTATCTATCTATCCGTTTGTCTATCATAATCGACCTTAATAAATAAATAAATAAATAAATAAAAATTGGGGGCGAAACGACTAGGGGGAAATGGTATTGGGGGCGAAACATCTAGGGTATTGGGTGCGAAACGACTAGGGTGGAAAATAGAGGCGAAACGACTAGGGGGAAACGACTAGGGGGGAAACGTCTTGGGGGCGAAACGTCTTGTGACCCTTGAGAGATGATGGGGGTTTTTTTTTTGACACCGCTATGATACTATTAAATTCGCCAATGGCGTGGCTTTTTTTTTCGACTTTTCATTTTTGAGTCTTGTTAGATAAACTTAATATTTTATAAGTTGTGGACAATCAATTTCGATGAAAAATACAGACAACGCGCAAGCATAATTGATTTATGTTTGCGGACAATTTCAAGTTTAATTTTAGCAAATATGATGGAAAATGTGGTAACTGGACAACTCGGCCCATAACAAACTCGGCCCATGACAAACTCGGCCCATAACAAACTCGGCCCATACAAACTCGGCCCATGACAAACTCGGCCCATACTTATAATACTGATGCAATATGGATTTTATAGTATGATTAAAGGAATATTCGAATATATTATAGTTACTTACAAGTATTGATAAAAACAAATTACAAAGTCTTCATATACATGATATACTTCTCTTATCATTTATATACTTATCTTTATACGAGTATAACCTGACTTGTGATGATATAAAATGTGGTATTCTTTTTTATTTGAGAAACAATTGAGGACATTATGTTAGAGTCATGTATTTATTTTAAAATGTGAGAAAATTTTATTGACATTGTTTTTGGAAAGATAACCAGTTTCAGATTTGTTTGAAAATCGCTTTTTCTAAACTTCAAAAACTTCAATGGACTTCAATGGACTTATCTTTTTTAGAAGACTAGAAAATTAAGTTTTCACCATGATTCTGTTAGAACAGACGTATTAAACAAAAAGAAGGGAATAAGGTATAAATAAAAAAGAACACACAATAAAGTTTTTAACGTTTTACCTTGTTAGACGCTAATGACCCATCAGGGTTGATGCGTCGTTAAACAACAAACAAACAAAATAAAGTTTAATTTTGTGTTTTGTCATTGACTCATTTTTACCAATTTAAATCATGCAAGTAAACCAATTTATTAATTTTTAATAAATAGTATCCATGCTGAACAGTGATAATTATATTGGTTTGTTCAGTAATTGTTTATTTTGCATAATTGACCGAGTTCTTCATCCAAACAAATACTGTCATTGTCTAATTACTGGCCAGGTGTGACAAAACATTTGCAATGATCATTCTTTTTTTATATATTGACTAACTTTCTTATACAATAGAGAATACTCTCACTACCATTTCTTTCAATCTTATTTATTTCTTTCTTTCACTATATCCACGATCGATAATAAACTCACCATAATAACAAACTCTGCATTACTTGAAATTATATCAATCATAATTCATTGAGAATATGGATTGGAAAGCAACCTAGAGTTGCTAATATGTATCATCTTCAAAAATACTCAAAATGATCTTTTTCTATCAAATCACTGTTTATAACTTCCTACTGAAATGAGGTTGTCATAGTATCTATAGATATGGGCCGAGTTTGTAAGGGCCGAGTTGGTATGGTCCTAAATTTGGTGGCCGAGTTTGTCATGGGCCGAGTTTGTCAAGGGCCGAGTTTGTCATGGGCCGACTTTGTTATGGGCCGAGATGTCCCGGAATCGAAAATGTAAGTGTTGCGTTAGAAGTGCCCCTCAGTGTATATATATTTAATGCGAAAATACAGCTAAATACGTACTTCAAATAAATGTGAAATATTCATATTTTGAAAGTCTAGTTGGACACTAATGCTATATTGGCGGGGAATCTAAACCCGGCACTGCCGGGACTCGCCCGAGGTTAAATCCCGGCACTTAAGCCCCTTCATGTCCCTGCTATCCCCGGTCCTATGGGTGGATTCAAATGACTGGAGCATAAAAAGTGTGAGTGTCGTCTTTTAAACGCACAGATACATATGATGCTTCTTTACAGGAGGTAAGCTGTTTCTTTATTGCAGTTGTTGTTGTATCCATTGTGGCGGTTACAGTTGTAATTAGGAAAGATTCGGTACTGTTATTTACCAAAACTACCACGAAATACCGGAACTACTACGAAATACCGGAACTACCAAAACTACCAGCACAACCAATGCAGTAATGTTAATATGGCAAAGCCTGTACATAGGATGGTTGGTTAGATAGATAATTAGATACTGTTCATAACATATCTTATTTCAAATACGCACTCGGATATGTAGAACATGCACATGTTTAATGTTTTATTTTAGCAGTCTGTTTAAAGTATCAATTAGCTGTGTTTTGCCCAAGGCACCGCACTTGAGGATTATACAATAGATGACAAACACTCCTTAATTGACACCTTTATCAATTGTTTGGAAAACATATGTTGAACAATAATCAAGCATTTTAGCACATTATTATCAATAAAAAATTAAAGAAAGTAAAAGTGGAATATGTAGTTATGCGCGATTTTTACGGTTTTCAAGAGCATATATATTACTATTTGACTTTGTCAGATCTAATTAATTGAGAATTTTTTTTTTTTTTTTTTTTTTTTTTTTTTTTTTTTTTTGCTAGCAAAGACCAGGCCAATACGCAAATCTTCTTCTAGCTAGCTAGTATAGGATATGCATGATATACATAGGGTATTCGGATGATTATGAAGTGTGTCTGTTGATTCAAGATAAGATACTTTTTGTCTATTCTATGTCGCGTGGCCAAAGTTTGCGCATTTGTTTACAGCATTTCTGACTTTTTAAAGGTGACAATAATATTTATTTATATTAGGCATGTGCGTATCAAATTTGATAAAGATTGTGTGCTTAAAGTCATTATGGAGTGTGTATTTTCGAAGAACATGTAACGTTTGACGCTTTAGGCATGTACGAATATTAGGTACATGTGCATCTGAAAAAGTTGAGCGAAATTCTTTATTTATAGAGGGTAGCTCGTTTGGCATTGGCAATCTTCCAGGAGGCCCTCTATTAAACAAATTAACATATACTCAAGGCCGAAAGTAACTTTACACTGTTTTTTGTAGATTTTTTTATTTCAGGTAGGCCCTATAGGTAAGCGGTATCATCTGCTGTATCAGTTTCAGATGACAGTACACATGTACGTTCTCTTTTTAGAGTTTTCGATTGTATAATGATGCTCTTTTATTCATTCATTCATTCATTCATTCATTCATTCATTCATTCTATCTAGATAGCATGTCCACAAAATGCATAGCTTCTTACATCCCACTTTTATATAAATAAACTGGATTGTTTTAAATGGTATACATTTTTTTCTTATTTTGATCCGAATTCCAAAACATTAATTTTGGACACTTGTTACAACCGGCTCGCCGATGCGGTTCTAACGGGTTCCCGCAAATTTAAGAATATTACATGTAGGTGCTTGCACCGCACGTCTGCGCGCGTAAGGAACAAATTACAGTACAGTTCCTCTTTCTTTCTTCCGTCTTGCGAATAATGTCGTAAATCAATAGGCCTATAAATAAGTAAATAAAATTATATCTTGATGGAAAAATTTTTTTTAAAGTTATTAAATTTGTTAAAGATGTGTATTGGGTGTCATTTTCGAGTTATTGAGTAGTGTTGCTGACTGTTTATTACCTGGCACGTGGCTAGTGTATATTTAAGGTGATATAATCTTGGACATAGCTTCTTTAATTGTTAGGTGTGAAATATCAATGTAGGTGTTGACTGGCATGCACATATATTGCCTAATGACACCTTTGTTTATTAAACCTCTACTACCATGACTACCATCGTGATCATAATAGTCTATCATCGAAATTTTCAAAGGAGTAAAAATCATCTTGTACCTCAAATAAATGGAAAAAAAATAAAAAAAAATAAAAATAAAAATAAATAAAAATGAATTAACGCTCTTTTCGCTTTCTAGACCTACCGGTGGCCGGCTTTATTTTATATCTCGGCAAATTGTTACTTTATTATATCTTTACGCTTCGTTTGAAAAGTTCCTTTTATATGTTTTCGATGTTTTGTTGGGGAAACAAAAACATTGACAAAACTTGATTGGCGTTTTAATTATTGAATTTTTGAATATACAGTGTTTGATTTGATGAATCTGAAATGAATTTGTTGAGAGAGAGGGAGAGAGAGAGTTGATATCATGTGTTTACTGAAAATGCGTAATAAAGCATTTTCAAAATATTTTACTCTTGACTTTATTATCAAACTATCGAACAATATTCAAACAGACAAAAACGAACATCTCATGCAGCATTCCCAATTTTTGATTTAACACATGTGCTGCTCAGTCCACATGAGTACACATGATCGATTGATCGATCGATCCGATCTATCTATCTATCTATCTATCTATCTATCTATCTATCTATCTATCGATCGATCGATCGATCGATCGATCGATCGATCGATCGATTCGATTCGATTCGATTCGATTCGATTCGATTCGATTCGATTCGATCCGATCTATCTATCTATCTATCTATCTATCTATCTATCTATCTATCTATCTATCTATCTATCTATCTATCTTCAGGCCTTGCCACATTAACATGCAATACGAGTAGTAGTTTTGGTAGTTCCGGTATTTCGTAGTAGTTCCGGTATTTCGTGGTAGTTTTGGTAAATAACAGTACCCGGAAAGATTGAGTTGCCTCTCTATACCTAATAGATTTTCAATGTGTTCAAAAAGGTTCGACATTTGACTTAGATCTAAGTAAACCACAGGTGTTTGTAGTTATATTCATAAACATAATAATTCACTCCAAGCCCGATATCTACTAGGCGAACTGTAAGTGAGCAAGGTACGAAAGCGTTTGGCATATACATTGATTATCGATTCAATATTTGAATTTTTTTATGTTGTTATTACGGCAGCTAGAATCAAACCAACACCCATCTGTGCAAAAGGAATTGTCCTATATCTATATCTTCATATACTGAGTAGATCAATTTCTGATCATCATCTCAGGTGTTGGGAGGGTGCTAAATTTTGAATTTAGCAAGATGGGGAGAACATTCGGGATGGGCCATTAAAACTATTTACAAGAAGCTAAACAGAGGCATACTAAAACGGAATCCTGGTCATTTCGCCCGTGGGTTGTTTCGCCGGGTCGTTTCGCCCTGAGTAGTTTCGCCCTGGTTTTATGGGTGGGTCGTTTCGCCCTTATTAGGTGGGTTGTTTCGCCCGTGAGTTGTTTCGCCCGTGAGTTGTTTCACCCATTATAATAATAATTATTATTATTATTATTATTATTATTATTATTATTATTGTTGTTGTTGTTGACATTGCTATTGTTGATGATGCTGATTGGTAGGTAGGTAGGTTGGTAGGTAGGTTTGGTTAAAATGAGTATATCGACATATCTTATATCTTGTTAATATAATATTTATTTTAACATTTTAGCGTTTCTGCTTCTGTTGCTTTTAACATTGTAGAAGGATAACGGAAGGAAGGAAGGAAAGAAAGGATGAAGGAAGGAAGATAGCTTTGGTTTAAAGGAGTATCTTGACGTACATGTATCTTATTGATATAATATTTATTTAAAAATTTTAGCGCTTTCGCTTCTGTGGCTTTTAATGTTGTAGAAAGATAACGGAAGAAAGAAAGAAGGAAAGAAAGAAAGAAAGCCTTTAATCACACTTAAGGTAGCAATAATCGTGTTTGTCAATTAAAGGCGATGTGCTTTGTCTTTGGCTGTGACCGATGGCCGACATTCTTGAAACGTTAAATGAAAAAAAGGATAAAGAACATAAATGTTATTCATACAAGTAACATCTTTCCAATTATCAGGATTTTTAAATGATAAAAGAATAAAAAATGACTCCGATGATAGCGTGCAACCTTAAGCACAAGGGAAAACATGTCTTTCGCTCAATGCCGTTTAAGGAGCTAGTGTTTTTTGCTGCCGTAAAGTGGTAAAAACACACAGAAATGTATATGATAATAGCGCCAAAAGTTATGGTAATTTTTACATAAGTCCGTGCCTATTTATTGTGTTTGAAAACTTTCGAATTCGTTTCATTTTACACGCAAAAATGAAAGTTTTCTTCATATGCGTTCAAGTGACGTCATTACCACAGTTTTAGTGCAATTAAAAGTCAATTAACAGCATTTACTTGGCTTTTGGTGTTCCTTTCCAGAAATCATGTTATACCTGGTGAATATTTTCGTCCTCATAATTTGTTTTTGTTGATTTTTTGGTAACGATTGAAATCATACTGTATGAAGTAAAACACTGGCGTTGACGTTCCTTTTTGGTATGAAATTTTTAAGCAGGCTGATTGTATTTTCTGATGAAAGATTCTGTATTCTAAAATTCATCGCAACCAATTTATAGTGAGGCGTTTTCAAATTCCTTTAGTTTTTATACCCAAAAGACAGTTATGAATTATAATGAATGATCAGCCCAAGACATATCCTTAAGTTATAAATAACAAATAATACACCAGATTACATATTTGGGCATGGTAGAAAAATAAGGGCGAAACGACTCACCAAATATGGGCAAAACGACTCACGGGCGAAACGACCCAGAGCGAAACGACTCAGGGTTTTTTCCCACCTCGGTTTTTGGAGTGGGAATCTCTTTCTGATTGCGCCTTTTCCTGATCTTTGCCTACTTGTACCTTTTTAGCCCAACATTAAATTTGGCAATCAACTCATATAAGAAAAAAGTTTTTCGAAGTTTATGATACCGATAGCCCTGCTGGAGAAGTTTGGCTGTTAAACATTTATTTCGCGCCTTCCAAGTCTTCCACTAAGGTTTCGCCAGAACAAGTATTGCCGACATTCTTGACAATATTTCCCGGTCTAGTAATTAATCGATGTGCGATCTTTTTGGGCTACATTTGGCACTATAAATTGTTTCTTTAATGCTTGATTTTCCCTTGTTTTTAGTCTACTTAAAAATACGCTATCTTCTTTGTCTTGAAACTAAAAAAAAAAAAAAAGACGGATCTCCATGGGCTCCGCCATATATATGCCCTAGAACATGGATCAACTAAACATCATCCAATCAGCGTTTAGCATGCGCAATAACCTGAAGCATGCACAATAACCTCTTCCGTTACTAGACTATGGTAAGAGATCGAAGTCCGTCATGGCATGAACCATTTTGTTTCCGGGTGGTTTCCGCCTGTCAATTCGGTCCTGGGTCATATCGGCCCGAGTCTTTTCGGTCCTGGTCGCTTAGATCATTGGTCTTTTCCGTCCAAGTATAAAGACCTGATTTTCGAATTTACCAAAATGTGAATTATTGTGCTGGCACAGGTATATATTGAGAACGAGTGTTAGGAGTAGGGAAGGCTCTTTCAGAAAACAATTCCGCGTCCACATGCTCAAACTATCTGTCTTCAGATACTGAGTCAATCATGTTCTGATCATCATATAACCGGTCGATCGTGTGGCTCGGTAGCTCAGTCGTAGAGTGCTCACACAGTAAGCAAGCGACCCTGTGTTCGAGTCCCGGTCGGGCCATGTGCTGTTTCCGCCCCTGTGACATTTGAGCCGCCCCATGGGAAAACCAACAATCTGCATAGGCAAAAACAAAGACGCAGATCAGCTTCGAGGTAACCGCGAAGCTGATCATCGCCTTTGTTTTCGCTTCTCGGATAGTACAAATCCTCCTATACTTAACTCCAACATTTCAAGCTTCTAGCCTGCTTCTGTAGCTGTACAGGCCGGTTTGTGTCAGACCTGTTCGGAAACCACATCGTTGGTTTTTCCACAATGTGGCTCATTTATAAGCCAGTGTGGGGGTGTAGGCAAAGCTGGACAGTTTCTAAGCTGATTTTAATTGATGTATAATTTTTGCTTGTAATGAAATAAGTAGTGCTTTTTTCATGTCAGACATTCAATGTTCTGAAACGAAGCGCCCTTAGGGAAGGCTCTGGCATATGATGCGCAACACATAAAATAAAAAACAACAATTCCTGAATGTTGTAAGACATTTTTTGCAACTGACTTTGCAAAAGAGTCTCTAGTCATTCACATGCCAGTGAGATAGGGGCTATATGGACATAAGGCCAACCTTAAAAAATTGTTGGTTTGCTGTTTACCTACCCAGAAAAAAAAAAAAAAAAAAAAAAAAAAAAAAAAAACACTGGGTCGGTTGGTCAATCATTTTTGTTTAAGAGAGGATAGTCTGTGGTTTGTTTTGGAATGTTTTGCCCCCGCAGGGTGGGGGAAATACCTGAGGTTTGCTTTATGCATATAAAGAGGGCAGAGTGCGGGAAACTACCTGGGGTTTGCACTTTATGCAAAAACATCAGTGTAATGAAAATAACAGATAGCAAGAGGTTTTAGCAGGAGTTTGCTAGTCAAAAATTCAAGATCCCCTAGGCTGGGTGTGTGTGTACAAATGACTTATATATAAGCCTTATTCTCAATGTTACACCGTAATGGGTCAGTTATTGCACTTGCCCCGCCTCTTCGTACATACCAGACAATCTTCCTTTCTCCATATCCAAAGGTTTGGACAGTTTTTTTTTTGTTATTTCTGGAACCCAGCAACTGTATTGGTATTGTTGTTTTGATCATTGGAATTGGAAGTCTCTACATTGATATAGATTGTTACATATTTTAAACCAGGCTCGAATTCTGTGAGGATATTTATTTTTTCATATGGGTCTACTTGAAACTGTTCTCCAAGGAGGCAACTGACACCATCGCAAGTTTTTTCAAAATTGACCCATGCAGACCGAGGGGGCTGAGGCTATCCGTACGACGGTCGTGCCGATAAACGGCGTTATCCGCACGACGGTCGTGCCGATAAGCGGCGTTATCGGCCCGACCGTCGTGCGGATAGCCAATGCTACAGGTATTTGCTATCGGGACGACGGGAGCATAAGATTTTCAAACAAGCTTACGCATGCATTAAACTATTAATTTGTCATTAGATAAATTAATTATAAGTTTAGCTATTGAAATACATTAGAAATTAACATTTTTGTTAATTATGAATAAGAAAACTAGTTTGATTTGATTTATTTAGTTAATGTAAACTGAATCACAGTAGCTTTCTAACAGCCAGCGGAGAAAAATATAACCATTGCAAATTTTCTTTAATTGTGTTACTGAAATGTTTCCATACTCCATTGTTAAAATCAAAGGCTGTTTATTCTTTTGGATTACCACACTATTTTATTAATTAGGTTTCGATAATTACTCTCATTTACGCATACGCATGACTAATTTTACAGGTAAATTCACAGGTAAGCCAATTTCAGCAAAATAACAATTTTGTTAATAATTAAAAAGTAAACAATCCTGCATGTGTAATATTCTGTTTCAGTTTTGAAGCCAGTGTAATATATTTATCAACTTAAAATGTATCCATTTCTAAACATTTTTAACATTTGGATATCGATTTCCCTGTCGTGTGGATAACGCCGCTTATCCGCACGACGGTCGTGCCGATAAGCAGCGTTATCGGCACGACCGTCATGCGGATGGATAGCCAGTGTTGACCGAGGTAGCAGATCATCGTCTAGACAATCGATCGGCTGAGTAATCGAACAGATGAACCAGCAACTCGATGAATCTATCCTTCTAATGGTGTTCTTAATGATCGGATAAGCCCTCTTGTCCGTGCCGATCTTGTTGATTTTTATCGAAAACATGCCAGCTAACGTTCTCGGCGGCCATGTCAGATGTGTCCTAGATGGGTTTACACTTTTTTACGTCCATTAAAGTGTATTAGGTGGCAAGGGATAGTGTCGTATTGGTCCCGGAGGATTTTAAAGATATTTTAGCATAGGGGTTGAAAAAGCCATCATTGTTCCTCTAAAATGCAATGAATAAATAAGATTGGTCCATTTTCATTTTTAGAACAATTGTTTTTGTCAAAAATTGCTAAATTCTGGATCCAAATGCTAGCTCTGTATGCATGATGAAAGGTCAAGGTCATTGCGGCTTTTGAAATCTGCAGTGTGTGCTTCCGGGTTTAAAAAGTGGGTATTTTTCGGAGACAATTACTGAAAAAGTTTACTGGTTGTGAGGTACTTTGGGATTCATTGCCTTTATTCTATTTGACTGATGAATTAAACCAGACATGCACTGGATGCCTTGTGTTTGCAAGTAACTTGCTGTACCGTTTGACAGTTCAGAGTTTTCTTGCATTTTTCTATGCAAAAATTAGTGGGTGGGGTGAAAAAAAACTGTAACTGTCAGCCTGAGAACAGTTGCAGTTGAATGTTTGTTGTCTAAATCAGATTTTAATCCTATCTAGAACACTTTTGAACAGAGAAAGTAATTGCATGCTGACACATGAGCTTCTTATTAACAATCAAATATTGAAACTGGCCGCGGCCAGCATAGGGACCAAATTTACTATCCCTTGCTACCTTACATCAGAATTCTCGATGTCCGGTCTACCTGATATCGGTTTAAGAAACGCTTAATAAAATTGCAGTACAAATGAAAGCGGTTGGCTGATACGGATCGATTAAATGAGCGACACGAACCACCTATTGTATTTCGAAAACGTCAGGACTAAAAACCGGACCTTACCGGCGCGAGTCGGAATTTTTTTTTTTTTTTTTTTTTTTTTTTTTTTTTTTTTTAAATAATTGGAACGCAGGAAAAATTCGGGTCGGTCGGTAAACAGCAAACCAACATTTTTTTTTTATTTTGGCCTAATGCATTGTCACATTATAAGTGTTACCTGGCAATAAATTACACTGTTCAATACTTAGTACTTTAAAACCGGATGGCCTCTATCCTTTTGGAAAATGTTAGACCTACAGAGCTGTACGTCACGCCAATTATTTCCTTCGCCACTCATGAAATATAAATACTTTTCACTCCTCTCCAGAAATAAAAGTCTTTTGAATATCCTCTATGTATTTTTCAAAAAAGAAATAAATTCATACAGATGTTGCTTTTATATTTTCAAATTAGAATAATTGTGACGGGCTGGTTGACAAACAAAAAAAAAAAAAAACATCTGAATTGAATTTAGCAGAGAATTCTTTAAGTTATAAAAAATGCACATTTAGCCGTGGCTTGCATAAAGAAATGACCATATGTTGGGGTACAATAAACTGCAAAATAATCTTATACCATTACACAGTGTTGATTGTACTGATAAATTTAAAAATGATAAACAATTGTCTATTTTATTAAAATTTTACCTTTTCTAGTATACAAACAGTAACCATGTTTACTATAATAGTTTTCCAGGCTGTAACATGTCATCTTCATGAAACCATTGTAAGAACTTTGAGGAAAATATTTTTATAACCAACCATGTATGGGTTTGTCGATCAGTTAAGCCCCTATCTCACTGGAATGTGACAACTGGAGACTAGTTCGCGAATAGTTTGCGACTATTTCGCGACAAAGATTAACGATACAAACACAACTTTTAACGTTGCAGTCTCATTGAATAGACATTTATGCAACAAATTCGCGAATTTCGGTCTAATTTTGAAAATATATCTCGTGACTGTCGCACGCATTCGAGAGAGTGTCGCACGACATTCTTACGAATACCCCTTAGTTTTATTTTCTCGCCAGATAGTCGCGAGGTAATCGCATGTTTTCTCAGGACTGTCGCGCGACCGTCGTGCGACACTCGCACGACATTCGTACGTTTGTTGCGAATAGTTCGCATTGTAAATTCGCCAAAATTTCACGGGGACAGGTTAGCGACACTCGCACGAACGTCGCACGACAGTCTTGCGAAATATTTTGGCGAAAATATTCGCATAAAATTTTTAAACATGTTTAAAAACTCTGCGACCAGTTCGTGACCAGTTTGCGACTAGTTCACGACACATGAAAACTCTCACGACACTCGTGCGATACTCGCACGAATGTCGTGCGAAAGTCCGCAACAAAATTCGCAAAACAATCGCGAGAAATTCGCATGCCAGTGAGATACTAGCTTAACTGAAACGCTGGACCACCCAACGTATTTTCAAACTGCCCCTTGTATAGTGGGTTCTGAATTTTAACCTCTCACTCTATAGCCCTATTTTGTACCACTGAGCCACAGTGTTCTCAATGTTTTGATCTTTCATCTGATAAGATTTGTGCAGAAAAAAAAGAACGATAAAAGTTTGTGTGTTTGCGAATGATTATGCCAGTGGGCACGGGGTAGGCAATTTTTTGTGCAAGTAATTACTTTTTGATTTAAGCCATGTATTCACTGAAGACTTTTGCCAACTTGTCTTTACCTTTAAGTTCAGGTAGGGAACATCACGGAGCAGTGAATTACATAAAAAGTGAAAATTCCATCTAATCAGGACAGTTACGACAGCACTTGAAAATTTAAAAAGAAAATATTTAGAAACTGCATTAACTTCAAAATGTTTTATGTGATTACGGTTTCTTTTTAAGGAAAAAAGGTGAGTTCCATTTGATACCAACCAGTGCAGTAATTTCGTGGCAAAATATCGTTGAATGACTAAATAATGTTATAGATCTATATAAGTTTTAATCCCGCAGCTTCTTTCGTTCAAATTTTATCCCTCAAATTTCTGTACAGAGTTTGGTTAAAATTTTGTATAGTAAATAATTCTGTACTTTCTTCCACTTTTGTCTGTGTTATTTTCGTTTGCTTATTTAAATTAATGCTTTACGTCATAGTAATTAGCTATGTTCGTGTCGGGACGTTGCCTCCATTCTATGGTATTTTGTCACGATAGCATGATAATGCGTTTTATAATGTTTTTAAATTTAAACTATATTTTGCTTTTTAACTTTCAGGACAAAGAGCACAGCATATGATATGATGTGTAAATGTTGGAAGTCACAGGTTCCTGATGCTGTTTGATGGTACATTTTAACGTATAATATACGAGGGAAGATCCAAAATAACGTTGACATTTGCTGTCACTTCAACATGGGTAGTTCAATTTTAGAAAAAATTATATCACGATACATCAGAACATCTGCATATCGAGATAAGGTAAAACAATTACAGATTTTGCATGTATCGTAAACACGCCGTGCTATATCAAAACCATGGTGACGCATAGGCGGCGCACGCGAATTTTCGGAAATGTACTTTTTCATATATGTGTCGATAAAATGTAACATGCGCATGCGAATCACGCCAAAATAAAACCCGTAGAAGCATAAAGTTACGAGAATGCTATGATGAAGTTTGAAATGATTTGGTATACGCGTTTTTGAAATATCAATGTAATTTGTGGGCCTTTCTACTGCATTTAACGTTAAAAACGTCGTCGGCAGGCCTGGCTTAAAACTGTTGGATTTCTAAAATTGCCAGGATCTTTTAAAATGCCTAAACATAGCGCTAAAATAACTTAATGTAGACGAAACAGGAACATTCTATGAATCAATCATTTGTGTACAAATAGCCTCGTTGTGATTCTGACGATAAAATAACATAACAGAAAAAGGAAAAAGACACAAAAATAAAGCGTGACGCTGCTGATGTTTATGCGTAATGCGCCGACAGCATGCAGACGGCTGACTTCGGGCGATTTTAAAAGCAACATGAAATCGGGATTGGTTTCGAGTACAGTAAGGTCTGAACTAAAGTATACAGAAAGTGCACATGGTGAGCACATTCTCTGAACTTCAGGTGCACATCAGTTTGCACGAGCTCTGAGAGTCAAGTGCACTTCACTAGAACTCCAGGTGCACAATTCCTATCTGAGCCGAAAGTGCACTTGCTGTTAGCTCAGGTGTCATTTCAATTTTACAGGTAATTATTATAGGATGCATTTGTGTGACAATCAAACCAATGCATGTAATTGGAAAAATGATTTAATTGAACAAAATACCGCTGATTTGTTTTATAAGTTTATGAGAAACAATGTAATTATATAAAACAATAGTCCCTGAGCAGACTGTGTGAAAGCAAGATATTCCATGAGCGATGCGAGAATTTGCCTTACATACCGTTTGAGCTGTGTCATGAACAAACTGCACAAAATAAATGAGCGACAAGTTGCACTGTAAGCAAGCTACATGTGTTTCAACATAGTTTTAGTGCATTTTTAAAATCATATGATATATCTGAATTTCACTCAGTTACCTAGATAACCAGTCAACATTTACCTGAGAACCATTCGAATATTTACTGAACCAGTCCCACGTTAAACCAAAAGCTCTCTTTAATTGTATAATTGTACATGAGACACACGCCCACTGGTTAATGATTGCAGGTGAGTTATTGCTCATATTTTATCACAGGTGATAATTGGATTAAAAGACCATAAACCATGAAGTTTGAGCTTCTTTAATTTTATTGAACAAAATGAACAAATTTGTCTTGGTCAAATATTGAGGATTCCTGATCGATTATAATTTTGTTCAGAAGAAGGCTACCGGAAATTAACAGAGATCATCACTCACTCTCTCTCTCTCTCTCTCTCTCTCTCTCTCTCTCTCTCTCTCTCTCTCTCTCTCTCTCTCTCTCTCTCTCTCTCTCTCTCATTCTCTCTCTCTCTCTCATTCTCTCTCCTGCTACAATATTGTACTACATGGTTTGAATGAGGCTTGCTTCAGGTTTTATACGGGATACTTTATCATTCCTTTCTTATTCAAGCACTCATACTTAGCAACTTTATAAACTAAAATAATTAATTAATTAATTTATAAACACCACGGCATTGTGTTTCAAGACACGACAGGAGTATATAATATCACACAGTTATACACAATAAATGAGCGCACAAGTTTCATTGTAAGCAAGCTACATGTGTTTTTGCCATAGTTGTAGTGCATTTTCAAATATGATATCTCTGAATTTCTCACATTTACCTGTCTAGATAACCAGTCAACATTAACCGGAGAACCATTCGAATATTTACTAAACCAGTCCCAGGTAAAAACAAAAGCTCTTGTATTTGTATTTTACAATAGATATGCGTCCACTGGAAAATGATTATAGATGAGTTATTGCTTTTATGACAGGTAATAAAGTCACGGTGGATTAAAGGACGATAAACCTCGAAGTTTAAGCTTCTTTAATTTTATCGAGCATAATGAACAAATTTGTCCTGGGTAAAATATTGAGGATTCTTGATCGAAAGAAGGTTAACGGAAATTAAAAAATCTCTCTCTCTCTCTCTCTCTCAAATGTTGTATTAGACGGTGTGAATGGTGCTTCCTTAAAATAAGTTTTTATACAGGTTATTTTATCGTTTTCCTTTCTGATTCATGCACTCAAACTTATAAATAAATAAATAAATAAATAAATAAATAAATAAATAAATAAATAAATAAATAAATAAATAAATAAATAAATGACATTGTACTTAAAGGACATTTCAAGACAGTACAGGAGTATATAATGTCACACAGGTATACCTGTACCATACTGTCTGTTTGTTTGCCACTCAAGTGCTCAGTGACTTACAGAATGATTAACATGTCTTATCTCACCTTGTTAATATCAGGCACACTTCATAATTGGTTTCAATAGACAAATTAATCTGTTTGGGTATGATTAGAGACTGTTTGGTTTCTTTTTACCTGAGATACGCATATTGAATGCTCGAATGCTATTAACTGATATTAGCTTTATATAAATTATTTTGCATCTTCCTAAACAATAAATAATAAATATAATATAAAAATTTATTTTATTTTCAACTTTTAGCTTTTGAATGAATGAGTGAATGAATGAATGAATGAATTATACTTATCTCACCTTGTTAATATCAGACACACTTCATAATTGGTTTCAATAGACAAATTAATCGGTTTGGTTATAATTAGAGTATATTTGGTTTCTGAGATACACATATTGCATAGTATGCTAAAATACTATTAACTGATATTAACTTGATATAAATTATTTTGCATTTTCCTACACAATAAATAATAAATGTATTAAAAATATATATTTTATTTTCAACTTTTGTATTTTGAATGAATGAATGAATGAATGAATGAATGAATGAATGAATGAATGAATTATACTTATCTCACCTTGTTAATATCAGACACACTTCATAATTGGTTTCAACTGACAAATTAATCGGTTTGGTTTTAATAAAAGAATGTTTGGTTTCTGAATGCTGTTAAATGATAATAACTTGTATAAATTATTTTATGTTTTCCTAAAACAATAGATAATAAATATAATTATAAACTTTATTTTATTTTTAACTTTTATCTTTTGAATGAACGAATGAATGTTGCCCAGTGTCTTATTTTGTCAATTTTTCTTCATCTGTTACCAGCATGAAAATCTTTTAGTTACCTGTCTTAATAACCAGTCAACATTTTACTGAGAACCATTCAATTATTTACTGAACCAGTCCCAGGTAAGAACAAATGAGTTTTCTTCACCTTGTTAATATCAGACACGCTTCATAATTGGTTATTGCTCATATTTTATGACAGGTGATGAAATTGATTAAAGAACCATAAACCTTGAAGTTTGAGCTTCTTTTATTTTTTTTTTTCACAAATTTGTTCTGGATAAAATATTGAGGATACTTGATCGATCTTAAATTTATTCAAAAGAAGACTATCTGAAATTAATGATTCATGATTTCGTTCACTTGAAAACCGTTGACTGTTGTCTTTAGACCTCAAGTGCAGTGCTCTTATTTCAATTGAATCAAATAAATAAATAAATAAATAAATAAATAAATAAATAAATAAATAAATAAATAAACATTGGTTTATGTTCTGAAAACAATATCCTAAATTTTAGGATATATAAACATTTGCATGCATTCCTTTGTTAAAACCTTGGGGAATAGGATTATATTGACACCTTTTTGCAAAGAAAGAAAAAAAGAAGATTAAAAAGAAAGAAAGTAATAAAGAACACAAAAGATGAGATTATAAAAAAAAGAACTAGAAACAAAAATATAAAGAAAGGAAAAAAATATATATATGTTATTTATTAATATCTTATTTTCCCCCAAAGGAACAATAAATTAGAGATGATATAATATAATACGGGAAAAATAAAAATAAGACAAGCTTAAAATAAGACAAACTGTTTCTTTTTTTTTTCTTTCTATCAAAACCATTTCATTATACTGCTGATACAGCAAATACAGGTATGTGGTATCATCAAACACCAGCCAAAGTGAACTACAGGTACTGGTAGGGGTATAGAGGTGCCAGAACTTGGAGTGCACTTGAATTGAACATCAGGTGCAACTTATGTCTCAGATTTAGCTCACGCGAAGTGCACATGGCGAGCACATGATGTGCACAAGGGTGTATACTTTAGTTCAGACTTCACTGTATTGGATACTGATGAGAAATTTACTGACGCCGAAGCACAAAATACTAATCTTTTGTCTAATGTACATGTTGAATAGATGGCCATATTTGCTGAGCGGGAGTTTCCTTCAAAATGAATAAAAACGGCAACGACGTTACGAAATTAACGATGACGTGCGCCGGGTATACCATAGTGACCTTTTTGTTTTAACTGTAGAATTTTAACGGGTCGTTATTTTTCCCCAATATTTTGGCAGGATATTGTAGACATATTCCGATTTATGTTCATGTTATTTTATAAAAAATAGAAAGATATGTATAGAAGCTACGGCAAAAGTCTACGTTATTTTGGATCATCCCCCGTACACCTATAATTATAAATGTTGTTTTGATTTCGATTCAAAATTGCGAAGTTGGAAGATCATTTACGGTGAAACTGAAGCATATATCTTTATTGTATAAATGCAAAATGACTGTTAATGTGGTTAACATGCCATTAATAGTTACTCTGGCGATTAAGTGTGTCCGCCTCTAAAAACGCAGTGAACATAACTTTTGAAATCCATTTAATATCTGTATCAAACAGGCATGTCCGTTCTTAGAAGAGATGAAACATGTAGTGGTGACGTGTGTCAAATTCACCATGCTCACGAAGACAGCATTACAAAGCAGAGTGGTAAATTTACAGATTGTGGAAAAGAGTGTTTGTCTCAATATACTCTTATAGTAGATATGCGTGTACACGATAAACCATATAAATGTGAAATATGTGGAGAAACATGTACACAGAAAGGTAGTCTGAAAACACATATGCTTATACATACGGGGGAGAAACCTCATCAATGTGAAACGTGTGGAAAATCATTTACGAAGACAGTCGATTTGAAGACGCACATGTTTATACACGCAAGAGGTAAACTTCATGATTGTGATGTTTTCGGAAAACTTTTAAATTCTCAGTGTGCGCTTCGTTTGCATTTGCGTGTTCATACTGGGGAAAAGCCATTTAAATGTAAAATATGTAGAAAACCATTTTCACAGAAAGGCAATCTGAAAACACACATTCTAATGCACACCGGAGACAAACCATATAAATGTGAATTATGTGGCAAGTCATTAACAAGCAAACGCAATCTGGAAACACACCTGCAAATTCACACTGGAGATAAACCATATAAATGTGAATTATATGGCAAGACATTTACACATAAAGGACATCTGAAAACACACACGCTTACGCAGACCGGAGATAAACAATATAAATGCGACATATGTGGCAAGACATTTACACGGAAAGGACATCTGAAAACACATACGCGTATGCACACAGGGGATGCACATCATACCTGTGGAACTTGTGGAAAACAATTTGTAACTAAATCTAACCTTGCAGATCATATGCGTATCCACAATGGAGATAAACCATTTAAATGTGTAAGCTGTGGGAAATCATTCATATGGGAATCTAAGTTAACAAGCCACAGTTCGATTCACACAGGAAATAAATCTTATAGCTGTGGAACATGTGGAAAATCATTCGCTTACAAAAGTAGTCTTGCAAGGCATTTATTAATCCACAGTGGAAATAAACCACATTGTGAAACTTGTGGAAAATCATTCACTCGAAACGATACTCTTTTACAGCATAAGCTAATTCACATCAAGGATCGAGCTTATACTTGTGATGTTTGTGGAAAATCACATGCACTTAAACACAGTCTTCAACGACATATGCTTATTCACACTGGAGACAATTTTCAAGACCGTATACGTAGCCACACAGAGGATAAAATTCATAGCTGTGAAAAGTGTGCAAAATCGTTTTCTCAAAATACTGATCTTCAACTACACATGCTTGTTCACGTTGAAGATAAGCCATATTCCTGTGGAATCTGTTTCAAATCATTTAAATACAAATGCCATCTGAAACAACTTACGCTTCTGCATATAGATCATACATACAATTTACAAGTGTAAATATGCAAAAATCATTAAAAGTAAAAAGAAGATTCCATCTACCTGCTTATTCAAACTGGAGACAAGTCATATTCTGTAGCAGTTGTGTGCTTCAAAACAATGTAAAACACATATGCTAAATCATACTTGAGATAAACCGTATTAAGGTAGGTCATGTAAAAAACATTTACAAAATAGCATTTTTAAACCCCATATAATTTTCACACTTGTTATAAAAAGACAAGTAAGCAACAATCAGGAAAAGGCGCAATCAGAAAGAAATTTAAACTCCAAAACCCGAGGTGGGAAACACTAAATAGACAATTAGGTATTTATACTTAGAAAACGTATCGTAAGCCGAGTGAACAGCTATTTTCCAATAGGCGGCCACTCAGGTACCCATACTTAAATAAAAATATGAAAACGTACATAAGGTTCACACTTGTTATAAAACTAAATGAATGTGAAATTTGTGGAAATCATTCAAACCCAATTACATACCTCAGCGACATGTTCATTCACACTAGAGATAATCTCTTTCGTAATGGCTGTATGACATGTTGGAAATTGTTGGTACAAACAACTAAACGATAAACATCATTTGCTTATTCACGCGCAAATAAGAATAGAGGACCCAGGAATCAACGTAATTAAATTTGAATTCCAAACATAGACACCAGGTGGGAAAAATACATAAAACATAAAAATCATTTTCCGACAGCAAACCTCAATGTTATTTTGTTTTGCAAAGTAATCCTTATATTTCAAACCCGTGTTGCCAACTAAGCACCAGCATTTCACAATCCAGTGTCATACTAGCTGTTAATTCACTCTGTGAGACGACGTCTGAAACTTCAAAATACAAATTGGTTTATTTCAATAAAAATTCTAGCGAGGTGCTCAGTAAACTGAAGTGTAAAGGGTCCCGTGCGACGAGCTTGTCCGCATACGATTTTTCTACTCTGTATAGCACATTGCCACATAATTTTCGATTTGATAGAGAAGACCTTCGAAAGAGCATGAAATCTATGGTTTACATTATTTGGCCTGTAATAACGAAAAAGCTTTTTAGCTCGACTGCACGAAGTGCAAAGAGCTATTGTAGTCACCCCGGTCGTCCACGTTCCCGTGCGCGTGGGTGTGCGCGTGCGCGTCACACTTGCCGTATAGTTTTCTAGAAGTCCACATATTGACAACCACTCATCAGAAAACATTCATACTTGGACCATAGATACCCTGTAGGGTTAGCTTTCATTCCATGGTAAACCAGGCCACGGGATGGGTCTGGAGGTTAAAATCTAGAACACCAAACAAAAACATTTTTTTTCTGTGGTGTAGTTTTCTAGAAGTCCGTATCTTGACAACCACTCATCAGAAAGAATTGATATTTGGGCCATTGATACCCTGTAGGGTTGGCTTTCATTCCATGGCATCGGATCCCTGGGTTTTGCCAGGGGGTGGGGCTAGAGGTCAGAATCAAGAACAGTTTTAATAATGTTTTTTTCTGTGGTTCAGTATACTAGGAAAAGGTACAAGTAGGCAAAGATCAGGAAAAGGCGCAATCAGAAAAAGATTCCCACTCCAAAAACCGAGGTGGGAAAAAACCAAACTAACAATCAGGTACTTATACCATGAAAACATTTCGTAAGCCGAATGAGCAGCTATTTTCCCAATAGGTGGCCACTCAGTTACCTTAACTTAACTAAAAATATAAAAACATACATAAGGCGCCAACAGCACAAAAATATTTTAAACACCAAGACATAAAACAAAAAGAACCACCGCAGAAGTATCGACTTGGAACGATCAGTAACACAAAGTTACTGGCGGGTTTAAATCGATTTTACATGGCCATAACCTCACCCTCTGCTTCTGCAGTGGTTCATAACATTTAGTTAGTTCTTCTGTCCTCGTGGTGAATCTCTTACTAGTCAATGAATCATCAAGAACAAACAAATAAATCATGATAAACATCCTGATGAATCAAAAACAGGACTCACAGATTGAGTAAGCTGCCCGACGATGGATATCCATGGGCGCCGAATAACTTACTAACTCCGGAGCAAAAGAAAAACGTCAGTTGGACCCCGGTGGGCCAAGCAACAGACAAGAAGCTCCGGCCCCAACCAACTAAAATGAATAGTTTTAAGTCGGGGCCATCATAGAGTCTGACGCCCGACCCTCCGGCGTGCAATTAAAGAAGGCAGCATAGTTATCAACCGTGATTGGGTTAAAAACTAAGCACGCAGAATGTCGCATAACATTCAAGTTATAACCTATACGTCTGTAACGTGTTATGATTTTTCTAAACTGAAAAGAAAAATCATTACTTATTACAAGTTTCTTAAATTTGTAAACCAAGTCACCATAAAATTCTGGTTCCTAAAAGCGTCTTTAACCCAACATTATATTTGGAAATCAATTCATAGTGTCTACGATAAAATTTAGAAAAGGTTTTTCGAAGTTTATGATACCGATAGCCCTGTTGGAGAAGTTTGGCCGTTAAACATTTATTTCGAGCGTTGAAGTCTGTAACATGATCGCAGACTCTAGCAAACCTAATAAGTTGCGAAATGTATACACCGTAAGAAGCACGACGGGGAACGTCACCATCCAAAAACGGAAAATTTACTATATCAAAATCAAAGTCATCGCGCTTATCATAAATTTTAGAAGAAACAAATCCATTTGCAACAGAAAGATGTAGATCTAAAAAGGGGGCTTCGGTATCTGAGATATTGGCTTTGTTCAACTGTAGTTCAGATGGATAAATTTGATTGACCATACCTTCAAAATAAGGGTTGCCAATGTTCAAAAGGTCATCGAGGTACTTAGAAGTGGAATTAAAAGCCTCGATAACATCAGCTTGATTATCATGGTTAAGAGAAGCCATGAAATCTCTTTCGTAGCAGTATTAAAATAAATCAGCTACAAGAGGAACGCAATTTGTACCCATCGGAATTCCAACAATTTGTCTGTATAACTTGGTCCCAAATCTAATATAAAAATTATCCAGGAGATAGGATAAGGCGTCGCACACATTCTGACATGACTAAAGTGTATACCGACTTTGGTCAGAGGAAGTGAAAAAAACCTTTCTGTCATTACAAGCCAAATAAAGTGAACCATAGTTTTTTAATGCCCTTTTGAAGGTCAACTCTATCAAATCCAGAAGTTTTTCTTTAATTAGATTATGTGGTAAAGTTGTATACAGAGTAGAAAAATCATATGTGGACAAGCTCGTCTCACGGAAACCTCTACACTTCAATTTATTGAGCACCTCACTAGAATTTTTTATTGACCAAAACCAATTTTATTTGAAGTTTCATACACTGTCTCACAGTATCTTATAACATGAGATTTGATAGCAGTAAGACAGGAAGTTAATAATTTAGAAAGTTCAGTAGTAGTACTAGAGCTAGAATTTGCAATAAGTCTAGCTTTGTATGATCTTTTGTGAAGCTTTGGTAACCAATACATAGTAGGAAGTTTGTCTTGGCCTTCATTGACACAAACAGAAAACTTAACAGGTAAATCGTTTAAGTGGGCATTAACTACAGACATTTCATCAGTATCTGTCTCCAGGTACGCCCTGGTGCCATCAAGCTCCTGTTTTAAGGTATTAACGTAGTGAAGCCTACAAACAACAACAACATTGTTTGCGGCTTTGTCTGCCGGAACCAAGACATACTTTCTGTGAAACTCTTGGATACCCTGCTTCAAATGCCTAAATGACGATTTAGGTTTAGGAGTTTTGTGAATAAAACTTTATACGTTTATCCACGATAGTGAAGATACTTCTTTTCCATTCTTTAAGAGCATTATTCTCAACACCCTCTCGTTTACACCATCGATTACCAAAATCATTCAATGCAGATGCAATCTCCTCTCTACATTTGTCGAAATTGATGTAGGAAGGGAATCTATATTTCGGACCTTTAGAAACAACTTTGCGAATTCTAGAATCCGAAATTATTTTTAATTTTCCAGTAACTATATGTCCGGCTGGTTGATAAACAAATTTTGAATCTTTACAATCTCAAGACTTATGAGTATTAGCATGGATATCAAGATCAGAAACAAGTTTATTGAAATGAAAAATAATATTTTTGATTGGTTTATTATATTTGTAACAAATAATAGGAGGTTCTGAATTTTGGAAGTACGTAGGTATAGACTGTATCACTGATTTATCCTGAAATATGCTGATCGTTCCAAGGCGATACTTCTTCTTTTTGTTTTATGTCTTGGTGTTTGAAATTTTTTTGTGCTGTTGGCGCCTTGTGTGTGTTTTCATATTTTTAATTAAGTTAAGGTAACTGAGTGGCCACCTATTGGGAAAATAGCTGCTCATTCGGCTTACGATATGTTTCATGGTATAAGTGCCTGATTGTTAGTTTAGTTTTTTCCCACCTCGGTTTTTGGAGTGGGAATCTCTTTCTGATTGCGCCTTTTCCTGATCTTTGCCTACTTGTACCTTTTTGGTAAATCAATAAAGTCAATTCCTTTATTAATGAAAGGAATTTTAATAAAACTGCTAATGTGATTAGATTCGGAATCGATAAATGGACGAAGAGCATTCTGAGTATAACATCTTGTTAACAGTGCAGCGTCATACATTTGATGATTTCTATCGTAAAATCTATTTAATACAGCAATAGGTAGAGAACTAAGATAAGACAGCATTGGATGTCGACCGTGAATCCTTAGTTTAACAGCTAAATCATCAAGGGAAGTGTTCAATTTCATTGTAGCGCACCGTTTACGTTTGTCATTACCCTTTTCCCGTATACCATGAGATCTAGATTTACGTTTACGAGACTCTGAAAGTGTAAGTACATCAAAATCGGGCATTTTGGAAATATTACCTTCATGGTAAATGTTGTCGTTAAATCCCAGTGGAAAGGGTGTTTGCAATAATTTTATTCATTTAAGTTCAGTTTAAAATTGTTTGATGTTTTTGAATCTAACAGAAGAATTTTCATCATATGAGATTTTCTCCACTGGTTGAACTATAACATTATTGGGAGAATGACCAGTGCGCTTAAAATGCTGGTACAGAAAGGTATCATTATTTGTGGGCTTTCTAATTCTACGATAGTGCTCACCAAATCGTTTTTGCAAAGTTCGACAAGTTTGTCCAACATATTGCATCCTACAATTGTTTGTATTTCAAGTAAGAACATATACCCCGGGAGCTAATTTGACCTACCTTGCACCCCCCAGGACAATTTTTCATGGGTGCCAAATCGTTCATTGGGACCCCAGAAATGCAAATAATTTTGTCCTCAAAGATAAACTCAATTGCACTATGAAAAAATGCATGGTTTCCATGGCAACCGTTAACGCTATTCTTGAGCATGGGGGTGTACATAGAAAATTTACCATATCTCCATTGTTGCTTATCCTAGACCACTGAAATTGGTCTCATTTTAAAGCTGAGATATATCGCATTCATCATATAGTGAGTAATGCAAATTTTTGAATTTGCATATTCATGAATTTTAATGAAAACCTTAAAAATGACAGAAAAAGCCTTAAAAATCCATAAATAAACTAATTTCAGGTCCAAACTGCCATCCAGACACTTTGTTATTGAAAACCAGAAATATTATATGACAAATTTATTGATGATCTGGGCCTATATGAAAATTATCTCATTTGCATATTCATGAATATTAATAAAAATGTCAAAAAATGAGGAAAAACAAGGGGAAAACTATATCCATTGCAAGGATTTGGATAGGTTATGAGGTCTATCTTGCATCCATTTAACCAATTCCCATGGCTGCCAGTGTGGTCAGAGGGACCACCTAAATGACATAAAATATTGTCCTCAATGATGAACACATTTGCATGATGTAAAATGACATAGTCTTCACCCACCCCTTGTGCGATTCTAAAGAATAGGAGGTACTTACAAAAATACTCACATCCCACCAATAGCATGCTCTAGGATACTATAATTGGTCTGATAGTGATGCATGAACCTAACAATTTAACCTTGATACCATATATTTATATCATAGAATTTGCTTATTCATGAAAATAAATAAAAAATAAATAAAAAAATGGAGAAATATTGTGGAAAAATAGGGGGTATACATACAAAATCGCTTGTACCAGAGCTATAATAAACCCAAGATGCTGAAAGAGGTTTCAAACGAATGCTGTTGCAATGTACTATGGCCCTGAAGTATGATTTAAGAATAATCTGATTTTCAGTTTCATGAATTTTCATGAAAACTTAAGAAATTTGAGGGAAAAAGTTGAAAACTTAAATGGGTAAACCTACAAAATGACTCGCATCTCAGCAATAAAAAACCCTATAGTGCTAAAAATGGTATCAAATGGCTGCTATGGTAATATTATACCATCCTGTACTACAATATTTAAGTTATTTGATATTTTGTTTGAAGAATATTAACAAATTGTTTTTTGAATTATGTGGAAAAATACAGAAAAATATAGGGGGTATACGTAGAAAAACGCACATATCTTGGCTACTGAAAGACCTAGAGCTCTAATTGGTATCAAATAATTGCTAGGACAATGTTCTATGACCATGTAATCAGCAATATATAACATTAACTATTGTTGTTGTATGGATATTAATGATATCGTCATAAATAAGAGAAAAATCAGTGAGAAATGACGGGGTACACCAACCAAATCGTTAATATCTCATTTACCAATAGCCATAGAGAACTCAAAATGGCATCAAGTTATTGCTAGGACAATGTATTATTGCCAGGTACTAAGATATATGAATCATCTTCGCTGGCAAGCAAGATTTATTAAATTTTGTTTAAGCACAGCCTTCAATTTTCTATTTTCACAATTTTTCAAAACTTTATGTAACATTCAGAAAATTTTGTAACATTTTGTTAAACTATCAGACCACATGGCAGTAGTGTTTTCTCCTAGCTATCTATTGGTACCATTTTCAGCACTCTAGGGATATTGGCAGTTGAAATACATGTATAAGCAATTTTGTTGGTGTACCCCTTCATTTTTCGTCGATTTTTCTCTTATTTATGACAGTCTCTTTTATATACATACACCAACAATAATTGATGTTTTATATTGCTGGTTATTACATGGTTATAGAACATTGTTTTAACAATCATTTGATACCAAATAGAGCTCTCTAGGTCTTTCAGTAGTCAAGATATGTCCCTTTTTCTATGTATACCCCCATTACTTTTCCGTATTTTTTCACTAAATTCAAAAGGTTTTGTTAATATTCTTCAAACAAAAAATCAAATGACTTAAATACTGTAGAACAGGATGGTATGTTATTGCCATAGCCACCATTTGATACCATTTTCAACACTATAGGGCTTTTTATTGCTGAGATGCAAGTCATTTTGTAGGTTTACCCATTTAAGTTTTCAACTTTTTCCCTCAAATTTCTTAAGTTTTCATTACAATTCATGAAATGGAAATCAGATTATTCTTATATCATACTTCAGGGTCATGGTACATTGCAATAGCTTTCATTTGAAACCTCTTTCAGTATTCTGGGTTTATTAATAGCTCTTATACAAGCGATTTTTCATGTATACCCCTATTTTTTCCACGATTTTTCTCCAAGTTAGAATGTTTTTTATTAGTTTTCATGAATAAGCAAATTCTATGATATAAATATAAGGTATCAAGGTTAAATTGTTAGGTTCATGCATCACTATCAGACCAATTATAGTATCCTAGAGCATGCTATTGGTGGGATGTGAGTATTTTTGTAAGTACCTCCTATTCTTTAGAATTGCATGAGGGGTGGGTGAAGACTATGTCATTTTACATCATGCAAATGTGTTCATCATTGAGGACAATATTTTATGTCATTTAGGTGGTCCCTCTGACCACACTGGCAGCCATGGGAATTGGTTAAATGGATGCAAGATAGACCTCATAACATATCCAAATCCTTGCAATGGATATAGTTTTTCCCTTGTTTTTCCTCATTTTTTGACATTTTTATTAATATTCATGAATATGCAAATGAGATAATTTTCATATAGGCCCAGATCATCAATAAATTTGTCATATAATATTTCTGTGTCAATAACAAAGTGTCTGGATGGCAGTTTGGACCTGAAATTAGTTTATTTATGGATTTTTAAGGCTTTTTCTGTCATTTTTAAGGTATTCATTAAAATTCATGAATATGCAAATTCAAAAATTTGCATTACTCACTATTGTATGAATGGGCTATATCTCAGCTTTAAAATGAGACCAATTTCAGTGGTCTAGGATAAGTAACAATGGAGATATGGTCAATTTTCTATGTACACCCCCATGCTCAAGAATCACGTTAATGGTTGCCATGGAAACCATGCATTTTTTCATAGTTCAATTGAGTTTATCTTTGAGGACAAAAATTCTTTGCATTTCTGGGGTCCCAATGAACGATTTGGCACCCATGAAAAATTGTCCTGGGGGGGGTGCAAGGTAGGTCAAATTAGCTCCCGGGGTAATATACAAGATCCATTGATTTTCAGTCTAAATCAGAATCATTTACCACTGAAAATGTCCTACCATTCACAGATGAAGTGATAGTAGTCTTAGAGCATAAATGATTGCAAAAGTTGCACTTCTTGGCATTGCACTTAGAAATACTAGGGTACATTCCAGGTCTCTTGAACGGATTAATATATTTACGTAAAATTGGTGATTTGAGTGGAGATAACCTTATCTGAAGATTATTACGAAACATATTAGGATTAGAAGCTCCGTGTAGATTAACAGTAGATGCCGAAAATAAATTAAGAGGTGTCACCCTAACAGTAGGTAATAAATTTTGAAAATTGTTAGTTGAATGAGGAATCTGTACAGTAGACGCGGCATGCAACCTAAGGGCGGTTAATGTAATTCCTAATCTTTTTGTGATAGTCATAGTTGGGAGTTCTGTGTTGATACTGCCAAAAGAAGCGCGACACTCATACCGGTTATAGAAAAATAATGCACTTAATCGTAATGCAAAATCTCTCAAATGAAAGAACAAGGTATAACCGAAGCCCACATCTCAGATCCATGTCTAATACAAGTCCATGGATAGAAACGTAAGAATCGCTTATACAACGAGATACAAGTGACGGTCAACTAATGACCTTCAATACGGTATCGAAGACTTGTGGTAGTTAGAGATATGAACATACAAACTGATTGCAAGCAATCCCTGAGGACTGGAAAAATAAGAGCATAAAATGGATGTACGGGGAGACTTTTTAGGGTCGCCACACGGCACAACCACAAGAACTCTGATATAAAAAGGTACAAGTAGGCAAAGATCAGGAAAAGGCGCAATCAGAAAAAGATTCCCACTCCAAAAATCGAGGTGGGAAAAAATCAAACTAACAATCAGGTACTTATACCATGAAAACATTTCGTAAGCCGAATGAGCAGCTATTTACCCAATAGGTGGCCACTCAGTTACCTTAACTTAACTAAAAATATGAAAACATACATAAGGCGCCAACAGCACAAAAATATTTTAAACACCAAGACATAAAACATATAGGAAGTCTATATCTTGAAAACATTTTATCAGAGGGCTTTTATACTTGGACCATAGGTACCCTGTAGGGTTGAGTTTTATTTCATGGCATCGGATTCCTGGGACCATGCCTGGGGGATGGGGCTAGAAAAACTTGGAATCCAGGTTATTTCGTTATCGCAAACACTTCCACCCCATGAACATATAGTACTTCCAACACAATATTTGCGAAAATGAAATAACCGGGAGTTCTTATGTTACTTTTTTCAATAAATGTTCAATTTTAGCATTGACTGCCAGTAGAAGAAACGCTGGAGGACTGTTGGAGAAAACTCGAAAATCTAACCTCGATTTCGTTCTCAATTGAAGTGTGTGGCACCGATCATTTATCGGTTTGTATGTATAGAATGTATAGGTAGTGGGTATGCGGGGCGATCAACTCCTACCACAGTTTTTGCTGGAGCAATTTGATACTTCGCCATCACAATACAGACACACTGGACATGTGCATGAAGAAATATTATTTTGGAAAAATAATGTTTAACAAATTTGCAGCTTTGTGAACTTTGTTTGAGCGTAGACAATTTTTGTGATATTTTTCAACATTTATTCTAAGGTGTGCAGATACGGGCCGATCAACTCCTACCACAGCTTTTGATGTAGTGATCTGATACTTTGCCTTCACAATAAAGATACGTTAGACATTCGCATGAAGAAGTTTTATTGTGAAAAAAATAATTTTTGACGAAATGGCAGCTTTGTGAACTTAGACTATTTTTGTGCATGTTTTCAACATGGGGATGCTTGTAAAGGGTCCAGTTCTTTTAGAGCTATTGTCCTTAACTCCTCTGACAGTTTGCATAGGAACATTTTGATACTTTGTATACACAATGGGGAGAAACTTAATATCAGCATGAAGGTTAGGAACAGGGTCCAGTTCTTTCAGAGTTACTGCCCTTTGTAATTCTGCCTGTCGCTAGCTACTATATATTTTATTTCTTCAATAATTTCACAAGCCCTTGATGGAATTTAATCAGATTTTGCAAGCACATTTGTATTTTTACATTCATGTTTGTTGGAAAATAGCTCATGTAGCGAATGTTTATTGTTGTACTAAAACCGACGTTAAATAAACTCTTGTCTTTTGTATCTTGTCTCGGGATCATACGGCGACATACCCATTACGAAAACTTGTCCATGCAATAAACAGGGATTTTTTTCACTTGTAAAATTTGAAAATTTCATTAGGAAAAAATGGATTTTTTTCTTATTTTTGCTCAAAACATAGATTGTGGGTATACGTTAGAACCGCCTCTACGAGGCGGTTCTAACGAGTACCCACAATCTATGTTTTGGAGCAAAAATAAGAAAAATAGGTATACCCCTGCGTAGCCCAGTTTTACTATATAAAAGTGGGGTATAAGGGGGTATACATTACACGGACATGTTTTCGTGATGATACGGCGACATACCTCTAGACAAATGGTCTAGGGGTATGGCATTGTCTGTACATGTCCATATTTTACGTACACTGGACTGTCTTTATAGCCCCTAGCCGTCTACTGTGCTCGTACAGGCCGGTTTGTGTCAGACCTGTTCAGAAACCACATTGTTGGGTTTCCCACGAAGTGGCTCATTTATAGTTTGCATCATAAACAGCTAAAAGTCAGTTTTTTTTTGTTTTTGTGTGTGTGTGTGTGTGTGTGTGTGTGTGTGTGTGTGTGTGTGTGTGTGTGTGTGACTGACTTTTACTTTGCGGGGGGTATCTAATAAGCCTTGCTTATTGCCAATTCTTGTTTAAGTTACGTTCTGTTTCTTTATTTTTTGAAGGTTTGGTCATGAACATATTCAGTCTATGTGGCCTTGCCACCACACTTCCTCGGTTGACCATTACGAAAACACGCCCATGTAGTGGAGATGGAAATGACATGAATCCTGCACTTCCGGATACAAGCATGAAACTTGGCAGATATGTTTATAAGCATAAACTATTTGAAATTTTCTCGTTAGCCAATCAAAATTACTCCAATTTTCAAGATGGCGGCTCGAAATTCCAAGATGGCTGCCAAAATAACTATTAAATTAGAAAATGGTGTTCTAGTCAGTGAGAAAAAAACTTAAAAATGCTGAAAATAATATTTCTGGATTATTTGCAAATAAATAAATATTTAATTGAGTCAACATTGCCTTTGTGGGATTTTAAAAGGGACCCACAATGGGGAAAAGTAAGGCAATTTAGCTGATAAAAGCTGTTTTGCAACAAAACTCGTTTTATACTTAAGTGAAAAAAAAACTAAATTCAATTGTCATTATTGCATTTACTCAAGTCATGAATAACATAGTTTCATTTTTAATGGGTACTGGAAATAAGGTCTATTTGAATTATGGGTTTGCTGAGGGGCAAAATTTGAAACTGATTAGAATGGCTTTTATGAAGAATCGTGAAGTTTCTAATCTTTACTGGGAAATATGAAAATTTATAATGCAAATGCACTTTGCTCTACTTATTTTGATAATATAATTCTTCTTCGTTTACTTCTCCTTCTTCTTCTTCTTCTTCTTCTTCTTCTTCTTCTTCTTCTTCTTCTTCTCGTTATTATTATAAAATATCATGATGAACGATTTTAACATGACATGAACTATATACAGCCAAAAAAGTGCTACTTTGGGATTGCAATAAACTTAAGCTGGCTACTGATGCTTCCAAATAGTTTTCGTTCACACCAACGACGACAACAGAAACAACAACAAGTGCATGTACTACTAATACTTTGCATCTTTAATGTACATTCGGTGCACATTTTTAATCTTTAGTGTTACATTTTTGATAGTGGATGAAAAGGACAATTTAAGCTCTAACCTCCCGCTTGAAAGTTAAGGAAGTCTATTAGAAAGTTTTCATTCATTCTGGATTTCATCTATATGCTTGCATCGTCATAGATTCTATTTTCTTCATAATGTGCTGCTGTTCTGTTGGAGGAGTAGCACCAGCTTGATTGTTTCATGAAGCCTGGTGTTTTTAATTCTTAATGAGACTTAACGGGTGTCTTTGTAGCATTTCCATTTTTTCGCCTTGAGAGTGGATTCCATCCTATAAGTCTCTGTAGAAAACCTTTCTTTAGATGTTGCTCATCAGGCATTCATATATAAAGTTGGTGCATCTTAGCTGTGAAACTATAATACCATTTGCATTTTTGCGTCCTTTGATTTCTCCAGACCACTGTGTCTGTAAGCTTGTTTTAACGCTTGATTTTAAGTTTTCTCAAGCACCTTAAGTAGACATGGTGATCTCTTTGAATGATGTTGATATAATAGCCATACCAGGCATGAATATAGAAGGGTTGACTTAGCCATGTAGACTTTCAGCTTGGTGTCGACCTTTGTTTCATTTCGCTTTTAACATTTGCACATATTCTTCCAAATGCCACACTGGCTTTTGCTGTTCTAGTCATCAATACGCACTGTTCTGGAGAAACTGCTTCTCGGGTAGATGAATGTATTAAACAAATCAGTATTTGTCCTCTGTGTCTGGTGTGGGTTCGAGCCCCGCGCTGGCAACGTGAGACAAGCCAACGTCTGCTTGCGGGTGTGCCAGATGTTTTGTCTCGGGAATCTCCCGTTTTCGCCCACCTACTGATTGGCCCGTCTCATATGAGCTGAAATAATCTTGAAAGGGACGTAAAACTGAATTAAAAAAAAGTATTTGTCCATTCCTAGTGATTGGCGGATTATTGTACAGCTTTCCGGTGCCGATTGGAGCATAACATTTGTCTTTTTAGCTCACCTGAGCCGAAGGCTCATAGGTGAGCTTATAGTATACCCATGCTCCGGCGTCCGTCCGTCCGTCGTCCGTCCGTCCGTCGTCCGTCCGTCGTCGTCCACAATTTCAAAGATCTTCTTCTCTGAAACCGCTGGGCCGATTGTTCTCATATTACACATACACCATCTACAGGTAGGGGGAAAGAATAATTGTGTTTTTTGTTTTGATCGGATAAGGACTCTGGTTGCTATGGCAACTTATGCTTCCCATAGACTTATAATGGAAAAAAGTGAAAATTGCCAGTTTTTTGCTGTCTTGTTGGAGATATTTGAATTTTGTTTTTGCAGAAATGTTTATTGAGTAGTCCTCTACGTTTCATGTGACTTTTGTCCTAATCCTTTATTTTGATTGGTTGCAGGGGCCCCATATAGGGCAAAATTTCGAAAAACATTCAAAAATCTTCTTCTCAGAAACTGTCAAGGGGATGAAGCCTATACTTTGTATACATGTTCCTGACAGTGGCCTCTACATAATTTGTGTTTTTTATTCCAGGCGGATAAGAACTTTGGTTGCTATGGCAACTTAAAGTTTCCATAGACTTATAATGGGAAAAGTGGAAATCGGCTATTTTTCCGCTAAAATTGCAGACATTTGAATTTTGTTTTTGCAGAAATGTTTATTGAGTAGTGTTTGACGTTTCTTGCGAGTTTTGTCCTAATCCTTTTTTTTGATTGGTTGCTGGGGCCCCATAAAGGGCAAAATTTCGAAAAACATTCAAAAATCTTCTCCTCAGAAACTGTCAAGTGGATGAATCCTGTACTTTTTATGCATGTTCCTGACAGAAGCCTCTACATAATTTGTGTTTTTTATTCCAGTCGGATAAGCACTCTGGTTGCTATGGTAACTTTAAGTTTCCATAGACTTATAATGGGAAAAGTGGAAATTAGCTATTTTTTGAAAAATATTGCAGCCTGAGATCTGAAAAGTGGTAGATGCATACAACTAATGGATTAGATGAAGGTATATGATTAATTTAGGTCAAGGTCATCTCTTGACCTTGGCCGGTCTGTCGTCCATACACACTTTTCAAAGATTTTTTTCTCTGAAACCACTTGGCCAATCAAAGCCAAATTTTATATGAAGCATCTATAGGAAGTGGGAACCAATGTATATATAAATAATCTAGGTCACATGACCAAGATGGCCGCCATGCCCATATACGGTAAAAACCCTTAAAATATCTTCTTCTCCAGAACCGGTGAACCGATTTTAACGAAACTTTGCATGAAGTATGGATGACTCAAGTACTACAATGTATGTATAAAACATGACCCTGTGGTGACTTTGACTTATTTTATGGCAAGGTCGTCAATGCATTTGAATGGGGAAACCTTTTACAATGTCATTTTAAGTGAAAGGGCAGTAGGACTGAAATTTAATGATTCTGAAAAAAAATGGACCCCAGGGGCTCATCTGCTTTTAAAATGTTATTTGAAGGGGAAAATCAGCAGGAAATTGACAAATGGACAGAATATTGATTATTCTGAAAAAAGAAAATGGCCCAAGGGCTTCATCTGTTAAATACCATAATATTCAAATATGTTTATTGGTATATGAAGCAGATCTCAGGTGAGCGTTTACAGGACCATTGGTCCTCTGGTTTGTTGATTGTAAGGTCATAGCTATCACAGGTAATCCATATGGATCTGTTGCACCATGCATTTATGCCTATGAGCTGGTATTCTTCGTCATATCCCTTATCTTTGTCATCTGCATAGAGTATATCATCTAGCACATCTATGTGCACCTTAGTTTTAGTTTTTAACTTCCGTTGGTCGAATAACTTTCCATCAAAAACGTTCCTGATTTGAAAATGAGTATCACAGACTTAAACGGCTTCAATGAGTATCGCAAATGATATCATACACAAAGGTGTTGTCCCCTAGCGCAACCCTGTTTGGCCTCATTTGTCATATCACAAGGCTAACAGAACCCCCCATCGTCCTGTGCATGCATATCATCATTCCCACCATGATTTACTTTGACAGCCCATATCTTTGCAAGTCTCTCACAACTTTGTTTAAATTTTTGGTGAAGGTGACAAGCGCCATATATAAGTCTGCTTTCTGTTCTTGACATTTCCCATAAAGTTGTCTTGCTATATGAAAATCATCTATTGTCTTCCTGTCATCTCTGAATCAGCATTGACTTTCCGGAATAAATCCTGTCTGTCAAAGACTTCAGGATTTCCTTTCTGTGTGTAAAGATGAATGTCTTGTGGGAATTCTTCCTTCCTCCACGCAGCCACGGTGAAACAGCTCTTTCAGTCTCTCTGTCATGGATAGCCCCCAGACGGTAGCGGAACTTGCATTTGAACATAGAAATTTGCCAGCTGAGAGTCTGTTGAACTGCTAGAGACTCCTTTAAACTACCCTTGCATATTTGATTTTCATTTGAAGTATATTTTTCTGGCTATCGTTTCCGATTTATAAGAGATCACTGATGACGATTTAGTACTTTATTAGTATTTTATTGTCTTTCATCTATGACGGTTTGGTATTTATCAAGCAAACAAACTGAATTTCTTCTATTTTCTTTCAAGAGTCTTGCATGTCTCTGACTTTTGATATAGATTGACACATATTGCTGCTGGTTTGTCTTTTTGAATAAGGAGGTAGTATCATCTTAATGCTTGTGCTGTTCCTCAAGATTCTAGAAGCATACGAATATCTTAACCAGTATCATCAAACCAGTAATTGAGTTTTCGAGATGGATGTCCTTAAACTTATTTAGCTGAAGAATGTTCCAGTTTTCTTCTGTGTCTTCCAAGCTGAGATTGATTGTACCCAGTTGGATGCAAATGTACGTTCTATTTTGGTTCAGTTTCGAGACACCCAGTTTCTATGGTGGTTTCTTGCTTAAAAGTCGCCTCTAAGGCTTGTGTTTGATGACACCAGTCTATAATCTATCCAGCACCCTGCTCTACATTACATTTGTCACTCTGACACCCTGCCTGTCTTTTTCTCCACACTATGACAAACAGTTTATGAGACGCCCGTGTTTGGATCTCAGATGCACCCATGATGTTCAGTTGTATATCACTTCATCTGGACTGATCATGGTAGGTGTATGAGATGGAAAATATAAACATACATGTATTTATCGCCCGTCAGAGGAAGTATTAAGTCATTAGGTGGTCATTGATGCCTTATGGCAATCCAGACAGTTTACACAAAGCCAGCTCTTCTCACTTTGGTCTCCACACTAGGAGAAAGTACAGCCGGCACCAACTCTTTTCCATAACCTCTACAAACTAAGACTCACTCAGTACAGCTATCAGCTTAACTGTGACTAACAAGTGACTGTTCTACGCTGTTGTCCAGTCGACCGAGGATTATCTATTTAGGGGCGAACATTCCTCTGCTGATCTTCAATGATGTGACTAACATCTCAGTATTTGTGAGACAATATTGACTGCTTAATAAAGGTGCTTTACATAAATTCATGTTAAATATCATGTTTTCCTACAATTATGACCTAGGGAGTGTGGTTGCCTTGCGGTAAAGGGTTGGACTCTGCATTGAGAGGTCATGGGTTTGGTCACCACTAGGGGCGTCGTGTTGTGTCCTTGAGCAAGACACATTTACTCACCACAGAACTGAATCATACCAAGTAGTGTTAGTTCAGTGCAGGCATGACTGCAAAAAAATGTTGACTCAATACAAAGAAGAAAAACAATATTGACCATCCGTACATGTTGACTGTAGCTAAATATACCCCTATACTACTATGATTAAAATAAAAAAAATATCAGTTGTTCAACTTTGAAAGATCAGTCGAGTAGATAATAAATATTTGTAATGCTTAAATCATATTTATCTTGTGTCTTTTCACACAGGAGCCTGTAATGATCCATATGAATGTGTACTTGTCGAGTGATGCTTAAATGACAATTTACGATATTATATTTTCACAAAATCAGTTTTATTGCATTGTTGGACACGATGATGAGTCCCAGAACAATGGTTTAAGCAATGACAAACAGTAGTGCAATAAAATCCACCCATTTACAAATTCCAGTAGTATAGTTTGTTAATTAATCGTAAAATCAAATGATTTTGACGGCCATCTTGAAAACTGCGTTAGCCACCTTGAAAATGGAAAAATTTGAGATGGCTAACGAGAAAATATTTATTAGAAAGCATTAAAGAATATATTCTGAAAGTCTCATACTTGTATCCGGAAGTGCAGGATTGTCTCAAAATCCTGACGTTTCCATCTCTACTAATGCTACATACAGAGATTTTAAAAATTGTAAAAATTTAAAATTTTCAGTAGAAATTTCGATCTTTTTCTGATTTTTGCTCAAAACATAGATTGTGGGTACCGAGGCGGTTCTAAAGAGTACCCACAATCTATGTTTTGCAGCAAAAATAAGAAAAATAGGTATACCCCTGCGTACCCCAGTTTTACTATATAAAAGTGGGGTTTGAGGGGGTATTCATTGCACGGACATGTTTTCCTAGTAGTAAGTAAGTAAGTAAGTAAATACTTTATTTAGAGAGGGTAACCCAATTGGTTTAGCACCAATCTTCCTTGGGGCCCTCAAAACATAATACATACAAGCAATACATACAAGCAAAATACAAAATGTCATGGTTACATGTAAATGAAACATCATACAATTATCAAGACAGAGAGAGAGAGAGAGAGAGAGAGAGAGAGAGAGAGAGAGAGAGACTTAATGGCAGCGGAGGTAACTCATTTAAATATTTAAGATTAGTTTAATCTTTAAGCCATATAGTGCATCTTTTTACAAAGTTATCTAATGTCGGCGACATTTTTATTTCTACCGGAATACTATTCCAAACAATTACGCCAGAGAAGGTAAGACTGCCCTTGAATAAGTTACATTTTGGTTGAGGTACAATATAATTATGTTGCGCAACTGATCTTAAACTTGAGACGGTGTTGTTAAGATTTATGTCTCTCATATGGAATAATTCCTGCAAATAAATGGGTGCAATATTGTTATGGACCTTATACATAATCTTAGCCTTGTTAAGAAAAACAGACTGGTCAAATGACAAAATATTAAGACGTTTCAATGACTCTTCAAGTCCACTGTATTCTTGTGATAAGATAAGTTTGCATGCTCGTCTTTGTAATTTGTTTATCTTATTTATATTACTATTTGACGTGTTACTCCATATAATACTGCAATACTCAATGTGTGGTTTTATATAAGCATTGTAGAATAAAAGTCTGTGGCTTGGTGACAAATAAGACCGTATCTTGCTTAAAAGCCATAAATATGATGCGAGCTTCTTTGATATGTGGCGAAACTGATCATTCCATAGTAGATTTTCATCTACACAAACACCTAGTATTTTATCACAGGTTGACATTCTTATATCAATATCACTGTAACGCAAAGATAAAACTGATTTTTGTAAACATTGTCTCTTTTGCCTAGTCGTTATTAGCATTACCTTAGTTTTTTCTGTATTAATTACCATCCCATTTTGTCGACACCAATCTTGAAGTGAATTAAGTGTCAGCTGAAGGTTAGATTGAAGTTGATCAATGTTTGTTTGAAAGTCATAGAATATAGTATCATCTGCATAAAGATCAACAGCAGCTGATTGTTTAAGCGCTTAAGGCAAATCATTAATGAAAATCAAAAATAGTAATGGTCCTAGGATTGAACCCTGTGGTACGCCACATGTGACGTAGGCAGGATCGGACAAATGACTACCTAAAGAAACACGCTGGGTTCTACTTGTTAAATATGACTCAAACCATTTAAGGCATGTTTCGTGACACTTATAATATTTTAATTTTTTCAAAAGTATTTTATGATCGACTAAATCAAACGCTTTTGTGAAATCTACTAAGACGCAGCCTATAAGTTTTCCGGAATTTATTGCCTCTAACCAGGAATCAACCATTTGGATCAGTGCAGATTCAGTTGAATATTTTGGTCGGAAACCACTCTGTGATTTATGCAAAAGATCAAAAGTGTTCAAGTATTCTAAAAACTGATTGTTCACCCACTTTTCAATAAGTTTAGATATTGTTGATAGAATAGATATGGGTCGATAATTATTTACATCACTTTTAGCACCGGACTTGAAAAGAGGTTTGACTTTTTACTTCTTTCCAGGCATTTGGAAATTCACCAGATTTTATACTTTTATTTACTATGAAGGATATGCTTGGTGTTATAACATTAGCTGAAAGTTTCAAGATTTTTGGTCCAATATTATCAATTCCGGTGGATTTGTTAGTATTTAACAGGGAAAGAAAATTCCTTACATAAGTATCATTTGTCGGGGTAATTATAAATTCCGTATCATTTGGATTTTCGAATTGACGTATTCATTTAGAACCTCGAAATTTGATGGCACAATTGGCTCCTTTAGGTTTGAAGCAACATTGACAAAATATGAGTTAAACACTTCTGTCATATCACTTTCGTCCGTTACTACACGATCACCTACATTAATATTTAAATTTGGACCATCATTACCACATTTACGATTGGCTCAAAGTTCCTTAAAAAGTTTCCATATTGTTTTAGGGTCAGTTTGTCCGTCTTCAATCTTGGTTTGATATGATTCTTTTTTAGATTTTTCAATTAAACGTGATACTGTATTTCTTAATATTTTATACATCTCAATGTTACCATTTATTTTATATTTATTTCGTTCTTTCATTGCATCTAATATTTCAGGCGTTAACCAATCAGGTTGGTGTTTCTTTTTTATTCTGTGACTTTTCACAGGAGCATGCTTATTGAGTGTTTCTAAAAAATAGAGTATTCCAGACAGAGGCCATATCATCTACTGTGTCAAAACTTTGAATCATTTCCCAAGAAACAAGGCTTAAATCAATCAGAAAATTTGCTTCGTCAAAATTCTTAAAAGATCTGTAATTTATGACTTGGTGTGCATTTTTACCAACGACGGAATTACATTTTCTATTACAAAAGACAGCATAATGATCACTTAAACAAAGTTTTTGTCACATTAACACATTGAATATTTTCCTCAGAATTAGTATAGATATGATCGATTAGTGTTGCGGAATCCTTTGTTACACGTGTAGGTTCGCTAACAAGCTGTGATAGACCCAGAGAGGTCGTAAAATTGCCCCAATTCCTATCAATAATTTCATTTAACAAGTTTTTATTAAAATCGCCAAGAAGAAATAGTTCTTTATCTTCTTGGTTAATCACATCTATGAAATCCTCAAACCTATCATTAAAATCAACAATTGCGTTGGGTGGTCTATATATATTACCAACCAAAAATGGCCTACTATTTGTTGGTGAAATTTCTAACATTAAACACGGAATATCATTTGTTTCTAAGTCTTCTCTTCGTCTGGCATTTATACTATTTCGTACATAAACAATTAAACCTCCGCCACCATTACTACAATTATCCTTACGAAAAGGAGTTTGAAACCCATTAATTTGGAAAACACTGTTTAGTTTATGAGCCTTCAATTTCGTTTCACTTAGGCCAAAAACATGTAAATTATAGTTTTCTGGCGAGGTTAACAAAGCTTGTAGTTCAGAAAATTTTCCAAGTTTTTCGCCACAAATACCTTGGATATTAAGATGGCCCATATTTATCCCTTTACTACATAAATTCAAGTTAACAGGGTGACAATGTTGATCATTAGTTGAATGTAATGAAACAGTGTGTACCGTGCACGGACTGGATTGTTCATATACGATTGAGTGTAAACTTTGCTCATATTCTGTGATATTCGGTACAATAACATGATCGTACACACTGCTGTTCAATTCAGAAATACTCGATAGTTCACAGTCTTGACTTACTTTGACGATCCCTAAATTGTTTTCAGAACAAAAACACTGATGTAAATTACATGTAGTACACAAATGATTTAAAAGTTCAAACTGATTGGTATCATGTAACAAATTAAAATCGGTCTGTATATCAGTGGCTATTGTGCCAATGTTCTATTGCGTATGCCAGCATTCCTCTAAGACATGTCCTGGCATAGAACATCCATAACATCGGCGCGTGTTGCCCCGTCGTTGTCCCTGGTAACCCTGGCGAGAACGTCTATATGTAGATCTGTTATGGTGATAATTGCCGGTACTGCCTTCCGGTCTAGATGTTTTCTGGTACTTGGGTTTAAACACGCAAAACCCGAAATCTTCTACGATAGTTACGTGTCTATTCCAGGCGTCCAACAGCCTCTTCGTACCAGAATATGAAAGATGGATCCCGCCCGCAGTGAAATATCGTGTCGAGGGCAGCTGATTTTGCCCAAAGAACAAGTCATAGGAGCCATCAATACACTTCACTCGATGTGCTTCCCAGTGGTCTACAACGCACGTGATCGAACGGTTAAAAGCCGAAACGTCGGTATCTCCTCGTGGTACAATTTTACTAATATATATGTTACAGTCCGTGTTTTTACTTCTGGTTATACCGATGAGCTGATCATATTTATCCTCGAAAGATTTTGCATCCATGCCACGGGAACAGTCATTTCCTCCGATACAAATGATTATATTTGCGAAAGAGTTCATATCATAAATGGATATCTCATTCAGCATGTCGTTAATAGACGCCCCGCTTCTCGAGCAAATCTTAACATCCGTTTTCAATCCCCGACTGTTTATGCCTTTTAATATAGAGTCACCAATTAGTAACGTCCTGGATCTGTTCTGTCTGTTTCTGTTTAAAATACCATGTTGTTGCGCGCGCTGCCGTGGCTGTGGCTGGCTTCTATTCGTTTCTCGCACCGGTACTGGCTGTGGCGTCGTCACGTGATGTGCTGGATGTCTCGTTGTTGGTGTAGTCGGTTGGTGGACACCGCTACGGTTATCGGGGGTGAACAATGTTTTCGGAATTGTTTGAGAAGATGGAGTACTGGTTCCCGACTGGTCGTCATAACCGTCATCGATGTAGCAGGAGTTCAGAGCACGTTGATTGACTTCTATTAATGGCTGTTCTTCCGCTGGCGTGGAGGTCTGACCTTTCGCAACGTGTGCATAATGAGATTTCTGGTGAAGACTTTCTATAGTATTAATGAGAGATGATTTAAGCTCACTCAATTCATTCTCCATGTGGCGAATAACGTCCCTTTGTATAGCCCTTAAACCAGTTTCAAGTTTTTCTATTCTATTCATCATCAATGATATCACCTCGTTGGTTGTAGTATTACTCAAGGTACCATTCAGACGTTGTACAATAGGCGTCGATGTGAAAGCTGGTTCTCTTGCACTATCTGGACACTGATCTTGAAATTCGGGATTCAAGGAAGATTTTGGAGGCAATGTAACATGGTTTTCCAATGTTTGGCTTAAGTTTTCTCCAGTGCAGGCCGCCATGTTGACACTGTGTCTATACTGACTGGTGATATTTTCCGCAGTAAACATACCACTCGAATCTGCAAAACTTCGTTGGGGGACAGGAACTGACTCTGGTTGATTTACGGTATCGTCCTGTGGTTCATCTCGAGTTTTTACGTCGTGCGCTGCCTCGGTCGTACTAGTTGTTGCGACGTTTAATTGCGCGACGTTATGCTTTGGCGCGACGCCGCCGTTGACGTCATTCTCATCCAATATTGTTTGATTACAAATTTTATTCTTTTGTTCATGTGAAACATCTGGCGAAATGTTAGAATCTGACACGTTCTGGCTGGGGTCTTCTAGAATGCTGTCCAAACCCTGTATCAATCGTCTCAACGAAGATTGGACTATACGAGGAAAACGTTCCTCTCTCCATGCCTTGTGGCCTATACCGCTAAGCTCCACGGATTTAAAATGGCTGTCTAGCTTAATTTCACATTTAGCACCGCGTATATGAGTTGTACACTGTGAAACAAATGTAGTTTTATCAATGTCTATGCTATTCATAAAATCCGCATGTATTTTGTTTTTGAAAGCTTCAAAAAACACACTGGAAATGAAATCAATGCTAAGCTTGGACTCTGATGTATGTGTTCTGTAGAATGTCCCTTCGAACAGGTCGCTGTAAGGTGAAATCTCTCCTGAAATATCTGACTGTGCGCTCAAGATTGAGGAATTGTCAAATGATGTGTCTGTTTGATCCATAGAGTCGGTGCTTAAGACGACTTTCTCTTTCACCAAATTGCTGCAATCAGTTTCCCGCGCTAAAATTTCATCGGACATTTTGCATCATAAATTGAAAAATGGTTCAAATTGAAATTCTAAGGCACGCGTAGAAACATGTTATGCTAGAGTTTTTTCTTGAACATGAAAAATTGCTGTAATAGTCTCACAAATATTGCAACATTTTGCTTATATCATTGGAAGCATTGCGGTTTCACAAATGTTCAAAATATTACCTTGTATTTCCACGTTAATCCTCAACAGAAAGAATATAAACACACACGGACTTGTTAATTGTTCCTTTGTTCACTAATTTTTTCCTATTGTGTGATCTTTCTACACGATATATCTTTTTAGCAGCTGAAAATCCATTTTATATGAGAGCGAATTCAAAAAAGCGGCCATTGTTTACCCGACGTCACTTCCGAGACTTCCTGATGACTACTAACGATGGAGCATCAACAAGTCCCAATCAATGCCCCCGAAGTCGTTTCGAGACTCCTCTCCTTACCAAAAGAAATGATACTGAGACCTATTCGACATAAGAAAACCAAAGTGAAAAATTTCCTGTATATATCGCTTCAAATGCGTTGATTGCAAGTTTTACTTGTAAATACATTATTGGAACTGGATTTCATTACACTACGCTTTTTAGATTGGAGGCAGTGCTTCTTTCTATGTACAATCATTTACATGTGCTGCGCAAAAACAGTTGGGAACGATAAGGGCAAGGCAATGACAAGCTCATTAAACGTAATAACAGTACAACTCTTTAAAAAAATAAATTTTACGTTACAAAATCATTATAACGCAACAAAATTTTATAAAAACTTAAAATTTAGATAGAAAAATTGACGCGCTTCAAAATAGTGTATAATTCTAATGGTGGATCTGTGCGGTTTTCAAGGAATTCATAGATGTGTTGTTCAGAAATTAGCGATGGAAGACGCCATGGGTGAGTGGTCACAGTGATTGGTAGCATTAACATCTTACAGACAGTTTACTCAATAAAGGACCTCTGACGGTGGTAATGGGAGCCATAATGTATAGCTGCCTCAGATTTTGATAAAAATAAATGTTGGTCAAATGCTTCTGTTTTTGTATACATGTTTGCTGGTAGTCCATAGTTTATGATATTGGGTTGAGGTTCTTGTTTCAAAAGAAGTACTGCTTTATTTTTGGGTTAAAATGGACATATTTTGTATTAAACATATAGAAAAATAGAAAAGTATTTATTTAACATTGTTCCCCCCCGAGTCCCAAGAAATCCCTTCGCATATGAATGTATTGTCATATTATACATAATATATGTGAATGGCGTTCTGGGACTCGGGGGGGAACAGTACCCTACAGCCCAAAATGTTATCTCAGTACTAGAGCCCAAGTATGTAAAATTGTTTTTAACTTGAAATAAAAAAGAAAACAAAAAAGCAGTCAAGTTGTATGCCATATATAAATTACAAAAATTTGATATATACATTTGTTTCCAAAATTAACCCAAATCTGCTTGATTTATAACCACTTTTTATGTTCCATTCCCCAGAAAATGAGGGTACTGTACATTCTGTGGAACAAACTTTTGTAATCATTCTATACTATTATTGCCCACTTGATTACACGGCCAATAACCTCTTGCACCACAAACAGTAACATTGGTGGACTGTTTTCCTATTTATTTTTTTAAATGTATTAACTTCCAAATCAACAACTTTTCAGTCAGGTCAGTACGATGCCACCACTGTCTAGGTACCATGGGAACTTAAAATGTCTTTGTCATTGGTACAATACAGCGACGTAAAATTTCAAATCGCCATCTTTAAGGGTGCTTACACAATTTTCCACACATTCTCATAAAACTATTTGCTTATTATATCACGTTAGGCATCAAAACAAGAATCTTTCAGTTCTTTAATGAAAGTGATTCTTAAAAAAGGCCCTGGGTTTGATCCAATCGTGGGGAGCCGTGCTGTGCTTGAGACACACTAACACCCCCCCCCCCCCCACAGAGTACTGGGTACAAGAAGTAATACGTGGCTCAATCCCAAAATGACTGAAAAACTTCCTATTAAAGGATGCTCGGCCATAATCTAATCGAATCAAAAATAACTTTTATGATTATTATCACTTCGACACAACCATTATACTGAAACGAGACACAGGTAAGAAAAGCCAAGTTCTGTTTGCGGGTGTGCCTGCAGTTTTTTCTCTGGGCTCTCATGTTTTCATCCACCTACTGATTGGTCAATCTCATACGAGCTGAAATAATCCTGAAAGGGACATTAAAGTGAATCAGAAAAATAAATACATTAAAGGCCGTGTTGTAACAGGTTTATACAGGTAAATAAATATTCATGCAAGGTTGCTCAGTGTGACCATGTTTTGTCACAATGGGCCGTGTCTGGAGAAAATGTTTGTGGTTAAGATCAAACTCTAATCAAGCTGTGCAAGACAAAAAAGATGGATTGAAGTTTTGTTAATTAATGACACAATTCTGAGTAGCTGGCTGGTCATCGCTGATCTGGGTATAATGTTTTGCATATAACAGATAGCAGGTTTTCTTATGAGTTAACAGTGCCTTGTGTAATGTTTGGCAGTACTTAGACAATAATATTTTACAGGTAACTGCTAAAGGTTTGTACCCAAAATGTTGACGTTGTAATATTTCAATTTTATTTCAATGGCATTATGCATGTTTATCCCACTTTACACAGTGTTGCATGCACAAAATATGATACAATAGTGGAATTAAAGGACTACAAGCAAGGAAAAGCGAAAAATTAAAATTTTCTCACATATGAAATTTTGACCCCACCCCCGCTAAAATCGCATTTATTACACTATATGGAGGAAATAGTTAAAACTTTTAATAGTCAAAGGTTCAGAATACATTGGGTTTTTGCCCTAATCATAAAACACCACCACCAGAACCTTTGAGACATTGTTATGGTACTTTGAAAACGAGGCATAAAAGCCCCAAGAATGTCACAGATTCTTGGGTAAGTTAACATTGATCTTGCGCTTAAAACTTATTCAATGTACTGGATTACCATAATTATTTATGAAAAGTCAACAATTTATTGAGCTTGACAATGGAATCCGAGCCATCTAAGGATAAAGACTGCAGTCTAGATGAATTTATGAAGACCGTGTTGGACGCCGTTGCGCTAAGTTGCAGCTCTGAATATTCGGGAGATTGCGGAGAATCGGGAGAATGCCGGGACATGAGAGATCGCGAGGATACTGACACAGGGAGTTTGACCGTTAACAGCGAAGGAAGCACGACCAGGCTCGAGAGTAACGACGGAAGTACGACCAGGATAGGCAGTTTTCATGATGACGGGATAGGCGCCGAATGTCCGACGATTTCTTTGGATGAGTCCAAGGTTCCAGATTTAGGTGATCCTTTTGAGGACGTGTTTTATCGTACTGAAACTGGTCATTCTAGGACAGTATTCCACTTCGTCTCAGAGGTGTATTACATGCGATTTAGGGACAAAATCATGTCTGATTTCTCTCTAACCATGAATAATGATGCCGTAAGATGTATCACCCACTTCCGAGGATTAAAATGTGAAATGAAAATAGATAATTTAACATCAACTGTGACAGTATCTGGCGTGGGACATAAAATATGGAGAGAGGATTTCTTCCCAGTTGTTTCAAGACTACTGTTCGCTCAATACGTTAAGTATGCGGATAGCCATATATTAGAGTCTACTACCAACCAACAATGGGTGATTGACAGAACCAAAACCGATGATTGTGCAAAAGGCCTCACAAGAAATAAGACTGTGTCACAGGATATACTGACTGCATCAAAAATGAAGCCGGTTCACACCAGTACTCCCATCGTAAACAGAATCGACACAAATCATGACAAATCAAACTCTCCACCTGTGTCTGAAATCATCAAGCGAATTGACCACATGGAAAATGAACTGAGGTTGGTTAAGGAGTCCGTGATTTCCCACTTCGAAAAACATACACAGGACATGAAAACAAGCATCTTTGAAGTCATTAAAAGGCGATACCAAATCAAACGTATGCTTCTGCGCTGCAGACTTCAAGCCAGTCTTCTGGGAGAAAATCAACAACACAGAGGGACAGTCTACAAAGTGACGGTTATACCGATGTTAAAAGAGGTGATGCCACTACTGTACAGCATAACCAGTCAAATAACCATTCAACAACGGACGAGGGAATTTGTGATGGCTCAAACAGTGTTTTGGGGTCATCTCAGACATTTGTAAAGACTGTTTATCCAGTTGATAGAAACGGTGTGACAGAAGCAGTGGGACAGCCGGTGCCGGTTTTGATTACAAACAGAGACACAGAATCGACGATACAGAACAGCTTGGGGACAGCGGAACAGCAAAAACGGACAAATGCGTATCCGCCTAACACCATCAATAGAACAGCCAATGGAAAAATTCTATTGATTGGAGACTCTATTCTTAACAATGTCAACACGAAGGGACTAGTGAAAGGCGTCAGAAAGCACGCGAAAGGGGGCGCCCGAGTCAACGACATCATAGAGGACATATCGGACTACGACATGCGCAATTTCGAGACCTGTATCATATACGTCGGAGGCAACGACTGTGCGAAAAGGGCCAATGTAGATAATTTCGTCGATGCATATGACCAACTAATAAGCATCATAAAGTCCAGTAATCAACAATGCAAAATCTACATATGTGAAATTGCTCCCAGAGGCGATACAGATGTGTCGGCATTCAATAGCGGTATCGAAAGACTGTGTAAACATTGGGGACACCAGACGGTGTATCGCATATCAAACACAAATGCGTACTTCTTCGACAAACACTTCTTACCACCAAATCGTTAATACAACTACGATGGTATCCACTTGTCACATTCCGGGGTGAAACGTCTTCTGGATGCCATTAACGGCTCAGTGAAAATTGTAGTCAACTATGACCTCTGTGTCTTCTCTAACACCAAAAAGCAGAACAAGAACGGGAGCCGGGACAAACCTACTGGGTACAGCCGAGGATTTCATGGTCCATAGTCTACCGGTAGACCATATCAGCCATATGCAGCGCCAACGGGTGGAGATGGGCGGCGATCGAAATACAGAAACTCCAGAAAGCAGTGTTATGGATGTAATATGGTTGGGCACATCCTGGCTGAGTGCTGGAACTTAAAATAGGGACTCGGCATTACTGCCAATATAGAGACGTTCGCTTCTGTAAATACATCTAATCGATTTAATGTTTTTGAAAATATTTGCAGTTCATGTAATTGTTTAAAGAGAAGTGCATCTTTACATACTATCAATTCATCAGTGACAATTGACTCTGAAGCGAACACACCATCCACAAAATGGAACTGTTTAAGTTGTATCTGTCTAGAAAACACTTTTAAAATTGACGAGTATGAAAATGTTGAGTCACCTGATAATCTTTTACATATTTCTCACAGGTCTGAGATAGCGACTAAAGCTGTTGGTATAAATAACAATTCTAACAATGGTATTGTTAAATGCAATGGTAATATTAGAAACAAGACTTCAAAGCGAAGTTTATGTAGAAATAATTCTAATGCTAATTTAAATTTTCCATCTGTTATTAGAGATAAATCTCAGTCCGACAGTGTGACATTTAACTTGATGCCTAAGGGTTTAAATTTTGGTCACCTTAATATCCAAGGAATTTGTGGTAAAAATATGTGTAAGTTTTCCGAAATTGAAGCCATTTTGACGGCACCAGAAAATAGGTCTCTACATATTTTTGGTATCAGTGAAACTAAATTAAAATCACATAAGCTTTCCTCATGTTTTAATATTGAAGGTTTTCAAGAACCTTTTCGCAAAGATAATGATGGTAATGGCGGTGGAGGTATCCTTGTATATGTCCGAAACGGAATAAATGCTAAGCGAAGATTCGACCTAGAAACAAATAACATTGCATGCATATGGCTAGAAATAACTGAGGGTAAAAGTAAACCATTTTTGATAGGAAACATGTATCGCCCACCTGACTCCAAAGTAGAATTCAATGATAGATTCGAAAGTTTTGTTGACAATGTTTCGAGCGATGGTAAGGAAATCATTTTACTAGGGGACTTCAACAAAAACTTATTAAACGAAAACAAAGATATAGAATGGGAAAATTTTGTTACCTCATTAGGCTTCAGCCAAATGGTCTGTGAACCAACTAGGGTAACAGCGACATCCAGTACATTAATTGATCATATATACACAAATTTTGATGAAATCAGAGCACATGTACATGTCTGTAAAATCTCGATAAGTGATCATTATGATGTTTTTGGAAATCGTAAACTTAACAATTGCGCTAAATCGAATACTCATCAGACCATAACGTACCGATCATTTAAGAACTTCGATGAAAACAGATTTATTAGCGACCTGTACGAAGTACCATGGGAAACTATTGAGCACTTTGATAACATAAATGAAATAGTTGAAGTTTGGAATTACATGTTCTTAGAAGTTGTAAATAAACACGCCCCACTCAAGTCTCATCGTATTAAACGAAAGTATCAACCAGATTGGCTTAGCCCACAAATTTTAGACTGTATTAAAGAACGAGATAAATGCAAAGCAAGTGGAAAAATAGATGAGTACCGTGCCTTAAGAAATAGGGTGTCTATGTTAATTGATTCCGCTAAAAAGGAAACATATCAAACAAAGATTGAGGAGGGCAAAGATGACCCACGTTCTATATGGAAATTGTTCAAGCAATTTGGCGCGCGTAAAAAGGGAACTTCGAAAGTTAATAATTTTGAAATAAAAATAGATAATGATATTATAACCAGTGATCAAGATATAGCTAATATTTTTAATGATTATTTTGTTAATATTCCATCTAAGCTAAAAGAGCCGATACAACCATCAGACTTTACACTGCTTCAAGATTTTGTAAATTCGAAAGTTAATGATGATACTAACTTCGTCATTTCTTATATAAACTATTCATTCGTCAATAATTATCTGGTTAATATGGATGCTTCTAAAGCCACTGGATTTGATTCAATAGGACCTAGATTATTTAAGATGGCTCCAAACGTTTTAGTGCCCTCCATAACATTCATGATAAATAAAAGTATTGAGACTGGAGTTTTTCCAAGTACATGGAAAAATGCAAAAGTTAATCCAATATTCAAAACTGGAGACAAGGATGATGTTAATAATTGCAGGCCTATCTCAATCTTACCAACTCTTTCAAAGGTAATTGAAAAATGGATTGAGATAAAACTTATGTCTTATTTACACGAATACTCTCTTCTTCATAAAAATCAAAGTGGATTTCGAAAAGGTCATTCAACAGAATCAGCTCTAATATGTATGACAGATAATTGGTTAAAAGCCATTAATGAAGGTAAACTCGTTGGTTGTGCAATGATTGATTTCCGGAAAGCTTTCGACTTGGTTGATCATCAATTACTTCTAAGGAAATTGCGTCATTATAAATTCAGTACTTCGACTTTGTCCTGGTTTCAGTCGTACCTTTATAACAGAACACAACAGGTTGTAATTCATAATTCATGTTCCATCAGTGGCGATGTTTTGTGCGGGGTCCCACAGGGATCGATCTTAGGTCCACTTTTATTCTTGCTTTTTATCAATGACCTGCCACTTTCATTAAAAGATATTCATGTATTTGTAGATTTGTATGCAGATGATACAACACTGTATAGTACTAACTTAGAAAAGGATGTCCTTGATGCTAATCTTCAGAAGGCGTTGGATTTAGTTCGCAGGTGGTGTTTAGAAAATGGAATGCTTATCAACACTGATAAAACTAAATTAATGCTTATTGCTAGCCGGCAAAAACGAAATTCTTTAATTGACAGCGAACTAAAAATTACGTTTAACAATATGCAGTTGAAAAACTCTAGCAACGAAAAAATCTTAGGTGTTCACATGGATCACAATTTTGTCTGGAACAGTCATTTTCAACACGTGTCCGGAAAAATTTCAACATACCTTTGGTTGTTATCACAGATTAGTTCTTATCTTACTTGTACGCACTATTTTTAAATGTTGCCTGGATCGCGTCGAGGGAAAACTTGATGGTTTGTGATGTGTATATAGTCTAACTAATTAAAGTGGCTGACTTGCGTCTGTAGTTTGCATTTCAACAGGTCGGAAATTTAGAACCCCAGACTACATGTTTTCCCAAGACGACGATCACATTTTGCTTTGCTACATGTATAATTTTTGTTTTATTGTATCTTGTTTGTACATGTTTAGAGGGCCTCGGGGAAGATTGGCTATGCCAACCGAGCTACCCTCTTTAAATAAAGAAATTACTTACTTACTTACTTACTGGAAATCGTTAACTATACACCGAAAATATTACTGTTGTGGATATCTTATTACAAAATGCAGAAGTGTGTGGCGAACCAGGTGGCCAGAAAACAAAAGCAGTCCTACTGGGAAGTGGCATATCCAGTTAAAAATTCAAACATTAAAGAGACCAAGTTAGATGATTGACATGTCCTTTAAACATAACAGTAAAAGTAGTATTTGATCTTTAATACCATAAACACTGTCGATTTTTAAGGAGGAATCTTCATAAAAGGTAAAAAAAATACTGAATTTTATTGTGAAAATTTTGTTGATGATAATGGTGATTGTGAATGTGGTTGCAATGATAATGGTGATGATAATAATTATCTAGTTCAGTTCCATATACTAGTTTCTTCTAAACTGTCAATTGTTTCTTTGAAAGTATTTACGGTAACAGTATAGGCAAGCTCAAAGACTTCCTTTCCAAAGGACCTGTCAATCTCAGTAGCTTTGGCTCTCTTTCCTGTCCAGGTGTTTTGCCACACACTTCTTCATTTTGTAGTATTGGCCAAGGCGTCAAGGATACATCATAACAGTAGAGCCGCCACATGGGAAAACCAACAATCTTCATAGGCGAAAAAAAGGCGCAGATCAGCTTCGCAGTAATTTTGTTTTCGCTTCTCAGTAAGGTTCGTCTTCTACTTAAATCCGAAATTTCAAGCTTCTAGCTCTTTTCTGTGACTGTACAGCCTGGTTTGTGTCGGACATTGTCGGAAACCACATTGTTAGTTTTCCCCCGAGACGGCTCAGTATCTAAATCAATGTGGCCTGCTATAAGAACGAGATATGTAGCTATACAGACATGCCCACAAATAACGATAAAAAGAAAGAAAAAAAAAAGGATAAGAAAATGTTAATGATGCAATTCACCAATGGATAAAAAGCCGCTGAAATCTTACAGCAAAATATCAGAGGTAGCTTACACCTAAGGCAGCTGTGGCGTGATTTTAGTCAACACAGAAAAAGGTGCATCAATGTTACCAGGGAAAAAAAATCCCGGAACTTATTGAACGCTTTCCCGATAGGTACATATGTACACTTCCTTATTACTTATAACTCCAAGGATTGTTGGTAAATGAGATATAGGGGTAAATTTGCGATATGCCCCCTTACATGACGTCTGCCTTCAGTTTAAAGAATCGTTTTCGACATTCTGTTTCGAACTTCTGTTACGTGCACAACCCGTTTTAGAAATTTATTCCGACTTTTTGTTTTGAAACCTGATGGCATTGTTTTGAAGATTTGGATACACTCTTCACGTTATTGTGTTACTTATTTCGTTACACAAAGAAACTCGGACATGTTGAAAAACAGCTTCTTTCGTCGAACCATCCAACTTTGGAATTCTTTACCGGTCACTGTGGCCGAGGCCCCTGACTTGGTACCCTTGAAGCAGGGGATGCAGCGGTCATGGAAGCAGGGGCTGTCCAACCTTAGGTTTTAAGCTTGGAGCAGGGATGTCAGAGGATTCTTGGAGCTATGCCGGTTGGGCGACCATACCCAGTGGCAGTTACTATAGCCGGATTTGTCTCTTTAGCTGAACCGGCATTAGGACTGCAAGCTTTTGACTTTCTTCCTGTCTTTATACCACTTAATTTCTGCCTTTCCCTTTTTCTACCACCACAGAGTCATAATGATAAAGTGTGATTGCCGTCTTTTAAAGTACAGATACACATTATGCTCCTTTACAGGACGGTAAGTTTCTGCTTAGCTGCAGTTGTTGTTGTATCGATTCCGTGGCGGTTGCAGTTGTAGTTGGGGACAATTTAGTTGCCTCTCCCTGATTTTCGATGTATTCCCGAGTGCAAACCGCAAACAATTTGATCAGACAATGCCAAGAAATTGAAGGTAAACAATTACACATACTTTATATTTTAAATACTTTATATTTTTTATTCTTTATTAACAAGAGTGCAGGTTAAAGATCCCTACAGTTCTATCCGCATGCATGTAGGCTCATCCTGCAAACACACCGGAGTGTACAATATACACCTCCAATTGATTAACCCTAAAAGCGAGAGCAAAAATACCCACGGATGACCTTATCCCCAAAAATAGGCGTTGTAGGAATCAACACTCCTTGGCATTTCAGATACCTTCAGCAAGTACAAATGCCTATTTACACAGTTTTTCCCCTAGACTATTAGAGATTGGAATAAACTCCCTGATTCTCTGATCTCCTCTGCTGAATTGTCAGATGATTGTGTGTCTAAATTTACTTCTCTTGTGAGAGCTCGGGACTAATCCCCTCCGGTCAAGCCCCATCCCCCCCTGGTGTGGTATTGTCAGTTTGACGTTTCACCAGTAAACTATTCTGATTCTGATTCTGGGAGTATCAAGAAAACAAAAAAAAGAGAGTATAGTGAAGCCCCCAAACCCAACGGAGCGGACTGGCGCAGGGGAAGAGTGGATTTGTTTTTTTTTACTTGTTACTCCCATCAATCAATTTCTGAGTTGCAATTTCTGATGATTCTTGGGAGGTGTACATTGTACACTCCGGTGTGTTTGCAGGATAAGCCTACATGCATGAGGAAAGAACCGCATGGGGGATCCAGAGGGGGACAGGCTGGAATTGCCAGATTATTAATTTTTGCCATGTTGAAATTTTCCGTCAGACCCCTTCTGGGAATTTGGATCACTGTATCATGTCATTCCTGCAAATGACACAAAGGGAAGCATGTTTGGACCAACAAATTTTCCTCGCTGCCGGCGGGGATCGAACCCGGGACCTCTAGCACAAGAAGCCAGTGCGCTAACCATGGGCTACCTCGCTTGGTTGACTCCGGTCCCAGAGGTCCGGGGTTCCATCCTCAACCGGGGTGCCTTTCGTTGTGGCCTTGAGCAAGTCAAGTTCCACAGGTAATGGTCAGAAATTGATCGACTCAGTAAACAGTTAAAAAAATACATAAACAGCTTATACATGTCAATACATGCACAAGCTTGTCAATACATGCACAAGCTATTCTATTATGTTTTCGTCAGAATAATAGCATTCAACTGTAAATGTTTTAATTAAGAAATTTCTTACACTACTTTCCAAATTCCTGAGCAAGTATATTTATGTGTTTTAGAGGTGCCATGGTAGAGTAGAGTTATTAGGTATGGTACCATGAATTGTTTTGATATGTCATTTCTTCTGTCGTTTTGGATCGGGTCATTTTGGTCCTGGGCCCCTTCCTGGGTCTTTTTAGCCCAAGTCATTTCAGGTACAAACAGCAAACAATTTGGTTAGAAAATGCCAAGAAAATGTAGGTAAACACACATACTTAATATTTTTTATTCTTTATTAATTAGAGTATAAGGAAGCCCCCAAACCCAACGGCCTAAGCAGCTTATACATCTACATGTCAATACATGCACAGGCTATTCTATTCTGTTTTCGTCAGAATAATAGCATTCAACTGTAAATGGTATACTTTTGGAAATTTCTAACACTACTTTCCAAATATAATAAATTTAAACAGATGTTGCTTTTTTATATTTTCAAATTAAAATACTTATGACGGGCTCGTTGACAGAAAAAATAAACAAGCATGCAGAAAATTCCAAGAGGCGCAGATATTGTTGTCTCTTTTCAAGTTGTAAAAGTTTACAAATTTACAGTCGTGACTTGCATAAGAAATTGACTATATGTTAGGGTACAAAAAGGTGCAAAATAATCGCATTCCATTTCGCAGTGTTGAATGCGCCGATAGATTTAAATATTATAAACAATTGTCTATTTTATTAAAACATTACCTTTTCTAGTATACAAGCAGTACCCATGTTTATTATACATGTAATAGTTTTCCAGGCTGTAACATGTCGTTTTCATGAAACCATTGTAAGAACTTACAGAAAAAAAAATAGTTTTTTTTTCTTTGTATAGATATTTTATTTATTTTTTTCTACCAAACATGTATGGGTTTGTCAATCACTTACTGAAATGATGGACTGCTCTACGTATTTTGCATCTGCTTCTCGTACAGTAGGTTTTGAATTTCTTATCTGTCACTCTATAGCTCTATTTCTGTACCACTGAGCCACAGTGTTCTCAGTGTTTTGATCATCCATCTGAGAAGATTTGTGCAGAAAAAGAACGATAAAAAATGGTGTGTTTGCGAATGATTATGCCAGTGGCCTCGAGGCAGGCAAATTTTTTGTGCAAGTAATTACTTTTTGATTAAAGCCTTGGATTCACTGAAGACTTTTGCCAGCTTGTCATTACCAAAACGTGTCCAGCAATAAACAGAGATTTTTTTAGCATTAAAAATTGAAAATTTTCAGCTGAAAATTTTGATATTTTTCTTAATTTTGCTCAAAACATAGATTGTGGACACACGTTAGAACCACCTCGGTGAGGCGGTTCTAACGAGTACCCACTATCTATGTTTTGGAACAAAAACAAGAAAAACAGGTTTACCCGTGCATACCCCAGTTTTGCTATATAAAAGTGGGGTTTAAGCGGGTATACAAATACAATGTACATTGCATGGACATGTTCGCCTGATGTCATGCTCAGGTAGGGAACATCGCTGAGCAATGAATCACAAAATGTGAAAATTCCATCTAATCAGGGCAGTTACGACAGCACTTGAAAATTTAAAAAGAAAATATTTAGAAACTGCATTAACTTCAAAATGTTTTATGTGGTCACTGTTTCTTTTTAAGGGAAAAGTGAGTTCCATTTGGTACCCACCAGTGCAGTAATCTCGTGGCAAAATATCGTTTAATGACTAAATAATGTTATAGATCTATATAAGTTTTAATCCCGCAGCTTCTTTCAAAGTTTATCCCTGAAATTTCTGTATAGAGTTTGGTTAAAATTTTGTATAGTAAATAATTCTGTACTTTCTTCCACTTTTGTCTGTGTTATTTTCGTTTGCTTATTTAAATTAATGCTTTACGTCATAGTAATTGGCTATGTTCGTGTCGGGACGTTGCCTCCATTCTATGGTATTTTGTCACGATAGCATGATAATGCGTTTTAAAATGTTTTTAAATTTAAACTATAGTTTGCTTTTTTAACTTTCAGGACAAAGAGCACAGCATATAATATGATGTGTAAATGCTGGAAGTCACAGGTTCCTGATGCAGTTTGATGGTACATTTTAAAGTATAATATACATATAATTATAAATGTTGTTTTGATTTCGATTCAAAATTGCGAAGTTGGAAGATCATTGAAGGTGAAACTGTAGCATATATCTTTATTGTATAAATGCAAAATGACTGTTAATGTGGTTAACATGCCATTAATAGTTACTCTGGCGATTAAGTGTGTCCGCCTCTAAAAACGCAGTGAACATAACTTTTGAAACCCATTTAATATCTGTATCAAACAGGCATGTCCGTTCTTAGAAGAGATGAAACGTGTGATGATGTGTGTCAAATTCACCATGCTCACGAAGACAGCATTACAAAGCAGGTTGGTAAATTTACAGATTGTGGAAAAGAGTGTTTGTCTCAATATGCTCTTATAGTAGATATGCGTGTACACACTGGAGATAAACCATATAAATGTGAAATATGTGGAGAAACATTTACACAGAAAGGTAGTCTGAAAACACATATGCTTATACATACGGGGGAGAAACTTCATCAATGTGAAACGTGCGGAAGATCATTTACGAAGACAGACGATTTGAAGACGCACATGTTTATACACGCAAGAGATAAACTTCATGATTGTGGTGTTTGTGGAAAACTTTTAAATTCTCAGTGTGCGCTTCGTTTGCATTTGCGTGTTCATACTGGGGATAAACCATTTAAATGTAAAATATGTAGAAAATCATTTTCACGAAAAAGCAGTCTGAAAAGACACATTCTTGTGCACACCGGAGACAAACCATGTAAATGTGAATTATGTGGCAAGGCATTTGCAAACAAAAGAAATCTGGAAACACACTTGCTAATTCACACCGGAGATAAACCATATAATTGTGAATCATGTGGCAAGACATTTACACAGAAAGGACATCTGAAAACACATACGCTTACGCACACCGGAAATAAACCATATAAATGCGACTTATGTGACAAGACATTTACACAGAAAGGAAATCTGAAAACACATACGCGTATGCATACAGGGGACGAACATCATACCTGTGGAATTTGTGGAAAACAATTCGTACTTAAATCTAGCCTTGCAGAGCATATGAGTATCCACACTGGAGATAAACCATTTAAATGTGTAAGCTGTTGGAAATCATTCACAAGGGAATCTCATTTAACAAGCCACATGTCGATTCACTCGGGAAATAAGCCTTATAACTGTGGAACATGTAGAAAATCATTCACTTACAAAAGTACTCTTGCAAGGCATGTATTAATCCACAGTGGAAATAAGCCACATTGTTAAACTTGTTGAAAATCATTCACTCAAAAACGTACTCTTACACAGCATAAGCTAATTCACATCAAGGATCAAGCTCATAATTGTGATGTTTGTGGAAAATCACATGCACTTAAACGCAGTCTTCAACGATATGTGATTATTCACACTGGAGACAATTTTCAAGACTGTATACGTAGCAACACAGAGGGTAAACTTCATAGCTGTGAAAAGTGTGGAAACCCCTTTGCTCAAAATAATGATCTTCAACTATACATGCTGGTACACGTTGAAGATAAGCCATATTCCTGTGGAATCTGTTTCAAATCATTTAAACACAAATGCCATCTGAAACAACATATGTTTCTGCATATAGATCATACATACAATTTACAAGTGTAAATATGCAAAAATCATTAAAAGTAAAAAGAAAATTCCATCTACCTGCTTATTCAAACTGAAGACAAGTCATATTCTGTAGCAGTTGTGTGCTTCAAAACAATGTAAAACACATATGCTAAATCATACTTGAGATAAACCGTATTAATGTAGGTCATGTAAAAAAACATTTATTTACAAAATAGCATTTTTAAACCCCATATAATTTTCACACTTGTTATAAAAAGACAAGTAAGCAACAATCAAGAAAAGGCGCAATCAGAAAGAAATTTCAGCTCCAAAACTCGAGGTGGGAAAAACTAAATAGACAATTAGGTACTTATACTTAGAAAACGTATCGTAAGCCGAGTGAACAGCTATTTCCCAATAGGCGGCCACTCAGGTACCCAAACTTAAATGAAAATATGAAAACGTACATAAGGTTCACACTTGTTATAAAACTAAATGAATGTGAAATTTGTGGAAATCATTCAAACACAATTACATACCTCAGCGACATGTTCATTCACACTAGAGATAATCTCTTTCATAATGGCTGTAAGACATGTCGGAAATTGTTGGTACAAACAAAACGATAAACATCATTTGCTTATTCACGCGCAAATAAGAATAGAGGACCCAGGAATCAATGTAATTAAGTTTGAATTCCAAACATAGACACCAGATAGATTTATTATTGGCTCCTGTATGTAATTCTAGCTGTTGAAACATGTTCTCTGGGATCTTAGATTTGATAGAGTAGACCTTCGAAAGAGCATGAAAACTATGGTTTACATTATTTGGCCTATAATAACGAAAAAGCTTTTTAGCTCTACTGCACGAAGTGCAAAGAGCTATTGTAGTCACCCCGGTCGTCCACGTTCCCGTGCGCGTGCGCGTCACACTTGCCGTATAGTTCTAGAAGTCCACATATTGACAACCACTCATCAGAAAACATTCATACTTGGACCATAGATACCCTGTAGGGTTAGCTTTCATTCCATGGTAAACCAGGCCATGAAATGGGTCTAGAGGTTAAAATCTAGAACACTTTCAAAAAAAACTTTTTTTTTCTGTGGTGTAGTTTTCTAGAAGTCCGTATCTTGAGAACCACTCATCAGAAAGAATTGATACTTGGGCCATTGATACCCTGTAGGGTTGGCTTTCATTCCATGGCATCGGATCCCTGGGTTTTGCCAGGGGGTAGGGCTAGAGGTTAAAATCAAGAACAATATTAATAATGTTTTTTCTGTGGTACAGTATACTAGGAAGTCTATATCTTGAAAACATTTTATCAGAGGGCTTTTATACTTGGACCATAGGTACCCTGTAGGGTTGAGTTTTATTTCATGGCATCGGATTCCTGGGACCATGCCTGGGAGATGGGGCTAGAAAAAATTGGAACCCAGGTTATTTCGTTATCGCAAACACTTCCACCCCATGAACATATAGTACTTCCAACACAATATTTGCGAAAATAACCTGGAGATCGTATGTTACTTTCTTTCAATAAATGTTCAATTTTAGCATGGACTGCCAGTAGAAGAAACGCTGGTGGACTGTTGGAGAAAACTCGAAAATCTAACCTCGATTTCGTTCTCAATTGTAGTGTGTGGCACCGATCATTTATCGGTTTGTATGTATAGAATGTATAAGTAGTGGGTATACGGGGCGATCAACTCCTACCACAGTTTTTGATGGAGCAATTTGATACTTCGCCATCACAATACAGACACACTGGACATGTGCATGAAGAAATATTATTTTGGAAAAATAATTTTTAACAAAGCTGCAGCTTTGTGAACTTTGTTTGAACTTAGACAATTTTTGTGATATTTTTCAACATTTATTCTAAGGTGTGCAGATACGGGCCGATCAACTCCTACCACAGCTTTTGATGTAGTGATCTGATACTTTACCTTCACAATAAAAGAAACGTTAGACATTCGCATGAAGAAGTTTTATTGTGAAAAAATAATTTTTGACGAAATGGCAGCTTTGTGAACTTAGACTATTTTGTGCATGTTTTCAACATGGGGATGCTTGTAAAGGGTCCAGTTCTTTTAGAGCTATTGTCCTTAACTCCTCTGACAGTTTGCATAGGAACATTTTGATACTTTGTATACACAATGGGGAGACACTTAATATCAGCATGAAGGTTAGGAACACGGTCCAGTTCTTTCAAAGTTACTGCCCTTTGTAATTCTGCCTTTCGCTAGCTACTATATATTTTATTTCTTCAATAATTTCACAAGCCCTTGATGGAATTTAATCAGATTTTGCGAGCACATTTATATTTTTACATTCATATTTGTCGGAAAATAGCTCATGTAGCTAATGTTTACGAAAACATGTCCATGCAATATACAGAGAATTTTTGAGCTTAAAAATTTTAAAAAAAAATGTAGCTGAAAATTTTTGATATTTTTCTTTTCTTTTTTTTTTTTTTTTTTTTTTTTTTTTTTTTGCTCAAAACATAGATTGTGGGTACACGTTAGAACCGCCTCACCGAGGCGGTTCTAACGAGTACCCACAATCTATGTTTTGGAGCAAAAATAAGAAAAATAGGTATACCCCTGCTTACCCCAGTTTTACAACATAAAAGTGGGGTTTAAGGGGGTATACTTTACACGGACATGTTTTCATGATGATACGGCGACATACCTCTAGACAAATGGTCTAGGGGTATGGCATTGTCTGTACATGTCCATATTTTACGTACATTGGACTGTCCGTCTAGCACCTAGCCGTCTTCTGTGCTCGTACAGGCCGGTTTGTGTCAGACCTGTTCAGAAACCACATTGTTGGGTTTCCCACGAAGTGGCTCATTTATAGTTTGCATCATAAACAGCTGAAAGTCAGTTTGTTTGGGGTTTTTTTACTGACTTTTACTTTGCGGGGGGTATCTTATAAGCCTTGCTTATTGCCAATTCTTGTTTAAGTTACGTTCTGTTTCTTTATTTTCTGAAGGTTTGATCATGAACATATTCAGTCTATTGCCAGTATTTGCCACCACACTTCCTCGGTTGACTACTAACGATGGAGCATCAACAAGTCCCAATCAGTGCCCCCAAAAAAGGTACAAGTAGGCAAAGATCAGGAAAAGGCGCAATCAGAAAAAGATTCCCACTCCAAAAACCGAGGTGGGAAAAAACCAAACTAACAATCAGGTACTTATACCATGAAACATATCGTAAGCCGAATGAGCAGCTATTTTCCCAATAGGTGGCCACTCAGTTACCTTAACTTAACTAAAAATATGAAAACATACATAAGGCGCCAACAGCACAAAAAAAAATTAAACACCAAGACATAAAACAAAAAGAACCACCACAGAAGTATCGACTTGGAACGATCAGTAACACAAAGTTACTGGCGGGCTTAAACCGGTTTTACAGGTACCTAACCTCACCCTCAGCTTCTGCAGTGGTTCATAACATTTATTCGGTCCTCGTGGTGAATCTCTAACTAGTCAATGAATCATTAAGAACAAACAAATAAATCATGATAAACATCCCGATGAATCAAAAACCAGGACTCGCAGATTGAGTAAGCTGCCCGACGATGGAGATCCCTGGGCGCCGAATAACCTACTAACTCCGGAGCAAAAGAAAAACACCAGTTGGACCCCGGTGGGCCAAGCAACAGACAAGCCGGCGTATGCTTTCAAGTATGTTTCCAAAGTCGTTTCGAGACTCCTCTCCTTACCAAAGGAAATGATACTGAGACCTATTCGACACAAGAAAACCAAAGTGAAAAATTTCCTGTATATATCGCTTCAAATGCGTTAATTGCAAGTTTTACTCTTAGATTTTTCTTATAAATACATTTCTGGAACTGGATTTCATTACACTACGCTTTTGAGATTGGAGGCATTGCTTCTTTCTATCGTACAATCACATGTGCTGCGCAAAACAGTTGGGAACGATAAGGGCAAGGCAATGGCAAGCTTATTAAACGTAATAAAAGTACAACTGGAAATCGTTAACTACACCGAAAATATGACTGGTGTGGATATCTTATTGGCCAAAAATGATTGAGATTGGAGGCATTGCTTCTTTCTATCGTACAATCAATCACATGTGCTGCGCAAAACAGTTGGGAACGATAAGGGCAAGGTAATGACAAGCTTATTAAACGTAATAAAAGTACAACTGGAAATCGTTAACTATACGAGGGAAAATCCAAAATAACGTCAACTTTTGCTGTAGCTTCAACATACATGTACGTAGATAAATTTTTGAAAAAAAATGTATATTGCGATAAAACAGAACATTCGTATAACAAGATAAGGTAAAACAATTACACATTTTATAAGTATCTGAAACACGCCGTGCCATTTTAAAACCATGGTGACGCATAGGTGGCGCACGCGAATTTTCGACCCTGTCCCGTGTCATACATGTCTCCACAAAATGTAAAATAGGGACGAGAATCGCGCCAAACTAAGTCCAGTAAAAGCTTAGTGTCCAGATAATGCTGTGCATAAGTTTCAACAAATTTGAATTGTGCGTTTTTGAAATATTAATACCAATTGTGCACTTTTTCAGTACATTTAACGTTTATACTGCGTTCACAAGTATGTTCCCGGCGGCCCGTTTGCTAGAAACGTAGCGTGTCGTGGAGTTTTGGTAATATATTTCTCTGATTTTCAAGGTCTATTACGTTTTCTTACGCTTTGTTACGTTGTATTACGATATCAGTCACGGAGGCGCTAAGGTACGTTACGGTTATCCACGATCTATCACGATTATTTGCACGTTCTATTACGGCCTGTTACGTTCTGTTGCGGTCAGTTGCGTTTTGACCAAGGCGTAACACGTTTTTTCGGTCTGTCAAGGTCAGCTACGGACGAAACGTAGACACCATACATTATAAAGCACATTTTTTCCTTTTGTATACGAATAAGTCCTTTGAAGCTCCTCAACAACCGACAGCAGAGTTGATTAGGAAAGTTCGGGATTGTAATTCTTCTTTAATTGCATAGTGCAGCGTATGGTCTGTATTGTTCACTATAGTGACTGCTCCAATATGAAGGAACCTTTCCCCATGATATGCCATTTTATATCTATAAACTTCGAGCACCGTGATAACCGTGGCAGAACGAGACATACGTAGTAGAACGGGGTGAACACCGTCAAAGACCGTAACGCACCGTAACTTAACGCAACAAAACGTGTTGAGTATTCCGTAGGAAACGGGACGAGACGTGAGACGACCGTGACCAAACGCAACAGAACGTGGAAGATCCGTAGCTTGCCTGGCTATTCACTAGCTTCCCGTTGCACTACGGACCGCCTCCAAGTTTCGCTGTGTATTATTACGTTCTGTCACGGTGTGTTACGTTCAGCCCGTTTTATCACGGCCCATTACGTTTCTCATTTCCGCCGTGACTGCCCTGGCAGATTTTTAAACTGTCAAAAAATTTGTCACGGTGTCCGCGGTTATCCCGGCGTGCTACGTTAGCTTATCCCGTTCCCCTGCGTTGCCTCACGGTTATCCCGTTTTGCTCACGGTTGTCTGAAACGTGGCCGCCGTGATCGCCAGACACAGCTTAAATCTATGGTATTACTTAACTTACCGCGACTTTTGAAAGCGCCGACACAAAGACCGAAAACAACTAAATGTAGACAAAACGGGAATATTCAATGAATAAATCAGGTGTGTAAAAATGTTCCCGTTGTGATTCTGACGATAAAATAGCATAACAAAGATGTAAAAAGAAACAAAAATAACGTGCGTCAATGGTGACGTAAATGCGTAATGCGCTGAAGATGGGGCGATTTTGAAGCAATTTAAAGTAACAATTTATTTCGAGTTTTGGATACTGACGGAAAATTTGTGAGGTACAAAGCACAATAAGCAAACAATTTTTAATCTATGGTACATGTTGAATAGATGGCCGTGAGCGCTGATGGGGTGTTAATTTCAAAATGATTAAAACATCAACGACGTTACGAAATCAAAGATGATTTGCGCCGGGTAGGCCATAGTGACCTTTTTGTTTTGACTGTAGATTTTTAACGAGTTGTTATTTTTTCCTGATATTTTGCCACGAAAAACTAGACATATTCCGATTTATGTTCATGTTATTTTATAAGCATTTGAATGAGTTATGTAGAAGCTGCAACAAAAGTCTACGTTATTTTGGATCATCCCCCGTACACCGAAAATATGACTGATGTGGATATCTTATTGGCCAAAAATGAAACTAGAGCTGTCAAGAACATCTTAACAGTAGAGCCGCTACATGGGGAAAACCAACAATCTGCATAGGCGAAAACAAAGGCGCAGATCAGCTTCGCAGTAACTGCGAAGCTGATCAGCGCCTTTGTTTTCGCTTCTCAGATAGTACAGTTCGTCTTCTACTTAAATCCGAAATTTCAAGCTTCTAGCTCTTTTCTGTGACTGTACAGCCTGGTTTGTGTCGGACATTGTCGGAAACCACATTGTTGGTTTTCCCACGAGACGGCTCAGTATTAAAATCAATGTGGCCTGCTATAAGAACGAGATAATGTAGCTATACAGACATGCCCACAAATAACGAAAAAAAAGAAAGAAAAAAAAGATAAGAAAATGTTAATGATTCAATTCACCCATTACGAAAACTTGCCCATGCAATATACAGAGATTTTTAAAGTTTTAAAAAATGAAAATTTTCAGTCGAAAAATTTTTGATATTTTTCTTATTTTTGCTCAAAACATAGATTGTGGATACACGTTAGAACCGCCTCGCCGAGGCGGTTCTAACAAGTACCCACAATCTATGTTTTGGAGCAAAATAAGAAAAATAGGTATACCACTGCATACCCCAGTTTTACTATATAAAAGTGGGGTATAAGGGGGTATTTATTTCACGGACATGTTTTCCAGATGAATGGATAAAAAGCCGCTGAACTCTGACAGCAAAATATCAGAGGTAGCCTACACCTAAGGCAGATGTGGCGTGAATTTAGTCAACACAGAACAAGGTGCATCAATGTTACCAGGAAAAAAAATCCCGGAACCTATTGAACGCTTTCCCGATAGGTACATATGTACACTTCCTTATTACTTATAACTCCAAGGATTGTTGGTAAATGAGATTTAGGGGTAATTTTGCGATATGCCCCCTTACATGACGTCTGCCCTCAGTTTAAAGAGATCGTTTCGACATTCTGTTTCGAACTTCTGTTACGTGCACAACCCGTTTTAGAAATTTATTCCGACTTTTTGTTTTGAAACCTGATGGCATTGTTTTGAAGATTTGGATACACTGTTCACGTTATTATGTTACTTATTTCGTTACACAAAGAAACTCGGACATATTGAAAAACAGCTTCTTTCGTCGAACCATCCAACTTTGGAATTCTTTACCGGTCACTGTGGCCGAGGCCCCTGACTTGGTACCCTTGAAGCAGGGGATGCAGCGGTCCTGGAAGCAGGGGCTGTCCAACCTTAGGTTTTAAGCTTGAAACAGGGGTGTCAGAGGATTCTTGGAGCTATGCCGGTTGGGCGACCATACCCAGTGGCAGTTACTATATCCGAATTGGTCTCTTTAGCTGAACCGGCATTAGGACTGCAAGCTTTTGACTTTCTTCCTGTCTTTATACCACTTAATTTCTGCCTTTCCCTTTTTGTACCACCACAGAGACATAATGATAATGTGTGATTGCCGTCTTTTAAACGTACAGATACACATGGTGCTCCTTTACAGGACGGTAAGTTTCTGCTTAGCTGCAGTTGTTGTTGTATCGATTCTGGCGGTTGCAGTTGTAATTAGGGACAATTCAGTTGCCTCTCCTCGATTTTCAATAGGTTTGTGCTGTGTATTCCCGAGTGCAAACCGCAAACAATTTGGTTAGACAATGCCAAGAAATTGAAGGTAAACAATTACACATACTTTTCTTTTAAATACTATATATTTTCATTCTTTATTAACAAGAGTATAGCGAAGCCCCCAAACCCAACGGAGCGGACTGGCGCAGGGGAAGAATGGTTGACTCCGGTCCCAGAGGTCCTGGATTCAATCCTCAGCCTGGGCGCCTTTCGTTGTGGCATTGAGCAAGTCAATTTCCACAGCTCCTTTTCTAGTATACAAGCAGTACCCATTTTATTTTAATAGTTTTCCAGGCTGTAACAAGTCATTTTCATGAAACCATTGTAAGAACGTACAGAAAAATAGTTGTTGTTTTTTATTTTGTTTTTGTTTGTTCTTTATATAAATATTTATTTTCTATTCTGTATCTGTATCTTCTTCGAAGTAGGACCAATACTGGTATATTTCACTCCGGGAGATCTGTATCTGTATAGTAATAGCGGTAGAATCCAATTCTGGCATCTACAACCGCGGTGCATGTGAAACTTACCTGCATTTTTACCGGAAAATACCGATGAATTATTGGATTTCCGTAGGCAATGACAGGTAGACCTTACCTGTCCAATTTGGTTACCAATTAACATTAGATTGCTATGGAAAGCAGATTTTATACAATTATATTATTTTTATTTAAAAAGTTAGAAACAGGATGCTGTTATATCCATATTCTACAATTTATCAGCTTTCCGATGATATAAATTTTATTTGATTTGAGTTTGATCTTTTTGCTTCCCAGGTCGTCGGAAGGTGGCATATTTTTACCCTATATCATGGCATATTTTTACCCTATATCAAACTATTGAGAAAGGGTAAAAACGCGTGTTTCACCATTTTTACGTCTAATTAAACAAAAAAATATTTTATGGAAATTTAGGATGCTGTTATATTTGTAATCTGCACATTCCATACTTTACATACGTATAAGTTTAATGACTCTAGCAATAGTCCTTTTTGCTTCCCTGATACAGGATAATAACAGTTTCAACTCTTTCTGGAAATTATTTTTTGTTCGGAATTTGACTAAGTCTGCACTATGAATATTACAGGTAACTGTGTTATATCGAATCGCAATTGGTTGCCAAAGGTAATGGAAATATGTGAGAGATTCAAGAAAATACTTTAGTTTAATACCCGAAGGGGCCAACATACTTTACTATAAAAATGCTCAAAATTTTATCTTTGAGATTAAATATTGTATGTCTGCACTTTTAAAAGCTGACATTATGTCCTATACACTTACATTACAAAAACTGAATATTTCAAGAATTCATGTGCGGTCAATAATGGAGTACAGAATTACATGTATATACGATATAATTCATCATTATCATTTTAATTATTATGGTTATGTTTGTTATTATTGATATTATTAATATTTGATCAGGCATTTGAAGTTTATAATTATTTTATTTTGATGCCGTAATATCGAAGCGTCATTGGGTGCCTCAGGATAATGAAAGACGCGAGAAGTTCAAGAAATGCTTAGTTTAACCGATGGTTCAAAAAATATTTTTCTGTAACAAAATGGTCAAAGCTTTATCTCTGAAATGAAATATTGCTTGTCCGGACATTATGTCCGAAACACTTACGTGTACTTCTTAGTCAAAAATGGATAATTAAAAAAAATCATGTGCATTCATGTTATATTTATCATTATCATTTTACTATTATGAAAATAACTTTTATCACGTATTTTATCGAGATGCCGTAATCCCCAACTAGAAAAGTACACGATCAAACACAAAATTTAAATCCCGAAACCAATTTAAGAAAACAAATTATCCATTTAACGTTTTTCAAGTATAATTTCACATATATTCAAGTCATCATTGGATAATTACTCGAGTCATGATGACACTGTGCCTTAAGTGAGAAAAAGGTAATGGCTCTTCTTCATTTAACTTCTAAGCATTTCGCCACGAGACAAAAATCAAATCATATTTATATAATGAGTCGCATGTACTTTCTTTCTTTCTTTCTTTCTTTCTTTCTTTCTTTCTTTCTTTCTTCTTTCTTTCTTTCTTCTTTCTTTCTTTCTTTCTTTCTTTCTTTCTTTCTTTCTTTCTTTTTTGTTATATGCGGTATATGAAGTCTTTGATAAAGCACAAATCATTTGAGATATTCTAATAAAAAAGGTCATAGATCTAATTAAAAAAAAATAATCATCTGTGGAATTACACCTATTCTAAAATTTAAAAAAAGGAAAACAAAACCATGCATATGCACAAACTGATCATCGATCACCCTTAAAAAATCTCGAAGTAACTTACTGGTTTAAACAAGTTATAATATCTGGTTGCGTGGAGTATTATCAGCTTTTATTTCAAGTTTGCAGCAGGCAAGTTTGCAACATCCTGACAAAATCTAGTTTTACCAAATGTGTACAACAAACGCATAACTGTGTAGCTTTCGCATATTCTGATAAATATCATAAATTCGGTGTTGTCTCTCTGAGCAGTATTGAGGAATCTTGTTTCTTGCATATGTCCAACCGCCGACCAGCATTAACTACGCAACTCTTCATCGTTATGTTTGTCGTTTGAAACAAAATGAAAACTCGCTACTCTGGTTGTACATGTTTACTTATATCAGACATGTTCCCAGGCCCGAAAACAGGTTTTCTTGCGCTGAGCCGAATATATACAGATGTCAAATTTATAACACATTGTTTTTGTAGTAGACAAACTTCGCACCCCAAGGCAAAGTGAGAAGAGGGGACAGCGGCCAGGTGGCACGCGTGACCTAAAAGGGAAAATTGAAGTACGGACATATTCGACAAAAAATTAAATGCCGGGCCAAAATTATTAATAATATCAATGTCTCCCTATAGAGAAACTTTGATAATATTTTCAGCAAAAGAGAGTAAAAATCAAATACATGGGCAGAATTATCAAATAATTGCATATTCTTGACCGCACAACCAGAAGGATAGGCTGATCCGAGTAACTGTTTCCTATGGAAACAAAGGGCAGGTTTGCCAGACAGTGGCTTTTGTCGGCATCATGAAAACATGTCCGTGCAATGAATACCCCCTTAAACCCCACTTTTATATAGTAAAACTGGGGTTTGCAGGGGTATACCTATTTTTCTTATTTTTGCTCCAAAACATAGATTGTGGGTACTCGTTAGAACCGCCTCGGCGAGGCGGTTCTAACGTGTACACACAATCTATGTTTTGAGCAAAAATAAGAAAAATATCAAAATTTTTCAGCGGAAAATTTTCATTTTTTTTACAACTTTAAATATCTCTTTATATTGCATGGGCATGTTTTCGTAATGGACAGAGGTTTTTAATTTGGACATCCTTGTCATAACAAAAATAATTTAGAAAAACACATCGGGAGTTTTATGAATAATAGGAGTAAGCTTAAATTTAAATTGATTAAAACCAGGAAGACTGCACCTTGAGAAATTCACCAGTTTTAATTATCAGGAAAACATGTCCAAGAAAAGTATATCCACTTGAACCCCACTTTTATACAGAAAAACTGGGGTTTGTAGGGGTATACATGTACCTATTTGTGTTATTTTTTGTTCCAAAACATAGATTGTGGGTACTCGTTAGAACCGCCTTGCCGAGGCGGTTCTAACGTGTACCAACAATCAATGTTTGGAGCTAAATGATTAAAAATGTCATTATTTTTCTTATGAAATTTTCATTTTTACAGCTGAAAAAATTATATATTGCAAGAGCAAGTTTTTGTAATGAGGACTTTAAATGTTCATTTTCACAAACTGACGTGAAGATATGAGTCGTTAAACAGCATGTACGAAACATCAGAGGATGTCCGCGTTAGCAGCTCAAATACATTTTCTATGATGCCTTATTTCTAGATGTACATGTACTCTGAGGCCTGGTCATCAACGACACATAAAATTGCCCTTACTAATCCTTTTCGGTATCATACCGATTCAGTCAAATGATCGGGAAGTGTGTTCTTGTACTTTTAGATTAAAAAGTAAAAATTGTCTTATTTTTCATCTTTTTTTCTTGTGCCATGCAGGCATAATTTTCACCATGGTTGTATACCGTCTCTGTATCATGCCATGCAAATGCTGTGACAACGACAGAGACAAAGATTATCAACCACAAGCGCATCCAAAGCCGATTTACTAGATGAGATGTTACTTAAAACAAAATTACAATTTTTGAATATATGAAGAAACGAAATCCAGATTGAGCCGTTCAGTCCTGTCGCTTACTAAATCTCACCCATTAAGCGAGATTCTCGCTCTGTGCGAGATTCTCGTCCTCTTGGCGCAGGTAAGGAAAATACAGGTAAATTAATTATCAGACAAAACTCTCACACTAGCGGGTAACCCATTATCGGTGAAACTCAGGTATATCGTTTTGACGGTCTACAGGGACATAACTTCTTTAATCGGATTAAGCTTATTTGACGGAAATTCTGTGTTATTTCCCATGGCAGTTAGGTGCACAGAAGTTCAGTATGGTGTGCGCTATGAAAAGTTAGTACATGTAACTTTTATGGACAGCTTGCCGGAAGCTGTTCACTGTCTCTGCGCGAATTTGACACTCCTCCAGTTGGTTCCAGTCACTAACAGTTCTAACGAAGAATGAGTTTTTGAATTGGTCTGATTTAGATTCTGGTATCTTAAAACACTGTGTGGTTTACTGAATATCTTTGTACAAAGTTTGTAGTTTGAAAGTCAGAACATAAACGTGGTTTGATGTTTCTTTTGTTCCTAAGTGGAATGAGGAACTCGTCAGCATTGATTGCTGGTACCATACCCCGCACTACTTTGTATAACATAACCAGTCTTGATTCAAGGCGTCGTTGTTGTAATGTTGGTAACTTTAGGTCCTCTAGCATCGATGTTACGCATCCTTCAAATCTTGATTTATAGTCATTCTTTATAAACCGAGCTGCCTGTTTTTGTACTTTCTCCACGGCTATAATGTCACGACTTTGATACGGATCCCATACATTTGCACCATACTCCAGCGTAGATCTAACAAGTGAAATATATGCTAGTCTCTTACAGTCTTCAGAACAATATTTCAAATTTCGTCTTAAGAATCCAAGTGTTGAATTTGCTTTTTTGGTTATATTGGTTATATGTGTTTTCCATTGTAAGTCCTCTGATATTGTGAGTCCCAAATATGGATTAGAGTCCACTTGTTGTAGGATTTCATTATCAAGCTGATAAAAATGGGATGATTTCTGTTGAATACTGAGGATGTTACATTTTTTAGCGTTAAATCTCATGCCCCATTTTGTAGCCCAATATTCGAGTTCCTTTAGATCATTTTGGAGTATTTGATGGTCCTTTTGAGTTTTGATTTGACGATAAATGAGGCAATCGTCTGCAAAGAGGCAAACTTGGGATTTGACACAATCAGGTAAGTCATTTATGTGGCACAGAAACATCAAAGGCCCCAACTCGGCCCCCTGTGGCACTCCGGACTCTACATAGGCTGAGTCTGAATGTTCCCCATCTACGACAACATTCATTTGCCTGTCCTTGAGGAATGACGTCAGCCATGTATGTAGATTTCCACGGATGCCATAAGCCTCTAATTTTTTAAGTAACCTGTCATGGGGGACCGTGTCGAAAGCCTTTGAAAAATCTAGAATTGCTATAGCCATTTGAATATTCTTGTCATTTGTTTGTAGTAAGTCATGCATTGTAACGAGCAGCTGTGTTTCTTAGAATATCCTGATCTGAAGCCGTGATTTAAAGATGTTTTATGTTTATCAAAATGTTTCAGCATATGGCTACAAATGATATGTTCCAAAATTTTACATGTCACTATTGTTAAAGACACTGGTCTATAATTTTCAGCCAAATGTCTGTCACCTTTTTTAAAGACTGGAGTTATATTTGCATTACGCCAGTCAAGTGGAAGAGTTCCTGTATCTAATGAGTACTGGAATATGGCACTACATGTAAGTCCGAAGGACAATTCTTCCGCACAGGTTTTAAGGAGAATATTTGGTATTCCGTCTGGGCCCATTGCTTTGTGAATGTTAATGTTTTTCAATAATTTCATACTCCATTTCTGGCTATATTTAGTTTTGGTGCTGATTTTGTATTCCGATATTTACCAATTTCAGGAACAATATTGTCCGATTCTCTTGTGAAGACTGACACAAAGTGTTTAATCAAAATATTTGCTTTACTTTTGGCGTCCGTTTAGAGGTGTCCTTTAGATTTCAGTGGGGCAATACCAATGTTGTCTTGTCTTTTGGATTTACAGTAACTAAATAATGGTTTTGTGTTATTTTCTTCCAAACTGTCCTTGATTACATTGTTTACATGATTCCATTCAGCCTTGCGAATATTCTTCTTAACTTCTTTTGAGTAATTAGTAAATTTTACCCGTCTCGACGTAGCAGTAAGATGATTGCGGCGATGAAGACAAATAAGACACACACACACGCACACACACACACACACACACACACACACACACACACACACACACACACAATCTCAAATAAGACATAACATGACCAACAGAAAACATAAATTTGACCTTTGACCTCGATGACCTTTGACCCAATTGGACCCATAAATCTTAATCAGGGATCAACCTGTATACACTCACCAAGTTTCATGCAAATCGGACCAAGGACTTCCTAGATACAGAAATTTGACCTCTGACCTCGATGACCTTGACTTTTAAAAAATGAACCCCTCGAGCTAAAATCCGGGGCCGCCCTCAACCTTTCCACCAAGGTTTGGTGAAGATCGGCCCAAGGACCTGGGAGAAGTAGGGGAACAAACAGAAAAAAACATAAATTTGACCTTTGATCTCGATGACCTTGACCTTTCAAAAAATGAACCCCTCAAGCTAATATCCGGGGCCGCCCTCCACCTTCCGTCCAAAATTGGTGAAGATCGGCCCAAGGACCTGGGAGATACAGAAATTTGACCTTTGACCTCGATGACCTTGACCTTTAAAAAATGAACCCCTCGAGCTAATATCCGGGGCCGCCCTCAACCTTCCCATCAAGTTTGGTGAAGATCGGCCCAAGGACCTGGGAGAAGTAGGGGAACAAACAGAAAAAAAAAACACATAAATTTGACCTTTGACCTCGATGACCTTGACCTTTCAAAAAATGAACCCCTCAAGCTAATATCCGGGGCCGCCCTCAACCTTATCACAAAGTCTGGCAAAGATCGGCCCAATGACCTGGGAGAAGTAGGGGAACAAACAGAAAAAAAACAACATAAATTTGACCTTTGACCTCGATGACCTTGACCTTTCAAAAAATGAACCCCTCAAGCTAATATCCGGGGCCGCCCTCCACCTTTACTCCAAGTTTGGTGAAGATCGGCCCAAGGACCTGGGAGGAGTAGGGGAACAAACAAACAGACAAACAAACAAACAAACAGACAAACGTTGCTCAAATTATAGTATGATGTCTGTATTTTTCCCATTTGCCACTTGATTTTGCTTTTTTATAAAGTCTGCTTTTCTTTTTCAGCTGCTTTGATATATTTCTGTTAATCCAGGGTGATGATTTCTTTGGGCGCGACATTTTGGAAGGTACATTTTTGTCAACTGTTTCTAACAGATTTGTTTTAAAATAAGTCCATATATTTTCAATGTTTGTAGAGGACGATTTCACTTGTTCCATGACATGTTTTGAGATATCTGAGCATGATTTCTTAATTTCCTGCCAGTTCGCTTTCCCAAATTTGAAAAGTTTTCTAGGTTTACAAAATGTGTACTGTGGTTTTATATCAGCGTCTGTAACTACCATAGCGTGGTCTGAAATACCTGGCGCGTTTGCTGTAGACTTGATCAGTGATGGATTTGTAGTAAATACTAGGTCCAACAAGTTTTCTTCTCGAGTTGGTTGATCATGGACTTCGAGTAAGGTTAAATTCTGACATAATTTCAATCAAGTATTGTTGTTCATTTCTGTCTTGTATTGATTTAGAGTTTTTCAAACACAGTTTATCCCAGTCAATGTCAGGACAGTTAAAATCCCCACAAAGGACCAAATGTTTCGGTTTAGATTTATTCAAAAGTTCCAAAGATTGTCGTAGATTGTTAAGGTCTGTCTTGTTACGTTTTGGCATATAATAGGATCCTACAAACAGTTCTTGTTTTCCTTTCAAGCTGATTTTAATTCACAATCCGTGATGAAGTCGACACATTCAACAGCCGTGAGGTTTGATCGAACAGGAACAAAGAGCGCGAAATTTAGTCACGTGTTAGGAGAGCTTCTTTAAAGCTCTCAACTGCCTCTGCATGCACGATGCTGTCTGGCAGGTAGTTCCACTTGATCACACTATCTATAAAGAAAGAATGTCTGAACTGCGATGTTCCAAACGATGTTCCAAAACTATCGGCCACAAAGCACCTAGAATTATTATGTCTCCCCACGACAGGGTCGGGAGACATATTGTTTTTCCCCGTGCGTCTGTCCGTCCGTCTGTCCGTGCGTCTGTCCATGCGTCCGTCTGTCCGTCACAAATCGTGTCCGCTCTATAACTTAAAAAGGTACAAGTAGGCAAAGATCAGGAAAAGGCGCAATCAGAAAAAGATTCCCACTCCAAAAACCGAGGTGGGAAAAAAAACCAAACTAACAGTCAGGTACTTATACCATGTAACATATCGTAAGCCGAATGAGCAGCTATTTTCCCAATAGGTGGCCACTCAGTTACCTTAACTTAACTAAAAATATGAAAACATACATAAGGCGCCAACAGCACAAAAAAATTTCCAAACACCAAGACAAAACCGTTAAAGATTTTTTAATGAAACTTGGTACACTTGTATACCACGACGAGACGATGTGTCTTGCACAAGAACCATAACTCTAGCTTGAGTATTTTTGGAGTTATTTCCCTTTGATTATTTTCGATACAATTTCGTGTCCAGTCTATAACTTGAAAACCGTTGAAGATTTTTCAATAAAACTTGGTACACTTATTAAGCATGATCAGACGATGTGTCATGCACAAGAACCATAACTCTGGCTTGAGTATTTTATGAGTTATTTACCTTTGATTAATTTCGATACAATTTCGTGTCCGGTCTATAACTTGAAAACCGTTGAAGCTTTTTCAATAAAACTTGGTACACTTATTAAGCATGATCAGATGATGTGTCATGCGCAAGAACCATAACTCTGGCTTGAGTATTTTATGAGTTATTTACCTTTGATTATTTACCATACAATTTCGTGTCCGCTGTATAACTCGAAAACCGTAAGAGATATTTCAATGAAACTTGGTACACTTATAAAGCACGATGAGATGATGTGTCATGTTAAAGAATCATAACTCTTGCTTGCATATCTTTGGAGTAATTTCCCTTTGATTATTTTCCATACAATTTCGTGTCCACTCTATAACTTGAAAACCGTTTAAGATTTTTCAACAAAACTTGGTACACTTATAAAGCACGATGAGATGATGTTTCATGCACAAGAATTATGACTCTTGCTTTCATATCTTTGGAGTTATTTCCCTTTGATTATTTTTCCATACAATTTCATGTCCGCTCTATAACTTGAAAACCATTAGCAATATTTCAAAGAAACTTGGTACACTTATAAAGCCCGATGAGCTGATGTGTCATGCTAAAGAACCATAACTCTTGCTTGCATATCTTTGGAGTTATTTTCCTTTGATTATTTTTCATACAATTTTGTGTCTGCACTTTAACTCAAAAACCATTAGCGATTTTCAATGAAACATGGTACACTTATAAAGCATGATGAGACGATGTGTCATGCTTAAGAATCATTACTCTTGCTTTCATATCTTTGGAGTTATTTCCCTTTGATTATTTTCCATACAATTTCGTGCCCGCTCTATAACTTGAAAACCGTAAGAGATATTTCAATGAAACTTGGTACACTTATAAAACAGAATGACAGGATATGTGATGCACAAGAACTATAACTCTTGCTCGCATATTTTGGACATGCACGTAGAAAGGGGGGAGACATCAGTTTTCACATAGAAAACAAATTCTAGTTTGTAACGTTTTTGTCAACTAAGTTTGTACATTGATATTCATTGAAATTTTTAGCTTTAATTCGTCTTTTGGGTTTTTGAGGTGTGAGATAGTCACATGAGTTAATGGCCGGCACCATACCCCCAGCGATTTTGAACAGGAACACAAGTTTATTGAATTCCCTGCGTTGCTGAAGACTACTCAGCTCTAAGTCATTAAGCATCTTGGTTATACAACCTTCATCCTTTTTGATAAATCTCGCTGCTTGGCGTTGTACTTTTTCAAGAGAGTTTATGTCCTTTGTAAGATAGGGGTCCCAGATTGAAGATCCATATTCAAGCGTAGAATGCATTAATGAGATATAGGCTAATTTTCGACATTCTTCAGGACAGTTTTTCAGATTTCGACGGAGGAATCCCAAGGTTGAATTTGCCTTTGTTGTAATATTTTGAATGTGAGTGGTCCACTGAAGATCTTCAAATAAAGTTACTCCAAGATAAGGATTTGATGTAACTTGCTGTAGGATTGTATTATTCAGTTCATAAAAATGAGAGGAAGTGTTCCTGATACTCATGAAATTACATTTTTTGGCATTAAATCTCATTCCATATCTTGAGGCCCATTTTTCCAGTTCACGTAAGTCATTTTGAAGAAGTTCATGATCTTTTGAAGATTTAATTGGTCTGTACAGCAAACTGTCATCTGCAAAAAGTCTTACTTGTGACTGTACCGAATCAGGTAAATCGTTTATATGACATAAAAACATGAGAGGGCCGAGAACAGTTCCTTTAGGTACACCTGATTCAACTCTTTTTGACTCCTCGCCCTCAACTACTACTTTCATAGTTCTGTCTTTCAAGAATGATAATAACCAATTAAGTGTATTTCCTTGGATACCGTACCGCTCCATTTTATACAACAATTTGTCATGCGGTACGGTATCAAACGCTTTGGAAAAATCCAATATCACAACGCTCATTTGAATTTTTTTTTGTCAAATGATTTCAAGAGGTCCTGGAGTGTTACTAGTAGTTGAGTTTCAGTTGAAAGCCCAGATCTGAATCCATGGTTGAGTTTGGTTAATACGTTGTAATGTTCAAAATGTCTTAAAATACGACTACACAGGATGTGTTCAAGAAGTTTACATGATATTGAAGTTAGTGAAACGGGTCTGTAATTTTCAGCTAAATGTCTATCTCCCTTGTTGAAAACAGGACTTATGTTAGCGTCTCTCCAGTCCGATGGAAGGGTACCGGTGTCAATTGAACACTGAAATATAGTACTAAGGCCTGCCGAGAGTTCCACAGCACAAGTTTGCAAAACTAGATTTGGAATACAGTCTGGACCCACTGATTTAGAGGTTTTCAGCTACTTAATAATTTTTCAACTCCTTTATTGTCGATTACAATATCATCCATTTTGGGGATAGTTCTGTTTGACACATTCGGAATAACTGAGTCTGTGACTTTAGTAAATACTGACTGGAATTGTTCTACTAGTATGTCAGCTTTGGATTTAGAGTCTGATATCAGGTTACCCTTTTGTTTTAGTGGTGATACTCCAATGTTATCCTTTTTTTGCATTTCACATATTTCCAAAATGGTTTAGAGTTGTTACAGTCCAGACCGTCTTGAATAACAGAGTTAATATGTTTATATTCCGCTTGTCTAAATTGCCTTTTACATTCTTTTTGAAATTTCCTATACCTGTCCCATTTTCCATTTTTTTGGCCTGTTTATGGAGCCTGGCTTTGGTTTTCATACTCCGTTTCAATCTACGATTGACCCATGGTAAGCTGTATTTATTTCTGCAGGTTTTTGATGGCACATTTTTTCAACAGATGAATTTATTCTGTCTTTGAAAGTATTTCAGAGTTTTTCTATGTCTGCATTTCCCTTCGACTCCTCACATACCCGGTTTGACAATTTCTCACAGTCTTTTTTATTTATGTTATCCCAGTTTGCTTGCTTCCATTTATAAACTTTCCTTGGTTTTTGTCGCGTGTAAATGGGTTTATGTCCGCATCAGTAACTACAATGTCATGATCAGATATACCTGGAACACAAACCGAGGACTTGAACAAGGAGGGGTTGGTTGTGAATACCATATCTAGAATCTTCCCATTTCTTGTTGGTTGGTCATGTACCCGAGTCAAGTTATTCTCTGACATAAGATCAATCAATTTTTGCTGGACATTCCTGTCTTGGACACCGGGGTCACATGATACTGTTAAACTATCCCACTGGATATCTGGGCAGTTGAAGTCCCCGCACAAAATCAACTGTTTAGGTTTGGAATTGTTGAGTAAGTTCAATGATTGTTCAAGCTGGTCAAGATCAGATAATTTTCTGTTTGGCATATAAAATGTTCCAATGTACATTTTTTTTTTTTTTTTTTTTTTTTTTTTTTTTTTTTTTTTTTTTTTTTTTTTGATTTCAGTGTGATTTTCGCGTATTCAGCTTCACAACTAGTGACAAAGTCAATACATTCCACAGCTGATATGTTACTTTGTACAGCAATAAATACGCCCCCCCCCCCCCCCCCCCATTCCAGGGATTTTCCTACCTTTTCAAAACAGGGACCCGGGACCAATGATTTTGGGAAAAATAATACGTATATCAGTCAAATTGGGAAAATGGATACAAAACAGACCAGGGGATAATATGAATATTTTGTGTTAATTTGAGGATATTTCTCAAAAAAAATATTTTGAGGGTATGATCTACCTATCCACAACAAATGAACAAGGTTTTATTTATTATTTTGGGATTTTTTACCTGAAAATTGGGAAATTTTACACATTTTTTAAATTGGGAAAGGGGCCCGTAATGGGCCCCAAAATCAGCCCAGGAAAATCCCTGCATTCCTAAACACATTGTAGTTTTCTGGGAAAATTTCAGAGTTTTTGATAGCGTCAGATGTTGGTGATTTACCAGGTTTTACTCCTTAAGCCATGATTCCGTGCCGCATATGATGTCGGGTTTTATGTATTCCACTGCAGCTTCAAATTCTGAATTATTTTCTCTAATACTGCGACAGTTTATATTCATAATTCGTAGGTTTTGTTTACCCGGTAATTCTGAACAGGGGTTCCAATGACTGGTGTTGTTACTGCCTTTGAAGATTTCTTTGAGGATTCCCTTTTATTACGAGACGATTCATTCCTGACTTTGGGGCTACTGGTTTAAATAGACATTTCTTGCCTAACCCGAGATGAAATGTACACCATACACTGACATACAAACGACTTTTTATTGGGGGTTTCTCAAAACGAAATACCAATCTTCCGCCGTTTTTAGCTGCTGATAAGGCTGATGCTAAGCAGGAGCTGCATAGTCATTGGTTAAATATTTTGTATCCGGGGAGTCATTTCTACTACATGTATGTGCGCATATCGGCTAAGCGATCACACCAATGCTGACCTGTGCACTGATGTAAAGAGCGAGTTATCTCGTGACATTTCATAATCCACCATGTATATAGCTTTGTACATCGTTTTCACTCAATTGACTGTGATGCAATAAAACTTTCTTTTGTCAGGTTGCATATGGGCCCCCACCCATTGGGGCCTAGGAGAAATAGATGGGCTGCTTGTGCATTCAGGGAGAGTTTTTAATCTACTGACCGACCATCTGTTTACTGGTAAACCGCTCATGTCTGAGCATGCCCAGGAAAAGTGGTTTAAGTGGTTTAGTCAAACCATCCATATATAAGCCTTTTTGGCTTAGTTGGGTGGTTTTATGTATGAAGCACATTTTAAGTGTCATGACATCCTAATTTTGGATAAAAGTCTCATAAAATCGAGGCGACGCCCCGACATGACCATTGCTTCTGACTGGGATGCAAAGCATCGGTTCAAACAAACAAATTAATATTTTTTAAGGGCGGCCGCCGTGGCCGAGTGGTTAAGGTCGCTGACTTCAGTGCTCTTGATCATTCGATCATCTCACCGATGTGGGTTCGCGCCTCGCACGGGGCACGAATTCATATGTGAGACAAGCCATGTTCTGCTTGCGGGTGTGCCAGGTGGTTTTTCCCTGGGTACTCCGGTTTTCGCCCCACCTACCGATTGATTCGTCTCGATATGAGTGAAAAAGCTTGAAAGGGACGTAAAACTGAATCAAAAAAAAAATATTTTTAAAACGTATACGACCAACAGCTAAAGCCATGTTCCTGTGCAAGCCTTCCTTGGCAAGCCTCCCGGGTCCTGACTATTGGTGCTATGTGCATATTTCTTTCACCATAGGTTAATACCCAAGAAGCGGTGGTTCTGTCTAGACTTGACTAACATTGTTGACAAGGATGTTAAATCAAAATACAAGCAGCTGACTGAGCCATCGTTCCATCGTTCGTTTGTCAGTCAAGTTTAAACTTAAAATTAACCTCCTACTTAACATTTCTTCAGTGATATCGGGAGAGAACTGCAGCTTCCCCACCTGCGTGCTAAATCAGTGATTTTAGTTTAGGGAGTTGTTAATGTCTTGCTGAAGCCATCAGGATAACATGTCAGTGGAATGAACACCCCCCTTAAACCCCATGATTATATAGAAAAAAAAAACTGGGGTTTGCCGGGACATACCTAATCATTACAAAAACCGTGACACCCATGCAATATACACATTTTTTTTTTTTTTTTTTTTTTTTTTTTGCTGTAAAAATGTAAATTTCACTGGAAAAAAATAACATTTTTCTTATTTTTGCTCAAAACATAGATTGTGGGTACACGTTAGAACCGCCTCCTCGGTGAGGCGGTTCTTTCGAGTACTCACAATCTATGTCTTCGCCGAGGCGGTTCTAACGAGCACCCATAATTTATGTTTTGGAGCAAAAACAAGAAAAATAGGTATACCTCTGCATACCCCAGTTTTGCTATATGAAAGTGGGGTTCAAGGGAGTATACATTTCATGGACATGTTATCCTGATGTTTCTTATTTTTGATCCAAAACATACATTTTGGGTACACATTAGAACCGCCTCCGAGAAGCGGTTCTTATGTGTACCCACAGTCATAGATGTTTTGAAAGGTAATAAGAAGACTTCTGCTGAAAATTTTCGCTTTTAGAGCTTTAAAAATCTCTGTATATTACATTGGTATGTTTTCATAAACATGAGCTAATGAGCATTTACTTGTGTTGTCAACAGCAAATAATACGCACACATGTGCTGTCGACCTAGTACAGCACATATCAGCATATTTGAGTGTACATGTCCAAGTCAACAATTAAGCTGTCACGATTAGCCGGAAACACCGTTAATATGTTGACTGATCAAGCACAACATGAAGTTTTCTGCATGAGGAAGCAGATTTCGCGCCACTGACTTTTGCTGATGAGCTTCTTACCACCGGGCCACCACAATATTACACAATGAATAAAACAGACTCAAATGCGCTGGTCAGGTATTAGTTACCACTATATGCACTTTATTTTTGTATACACAGAAAGTGTTTCCACGACGTAGTGTATTTGTCCTTTTTAACTACCAAACTCATTGCACTTAATTTATCTTTTTTTTTTTTTTTTTTGGACTCAGTTTTACGTCCCTTTCAAGATTTTTTTCAGCTCATATGAGACAGGCCAATCGGTAGGTGGGGCGAGAACCCCGAGAAAAAACACCTGGGGCACCCGCAAGCAGAACTTGGCTTGTCTCACATGTGGCCAATGCGGGGTTCGAACAGCGCTCTTAACCGCTCGGCCACGGTGGCCGCCCTTAATTTATCTAACAGCGACTTTCCTATTTTGGTTTGTTGAAACATTCAAAATAGCAAGCAAATAACTAACGAAAGGATGAACATTTACTATGGGTAAACTCAGCATTCCCATTTACCCTCTACAGAGGGTTTTTTACCCCCAAAATAAGACTTGTACCCCAAAAATTAAAGGGGGTCTCTATATAGTTCTATACATTGGGGGTACAAAAATGAGGAAAAAGGTCAAATATACCCTCAGCTTCAAAATGCAGTGGGAACCCTGAAACTGGCTCCGATTAACAGATGGTAGTTACACGTGGTGCACCTGGAGCGTTGCATATGAGCACATTTACTGTCACCGTAACACGTTGTTTCCACGTAAAGACACTTCGCTTTGATATGACCTTGGCTGTAGGCCGTGGTTGTAAAGCAAAACAGAAGAAGAAGAAAAAGAAGAAGAAGAAGAAGAAGAAAGAAGAAGGAGAAGAAGAAGAAGAAAAAAAAATAACGAACGCAAGAACAAGCATTTTATCTACGATTGTTCAAATAGTTGGATAAATGCAATTGTGCTGAAAGTGCGCCGATAAAATAAAATATCTTGAGATAGTCCCTGACTTTTTGTCAATGTACGGTGTATTTACATCTCAAAGTACAGCTCAGATTAGGCAAGAAATGTCTAATAGGACTAAATACACTAGAGTGAATTGAATCCATGCTCGAATCAATTAACGTTAATGGCTAGAATGAATTTGAGGTATGGAGTTCATAGCTTCTAAATGTAAAGTTATCACAGTTAATGGTGTCACACTTGCAACAAAGCCAAACCACGTTTGATCCTTCTAAATCTTTATAGTCATTACTGCACATAGAAAGACATGATCTGTTATGCCATACACTGCAGCATAGGCTATTCCTTGATGTTCCCAAATCACTGGATACTGGCATAAACCGCATGGCCATACAGTTGCGTTACGCTTCGTAGGTCCCGGATTTAGCTCAATATCTCCAGATAGTAGTAAGACAATAGTCAATAATGTTTTCTGTTTGTTTGTGGAGGTAGCTGGTTCCCAGCGATAGTTTCGTAACTTTACACTTTTGTTGCATATTGCAAAATAGTTCCACTTGACTCAGATGAAAATGATTCAGACTGGAGGTAAAACAATAATATCACAAATGACAAAGTGATATACAATGTCAAGATATGCTAATGGGTCTCTTTGACGTGTTTCATTTTCTTTTTCAACATGGCAGGCCTGTTGATTGGAGTGGGTGGGGTATGGTGCGCGGCAGTAAAATTAACTTAACATAAGGTGCTTTGATGGAATTGCCAAAGACATGAATGGCCAAAGTTCCAAAAATACTCAGCTTAGTTATTTTGTTCCAAAATTTGAAAGTTTGTTCTGAAAACACTATTTTCTGGACAATCTTTTCTTCAACTTCTCTGAAGGGTGAAAAAATTCAACTTCCGTTTCGCGCATGCTCTCTCTCTCTCTCACTCTCTCTCTCTCTCTCTCTCTCTCTCTCTATACCATATATGTATGGGTTTGTCAATCACTTACTGAAATGCTGGACCGCTCTACGTATTTTCCAACTGCTTCTCGTACAGTGGGTTTTGAATTTCATACCTCTCACTCTAAAGTTCTATTCTGTACCACTGAGCCACAGTATTCTCAATGTTTTGATCTTTCATCTGATAAGATTTGTGCAGAAAAAAAGAACGATAAAAGTTGGTGTGTTTGCGAATGATTATGCCAGTGGCCACGAGGCAGGCAAATTTTTTGTGCAAGTAATTACTTTTTGATTTAAGCCTTGGATTCACTGAAGACTTTTGCCAACTTGTCATTACGAAAACGTGTCCATGCAATTAACAGAGATTTTTAGCATTAAAATTGGAAATTTAGATTGTGGATACACGTTAGAACCGCCTCGGTGAGGCGGTTCTATTAAACGAGTACCCACTATCAATGTTTTGGAGCAAAAATAAGAAAAATAGGTATACCCGTGCATACCCCAGTTTTGCTCTATAAAAATGGGTTTAAGGGGGTATACATTGCATGGACATTTTCGCCTGATGTCATGCTCAGGTAGGGAACATCGCTGAGCAATGAATCACAAAAATGTGAAAATTCCATCTAATCAGGGCAGTTACGACAGCACTTGAAAATTTAAAAAGAAAATATTTAGAAACTGCATTAACTTCAAAATGTTTTATGTGGTTACGGTTTCTTTTTAAGGGAAAAGTAAGTTCCATTTGATACCCATCAGAGCAGTAATTTCGTCGCAAAATATTGTTGAATGACTAAATAATGCTGTATATAAGGTTTAATCCCGCAGCTTCTTTCGTTCAAATTTTATCCCTAAAATTTCTGTATATAGTTTGGTTAAAATTTTGTATAGTAAATAATTCTGTAATTTCTTCCACTTTTGTCGGTGTTATTTTCGTTTGCTAATTTAAATCGATGCTTTGAAGCAGGGTATCCAAGAATTCATAGAATGTATGTCTTGGTTCCAGCAGACACAGCCGCGAACAATGTTGTTGTCGTTTGTAGGCTTCACTACGTTAACAGCTTAAAACAGGAGCTTGATGGTACCAGGGCTTATCTGGAGACAGATACTGATGAAATGCCTGTAGTTAATGCTCACTTAAACGATTTACCTGTTAAGTTTTCTGTTTGTGTCCATGAAGGCCAAGACAAACGTCCTACAATGTATTGGTCACCTAAGCTTCACAAAAGACCATACACAGCTAGATTTATTGCAAATTCGAGCTCTTGTACTACTACTGAACTTTCTAAATTATTAACTTCCTGTCTTACTGCTATCAAATCTCATGTCATAAGATACTGTGAGACAGTATATGAAACTTCAAATAAAAATTGGTTTTGGTCAATAAAAAAATTCTGGCGAGGTGCTCATAAATTGAAGTGTAGAGGGTTTCGCGCGATGAGCTTGTCCTCATATGATTTTTCTACTCTTTATACATTACCACACAATCTAATTAAAGAAAAACGTCTGGATTTGATAGGGTGGACCTTCAAAAGGGCATTAAAAACTATGATTCACTTTATTTGGCCTGTAATGACAGAAAGGCCTTTTTCACTTCCTCTGACCAAAGTCGGTATACACATTGGTCATGTCAGAATGTGTGCGACGCCTTATCCTATCTCCTGGATAATATTTATGTTAGATTTGGGACCAAGTTATACAGACAAATTGTTGGAATTCCGATGAGTACAAATTGCGCACCTTTCATAGCTGATTTATTTTTATACTGCTACGAAAGAGATTTCATGGATTCTCTTAACCATGATAATTAAGCTGATGTTATCGAGGCTTTTGATTCGACTTCTAGGTACCTGGATGACCTTTCGAACATTGACAACCCTTATTTTGAAGGTATGGTCAATCAAATTTATCCACCTGAACTACAGTTGAACAAAGCCAATATCTCAGATACCGACGCACCCTTTTCAGATTTACATCTTTCTGTTGCAAATGGATTTGTTTCTTCCAAAATTTATGATAAGCGCGGTGACTTTGATTTTGATATAGTAAATTTTTCGTTTTTGGATGGTGACGTTCCTCGTCGTGCTTCTTATGGCGTATTCATTTCGCAACTTATTAGGTTTGCTAGAGTCTGCAATCATGTTACGGACTTAAACGCTCGAAATAAATGTTTAACGGCCAAACTTCTCCAACAGGGTTATCGGTATCGTAAACTTCGAAAAACATTTTCTAAATTTTATCGTAGACACCATGAATTGATTTCCAAATATAATGTATGGTTGAAGACGCTTTTAGGTGAGGGCCTTTTGGAACCAGAATTTTATGGTGACTTGGTTTACAAACTGAGGAAGGAATGATTTTTCTTTTCAGTTCAGAAAAATCATTACACGTTACAGACGTACATGTTATAATTTGAATGTTATGCGACAGTCTTCATGCTTAGTTTTTTTAACCCAATCATGGTTGATAACTATGCTGCCTTCTTTAATTGCACGCCGGTGGGTCGGGCGCAAGACTCTTTGATTGCCCCGACTTAAAGCTTTTCATTTTAGTTGGTTGGGGCCGAAGCTTCTTGTCTGTTGCTTGCCCACCGGGGTCCAACTGGTGTTTTTCTTTTGCTCCTGAGTTAGTACGTTATTCGGCGCCCAGGGATCTCCATCGTCTGGCAGCTTACTGAATCTGTTGAGTCCTCGTTTTTTATTCATCAGGATGTTTATCATGATTTATCTGTTTGTTCTTGGTGATTCATTGACTAATTAGAGATTCACCACGAGGACCGAAGAACTAACAACATGTTATGAACCACTGCAGAAGCTGAGGGTGAGGTTATGACCATGTAAATCGATTTAAGCCCGCCAGTAATTTTATATTACTGATCGTGCCAAGTCGATACTTCTGTGGTGGTTCTTTCGTTTTATGTCTTGGTTTTTAAATTTTTTTGCGGTTGGCACCTTATGTATGTTTTGATATTTTAGTTAAGTATAGGTAACTGAGTGGCCACCTATTGGGAAAATAGCTGCTCATTTGGATTACGATATGTTTTCATGGTATAAGTATCTGGACCCAGTTGTTCAAAGCATCGTTAGCTTAACGATATCGTTAAGACATAAATTTGTTAAGCAAATATTAGCTAAAGAAACAAATACACTGTTATTTTTGTTGAAACAATGTGAGAATCCTTTGCACTGCAAAGGATTCTCGCATTTTTTTCAACAAAAAATAACAGTGTATTTGTAATATTAATGTTTGAAATTTTAACGAAACGTTAACTAACGACGTCGTTAGTTTTGAACAACTGGGCCCTGATTGTTAATTTAGTTTTTTCCCATCTCGGTTTTTGGAGTGGGAATCTTTTTCTGATTGCGCCTTTTTCTGATCTTTGCCTACTTGTACGTTTTTACGTCCTAGTAATTAGCTACAGTTGTATGTTCGTGTCGGAACCTTGCCTCCATTCTATGTGATTTACCCAAAACAAGGATTTCACGATAGCATGATAATGCGTTTTATATATGTATTTTTTTTTTTTTTTTTTTTTTTTTTTTTTTTTTTTTTTTCAATTTAAACTACATTTTGCTTTTTAACTTTCAGGACAAAGAACACAGCATATGATATGATGTGTAAATGTCGGAAGTTGCAGGTTCCTGATTTTGATGGTACCTTTTCACCTATGATATACACCTATAATTAGAAATGTTGTGTTGATTTCGATTCAAATTGCGAAGTTGGAATATCATTTACGGTGAAATTGTCGCTTATGTATAATTACATCTTTATTTTATAAATGCAAAATGACTGTTAAATTTTAATGTAGTTAACATGCCATTAATTGTTACTCTGGCGATTAAGTGTGTCCGCCTCTAAACACGCGGTGAACATACGTAACTTTAAAAATCCATTTAATATCTATATTAAACAGGCATGTCCTTTCTTAGAAGAGATGAAATATGTAGTGGTGATGTGTGTCAAATTCACCATGCTCACGAAGACACCATTACAAAGCAGAGTGGTAAATTTACAGATTGTGGAAAAGATTGTTTGTCTCAATATGGTCTTATAGTAGATATGCGTGTACAAACTGAAGATAAACCATATAAATGTGAAACATATGAAGAAACATTTACACAGAAAGGAAGTCTGAAAACACATATGCTTATACATATAGGGGAGAAACCTCATCAATGTGAAACATGCGGGAAATCATTTTCACGGAAAAGCAATATGAAAGCACACATTCTTGTGCACACCGGAGACAAACCATATAAATGTGAATTATGTGGCAAGTCATTTACAAACAAAAGAAATCTGGAAACACACTTGCTAATTCACACCGGAGATAAACCATATAAATGTGAATCATGTGGCAAGACATTAACATGTAAAGGATATCTGAACACACACACGCTTACGCACACCGGAGATAAACCATATAAATGCGACTTATGTGACAAGACATTTACACAAAAAGGACATCTGAAAACACATACGCGTATGCATACAGGGGATGAACATCATATCTGTGGAATTTGTGGAAAACAATTCTTACTTAAATCTAACCTTGCAGAGCATATGAGTATCCACACTGGAGATAAAGCATTTAAATGTGTAAGCTGTTGGAAATCATTCACAAGGGAATCTCATTTAACAAGCCACATGTCGATTCACACGGGAAATAAGCCTTATAGCTGTGGAACGTGTAGAAAATCATTCACTTACAAAAGTACTCTTGCGAGGCATATATTTATCCACAGTGGAAATAATCCACATTGTGAAACTTGTTAAAAATCATTCACTCTCAAAAACGTTTTCTTACACAGCATAAGCTAGTTCACATCAATGATCAAGCTCATAATTGTGATGTTTGTGGAAAATCATATGCACTTAAACGCAGTCTTCAACGACATATGCTTATTCACTGTGGAGACAATTTTTTTTCAAGACCGTATGCGTAGCCACACAGAGGATAAACTTCATAGTTGTGAAAGTTTAGAAAATCATTTGCTCAAAATGAGCCGCCTCATGAGAAAACCAACAATCTGCATAGGCGAAAACAAAGGCGCAGATCAGCTTCGCAATAACTTTCTTAATCCAAAATTTCCAGTCTCTAGCCATCTTCTGTGCTAGAAGATGTATTGTTGTCCCAATTTTGATAATTGTATCTGTTATTTCATGTTTTGTATTGTTGCGTTGCGTGCGGTTGCTGGACACGGTCTAGCTGACTGCAAACATAGGGCTGAGAGATTTATCGGAGGTTTTCGGCAGCAACGACCTAGGTAGGGAAACCACCCAGCCAGACAGTTTGCTAACGCATGCCATCGATGAGTCTTTCAGCTCTATTTATTTGTGTCTTTCATGCAATGAATGGGACAACTTTTTACATGTATGCTTAAGGACACCCAGTATTTTCCGTATCTCAATTAACAAGTAAAAATAAATTTGGTCCCTGTCTTTCGACCACGAGTCAATAAATATAATGGTAATAGTGAAAAAGGTTTTGGTTAGATAATTTCACTGGTCATACAATAAGCTTATAAAGAAGATGAAATTTACAAATGCTGTATCTTGCTCTCTCGGTGAATCACATATTACCTTAAATCTGTTATCATAAATATACATGAGTGTCCTTAAGTTGTATTTTCATTTCAAATTCTATGCCTCATTTTAAAGCAATAATTGTACATATTTTGATAGGTCTCACAGACATCACATTTTGTACATATGTATATAACTATGTTAATATGTTTTACTCTTAAGAGGACCATATGTGAGATTAGTTTATGTACTAAATATGTCATCCTCTTTAAATAAAGACATTATTATTATTATTATTATTATTATTATTATTGTACAGCCCGGTTTGTATCGGGCCTGTTCGGAAACGACATTGTTGGTTTCCCCACGACGTGGCTCAAAATACTGATCTTCAACTACACATGCTTGTACACGTTGAAGATATGCCATATTCTTGTGGAATCTGTTTCAAATCATTTAAACACAAATGCCATCTTAAACAACATATGCCTCTGCATATTGATCATACATACAAGTGTAAAAAGTCTCCATCAACCTGTTTATTCAGAAGACTCCGTGGTGCAGTGGTTGTGTTACTCGCCTTGTAAACCAGGTGTCGCAGGTTCGATCCCGGGCTTCTCCAGTCCGTCGGATGGGACTATAAACCGAGGTCCCGTCTCCATATGACCGTAGCTGTTGGTGGGACGTTAAATCCCAATCAACCAACCAACCTGTTTATTCACACTGGAGACAAGCCATATTTTGTGACAGTCGTGTGCCTTTTAAAATATTATGTAAATAGAGGATGTTTGCTTATTTTCGGTGAATACCAAATATTTCATCGAGTGAGTTGTTAACATCAGAATTTTCACGAGTGCACAGCTCGAGTAAAAAGTTTTATGTTTTCAACTCTCGAGATGAAATATATTTGGTATTCACCGAAAATAAGCAAATTTTCTTTTTATTTTATACGATAAACGGAATAACTAACTAAATGTTATGAACCACTGCAGAAGCTGAGGGTGAGGTTATGGCCATGTAAAACCGGTTTAAGCCCGCCAGTAACTTTGTGTTACTGATCGTTCCAAGTCGATACTTCTGTGGTGGTTCTTTTTGTTTTATGTCTTGGTGTATAAAAGTTTTTTGTGCTGTTGGCGCCTTATGTATGTTTTCATATTTTTAGTTAAATTAAGGTAACTGAGTGGCCACCTATTGGGAAAATAGCTGCTCATTCGGCTTACAATATGTTTCATGGTATAAGTACCTGATTGTTAGTTTGTTTTTTTCCCACTTCGGTTTTTGGAGTGGGAATCTTTTTCTGGTTGCGCATTTTCCTGATCTTTGCCTACTTGTACCTTTTTTTTCCAATTCACAAGGCAGGCGGTGAAAATGCAAAAACCAAAATTTTTTTAAAACTCAAATAATTTTGGTACCACATTGTTCCTTACGTTCTAACTAAGAAAATGAATACCCACACTTTATGCTTTCGTTCATAAATAACGGAGTTGTATATAGGCGTTTGAATTTTTCTGAAGCTAGACACATTTAAAGACGTCAAGTAAATGGAAACCTCAGAAGTAATCAAAAATCTACAGTGAAGATATAGGCTGATATCAGTCACTAGTGACTTTTGATATCGGTGAGATTTGATATCAGTGAGATTTGATTTCAATGAAAATACCATTTTAATCAAGTATGATATACATTGGTTTTCACTGTGAAGTATAAAATAAAAAAAAAAATGGTATTTTCATTGTAGATCGGTTTTCTTCAAACTTTGTAAAAGAGTTCATATCTGGCAGTGGTGGTTTGGTAATGGGTAAATTTTGTCAAACGAGTACAGAATTTTGGCCCTGGGTTTTACCTTAATTTTGAAATACAGATACCGGTATTCTGTGCATTTGTACTAAAATAAATTTGGATATGGACGGAGTCATTGTTTACTTTTGCCCCTTTTTCGTTATTTACATTTCATATTATTTTCTTGCAACTGGAGAAGGATCAGACAATAAATTCGTACATTTGGACAATAAAACACTGATATATGCTACGGCGCCGCACGTGACCGGAAAGGCCGTTACAAGATTCCATTAATTTAGCCAATGGCTGCGCCGGGCTGTGCAGTTTCCTCACCGTGTTATACCTTGGAACTGTGACTACGAAATTCTAATTTTATTTGATTTCTTTTGTATTTCTCCGTTGTAATTTATTTGAAATTTAGATGAAGGCGTCAGTGTAAAAACGTGTTATATTCTGTTTATCTGTCTTTCGGATTATGTGCCCGTCTGTCCGAGTCTACCATGGCCCTCTACAGTACGATCTGGGGTTAATATGTCTAGCTTAACTCATATAAGCCTGGTATCCTTTTTGTGGGACATAGGCAAACAGCATAGCCCCAGATGTGACGCCGCAGAACGCAACGTCCCATCTGGGTCTATTCTGTTCGCATAGAGAAAATTCATCGGAAAATAAGATTACAATAATAAAATCACTTTTTACGCCCTTGAAAATGAAAGTAGACTCATCCAATAATGGGAAATTTCAATTGTCAAAAATGGGTTCAGAACGCAACTGGACACCCATGTAGATCAATCCCGGTCTAACTTAACGAAGCAGAGTCAGACGCAAAAATCACATGACCGTCATGCTCACTCAATTCGGACACGACAGTCCACCATGCAATATACAGAGATTTTTTCAGCTGTAAAAAATGTAAAATTTCAGTAGAAAAATTTTGATATTTGTCTTATTTTTCCTCAAAACATAGATTGTGGGTACACGTTAGAACCGCCTCGTTGAGGCGGTTCTAACGAGTACTCACAATCAACGTTTTAGAGCAAAAATAAGAAAAAAGGTATACCCCTGCATACCCCACCTTTGCTATATAAAAGTGGGGTATAAGGGGGTATACATTACACGGACATGTTTTCCTGATGCCTAGGCATTACTTTAATAGCAATACGTGCAACTGTAGTGGAAACACTGGCATTGAACATGTATCTATTTACAACAAAAATATAAATTCTTAACTTTTTAATGACAAAATCATGTACAATAATTTCAGAACCAACCCGGTACATTTTAATTTGTTTGGAGACAAAATCTGGTTTATCTAAATCTGTTTGAAGAAAGCATACGCTACATTTTAACTAATTTAACACTGCTTAAGCCTGGCTTTCCTTTTATTCGACATAGGCAAACAGAATAGTCCCAGATGTGTTCTATTCTGATTGCTTAGAGAATGTTCATCCAAAAATGAATGTTTTATTTAATCCCGCCTGATGCCCCTTATAATGACAGTGGACTCGCCCAAATGATAACTGACATTGGGAAAGTCCATTCGTCAAAAATGGGTTAATCGGCCTTGAGCAAGAAGCCAGAAAATGATGTCGAAGTGGCAATGCCATCGTGGTTACACCTTACTGATACCGTGTCACCCTGATCGAGTTGAAGCACTGTTGCTGTTGAACTTTCGTAGTATTCAGAATCATTTGCACCAGGTACCGTCGCCAAGGCAAAACTGACGCCGTTTTTACGAATGTGACACGTAAGACTCATGGCTTCAAAGGCTCTTTTATACAGGTGTAACGCAAATACATATGTCCCCGGATATTCCGCGGTATACTGGCCAGTCTCATCACTATAGTGACCCCCGGTGTTTAGTTTGACCCCGGTAAATGTGATTTCTCCCGTATTATCGTCGCGCACCACGGGGCCGCCGTACAATGCAAAGGCCGATAGAGGCTCTAAAGAAAATGTAGAAACTCATTAGTCTTATAAGAAAAACTTAACAATGATAAAATCTATTTTAGCTATATCGTTATTCTTGTAAAAAGTGCTTTTATCATAACAGTCTGCTTTATTCGTGTACATATTATTTCGCTGTAAAAATGGCTATACATACATGTACATAAATGGGGCGTAACCAATGATTGACGAATTAGGGCATAAACTTGCAGTAGGTGCATTAGCATTAGACTCTCACCGGAACATCCGGTTATTTCACACGCTGCATGTTCTATTCCGGAACCTACACAGTCTTTTCCCCCATTCGCTGGCCTTGGATCTAAGCACAGTCTTTCTCTTCTCATTTGACCAGACCCACAAGTAACACTGCAGCCAGACCAGTGCAACCAGTCAGTCCATTGGCCATCCACTGAAAGAAACCACGCCTATGCAATGATCAAAATTTTTCTTTGCTATGTAAGGTGTATTATTATTATTATTATTATTATTATTTACTTTTCATCAAAACAGTGATTGTGTGTTCACGTCAGAACCTCTCAGAGGCGGTTCTTACGAGTACCAATAATCTATTTTTTGGGTCAAAAATAAGAAAAATGTATAGCTCATGCATGCATGTACATGTTTACCCAAAATGGGATTCAAGGGTGTATTTATTACACGGATTTGATATGTAACATAATGATAATACCGTATTTGTTCTCATTAACGCACATGCTCCAATAAGCTCGCAGTCACGTCGTTTTAGTTGTAATAATGTCATTCTAGTAACATGTTTTCGCCAGATACCACCTTGAGTATTTTTATAGGTCCATAAAGGATACTTTAATCTGTGGCACTAGTGTATACTTAACCTTCTTTAGGACTGAGCTCCAGTCTCAAATTATTTAACTCTTCTTTCAGATCAGTAACGTCTTCTTTGATGTCAGTAACGTCTTCTTTGACGTCACTAACTTCCTCTTGCTGATCCGTTAGTTTTGCATGTAATCCTCCGAGGGCCTGTCTGATGAAAGGAATACATCCTCTTGGTGGACTTCTGTATGTTGTTGCCACAAGTATGATGCATGTTGTTAGTATGCACCATAATAACAGAGATTTCATTTTGAGCCTAAAACATAAAATCAAGAGCGTAGGTTATTCAAGGCCGATTTTTCGGGTTCAGATTTTGGCAGAAAGCAGATTTTGGGATTTTAGTGAGTAAAGTAATCACAACAACAGGTACATGTGTTGACAACAACAGGAAACGTGTCCGTGCAATGTATAGCCCCTTATATCCCAGTTTTATATAGCAAAACTGGGGTACTCATGGGTATACCAGTATGTTTCTTATTTTTACCACCAAAACATAAATTGTGGGTACTCTGTTAGAACCACCTTGCCGAGGCGGTTGTAACGTGTGCACACAATCTATGTTTTGAGCAAAAAATTAGAAAAACAATATCAACATTTTTCTACTGAAAAATTTCAATTTTTACAACTTTCAAAAAATCTGTATATCACACGGGCATGTTTTCGTATACCTCATGATGAAATCTTTGAAATGAATATGTATAGCGCTATCAAGCGGCACGGAATGTCTTCTATACTACTCAAAGTTCGATAGGGATCAAATCATTATTTTGTCAACATGACATGCTGGTTATCTATTGCCCAAAATTTTGTTACAGATTAAGTAGTCGAACCATCACTGTACAAACATATCACCTTTTTCATCACGAAAACTTGTCCGTGTAATGTTTACCCCCTTGAACCCTACTTTTATATAGTAAAACTGGGGTTTGCAGCGGTATGTCTTTTTTTCTTATTTTTGCTCCAAAACATAGATTGTGGGTACTCGTTAGAACTGCCTCGGCGAGGCGGTTCTAACGTGTACCACAATCTATGTTTTGAGCAAAAATAAGAAAAATATCAAAAATTTTCAGCTGAAAATTTCCAATTTTAAAGCACAAGAAATCTCTGTATATTGCATGGGCAAGTTTTCGTAATGTCGAATCATTACAAAACACTTAACCTGCCCATGCAACATACAGAGATTTTTTCAGTTGTAAAAAGCGAAAATTACATCAGAAACCGAAAATTGATATTTTTGCCCAAAACATTGATTGTGGGCGAGGCGGTTCAAAGGGTTACCCACAATCTATGTTTTAGAGCAACATTACGAAAAGTAGGCAGAGCCCCAGTTTTGAAATTGCTGCAAAGTCAAAGAATTTATATTGGAATTAACCAAAAGTAATATAAGAAATAAGCATACTACCTGTCAATTTAATAACATTTACGAACATCATAGTGGTGTAATTGGACATGTCTCCAAACGGACACAACAGAATAAATGACTATAACAAATGTCTAAGGCTTATTGTATTGCGATGAAATAGATAGAGGATATTTACTTTTTTGAGGTGAATACCAAATATATTTCATCGAGTGAGTTGAAAACATCAAAATTTTCACGAGTGCGTAGCACGAGTGAAAATTTAGATGTTTTCAAGTCACGAGATGAAATATATTTGGTATTCACCGATAAAAAGTATTTTTTTTTTTTTATTTTATACAATACACGGGCATTTTCCTATTCACAAAGCAGGCGATGAAAATGCAAAAACCAAAAATTTTTGAAAACACAAATAATTTTGGTACCACATTGTTCCTAACGTTCTAACTAAGAAAGTGAATATCCACACTTTATGTTTTCGTTCGTAAATAACGGAGTTATAGGCATTTGAATTTCTGAAGTGAGGCACATTTAATGACGTCAAGTGAATGGAAACGTCAGAAGTAATCCAAACTCTACAGTGAAAATATCGGCTGATATCAATCACTAGTGAAAATGTCAATATCAATTCTGCAGTGAAAATATCACTTTTATTCATTTTTGATATACATTAATTTCACTGCTAAATATAAAATAAAATCATTGTTTTTGTTTTGTTTCGGTTTTCTGTTTGTTTCTTTTTATTTATTTATTTATTTATTTATTTATTTATTTATTTATTTATTTATTTATTTATTCATTTATTTATTTATTTATTTAAAATATTTATGATAATCAGTTATGCAACATAGTCAAGTAAAATTATTTGAAACAGTAAAAAGAAATTATGTTTTAATAGATTAAACGGTCTTACAGCCCTGTCGTATAATCTGAAATTTAACCAGACACAATGCACTAACTTACGGTTGAAAATCCGCAGTTGAAATGAAAATTAGACGTCAAGGGAAAGCTTATAAAACGCTTACACGGCTATGGGGTCTAAACCGAAAATGTATGTACTCGGGCGTCGTGTAGGTATAAACGCTTCCGGTATGGTTTCGTCGCAGCTTAACATTTAAAACTTGCCAGACCAAACTTAATGTTGAGTTTAAGACGCTTGCGTGAGAGCCTTTTGGAACCAGAATTTGATGCTGACTTGGTTTACAAATTAAAAAAAAAAACTTAAAGGAATGATTTTTCTTTTCAATTTATTTAGAAAAAAATATACGTCACAAACATATAGGATATAACTTAAATGTGATGCAACAGTCTATGTGCTTAGTTTTTAACCTAATCACGGTTGATACACTCCCGCTTGCGTAAATGTACTCATTGATTACGCGTAACGTACGCGCGTATTACGCACGTAATACGCACCTTATTTATACGCGTATGTTTCAATAGCCAATCATTATTCAATTCCTCTTACACGTATGATGCGCGTAACGTGCATACATTAAGCGTAATGATTTTAACCAATAAGCTGGCAATTCATAAAGCCAGTCATTACGCATATTTAAGTATATACGCGTACTTTTGTAACCAATCGGGAGTGAAACAGTCTTACGCAAAGAATACGCGTAACAAAGCGTAATGAATCAGCCAATAATGTTGACCTTGTATGGTTAAAGCAAAAAAAAAAGGATTTTGCTTTAGACTAAAACAATAGATCTATCTAATCTTTTCTCAAACTAAGTCCTGCGGTATAAATTAATTGCCTCGACCGTGATCGCCCCCATGAGAAATATTTTCAGTGCATCTGTTTATCCCTGGATCGGTTCCTGATAGATCTGACACCGAGTTTCTGTAGTGTTCGCTTGCTTTTGGATGCAGTTGAGATAATTGAAAACAGATATATTGTTCATGCCTGGATCAGTTCCTCCTGATCTGACACCGAGTTTCTGTAGTGTTCGCTTGCTTTTGGATGCAGTTGAGATAATTGAAAACAGATATATAAGGAGACAGAAACGTGGAAGAAAAACAAGTACAAACCTTACACCGTATAGTGGTGCTTCTACAAAATAGAGGAGGAACTCTACGACTATTAAAGATTGAACAGAACTGAACATGATGGCTACCCACAAAGTGTGAATTTAAATCTAAAATAATATTCCTTACTTCGATGTTCATTTTTGTTCCTTTCGCCATCTTGGTTACAATGAAATTTCGATTTATTTTGAACGAAATCTTAACAAATCATACATTCTGGGTACACGTTAGAACCGCCTCGCCGAGGCGGTTCTAACGAGTACCCACAATCGCTGTTTTGGATCAAAAATAAGAAAAATAGGTATACCCCTACATACCCCAGTTTCGCTATATAAAATGGGGTATAAGTGGGTATATGTTTTCCTGATGACATGGCGTTCTCTCCGAACAAAGCCTCTGGTGTGTAGTGGTAAAGCTTCTTGCTTTGAAGACACGGGTAGTGGGTTCGACCCAGGGTTTCTCTTTGTCCTGCTTTCGGATGAGATTTTCGTAACAAACATTCTTTTATTAGACCCCATGGTTATAGTAATTGAGGAAGTATTGCTAAAACGTTTGACATATCCTCAGAAGTTATTGAATGATTGAAGTTAAGTCCAGACAGTGGTTGACTGTGTAGCCAAAAAGGATTGATATTGTGGTCACAAATCGTCCCAATGAGCATCATAAATGCAGTATCGCACGTCTTGTTTGTTTGTCTAATAGTTTGTACTATTGAGGTTTGACATCCCAGCCAACAGCGTCTTGAGACGGAACCACACTTCCTCTTGGGCATTAATAGTAATTTGTACTTTTGTGCACGAAATAGGTTAAAGTTACTTTAATTCACCTATGTTCAAGGACGATACCGTTCTACCGAATACCCTCAACCAATTCTTTTGCACAAAAAATAAAACAAAAAGTGTACCTTCAAATATCCTATAAATGTTAGCATTATGTGAGATTGCATATACTATTGATAGCCCAAAGCTAAGACAGACCATTACAAAAAAAAAAACTTGCCCATGCAATATACAGAGAATTCTTAGGCCATTGCAACAATACTTGAGGCCATTGCAAGAAAATAATGTTTTTGCGCATACACTATAAATAATAAACAATCCCTAATTTCGATTCAATAATTATTTTTTGTATTATTATCGTAACAGACATAAGTGAAAGATTTAAACCGTATTAAATATGAATGATACCCTGTTCCTATTGGTCAATACACGTACATTTGCTTCATTCATCTTTATAACATTAAATCTGTGACATGAGTGTACTGCGATAATGATCCAATTATAACTAGGTTTTCAGGGAACCATCGCCCCTCTATTTTTGATTATTATTATTATTATTATTATTATTATTATTATTCCGATTACGTTTCCCCGAAGATCTCTAATATAAACAAACATCGTGCCAAACATAAGCAAAGGCTTTTTTGACATTCAAAGTGCATATATGTATATCTTTGTATAAACTTGATGTCTTTACTCCCACCTTTCCGTGCGTAGTTCACAGACTCAAGCATTACAGACTCAAACATTACAACGAACACCTGTTGGTGTCGCTCTTTGAATGGACAAGGGGGTATTTTTGTAGAGAATATCCTAAAATGATAATATACTATAATAAAAGAAAGCTCAGTATCGCAGATATTGGCGGGAATGATATGAGTATAGTCCTGTGAGTAATACTGTGACATGGCGTTTTCTCCGGACAAAACTGCAGTCTAGAAGCCTCTGCTGTGTAGTGGTTAAGCATCTTGCATTGAAGTCACGGGTAGTGGGTTCGATCCAGGGTTTCTCCTGCTTTCGTATTAGATTTTCGTATAACAAACATGCTCTAAGTTTAGACCCCATGGTTATAGTAATTGAGGAAGTATTGCTAAAATGTTTGACATATCCTCAGAAGTTATTGAATGATTGAAGTTAAGTCCAGACAGTGGTTGACTGTGTAGCCAAAAACGATTGATATTGTGGCCACAAAATCGCCCCGATGCTTATCATAAAATGCAGTATCGCACGTCTTGCTCGTTTGTTTAATAGTTTGTACTATTGAGGTTAAACATTCCAGCCAACAACGTCTGGAGACGGAACCACACTTCCTCTTTGGGCATTAATAGTAATTTGTACTTTTATGCACAAAATGAATTAATGTAACTTTAATTTTCCTATGTTCAAGGACGAGACCGTTCTATCGAATACCCTCAACCAATTCTTTTGAACATAAAATAAAACAAAAAGTATACCTTCAAACATCCTATAAATGTTAGCATTATGTGAGATTGCATAGCCCAAAGCTATGACAGACCATTACAAAAAAACTTGCCCATGCAATAAACAGATAATTTTTTCAGCATAAAAAATTTTTGCCCAAAAGATCGATTGTGGGTACAAGTTTTTAACCAGTATCCACAATCTTTGTTTGAGAACAAAGTTCAGAAAACCCGCATACCCATGTATACCTCGGATTTGGGGTTAAGTGGGTATATATTACACGGACATGCAAAGTGTTTGTGATGTAATTCCTTCTCAAGGGAAGCAATACGTGAAATGGCTTTCTCTACCCCAGTGGTTTGATTAAAGTATTATAATGTAATACCCCTGGGACACGGGCCAAATATGCAACCGTGCTGGTCCAGCAAGTTTTTACCATTAATGACTTTATAACTGTCTTGCCCCTTTCTTATTCATAGTCTACTAAAATCAGCCTGCGAGACACCCTCAAGGCTAGAAAGCTCCTAGGGATCTGGATATCTCAAAGCTGACCAATAGATGTACAAGTTGGCTTCTTGAAGAAGCCAAGTTTTGGGCTAGTCTGGTTTATGTCAAGTAGATACAAATGGAGAGTAGTTTTATGATGAGGAAATAAATTGGCCTAATAGGGTGGTTGTATGTAGCTGCTAGGGGCTATATACATATACATTTCCATGATATTCAAACGTCTTTTTTCTTTGAAATTACATGGTCAATGAAAGCCATTCCGTATGGTGTTTCCTTGCAAAGGAAAAAAAATACTTTTGTTATATTGACCTTTGTCAAATGACCACTATTTCAAAAATCTTCTATAGAACGGAAGTCTTGGAGCTGACAGAATGTGAACAAAAAACACTTTACATAGGATAAAGAAAATGATAAACTGATTGATTTCTTATGAAACTTTTTTTAAAAAAGGTATTTACATGTATTGGTCAAAAGGCCTTTGTACAATGGAAGACTTGTTAATTTGCAAAAGATAGAGTAATTGATAGAAAATCTCCGCTTTTATGCCAAATACAGAGAAAAATGTCCTCAAAGTTAGTGTTTACATTAAATAGATGATAATATTTGACTAATAACAAAGTTGAGGTACAAGTTGACGACATTACGAGTTGACCACTGAAAAAGTACGAGTTGACCAGGAACGAGTTGGTTAAAAGTACTAGTTGACCATAACTCATGCAGGCTACCGCCTCTAAACCCCAGTAAAAGTTAGGATTTTGTCACCGTTTAAGGCAGAATTTTTAAACAAGAGCATGCAGTGCGCATTTTAGGCACACCTCGTGGCACGAAAACTACGGCACAATAGATCCATTACAACCTGACCACTATACTGTTTTGGGCTTAATAACATTTTCAACCAACTGGTTGCGATCAATATCATGTCAGATGATCCAGAAGAAAAGTAGACAGTTTTTTTCATACAGTTAAACATTCTTCAGCTGCAACTACTTTTGGCATTCATCTTGTCAACATCAAAACGGTTACAAAGTTCAGTGCCTCATCATGAAAACATGTCCGTGTAATGTATACACCCTCAAACCCCACTTTTATATAGTAAAACTGGGGTATGCAGGGGTATAAGTTTAAGGCAGAATTTTTAAACAAGAGCATGCAGTGCGCATTTTAGGCACACCTCGTGGCACGAAAACTACGGCACAATAGATCCATTACAACCTGACCACTATACTGTTTTGGGCTGATGCCCAAAACAATGAGGCAGTCTTTCCTTAATAACATTTTCAACCAACTGGTTGCGATCAATATCATGTCAGATGATCCAGAAGAAAAGTAGACAGTTTTTTTCATACAGTTAAACATTCTTCAGCTGCAACTACTTTTGGCATTCATCTTGTCAACATCAAAACGGTTACAAAGTTCAGTGCCTCATCATGAAAACATGTCCGTGTAATGTATACACCCTCAAACCCCACTTTTATATAGTAAAACTGGGGTATGCAGGGGTATACCTATTTTTGCTCCAAAACATAGATTGTGGGTACTCGTTAGAACCGCCTCGGCGAGGCGGTTCTAACGTGTACTCACAATCTATGTTTTGAGCAAAAATAAGAAAAATATCAAAATTTTTCAGCTGAAAATTTTCAATTTTTACAACTGAAAAAATCTTTGTATTTTGCATGGACAAGTTTTCGTAATGTCCTTGAAGAAAAGCACAAATTGCACGAGACATCAAGCTCAGTATCCAAGAAGCCTACTGCAGTATGGGTCGGAGCCCGGCCCAATGAGTTCTGGATAAACCATATTACTCTTGAAGATGGAAGGACTCTTCTTACAGATTACGATGCTATCTTGGAAAGGTGGGCAGAATAATTCAATAGTGTGCATAATCGATCAAGCATCATTGAGGATGCTATCGGCAGACTTCCACAGATACAGTGCAATGTTGTGTTCAATAAATTTCCAACCCTCATGGAAATATGAAAAGCAGTAAACAACTGTCATCTGGTAAAGCGCTTATTTCTGCCGGTGTATACAAGGCTACCCATGGCAAAGTAACTGACAGGTTTGTTTTACTAACTATGTTGTTTCTGTTAATAAACTAACTTTTCGCCTTGCATTTTTGATCTGCAACATACGAAAATGCTGCAACATACGAATCGTAATGTGTTTTAAGATTGGAATGGCACTGAAAAGAAAAACAGCCCATAACATTGGACGAATGCTAGGGAAAAACATAATAACACATACCATTTTAAGCAAAGAAATCAATTTTGTCACAAAAATCGCACGGGATTACATCTCGACCCACACTAAATTGTGCGTCATTACTGGGATTAGCACAGACGGGTGTTTATAATATTTCTGTAGTACGAATATTCGTATACATAAATTATGTAACGTTTTTACCTTTCTATTTTGCTTTTCTTGCCAAGTAATGACATGTTTTGGCAAACATCCTACTGCATTCGCATACCTCTAAGAACATGAGGGTTGATAAAAATGGGTTTTGTTACATAGTAGAAAATGTAAAATGGCGAACGCACAGTTCTGTCGATTCAAAGACATTACGAAAATTTGCCCATGCAATATACAGAAATCTTTTTGGTCGTAAAAAAAAATCTAAAATTTCATTAGAAATTGTTTGATATTTTTTCTTATTTTTGCTCAAAACATAGATTGTGGGTACACGTTAGAACCGCCTCGGCGAGGTGGCTCTAACGAGTACCTACAATCTGTATTTTAGAGCAAAAATAAGAAAAATATGTATACCCCTGCAAACCCCAGTTTTACTTTATAAAAGTGGGGTTTAAGGGGGTATTCATTGCACGATCATGTTTTCCTGATGGAAAAAGTAAAAGAATAATCAGGTCTGGGGTTGTTGCCTTTAGAACCTATTTTCTCCTTACAGCGCAAGTGGCAAACAACCCAAAATAAAGACAGGTACATGTACCGATGCAAAGAGTACAGACGGTAAACCGAATGAGCAGCTATTTTCCCCTCAGGTGGGCACTCAGTCACCATACGAAGACGAAGAATCAAGGTTTTAAAGCGGATAAAACTTGACACCACAACAGAATTACTGCCTTTTAATGGTGGGTAATTTATTATTACTTGGTGTGTGTGGGCGGGGGGGGGTACCTCGCAGCATTGACCATTTTAACTTATCTCGCCCATCTCAATTACATTGTCACTGCTCCTTAAAGGGGCACATTTGATGCCATCCGGCGAGCGTTTTATTACCTGGGATTAACCTGTTGAGATTTTAGTGGGTGTGGAATATAGTGGGTGTGGCATAACTACTGGCCCGGGAATTATAAGCCAATTGGAATGAATACCTGTAATATTTAATCTGCTGATGAGAACTGTCAATAATTCCACAGGTAACTTGTCTCCATGAAGCAATATACAACTAGAAAAAGTGCCTTGAGAGGCACGTATACCCCCGGCTGGTAGCCACCAAGCCCCCTTCCCTACCCCGGTTGGTAGCCAGCCCCCTTCCCTACCCCCTACCTAAACAACCCGGCACATGCTCACCCCTGACATTGAACCTCACATTACCAATAAAAGACAGTACCCTTATCAAGTACATTATAGAAATAAGCAGCGTAAAGTACTTTGCTTACAAACATGGGGAAGTGTATTTTTAGAATGACATATCTATTTTAGAGCGGTATACAGAGCTGACGTGTATACCCAATCTAGGACATAATCACGGACATTGTGGGTCAGGTCCTCAGTCCTAGATTGAAGTGAAAGTAGAACGTCATTCTTAAAAAAAAAAAAAAAAGTCCTAGATCTTGACCTCAGGTCCCACCCCCACCTCCATGCATGGACCCTTGGGTCTAGCCCTTATGTGGTACCTATGTTGTGTTGTAAGCATGAACATTTTCTGACACATGGTTGTCAAGATATAGACATACAGAATATTAATCTTGGTAACTATTCTATCTTATAAATGTGTCCTAGATTTTGACCTCCAGCCCCACCCCTGGAGTTTGGTGCCATGGAATTTAATTCAACCCTAAAGGGTATCTGTGATCCAAACAGGAATACATTCCTATAAGTATTTGTTAAGATATGAACTTAGAGATGAAAAAACACTATGTAAATAGCACATTTTCAAGGTGACCTAGATTTTGACCTCTAGCCCCACCCCCGGGCATGGACCCAGGGTCCGAACTGACAGAAACAAAGCAAACCATATATGGTACCTATGGTTAAAATATGAATGGTTTCTGATCATTGGTTCATGAGATATACACCACCAGAGAAACTTAAACCAAAACTTTGACCCAAATAAAAGGTGACCTAGATTTTGACCTCTAGCCCCACCCCCGGGCATGGACCCAGGGTCCGAACACACAGAAACAAAGCAAACCCTATAGGGTACATATGGTTAAAATATGAATGGTTTTTGATCATTGGTTCATGAGATATACACCACCAGAGAAACTTTAACAAAAACTTTGACATAAATTCCACGAACGTTCCGGAATAACGAACGAACTAACGAACGAACGAACATACGAACGGACGAACGGACGAACGGAAAAGCGAAAACTATATACCCGTCGGCATAAATGCCGGGGGTATAATCAGAATTAATTATTGCTAGTGTTGTATATTGGAGGGCTCATGAAGATGTTGACAGGTTGGTGTATAAACAAAAAGTGAGATAAGACCTCTAATTCAACCTTGTATAGTCCAGGTGCGACGAACGAGATTAAGGATCCCGGAATAATTCTTAGATTTCCAGCCAAAAGTTTGAGTTTTTTTGGAGGCTTCTGAGTTATTTGTATAGAATATATGTTGCATTCTCAACAAAATAAAACATTTCATAAATGCAACAACACGATGGAACCCCTTTGATGTTCCGTTCCTGCAGCATAAATCTGTGTCAAAGGGGGTGTTCAGATTTTGTTTTTAAAAAAATTGTCAGAAAACATATATCTGCCATATTTTTTTAGAAAATACAACAGTGTGCTTATGTAAACAATTGCTCCACCTGCTGCCAAACCACAAACTAGAAGAGCCAGTATGATAGAAGGTTCGGCCCACCCAAACAGTTCTGACAGTTCTGCCACTCCAGCTTCAAAGAATGATAAACTGAAAAGTTTGAAAGAAGGTGCAGAAAGTAAGGATAAAAAGGAAGGTAGTAAAGACGGTAAAGAAAAATCCAGTAAGACAGATCAGAGTGAACAGTCCAAGTTAGATATAGGTGCTGAATTGATCTTTTTTAGAAAAGATCTAAGTCAAATGATTCTTGAAAGTGAAAAAAGAATGAGCAACTTAATAAAAGAAAGTGAGAGCAGAATGTCAGACAAATTGAATAAAATAGAAAAGAATTTTTTCTGTAAAGATAGGAGAGCTGAGAGAGGAGATGAAAACAGAAATGAAAAGTGTTAAAGAAGAGATAGAGAACACTAAAGCCACAGTCAATTTAGAGGTTAATAGTATGAAAGAAACTGTGTCAGCTGTTGAGAAAAGCATTCAAGACACTTCAGATAGAATGACAGATCTAGAAAACAGTCAAGAAGAGAAAATAAAGGCAGCCACAGAAAAGTTAGATGAAAAGATACTTGTACTGGACACAAAGTTGAAGCTGCTAGAAAAGCAAGATAGGAAATACAACTTGCTTTTTTATGGGTTTCCTGAAGAAAGTGGGGAGAATGTTTACGAGATCATAAGACAAAGTTTGATAACAGAGCTAAAGTTAGAAGAAGAGAATGTCCGCAATATGTATTTTGCGGCCGGTCATAGAGTTCCGACAAAGGCGGCGGGTCCAAACCCAATAATAATCAGATGCACCTCTTTGGAGGACAGGGATCTCATTCTCTCAGAATCAAAGAAATATGGCGGTTTAAAGAAAAGAGTGGTAATAGACTGGCCCAAAGATATGAAAGAGGAAAGAAGTAGACTGTCAAAAATTGCTTATGAAATCAGGAAATCAGAAAAGCCTATACAGACTAGAATAAAAGACAAGGGGCTAGAAGTGTTTCTCGAGGTGAGAAAAGATGAAACTGAAAAATGGAAGAAAAGAGTAGTTTAAAATGATGAAAAACTGAAATAAACTTGCTAGGCTTAAAGTCCAAAATATATCAAAATAATACCTATGAAGAAAGTGGACAGTTGTGACAATTGTATATATATTTATGCTAAATCTATTTGCAAATGCAACATATTGCTTCTTAGTGAAATCAGTAAACTCTTGGTAAATCAACTGAAAGTTACCTAGAATTATACCAATTTGGAAATGGGAAGAATATCTAAATTTTTGAGCTGAAAATTTTCAAGTTTTAAAATTAAAATATTGTTTATTGCATGGATAATTTTTCCTAATGTTTTCCCTCAAGCTAGTATTCAAGTAAATGTAAAGTATTGTTTTAAAGAGGTAGTTATTCAGGTGCATTCCTCACTAGTCTAATGCCTGACAATATTAAGCTTTATATAGCTGCACTGGTCTTCATAGGTATTAAATGTTCAGATGTAGTTACTCCTCATATTAAAATGCCTAGAATTGTAAATATGTATATACACAATTGAAAATTGTTATGAATATGAAAAGTAATGTCATGTTGGTGATTATGATACTATATTAATAAAGAATAGCAGGCCACAATTATATATTATGACTTAATGTCAGTTACAAATGAGTTCATTTGCCAGAATTGGGGTTATAATGTGAGATATAAATTGCTTGCCTGTATGCGACACATCAAAAGATAATGTCTCTTCGGATGAAATGTAATTAACATAAAAGAGGGGCAAAATTTATCAAATAATATACCTACAAATTATTCTGATATTAAGCTTATTCTTTGTAAATTGTACATAACATATTTTTTCAATCTGAACAGATTTCACATATATTGTTGTTATGAATGTCCGAAGAGGTATTTTGTTTTGTTCGAAATCTATTTTAATGGTGAATTAAATTGTAAAATGCTAGTAGTCTGAACAGTATGCGGTTGTTTATGAACTCTTAAGGAATAATTGTTTAAATTTAACATTTTACATACAGGTTAGCTCACAGTGTAGTAATGCCCCAACTTATGTAGTGGTCTAGAAGTCAGTATGGTCTAGATGCTAATTTGATATTATGTTTTATGTAATCCAATTGTTTGTCAAATTTAAAATATTTATGGTGTCACAGACATGCAAGTTGTCTAGCTTTCTAGATTTGGTTTTTGTAAGATCTAGTAGAAGGAGCTACCTACATCAAAACCCGGAAAATGATTTTTTTTTTTTTACGAAAAGAAAGTGCTGGCTGACTTTCTTTTCTTTTTTCGTTTAAAATATTGTTCTTTTGGAACTGCTTTGGACATATGGCAGCATATTTACACTAATAAATTCTGGAATCTGGGCTTAATGGAAACATATAGGTATTTTCATATAGATCCTGGATAATAAAATAACTATCTATAGCCAAAACACACGGGGATTAAATTGTACCCAGAAAAGAAGAGATGTATTTCATTACTTAAGGCAAAAAAAAATACAACATTATTTGTTTGCAGGATGTACATCTAGAAAATAAAATGGAATCATATGTAAAAAAATGAGTGGGGATATAGTATGTTTATGTCAGGACTGACTAATAATAAAAGGGGGGTAATGATTTTATTAAATAATAATTTTCAGCATGAGGTGGGAAGAGTTGTGAAAGATCCAAATGGTAATTTTTTGATAATGGAAATCACAATAAAAGGCAAAATAACAGTAATCAAGTCTTTAATCTTATCAAAATTTACTCATTTATTTCTGGCTCTTCCAAATCCACCAGGGGAATTCCAAAAACTCTTGGAGCGAAAACTTTTTAAATTTCTTTGGAGTAATGGCCCGGATAGAATAAGTAGGAAAAATATTGTTAAAAATATACAAGCTGGGGGTTTGAGAATGGTAAATATTAGTGTTTTTATTACATCACTTAAAGTTACTTGGATAAGAAGATTATTAATATTCACGGATAGTGATAACTGGAGTACTTTGAGTAGAATAAATTTTAATAAAATTACTTCTATGGGAGATGCATATAGTGGTGAAGTTATTAAAGATTTACGTAACCCATTTTGGAAAAACATTTTGGAGAGCTGGATACAATATATAAAATCTTTTAAAATAGATAGTTTAGTAAAAGTTATATACTCACCTTTGTGGGGTAATTCTCAAATAAATGGAAACAGAAATTACATTATAAACGAATGGTATAATAAAGGTATAGGAATGTCATTGACGTAATTGATGAGAATGGTTTGATTTACGATTTTCAAACATTAAAAGACAGATACAATATACATGGTACTTATTTGGATTATGCGCAATTGATAAATAGAATACCCAGATTATGGAGAGAAATTATAAATGAAAATAGTAGGAATATTATTATGTACAGGTATAACGTTCAAATTAATCCATATATTTTTTGTCTTTTACGTAAACGACGAGGTTGTAGAGATGTATATGATAACATAATTCCTGTAAATGAAATACTAGTACCGAATAAATGGTTAAACGAAGTTGGTGATATATCGGGTGAAGAATGGAAAAATATAAATAGAAATCTAACTTATATTAAAGACGTAAAATTAAGAGATTTTCAGTTTAAAATAAATAACCGAATATTGGTGACAAACACTTTTTTATTCAAAATTAAAAAAAAGAAACTAATTTATGTTCATACTGTAACCAGGAAGCCGAAAGTATCATACATCTCCTATTTTTTGTGACACAGCTACACATTTTTGGACAAATTTAAAACGGTGGTTAGGAGAAAAAGCTAACATTAATTTACAAATTGATTTAAAAAAATATTATTTTCTCGTCACCCTCTCAAGTATTGTTAAGTTTCATAATAACAGTTGGGAAATACTATATTTATAAGTGTAAATTTTACAAGAAAACACTAAGTTTGAGAGGTTTTGAGGCGTTTCTGAAACTTAAGTTTTTAAATGAAATGTATATTGCGAAAGTAAATAATAGGCTAGATAAATTCTTAGGAAAATGGTCTAGTCTTTACAATTATATGATAACTATAAAATAGACATATGTACTGCAGTTAAAAGGTATATGTATATCCCATTCTAGTTTTAGCAATCGTGTTGTTTTTTGGCAAAATCTGTTCTTTTTTTATCAAAATAAAATGATGTTAAAAGATATGTCTAAATAAAAGTTTTTCGATTAAGCCCAGTGCCCATTAGTTTAAATTTATGATAAAATTATATCGATTCTTTTGCTTAGGAACACATGCGTAAGTGTACACGTTTTTAATCTAGATGTGAACATAACTGGAAGGTACTAGCTCAGTGGTATATGCATAATGTTCGGATTTGATATAGTCAGAAATGTTTTGTTGTATGGTTATTGTGATCAAAGGTTAAACGCTTAAATTTTAAATCTTAACAACCATATATCAAATGAATCCTAAAAGGTATAGTCATGCATGTGTACCTTCACTGTATCTCATATTTACTCAATATTGTATATGTGTTCTACCTGTGTTCATTGTTGTTATGTAAAGGAACAAATTGTTTAAATAAAATATAAAAAAATTGGGTAGAAAAAAGGTACAAGTAGGCAAAGATCAGGAAAATGCGCAATCAGAAAAAGATTCCCACTCCAAAAACCAAGGTGGGAAAAAACCAAACTAACAATCAGATACTTATACCAAGAAAACATATCGTAAGCAGAGTGAGCAGCTACTTTCCCAATAGATGGCCACTCAGTTACCTAAACTTAACTAAAAATATGAAAACATACATAAGGCGCCAACAGCACAAAAATTTTAAACACCAACACATAAAACAAAAATAACCACCACAGAACTGTTTATGCATATATATTATAACCATAACAGGTGTATCTTTATTATCAGATTTATAACTATAAATAATACTGTTCATCACTTACGCAAATACATGCACATAAATATAATATGCAAAACAAATTAAGCAACTTAACTTGTGTTGTCGGAAAATGTTTTGGTGTGCTTTATGTATTTTCTTTCCCACCCGCTGTCTATGTTGGGACTTTAAATTTAATTGCATCGATTCCTGGTCCCTCTATTCTTATTTTACTTTGAACAGTGACTCCATATGTTTTTTATACATGAGAAAAATTCTTCTGACAATATATCTTGCATGTATCAAATTATGGTAAAAACAATCGGTGTGTGGTGCTGAAGTGACGTTAGATTTTAAGTCCACGGAGGCATAAAAATAAAACATAAACCATCAATATATATATATATTTTGCACAGTATATTTATATGCAATATAACATGTACACTTCGTGTTTACCTGTTAAAATAAGACAGATAGTCTGTCCATTAAGGTAGAACACTTACACAGTATATTTCCATAGCATTGGTTCATTATGAGCCTATTCATCGGTTTTGGGGGCTTTTTGACAGCCCCCCCCCCCCCCCCTTGCCCAAATATGATATTTTGATGTAATATATCGTTTAAAATATACTGTTGTGTTCAAAATAGTCTGACTGGACAAGTGGGAACATGGAATTATAAAACGTTACCTCATTATTTCCTATATGATCCTATATTAAATTCGAAGATTCTGTCCAATTTTTAAAGAAGTCACTGCTTGAGTTACACAAAACATTACATGTCTAAATACAATAGAAACTTATTTTTCGACTTGAGATATTAAAATTCTTGGGCAATCTCACAAAGAAATCTTCCGAGATCATTTCCAACTGTTATCGCTATAGCTGGTGTCGTGCCTTCAAGCGACTCCCACCCCCAGCTCCACCCACAAAAAAAAAAAAAAAAAAAAAAAAAAAAAAAAAAAAAGAACGCACCCCCTTCGAGGAAAGCAGAAAATATTCAAAATTTCAGAACGCATTTTTAAATATCCCGAATTTGAATTCAAATCAGGCTTTGTTTCGACAGTCATATTAAACTTTTATGTTGTATTCTGTTCTTATCTGGGTGTGCAAGTTTAAATGCGTCAATAGTGAGGTTTGCTATTTTATTTTATACTTAACTGTGAAAACCAATGTTTATCAAAACATGATAAAATTGATATTTTCATTGATATGAAATTTCACTGATATCAAATCTCTCTGATATCAAAAGTCACTAGTGACTGATATCAGCCTATATCTTCACTGTAGAAGAGGAACTACTTTTAATATAAAAAAGAAAATTTGCTCTCTTTTTTTCGGTGAATACCAAATAGATTTCATCTCGTGAGGTGAAAACATCATAATAACTCACTCGATGAAATATACATGTATTTGGTATTCACCTCAAAAAAGCAAATATCATCTATATATTAACTAAAACCCGAAGTATGGTTGAACCTCATTCTGATTTATATCGTCATCGCTCAAAAGCTTAGTTTGTAAATGTTATAATATTGGTTAAAGCGTGCATGTAAAAATAATGAGTGTACAGGTTCCGTTTTGAAAAAGAGTGCCTTAAACATGATTTTTCTGAAACAATTCCTGTATTCTAAAAGAAAACATGGAGTTTTGATTATACTTGTTTCACCATCATATATATCCCAAATTGAGTGCTTTCACATACATCAGGAGTGTATGATTTCATTTGGCCTAACAATAATAAATTTTGTCTCGAAAAAATAGCACAAACATGTATTAGGTGGAGTAAAACTTCTTTTGATGAGTATATTTTGGGAACATATGTGCAGTTTCAAACACATTCCGTTGACACATTTCAGATCTGATCCATGAAAAATGAAATTAAAAACACTTAGAACAGTGGATTTTTCACATTTTTGAAAATCAGTAACTTTTTAAAACAAAGATGGATACCCCCACAGATTTCAGTCATATTTTGTAGCTTTACATCTATATTTCAATGTATTTTAAATAAAGAAGTGTATTTATCAACCAAAACAGTTTATTTTTCAACCCCTTAAACACCGGTATCTCAATCCCTTAAACACCGGTATCTCAATCCCTTAAACACCGGTATAGAAAATTTTAAAAGTCAAACATTGGACTGAGCCAAACGATTTGAGATGTCGTATTCTAATAGTTTGTGGTTTAACGCTGTGAAAGGATCTTTTTTAAACAACCCTTGGTATTATAATGTTTGAGCAGGCAGCGGAGAAGCATCACACGAGTAAACCTTGATCAGCAGGTGCTTAACCACCAGTCCGATTCGCACTGTGTCTACCTCGCATGTACGTCCTTAATAAAAGAGTACCGAAAAACACCAGAAGAACGCACAGGATTGCCTTTTGGCGTCAAATAGGTGTGAAATGAATGAGAGATATTCTACTCAAGAACACAGGTCTAGGTATGTTTTGTATTAGCCTGACTTACAGAATGCATTATATAATAAAATTTATCAGCAGAAGCGCATTATTATTCGTTCAAATAGCAATTACTCTACCTGTAAAATAAGGATGATTTTCTATTTGTATTAGGGAAAGATTTAAAGCAACAAAATGAAATTGAATCTACACACATCCAATCTCTTAATCGTTTTTATCATGCTATTCATTAAACAGTCCGAGACAGCAGGACAAAAACGTTTATTCCAGAAAATAAATGATCTGGAAATAGAGATGAGGCAAGAAAATGTTCGGAGACAAGTGGAAATTCGCGGACTACAGCAGTCGGTGGACAGAATGGAAGATCAGTTAAATAATACCGTGTCAATTCTGGACAAAGCTCTTACTGCTTTGACGGATACAACAATGATTGGTACTCAGACCTTAAATAAACAGAGAGACTCTGGTAAGGTGGAGGAGATACTCAGCGCTTTCAAGACTCTGAAACGAGGTCTTTCCGAGGAGAAGAAAGTGACGTCAAAATTTAGACGTCACGTGACCGAGCTACAGTCCCAACTGGATGAACAACGTAACATATCCAAAGAATTTTCAAGTGATATAACCAGCATAATTGAAGCGATTGCAACAATGGATGCTGTTTTGCATGGTATAAAAAATGATACCACCAAACTTGAAGAAACAGGTCGTAGTATTATATCAGACATAAACAACACAAAACAGAAATGCAGTGAGATGGAAGAAACGTTACAAACAGGTATAACTGACAGTTTGGAAATATTGAAAAATAATGAAAAGCAGATGAAAGATATTCTCTGTGATACCGTTGACACGCTGTCATTTTGTGGAAAAGATGAAATTAAGAAAATCCGCAATCAACTGATGTACAATTGTGAGAATACCGACCAGACAACGTCGTGTTTAGAGATTTTCGCGGCAGGGTGCAAGAATTCTGGAGAATATCGACTGAATCTGACAACAGGAGCTGTAAAGGTAATCCCCCGGGTAATCCTCATTGAGTCAAATATTAATAAAAAGGTAAAAGTAAGCATTGATTAGGAAATTGACAATCAGAAAGAAATTACCACTCCAAAAACCGAGGCGGGGAAAAACTTAATAGACAATCAGGTACTCTGTGTGTGTGGGGGGGCAGTTATTTCCCAACATCTGACCACTCAGTTACCCGAATCAGTTACCTTTCATTGACCAAGCGGTTTCTGGGAAAGCTAAGTTTTGATTTTAAAATGTAAATGATCTTTGACCAAGGTCAAAAAAATATGAATTAATTGTCTGTATCTACCAAGTATCAGGTCACAGGCTACAAACCTTCCGAAAAGTCCAGCGTTTCCATTTTTTCCATTAAAAATCTTATGTGACCAAATTTGGCCTTGCCGTAAAATAGGTCAATATCAACAAAAGGTCATGGTTGGGTTCGAGCCCCGCGCCGGCCACATGTGAGACAAGCCAAGGTTTGCTTGCGAGTGTGCCAGGTGTCTTTTCTCGGGGTTCCCCCGTTTTCGCCCACCTGCTGATTGGCCCGTCTCGTATGAGCTGAAAATAATCTTGAAAGGGACGTAAAACTGAATTAAAAAAAAAAAAAGAAAAAAAAATATATAACTTTTCATTTTCAATTTTTTTTTTCATGGCGGTCATCTCGGTCATGTGCTCTGGGCAGTTTAAATAACTAAGGTTGTTCCAAAGGTTTGGAGGTTTGGCTGTCATTGGCCCCGCGGTTTCAGAGGCGAAGCTGTTTAAAGGATGTGAACGACAACGACGACGGACGCAAGAACATGCCTACCCTATAAGCTTACCTACATGTAGGGTGAGTTGGCATTCCAATGTTTTAAGTGTACTGTGATGAACAAACTGACGGCGGTTGCTGGATTGTCTTCTGGCTTAGTCTAATTCCATGAAATGTATTGACCATTTAAGCCATTTTATGGTATTTCAATTTTCCAGGTATACTGTGATCAGCAAACTGACGGAGGTGGCCGGATTGTCTTCCAGCGAACGCAAGGACGGCTGCGTCTAAATTCATGAAACATTGACCATTTATGGTATTTCAATGTTTCAGGTGTATTGTGACCAAGATACGGATGGAGGTGGCTGGGTCGTCTTTCAACGACGCCAGGACGGCTCAGTTGACTTTTTTCGTGACTGGGCCGATTACAAGAACGGTTTCGGCTCTCTTACCGGCGAGTTCTGGTTAGGGAATGACCACATCTACCAGCTGTTGGCAACTTCTAAACAGTACGAGCTGCGGATTGACCTTGGGGATTTTAAAGGCAATTTTCGCTATGCTAAATATAGCAGGTTTAGCATAGGCCCGGCGAGTGAAGGATACAAACTGGAAGTAGGTGGCTACTCGGGTAATGCTGGGGACTCGCTTGAGTATCACAATGGACGAACGTTTAAAACAAAAGATCATGATAATAATAACTGTTCAGGTAATTTTAAAGGTGGCTGGTGGTATAATAATTGTCATCATGCCAACCTCAATGGTGTCTACAATGGAACGTTGCAGTCAGGCGTTATTTGGAGGGGCTGGAAAGGCCCGATGTACTCTCTCAGATTTGTAGAAATGAAGTTTCGCGAGAGAAACTAAACTTAATCAAGTGAGATACCTTATATTCATGTCTCTACTTCATACTCTTTCACCTAAAAGACTGGTGATACTACTCTCTCTCTCTCTCTCTCTCTCTCTCTCTCTCTCTCTCTCTCTCTCTCTCTTTGCAGTTCGGGAGTCAACTGAGCATCGCAATATATGATTTATTTCACGAGAAAATCTTCGTATAATTTTAATGAAAGGGTTGATCATTAAATTACCTTTATGGTCTCTACAATTCGTTTCTACTACTTATGATGTAATAGTCAACTAGTTTCAGTCAACTGGAGAGACGGGAATTATTCTCGCAAATTTGTAGACTGATGAAGATTCTGGTGACGCCATTGGAGTGATAATAGGGGAAAACTGTGTAATTTGGGTACTTATATTTGAAAAGATGCAGTTTGGAAGAGAATTTGAGCATCATCAAATAGATCGCGTCATGAGAAAACGACTTTTAATACGTCAATTCATCAGTCGTATCAGAGGGATTATAATGGTTAGTCTATATCCGCCAATGCAGCTGATGATTTCAATCTTCACCATCAACAAGCACATAAATTCTCCAACAATAGTGACTGCATGCCCTGTAATCTCTGACAAAGAAACTGTGCTCGTGTAAACATCGGTTCATTCAATAAAAGAATAAATTTGTGATTGACGCAATCTAGAATTTATTTTAAAATGTATATGTATAAAATATAAAATATAAAATAAATAAATCTGCACAAATATAAAATATATAATCTAAACCGCGTTAACCACCAACCCTAATACGTTTTCTGGCTAATTCTCGAGACCGACTGTCTACCGCTTCTTCCAGATGGCGTAGAGCTGAAATGTCTTTAAAACACGAATAAATAATACATACAGGCAATGATATAGTCAAACAAATAATGGGTTTAACAATAGGGTAAATAACGCTCCAAAGGCTGGATGAATTCTTTTGATTCGGAGTCTTATTTTCATCATGGTTTTTATCGAAACACGATGATCTTTCTACATGTTTTGGTAGAATATGTTTAGATTCTCTTATTGCACAAACTTTACAACCAGTACTGTTGAAAACTAACCCACTTTTCTTAAAACAATCTACACCGTTACTTTCGTACACACATACAGAGCCAAACTCTTCTTGGTGCTTATGTTTCAAAGTTGCATATGTCAGTGAATCAGTAGTTACCCACGTCCGTAAATAATCAGAAATATTTCTTTCTGTTGCCGTTATTAGGTCATCTGGTACAACGTAAGTGCTCACTTCTAGAAGTACTTTCACAGTCACGTCCACAACTGAGATCAGCCTTTCGTACAGTCGAACCAGAGCAACTTTGCGATCAAGTTGGGAAACATTTTGCTTTTTTGAGTCAAAAAGTGGTTCCATATTTTTTAATTTTTTGTCAACCTCGCCTGTAGAAAGTGTATACCAACCACTATCATCTATACCCGTTCGTAATTGTTTCTTTACTTGTTGATTGTCGACAAGTAATATTTCATCTGCACCCATAACAAGAGGTTGCGCGCGTTGCCCGTGGTTTTCCATCTCTCTACCCCTCTCTACACTTTACCGTGATATGCCGATTTCAATCTTCACCATCAACACGCACATAAATTCTCCAATAAAAGTGACTGCATGCCCTGTAATCTTTGCTCTGTGAACAGTGGTTTATTCAATAAAAGAATAAATTTGTGATTGACGCAATCTAGAATTTTAAAATATATACATGTATGTATAAAATATAAAATAAATAAATCTGCACAAATATAAAATATATAATCTAAACCGCGTTAACCACCAACCCTTATACGTTTTCTGGCTAATTCCCGAGACCGACTGTCTATCGCTTCTTCCAGATCGATCTCGTAGAGCTGAAATGTCTTTAATACACGAATAAATAATACATACAGGAAATGCTATAGTCAAACACACACCAATGTTTACGATAGGATAAATAACGTTCCAAAGGCTGGATGAATTCTTTTGATTCAGAGTCTTATTTTCATCATGAATTCCCTCGACATTTTTATCGAAACACGGTGGTCTTTCTATGCGTTTTGGTAGAATATGTTTAGATTCTCTTATTGCACAAACTTTAAAACCAGTACTGTTGAAAACTAACCCACTTTTCTTAAAACCATCTACACCGTTACTTTCGTACACACATACAGAGCCAAACTCTTCTTGGTGCTAATGTTTCCAAGTTGCATATGTCAGTGAATCAGTAGTTACCCATGTCCCTAAATAATCAGAAATATTTCTTTCTGTTGCCGTTATTAGGTCATCTGGTACAACGTTAGTGCTCACTTCTAGAAGTACTTTCACAGTCACGTCCACAACTGAGATCAGCCTTTCGTACAGTCGAACCAGAGCAACTTTGCGATCAAGTTGGGAAACATTTTGCTTTTTTGAGTCAAAAAGTGGTTCCATACTTTTTATTTTTTTGTCAACCTCGCCTGTAGTAAGTGTATACCAACCACTATCATCTAAACCCGTTCGTAATTGTTTCTTTACTTGTTGATTGTCGACAAGTAATATTTCGTCTCCACCCATAACAAGAGGTTGCGCGCGTTGCCCGTCGTTTTCCATCTCTGTTTATGTGAATGCTGTCTTTCTCTGTTTGTTCTATTCCAACAACTAGCTTCAGTGTCGGGAATATCAATATGAGCGATAAAATGATCTGTAAGATTTGCTGATCTGTATGTATACATAATACCTGAAAGATGAAAGAAAGGATATATATTTGGGATATAAGAGATGAATAAAAGAACTCGTCAATCAGCCATGATCATAGAAAGACATGACGATGGTAAGGAAATGTCAGTGGTAATTATACTACCCCAGGTACTATGTCAAATATAGGTCAGTGAAAGGGCGCAGATTCTAAGTGCATGCTTAAGCCGCTTGGAGTGTATGTCACTAACAATTACTGTGCAGGTTTTTTATTCTTACAGCTTTCACTGCTTCATATATATCAAAACTAAGGGTTCTGACCCCGAATCAAAATATAGCAAGTCCTCAAGGGCCGAGCCTTGCTATATTTTACCAAATGTATATAAGAAATAAATCTCGAAGTGACTCAAAAGACTTTCCCAACATTCCACGCATACCTCTGTGACATTAGTGACACAAAATTTATATTTTAAGAGTGGGGAGACAACCCAAGACTGCTTGCAAAATCTGTATCAACAAGCGCTTGATTGTTATAAATACAAGGGATACAAGAAGTTCTTCCTACCTTCCAATGCTCCAAGCGTCCTTTATATATCCTTTTTTGCCAGCTCTCTATAAGTTCATCAAATTTACAAAAACTTGTCTCTTTCAGTCATAATTTGAAGGTTCATATGATAACAAAATGATAACAATAAATCGAACTTTTTAAACCAGGAAGTTGTTGTTGTTGTTTCGTAGGACTCCGCCGTTGACTTTTCGGCGCACCCAGATAAGCGGTAAAAGTGTTTGGATATAAAAGGTTTTCTTAAAAGGAGTAAGGGTCGTATTAGAATTATCTAAGACTTTCAGGGACCATCACAGTGTCACCAGATGACATTAAGACATATACTTATGACTATTTACAGTATCAGCCGGAACAATAAGCAGTTCTTCTTTAACAAACCCTCTTTGCGGTGCTGGTGATTTTAGATAATAAACTCTTATTCCTTCTGTAACAATATTATAATCAAGCTTATGAACATCAACAGACCATATTGGATCTGTGGCTCGTCTTTTACCGCCTTCCAATTCTCCTGGCTGATACAAATATCTTACATTTGCATACGGACAAATGGGAGCATCAGCTTTTCTTGTTACAATTGGAGGGGCTTTTTTCGTCTCTGCATTTAATGCTTTAATGACGCTAGGCAATCTCTTAACCCATTCTTTGTTGCGCTTGTGTGGATTTTCGAGCTCTCTGGCATATTGATAACCGAACAGTCGTTCAGCTAAGGTTCTGTTAAATCTTTCTACTATGCCTTGGTCTCTGTGTATATCTGCATGACCTCGTCTTATTCTAACCTTGTGTTTTCTCATCGATTCTGATACAGCACCCATAAACTCTCTACCTGGATCAACTTGCAGCAGCCTCGGATATTTTAAATGTCTACTATATATTTTCTCAAAGGCTTTGGCAACTTCTTTGCTATCTTTAGAAGTTAATGGTTCTGCTTCTTTGTATCTCGTTCCCACATCAACCACAGTCAATGCATACTTGTATGTTTTGTTTACTCTCCCGACCCTAACGGTGTCATATGGCAAAAACAACAGATCAGCTTGATGAACTTCATTCTTCGCAGAGACATCAAACTTTGGCCGTATTATTTTTTTAGGCGCAGGTAAATATATATGCCAGATCGCTTGCTTTTTCAAGAATTCAAGTGCTTGTTTTTCACTGGCCTCTTTTGCTAATCTTTTAATTGCGGTTTGACCTCTCCAAAATCCTTTTGGACTGTAGTATATTTTTTCCATTATTTTGTTTTTATTTTAGATAAATAAAAATATATAAATATAGAAAAAGAAATAAGAATGTCAAATATTGCAAACGAGATACCAGAAATCACAACTGCACAATTTGAAAAATTACTTAAAGAACAAACTCCTGAGCAAGACACACAAAAATGGACCGACCTTGAAACTAACAAAATATACACGGTCACAAATGTCAAAGTGGTAATCACTCAAAAAGGAAAATCTATTATTTTATCTTTACTCAACAACGGTGAGGTTTGGGCACCAGATCACCTAAAAAATAAAATCCTTAACGGTGATAACTTTTATAACCCACCATTTTATTTTAGACCACTTGGTTTGAAACCATGTCAAAACAATCCTAAAAACAAATATCATTCATATGACTTGGTAGCAGACCATGGTGATTTTGTTGAAAATATACATGTATAGACAGTTAGATAAGTTGTTTTATTTATTTTTTTTACCCACCCAACAGACCTATAACAACTTATAAGCCGCAAACCCAACAGCTGACATCCCCAGCACAATAAACACAATTTCTTTAACTTGTTGATTAGACGATGGAACATAATAATCACTTAATTGAGGCTCTGGTGGAAGCGGATCCAGTTGCTTGCCAGTAATATAATAATACTGTTTCATAGCTTGATCTACGTCTTCAAAAGTCTGCACAGCATGGTGCTCGTTTTGCATCTGTTCATTTATAAAATCTAATCTCTGCATTCTTTTCTTGCTCCATGCAGCTTGTGCTGCTTCTAACTGTTCGACTGCTTTGTCATGTCTTTCTCTTTCTTTTTCTGCATCATCGCTTTTGCCTAGTTTCGAGAATAAATAGTTTCCTCCTGTAAACGCTAAGGCATTTACAATTGCACCACCAATCATCATTGCCACGGCAGTTGCCATTTTTTATGTAACAGAAAAAAAAATAAGTACAAAATAATTTATTACACTACTTCATAATATCAGCTGGTATAATACCTTGTTTAATCAGCATGTCTCTTGTGGCCATTGCCAACAGAATATTAATAGATAACATCGCAATATCACCCATATTAAAATCCACTCTAGGTGGCGGTCTTCTAAGTAATTTTTTACCAATCTCTGAATAACCAACAGTTAAAACAGTCTCTACTCCTGCGTGGTATAACATATTTACAATTTGTTTGCCATCAATTGCAGCCATTTTTTTATTTTTCAGAATATATATTTTTTAAAAATAAATTAATCATCAAAAGGATCATACACTTTCTTTACAGCGGTCTTTGCAGTGTGGTTACTTTGTTTTTTTTTTTCTTTCTTTGATTGCATACGGATAAAATAAAATCCAGTGGCTAATGCAACAATGCCTATGGGTATAAAATAGTTTTTGTAGTTCTTTGGCAAGTTTACATGTTGTTTTATTTCTGGCTCATCTTTTGTTATCTCTGATGGTTCTATCTCTGTTCTAGCTGACTCAGTTTCAGACTTAGCAGTTTCAGACTTAGCAGCCTCAAGTGCCTTGGCAATCTCAAGCTCCTTAGCAGCTTCCGCAGCTTCACGTTTAGCCTTTCTTGCAGCAGCACCTTTTTTCCCAGCTTCAACTCGTTTTGGATTTTTCTGTCTGACTGGCATCAAATTTCTGGTTGAATCAGTTGACTTAATTGACTCAGTTGACTCTAGATCAGTGTTATCAGTTTCATTGCTCATTTTGTATATTTTCAAACTCAATATCTTTATTTTCAAACTCAATATTTTTATTTTTATTAGAAAAATCAATATGCCGTACTGTAGTCAGCATTGCCGTGAATGGAGCCAAATACATACCATACTGATAATACAATTCACAACAAACGCTGGTCAATGCATGATTAATAAAAGGATCTTCTTCTAAGTCTTCCATCAGTTTTGGAGGGTTGACAACATTGAAATACTTTGACACACCCATGACATACAAATTAATAAAAGCATTGCCCAATGTCTTAGTCATGCTTGCCCCTAACCTAGCTTCGTATCGACAGTAGAGTTTATTAATTTGTTCTGGTGTCATATTGTCTATGTCTGAGATTTGCAGTTCTTTGCCCAAATATTGTTTACTACCACCACCAGCAACAATTAACCGTTCTCGTTTTATGTCTTGTTTTTCATCTTTTGGGTTTATGTGATCTTGTGGCAGATCTTGTTAAATATCTTGTAATAGTTCTTCAGGATTCATTTTTATTTTATAAAATTTAGTTTTTATTTTCAAATAATTTAAATAAATACAGTATCGAGCATCCAACGGCAAATGCAACTGAGATATTTATGATAGACGCAGCTATATTAATCACTTCTAAAAGCATTGCTATTTTTCTATAAGCAATTTTTATTTTTTTATGAGCATTGCTAAGAGCATTGCTAAATTTGCTATAAGAATTGCTAAATTTGCTATAAGAATTGCTAAATTTGCTACCAGAAATGCTTAAGCAAAGTGTTAAATGTCCCATCAATCTCCATGTTTTTTGCTATAAGCCATTATTAACATTGCTATAAGTATTGCTATAAACATTGCTATCCATACTCTCAGAAAAAAAGATTAATCAACGAGCCAATAATTAGTCGGCTGGTCTGTTTTTAAAATTAACTTACGATGCTTTACTTTGGCTAATTTTTCTTTTATTCTTTGCCTCTCTTCTAAAGTGGGGATTACATCATTTTCTCGCAGACAACTTTCAAAACTATCTCTGTCTTTTGTGTAAAACATGCAAAGCCATTTTGTCTGTTCCCGTAAATCTTTCAAAACAGAATTGTACCTCTGTGAAATCACCCACACTGATTGCTCTGCATGTCTACCAGAGAATGCAAGTTGTGATAGCATGTCTTTTTTCTTTGTTAGTTCTTTTGTTGCACTGCAGTCATCTATGATGTATAAGGTTGGGGAACCGGCATATTTATTGAAAAAGTATCTTTGCAGTTCTTGCAGCATCTCTTCTCCATTTTTGTTAATAGGGTTGACAATTATTATATTTTTATTTTTAGGCTTATGAATGTTGCCAATCCAAGACCTACTCTTATATGCTTTGTTCCATTGTATAGTGGGGCATAAAATAATAATGTGTTCAAACACACATTTGCATTCAGTCTCTAGCAAATCTAGAACAAACTCGGTCTTTCCACATCCTGTTTGACCGCAGATAATTGCACAATGTGAATATTTTGACAGTTCCATTGTCAGTTTTTTGACGGTTTTATTATCCTAAACATTTTTTAATATCTAACATCTTTAAATCTTCCATCTTCAAAATTAATTTGTGCATCTTGAACAACATACAAATATAAATTAATCGGTTCATCTGCTCCTTGTTCTTTTGTTATCTGAATTGTAATACCTTCAGATGCGTTTTCAACTTTTCTTCCTGAGCCATGAAGTGTATTGTCATCTGTTGACCGTAAGTCTAACCACAGTGCATAATTATTAGTGAGATACTTTCCTATTGTAACAGTGGTTAAATTCAAGTCCTTGGCAACAATATCTGTTTCTTCATTTCTCTTTGATGTCAGAGCAAAGTATTTATTAACTTCATCCCACTGTTGATATGATTTCATTCCCTGGCTGTATAATTGGTTCGGTACACCTTCTATAGTCATTTCTACTTTTGTAATGTTTGGATTAAAGTAGTCTTCTGTGCTTGTTCTGTCTGGGTCTTCAAATAGCATAAGAATACCTTTCATACTCTTTGCTGGGACATTCAGATTGATATTCCATAGTGTATCAAGTTTTTTCTTTGTAATTTTTCTGTGTCGAAGTATTCGGTCATAGAATATTGTCATTCTGTTATCATACTGTGTTCTTATTTGACGAGCCAATTCAGTGTCGGTAACTTGATCAAATTCTAAGCAGATATTTGTGATGACATATTTTGCATCAGCATCTGATGACTTTATCACTTTGTTATAGTCATTAAATGTAAGTTCATATTCAAGTCTGTCTCCCAATCCTGCTTGATAAAATGGCATGTGTGTTTCCAGTAATTCAAAGTCAAGCGGGATGCAGAACCTTGTTCCAAAAGCTTTAGCAATTGCTTGATCTTCCTTGTCTGAACTAGCATTACCAGCCCCAACACGATGTTTCAACATGTTTGCTTTGCCGATGCCTTGGTCATGGGGTACTTTACTCGTACTAGCACTTCTACAGGTATCGGCCAATAAATTGTATAAAACATATAGGGAAAAATATTTAACACTTCGTAACTTTCTTATTTTTTATGATATTTTTATATCACGAACGGCGTTAGAAAGTATAATTCTTTATCTTTACCATAGTTTTTAAATTTTTGACGTAGCGCTATTATAAAATGGTCTGTTTGGGGACGGCCGTCTTGTTGTACGCAATTTAATTAAATATATAGCAAAATTTCCGTAAAACGCGGTTAAATACGCCTAGGTACATGACTTCAGCAACAACTTTAAGCTATAATTTTACATAAATGTTAGGCGTCACAAACGGTCTAATGTAGTAGAAATATTATATTTTAATCTGGTGTATTTTTTATTTTTGTAGCTCAACGATAAATTGGTCTGTTTGAGCAAGGACCAAAAACAATAAATATTATTTTCTATCTGGAATTTCCGTGAGTATCCGTAAAATGCACCGATAAGACCCGACTTAATTTCCAGGTATTAATGCCGTGGGCGAAGATTATCGCTCTAATATGAAAATAAAATGTATTTGATGATTGATTGTGTAATAAAGAATTTTATATGAATAAATTAATAGGCTTAAGTTTAGAGAGTAATATTGTGCGGAAATAAAACATTAAACTTTACCATATTGTTTTCTCCTTTTTCGTCAGTAGATGCCGAATTGAAAACACAGATGTCAATTCGCTCATGATTGCATAATGTCAATTAGTTATGACACTGTGTTAAATTCGCAATCAAGTTCTACTCATCTAATTTATCATTTTATTTTTATGAGAATCTTTTTTATAATTATTTCATGAGGTATTTGTATTTTTCTTTTGATGCTGTAATCCGCAACAGGACGAGTGCTCTATATCTGTCATTCAAAGTCAATCCAAACAAAATAGCAGCTTTTATTAGCTTTAATTAAAAGCATAAACATCAAACATAAACGTTTGAGGCGATCATCGCATGAACAGTTGAATCCCGACATCAATTAAAGAAATCAACTTACATGTAAACAATTTAACTTAAGTATTTCACACATACTCGTGATAGAATTGAGCAAACCGAACGAGTATAATCACTCATTTACCGAAAGCGATGACACTGTGCCATAACACATTATGCATGCTTTATTTAACCAACGTGGAGAATTCAAAGATATTTAAAATCTATTTTTTATTATCTTTCTCAAAGCATTTTGACACGAAACAAAAAAACATTTAATCATTATAAAGGGTGTTAAGAAAGTTCGTTCCGCAGTTCACAACATGGTTTGAAAGAATTTAATAGGCAAAAACTAATAAAATGATGCTTTTTCCATGAATCGGTTGTGTTCTCAGATACAAGATAGCAGTTGAAACGCTGTCTTATGTCGGGTTGCTTCACAGATGTATATTTTCTAAGAAATATACATTCCAAATATTCCGGAATAATTCGATTTTTTGTAAAAAATGTAAAATATTTGACATTTGATTTTTCTTCACAGGTTTATAATTGAGGACATCACAAAACTATTGTAAATGGCGAATAAGTAGTCCATCTAGGCTTTATTCATTAAATTATAGAGGACTTTTACGCATTTTCCTTGGCATGACAAAGATATTCACTAGTATACCCCCATTTTTGTGTAAAAGTTCAAGGGTTAGAAATTGGGTGCTAGTGTTTGGTGGCCATTTTTTCATGATCAGGTCTTTGATTTAAAACATCTTTGTTATTATCTTTTTTCATATACATCCAAATTAAAGTCTGGTTATGCCATTATTTAGTTTTGAAGCATGAAAATCGAGCTATCAGGAAAGCAATTTTTGCGCGGAACGAACTTTCTTATCACCCTTTACATGTATCGTAGTAGATTTGACTCCTACATTTATCAACCTAAATATGTGTAATTACGGATTCGTGAAATGCGCATTCATTCATTCATTCATTCATTCATTCATTCATTCATTTCTTTCTATCTGTCTTTCTTTCTTATAATGTGATATATGAAATCCTTGACGACAAAGCTCAATGAAAATGAAAATTGCAAGTTTCCGCTTTGTTTTCGCTTCATAGATAGTACATCCCTCTTCTTAAATACGAAATTTCAAACTTCTAGCTTGCTTCTATGGCTGTACAGACCGGTTTGTGCCTGACCTGGTCGGAAACCAAACTTGTTTTCTTATGCGAAGGCTCATTTGGTTTTTTATTCATGTACATGCGATTGTTAGAAAATAAACCGTTTGCATTATTGAGGCATGTCAGGTTTACACCGCATGGTGCTTTAACAAAACAAAAACATTACGAAAACTTGCCCATGCAATTACAGAGATTTTTTAAGTTGTAAAAATTGAAAAATTTCAGTGGAAATTTTTTGATATTTTTCTTATTTTTGCTCAAAACATAGATTGTGGGTACACGTTAGAACCGCCTCGCCGAGGCGGTTCTAACGAGTACCCACAATCTATGTTTTGGAGCAAAAATAAGAAAAATAGGTATACCCCTGCAAACCCCAGATTTACTATATAAAATGGGGTTTAAGGGGGTATATATTGCACGGACATGTTTTCCTGATGTGTAGTTTAATAAAACATTAAATTTCGTTTTAAGAATCTAGATCTCTGTATGCAGACTTGGCTAAGAGTAGCCTGCATGATATGCAGAATCAGTTTTGTCTGTCAAAACAGTTTTCCTATGACGCTGCCAAATTATCATGTGAGAATGTTTTTATAAGAAGCGTGACTTTAATACCTTGCTGCGACAGCCTAAATACGCTGGATGTCAGGTGTAATCGTAATCCCTTAATCTAGTCATCCATGATGATCGTTTTAACTACCTTATAATCAGCAAAGCGTGAAAACCTACCTTCTGGTCGGCATTTCTGACCATGTCAGACAAAGACCAGATTGGTTATCATTAAAACTGCATCAAGGTTTAACTGCATACTGTACTTGGATAAGAATAACCGGTCTTATGGAAAATGGTGTTTCAGCGCTGTGCAGGTCATCACCGCCTATACACCGCCAATCCTTTCCTGGGCGAGGCCAGTACTATAGGAGGTTGTTTTGTGGGTTTTGTTGTCATGGGAGCACCCGAAGGCTCAACCGGGAAAATGATTTTTTTTTTTTTTTTTTTTTTTTTTTTTTTTTTTTTTTTTTTTTGAGAAGCCCGCCCACTTAAGTATAGATGTGAAGAACTTAATTCGAGATATTTTTCATGATATATAGACTGTGAATATCTAAGTTTTTTTTACCCAGCGAAAATGTATATTCTAAATTAATTTATTTGGCGCGAATTACATCTAATTTCTATATAAAGAAAAACGTATACATTTAATATTTTATATGTGTCTTTCACATTCGGATCTTTCAAAAGGGGAACAACACGTTTATTCTCCATATAAGGTTACAAACAACTAATGGAGTCTATTAATATAATAAATCATCTTGAAAATGCAAAGGCGTGTCCGCGTCTGCAAGACGAATGCTTTTGTTTACGATGGGTCTCTGTTATAATTATCCTATATAAAATCATCCAAAGTGACATGGGGTAGCAGATGAATACCCCCGGTCCCTGCGTCATGCATTTAGTCTTTTAACATGTCAACTGCGCTTAATTAAAATAAAGTTTTCACGCAGAGAAAGCTGCAGAGAAAGCTTTTAAAATAAAGCGATGAAATCTTTAATCCCTACAACAACTGTCCCCAGGCAACACTGACATTACCTGGACAATTGGCCGAATGATAATCGAATATCGCCGGCCAATATCGGATATTATCGGAAAGTCTCCGTAAATTTACCTGAGCGCTAGTAAAATCGATTGCTTGCTTATGTGCCTATATTGAAATACGACTAAAGTTCCGGTTGAGGCCATGTTAAGTCTCTCAGATGGAGATTTCCACAGATCAATGTAACAATGGTAAATATCACTGTCATCAATAGACATCACTTCATTGCCTGAGATTTTAATTGTTGTTTTCTTTACTATTGCTCTTCCTAGATTTTGGTAAACAGTGGAATTAGCATCTGTGCTTTTAATTTCGATTTCGAATGCAAGGCGAGCACTTCTGGGGACAATAACATCATTACTACCTAGATTTGGAAACCGCACTAAAAGTTGTTGGTTTTGATCAATAGTGCTTGGGTTGTTCGTTATTACTACGCTTTGACGAATGCCTCGGACACCTAAAGGCTTTCTTAGTTTTCTGTATGGGTTGAGTTTATTTCCGTAAGCGGACATGTTTTTATGATTTTATTTTTTTTTTTCAGAGAAATAAAAAATAAATTAAAATAAAACAATGGCAGAAGGTGGGTATGAATTTGAAAACCCGGAATTCGATAGAGATGATTATGATGATGACGATGATATTGATGACAAACTACCAATGGTGCCAGATGAAGAAGTTCAAAGAATATTAACAAATGGTAATAAGTCAATCAAACAATTAAGAGGAGAGCTTAGAGAATCAGAGTTGGAAGATCATAAAAGGCGTATTGTCAAATAAAAATAATTGTTAGATCCTTTGGAAGCAGTAAAAAATTGAAAGCGAGAAGATGGGCCATATTGTACAATTTCGGGTAATGAACCTTCGTCAGTGACCCTTTACAAAACTGGCAGCGAAAGCCAGACATTTTTGCTGCAATTTCAAAAATTTACATCGGTGTAGTCTAAATCAAAGACTCGTATTCCCAAAGGGGCCAAATAATCAAAATACTGTTAAGAAGATGATTCTTAACGTACATTATATTTGAAACACTTCAAATATATTCACTGATCCCAAAGGATCAAAAGAAAAATATAATCTGCACTATGGATGATGTACGGGGAGACTTTTTAGGGCCGCCACACGGCACAACACCAGCTGCAGTAATAGCAAATAAAAATAATTGTTAGAAAAAAGCATTTTATGATGAAATATCAAAGAGATATAATATTGTTCCAGGTGATAGAATTAAGTACGACCAATTTAAAATCTCAGATAATGGAAAAGCCTTAATTTGGACTGTTGCTGACAAAGAAATTAAAATAACTTTAGAAAGAAAAGGTTCATCAGGATTTAAAGCTCTCGGTACCTTAGCAGCTCAATATAACAAACTCTTTGGATCTGGTGGCACAAAGGCAATAAGACAACAATTGGGGTTGACTGAATATAATAGCAAAACTAGAACAATTACATCAAGATCTTCTACAAAAGCCCAATCAATTACAGATGAACATAGAAGAAAACTAGCGACTATGCGTGATGATGCTAATTCAATAGATAATTATCTAGAGCATCATAATCTAGATGAGATTCACTCACCAACCTCTAGTCAAACTGAACATGTTCGAAATTGGATGACCTCATTTATGGGTCCTGATTATTATAAAGATCTTGATATGCATCTTGAAGAGCTTATCACAACTGCACAAAAGCTTCCAAAGGTTGAAAATGCCCAAAGTCAAACAGAAGGGTTATCTTTTAGGGAATTAGAAGGCTTAGACAAGGCACTGCAGCGCGCTCGTGGTGAACTGACTAATAACTTAGCCAAGCTAACTGACCTTGATAAAGACATAGCCAAAGAAAGAAGAAAACTAGATGAAGCAGAAGATGAAATAAGCAAAACAGATATAAAATCTCGATTGAAAAACTTAGAAGATGAAAGAGGTGCAAGGCTTGAAGCTGCCACTGCTAACAAAGAAGCTTTGCGGAGTCAGATAAACAGAATAAAAGAAACTATAAACAAAGTTTTGAAAGAAGACACCACACTGGGTGAAAGGTTAAGAACACTATTTCGAGAGCAAGATATTACAATTGTCACTGTTTTAACTGCCATCGGTATGATCATTGGCGTGATTGTTGAGGCTGTTATTCCAAGTGGTGGTGGAACAATTGGAACAACTCCACCAAAACCATCTCCTAAATCAGGCGTAAAAGACTGGGTTAAACAGCAATTGCAAAATCTAGGAAAACTACTAGCATCTCTAGCAGGAAAGGCAGCAGCTGCATTGCCTGGAATCATTGGATCAATAGTGTCATGGTTATTGTCTGCTACGGGTAAAGTTGTAAACTGGTTTGGAAATAATCTATGGGCACTGGTTGTTGCTGTTGCAGGGATGTTGTATGTTGCAGCAAAAGAGTGGGTTGCAAAGTAATTAATAAACTTTATATAAAATCATTACAGTAATACCAACGGCAATACTGCCAACTATTAATGCAGTCTTTTTGTCTTCATGGTTCTGATTTGGATCTTGTTTTGAATTCTGTTTTAAATCTTGTTTTACATCTGGGTGATGATATTTACCCAGACTGTATTTTTGTGCAATTTGATCTACTATTTTTTCACTTATATCCCCAGCTTCATCTACCCATTTTTGTGATAAACCATGTGATTTTGCATACGTCTCTGCTTCTTTATGATAAGAAGATTCAGGATGAGATTGTTTTGTTTTGGTTCCTTTAACTGTCTGTGGTTGACTAGGTGGAACAGGCTTTACATTGACATCATTATTCAGTCCAAGACTTTGAGAAGCAGTTGCTATGACTATCTCATTATTGTAGTCTTGTATGGTACCAATTCTCAATGTCATATTGCTGGGTGACATGTACAAACCAACTCCAAAAACAAAGTCGACCTTACTTCTTGCATATTTCAATGTATTTTGATATCTTGCTATTTGACTTGGTAAGTCAATTGGACTGTTTATTGTGTCTTCTATGTTTGCTAAAAATTGTTTTTGAGTATCAAACTGTGTACCAACTCCTATGATACCGGTACGTGTTTGTGCTTGAGATCCTAGAATTGCCCAACAATAGGTTCTTATGCTATCATTAATACGTTCTATACCTGCACGTGTGAATCCTTTAGACTTTGGTTTTGTAAATGAAAAGACCCAACCACTTTGACCACTATATTTAGTACCTTTATCAAATGGCATATATTTATTAACATTTTTAGCCCAATAATACATTCTACCAAGACCATCATTGTCATCTAACTTTAATCTCCAGTCAGTATTAACGTCGACATTGAATTCTTGACATATCTTTGCATAAGCACCACGGTTATAATCATTAGTAAATTCATTCCAGCTGGAATTACCTGGTATCGCTGCACCTATCTCAAATAATATTCTTCTTATCTGATAGTAAACATGAAATTTAAATAGTGAACCCAAAAATCCTGGGTCAGAAAGATGATGTTTAAAATCTACACCAGATCCAGTAGTGGCGCACCAAACAGCAAAGTTTAATTGATTTTGCCAAAATGTTGTTGGGTCGTTTTGCCATTGTTTAACCAAAGCATCTGATGTAACATGCAGTTTGTATTTTTCAAATAGTTGTGGAAACGATGTGCTAAAACTTTTTCTGTGATGTTACCATGATATTTCTGTTGATGAGATCGATATGTTTCTTTTGAAATGAACCTGTGGCATAATTTACTTCATCGTTATACTTGAACTCGGCTGGTATCATATTTTTTATGTGAAACATAATTTACTGTTGAAAAAAAAAATAAATTTACTGCTGAGCCAGTCTTTCTAATCTGTCAATACGTCTTCTCAGTACAGAATTTTCATCTACAAGTGCCTGGATAAGTGAGCTAATATAGCGTCTTGTTACGGCTCCGTCTTCTTGTACAGGGTCAGAGAGGCCAATTAATGATTCTATGCTGTTTCATATCTAGCCTTCCATCTAGCACATTGTCTTCATTGGCTTTTAGATACTTTCTATCAGCTTCTTCTTTTTGTAAAAAACTTTCAGCTTCCTCCTTTGTTAAGAAGGCTTCAGCTTCATCTTTCGATAAAAACTTTTTATCAGCTATTTGAACATAATCATACAAATATTTAGCAGTGACAACATCACGATCATATGCTGGATTTTCCTGAGGATTTCGGGGGTGTTCAATGTTTGTTATACGATTGTACCCAAGATTCAAATCTGATTGTAATGCTTCGGTTCCGTAGATTACGTCTTGCAGAGCTAAGATTTGATTTTGAAGATTGTGTATATTTGCAGTATTCAGAGAAGTAGTTTCTGGAAGATCAGTTCTTAGTTTATCGATTTCATCTTTATTCTGTTGGATGCTTGCATAGTGCTCTTGATGTTGTTCAAGATTGTCATTGCTTTCTTGGTCAAGTCTAGCAGAAACTTCTGCAAGCTTGTCGTCTAAAAGTTTTGTTTTATATTCTAAACGTTTATTGACATACCTCTTGTTAACAGCATCGTATGAATCTGATGGGCTTTGAACATCAATTATTCTGTTGCCTTCCATATCAAGGTCACCTGATATGGTAAAAGTGTCATCTTCATAAATATAATTTGATCCGAATATACTCATTTTTTATACTTGCAATATTATTTTTTTATTATTTAATATTTAATCAACTAAAATCGGTAGCCCATGATTGTCTATGAGAACTTCGTTTTCATCCGTAATTTTAAATGACAATTCAGTAATGCAACCATTAGTAAGATTTTTAAAAACAGGCCGATCAAAAGATAAATGGACACATTTACCAAAAGATATGTCAGATACTGGAATTATAGACAGCAGTGAACTTGGTTCACCATTGACAAAGTTGTCTGTGGTATTGATTTGATCTAAATATACATGAAGTTCTTTTGGTTTAGCAAAATCGACCATTTTAGTTCCCATGTATTGACCTGCAGTGAATCGTCCATGTTTCGATACTATTCCAAGTAAAGTCAAGATTCCTTTAGATATTTCGATTTCAGTGCCGACTGGAATTTCTAATGTTGCTATTCCATTGTTTTTATTGACAGATAAGTCAATGTTTTCTTTTGAAAAGATATCTTTAAAATCTTTAAAGTTGTACAAACCGTTTTCAATGTCGATTTGTTTAGTTTTGGTTGCAATATATTGTTTACCTTTGACATTGTACCATCCAATCCAATATATTATTGATTTTAAACATACTAACCTAGTATTTTGCATATTTGGAATGTAACCTTGAAGCTGAAAAGTTTGACCGAGATTAACGTTTGTAAAAGTGTGAGATATCATTTTATTTTTTATAGCAAATTTATTTAAAAAATCATATTTAAAAAAATGAAATCGCCTACAGCACCAATTTATCCCGATTTGAATTCAACTGATGATGGTCACAATTACAGATTACAAAAAATATCAGATGTAGAAAAGCAACTTTTAGTTGAGAGAGGATTAAGAAAAGCATTATATAAAAAATATAAACGGGGAATCAATCTTACAGATGGGTTTGATACTTTATTAATTTCTACTAGTGTTATTTTGGCTGGCGTTGGATTAGCCATACCAGTTTTGTTACCTTTAGAGATTGTTGCAGTTGTTTGTGGATGCATGGGTGTCTGTGTCAAGGCATTTAGACGTAAATTAATGTCGAAAGCACAGAAACATTATGAGATTAAAACTATAGCAGAAAGTAAACTAAATAGTATTAAAGATTCAATTTCCGAGGCCTTAAGTGATGGACGAATATCTAATATCAGAACAAGAATTTAAAATTGTTCTCGATGAGTTGAATAAGTTTAATGATTTGAAAGATAAGACATGTTCCAAGCAGTCAGGACTGAGTGATGCAGAAAAACAGAAGTTGGCCGCAGAAGGTAAAGCACAAGCTCTAAGCGTCATACAAAAAAAGTACAAGACACATAATACTTTTTAATAAGTTTATATTTGTTAATGAGCCGCCACCTATTTATTGTGAAAGCTAAACTGTGAATAGCCATAAGCATATGTCATGATGCCATCTGGTGCTATAAATCTTTTTGTGTCAAGCGGTGAGAGTGTTGTTTTGTTTACTGTTAGTCCATAGATTTTATGGTGTTTTGATCGCAGCATATTCATTTCATGGGTATATTTTTGTTTGTTGAATAAAGCATCTTTATAATTTTCAAAACTGATATGTTTATTGATTACATATTTTTTGTTCCTTTTGCTTTCTTGATAATTTGATCATCACATCTCAAGATTGAATATAATTTAGGACGCAAACCAATATATTCAGATATAGGTACACCAGCACATTCATCTTTCATTTTGCCTAAGACCTTTTTGTTTGTCTCGTCGAATAGTGGATGGTCTTTTGGATAGTCAGAGAAATCATATTGTTCGTTTGTTTCAGCCATGTCTTTGTATACATCTTCTGTTTTGATATCTACCAGTAATGAATCTGTATCAGTATATAACAAGGTGCAGTTTTCACCATACTTCTTCTTTAGTTTGTTATAGTACCAGTCGTACATCAGATGTTTCGATAAGTCTAGAACAGAGAACCCAACATAGATTGGTTTGTTTAGTGTTAAGCTTGTCTTATTTACATGAATAGCAGACAGCTCATCAGAGAATTTTATGCGTCTGTTAAAGTTGGGCTTAGCAATGATTTTCCTTAGCTTTTCATTCTCACTGCCGTCTGTTTTTACTAATTTTATGTCGACTCTTTTGCGTAGGTTTTCCATTGTTTTTCCAAAGACTGAATTATTCATTAGTTTATAGAAATCTTTTTCAAATGCAGACTTAGCTTTTTTACGAAATTCTGTATTCAATCTAATGTAAGGTTCCATCCAAGGCTTTTCGTTAAATTCTAATATTCTGTGCACTTTTGTTACTTTTATAGCAAGCTGCATGTATAAATTGAGATTTCTATAATGTACTACGTATTTTTTCTTATTCATAAGATTAGGTACAAGCTTTGAGACATTAACCATGTTTTCATCACCAATCAACTCTGTTTGATAACCAGATAACCATTCTTTTTGTACTGTTAATTTCTCTGGGGCAAGTGGATAACCATTATGCAAGTCGTGCAATTCCTTTGGATACTCTAAATCAACTTCAAGGATCCAACCTTTGTCTTTTGGTTTTTTAAAGTCTGATTTATCTGCCATATCTGTCATATCATACCACTTGAATCCAGAATATGGTAATGGCTGACTCATTGCCCAACCATAGAGATTATTTGCATCATAATACATGATATAATTATTTGTTATCTTAGAATCATAATCTGTGGTATATGGATTATTAGCTTTTGCATGTCTTTTTGAGACCATACTTATACCACCACGCATTCCCTTTTCTATAAAGAGATGCATATCCATGTCTGTTAGGAGTTCTAAGTCTATTTTGGTGTATTTGAGAAGAGCATCCCATGATAAGCCAGGAGCAGTATAATAATGAAGAGGGTCCAGCTTATACGCTTCCATACATAATTTTCAAAAGTTCTGAAAAACATCAGCAAGTAAAGTGACATCAGATTTTAGATATAAATCATGATAGTCTCCCAGTGTTTTACAGTTGAATTCTTTCCATATTTTCTGTGCATATTCATAATCTTTTTGACTAATAGTTTCATCTGTGAGACTGCTGTAAAACTCTTTAATGGGTGGGAGCTGTGTTTCATTAAATTTTTCAAAGCTGTCAAAGTATTCATATGGGTAGACACCTTTTTTCAATAATTCAAAATTTTGATTACCTGTTTGTGATGCAGTCGTTATGTCATATCCTTCATCCATGTCTTTAACCGTAAAACTATGTCACAGTTTATTGCTTCTTTTACAGATCTTGAGCATCCTTTAAGTATTTTTTCTATGTCTTTTACCGTGTCTTTATACACCATCAAACCATCAAACACAAGTGCACTGATTTCAACACCGTTTTCATTAAGATAGTCAAAAGCAGCCATCAATGCTTTGTTTTCTAGCTTGCACATTAAAAGATTTACAGCTGAGCCTTTGATGTTGTAAGTTGTTCTTCTTTCTAATTTTTGTTTACTTGCTAGTTCATATAGATCTGGGTTGAGCTCACATACCTTGTCTATGACGGTTCTCATTCCATTATAGTAGTTAACAAACCACTCTGGATCTGTGTCTTTTAATGTTTCTTCTCTACCATTGAGAATTGCTAAAAGGTTTTTCTTTGCTTCATCTCTGGTTAGGTTTTCTGATTTCATGTACCTAGCTAGCAGATTTTCTCTATCGTTGACGTAAGTATCAAGACCTTCACATAAAATACCATTCTGATGACAATATGATGCTAACAATGTTGGATGTGCATTTTTCATGTCAATATCGATCATATTGTCTTTACATATGGTGTGTCTTATTTTTCTGCTCATGTTTTGCAGTCCCATTTTTTCTGATGTCCAATATCTTCCAAATCCATTACGTTGGTGGTAAGTCATCAAGCTTTCTCCATTTTTCTTTGTTCTAGAAAGGTATTCTTTCAATAACACAAGCTGTGAGTCTTTATTAACCTTTTTACCATCAACAAAACAGCTGCCAATTTCAAAATCTGTATGGTGTGCGATAATGTATTCTAATTTTGATCTGTCTATCTGTTCACGTAGAGTAATATCACGATCATCTTCAGAATCAAATTTACCAATCTTGTATGTTTCTTTGTTTAATGGTGTATTTGTAAATGCCTCTCTTGTTAATTTTAGATCTGGTGTATTTTCAACAAGCTTTGATAGTGATGATGACATAAACATAAAACTGTCAAGAAATTTTAATTGACCTATCTGAAATGATATATATTTCTCTGCATTATTCGGGATGCATGTGATGTTACCATAGGTTTTATGAGCTTTTTGCATTATAAAATGACTATCATAGCCTCTGAGGTTGTGAAATACAACAGGAATCGGGGTTTTGTTAGGTTTTATTTTGAGTTTTAGATTGCATATTTTATGTGCTGCGCCACGATATTTACCTGTAAAATGACAGTGGTCTTTTACTTTGGGATTGTTTTTAATGTTTCTTATTTCTTGTTCACATATCCAACAATGTGTTGCTTTAAGATAGTCTTCTTCGTCTTGTTCAGTCATTGTTAATGGCTCTGGGTTTTTAAATTTATTATTTAAGACGTGTCTCTCATCTTGTAATTTTTTGAGAAACACTTCTATGGCATCTTTACCTCTGTATATAACAGGCGGGTAAGCTATATTATCATATCTCACAACTTGATAACCAAATCCGCAAGCTTGTTGCTCGCTTGTTATTTTAGATCTCTCTCCTGCTTTTTATGTCTTGGGTTCTATTATACTTTCGAAGTCTGCATAGATGACATATGGTACCTGTATTTGGTTTTGATAATTTTTAAATTTGATATTATTTTTACCTTCAGCTGGCATTTGTAGGCTTGTTGAGTTTTTATTGATTCCATAGCAGTCTTCTTTGTGTTTGATGAGTAGGTCTTCTTTGGTGAATCTGTCACGGAGTGTAGGAGTTAGCCTATGACAAATCCATATAAACAACGGTCGCAGAAGTATGTTTTATTTTTACATTTATTTTGGTCAAAGAGTAATCTGTTTAAGTTTTTAATCCAACAGTTGTGGTATTTTGTTTCTTTTCTTTCTGTTGAACCTTCAGCATTTTCATCAACTTCTACATCTTTTGATATCAGCAGCAAGTTAATTCTTTGCTTTTCTTTCGGTTGCTCTGATATGTGGTATGGAAAGATGTCTACTTTTTCAAGTTTCTTTGATACTGTGTATCCATATACATTTATTGCCAAATCGAAATGCTTCTCAACTTTTGTAATTTGTGAAACAGGTGTGGGAAAGTCTACGATATCTTTCAAGTTTAGTTTATCTGCATGTATTCTATAACGTGATAGTTCATTCTTATGATGACTATCATCCGGGTATAAAGCAGAAAGTAAAGCCCATTTCAGACATTCATTGTCATCATTTTTTACATTGATTATTGCTTTCTTGTTCGCTATTTTGTCTGGTAAAGGAATGTATGATGAACCTTTCAATGGTTCATATTTTGCTATATTCAAATATAACTTAATACAGTGGTCTATTGCAGCACCTGTTCCTTCTTGGCTTGTAAAGTTTTCAATCCAATGCTCTATATGTTTTACTTGCTCATTGTAAAATTCTTCTACATTATTGTCATGTAGCACAGCACTTTGCTGTCCATGTTTTTGTCCTTGAAAATACTTTCTTGTTCCATCTTTTTCATCTTTGAAGAATTGTAAAGAAAGACCAATTGAAAACTTGATGCCTTTGTATTCTTTTATATCTTTGTTGATTTGATCTATTATGGGGGGCTTTTTATTTTCAAACAGTATAGACGGGTCTTTGTATTTTTCTGCATTTATTTCATATGTTTTAAAATAATTGCATAATGGTTTGTCTACCAATTTTAAATTTTGAGAGGCTTCTGCTGTGTTCGCAAGTTCTTGCGTCTCTTCATGCGCCGCAGTTGCCTCTGCACGTGCCGTTGCACGTCTTTGTTTTTGGCGCTTTTTTTGAGCAGGCTGTAGAGCCTTTAGTGCACTATCTAAAGCACTATCACTAATTTTTCCTTCGTCATGTAGTTTTATTAGTCGTCTGATTTCTTCAGCCATATTTTTCATATTTTTATTATAACTTTTTTATTTAATAAAGGAAAATAATTATAATAAAAGCATAAATATGGAATGCGCATTTTTACGAGTTGGTGATAACGAACCTTGTCATTCAAAGCCTACAAAAAAATCAATATATTGCAAAATGCATAACTTTCTGATAAAGACTAGCAAGGTAAAGCCTTGTTTGCAATGTCCGTGGAATATAGGTCAGTGGCACCGAGTCAATGTGCGTGGGGGGAAAGTGCGACAAGGGCAGTTACTACGCATTGTTTCTTGCTTACAGCTATCACTGCTCACGAAAAATATGCTACAGTTCTATGTCTAGACGCAACTCGGTGTTAACTTTTATAAAGACCACGAAATAAAGGTCAAGGATACCGGTTCAAGGTGCGTGGTTGAAAAATATGCCAAAGACATTTACTATGCAGGTTTCATGCTTACAGCTACATGAACCGCGACGCGAGAAAACGGGATTTTCGCTACTCGGATAGTACAATTCCACTTCTACTTATTCACCATTTTTGCATTACCGGCTGGTTTCCAGCTTATAAATAATCAATATTAGAAATACAGGTAACCAAAACCACCCTGACCTATAAGTAGGGTGGTTTTGGTTACCTGTTTTTCCAATATTGATTTTTTGTAAACTGGAAACCAGCCGACAAGGCAAAATTTGTGAATATCCAGAATTCCAAGCTTCTAGCCCTCTTCTGTGACTTCACAGGCCGGTTTGTGTCGGACCTAGTCGGAACCCCAAAGACCGATTTTCTCGCGTCGCGGCTCAAATGTATAACTACTGCCCAGATAGCCCCAACCCCACTTAGCGTCAAATTTCACAATTGGTCGTTCCCAAAGATTACAATCTATGCTGATGTGACGCGTAACCTGTCACAACAACAGCAAAACATTATAGTGAAAAGATCGAAAACAAACTTTAGTACTAAATGAGCCGCCGCATAGGAAAACAAAACAATCTGCACAGGCGAAAACAAAGGCGCATATCAGCTTCGCAGTAACTGCGAAGCTGATCAGCGCCTTTATTTTCGCTACGGGGATAGTACAATTTGTCTACTTTCTAAATCAAAAATTTCCAGCCTCTAACCATCTTCTGTGACTGTACAGGCCGGTTTGTGTCGGACCTGGTCGGAACCCAAATTGTTTGTTTTCTCGCGCACAGGCTCAAATAAGAGCGCGCACAGGCTCAAATAAGAGACGGGCTTACCTTATTTCTTTTCCTGCTACCAAAAACTGTTTGAAATCTTGCACCAGACAAAAGTACCTAGGACCTGTATTCAAGTACTGATAATACCATTTTTCGCACGTTGAACACGGGTAAATAACGGTAAATAAATGCAATCTGCAGAGGCAAACTCTAAAACTTGGGATAGCGTTTCACATTGAAACAAGCAAAACGTTTGCAGTAGATCTAAATACGTAATACCTGTAAACCCTAAAACGCGGTTGAGTCGATAACGGTTTCCTTAGATCTTTAAACGATTTATAGCAAAGTGTCATTTATTGAATATAAATCGGTACTATGATAAGCATTCACCGTTATAACAAATATCACTCAAGACCGTTAAAATAGACCAAAGACCTCTCGTGATAACTGATCGCTCATGTTTAAAAAAAAATGAGGATAACAGAAACCAAACTGAATTGTGAAATCTTCAGCTGAAGGGCAACTACATCCAAAGTCAATGTTTGTATCCCATGCTTGCACTCACCTAAAATTCAATATATGATACATTAACATGCATGTAGCAATAGAATCAGACCGAAACATTTAAGAATATATGCAAAAGTAGCGACCATTTTATACATAAAAAGTTTTTAGACCTAATCCAAGATTTTATACCTATAAGAATGATGAAGACTTCAATAGTCGAAACCGCGGTATGGCCCATCCCCTTTCTTATTAATGTGTTCACTGCTCTTAAAGGATCTCAGTTTTAATTTTTATTTGCTATTACTGCAGCTGGTGTTGTGCCGTGTGGCGGCCCTAAAAAGTCTCCCCGTACATCATCCATAGTGCAGGCTATATTTTCTTTTTGTTCCTTTGAGATCAGCGAGGATATTCAGAACTCTAGAAATTTATTATCGGTTAAGATTCATTTTCTAACCAATGTTTAATATACTTGGCCCCATTTAGATAATACTAGTCTTTGTATCGACTACCCTGTTGAAAGTTGCAAATTTTCAGTAATTCTCTTTGGCTGCATGTTGCCAAATCTAAAGGGTCACTGACGAGACTTCAATAGTCGAAACCGCGGTATGGCCCATCCCCTTTCTTGTTAATGTGTTCACTGCTCTTAAAGGATCTCAGTTTTAATTTTTATTTGCTATTACTGCAGCTGGTGTTGTGCCGTGTGGCGGCCCTAAAAAGTCTCCCCGTACATCATCCATAGTGCAGGCTATATTTTCTTTTTGTTCCTTTGAGATCAGCGAGGATATTCAGAACTCTAGAAATTTATTATCGGTTAAGATTCATTTTCTAACCAATGTTTAATATACTTGGCCCCATTTAGATAATACTAGTCTTCGTATCGACTACCCTGTTGAAAGTTGCAAATTTTCAGTAATTCTCTTTGGCTGCATGTTGCCAAATCTAAAGGGTCACTGACGAGACTTCAATAGTCGAAACCGCGGTATGGCCCATCCCCTTTCTTATTAATGTGTTCACTGCTCTTAAAGGATCTCAGTTTTAATTTTTATTTGCTATTACTGCAGCTGGTGTTGTGCCGTGTGGCGGCCCTAAAAAGTCTCCCCGTACATCATCCATAGTGCAGGCTATATTTTCTTTTTGTTCCTTTGAGATCAGCGAGGATATTCAGAACTCTAGAAATTTATTATCGGTTAAGATAACTTGTTGATTCTTATTATTTTGGCTGGAGATATCGAAATGAACCCAGGCCCCAGGTTCCAGTGCCGCATGTGCAAGAAGTATTGCAAGGCGGCCGAGCAAGCAGTTAAATGTGAAGATTGCGAGAAACGCTTCCATGCGTCTTGCGTAAATCTTGGTCCCGTTGAGTTACAAAAGATTGAGTCGGGTAATGATTCTTGGTATTGTTCAAACTGCAAAGCTGAGTGCAGCCTATGCAGTGGTGCTGTTTTGAATTCCCATAAGGCTGTCCAGTGTGACAAATGTGAAATGTGGGTGCACAATAACTGTTCTTTTATGTCAGACTCAGAGTATGAAACGATGCAAAACTCAAACTGTACATGGATTTGCCCAAAATGTGACTTTTTCAATTTCTCAGACTCTTTTTTCAATGAACAGTTTAACTTGGAAAGTGAAAATAGGTTTGACCTCCTTGCAAAAGGTCATGAAACCAAGTCCACTGAAACCTTGACTAGCAAAAACAGTTTTATTAGTGGTCTGAAATTTTCCAGTATCAACATAAACAGTATAAGAGGCAAAAAACTTGAGTTGTTGGCCTTCATTGATTTTCATCAATCTAAGATTTTGGCGATTCAGGAGACAAAAATTGACAATTCCATATTAACGTCCGAATTATTTCCGGAATCCTTTCCATACAGCGTGTACAGAAAGGATAGAACCTTAAATGGTGGTGGTGTTATGCTTCTTGTACACAAGGACATCCCACACATGCCCCTCACAGAATTGGACAATGACTCAGAGTCAGTTTGGGTCAAACTTTTTGTAAATAAGAAAACTCACTTTGTGGCTAGCTGGTATCGACCACCTGTCGATGGTCATTTACCAGTTTCGGACAATGGAAATGACTTATTGAATTCCCTGGAAAAGTTTGACAATTTATTTAGAGAACAGCTTGACAAAATCAAAAATATTAACAAAGGCAACAAACCCCCCTTAATTCACATTTTAGGTGATTTTAATTTTAGAGATATTGTATGGCCGGACAGACTCAGCAAATCTGGGTCATCATTGAGTCAGACAGAGGGTCAGATTTTGATAGATATCATGAATGACCATGGTTTGGAACAATTAGTCAATTTCCCCACCAGAGAAAGAAATACTTTGGACTTAATTTTGACCTCTCTTCCTGGTCAGTTTGCAGACATTCATTCCCCGGATAAGCTCAGTGATCATGACATTGTTTCTGGCACATTGAAAATTGCTATCCCCCCTATAAAGAAACCTAGGAGAAAAGTGTATCGTTATCAGAAAGGTGATTATGAATCTATGAGAGCAGAAACACTTAAATTTGCAAAGGAAAGATACTTCAACGGTTACTCAGATACTCGGTCGGTCCAGGAAAATTTCAATCTCATTACATCATCATACAGGAATCGGCAGATAAACATATCCCCTCAAAAACTAGTCGCTCAGTTTCCTCTGTCCCTTGGATAACACCTGAAATAAGAAGGAAGATTCGCAGAAAAAATGCAACTCATGCAAAAGCTAAAAAGACTGGTAGTGCAAAATTTAGATCTAAATTTGAATCTTTACGGAGAGAGATCAAAGCTGATATCAGGAAGCAGCATGATCTTTACGTGAACAACTTGGTAGGAGATGTTAAGGCTAATCCTAGAGATTTTTACAGGTACATAAACAGTCAGAAAAAAGATACCCAAGGTATTAAGAGAAATGGAAGTGGAATTGCACAATCCGAATTTGAGAAGGCGGAAGAATTTAATGGTCAGTTCTCGGATGTTTTCACTAAAAGTGAATACAAACAGGTCCCTCTTATGGATAGATCTGCCCCATTCATGCATGATATTGTGGTCACAAAGGAAGGGGTGACCAAACTTCTCAAAGGTCTAAACCCGTCTAAAGCCTTAGGGCCTGATGAGCTTCATCCCAGAGTCCTAAAGGAACTGGCTATGGAATTAGGGCCGGTATTCGCCCATCTCTTCCAGCAGTCAATTGATACAGGTGAAATTCCTAAAGAATGGTCTCTTGCTAATATTTGCCCCCTGTTTAAGAAGGGCGACAGGTCACTTGCCCGCAATTACCGCCCTGTTTCTTTGACATGCATTCCTTGTAAGCTTCTTGAACATATTGTATGCTCAAATATTATGGCCCATCTTGATGAACATGAACTCTTGTCGGACAGGCAACACGCATTTAGGAAATGGCATAGCTGTGAAACTCAGTTGACTACAGTGATAAATGACTGGGCCAAAATCTTAGACAAAAAAGGCCAAGTCGACACTTTTATACTCGATTTTGAAAAGGCTTTCGATACTCCTCCCCATGAACTCCTTAAAAGCAAATTGTTTAGCTATGGAATAGGTGGAACAACACTGAATTGGATAAATGCTTTCCTTTGTTTCAGACAACAAAGGGTAGTGGTTAATGGTATTAAATCGGATTGGGCTCCAGTTGTGTCGGGTGTCCCTCAGGGCACCGTTCTCGGCCCCTTGCTGTTTTCCTTGTATATAAATGACATCTCAGCAGACATTGAGTCTGAAATAAGACTCTTTGCTGATGATTGTGTTTGCTATCGTGAAATCAAGAATGAAGAGGATACATTGAAACTTCAGAGAGATATTGATCGTTTAGGCAGTTGGGCTAGGAAATGGGGAATGAGATTTCAACCCGTCAAATGCAACATGATGCAGCTGACAAATAAACGGTCTAGTAAGATACAGGCTAACTACACCCTTGAGGGCACTGTACTGGAAAACGTTGAAAGCATAAAATACCTGGGTGTAACTATCACAAATGATTTGAAATGGAATACTCATATTTCCAATGTTTGTACAAAGGCTAACAGAACTCTCGGATTCTTGAGGAGAAATTTGTATTCTTGTCCCCCAGATGTGAAAGAAGCAGCTTATAAAGGACTGGTGCGGCCGGTCTTGGAATATGGAAGCTCAGTTTGGGACCCTCACACTCATGGCCTCCAGGAAGAACTGGAAAAGGTCCAAAATCGTGCGGCAAGGTTTGTGACGGGAAATTATGTTTTTGAAACTGGGAGCATGACTGGCATTTTAAGTCAACTGAAATGGGAATCTCTTAAGAAAAGGAGGAAGGATAGTAGACTTATATTGCTATACAAAGGTCTAAAGGGTAAAGCCAGAATACCCACAGATGACCTTATCCCAAAGAATAGGCGTTGTAGAAATCAACACTCTTTGGCTTTTCAGATACCTTCAGCTAGCAAAGAAGCATACAAAAGTAGTTTCTTTCCACAGACTATCAGGGACTGGAATGACCTCCCTGATTCACTTATCTCCTCTGCTGAAATGTCTGATGACTGTGTGTCCAAGTTCGCTTCACTCGTGCGTTCAAGGGACTAATCTCTCCCCCATCCGAACCCCCTGGTGAAATAATGTCATTTGGCGTGTCACCAGTAAACTATTCAGATTCAGATTCAGATTCAGATTCATTTTCTAACCAATGTTTAATATACTTGGCCCCATTTAGATAATACTAGTCTTTGTATCGACTACCCTGTTGAAAGTTGCAAATTTTCAGTAATTCTCTTTGGCTGCATGTTGCCAAATCTAAAGGGTCACTGACGAGACTTCAATAGTCGAAACCGCGGTATGGCCCATCCCCTTTCTTATTAATGTGTTCACTGCTCTTAAAGGATCTCAGTTTTAATTTTTATTATCAATGATAATCGAGGCGTCTGATTAGGGTTCAAGAGCAGGCCCAGTTTTCAATCGAATTTCCAATCACATATATTTTTTTTTCAACTTCACCTTCCGATCTTATACGAATGAAACATTTAACTGAATTATTTATAACTCTTAGAGGCACCAATTTATTTCCTTCTGCTTGTGAAAAGAAACCAATGGTATAGTATATTAACCCATATTTGACGAATGGATTCGCCCATCATTATCAATAGTCCACTTCCATTTTAGGGGCTTAAGGGGTGATTATATTTTTATTTCATTTTTCGATGAAATTTCTATAAGCAAACAGAATAGCCCCAGATGGGACGCCGCGTTCTGCGGTGTCACATGGGGCTATACTGTTTGCATATGTCCCATAAAAATGGAATGGACGCCAGGCTTTTATGAGTTGTGTGGCTGACATAATGAGCCGCCTCGTGGGAAAACCAACAATGTGGTGTCCGAACAGGTCCGACACAAACCGGTCTGTACAAGCACAGAAAAGAGCTAGAAGCTTGAAATTTCAGATTTAAGTAGAAGAGGAATTGTACTATCCGAGTAGCGAAAACAAAGGCGCTGATCAGCTTCGCGGTTACCGCGAAGCTGATCTGCGTCTTTGTTTTCGCATATGCAGATTGTTGGTTTTCCCATGAGGCGGCTCATATCTAAAAGCAATTTAATGCAAAACAACCTGTTTCAGCAAAAATAATACAACATGAATATTTCCATAATACAATTTGAAACAACAGATGGTAGACAAATTCGTCGTTTCTTTAGAAAACCTTCGGCGGTTTGCAACAAGTTTGCAAGTTGCAAGCATATAGACTGAGTCACGTGAACAAGCTCACCATAAAGCACTTTATTAAAATCAGTGATAAGAAAAAATCTAGGACGTGGTGCTATCCAAGTTACATGAAAATGAGCAGACTTGGCATGCTGTAACATTTGCGCATTTGTGACTCGCAGTAACTGAAAACGTATTTTGGGAAAAAAATGAACAGACATTGTTGCATGGATTTCAACATAAATAGATTTTTGAAATGTTTTTGGATAGCGATAGTGATGTTCCTGTTTGTTTATTTACTGTTGTTGCATGTTGTTCCAGAACACAAATTAAAAGATGGGGGACCAACCCGCGATGCTGTTGTTTCTGTCTATCTCCGGGAAACGACCAATGACAAAGGAACATATGAAAATGGAGGTTTAAGATATGGTAATTCTCATGGTAAGGTATGGTATTTCTAAAATGTATACAGAATATTTGAGCGTCATAAGGAAACCGGATTTTTGCATATGCGAAAACAAAGGCGCAGATCAGCTGTGCAGTAACTGCACAGCTGATCAGCGCCTTTGTTTTCGCTATACGGATAGTCCTATTCCTCTTCTTGCTAAATCCGAAATTTCAAGCTTCTAGCCTTCTTCTATGATTGTACATGTTGGTACTCGCTAGAACCGCCTCAGTCTCAACTTAAAAATATCGATTTTTTTTTTTTTTTTTTTTTTTTTTTTTTTTTTTTTTTTTTTTTTTTGGTCAAAATTTTCAGTTTTTTACAGCTGAAAAAAAATCTCTATTAGATCTACATGGGCAAGTTTTCGTAATGGATTCAGTAATGCACAAATGCATTCGCTAAAGGTAAACGAAGAAAAATGATAGAATGAAAGCAAGGCTCATAGAGTTCTTCAGTGGTAGATCGCTGGACCACATCTAGAGATGTGTCGGGGGCGGATGGGGGGCGGGGGGTCGAAAGTTACCACACCTGTGTAATGGCCTTGAGCTCGCCGCATAGAATTGGTTAAAGTACCCAGACTGTGTTGTTACGTATCGACATCACAGAAACATTGTTGGGTTAAAAATCTTCAAATGGCATTTAAACAATAGTTTTGAAAACTGTTCGCTGAGAATTTGAATTGACATAAGTGCTGTTTTCATGAGCTGCAGGCATATGCATTATGTTTTAAAAGTCATATAAAGAGATGAACAGACAAATTTCAGTTTTTTCCATATTTAGAATTCAAACTCTTGCATTCAGATTCAGTCATGTCTGTTCAGATTCGATTTTTATGAAACGGTTTTAATACGGACGAGTTCTGCTTTTTTGTCACCAAAATTCGTGAGATTTTACAATGTATGTGCTACCGGAGAAGCATAATTCATGATTATATTTTTATTCTTTTAAGATGCTAAGCAAACACCAGAACCAGAAGATGAGAAACAGCAAGGAGCCATATATACATTACAAGATGAAAAACAACTGAATACGCGACAGACTGATCAACACTTGCTGAACAATGTGTCAGATCACGAACTTTTTAACAACGTAAAGGAAGTACACACCGTGAATTATAAACTAGATGGATTTAATAATGAACCAGCTGCAGTTAACGAAGCAGGCGTCGACAAAGTTCATAGAGCAAAAAAGATACACGAGAAATGTCGACTGTACCCTGAAATCATTATTATTGACAAAGTTCATAGAGCAAAAAAGATACACGAAAAATGTCGACTGTACCCTGAAATCATTATTATTGACAAAGTTCATAGAGCAAAAAAGATACACGAAAAATGTCGACTGTACCCTGAAATCATTATTATTGACAAAGTTCATAGAGCAAAAAAGATACACGAAAAATGTCGACTGTACCCTGAAATCATTATTATTGACAAAGTTCATAGAGCAAAAAAGATACACGAAAAATGTCGACTGTACCCTGAAATCATTATTATTGACAAAGTTCATAGAGCAAAAAAGATACACGAAAAATGTCGACAGTATCCTGAAATCATTATTATTGACAAAGTTCATAGAGCAAAAAAGATACACGAAAAATGTCGACTGTACCCTGAAATCATTATTATTGACAAAGTTCATAGAGCAAAAAAGATACACGAAAAATGTCGACTGTACCCTGAAATCATTATTATTGACAAAGTTCATAGAGCAAAAAAGATACACGAAAAATGTCGACTGTACCCTGAAATCATTATTATTGACAAAGTTCATAGAGCAAAAAAGATACACGAAAAATGTCGACAGTATCCTGATATCATTATTATCGGATTTGAAAAGTGTGGCACAGTCACACTGCGTTCTTTCTTGAAGACGCATCCAGATATCTTTACTACAGATAAGCCTAGCATACCATACTTCAATTCTGTAGGCAATGAAGTCTTTCAAACATTTGAAACATTTACTAAAAGCATGCCATGCACGCAACATGGGAAGTTGAAACTTGATAAGCTATCGCCGTTTGGATTGGCTGAGAAAACCTTTGAAGCCCTCCCAAATGTCAAACTGTTAGCCATTGTTCGCGAGCCCGTAGAACGAGCACTGTCGCATTATCTTCATCTCGTTGCTCTTCACAAAGAAATACCTAATAATAAGTTTGACGATATAATTGATACATTACTGGATGGAAGAATAAACGACAAAGAGGGAGATTTGATTTCAAAAATATTCCGATATTCAAAATTTATTGATCGATTGAAGCCATGGCTACAAATATATGGGAGGGATAAGATACACGTAATCGATGCTGACAATTTCGTCAAACATCCAGTATTTGAGTTGAACAAAATCGAGAAGTTTCTGAACATTTCGTCATATTTTACTAACGACCATTTTGTATACAACATAGACAAGAAGTTTTATTGTCTGGAGAAAGTTGGTTGTATGGGTCGCGAAAAGGGCAGACCACATCCGAATATGACAGAGAGTACTAGGAAAAGACTGCAGGCTTATTTCAAACCGTTAAATGAGGAGCTTTTCCTTGCTCTTGGACGGAGGTTTCCATGGAATTATTGACCATTCCATTCCGTTTTATTTCGTTTTCACTATTATCTTTTATTTTAACTTCTCCAACTTCTCCGCTTTTACCGCATGCCATGGGAAACCGGCACGTTATATTCAGTTGAGGGCGTATGTCGTAAATAGATTTTATACGTTTAGCTGTTTAGATGGTGTCCGTAAGAAATACAATGTTCCGTCACATAGTATGTTCTGTCCCTTAAAATGGGTACGCCATAGGACTGCTGTTTAGCTACCACACAATGTATACAGTACATCTGCCATAGGGGCCTTTTAACATGTTTATATCTGTCGTGAGATCATCATACAATATGTCCTCCATGAGGCCGCCACACAATGTGTACATGAACGTCTGTCGACATGTAGCGCCAGTATAAAATGTGTACGTCTGTTGTATAGCTGTCAAACAATGTGTACGTCTGTTATTATGCCGCCATACAATGTGTATTTCTGTTGTATAGTTACCAAACAGTATGTGCGTCTGTTGTTAAGCCATCAAATAACGTGTAAGTACGTCTGTTGCATATAGCCGTCATACAATGTTTACGTCTGTTGTATCCCCGCCTTGCAATGTGTATGTCTGTTGTATAGTCACCAAACAGTATGTACGTCTGTTGTTGCATAACCGTCATACAATGTGTACGTCCGTTGTATATAACCGCCATACAATATGTAGTCTGTTGCATAGCCGTCATACAATGTTTACGTCTGTTGTATATACCCGCCATGCAATGTGTACTTCCGTTGTATTCCGTTGTATATAACCACCATACAATATGTAGTCTGTTGCATAGCCGTCATACAATGTTTACGTCTGTTGTACAGTCGCCATGCAGTGTGTACGCTTGTTGTATACCCGCCATGCAATGTGTATGTCTGTTGAATATAACCGCCATACAATATGTAGGTCTGTTGCATAGTCGCCATGCATTGTGCACGTTAGCTGTATAGTCGCCATGCAATGTGTACCGTTTGCTGTATAGCCAGCATTAATGTGTACTTGTAGATCTGTTGCATATCCGCACATCACGGTTCGCGTTTCGGACTGTAACGCATAAGCACCCTCGGGCTTGGCAAACATTAATGCATGAAATAGCCGCGTCATGAGAAAATAAGATTTTTGTTTATGCGAAATTAAAGGCGCAGATCAGCTGTGCAGTAACTGCACAGCTGATCAGCGTATTTGTTTTCACTGAACAGATAGTACAATCCCTCTTCTACTTCTATCCAAAATTTCAAGCTTCTAGCCATCTTCTGTATCTGCACAGTCCGGTTTGTGTCACACCTTGTCGGAAACCCCCGAATACCGGTTTTCTCGCGTCGCGGCTCTTATATCTCTCGCCTAAAACAAATTCACATTGTTTATCCAGAGTCACCCACGTGAGTGAGAACAACCAACACAGATGAAATTAATATGCAAAAAATATGTAGTAAATTTATACATGTAACTGTATACGAACCGTAGAAAGTTGTACTCAGAAGGTATTTTCAAACTACATCCTCAAGTTATAGTCGAGCCGCCTCGTGGGAAAACCAACAATGTGGTTTCCGAACAGGTCCGACTCAAACCGGCCTGTACAGCTACAGAAGCAGGCTAGAAGCTTGAAATTTTGGAGTTAAGTAGAGGAGGAATTGTACTATCCGAGTAGCGAAAACAAAGGCGCTGATCAGCTTCGCGGTTACCGCGAAGCTGATCTGCGTCTTTGTTTTCGCCTATGCAGATTGTTGGTTTTCCCATGAGGTGGCTCATACTGATTTCATCCGCGTTGGTTGTTCTCAGTCGCGTTAGTTGTCTCTGGATGACAGGCGTGAATGTGACATCTCCTCTGGACACGAATGTTCATGCATGGTCCCCATGACATTATAGTGAATTCGGTCACTGCCCTTAAGAAGATTATAAATGAGCCGCCTCGTGGGAAAACCAACAATGTGGTTTCCGAACAGGTCCGACACAAACCGGCCTGTATAGTCACAGAAGATGGCTAGAGGCTGGAAATTTTGGATTTAAAAAAGTAGAGGAATTGTACTATCTGTGTTGCGAAAACAAAGGCGCTGATCAGCTTCGTGGTTACCACGAAGCTGATCTGCGTCTTTGTTTTCGCATATGCAGGTTGTTGGTTTTCCCATGAGGCGGCTCAAATATATTTAAAAAAAAACTTCTTGCGCTGGTCACTTTGTTTTAGCTCACACACAATGTGAGCTTATAGGATGATACTCGAGCCGTTGTCTGTGCATCTGTGGGTCCGTGCGTTCCCTCTTTCAAATACAAATATCTCCAAGACTAGTCAACCGATTGCAATCAATTTTACATGAAGCATCATTGGCGTGGGGTGTTGCATGCATGCGTTTTTGAAGCAGATCGGATGTGAACCATGGTTTCCATGGAAACAGATAGCTCTTATTGGCTTATGATGTGGGGAATGTGGTGGCAACTCTAGCGACTCAAATTTTTGTTTGAACCTTCTTCATTCTTGGCAGTAACAAGGACAACCATAATATCTCGTATTTGTTCGAATTTCTGATAAATTAGACCTCAGACTGAGGAGTTAGCTGCCCTTGAGGGTTTGGAAAAAGTCCCAAATAACTTATAAAGGGACAAATGTTGTGGCAACAAGTGCATTTTCAAAGATCTTCTTCTCTGAATGGATCAGATATTGCTGGCATTTGAACGTTTTCCACCATTCAAATGCATAGGCGATCGTTCTTGCCCTTGCCGTAAAATATGGCAAGGTCATCACAGTGTCATGCTCCATACAGATATACACATTCCAAGAATTGAGAGGTCCTTGGTTCGATTCCCACATGGGGCACCGTGTTGTGTCCTTGAGCAAGACACAAATTCTCCACAGTACTAGTTAATACCCAGCAAGCGTCGGTTTCGTCCCGATATGACTGAAAAGTTGTTGACTTGGACGTTAGACCTCAATACAAACAAACCGACGGACGAACGCCTGCTCGATTACCATACTATAGAAGGGGGTGCATTTTAAATCAATTATTGATCTTTTTTTTCTTCGGGAATATCAGTTTTGCAATGGTAAACAAGCCGTTTTCCGGCACCGATTTTTTAAAAAAAAAAATCCGGCACTTTAGGCCTTTTAGAATGCAAAAGGGTGACAGAATCATATTCTTGTGTCTAAAATCAGTGATTTCAAGGAATTTAGCGTCTTCTCTCACCTGGGCGTTTTGACCTACCTTAACAAGCAAAATAAAAGGTCCAAAATGCACTAAAGCCCAGTTTCTGAGTAGCTGAGCGTAGCGAAGCGCGCATCGCTACGCTTAGCGATTCAGAAATGGGGTTTCAAGGGGATTTGAGGCTATTTATTTTGCTTCTACACACCAAACGTCAATGTCCTGTGGCCTACTCAAAATGTGTAGGTCTCATCAAAATAAAAGTCATCAATTTTTTCACATAAATGAATTTCAGTCTGAACTGTCTTCGCTCCCTGGCCCCGAGGTTATAAAAATTTATCCATGCTCAATTCAGCTGAGACTCAATTTATTCTGCTCATAAATGTTAAAATGCCAATAATTGTTGGCATTTTAACATTTAAAAGCAGGATAAATTACAGGCTTTGGTGATCTAAACCTGAAATTTCAATTTATTTGGGCTATTTCAGTATGATGAGTAGATCAAATTCCATGCTCAGTTAAGTTGAAGATGAAATTTTTTTTATAAAATCGGGGCCAGCTCCCGGAAAGAAAAACGACCTTTCTCAACGGCTCCCTAAAATGTTTCCATACGTAGATCTGTGCTCCAAATGTTTTTGCTTGCTCCCCAGCTACCTGAAAATAAAAGATCCCTGCAAATAAATGGACGTTCTAGCTAGACCCCCCAAACCCATCATTCTGACACGATTCCTGCGTCTAGGCTGTGTTTTTCTGAGATGTTCGTGACGTCGCTTCACGTGAATTATGACGTCAACGCAAAAAAGTCACGTTAAAACGTTCGTTAAAGCAACTTAAGTCAGCCATGGCCGTAAGGTTTTGGTGTTTTCTTTTACCTTTATTATTGTATTTTGACAATCATCATTGGTGTCTACAAATCAGAGTGACTGTGAATGATGGTAGAAAAACGGAAACTTCACAATTTGACATCTTTGATGAAGAAATTCCATCATTTGACGTCCCTTTGTCGAAATACAAAACGATCAGTGAAGGAACTTATTCGAAGCTGGAATCGGAAATTGATAAATCTGGCACGGATTTTTCAGAAAGTCCTACGATACAGGACCTCTTTAGTAAAGGTGGAAGCGGAGTTTCAAGTAAAACACGAGGCGGAGTAACGAAAAACGACTCCATGAGAATCCGCGAAAAGCGATCACAGCCGGACAAATGGTGTAACGGAACAGATAAAATCAGCAAGGCAATAACAGTTGCTAAAGGTGATGCCGTTCATTTACCATGCCATTCTTGCGTCGATCACGATTTATATGAGCCGCTGCAGTGGGTTAAGCTTCATCCGAACCCGGATCGTAATAACCTGTATCTTGTGACAGAAGTTGTTCCTGACATGCATGATGACGAGACTCGAAATAATTTAGTGATTAATTTAAAACATACTTTAATCATCCGACGGGCGAAGAAGTCGCACACGGCCAGCTATCTTTGTAGACCATCAACGTCAAATCAGACTGAGAGACGCCGAATGACTTGGGAAGACATGCAAAAATGGATCGTTGAAGACTCTCAGATGCGTTATTTTTATCATCTTGATGTGATCGACATAGATCAAACACCTACGGTGGAGACTGGAAGCAATTCGGAATTAAAGGCTTTTAAGCCGCTGGAGATGAGGCATGAAAACCTTGTGATTTATTCAAAATGGCTGCCGTGGAGCGCGTGCAGTGTTTGTGACCAGCCGGGAACGCGTCAGAGAATTGGATTGTGTGTGATCAAGAAGCGAGACAATTATCAGCCTGTGCCTCATACTTACTTGAACAATATCATGAAGTTTGCTGTTCATGGTCTCCCCTGTCAGTCAGAATTTCTCAGCGAGTTCGACGGACGAGGTTGGCTAGATCGACCGAATGAAATTCAATTTGAGGAATGTTATGAGAGATGTCCATGGACTGCGCATGCTCGTCGGAAAAAGAGGTCAACAATTTCAGTAAAAGAAATGAGTGCATCTTATAATAAAAAGTTCAAGAAAAAGGACAACGTCATAAATGTTATAGTTGACGAGTACCTTGTCTTAAAGTGTCCTGGGGCAACAATGTCCTGGGGTAAGAAGCCAGTCTGGATGCTCGGCTCTAAGGTTATGTCACCGATGCATGTACGAAAAGCCACAAAGAAGCGTGTAAATTTTGACTTTCGGAGCTCACTAATTTTCCTGAAAGCCAAGAAACACGACTCAGGTGTTTATTCTTGTTGGATTGAGAAGAAACTGAAGAAGAAATACGTTGTTCGTGTAAAGGAGAGTCAGTTTAATGATGTTGTCAAACACGGGAAGCTCCTTTGTGTGTCCTTCTTGGTAGATTTTGTTGTTTTCTTTATTTTATCAATGATCAAAGTATTCCATCGGCGTGTGCAAGTTCGAAGAAAACCAACAAAGAAACGTTCAGAGTCTCAACAAGAACTTTTGGATAAAAAGTCACAACAAGAACTTTTGGATAAAAAGTCTCAACAAGAACTTTTGGATAACCAGGAAGGAGTAAGAACGATAGCAGACAAAGTTGCAACAAACTAGTTGTCAAAAGGTGTGTCTATAATTCAAAATACGTTTTCGGAAGAAACTGTTTCTCGATCGTGAATTTTCGTTGCTTGGCTACGGTAAGGCCGCGTCTTCAAATAAGAACTTGATTTTGCTTTCAAGTTTCAAGAAGTAAATATAACACCATATTATATGGACCAAACGCATAGGAATAAATGAACTATACATCAGGAAAACATGTCCGTGAAATAAATACCCCCTTATACCCCACTTTTATATAGAAAAACTGGGGTTTGCAGGGGTATACCTATTTTTCTTATTTTTGCTCCAAAACATAGATTGTGGGTACTCGTTAGAACCGCCTCGGCGAGGCGGTTCTAACGTGTACCCACAATCTATGTTCTGAGCAAAAATAAGAAAAATATCAAATTTTTTCTGATGAAATTTTCAATTTTTACAGGTGAAAAAAATCTCTATATATTGCATGGACAAGTTTTCGTAGTTTTGTAAACTATCAAGAACAACAATAAACGTTTAAGATCAAGTCGCCAAATTTTTTGGTGTTATTTCCCTTCCGATACGTTACACTCTACCCTCGTATATGAGGCTATTCCTCCAGTCAACCATGTACAAATGCTGAAATGTTTTCCTCCACCCCACGTATGGGAGCGGTAGTCTGATGGTAGAGCATCGACCTCGGAATCGAGAGGTCCCAGGTTCGATCCCCACCGTGTTGTGTCCTTGAACAAGACACATTAACTTCCTGCGGTAGATCTACTGGTTAACACAGGAAGCGTTGGCACCGCTCCGAAATCTGAAAAAAAAAATGTTGACTGGGACGTTAATTAAGAATAGAGGGACCAGGAATCGATGCAATTAAATTTAAAGTCCCAACATAGACACCAGGTGGGAAAGAAAAAAAAACATAAAACACAACAAAACATTTTTCCGACAACACACACGAGGAGCAGAATGACTAGCTCTTTCCCAACAAGGTAGTCATCCGGCTAAGTTAAGCCTTAATACAAACAAACAAAATTCTCGTACTACCTGTCAGTGTTTCATTCTCCTTAGCAAAGTTCAGGGATTGACACAATTAATGAGCAGCGTAATGAAAAAAAAAGCGAAAACAAAGGCGCAGATCAGCTTCGCAGTAACTGCGAAGCTGATCAGCGCATTTGTTTTCGCTACACGGATAGCACAACTCCTCTTCTTTCTAAATCCAAAGTTTCCAGTCTCAAGCCATCTTCTGTGCGTGTACAGCTCGGTTTGTGTCCGATCTGTTCGGAAGCCACGTTGTTGGTTTTCTCATGACGAGGCTCATCTGATTTGAAATCCTAACCCCTAACTAAGACACCAGGCGGGAAAGAAAGAACACTACCAGACATCGCATTATTATTATATTTTTTAAAAATTTACATACGCAAACGAGGAGCAATATGACAGGCTCTTACCCAGCACCGTAGCCTTTCAGCTAGCGTCATTCAAAGACAAAGATGGCGAGCATAACATAGGGCCTGCATTAAAAAATTGTTTGTTTGTCCTTTACCTACCCAGCATTTTAGAATTGGAAATTATCATATCACCTAGAGGACTTAACGGCTTATCATTTACTAGCATCTAGTAAAATTACAACATGAAGTATAGGGAAAATCCCGACCACTTTTGCAAACTCTTGCCGTGAGTCTCTATGGTAATATTATATTTTTGCTTTCAGTAGAAAGTGGACAAAAATGCCAACATGCCATTGTTTTATCTGATAAATCTGGTAACACAGTCAACCATTGTGCTTGACTTGATCACTTGATCTTGTGCATTCATAGCAGCAACAATGTTCTCAACAAGGCTTTTGGTAGACAGGATGCATTTGCAGACAATATGTTTGATAAAAACGTGATTCCTACCAAATTATCAAATAATAAATAAATATTTTACCCCACAAAATTGCTATATAATTTTTGGGTAGGGGGTAAAAAGTGGGTAGGTAGGTGGAGGACAAACAAACAAAATTTTATTTTCAGCCTAGAGGTGTGGGCTTCGTCACGCATGACGTAGACTTGCGTTTAATTGCGAAAAGTTTGGTTTCATTTACATATTGTTTTAACAGCTAACGTCCCGACATGACAAAGACTGGGACGTAAAGCAACTTATTAAACAAACAAGCACTCGTTGTCACAATTTGAGCCGCCCCATGGGAAAACCAGCAATCTGCATAGGCGAAAACAAAGGCGCAGATCAGCTTCGCGGTAATGCACCAGTCATTTGCAACCACGTCCCCCTCGGGGCCGGGAAATAGCGGGGATATTGACTTTTCTCTTTTCAAAGCCCGGGTATATGCCCAGCACTGCAGGGATACTCTTATGGTCAAAACTCTGCCAAAGTCCCCGCTCAAATCCCGGCAGGTAAATGTAAATTTTCATGGCCATTTTGGGACAGGAATCAAAACCCCTGCTATTCCACGGCACTGCGGGGACAATGCTGAAGTCAAAACCCTGCAGTTAAGCCCGGCTATGCCCCCGCTATTCCCGGCCCCGAGGGGGCCGTGGTTGCAAATGACTGGTGCATAACCGCGAAGCTGATCAGCGCCTTTGTTTTCGCTACTCGGTTAGTACAGTTCCTCTTCTACTTAAATCCTAAATTTCAAGATTCTAGCTCTTTTCTGTGACTGTACAGGTCGGTTTATGTCGGACCTGGTCGGAAACCACATTGTTGGTTTTCCCACGTGGTGGCTCATTTAAACGCAAATCTGTGGTGACGAGGCATAAAAAAAAAAAAAAAAAAAAAAAAAAAAAAAAAAAAAAACTTTGCAACAGTCAATAAAGAAACGGGGGATGACTGGGTCGCAATCCTCGCCCTCTTGATGTTATTTGCTCCACAAAGTTTAATGGTGTCAAGTATGTGGTTTTGGTTCTGATTGTGCCACTCCATTGTGCCTTTAATACCATGAGAGTTGTTGTCCATGCTCTCTACCTTATCTTTTCAAAATATTTTATTTGTCCCTCGTAACAAGTTTTGTGCGTCAATACAAATATTGGACCTCGCCAGATTAAATGACCAAATTGTTCTTTTCATCAAAGTGTGATACCCAACAACGCTAACAAGTGGTTTGCGTAATTAGGTCTTTTTCCATTTGTCACGGTAACCGAAATACTAAATAATAGCTTCTGGTGTTATTACACCGTATTTGATCTAAAAACTCCAATAATGCTACTCAATTTGGGAAATCCTTAACAGGATTTTTATTTATTTCAAATTAAAGTGATCGACGAGACGCACATTTTGACACCGTTTTTATGAAATTCATCCAATATAGCCATTTTACCTGGCCGTCTGTGTCGTCGTTTTGTTTTAGCTAGTCATGTGACCAAAAACTAAAAATAATACTCATTTTCAGTTTTAGGCTGATTCTTATCATTTTTTTTTTTCAGTGAAAGGAAAGCTTTCTGATCACTTTCTTGCTTTAATGTACATGAAGATGACATTTCAATGATATTGAGGGAAACACGCCATACCCTTAGTTTAGAACAAAAATAATAAAAGTGTCACTTATGCTTTGAATGTAGAGCTACATGCACTTATGCTTTGATTAGATAAATAAATAAATAATAAATAAATAAATAAATAAACATAAAAATGGCGAATTATAAATGAACATCGCAATACATTGCCAAATTCGTAGCGACTGCTTTCGTTACACACATATATATATATATAAAGGCATGTGAACACCATTTCGCGCCAAAAGAATATATATTTGGTAAAGTGGTTTGGTTTTTAGATGTAATAGGGTATCGTCTGTCACAGTAGGCGAAATAAATTAATTTTAGCTTTATTTGGTCTAGGGAGATAACTTAATCCTTTTAAAACTGTCATTTGTGTTTGTGACTGCGAGACTTGTGGAATTCAGCTTTTCAGTTCAAGGTAAGAATTACATAAATCCACCTGCCTACATCAGTGAGCCACCACATGGGAAAACCAACAATCTGCATAGGCGAAAACGAAGGCGCAGATCAGCTTCGCAGAAACTGCGAAGCTGATCAGCGCCTTTGTTTTCGCTACTCGGATAGTACAATTCCTCTTCTACTTAAATCCGAAATTTCACGCTTCTAGCTCTTTTCTGTGCTTGTACAGGTCGGTTTGTGTCGGACCTGTTCGGAAACCACATTGTTCGTTTTCCCACGGGGCGGCTCATCTTATACCGCTTCATATGAAAATTTGAGTTTTACATATTTAGCCGTTAGCAGATGCAACGTTCATACAGGCAGTGATCAGACAGTGTAGTTATGAAATTTCAAACCTCTGTTGTTACGTTTGTTGTTGTGCAGCTCATTTTGAAACGGGCAAGTGTGTGTTTTACGACTAAGAAGCATCAATACACTTGTTGTAGCCATAGCGGATCTGAAGATGATCCGGATCAAAATAATTTTCAAAAGAATTTTACAAAGACATAAAACAAGATTTTTTTTAAACGAACTTGGCCACTTGACTCTTGATTGGAAAAGGTCCCTTTTCCACAGTGTTTACTTTGAATATGAAGAAAATTTTACCCATGATCGACTGCTCTCTCTCAATTACGCGTTTTGTCGCATAAAGCGCTTAATAAAAACTAGTGAACCCGTCTATACTGACTAGACAGTTATTCGCAATCAATTAAATTTATCCATTGCTGACACTCCCAGTCAAAAAGCGGTAAAATCTAGCAAGCAGTCTCGACCGTGGTGACTGCTTATCATAGCGCATCTAGGTTTAGATCGTAGATACCCTGACGAGGGGTACAGAAACTATAGGAACTCTATATGGCTGACTTTTAGTCCATCACATCGGTCCCATGGGTCTGTTTCTTTTAGTGTGGCTGCAGGTCAATGTCACAAATTGACTGCACTGCAAAATGGTTTTCTACACATCGACATATTGATTGTAATCGTGTTCCCTTTAGTACATATAGTTGGCTTTGATTCCATAACATCAGAAATTTTGGTCAATGCCTTGAGTGTCAGATACACACACTGGTCAAGCGTTCATAACAAGAAACGACATTCATGTATAGGAAACGAAACTGAAACGTATGAGAATCGAAATTAATGACAAACCAGAGAATCAACAACACTAAAATCTAGAGCAAAAGGAATCTCTTATAACAAACGGCTGCTGACCTTTTCATTGGTTTCTTTTTAAAGAAGCCAACTTGTTCAACTATGTTTCATTCCATCGGTCAATGATCGTGGATAATGACGTCAACATCTTGTTCACGTCAATGGTTCCCGGCTCATATACAGAAACACGATGGAAAAAGCCTTTTTTTACACACGGCGGTTCGCCGAATTTCTCGAAAATGAAAGGTACCATGTAAGTTATCTTTCGATATTGGTTGCTAATATTTTCCCCAATTATTTTCTGTCATTTTGACGAAGTTTCCGTCCTAAAATCGAATATTACGACATATTTAATTAGAAACTTTGAAATGGTATCATTGTAGTTACTCCGAATCACGTTTAACCGCATACTATCATTTTATGCTCTCAAAGGACTTGTATTGTTTGATGTTTGTAACTAAAGGTATATTTTTACATTCTATGTATTTGTATTAAAAAATTAAGTGCAAACTATGAAATAATCTGCGTTTTTAACAAGCATCATATACTATTCCGACGTTATTCAGATCACCTATGGAAAATCGTGTGTTCGGTGGGGGTGGGGTTGAGCAAACATGGCTATGGGAAAATGACGCCGAAAAAGGCACATGTTTTGGTCCTCGGAATATTTTATAAGGTTCACTGTATGACTACATGCAAAGAATTTGAAGAATAAACCCATCGGTGGTGATATACAGTCCATGATTCGGATTACCTCCAACTGATCCGCATTGACTTCAATTATGCATATACTTTCACGCTCCAGTGGTCACAGTCGCGTGCTTGATCAAAAATGAAAAGCATTACAGATGATGAGGAACAAATTTGGCTTCAAGATAATACTAAGTTTAATATATTCAAATCATTCATATGCGCATGCGCAGCAATTTTCATGAACTTGATCCGGAATGGGTATAATAATATGTAGCGAACTCTTTGTAAACCAAGATCAACCAAGGGTCCTTCGGGTGACATTACTTTCAACCGAGGTCCCGTCTGCGTATGAACGTAGCTGTTGGTGCATCTTTGGCATGTTTAAACCCACCAAAACGAGAAGGTTGACGGTCCAAGCGACGTTCACATGCATCTTTTAGGTCCGAATTGATGAATCGTAAACTGTGTTTCTAGCTAATGCACATCGGTGTGGATGGCTCCCATTGAAAACAATGCAAAAATAGGCCTCATTCGCTGCATGTGCGAAGCTCCACGACATTCACTGACTAAATTGAGCACACACACACACTGACCTCTAATAGCAAGTAGAACGGAAGAGCGCGGTGTTCCACCATGACCTTCTTTTGTCGCTTCCACGTGGAAGATACATGTATATGAAGTCCTCCATGATATCATGTATTATAGCTTAATTTTGTAGGATATGTATCAAATTAAAAATTAAAATCAACTAAGTCCAAATTAAGAAGCCAGCGGAGTTCTAATTCTAATAGAGGTGTGACACCAACATTGGCTCTGTACTGCAGTTGTAGTTATAAAGCTGACACGAAATCGTTTTGTAGACGAAGGGAGCACACTGGTAACTTATATTTGTTTCTTGTTTTATGAGCAATGTAAGCTTCATGATTTGCTTGTAGACTCTGTCCATACTTATCAACTCGTTTTCCGGTTCTGGTACAATGTAGGCCCATGGTACAGTAGTGCCAAGACGAAAGGTAACAGTAAATACACTTGGTGTGCACGACGAAGTGCACTTTACTTCCAAAGATTAATAGTGATTAGTGCACTTACTAGTGCACTTCATATGCACAAGGGTGTTACCTTTCGTCTTGGCTTAACTGTATGTATCTGTTATGAGCAAGTGTAACAATGTATATACAATGTAATTTCAGCGGAAGGCAAAAACAAAGTGCATCATCTGTCAGAATCTTTATGTTGCTAACATCAAAGTCTGCTTTAAGACTATATAGACCTACAGGGACTCAAAGTCACTCATCGCTGAACTTTTACTCATACAATGTCAATGGATAATGGTAGCTGTATGATTTCGGTAACGCAGAATAGTTCGGTCATGAAATGCAATAAACAGAAGGCCACAAAACATGCAAAACATGCAAAAAAAATAGCTCTTACGTTTTTGTTGATAAATGGTGAGCTATGTCAAACCCAAGTCCCGTTTCAAAATGCAAGACATATATTAGATATCTATTTATGAACTAACTTTTAATTTTACCTTGCTTATCATAAAATAATGGTTTATTATTGATTTTTGTTAGAATTTAGCATTTTTAACTTTTAAATTACATAATTACATCTCAATAATTGATTTTTTCCCTTGACCCCGTCAAACCTCAATTTTATTTTATTTGTCGAAGACATCTCAGATCATTTTTGACCTGCATCCGGGTTTTTCCCATATGGAAGATGAAAAAGGCAACAAACTGCATCTCTTTAAAAAGTACTTTAAGATGATGGTTTTTACTATACAACTTCCATCATTGGTCCTTATTGTCATTCATTTTAATCGCTTTTTGTGTGACGAAAGCTTTTGCAAAGAAAGAATAAAATCTAAAATCTGTGGATATTGAAATTTTATGATCCATGCAGGCCATCGTAGATAAGATGCGTTCGGATTTTCTCCATTAAATATAGGCGTGTTCGGACCAAAGGCTCTGCTCAACAGAACGAGTCGTTTCGGTCCAGCGACTCTTAAGGACTCTCGCCGTAAGGACATTTGAAAAGCATTTCCTCTCAGTCATGTCTGGAGTTGGCTCTGCAAGAGTCATACTGTCTGTCTGTCTGTCTGTCTGTCTCTTCTGCATCCTGTACCCTATTGCAGAACAGATATTAATCTTCGACAATTATCTTTTTTAAAGATGTTTCTTGTTATATATAGGCTTGAAGGGGATAAGTTCCACGCGGAGATATTCGAAAAACCCAGCTTTTATCGCACACTCATGCAAAAATAAATCTTGGAAATTATTTTCATGAAGCCATGCTATGGGGGTCCGGGGGCATGCTCCCCTGGGAAAATTTTGAAATCTTGGTACTGTTTGGTGGCATCTGATGCGTATTTTTGGTGAGCAGATAGAACTGTGGGGGACAACTGTCTAATCCAGAGTACTTCAAAGCATATTCTGATATTACAAGAGAACCCCCCCCCCCCCAGCTTTTTCACAGATCACTTTGGGGATTATTTTCGTGAAGCCTTGATAGGGGGTTAGGTTCACCATTTATAAGGACCGATTTGCAATGATCGGCAAAGCCTTGGTAGTGGATACGGGGGCCAAATGTTTGATATTACTGTTAGTAAATATGCTGTGACATTCACACTAATAGTTCTAGACTAAGCTGCAGTTCATTTGCGTGAAGGCTCTAGGGTCTAGTCTGAATCTGAATCTGAATGGTTTACTGGTGACACGCCAAATTGACCAGGGGGTGCGCCAGGAGGGAAATTAGTCCCTGGCTCTCACAAGAGATGCGAACTTGGACACACAGTCATCAGACATTTCAGCAGAGGAGACAAGAGAATCAGGGGGGTCATTCCAGTCCCGGATAGTCTGTGGAAAGAAACTACTTTTGTACGCTTCTTTGCTAGCTGATGGTATCTGAAAAGCCAAAGAGTGTTAATTTCTACAACGCCTATTCTTCGGGATAAGGTCATCTGTGGGTATTCTGGCTCTACCCTTTAGACCTTTGTATAGCAATATAAGTCTACTATCCTTCCTCCTTTTCTTAAGAGATTCCCATTTCAGCTGACATGCTCCCAGTTTCAAAAACATAATTTCCAGTCACAAACCTTGCCTCACGATTTTGGACATTTTCCAGTTCTTCCTGGAGGCCATGAGTGTGAGGGTCCCAAACTGAGCTTCCATATTCCAAGACCGGTCGCACCAGTCCTTTATAAGCTGCTTCTTTCACATCTCAAGGACAAGAATACAAATTTCTCCTCAGGCATCCGAGAGTTCTGTTAGCCTTTGTACAAACATTGGAAATATGAGTATTCCATTCCAAATCATTTGTGATAGTTACACCTAGGTATTTTATGCTTTCAACGTTTTCCAGTACAGTGCCTTCAAGGGTGTAGTTAGCCTGTATCTTACTAGACCGTTTATTTGTCAGCTGCATCATGTTGCATTTGTTGGGTTGAAATCTCATTCCCCATTTCCTAGCCCAACTGCCTAAACGATCAATGTCTCTCTGAAGTTTCAATGTATCCTCTTCATTCCTGATTCCACGATAGCAAACACAATCATCAGCAAAGAGTCTTATTTCAGACTCAATGTCTGCTGAGATGTCATTTATATACAAGGAAAACAGCAAGGGGCCGAGAACGGTGCCCTGAGGGACACCCGACACAACTGGTGCCCAATACGATTTAATACCATCTACCACTACCTGTTGTTGTCTGAAACAAAGTAAAGCACTTATCCAATTCAGTGTTGTTCCATCTATTCCATACATGTAGCTAAACAATTTGTTTTAAGGAGTTCATGGGGAGGAGTATCGAAAGCCTTTTCAAAATCCAGTATAAAAGTGTCAACCTGGCCTTTTTGTCTAAGATTTTTAACCAATCATTTATCACTGTAGTCAACTGAGTTTCACAGATATGCCATTTACTAAATGCGTGTTGCCTGTCCGACAAGAGTTCATGTTCATCAAGATGGGCCATAATATTTGAGCATACAATATGTTCAAGAAGCTTACAAGGAATGCATGTCAAAGAGACAAGGCGGTAGTTGCTGGCAAGAGACCTGTCGCCCTTCTTAAACAGGGGGCAAATATTAGCAAGAGACCGTTCTTTAGGAATTTCACCTGTATCAATTGACTGCTGGAAGAGATGGGCGAATACCGGACCTAATTCCATTGCCAGTTCCTTTAGGACTCTGGGATGAAGCTCATCAGGCCCTAAGGCTTTAGACGGGTTTAGACCTTTGAGAAGTTTGGTCACCCCTTCCTTTGTGACCACAATATCATGCATGAACAGGGCAGATCTATCCATAAGAGGGACCTGTTTGTATTCACTTTTAGTGAAAACATCCGAGAACTGACTTTTAAATTCTTCCGCTTTCTCAAATTCGGATTGTGCAATTCCACTCCCATTCCTCTTTTTCAACGGGGGAATACCTTGGGTATCTTTTTTCTGACTGTTTATGTACCTGTAAAAATTTCTAGGATTAGCCTTAACATCTCCTACCAAGTTGTTCACGTAAAGATCATGCTGCTTCCTGATATCAGCTTTGATTTCTCTTCGTAAAGATTCAAATTTAGATCTAAGTTTTGCACTACCAGTCTTTTTAGCTTTTGCATGAGTTGCATTTTTCTGCGAATCTTCCTTCTTATTTCAGGTGTTATCCAAGGGACAGAGGAAACTGAGCGACTATTTTTGAGGGGATATGTTTATCTGCCGATTCCTGAATAAACGATGTAATGAGATTGAAATTCTCCTGGACCGACCGAGTATCTGAATAACCTTTGAAGTATCTTTCCTTTGCAAATCTGAGTGTTTCTGCTCTCATAGATTCATAATCACCTTTCTGATAACGATACACTTTTCTCCTAGTTTCTTTATAGGAGGGGGGGGATAGCAATTATCAATTTGCAAGAAACAATGTCATGATCACTGAGCTTGTCCGGGGAATGAATGTCAACAAACTGACCAGGAAGAGAGGTCAAAATTAAGTCCAAAGTATTTCTTTCTCTGGTGGGAAAATTGACTAATTGTTCCAAACCATGGTCATTCATATCTATCAAAATCTGACCCTCCGTCTGACTCAATGATGACCCAGATTTGTTGAGTCTGTCCGGCCATACAATATCTCTAAAGTTAAAATCACCTAAAACGTGAATTAAGGGGGTTTGTTGCCTTTATTAATATTTTTGATTTTGTCAAGCTGTTCTCTAAATAACTTGTCAAACTTTTCCAGGGAATTCAATAATTCATTTCTTCTTCTTCCTATAAAGTGCATGGCCTTCTCTGAAGCATCTTCGCACTGTGGTGAACTATGTACAAGGACGTCGTGAGGTGTGGTCAACAAAGTGCTGGTTAAAAACAGGATAAAAACAGACTGTACATAGTTGCTGATTAATCCCTGCTGGCCAGCCCCAACTTGAAGGCATCAAGAGTTGGGGTAATCACAACACACTCCGGCAGCTGGTTCCACAGTCTTATGGCAGATGGAAAGAATGAATGCCGGTAGGCGTCTGTCCTGCTGTAGGGCACAAGGTAGCGCAGTGTGTTGCCTCTGGTTCTCAGTGTTGAGGGATGCAGAAAGGCTGGTCCTGGAATGTCGATGAGTCCGTATGTTATCCTGTACATCATGACAAGCTTGGCATTGGCTCGACGATGACACAGGGTCTCCCAACCTAGATCAGCAATCATCTGACTGGGGCTGCTTGTTGTCTTATAATCACCGTAGACAAATCTTGCAGCGCGCCTCTGGACTGCTTCTATTTTCTCGATGTTGGTTTTGGAGTGAGGATCCCATGACGTAGTCGCGTACTCGAGGATAGGCCTAACCATTGTCTGGTAGCTTTGTGCTTTGACATCTTTGGGACATCTGGCGAGGTTTCTCCTGAGGAATGATCAGCTGTTATTGGCTTTCTTGACAGTGGCATCCACGTGTGCATTCCAGGACAGGTCACTGGAAATGGTGACCCCAAGATACTTTCCTGTCTTGGCAACTGTTAGATCATGGCCATGGATCTGGTATGGTGTTCTGATGGAATTTCTTTTGTTTGTAACCCTGATGACCTCACACTTTATTGGATTGAATGACATCTGCCACTCCTTCTCCCAATCGGTCTTCCTGCAGTATCCGAGCATCCTCCGGGCTTCTAATTCTACGATACAGCAGGCTGTCATCGGCAAAGAGGCGAGTAGTTGAAGAGACTTTCATGGGGAGGTCATTAATGTAAATCAGGAACAAAAGCGGTCCCAAGACTGTCCCTTGAGGAACTCCGGACGTGACTGGAGCTGGAGTAGACGCATGTCCTTCAACCATAACCTGTTGACTTCTGTTGGCAAGGAAGCTTTGTATCCACTTCAGTATGTGTCCTCGAATTCCATAGTGGTGCAGTTTGATGGCGAGACGCTGATGGCTAACTTTATCAAAAGCCTTGGAGAAATCCAGGAGAATGGCATCAATCTGTTCATTCTCCTCCAAGGCCGAATCTAGATCTTGAAGAGTTAGGATAAGCTGGCTCTCGCAAGAACGTTTTTCTCCTGAACCCATGCTGTTGGTCTGTAAGGATCTGGTGTGCATCTAGATGCTTCATGACCTGGCTGTGTATGATATGCTCCAAGGCCTTGCTGCATACTGACGTCAGTGAAATGGGCCGGTAAATTGCGGCAACACTGCGGTCTCCTTTCTTGAATACCGGGGCAATGTTCGCTTGTCTCCATTCGTCAGGTATTTCGCCTTGCTGCAAGGATGCCTGGAATATCAGGGTCATAGCGGGTGTCAACTCAGTGGCAAACTCCTTCAAGAATCTTGTAGGAATATGGTCAGGGCCTTCAGCCTTATGTGGGTTGAGTCCTTGTAGCAGCTTACGGACGCCCTCTTCATTTACATTGAAGTCATGCATATCTGGGAATGGACTGTCACCCATTGAAGGCAGGTTGGTAGAGGAATCCTCAGTAAAACACTGCAAAACTGTTCATTTAGAATGGTGGCTTTTATCTTTGGGTCACTGTGAGCGATGCCATTCTTCTTCAATGGGGCAATTCCGCTGCTGTCACATCGTTTCCCTTTGATGAAAGAGTAGAGCTTCTTGGAATTGTCACTTGTGACTACATCATTCACATATCCATTGTAAGCTTTCCTACATTCAAACTGTGATTCTTTCTGGAGCTGTTTATATCTCTGGATGTCCTTTTCTGAGCGAGAAAGTTTTGCCTTCTTATAAGCCCGCTTCTTCCTTCTGGAGATGCGTTTTATCTTCCTGTTTATCCAGGGTTGACCGAAGCGTGCTGAGGTCATCTTACTTGGTACCTTCTCGTCCAGGAGGTTGGAGGTAAATTCTTTCAGTGAGTCCCAGAGTATGTTAACATTATTATCAGCCGAGTACTGTGAGGTCAGTTTGGTTGAGAAATCGAGTACATCAGGCTTTAAGTTCTCTATGTCGACTTGCTTCCAGAGGAGTATCTTCCGCCGTTGAGGATTAGTTTTCACGGCTCTGGTGCTAGCTTCCACGACAACAATGTCATGGTCACTTACTCCAGGGACAGCTTTGCATTTCCCAATAAGGCTTGGCCTGTTGGTAAGGAAAATATCTAACGTGTTTTCTCCTCTAGTTGGGAATTTAACAATCTGTTCAAATCCAACATCATATACATTTCCATTATCCGATACTGGTAAATGACCATCGGCAGGTGGTCGATACCAGCTGGCCACAAAGTGAGACTAATGTCAAGCATCGTTAACAATCTGTTCAAAGCCAACATCATATACATTTCCATTATCCGATACTGGTAAATGACCATCAGCAGGTGGTCGATACCAGCAGGCCACAAAGTGAGACTAATGTCGAGCATCGAAGTTGCGGAGAGGATTTTCTTTGATTTTGGGCGCCTTATGCGCATTTCCTTGGGATCTGGATGTCATGTTTCCCAGGGAAAATTTGAAACCATAGAACAGAATTACAAAATTTTCTGCAGTGATCTTTTGTTTATTCATTTATTTATCTATATTTTGTTTTTTTACTCTTTTATTTATTTATTTTTTTTTTTTTTCAAAAATGTCATATCCCAAAAAGAAATCAAATATCTCATCAGGGACAGTAGATTTACAGATCACTGATCTCATATCCCAAAATAAAAAAACACAAATAGCCCAGTATCGTATCCCTTAAAAATATGCCAATACCCGGTATCCCAAAATACCCTATACAAGCCTCAAGTGTGACCTGCAAAAATGGTAAAACCGAAGCGTAATTTAAACAGAGCAGTTATTGACATAAGCGCTCTGAAAATAATTATGTGACTCGAAACTGATCAAATCGCTTTATGCAATACTGGGGAGCCCGGGTTAAGGAGGAAACGTAAAAATTGGTGGTGCGCAACCTCTGTTTTGTTTAACGTGCAGTTGCAGATATACTCAAACCCGATTGGCGGCAAACTGTAGTTGGATAGTCTGCTCGTCAAAACTCTGACAAACCAGGTAATTTTGAATCAGAATCAATGCATTGGGATTATGATTATTTTCTCTCGTCCAGGGCTCACGGTGACGTTTTTTTTCTTGCCAATTTTCAACGCTTCCCTACACCATCCTTATTGATTTCGAAATGAATCACCCGAGTTCAGAAATTGACTCGGTATCAGAAGATAGAATCGTGGGGACTAATGAGCTGATTCCGGCAAAACAGGGCTTGGGGGGCAGTGGTCGAGCCCCAGTCTGGTTGCCATTCTAGCCCTCCGATCGCCAAAGCTGCAGCAACAGTGGTCAGAAAACCATAATTTTTAATCTGGAAACTGCAGTACTCCCATAACATGAGAAATCGGGTATTTCTGATGTTTTTGGTTTTGACATTTATGTTGAAATACCCTGTCAGAAAAATGAAAATATAAAAGTCCAAATATAAAAAGAAAATGAAAATATCGACTGCCAAACGGTCTATATTATAGATCTAGAAACTGCAGTTGCAGTTATAAAAAGAGTCTGAATTTTCAAATCAACAGGGCCATTTCTTGTCGAAGAATCTGCATTGTAGCGTTCAACCCCTTAAAGTCGATACACCCCTAAAGTCGATACCATATTTGTTTTGTTCCTTGTCACGTTGGAACATCACCTTTCGTCATGTGACTTTGGGATTTTTTTTACTGTCAAAGTATTTTCACTCACAACTTTAAATGAAAGAAAATCTGCTTCACATAGGTAAGTTCCATATCAAAAACTTATTCCCATGCCTATTTTCAGTATTTGCACTATTACCTTTTTTGTCCCAGACTAAGCATTTAATTTTTCAGAAATAAACAACACAAAGATTTGGATCTCTGTACGTCTGCTGTTGTTTACATTTCAGCCATGGCAGTCTCGCATAACATGTGAAACAAAATGGCATTTGACGAAAAATATGTGTTTATCGGTGTTGTGCTGCTTATTGGTATGGGGGAGAATTTTGGATCTAGCAAAGTCAATTTCCACTCATTTCTATCCATCCCAAAATAGAATGCTAAATCCAACCAAATAAATGGCATTGTTGTGATAATTGAGAGAAGTTACTTAGTGTTTATAGCTTGATATTACGCCACTTGCAGCTATTCTTTTTAACTGTGCTCATCCTCAAGAGGAACAGACACAATTTTAGGCAAATTTAACAAAGGCATGCTACTTTTGCATGAATAATTGCCCTCATTCATTCTTGAAGCAGTTTTTATTTGTTTTATTGTGATATGGTGCTTCTTAAGTTTCACCTAAACATTTTAAACTAAAAATATTGTCCTTGGCTTCTATAGGATGGATGACCTCCTGAGGTATCGACTTTAGGGTCTAGCAAGTCGCCATTTTGAATTTGGGGTCATCCAGAAAAAAGCTGACATTGAGGTATCTTAAGGGATTATTTCAAGTTTATTGGTGGACAATAATTGCCTAGGAGTTGATTTACTTTAGTGAGCGTGGTTTGGGTTTTTTATCATTTGATTTTCATTTTTATAAGAAATAACTTCTTATGGTATCGACTTATGGGGGTTCAAGGATACATGTACTTCATTTTATGCAGTTGTGAATCATTTAATAGATGTATATCCCGGTACTACCAGTTTTTGACCGCCTAAGACGTATTTTGCCTTGCTTTATTTGGTCTCATGACTAACACTGAATTACTTCTAATTACTTCTACTTTTGTTTTATATCATATAACAACCCATGAGTAATAAACCAAACACAATAAAGTTTTGAATTTTCTCCTTTGTGTCAGGCAAGGCCTGTAAATATGATAGTGGCTGAAGGTAGGCCTTTTTAGAATTTACTAACCTATTTTCGGCCGCCAGGGGTAAAATCTATAAGCCACATACAATAAGAACTGAGTCATTCCAATGTGTTTCTACTGTTGGGACACAACCTTACAAAACCAAAAAAAAAAAAACAAGCAAAATCATTTTGAAAATAAGCAAGTAGTCTGACACACCAAGGCAATTCATAAAAGGTGATCGACTCAGTATCAGAAGATAGATAGATAGATAAAGGTACATGTCACTGAATGGGCTGTTGAATTACTGGGGGTAGGGTTTGGAATATTAGTGTAGAATATGTTTTACCCTTCCATTAGAGCTGGGTACCACGAAAAAAAAAGTACCGCGGTTAATCACGGTTTTCAGTCAAGTACCGTGGTATGTATCGCGGTGTACCAGAAGCTATATATAGAAACAGTTTGGGCCTTCTGGTGCAGCACATTAAATGTGTGGGGGTTAGGCAATTCAATTATTTTTCTTCCATTACCAAAATCAGCCTTAAAAAGATAGATTTAACACTGCCTATTAGGACATAAAGTGTAGGACTGTTTTAGGGCATATCAGTTGTCATGAGTCTGTGCACATGTTGTAATCAAATGATTGATTAATCTATATCTCTGGCCACCAGTAAATTGAACTGGCTTTTACAGATGTTTGGTTGATAAACATACTCAACACTTAGCGACACACCACAGCTTGAGCTTACTGATATGTAACATTAACATATGTAACATTAACATATGTACATATTTTTTCTAAGTCATTTCAAGCATGTCTGAATTTTTTGGACTTTGGATAATTTAATTTAGAATGAAAACAACATCGCCAACATTTTGGTGGAGGAAGGGCAATTGAAAATTGTTCTCTGTAGATGTTTTAATATAAGATTGTGATCAAATTAATCATTTAAGGACACAGACAAATATGGAAATATTAGCAATATATTTAGCAAAAGACTGCCTATATGTACCATAAAAACCGGTACGGTGAAAAAGTACCACGGTATGTACCAAAACAAAAGAGAACCACGGTGTACCGGTTTTACCGTCCACCTCTACCTTCCATCAAAGACCAAGCAAGTATGTTTCAACTCTAGAGATACTATGCCTCACTATCATGTACATGTACATGATGACTATTGTACATGGCCATGTGGTGTTTTATGTAACAATTTTTATCCTTGGAGAATTTTTAAAAAGTTGATGGAAACAAAGAAAACTGTCATAAGGACGGTATATCAACTATTTGCTCTAAAATTATTTTATTTAGAAAGCTTCAAAATTTTATTGTCTTGCAACAGTGATAGAAAACACTGTGAATAAAAAATATTTTTGAATTATGAAAATTTGTTCAACAGGTTAGAAATTGTAGCCATGGAAACAGGCAAAAAATTTGGTAGTAAGAAAAGGCCCAAGAAAACGGGGTCTTCCAACATAATGTCATTTAAAAGTTACCACTGAACCTTGGCTGTCCCTGCTGAAAACAATGATACCCCAACAGCCAGGGTTCGAAAAACCCGGGTATTAAACCATAAAACCCAACCCAGTGGGTTTCTGCGGGTAAACCCGTATACCCACTGGGTAGCGGGTAGTGACCAGTATTAGAAATTTTATGATCTTTATATCTAATGATGATACTCGAGTATTGAGCAAGGTATTAAGGCATTTTAGAAATGAATGTACAAGTAACAAGACATTTGAATTTATCTCATTCGAATAACCTATTTAGTTTGTTTGAAGCAATCCCAAAGTAAAAGAACAATCAGCTATCTAACCAAGCTGGCAGGATTGCATTAGGGGTGTTTGACGATTAGACAGAATTGAAAAGATACAGAGGTTTTAACTTCTTGTTGAGTTTTTAGCTCACCTGAGCCGAAGGCTCATAGGTGAGCTTATAGTATACCCATGCTCCGGCGTCCGTCCGTCCGTCCGTCGTCCGTCGTCCACAATTTCAAAGATCTTCTTCTCTGAAACCGCTGGGCCGATTGTTCTCATATTACACATACACCATCTACAGGTAGGGGGAAATAATAATTGTGTTTTTTGTTTTGATCGGATAAGGACTCTGGTTGCTATGGCAACTTATGCTTCCCATGGGAGCCGGACAAAACATCCCATGGACAAAACATCCCAGGCATTTTTTGCCCAGGTGAACAAAACATCCCACCAAAATTTGTCAGGGTGGACAAAACATCCCACCAAAATTTGTCAGGGTGAACAAAACATCCCATCCAGATTTGACAGGGTGGACATAACATCCCATTTTAGATACACAATGCAGCATAGATCAGGGTTTCCACTGTTAGCCATCAATGCAAGCGATGATCAGGCTTTTGTTCACTGTTTACCATACAAACAAGCCAATTCAATGAATGCCAGAAAATCTCAGTAAATCAGTGTTAAGTAGAGGAAAAAAGTAAGATTTAACAGCATTCTGGGTAATTATTCATTACTCTGCTTCATTGCACTCCTGTGTTCTGGGTAAGGAAAATATCAATATTTTTTTCATCTTATTTTTCAATTTCTTAATTTGCAAATGTTTTTGGTATGGTTATTTTAAGAAAACTATACCTAGCCAGATGTACTCTTTTAGTATATAAGAATTTAAATGACCAACCAGAGACAAATTATCTGTATGTTCTGGGTAAGGAAAATATCAATGTTTTTTCATCTGATTTTTTTCAAATTCTTAATTTCTTGATGCAAATGTTTTTGGTTTGGTTATTTTAAGAAAAATATGCCTAGCCAGATGGACTCTTTTAGTATATATAAGAATTTAAATGACCAACCAGAGACAAAATTATCTGTATGTACAAACACCCTTATTGATCAAAATTACTCATTTAAACTGTTTGTCCCAAACTGTTAAATACTTTAATTCATTGATAAATAGCTACATAATTGAATTATTAAAGACTGTTGATTAGTTTAACCAGTAATAACCATTCATTGTATTTTAATGCACTTTACTTATGATCATTATGGATTTGTAGTAGCTATTTATCATAAGCTCCCAGTCGAAACAGGCAGATGGGATGACATAGCACATAACGAAAGGACATGCACTTTATGTAATTCTGACGTTGGTGACAAATTTCATTATTTGTTCGCATGTCCCTCTTTTGAAAATGAGCGCAAATTGTATTTGAAACAATACTTCTATAGGCGACCAAATATATTAAAGTTTTCCGAGCTGATCTCTACCAGAAACACGACCAGGTTGAAAATGCTTTCTAAATTTGCTGACTGCATAATGAAGAAATTTTCATGATGTCATTTAGATTTATACATGATATGACATTGCATTCATATTTCTGAAAGTCATTTTTGCTATTATTTTGCTCTGTGACAATTGTGAACTGTCAGTTTTCTTTTGTTCACTCCATGTACCGTACTTCGCGATGTATTATGCGCACTCATGCATAACACGCACTCAATTTTTAGGGGTCAAATCTGGTGAAAAAAGTCATGTTCCTATACATAACACGTGGCAGATTTGGACCACAGATCGAAGCTGTACTAAACTGAGCATTGTAAGTTCATATAAACCTTCCTCTCCAATTTCAATCACCCATCGTAGTATACGACACTGGCATCTCATCAATGATGAATTGAAAAGAAAAAGAAAATTAAAAAGAAAAGAAAAAAAAAAAAGAAAGAAAAAAAAATCGTTTGCTAGGCATTCGCCAAGGTGCAGTTTTCTTTAAGTATCTCTTTATGGTACTCTGAGAAAAAAAAAAAATAAAAAAAAAAAAAAAAAGAAAGAAAGAAAAAAAAATCGTTTTCTAGGCATTCGCCAAGGTGCAGTTTTCTTTCAGTATCTCTTCATGGTACTATGAGAAAGAAAGAAAAAAAAATAAAAAATAAATAAAAAAACATTGTTTGCTAGGCATTCGCCAAGACGCAGTTTTCTTACAGTTTCTCTTTATGGTTCTATCAGAAAAGAAGAAAAAAAATCGTTTGCCAGGCATTCGCCAAGGTTCTGTTTTCTAACAGTTTTTCTTTATGGTACTATGAGATCAAGTAATATAACTCATCTTCCGGCAGTAAAAACTTAAAAATCATCTTTTCTAATAGAAAGCATAATATGTGTATGAACCGTGTCGGCTGCCTAAATAGCTTGTGTATTCACAAGTGATAATTGTCATTTTTAGACAACACAGTATAATGCTAGCAAAGCGTGAATGACACACATTGTTTTCTTAAGATTAGTGATAAAAGCTGTGAAAATAAGGCAAGCGATGCACAATTACCCGCTAGGAGATTATCGATAGACCATAACGTGACCATAAACAAAGGTTGCTGAAGGCTATTAATGACACATGTTACGCAACGTTGCTCGATGTTTTCGTTCAGTGATTACTGAAGTCCAAAAATTGGGACACCTAAATCTTGTATTAATCTACCATTTTCGATAATGTACTTCTTCTTTCGCGCTTGAGAATGGCGCATTGTAAATACGGTATCGTAATTGTAAAGGTATAACACCACAAGCAAAAGTGATTCAAGTCCGGTTGCGCCGAAAAGTCAACGGCGGAGCTCTATTCTATTCTATTCTATTCTATAAACAACAACAATTCGCAGTTATCTTTCTTACCAAAATGGCGGTCGATCTTCCATAAAACATCGCGACACATGCAAAATATACAAAAACAATGATTTTACTCAATAAAAATCAGTAGAAACCTTGGAAATCAACCGATCTTTACGTTTTCTCACATCGATTGGCATTTGTATGCAGTTTGAAGCTCATTATCAATCATTTTAGCTATTGTCATGAGTTTTCGCGACCTACGAAAAAAGTCTGAAATTTGGTGTTCCTATACAAAACGCGCACCAAATTTTGTACACCACAATCTGGGCAAAAAAACTGCGTGTTATACGCATGTGAATACGGTATGTGTTTGTAGCTTTTTCCAGTAAACCAGCATTGCAAGTTAAGTAAGTAAATTTTGAACATTTTGAGTACCGAAAATGTTTTACATCATCTTACACAATATATTGTACTTTGTTTCACATGTTTTCTGTTATGCCATATATGTGGCCTGAGAATGTTATTTCATGAATAAAGTTCTGTTCTGTTCTGTTCTGTTCATTAAATTATAGTAATGTTTTAAATAAACAAATAAGATATCATCTTGTCAAATTTTAATTTCCACAAACAGGACATACAAAATGATTTTGAAATACAAATAACATTATGTTTTCAAAGCAAAAAAAATCAGTCACTATTGAAATCAATTTAAATCAAATATCTGTATTTTAGCTTATTAAATTTATATTGCACCTCAACAAATACTATATACATGACAACATTTTTGTTTGCCACATCCCAAGGTCTCTAAATTGCAATTTCTTTCAGCATGGATTTTACTTTTTGAAATTGTAAACCATTTATCAGCTATAAGAGATCAGTCTGTACATTTACAACAGCATATAGACGTTCAGTGTTTAGGCCCCATCTACCATCTTAACGAAACGAAATGCAAGATTGGTGAATGGGTACCAAAACATAATGACTAATGACAAACAATGAAGCAATATGAAATGACTTTATATTTCCATAGCCTGGTTGCCTAGGGGTAGACTCAGACTCTTGATCATTGAGCAAAGACACATTTAACTTCTTAAAGCAGTAGTTCAATACCCAGGTAGCTATGGCTTCTTCTTGACATGACTAAAAAAATGTCCGAGATGTTAAGCTTCAATTCAAACAAGTCAAATGAGCACAACATTGTAGACCATGTAATTTTTAAAATAATGTAAAATAAATAGGCACTTTGGTTATAGCACACTTAAACACAGTTCAATATTGAGTTACCACATTTTTAGCACACTTTTGAGTTGAGACCAAGACAATGACTTGGAAATTTCAAGTGATTTTTTTCAAATTATACTGCCTTTTGCCTGTTGGACTTTGTTTGCAAACATTACATTTTTCCATGTTGAAAATATATTTCTGTATGTTCACAATAAAGATCACAATAATTAATCCTTTGCCAGTGTCTAAAAAAAACAAAATGGGACCTTTTGTCTACCCTGTCATACCTTGCTGGGATGTTTTGTCCACCCCAATAAATATAGATGGGATGTTATGTCCACCCAGGCAAATATAGGTGGGATATTTTGTCCACCCTGGCCAAAAAACACCTGGGATGTTTTGTCCATGGGATGTTTTGTCCTATATTCGCTTCCCATAGACTTATAATGGAAAAAAGTGAAAATTGCCAGTTTTTGCTGTCATGTAGGAGATATTTGAATTTTGTTTTTGCAGAAATGTTTATTGAGTAGTCCTTTACGTTTCATGTGTCTTTTGTCCTAATCCTTCATTTTGATTGGTTGCAGGGGCCCCATATAGGGCAAAATTTCGAAAAACATTCAAAAATCTTCTTCTCAGAAACTGTCAAGGGGATGAAGCCTATACTTTGTATACATGTTCCTGACATTGACCTCTACATAATTTGTGTTTTTATTCCAGGCGGATAAGGATTCTGGTTGCTATGGCAACTTAAAGTTTCCATAGACTTATAATGGGAAAAGTGGAAATCGGCTATTTTTCCGCTAAAATTGTAACAATTTGAATTTTGTTTTTGCAGGAATGTTTATTGAGTAGTGTTTGACGTTTCTTGCGAGTTTTTTCCTAATCCTTTATTTTGATTGGTTGCTGGGGCCCCATAAAGGGCAAAATTTTGAAAAAAAAAAAACATTCAAAAATCTTCTTCTCAGAAACTGTCAAGGGGATTAAGCCTATACTTTGTATACATGTTCCTGACAGTGGCCTCTACATAATTTGTGTTTTTTATTCCAGTCGGATAAGAACTCTGGTTGCTATGGTAACTTTAAGTTTCCATAGACTTATAATGGAAAAAGTGGAAATTAGCTATTTTTTGAAAACTATTGCAGCCTGAGATCTGAAAAGTGGTAGATGCAAACAACTAATGGATTAGATGAATGTATATGATTAATTTAGGTCAAGGTCATCTCTTGACCTTGGCCGGTCTGTCGTCCATACACACTTTTCAAAGATTTTTTTCTCTGAAACCACTTGGCCAATCAAAGCCAAATTTTATATGAAGCATCTATAGGAAGTGGGAACCAATGTATATATAAATAATCCAGGTCACATGACCAAGATGGCCGCCATGCCCATATATGGTAAAAACCCTTAAAATATCTTCTTCTCCAGAACCGGTGAACCGATTTCAACGAAACTTTGCATGAAGTATGGGTGACTCAAGTACTACAATGAATATATAAAACATGACCCTGTGGTGACCTTGACCTATTTTATGGCAAGGTCAACATAGTCAACATAGGTCGTCAATGCATTTGAATGGGGAAAACTTTTAAAATGTCATTTTAAGTGAAAGTCTTGCAAGAAATGGGCAGTAGGACTGAAATTTAATGATTCTGAAAAAAAATGGACCCCAGGGGCTCATCTGCTTTTAAAATGTTATTTGAAGGGGAAAATCAGCAGGAAATTGGCAAATGGACAAAATATTGATTATTCTGAAAAAAAGAAAATGGCCCAAGGGCTTCATCTGCCCCTGCACTGGGGTTAAATACCATAATATTCAAATATGTTTATTGGTATATGAAGCAGATCTCAGGTGAGCGTTTACAGGACCATTGGTGTTGTTACTAAATTTATGGCTGATCTACATGCATAGAAGAAAGACTTGGTCTGTGACAGACTTATGATAAGAGAATGGTGAAAGATATTTCTACTGCCATAAAAATAATCAGATAAATCTAGCTAAGTCACATTTTACCTATAATTCATCATTTAACTACCATGCCAGATGTCATTACAGCTAGACATACAAGGCAGTCAACTAAGTGACATAAATTTAGAACAAACATACCAAACAAGTAGTTAAGTAGTTAACACCTCATTTTAGCAGTGTCTAATAGGTGTCATATGGGGTATTGTTATAAAAGTGTTATCAACACTTCCTAGAGCAATAATTAGGTGAAAACACAAACAAAGGATTAAAGCAATTGTCTATTAAATGTGAGAGACTAATTGATGACATACTTTCATTGCTAGCTTTCATTGAAGTACGGTTCTAAAACTATCATTAGCTCCTACTAATATTCAAAATTGATGGTGTCATGGAATTTAGTGGATGTAATATAAAGTACACATTAGTAGTAAATTTTACTTAAGTGTATGTTTTTAAAGAAAAATTTTTTTTGTCTGTCAAATTACTGTAAAATACACAAATGTGAACATCAAAAATAGTGAGGACCCACTAAGTACCCACTTTTTCAAAATAAGGCTTAAAGCCCAACCCGGGTTTACCCGGGTAAAACCCATGGGTAAACCCGGGGAGAGATGGGCACTTCGAACCCTGCGGCAACAGCTGCAAAATTCAATGTTTTAAGATTTTTTATAAGGCAAAGTCTAAGGTGGTCAAAAACAGGCAGTGGTCGAAAACAGGTTGTATGAGGATATATTAGCCTATCTAGAATGCCCAGGAGGGCATGAGACAGTATCATGAGTATACATGTAAAGAAAGAAATGTGTATTTTTAAAACATTACCCAGCCATTCTCAATATGTCAGTCTTCGCGAAAACTTCAAAACAGCTGCTGGACAGCTGTCAGCTGTCTGACAGACTGAAAATTTTTGCTTGTCAGAAAAAAGATTTGTCGGACAGAAAAAATGACAAAAAAAAAAAAAGAAAAAAAATAGAGCTTCGCAAGCTCGTTGTTTTCCACGAATGAGCAAAAGAATTATTCGTTTTCCTGTTTACTACTCTTTGAACAATATCGTTTGAACCTCTTTTTAGGGCATTCGAATTACCTGTAGGGAAATTACGGCAGTGCTCAAATTATTCAAGAATTTCACAACAAAATTACGCAACTTTGATCGGAGGAAGGTCAAGGCCAGTGCTTTAAGAGTTATTTCCCTTCTCTTCGGGTCAGGTATGAAAGCCATGACCACGCAGTGCCTGCTCTTCTGAACCAGCTATAATATTCATGTGTATTTTCACGAAATAAAACAATTTTAGATTATTCCGTGTGTATCAATATTTCAAAATAATCGACTCATATAAACCGCGTTAGTTATATTGTAACCGTGTATTATTTTCACACTTTAAATGGTCATTCTAGGTTCGGCATACCCAGCATGGCAGGCGCAGCGCGGTCGAAGGTTTCATACCTGACCGAATATTTCTGTACGAATGTATTCGATTGGCTGAAATTCTTGGCTGACCAATCAAAATTGTAAACATGAAACCAACATGGTCGCCCGCACACATCTCAACAAACTGCAGAAAACAATCGGAACAAAGTTGATTTATTTTATCATGCGTCGCTGAAAAGGCGAGATGACAATTTTATAGTATGAATTGGCCTTTTTCTCATCGGACAGATGACAGAAATCGCCGGTCAGTTTCAAAATTTGTCGGAAATGACCTAGAGACCGACACTTTTCGTGAAGACTGATGTGTGGGGCCGTGTAATGTTTGGGGGACCTGACTGTATGTTTCAACAAAAATGAAAAATAAAATGTATTTGAAGCCCATTCAAGCCCAAAGCTTTCCCAAATGTTGTGATTTACCACCCAAAATTTGAATAGTGCACATAAATTTATCCCTATGTGTCTGTTGGAGGTATGTGTTACTTTATCAATTCACATTGATTGTTTGCTTTTGGACCGATTGGGGCACATAGTTCTAATTATCCAATTCCAACATGGAAATGATTTTTAAGAGGCTATGAAAATATGGCAACCTTGTAACATTACATTCTGAGTTTGTCTTGAACTATAATTGCTTGCCATATGGCAACAAAATTCTCCCTGAGGAAAATGTGGACTGTGTTTACCTAATTAGTATTGCATAATTTATAATGGGGAAAATTTCAGCACATTAAAGATCCAATAATATTAAGAGATTCATCCTATGTCATCAGATGCTAAAAGCAAATGCATGGATGGAGGGATCAAATGTTTGAGCTGCTTCACCAGAAAACCAGGCTGCGGGCTTTGCGATTACGTCTGACACAAACCTGCCTGTGCAGATACAGAACATGGCTAAAGTCTTGAAATTTCGGATGTAAGAATTTTTCATGCAGCGAAAATAAAGTTACTGCAAAGCTGATCAACACCTTTGCTTTCGCACAGGTAAAAAGTCTGGTTTTCTCATGAAGCGGCTCATATTGAACAGAATTCATTTTTTTGACCGTCCAGAAATGACTAAAAAATTATTGACCGAGTGATTTAAATAACTCGACCACTAGACCTCATTTATTGAAATATTCTATATCCGATATATATGATAATAATGCATTTTTTGATATTAAAATATAATTCTATTGTTCTCATTACTTTGTTACTTAAGGTCAATGTCAAAAAACGTAAACTGAATGTAAGTCTTATTGGTCTGTTCCTTCCATATTTCCAGTCTGTATTTTCTTCACTATTCATTGAAAAGTTTATATGAGTGTAAAAACAAAAAAAGTTATCATCTGTATACAAATTTTGAAAAGGGCATTTTGTTTTCATTTAAATGATATAGAAATATGATATTCTAAATCAAGTTTGATGATTCAGTATCTCTGCGGCAATATCTCTGATTTGGCTGTTTTCTCTCTGTAAAAGAATATCAGTGACACACACATCACTTCCATTAATGCAAGAAACATCATTATTTCCTTTGTTTTGACAGTCTTTTCTGCAACTGAATTGGGTTGTCATAATGCTTGAAGTGTGCTGCTTGAGTTAAATTCATGGGAAATAATTTGATATGCTGTTGATCTAGTAATTATGTTGGTAATTTTATGCTCTCCATGTTGATTCTCTGCCATAATTGTCAGATTAGGATGCATCATTTTTTCTCTAGACATTGTTTAAGATCAATCAATAGAGATGAGGTTTTGTGCCTTACAGGAAGTGCCTGTGTTGTTGTCTAATTAGGATGCATCATTTTTTCTCTAGACATTGTTTAAGATCAATCAATAGAGATGAGGTTTTGTGCCATACAGGAAGTGCCTGTGTTGTTGTCTAATATGCAAGTCATCAATTTTGTACTCATGTTGGGACACAGTTAGCCTAGCCACTAGGCGCTAAAATGACAAATCTGCAAAGGTAAAATCTTTTACATATAATGTACATCATTTGGACATAATATTACTCCTCTGTCTCGATTTTGATAAATCTAGCCAAGATATATGTTCATCAGAAAATATCTGGTGCTCTAACTTTCAAGAAAAGACAATTTAAAATTACAAAAAAGGCAAAAAAAAAACTTATTTATCAGACTAGTAGCTAGTCTAGGACACAGTCATTGCATCCTAGGTATTGTATCAGTACTTTTGGGAACTTTTATGCTCAAGAACACTACATGGTAGGGTGGTTAGGTAGGTTACTAGGTTTCAAATACATAACCTCACTCTCATGATTCTGTTGCCTTAATTACCACCAGGTCACTGCATTCCTGTGTGTGCTTCCGCGTTGACAGATTTTGTCATTTCTCTCATACGTAATTATTTTGATTATATAAAATACATGTAAGTTAAAAACCCAAAATGAGAGAAATACAGGTCAACTTCATTATAACGCTATCTTTGGGGTCCATGAAAACAGACCGTGTTATAAGTGAACCGTGTTATAATGAGGTTATTTACAATAGACATACAGCAAAATAATCATTTTGGGAGCCATGACATGACCGTGTTATACTGAAAACGGCACTGTAGTGAGGCGCTTACGAGGTTGAACTGTACTTTAAACTTATTTATTTTTGCAATCATTATTTTAGTCATTTTTATAGCCCTTTTCATAGCATGAAAATGCAAAAATAAATTGCCAAGTAAATGTCCATTTCAGTGATTTATTTACAATTTTGAGACAATGGGTCCTAGGGACTCACTGGATTCCATATTAATGGGTCCAGCTACCAACTTATGTGTCCCAAACACTTATTTTTTAAAGCAAGTCTTCAAAATCATTGCATCCTGGGACCCACCAAAATTAAAGCTTTGCATCCCAGAGACCAAATTATGAGTAAAAGATGTAGTGCGCAGGTACAAAAATCACTGCCATTTTGACATACTGCTCTTTGTTCATTCATGCACTAGTTCTCCAGTCTGTGAAAATAAATCACCACATGTGAAAGCATGCAGGAAGACTATATAAATTGTACAATTTTTTTTTTTATTTTTTTTTAAATTCAGTTTTACGTCATTTTCAAGAATATTTCAGCTCATATGAGACAGGCCAATCAGTAGGTGGGCGAAAACGGGAGAACCCCGAGAAAAACCACCTGGCACAACTGCAAGCAGAACTTGGCTTGTCTCACATGTGGCCAGGGCGGTCTCGAACCCACATTAGACACAGCCGTGAGATGATCAAGTGATTAACAAACAGCGCACAACCTCTCGGCCACTGGGGCTGCTTTACATACCGTAAATGTGGATGTCAAACACTGACAATAGCGTGAAACATCAGACATGATAGAACACCATTGATTGTCTACGCGCCAGCGCGTAGACTACTCTAAGGTTTGAGATTGACCTACTTACAAGACAACTCATACACCTCTCTACAACTGCAACTGCACGTTTGAGTCTAGTGGCTTGACCATCGTGTTAGTAGGATTCCGGGTCGTTTCGCCAAGGACCGTGTAAACACCCACAAACACCCATGCAAACCTCCCTTTGGTTGGTAACATGTGTACCAATGGTGCAGTAGGTACCAAAAAATGGGGAAATTTGTTAAATTCGTGGAACTGGTGCATGATTGCATTCTATCTAAGCAACAACGGAATGAAATGAACCGACGGTATTGTGACGCTATATGGTCAGGTATGAAAGTTTTGACCGCGCCCCACCTGCCGTGTAGCCAATTATATTCTATCCAAGCCACAACGGAATGAAATGAACCGACAGTATCGTGACGGTCGATTGTCAGGTATGAATGCTTTCACTGCACAGCGTTGTATTTCTGTTCAGTCAAATGCACCACGATGAAATGGGAGTACGGTCAGATTCTTTGACATACTAGTTTATATATGCGAAGCTTATACTTGTCTTACTCAGTATTTGAATGTTTCTAATCAATTATTAAATATTTATGGAATAACTTGCGTGTAACTCATAAACCTGGTGTCCTTTTTATGGGACAAAGGCAAACAGAATAGCCCCAGATGTGACGCCACAGAACGAGGTGTCCCATCTGGGGCTATCCTGTTTGCTTAGAGGAATTTCATTGAAAATGGAATAAAATTTTAATATCATCCCTGATGCCCCTAAAATGACAGTGGAATCACCCAAATGATAATAATAGGCAGGCAAGCCCATTCGTCATATATGGGTTTAACATCATAGATACCATTATTATTCACTGGCTTAATTAAGCAGTACTCTGGGAGAAACTTTCCCACTAGATCTGACACAAACCAGGCTGTACAAACAGAGAAGATAGCTGGACTCTAGCTAAGAATTTCAGGAAGTACATGTAAAGGGATTTTGAAGGGATTTTATGGTTATAAGGCCCTATTATATATGACAGAGTGCAATTGTAAGTGGAGATGGTGAGACTACCTCATCAGTGCCTTGTGTGTGTAGTACAGTTTTTGTCCTTCAAGGTTTGAAGACTAGATCCCTGGGACTTAACCCATCGGGCCCAGCATAGTCTCCAGCCTCATCAGCTGTTTGTCCTGGAAAATTGTCTGCAGACCTTGATTTATAGTCTCATCCTCAGAACCCATATTATTGAAGACTGTTTTTCTTGTAATATAGCTGAACTGAGAGCTCCTGATGAGAACAATAGAATATTAATGGAACACTTTCACAGTAATAAGTGGATTATATTAGCCCCAGCACTTGCTAAGCAGATTACATTATAAATGATTTCTGTCAAGTTAACTGAATTATTGTTTTATTTTAAGCACAGCTTTCTTGTCCAAGCCTTGTGTCCATCTGTATGATTATAATCTATGTTAGCCTTATCGTAAAAAAATCTAATTGTTGTTCACAAACCTGATGTTGCCTGATTTTATAAAATCATATGCAGGAATTTGCGCACTTCATTTTCACCATCTGTGTCTGTTTACAGCAGAACAGGACACTTCTCAGTTCTCAAGTTGCTGATTCTGAAAACAAGTTTTCTTGTATCCAGATACTGGTCAGTTATGAGGGTCACAGTGGTTGGCCATCGTCAATCTGTCACAAGACCCCTCCTTTATGAGTGGTCAGTGGTCATACATTTCCCATCTGGACAATATTAAGATCACATGATTGGTCACATGATTAGGTTCACCATTGTCACGCTACCAACAAATCATCTGGAAAATTGGCAAGTTTATATGAGAAACATCATGAAAAAAAACAACAGATTTTTGCCTATGGGAAAACAAAGGCGCAGATCAGCTGTGCAATAACTGCACAGCTGATCATCGCCTTTGTTTTCACTACACTGATAGTACAATGCCTCTTCAAAGTTCATGCTTCTCTAGCCTGATTCTGTGTTTATACAGCTGGTCCAGAAACCCCGAAGACTGGTTTTCTCATGTCGCAGCTCATATTTCTGTTGGTCATGCAAGCATCTGAATGATAAAAAGCAGAGATCTGGTTTAATTTTGTCACTCAGATATTAATTAAATGTCCTCAGATTAAGTGTTTCTCAATTTAATATTGGACAGTGTTCCCACAATACATGTTTTGAGAAAAAAAATAGAAAAAAGTAGCTGAAATTAATACTATTTTGCATGGCTGAAAACATTACTGTGTATTGCATAGGATTGTTCTCGTATTATGACTGTTTCTGAATAACATTGTTTCCAGGTATTTTGAAGTTTAGGACCTGTTCATGAACTCATGAAGACTGACATTCAATCACTAACACAGCAGTACAGCATTGACAATTTCTTGGCAGTGGATCTGATGAACATATCACATACTCTGCTTGTCTGTCTGTGTATGCATGTCATCATGTCAGTCACGTACTGACAAAATTTGCTTTATGCATACATGTAATTCTGGCTCAGAATATGTAGCATGAGAGGAAATCACTGCCACAACTGGTGAGAAATTGTGAATTTTCAAATTTCGAATTTTATCAAAATTTCTTGTGAAATTTACATTATGAACCTAGATAAGATTTTCCTTCCCAACTTGCCAATATCAATGAGATTTTTTGGCAAAAAGAAAATCCGCTGAAACTGGACAGACTGATCGATCTGTGATCTAAGTTTCTTTATTCTGAATTTCCATACCGTGACACACACACTAAAGAAAAATGAAAAAATCCTCAGAGTGCTGGTTAATACCTTAAGGAAGCAGTGGCTCCGTCCTGATGTGAATGAAAATTTGTTGGTCGTTAAACCTTAAAACAAACAAACAAGAAAAAAATAAAAATGTTGAAAATAACATGAATTTGAATCATGCATTTGTCCAAGGTTGGGTAGGGGTTTTCAGCTTCAAACTGGTAAACCTTATTTGGTTTGACAAAGCAGAGAATGTGGTGGCGTATACATGTATAGTTTACATAAGTTTAGAGAGTCATACACTTGATTTACAGTCACGAGGTTTGAATCTCACTGGTGCCTCAAGTTGTTTTCTTGAATGATACATATCTCCCCACAGTACTTGTACCCAGAAACAAGCAGTGAGTCTGTCCTGAATCAAGGAATCAATCATTCTTTGGAAAACTCAACTTTATTTGAGCTGGTTTTTTTTACCAAGTCTGTTACAGAAGATGGCCAGGCGCTTGAAATTTCAGATTTAAATAAAATAAAGAGTTGTACTCTTTGTGTAGGGAAAACAAAGATTCTCATTAGACCAGCTGATCTGCATTTTTGCTTTCGCTTAAAAACAAAAGCAAAAAAAAAAAAAAAAAAAAAAAAAAAAAAACAGTTCAAGATGCGGCTCATTTATTACTGTTTACTAAGTTACCATGGTTTCTGTTTTGTCCTGTGTCACCGGTTGTGATTAGATCATTAATGTCAAGAGTCAAGTGCATTCAATTGTTGATCTGGTCTGAGTAGGATTTATGTCTGGGTTTCGATTTTTCAGTAAAGCTGAAAATTGGATTCCATATAAATGTCTGCGTAATCTCAATTATCCCATGATGTATTTTAATGCTATTAGCAAATAGAAAATAAAACGGGTCAGTCTGAATGATTTCAAGCTAGCCAAAGTTTCTCGTCTCCCCTAAAAATTTAGGAGAAATTTGGACTTGCATTTCAGGTTTGTACATATATTCTGTACATTTTTCTTTTCCCTCAGCTGAAAATGTTTGTTCATTTTAGGGCTCCAGACTATTTCTCCCTAGTGATCCCTCCCTAGTCCCCAAAGTATGATGCCAAAGGTAGGGGCTCAAACCATGTACATGTATTGTCTTATTTGAGCTTCACAAAGTCATGCAAAGTGTTGCACTCGACAAGATTACAAAAAACTTAAATAACATAGATGAAAAGGCAAGTCCACAATTTCACATTTTATAATATGAGCCGCAACACGAGAAAAGGGGACTTCAGGATTTCCGACCAGGTCAAACACAAACTGATCTATGCAGTCACAGCAGCAAGCTAGAAGCTTGAAATTTTGGAATTAAGAAGAAGAAGAATTGTACTATCCGATTAGCGAAAACAAAGGTGCTGATCAGCTTCGCAGTTACTGCGAAGCTGATCTGCACCTTTGTTTTCGCATAGGCAAAAATGTGGTTTTCTCATGATGAGGATCATATGTGAAACTGCTGTTTTGGAAATAAAATGTCAAATTAAAATGTTTTGTTAGAAAATTACAGGATGTTTTTGCAGTATTGTTACACACCCTCATTTACAGTCTGAAATTGCTTTTAAAATGTCACATTTTTCATGAGAAGCCATTGCAAGGAAAAATTCATTGACAACTTCCAAAAAAATGAAAGAAAAAAAACAACAATGCTCTCAGACTGTTGAATATGTTTTAACTTTCGTTTGAAATTCTCTGCTACTATTATTTAAAATTAGCTGCCACTGATAGGATGCAAAATAGGCACCAGGGAATCATGTGATCTAACCATCAGGAACACCTTGTTATGTTACTTGACATTTTGTTGTTGGCCAGGACTCCTGTTTTGTTTAGAAAATCAAAATGGATCACCATGTATAAGCTGTGCTTTGACTAACCTAGTTATGACTAACCTAGTCTTTAGCTGTGCTATGAATTACCTAGTCTTTAGCTGTGCTATGACTAACCTAGTCTTTAGCTGTGCTATGACTAACCTAGTCTTTAGCTGTGCTATGACTAACCTAGTCTTTAGCTGTGCTATGACTAACCTAGTCTTTAGCTGTGCTATGATTAACCTAGTCTTTAGCTGTGCTATGACTAACCTAGTCTTTAGCTGTGCTATGACTGACCAAGTCTTTAGCTGTGCCGTGACTAACCTAGTCTTCAGCTGTGCTGTGACTAACCTAGCCTTTAGCTGTGCTATGACTAACCTAGTCTTTAGCTGTGCTATGACTGACCTAGTCTTTAGCTGTGCCGTGACTAACCTAGTCTTTAGCTGTGCTGTGACTAACCTAGCCTTTAGCTGTGCTATGACTAACCTAGACTAGCTGTGCTGTGACTAACCTAGTCTTTAGCTGTGCTATGACTAACCTAGACTTAAGCTGTGCTATGACTAACCTAGACTTTAGCTGTGCTATGACAAAACTAGACTTAAGCTGTGCTATGACTAACCTAGTCTTTAGCTGTGCTATGACTGACCTTAAGTCTTTAACTGTGCTAGTCTTTAGCTGTGCTATTAATACTAACCGTGCTATGACTAACCTAGTATTTAGCTGTGCTATTACTAAACGTGCTATGACTAACCTATTCTTTAGCTGTGCTATGACTAACCTAGTCTTTAGCTGTGCTATGACTAACCTAGTCTTTCTGAGTTGGCAGTTTATCCAATTGATATTGATATTGAAGAGAGACCTGAGATGTGCACCATTTTCATTTCTTGCATGTTGTATTTCCTGAAAATTTGAAAATATGTGAATTTCCATAGTGTCAGTGATTCAAGATTAAAGATTAAAAACTGTTGCACATGTAATTATTTATAGCTTAAAGAAATGTGCACTCAGTACTGGTAAATGCTTATACCCGAACAGTGAAGCTATATCCAGACTTAATCATTGAAGAAATTCTTAAGCAGCCTTTTACCACCTCTGTGAGCAATCTGATAAATGGGTAATTGCTCAAGTCATATTTTCTGCCTCATCAACTAGAGTTAGATAAGAGCAATCAAACTTGATCCATAAAGTTGGCCACTGTAGGAATTGGTTCAAGCTAAATTGTTTTCAGACTGAGTGTAACTGTTTTTCACATCCATCACTGAACATATTAGATTTTTTGAACTGAGCTGTCTATTTTTCCCCAATGAAATTTTCAATTTTTACCACTGAAAAAAAAAAAGAAAAACTTTAGAAGAAAATCTCTGTATATTAAGGGGATGCCAATATTCAAAAACTAATACTTGTATAATTCTTACCTGTATAAAGAAAAATGACAATTTTTCTAAGGAGACTGGGCATTCTTGACACATTCTTGTATGAGTCATTCAAACATCAATACAAATTCTTTTATGCCCCAAACCTCAGCTCTAGAGGGCTCAGCAGCATGCTTATCAGCATTGTTCAAGTCACTTCCTGGTTTGATTCCATTGTCATCCGTCTGGCATACCGGATAAATTTTAGTAAAAGCTTTCACCGTAAACATGATCTCCAATGTCTTGACTACAATCTGTGAAAGTATTTTGAACAAAAAGTCAATATTTTGGGAGAAATCATACTATTTACTGTATCTGCTGTATAAGGTTTTCAGCATATATGATAAATACCATGTTTTTCCCCGAGAAGAAATCATCTCCGAGTGGACAAACTTTCACAGATTGTAGTCTGGCTTTTGGAGATCATGTTTATGGTGGTAGCTTTTAGTAAAACTTATCCAGCATGCCAGACAGATGACAACGGAATCAAACCAGGAAGTAACTTGACCAATGCTGATAAGCGTGCTGCTGAGCCCTCTAGAGCTGAGTTTTTGGGCATAAAATAATCTGTATTCGATGTTTGAATGACTCATACAAGAATGTTTCAAGAATATCCAGTCTCCTTGGAAAAATTGTCATTTTTCTTTATACAGGTAAAATTATACAAGTATTAGATTTTAACAATTGGCATCCCCTTTAAACAGTAACTTGACAAGTTTCTATAATGTGAAGAATGCATGGCATGGAGAAATTTCTGTCAGTAAAAATTCTTGTAGGCAATGAAATGTCTAAATGTCAAATAAAACAGCATGGCTAAATGGTGCATTAGTACAAAATTGGTTGACTGAAGTTGAACCAATTAAAGCAAGTTGGAGGTCTTTGACATCATTTTGACTGACTAAAACACACAGCCTTTCTTTCAGTCTGGATAAAGCATTAAGCTGGAAATGCATGTACATGTAGTTAGTTTTCAATGCCGGAGTTCTTTTTAACAGAAAGGTAGTGTAGTTAAAATGTCAGTTGTTTTTTTTCTATCTTTTTTTTTCTTTTCTTATATTATCTCTCTCTCTCTCTCTCTCTCAAAATTATTTGGCTCTTTCTCTAAAAATTATTTGGGAAGAGAAGAAACTTCCCATAACTCATTACTAGCTTGAACCCTGGTTAAAAAGGCAGGCCCAACTTTCAAAAAAAAAAGTCCTAGAAAATTCTCAAATATTTCAAGAATTTTCTGTGACAAATTCGGGAAAAAGCCACTTGTTTTAAAAATTGGCCCAAGTTTTGTGTAGTCTCAAAGATGATGCCTGAAATTACAGTATACTCCACTTTTATCTGGAAGTTTATAAGCCGCAATGCAAGAAAACCGGTCTTCAGGGTGTCCGATCAGGTCTGACACAAACCGGCCTGTGCAGCTACAGAAGATGGCTAGCAGCTTGAAATTTCAAATTCAGAAAGTAAAGGAAATGTACTATCTGTGTAGCGAAAACAAAGGCGCTGATCAGTTTCGTAGTTACTGCGAAGCTGATCTGCGCCTTTGTTTTCGCATATGCAAAAATCGGGTTTTCTCATGACACGGCTCATCTGGAAGTTTATATTAGGAAATATAAATACCATACTACAGAACAGATCAGAGAAAATATATTATTAGATTCTCATTCAATTTTTTGAAAATCTTGGGGTGGGTGATTGGATTTTATTTTTTATTTCAGGGCACCCACTTTGACTGTCCTCAAGGCCTAGTTTCTTTAAAACTTTATTTTTGCATCTAAAGACACACTGGCAAGTAAGTAAATGAAATTTATACATTATGTTGATTTTTTTTTTTCATTGAAAAATATTCTTTTTGTTCTATTCCAAACAAAGCAAAAAATAATTTTGGAGGGTTTTGAACAGAGGCGGGTGGGAATGAGAATCTAAAAACTATTTTTTTTCTGGCCTTATTGAACCATAAAATATGTTATTTAATAGGTAATAATTTCTTTTGTTTTTATCACAAAGATTATTGCTTGTCTGAAAAAAGTTGCAGGATTTCTGTGTATTGATCAGGGCTTGGAAATATATGATCCGCCTTATGGGAAAACCAGCAATGTGGTTTACAAGCACAGAAAAGAGCTAGAATCTTGAAATTTCGGATTAAAGTAGAAGAGGAACTGTACTATCCGAGTAGTGAAAACAAAGGCGCTGATCAGCTTCGCAGCTTAATATTGCGAAGCTGATCTGCGCCTTTGTTTTTGCATAGGCAGATTGTTGGTTTTCCCATGCGGCTCATATGCTCTGTCATGAGAAAACTGTTTTGCTTTAAAACAACGGCACATGTATTCTTCAACAGCTGATAAGACTTTAGTGTCTTTTCTGTAGAATGTATTGTACAGTATTTTATCAGCCAAGTTTCAGGCCTGTAGCCATCTACTGTGGCATTATCCTCTAGTTTGTGTCTGACCTGACTGGAAACATCTAATGGAGTATTTCGCACGAGACTGTTCATGTGAAGGCGTTTTGTTTTCAAATTATTGCCATCAGGGCTGAATTTTATGGAAAATTTATGGAGAATTCTAGCTGTGTAAAAGATTTAAAGCCATGGCCTACATAAAAGGAGATTATTTTAAGCATTATTTTGCATAATTTTGTATTTTATGAAGGTGATTTGTGCTGCATCTAAAGACTAAATTTTTAGTGGCTCAAAAAGTGAGCTTATACCAATGGACTGTTCCTCACCCGTCCACAATTGTCTTAAAGCGCTGTGCCAATCAAAGCCAAACTTCGGGTGGAACATCCTTGGGGAGTGGGCAGCAAAGTTTGTATCAGTGGTCCATAGCGCTTGACCAAGATTACCACCATGCTAACATTGGGTCAAAACCTATTCTTCAGAAGGAGAAGGTCAGTGATTTGAAACTTAGCATAAAGCATATGGGAACAGAGCTCTACATAATTAGGGTAAATCATGACCCTAAGATGACCATGGCCTATTTTACAGGAAGGACAGCTTAGGTCAACAATACATTTAAAAGGTCATTTATCATAATGACCTCACTGTTTTCCAGTGGATAAAACCAAAGGCTTGTTTAATTAATTTCATATGAAATGACCACTATCATAAGAGCTTCTATTTAAGGAGAAAACTTACCATGAATTTGTAATTCATAATGAACAGCAGATTTATTTTTATTAATGAAAAAAAAATATGGTTCCTGTGGGTTATCTGCCCCCTACTCTGGTGCTGTATACATATGATATTCAAACAGCTAAACTTTATATGGAGCATCCCTAGGCAAGCCAGGAACTTAAGTTTGTATAATTTTACATGGTCATTCTCTGAAACTGCTTGGCTAATCTAAGCTAAACTTTATGTGGAGCATCCTATTTGCAAGCTGAACTTAAGTTTTTGGAATGGCCTTACGGGATTAAGTAGAAATGTAAATTTTTATAAATTGTCCAAGTCACATGACCATGTTGGCTGCCATGCCAATATATCTGCATATGGGATATATCAGATCTCAGGTGAGCATTTACAAGACCATTGATCCTTTTATTTCATGTTCTTTTAATGAACCAAAACAAAGAGTACCCACAATCTATGTTTTGGAGCAAAATAAGAAAATTTTGTATACCCCTGTAAACCCCAGTTTTACTATACAAACGGGGTTTAAGGGGGTACACATTTCACGGACATGTTTTCCTGATGTTTGATTCCAAATGCAGAATTCATAGTTCATTTATCGATATTGGTTTGTAAGTTGCTGCACATGCACAATTCCAGAACAGCATAAATTGATATTTTCTCATTGATTCAGCTCTTGGAACTTGCATTTTTATATTGCTATAACATCATAAATATGATCAATATTATCAATGATAAGAGAGAATTATGTTTTGGTTGAGCCGTTTCTGATAATGAAAAGGTTGCAAAACAATTGTTTTCCATGGTTTCAGTGTCAGAAGTTGTTTTAAAAGAGAATAATCTTTAGAAATATTGATCTTCAATGGGATGCAAATTGGTTTTCTAAGCAGTAAATCAATTAGTTTTCTCGTTTGACATCAAGCATTCCTGTAAAAATGTTTTTTTAACCGATAAATGAGTCATCAGTCTAACCTGCCAGTTTATTCTTTGAACCACAAGCATTCAAAGAGGCTTTTACATTAATGACCAGAACCCGGGGTTATAAAACTTTTTTCATGCTCAGCTCGGCTGAGAACAAAATTTATCCTGCTCATAAATGTTAAAATGCCAACAATTACATTTTATAAGCAGGATAAATTACAGGCTTTTGTGATCTAAACCTGAAATTTCAATTTATTTGGGTTATTAGCTCACCTGAGCCGTTAGGCTCACAAGTTGAGCTTATAGGATGGCCATGATCCGGCGTCCGTCCGGCGTCCGTCCGTCGTCCGTCCGTCGTCCACCATTTTCAAAGATCTTCTTCTCTGAAACCGCTTGGCCAATCAAAGCCAAATTTTATATGAAGCATCTATGGGAAGGGGGAACCAATGTGTTTATAAATAATCCAAGTCACATGACCAAGATGGCCGCCATGCCCATATATGGTAAAAACCCTTCAAAATTCTTCTTCTCCGGAACCACTGGACCGATTTCAACGAAACTTGGCATGAAGCATCGGGGTCTAGAGTACTACAATGTGTATATAAATTATGACCTTTGGATGACCTTGACCTATTTTACGGCAAGGTCAACATAGGACGCCCATGCATTTGAATGGGGAAAATTGTAAAAATGTCATTTGAAAGGCAAATCTTGCAGGAAATGGGCAAATGGACTGAAGGTAGGTAATTCTGAAAAAAATTTGGACCCCAGGGGTTGGTCTGCCCCCACTCCGGGGCAATATACATATATATTACAAAAATATTCAAAGATCTTCTTCTCTGAAACCACTTGGCCAATCAAAGCCCAATTTTATAGGAAGCATCTATGGGAAGGGGGAATCAATGTGTTTATAAATAATCCAGGTCACATGACCAAGATGGCCGCCATGCCCATATATGGTAAAAACCCTTCAAAATTCTTCTTCTCCGGAGCCACTGGACCGATTTCAACGAAACTTGGCATGAAGCATAGGGGTCTAGAGTACTACAATGTGTATATAAATTATGACCTTTGGATGACCTTGACCTATTTTACGGCAAGGTCAACATAGGTCGCCAATGCATTTGAATGGGGAAAATTGTTAAAATGTCATTTGAAAGGCAAATCTTGCAGGAAATGGGCAAATGGACTGAAGTTAGGTAATTCTGAAAAAAATTTGGACCCCAGGGGTTGGTCTGCCCCCACCCCGGGGCAATATACATATATATTACAAAAATATTCAAAGATCTTCTTCTCTGAAACCACTTGGCCAAGCAAAGCCCAATTTTATAGGAAGCATCTGTGGGAAGGGGGAACCAATGTGTTTATAAATAATCCAGGTCACATGACCAAGATGGCCGCCATGCCCATATATGGTAAAAACCCTTTAAAATTCTTCTTCTCCTGAACCACTGGATCAATTTCAACAAAACTTGGCATGAAGCATTGGGGACTGAAGTTCTACAGTGTGTTTATAAATTATGACCTTTGGATGACCTTGACCAATTTTACAGCAAGGTCAACATAGGTCTCCAATGCATTTGAATGAGGAAAACTTTTAAAATGTCATTTAAAATAAGTGAAAGTCTTGCAGGAAATGGGCAGTAGGACTGAATATTAATGATTCTGAAAAAAATTGGACCCCAGGGGCTCATTTGCCACAGCCCCGGGGCATTATACATGTATATTACCATAATATTCAAACATCTTCTCCTCTGAAACCGCTTGGCCAATCAAAGCCAAATTTCATGTGAAGCATCTATAGAATTGGGGAATCAATGTGTATATAAATAATCAAGGTCACATGACCAAGATGGCCGCCATGCCCATTATATGGTATAAACCCTTCAAAAATCTTCTTCTCCGGAACCAGTGGACCAATTTCGAAGAAACTTGGCATGAAGCATCGATGACTCAAGTACTACAATGTATGTATAAGTCATGACCCTGTGATGACCTTGACCTATTTTAAAGCAAGGTCAACATGGGTTGCCTATGTATTTGAATGGGTAAAATGTTAAAATGTCATTTGAAGGGAAAAACTTGTATGGACAGTATATTGATTATTCTGAAAAATAAAATGGCCCAAGGGCTTCATCTGCCCCTATACTGGGACTATTTTCTATAACGGTCGTATATACAGCAGATCTCAGGTGAGCGTTTACAGGACCATTGGTCCTCTGGTTTTGTCATTTATGAGCTGTTTAAATTTCATGCTCAGCTGAGTTGAGCATGAGAAAAGTTTTATAACCTCGGGACAGTTTGCACCAATACCCCATGTAAAAATAGATATCAAAGCAAAGGTGTTCCACTTATACCCCAATTTTGATTTTTTAGCTCGCCTGTACGAATCTTGAACATGTTGATAGATCAAGTTGATACTTTGCATGTTGGTAGATATTGGTCTGCAGCCTGAGGTTGTATCCTTGAGCAAGGTGTGTCATTAAGTACTAGTTAATACCCATGTAGTGAGGGAGACTGTCCTGACATGACTGAAAAATTGTTACTCAAGGACCTTAATTTAATCACTCAGGAGTGTAATTATAAAAAGAGCACTACTGTTCAGCCATTGTTCAAAGATCTTTTAAGGAGAGAATCAAAATTCTAATGCTAAATCATGACTGCATATCAATTTTTTTTTATTTTCATCTTTCGTTTCCATTTTGTTCTGTTTTTGGATGATGTTTGAGGTTGTTTCTTGAATTATTTATCGGGCAATGAATTGTATCTATTTTTGGTCTGGAACCATTATCAGGTGTCTATATATGGATCTCTTCTCTCATTCTGTGACACATACCATACATGCAATCTTGGATTCTTTATTGATTGCTATATTTGGCTTGAATCTTGAGAATTCCCACTGCTTCAGAATTTAGCCCGATGTGATACAGTGTTTGTTGCTTGAACAAGGAAGACAAAAACTGAGCTGCAGTGTGAGAAAACCGCTCTTCGGGGTTTCCGACTAAGTTTTACACAAACCATCCTGTACACTCACAAAAGCAGTTACAGCACAGCTTATCTGCACCTTTGTTTTTGCATAGGCCAAAATCTGTTTTTCTAGCGATGCGGCTAAACTAGAACATGCATAGAAGTTTTCTTTGTGGGAAGGTCAGTATGGTTAGTGTATGAAATTTAGGGTCTGGTTGCTGCAGGAGTGGGGGATGGGGGCATGACAGGGAGTAAAAATGGGGAATCATGCTATTTTCATAAAAACTGGTTATTGATTTTGTCTACTGCTAATTAGTCTATCCCACTGATTTTGACTATTCCCATTTTGTCTACTGTCCCATTTTGTCTTCTCCCATTTTGTCAACTGTCCCATTTTGTCTACTACTGCCATTTTGTCTGCTCCAATTTTGTCTACTGCCCCATTTTGTTTACTGTGCCCCATTTTGTTTACTGTCCCATTTTATCTACTGTCCCATTTCCTCTACTGTCCCATTTCCTCTACTGTCCCATTTTATCTATCTCAATGTATGATACCAGGCACTAAATAAAGAATTGAGAGGCCAAAGTGAAGGGAGACTAAAAATTGGATGGGTTAAGGGTAATGGCAGCTGTTTTTTTGTTTTTTTTTATGCAAAGTGAAAATGCATATGCAGCAACAGCAGAGTCTCCCTGTGATTTATTGCCTGTTTGTTGCCAACGAGATAATTAAATGGTGCATAATGACAGAGAAAAGTGTTCCTGCAAATCAATAGCTGTTGGCTTTTCATCTGTCAGATATACATCAAAGTTTTGCATGATAATCATTGGTGATAGACAATTGAGCTGCCTCATGAGAAAACCAACAATTTGCATAGACGAAAACAAAGACGCAGATCAGCTTTGCGGTAACCCAAATTGTCATTTTTTTCACGCACAGGCTCAATCACAAAAAGACCCACTGACTGAGGCTGTTAACCAGTTTAATAAAGTGCAATAATTAATGCACTGAAATCTGTTATATTGCCAGAGGTTTGATAATCTTTCTCCTTGGTTTGATCCATTATAATAGCAAATGCACCCAAGTATAATGAATTCAGCAAGAATAGTAATTTTGTTTGATCAATATTGTTGCAATTGTTGTAAACTCCTGCCACCTGTTTTGACACCTGTAGTGTGATGGTTAATAGACCGAGATAATGGGTCTTTGTCAAGTGGTATGGTTGTTGAAGCAATTACAGAAAAATGTTTTAGCAATATTAATTCATCTCTTTACTGCAGTCAGCCAAAGTGTACAAACAGTTTCATTTTATTAGGGTGTCATCATTGATGTTTGAAATTGAATTGAATTTCTATCAGTCTGTAAAATTCATACTGTCCTGAAATGTTTAAGCACCAAAGTTAATAAATGAGCCGCCCCATGGGAAAACCAACAATCTGCATAGGCGAAAACAAAGACGCAGATCAGCTTCGCGGTAACCGCGAAGCTGATCAGCGCCTTTGTTTTCGCTACTCGGATAGTACAATTCCTCTTCTACTTAAATCCGAAATTTTAAGCTTCTAGCTCTTTTCTGTGACTGTACAGCTTGATTTGTGTCAAACCTGTTCGGAAACCACATTGTTGGTTTTCCCACGAGATGGCTCAAATGGTATTTACATGTACTGTTTCTTTCAGGTAACTCTGACTGAATGCTGAATGTCATCAGAATTGTGGAAACAGTACTTTGGACATTACCAGTTCCTAAAGTGATGCGGAGGCCGACTGTAGCTGTTGTACCTATTGACACGGAGGCCGACTGTAGCTGTTGTACCTATTGACAAGGAGGCCGACTGTAGCTGTTGTACCTATTGACAAGGAGGCCGACTGTTGCTGTTGTACCTATTGACACGGAGGCCGACTGTAGCTGTTGTACCTATTGACAAGGAGGCCGACTGTAGCTGTTGTACCTATTGACACGGAGGCCGACTGTAGCTGTTGTACCTATTGACACGGAGGCTGACTGTAGCTGTTGTACCTATTGACACGGAGGCCGACTGTAGCTGTTGTACCTATTGACACGGAGGCAGACTGTAGCTGTTGTACCTATTGACATGGAGGCAGACTGTAGCTGTTGTACCTATTGACAAGGAGGCCGACTGTAGCTGTTGTACCTATTGACACGGAGGCCGACTGTAGCTGTTGTACCTATTGACACGGAGGCCGACTGTAGCTGTTGTACCTATTGACACGGAGGCCGACTGTAGCTGTTGTACCTATTGACACATCAAACGACTGTAATCAAATCTGATTATTAAGGTAAAATTGTCAGAGCACTTGTACATGTTTATTTGCCACCTATAGATATATATTGAAAGGTTTTCTCTCTCATGCAAAATACAGATTAATGCCCGGGGGAAGGCCGAGGTTGACGAGGTTGGCCATGGAATTGAGCGGGGCTTTGACAAAAGTTTTGCCACGGCAGTGCGGGGGAAATACCCAGGGTTTGCTTTATATAGACAAAGAGGGTCGTGAATTGAAAAGATAGCAGGCTGCGAGGGAAAACAGCAGTGGTTTTACCAACAAGTAGTCCCCGCATTGGAAGGGGCTTTTAGGAGGGATTTGCTGGACCAAAAGTCAAAGTCCCGGCTATTCTCTAGGGCTGGGGGTGGGGGCGCGGAAGCTGACCATGTTATAAGTGAAACGATGTATAATGAGGTTACTTACCACAGACATACAACAAGTTATCAATTTGGGAGCCATGACATGGCCGTGTTATATTAAAAACCACTTTATAGGTATATATATGATATTGAGGTTGAAGTATAATTTGAGCCACAACACGAGAAAACCAAGGTTGTGATTTCCAACCTGGTGTGACACAAACTGAGCTGAAGACAGCTAGAGACTGGAAATTTTAGATTTACAAAGAAGAGGAATGGTACTATATGTGCAGAGAAAAGGAAGGCGCTGATCAGCTTCATGGTTACCCCGAAGCTGGTCTGCGCCTTTGTTTTGGCATATGCAGATTGTTTGTCTTTTCATGATGAGCTCATTTATATTTACATTCTGAGCAATTTAGTGTGATGGCATTCTGAGCAATTTAGTGTGATGGTATTTTATAGATCATAAGTGTCAGAATGTTGCAGCATGAGTTTAAGGCTCATTTACAACAATTCATTCATAGCCAGCATTCAGGTTTAATCTGATTACCCCCAGCAATGCTTCCAGATTTTTTTAGACAGCATTAGTGAGACCTAAATCAGAGTTTTTAAGAGCCATTGTGGAAAAAAAATTTAATGACAATAACAGACAGATAATAAATACTTGAATACCATTGCATGTACATGCATCCAAGAAAAGAATGGAGTAAATTGGCTCCTGAAAATTCAATGTGTTGACTCATTTTTCTCAGTATCTAACACATATCAGCATGCCCATCTTGACAACTTGCATTTCAATTAGCATCTTTTGCCTAGATAAAGTACATGACATGTCTTACTGGCCATTGATTTTTAGCCGAGCAAGTTTTTTTTTTTTCTGTCTTCATGATTCATTGGGAACTGAGTATTCCTGACAGTCTTTATTGGTGCTTGCTGCAGAACAATCAGCCTGGAAATAACGCTATAACAACACAAGTGAGCCGTGACATGAGAAAACCAACAGTTTGCATATGCGAAAACAAAGGAGCAGATCAGCTTCGCAGTAGCTGCGAAGCTGATCAGCGCCTTTGCTTTCGCTGCACGGATAGTACAGTGCATCTACTTTCCAAATCTAAAATTTCCAGCCTCTAGCCATTTTCTGCATTGGTACAGCTCGGTTTGTGTTTGACCTGTTCGGAAACCACATTGTTGATATTCTTATGACACAGCTGAAATGGTTCTTGTGAGAAAGTTTGTCTTTTGGGGTTTCTGACAGTGGCTGTCATACTGTCACTGAAGTTGGCTACTTACAAGAGGCTTGAAAATTTGGATTGCGACAGTAAAGGAAGTTGTACTAACTGCCGTAGCCAAAATTCAGGCGCTGGGTGGATTTGTTACTACAGAGCAGCTGATCTGTGGCTTTGGTTTGGAAGTTCAAAGAGCTGTTTTTCTCGTGTTGTTAGAACAACATTGTAATGCTAGCATGATGAAGTTAGCATAGCCACAGATTTGTGCATTTTGAATGGTGATTGGAAAATGAGTCGCGACGCCTGAAAACAGGTCTTCCGGGGTAACCCGGTTTCCGACCAGGTAGGACATAAACCAGCCTGTACAGTCACAGAAGCAGTCTGGGGGCTTAGATATAAGATTTTAGATTAAAGTAGAAGAGGAATTGTACTATCTGAGTAGTGAAAACAAAGGTGCTGATCAGCTGTGGAGTAATTACTGCACAGCTGATCTGCACCTTTGTTTTTGCATAAGCGAAAATACGGTTTTCTCATGAAGCGGCTCAGATATAAATTGTTTGTCAGTTGTTCAGGACTTCTGGGCACTCTTTAGAATTGCTTTGGATGCCCGACAGTGATGCCTGCTACTTTGGTATTCCTATCAGACTAATACCCTGTTTAGACTAGAGTTTTAAATCGAATCGAATCCGAATTCGCTTCGAATTAACTGTTTACATTAGAAGTTCTAATTCGAATTAAAAAACTAATTCGAAGTAAACTAATCCAGCTTAGCACCTTGGATCGAAACCGAATTAACTTTTACTTCGGTATTAAAAAAAAGTACAAGTAGGCAAAGATCAGGAAAAGGCGCAATCAGAAAAAGACTCCCACTCCAAAAACCAAGGTGGGAAAAAAACAAACTAACAATCAGGTACTTATACCATGAAAACATTTCGTAAGCCGAATGAGCAGCTATTTTCCCAATAGGTGGTCACTCAGTTACCTTAACTTAACTAAAAGTATGCAAACATACATAAGGCGCCAACAGCACAAAAATATTTTAAACACCAAGACATAAAACAAAAAGAACCACCACAGAAGTATCGACTTGGTACGATCAGTAACACAAAGTTACTGGCGGGTTTAAAGTCATGTCTAAACAGTTAACCGAAGCGAATTCGCATTAAATGTTATTTTCATACTGACCTTTTGCATGTTGGGGTTATGTTTACGTTTACACATGCTTCTTTTCCCGCGAAATATTCTGAGTCACAACAGATAAAAATGGCGAAAATGGCTGTAGCAAAGGACAGTGACAGCGGATTAACCTGGACTCACGACGAGACGCGGGGACTAATACGATTATGGGCGGATAGCGAGATACAAAAGGACTTTGAGACTTGTTGAAGATATGCTTCCATTTATGAAAAGCTAGCGACACGGCTCAGGGACAGCGGGTTTGAGCACACAGCGAGCCAATGCCGTACAAAAGTAAAAAGCTTGAGAGCGGATTATAATGCAACCAAAACAGAAAATTAAAAAAAATCTTCAGTTTTAACGGAGAATTTCAGATGTGTCTAAACAGACAAGTGGATTCGATCCGGATTACCTTACAGCGACGTAACTTGCATCGAATCGAAAACGGTTTAGTTCGTTGTAGTGTAAACATGGTATTATACTCCCAAATGTGCTGGATGCTGCAACCTTGAAATAGAATTAGAGATAGGGTCACTGGTGCTGTCTAAATAGGCCAAAAAGTTTCAGGGCATCAAAGGACTACAGAATCTATGTTTTCTTCAGCAAGGTTATTGGTAGAAGCAGTCTTTTTCAAGACATTACCAAAAAATTCTTTTAGCTCTCCATAAAATCGCTGACATAACTTTGTTGTGATGTTGGAAAAGGCAGATTAATGAATTTAATGGTAATTTTTCTGCACCAGAGAGTTGGATTGATTAACCCATATTTGACGAATGGATTTTCCCATCATTATTAATTTGATGAGTCCACTTTCATTTTTAGAGGTGTGAGGAGTAATTTTTATTTTTTATCTCATTTTTCCATGAAATTTCTCTGTGCAAACAGAATAGCCCCAGATGGGACGCCGCATTCTGCGGCGTCACATCCGGGGCTATTCTGTTAGCCTATGTCCCATAAAAGGGACGCCAGGCTTAAATGAGTTAATATTGCATTGAATTAGAGGCGAAATGAGCCGCTTTTGAAATATTCTGAAACAAGGACGCAGATCAGCTGTGCAGTAAACTGAACAGCTGATCAGCACCTTTGTTTTAGCTTCACAGATAGTACAATCACTAAATCATAATGTACAATTCAAAATTTCAAGCTTCTTGGCTTCGGTTGTGACTGTGGAGACCAATAATTATTAGTGTCAGACCTTGATGGAAACCCCCCAAGACAGGACTGGTGTTCTTGTGATGCAGCTCAAATATTAAATTATTGAAATGATGAGAAATGAGCCTTTGCATGAAAAAACTAACAATTTGGATTCCGGCCAGGTCCGACTCAAACCGACCTGTACTGTCACAGAAGAAAGCTAGAAGCTTGAAACTTTGGATAAAAGTAGAAGAGGAATTTTACTATCCGTGTGGGGAAAACAAAGGCGCACAGCACAGCTGATCTGCGTCTTTGTTTTCGCATATGCAAATTGTTGGTTTTCCCATGAGCCGGCTCAAATTGTACATGTCTGAAGGAACTTAGAGGATGTGCAAACACTTTCTCTAGAGCAATTCAATCTCGGATAATGAATGCTTAAAAGTGCCACAAAGCAAATTTAATTATGCTCACAAATTTATATCCAAACAGCATGCTGTGAAGAAGGCAAAGTTAGAATGGAAGACCTTGACTCAGATTGTACAAGACTAAGACTAGCTTAGGTTGTCAGCTTATACCCAGCGGGCACATGACGTTAAAATGACGTCATATCAACGTCGATACGACGTCATCCGACGTAGATGCAACGTCATCCATCGACGTCGATCTGACGTCATGTGCATGCTGGGTACACAAAGAATGGATGAAAATGAAGCAATAAAATATTTCCATAATTTTTAAGAGGATTATAGAATAAAAAGTCGTGGGATATTGAGTCTGAACAATAAATCATCATTTGTTTTCTAATTCTCAAAGGCCCTTATGTTTTAGCCAGCATGAGCTATGTTGCAACTAAACCAAAATGATGTCTGACCATTTTTACCCAAGCCTGCTGATACAGTCTCGGGATACATCGGAGAGACTTGAAAATTCGGATTGAAGAAGTAGGCAAAAACAAGAGAGCTGATCAGCCGTGTAGTTATCCTGCGCCTGGCCGTGTACCATTGCTTTCACATTTAAACAAAAATGAGATTTTCTGGTATAGTCAGACATGTAAGGAATGAGCCACCTCTTGGGAAAACCAACAATGTGGTTTCCGAACAGGTCTGACACAAACCGAGCTGTACAAGCATAGAAAAGAGCAAGAAGCTTGAAATTTCGGATTTAAGTAGAAGAGGAATTGTACTATCCGAGTAGCGAAAACAAAGGCGCTGATCAGCTTCGCGGTTACCGCGAAGCTGATCTGCGTCTTTGTTTTCGCCTATGCAGATTGAAGCTTTTCCCATGAGGTGGCTCGAATATTGTCAGCTGCCAGCCATTGTTTTCCAATGAAACATTGTTTCTAATCTTTCAGTGACCTTTAACAAGTCACCATTATTGCAGTCTGACATTTCCATAACTTATTTTCTTTTGGGATTTTACTGTTTTTGCTGTTGTTTAGCTTGATTTTAGGTAATAAAGCTTGTTATGGAAATAAAATATTCTGTATTTTAAGTTGTAAACGTGCTACTCTATTGGACATGTCTTATGGAAATGGCAAGCAATTTTAAAATTGTTGAAAATGTGTCATGCTATTACTCATTATTATTATATAAATACAAGTTACAAGTGAATTTAACAGGCATTTATTAATGAAGAAAAAATGTGTATTAATCAGGCATGAATTTACATGTATGCATGCTGTTAATACACAGTTTTTAGTTATGCACGTTACTGGGTGCCATGCAAAGCACGTGTAGAATCTTTCACTGAACTCGCGAGTTTGAAACGTATACACATATGAAATTGTGATAAGGCTATGGTGTGCCATTATTTATTTCGATTTTTGCAGTGTTTTTTTTTTTCCTTAACCCTTGGTTTTCACCTCTTTCCTTGTTTAAATAAAAAATGGAAAATCATTTTTGATCTTTAACAATATAATTACTGCTTACAACAACAAAGTTCTGTTTAGTCTTTTGTGAGCTAGACTAAGTGCCTATAGATGCTGCTTAGGTCTTACCATGTTTTCTCCAGAAATGGTTCAAAAATAATCTGAGCTGCATCATAAGAAAACCAACATTTTGCACATGCGAAAACAAAGCTGCAGATCAGCTGTGCAGTAACTGCACAGCTGATCAGCGCCTTTGTTTTCGCTCCATAGATAGTACAATACCTCTTCTTTCTGAGTCTGGAATTTCAAGCTACTAGCTATTTTCTTTGGCTGTACAGCCTGGTTTGTGTCGGACCTGGTTGGAAACCCAGATTGTTGGTTTTTCGATGCGAAGGCTCAAATAATCTTGCTTTGAACAGACACCTTGATGGTTCTGCAGTATGTTTCTGCAAAAGAAAGAAAAAAAACAACAAATGAGCCAAAGACAAAACCTGTCTTAGGATTTTGGCAAAACCAGGTCTGACTCAAACCGTCACATAATGATGGCTTGAACTTTGCCTTTAGCATTCCGTATGTAACTAAAATATCAGCAAAATATCAACAAAATATCAGCGTGTTCATCAGCTTATAGCTCATACGGTAACATGTGCCGGTGTTCTCACAAAGATGCAAAAAGTAGGTGTTATTCTGATTTTCCTCAAGTGATTAAGCTGCCACATTACATGCATTGTTGTGCATTGTATTCTGCAAGAATTTTCTCATACAAAGCTGCCTAGTCTGTGAGGAAACCAACAATGTGGACTCCAAACAGGTCCGATACAAATCGAGCTGTACAAGCACAGAAGATGGCTGAAGACTGGAAATTTCAGATTTATAAAGTAGAGGTATTGTACTACCCGAGTAGCGAAAATAAGAGGTGCTGATCAGCTTCGCAGTTACTGCGAAGCTGGTCTGCACCTTTGTTTTCGCAGTTGCGAAATGTTAGTTCTCTCATGACACGGCTTGTTTAATAATTCTGGTTAATTTTACAGGAACTTTGCAAAAAGAGACTGATTAATGCAGAATGTGACAAAAGAAAAACATTGCTGGAAATAGGAATTCCAACGCTACTGGGAATCAGAAGGTAAGGTAAGCTTTTCTTTGACATCATCAAAGAGACAAATATTGGGGGTGACAGTTCATTTGGGTGTGTATATATATATATATATATATATATATATATATATATATATATATATATATATATATATATATATATATATATATATATATATATATATATATATATATATATATATATATATATATATATATATATATATGAGGAAAATTGTGGCTAGGATAATTGACCATGTGTCCGAACATGATTTTAGCAAAGCCTATAATCTCCTCTGAGAGTTTCCAGCTATATCGAAAACACAAGTTTTTCAAATGAAAAGATTCTGGTGAGAACCCACAACAGATATTTCTATGGAGAAATAAGTATATTAATAAATTTGAGCCTTCGCATGAGAAAACCAACAACTTTGGTTTCGGACCAGGTCGGACACAAACCGGCTTATACAGTCAAGGAAGCAGGCTAGAAGCTAGAAATTTTGGATATATGTAGAAGAGGGATTATACTATCTGTGTGGGGAAAATAAAGGTGCTGATCAGCTGTGCGGTCTGTGCCTTTGTTTTCGTATCTGCAAATTGTTGGTTTGTCTGATGCGTCGGCTCAATTTATAATTAGCAGCAGGTATTTTAGTGCACCTAAGCTGCATTATTGACTAACACTTTGGTACAAATTACCACGTCTGAATCTCATGTCTAGCACTTTCAGTTACTAATGCATTTAATAATTGCTACTAATATTTAATATTGTACAGTCTGTCAGTTGCTCAATCAATGTCTAAATATATTTCTGATTGATTATTTGATCGATTGATTGATCAATTGCAAGATAGAAGATTGATTGATCAAATGATTTATTAAATAGCTTATTACCATAGGTAAAGCTTACATCAGGAAAACATGTCCGTGAAATGTATACCCCCTTTAACCCCACTTTTATATAGCAAAACTGGGGTATACAGGGGTATACCAATTTTTCTTATTTTTGCTCCAAAACATAGATTGTGGGTACTCGTTAGAACTGCCTCGGCGAGGCGGTTCTAACGTGTACCCACAATCTATGTTGTGAGCAAAAAAAAAGAAAAATATCATAAAATTTCTACTGAAAATTTTCCATATTTACAAATTAAAAAATCTCTGCATATTGCATGGGCGTGTTTTCGTAATGTAAGTCAAGAACTTTGGCCAGGTCTTTGACCAGGACTGACACTAACATTGATTGTTCCACTTCGTGTAATCGTTTCCAAAGCCTGTCAAAGCATTACCGCTAACAAAACATTGTTTGAATCTCTTAGGAGGCTAGAACATGAGAAGTAATTAGCTAGGAGCAGTTCTCCCACATTTCTATCTTCTAGTAACAATAAACTGTTACACCCAGCTATCCGATACCGAGTGAGAACAATTGAGCCACATCATGAGAAAACCAACATTTTGCAAGCAAAGGCGCAGATCAGCAAGTAATGGCTAAGCTGATCAGAGCCTTTCTTTGATACACAGATAGTACAATTCCTCTACTTTCTAAATCCAAAATTCCCAGCATCTTAAGCCATCTTCAATGCTTGTACAGCTCGGTTTGTTCAAGACCTGTTCGAAAACCACATTGATGCAGGTTTTCTCATGATTAATTGCTCAATTAATTGTTTCTCAGAATATTTGAGCCTCGACGCGAGAAAACCGGTCTTCGGGGTTTCCGACCAGGTCCGACATAAACCGGGCTGTACAGTCTCAGAAGCAGGCTAGAAGCTTGACATTTCGGATTTAACCCTATTGCACTTATGCACTTATTACTGATAAGCCACTATCTACTTTTCCAATACCTACATTTATTTATTGGCTCATCCTCATGCAATATCTGATAAAATCTGTTTTTAGTGATCAGATAATGATAGTACTGTGTTTGTAGTGCAGATATTTTCTGTTAATATGAACATATTTTTATGTTTTATATGTCATTTTCTTTGGGAGAGAATTAACTTTTTACTGGTGTAATTTTTGTTTTGATATTTTGTGTTTTGATATGAAAAAAGTCAAGAAAATAAAGAAAAATCTAGTAATTTTGTTGTTTGTCTATTATTTCATTCCAGTTTGTTCTTATTTCCCCATGTATTCCACAGATTCAGACTTCCAAACACTTGTGTGATCTTTTTATTTAGTTTATTACTTTTGTAATTAATGTTTTATGCCAAATTATTAAAAAAAAAAAATAAAGTAAAAAAAAAAATAAGGTCCTAGACAGGGAGAAATTTTCCCACCTTTACTGTACATGCATGCACATGCAGAATTATGACTGCTAAAAAAAAAAATCTAATTTCATGCAAATAAAACAAGGGGAATGGGTTATAAGTGTCAAACACTCACCGAATTGTAAGTTTGGAGGATATAATCCAATATTCCACATTTGAAAAAAGAACACTATAAAATTTATTCCTCCATATTTACACTATTTACACTTTTTACAGCACTTTTTTTCTTCATTTTTTTTTCACTTTTTATTCTCAAAGAAAAAATGACCATCACAAAATAATACTAAAGATCATCTCCAACATTTTATTCCAAATAAAACACAGAAAATAAAACTGCAAATATTAAACTCCACAAAACTGAAATCTTCACCGGTTTTACATCACAAGAAAACTATGTACACATATGTATCCAACATCTGAATATGGATTCAAGTCCCTAACTTCACTGAGAATGTTCCTCGTGGTATCGTATAAAGCAGCCATTGCTCCTACACAGGGGAATATCACATACGCCACACTTGAACGAGGTCTCGACTGGTCCACCACTTCGAGTTCTGACCTTGTGAGCAGAACAATGGACGCAGGTTCGTTTCCTCCCATCAATACGGACCAATGCATGGTGTCCCAGGTTGACAGCTCGAAGTACTGGTCTTGCAGCACGCACATTTGCTTTTGACCCTGACATTCTCTTTCTGGATGTGAATCCTGCTCGCAGTCCATCCGCTACCTGTAGTCTAAAGTTCAGTTGGCTGAAGCGGCGAGATGACTTTGGAAGAGGCTGATTGGTGGCTAAGAAAATCCTGTGAGCATTTATCAGCGCAATGTCTGTGCAATAATTCAACACATACTTCCACCATTTTTTGTGCTCTCTGCCAACAGAATAGTAGGCTCTGTGTTGATCAGCAAGGTCTACACCACCCATATATTGATTATAGTTGGTTATAGCGTCGGGCTTCAGAACTGGGGCACCTCGTCTTGGCCGATGTAAGGCGTCGGTTGGTTGCTGATTACTTGACAGCATAGCGACTTGACGCTTGTCCTTCCAAATAGTAATCAACAAATTTCCCTTCTGGCGTTTCTTAGTTTCTCCTTGTTGGCGCAGTTTAGTGTTTTTGACAGACGCAGGAAGGCCACGGCGGTTCAGACGAAGGGTCCCACAAGCATATGTGTTGTTCAACAGCAACTCCTCCATAAGTGGCAAAGATGTGAAGAAGTTGTCAAAGTAGAGGTGGTAATTCTTGTTGAAAAATGGCGATGCCAAGTCTACGACAACACGGTGGCCCAAACCTCTTCCATTTGCACCAAGATTGGCTTCTCTTCTACCTGTATACACCTGAAACTTTGATGTATACCCAGTTGCAGACTCGGACAGCTGCCAAACTTTTATTCCCCACTTTGTTGGTTTTCCAGGCATGTACTGCTTCAATAGACTTCTGCCTTTGAATCCAATCATGGCCTCGTCGATGCTCAACTCTCGTCCTGGAACATAGGCACGCATGCTGTTGGCATTCACCATGGTGAGCAAGGGTCTGACTTTGAAGAGAGGGTCGTAGTTTGGGTCATCATGAGGCACGGCTTGGGCATTGTCCACTAGGTGTAGGTACTGCGATAGTTTCTCATATCGTGCCTTTGTCATTACTTCGGAAACCCCGGGCACATTCAGATTTTTATCATCCGCCCAGTATAGGCTATACTCTGGGAGCTGGTGTATACCCATTATTATCTGGATAGAAAAAAATGCCTTGATCTCTTCAGGGCTGGTTGGTGTCCATCTGGGGTCTGGTCTTGCGGCTTGCATCTGTGTGGCATATAGATTTGTCTGAGCAGAGATCTGGCTGAAAAATGCCTCTTCAAAAATCAAGTGGAAAAAATCTAATGGGTGTGACCCAGGCTCAAGTTCATGGTTTGGACCTGCAGGCTCCTGGAACTGTCTAACAGTAATATTCCTCAAATTACTGGACCAAATGCGACCTATTTCCCCACCATCATCATCAGAGTCACTTTCTGAGCCATCGGATCCACTGCTACTTGACGATTCGTCGACAGACGAAGCGTCAGAGTCGTCCGACACGCCCCAGTCTGAATCGATGTCACTGTTGTCAAAATTATTTTGAAAATTTTCAAAGTTTCTGACGCTACGATCGAGTTCATCTGCACTAAAACCACCAAAGTCGCTTCCAGATCCACTGTCGTCCATGATTATCTCGATTCGCAGCCTAAATTTTTGCTAAATTTTACCGATTTTTAACTCGCTATAACTTTAAAACTACTTCCTGGATTTCGATTTTCTTTTTTGTAAATGGCGGCCTAATACGTCATCGATTTGTGTGTACTGCCGTAAACCGTTTGCGACAATGACCGAAGTGCCAAATTGTCCCCTAAAACGAAGTCGTAAATCGGGCCGTTTCGGGCCGTTTTGAGTGAATTTAAGTGCTATCGATAGCGGGCGGTATTGGCCGCTCTAGGTGAATACTGATAAGCCGTTATCGGCCGTTTTGAGTGCAATAGGGTTAAGAAGAAGAGGAATTGTACTATCCGAGTAGCGAAAACAAAGGCGCTGATCAGCTTCGCAGTTACTGCGAAGCTGATCTGCGCCTTTGTTTCCGCATAGGCAATAATCCCGTTTTCTCACGATGCGGCTCATTTTGTTTTTGTTTTTTATGGAGATGGAAAATGCTATGTACAATGCATTATTGCTACTGTGCCATGAAATCTTAAATTTTTAGCCACCCATTTCACCATTGAGTAAAGAAAAAAGTATGAACGGAATTAGGTTGCAAACTGACTTTGGCCTTATACCCGACCCTGGAGCAAGAGATCCTGGGGTTACCCATATTTTAGCCATGTTTTGTCCTGGAGCAAGACACTGAAGTTTCCCATAATAGTACCCAGGAAGCGATGGCTTAAAACACCTAAAAAATGTTATTCGGAACAGGTCATTCAGCCTTAACCAGACCAAAGCAAAAACTGAAATTGAGTCATGTACCTCATATATGAGCCACCTCGTGGGAAAACCAACAATGTGGTTTTCGAACAGGCCCGACACAAACCGGCCTGTACAAGCACAGAAAAGAGCTAGAATCTTGAAATTTTGGATTTAAGTAGAATTGTACTATCCGAGTAGCGAAAACAAAGGCGCTGATCAGCTTCGCGGTTACCGCAAAGCTGATCTGCATCTTTGTTATCGCCTATGCAGATTGTTGGTTTTCCCATGAGGTGGCTCATATGTTAGGGCATTTATGGTGCTACTAAGAAAACAATTATCAATGGACATTCTCCCTGGTCGATTTTTTATTATCAGATTTTCTTCCGCCCGTTTTCCTATGCAACATGGCATTGACTCTTTTATACTTTTTTTAGATCATTATTAAGTGACTCAGGCCTCCTGACGGAATTGTTTGTAAGACAAGAAACACGGCAGCGTCAAGAAAAATGATTGTGCTCACGTCCCTCTAGAACAGACATGGACTAGGCAAAAAAAAAATGCCATTGGTAAGTGTCTCACGAGAAGTTCTCTGTTCACGTATTGGGTCATTCGGCATAAAATCGGGAGTTCCCGACAAAATTGGGACAATTTAGATGAACAGTTTGATCAGGAACTCTACATTGCTTGTAGTTCTCATGTTTTGACGGAAATGTATGCATGATGTCACATATCTGAGCCAGTTCACTTGATATTGCAGGAAGCTTATTACATGCGAACTCGGAAAGATTTGGCAAGGCTGCACATTTGCATTTGCTTTTCACTAACCTTTATAACATTTTACCTATACAAAGAGATTGTCACTATAGGTTCAATAATTGATGCCAAAGACATTATTTTGGAATGACTAGAATAGATCTAGCATGGACTAAATTAGCCATAAACTCCAGAGCAGACTTGAGTCATATTGATCCATATTGATTTCCTTGGAACCAAACTAGGGATAGCAGTATTTGAGCCACATCAGGAGAAAACCAGTTTTTCGCCTATGCGGAAAACAAAGGCACAGATTAGCTGTGCAGTAACTGCACAGCTGATCAGCACCTTTGTTTTTGCTGCACGGATAGTACAATTCCTCTTCTTCCTAAATTCGAAGTTTCAAGCTTTTAACCTTCTTCTGTGACTGTACTGTGAAGCCAGTTTGTGTCAGACCTGGTCCGAAACCCCGGAAGACCTGTTTTCTCGCGTCACAGCTCATTTCTTGGAGCTAGTAGGATTCCATTGGACTGGGTTAATGTTTTGTTTCACACTTGTCAAGTGATTCCGGGAGTAAAATTCTTAGTGAACCAGTCCTTATAGCTCAGGAGTTTAAAATAAATTACCTTAAAAGGTGAGAAATTTTCAGGAATAAATTAAAGGCTGATGAGTGTTTGCTGGAATATTAAAATCTGGAAAAATCTTTCCCTGGACCTGAATGTATCATGTTGAATAGCAGACTGCAGACATATTGAGTTTAGATGCCGTATATGGAAATCAGGAATTTAAGATAGAGGCTGAATTGTGTCTTATTCACGTCAGCCTGATTTACATAGACAATATTGACTGTGCTTAGTCAAGCTTAGTCATGGGTAGGCTAATTTGGTGGTTCTATGCGTAGTGTAGGGCTTGGGCATTCTAAGGCAAGGAAAGTTGGGAAAGTTGGGAAGGGGCCGTAGAGCCTTTAATGATTGGGAAAATTAGCGTTGTATTAAATCACTGAATTTGGGAAATTTTTAGTACACTCAAAGTTGATAATATTTTCTAAGTTGACATAGATTTTATACATTTAGAATCATTAAATAATAACTTACGATCAAAATTAAACATGATTTTAACAGCAGAGTTTGAATTTTACAATGTATAGAACTGTTGAAAATTATTTTTAGCTGTGATAGGGATTTATTTTCTCCAGATTGAGAAAAAGATCACCTAAATACCATTAGGAATGCTGCCTTATTTTGGCCCCTGAGACACTCCAAAAAAGATCTCTGTAACTTAGTGTAAGCCTTGTAAGGTATCATCCTTGTCAAAGTAATTTCTGCTCGTAAGGAGTATTAATATTATAGTTCTGAGATAAGTGCAGTTGTTAGCACATCACTACATCTCAGCTCCATTGTCTTTTAGCAGGTTGGATTTCTGGGTAATGTGTGTATGGCACAAACTGTCATTATTCTGTCAGTATCTGTTGAAAGAACAAGCACCAAGTAATGATCAACCAACTTAATAATGATAACCTCAGCTTTCCAGTCAATAAACCAGGTTTTATTATTTGGAAATATTTTGTTTGTTTGTTTGTTTACTTGTTTACCAATGCATCAACCCTGATGGGTTTTTAGCATCTTACAAGGTAAAATGTATCAAATGTTTAAAATTTAGCTGTTAACAGAAGAAACATGTCCTTAAAATGAAAAGATATGCGAAATTAACATGGTCTTATGAATTTAGGTCTGTCACTGCAGATGTTTATTTTTTTTTTTTTTTTTTTTTTTTTTTTTTTTTTTTTTTTTTGTGTGTGTGTCTAAATTTGAAATAAGTTGCACGGATGTCTTTAATTAGACATTGAAGATCCTAAAGAGCAATAATTTCCAAGAAATAATATTTTTCTAACAATTTATTATAATTTTCAATATTCTAATGGAAAGTAAACAAGTTGGGTTAATAAATCTTCCCTGCTGAATCATTTTGTTTGACATGGGCAAATAGTAGACATTGTCACATGCTGGAAATAATGACTTCTGTGAAAACAATCTGCGAGGTCATAAATTTCCAGACAAAGATGGAGAATAGCTTAGAATAGCTCATACCTCACATTACGAAAACATGCCCATGCAATATACAGAGATCTTTTTTAGCTTTGAAAATTGAAAATTTTCAGCTGAAAAATTTTGATATTTTTCTTATTTTTGCTCAAAACATAAATTGTGGGTACACGTTAGAACCGCCTCAGTGAGGCGGTTCTAACGTGTACCCACAATCTATATTTTGGAGCAAAAATAAGAAAAATAGGTACATGTATACCCCTGCATACCCCAGTTTTGCTATATAAAAGTGGGGTCCAAGGGGGTATACATTACACGGACATGTTTGCATGATGAGTTAGACCTTTTCTGGGTAATCAATGCTCTTTTCTTAGTGGAATATAAGCCACTTGTCTTTTCTTAAAGTAAATATGTTGGCAACACATCAGGTACATGACAGTTGCATAACCACCACATTTTCATATTAAGATCTATTTATTAGTACACACCAGTCGAGAACAACCAACCCGGTTGAAATTAAATATAATCAATACAAAACTAGCATACCTACATGTACATGTCACGGAAGGACTTTCCGAACAGTGGAAAGACATGCCTAGACAAGTCTTTATTACATGTACCTATTGTCACATATTGATTTTCTCTGTGTTGGTTGTTCTCGTTTGTGTTGGTTGTGGATTGATAACAATGTAAAATATGAGCCGCCTCGTGGGAAAACCAACAATGTGGTTTCCGAACAGGTCCAACACAAACCGGTCTGTACAGCTACAGAAGCAGGCTAGAAGCTTGAAATTTTGGAGTTAAGTAGAGGAGGAATTGTACTATCCGAGTAGCGAAAACAAAGGCGCTGATCAGCTTCGCGGTTACCGCGAAGCTGATCTGCGCCTTTGTTTTCGCCTATGCAGATTGTTGGTTTTCCCATGAGGCGTTATTTTACTTGCTGGTCAGTGGTTTACAGTGCTCACAGTGGAGTAAGCATGTATGACTCTAGCTTGACGTTTACTATGGATACATGCATCAGTGATTACATGAAATAGTAACTATCTTTTATTAGCTCACCTGAGCCTTCCACAGGTGAGGCAAGTACCGGACATTCGTCTGTTCATCATTACGATTTTTTTCAGTAAATTATGAATTATGTAGTTTGTATCATGAATGGAAATGACTCTAGTCTTTTACTGTCTTCTCGGAAATGTAAATCATTTTTGCTCATGACTGACGGAAATGTAAATCATTTTTGCTCATGACTGACGGGTGATTCGAACCAGTACAGATATCTTTTTGAAGCAGAAAATTCCTGACAATTCCATTGATCCTCAGAGTGATCAATAATGGATGACTGTTTGAATGCTTCAGTAAATTTTTATGATCAATCTATTAGATGGCTATCCTGCAATTAATGTCCTCAAAGATCAATTGATCGGGATGAGGTCATTCGAGGTTATGGTAAGTGACAGAGACAACCAGAATTTCATGAATTTAGAAAAGATTTTTCAGTCATTTCTTTACTAAATCATTTGATGTGGGTACTCATTGGAATTGCCTTATTGATGTATTTTTTATGTGTACCCACATAATATACTTTTATGGTGAAATGATGAAAATTTTCTCTAAATTGTCAAGAAATTATGTCTTCATCTGGTCCGCTGCTGAAGTTAATGGGATGCTAGCACCAAGACAGATACTATCAGCATTGGTCTGGTGGCTGTCATTGGAGTTTGTGAACTGTCCTGGGGGTTAGGTGTCACTGGAAGGGGTTGGGTTACATTGTGGCCAGATGGCGGGCATCGTCTCAGAGGGCAGGGTAGTTTGTCACTGTCACTGACTGTGGACATAGTTGTTTGCTTTTGTGGTTTGTTAAGTGTGCACTGAATGGGACCTTTGATAAACATGTACTTCAAAATTCCATTCACTTGTAGCTTTTCTTCTGATTAGCGTGTTTGTAGGTTTTTTTTGGGGTTTTTTTAAGCTTCTATTAGAACCAAACAAATTCTTTTATTTAGAATGTCACAGTAGACTAAGGGCAAGGATCAGAGCCCCATAAAGTTGATTCAAACCTTCCAGTTTTGTTAGTTTGTTTATTTATTTTTTTGAATGACCATTCCAATGAGTCCTCTGCTGTGGTATGCCTAAATTCATCTAAAACCCCTCCTTAGTCGGAATTTACTTCTTCACATGTAAGAAGTTCACAGCCAGGTTGTTTGAAACCCCTAAATTACAGGTTTTATCACAATACAGCTCCAATGAAATCTGATCTTTTTCAGTGGCCAAATTAATGATGACTTAGCATGATGACATGCTATCTTCTGTTTTCTGGTCTATCACAACATTGACATCATAATTGAGGTGTACACACAGTGTATATCCGAGCGTATGCAGAACAGACGGTTACGGAACGGACAGACGTTTACAGGAGCACGCGCTTTTTCGCGCCAAAAATGTTTTGTACAGTTTTTCATCCAAATTTCATCCAAAACTGTACGCTTCGAATGTATTGTTATATCGGCCTTGCATGTCCATCTACTATCTTCCAAAACACCATAATTTCCGGCATGGAAGCCTTGTAGTTTAAGCAGAATTTTGTTGCTTAGCAACAAAAACATTACGGAGCGGAACAGTCTACAGATTCGTTTATGTTTAGGGGCGGAACAGACGTAGCCTACGAAAAAAACAGACGAATCAGCATATGGAGCGGTGACAGACGGCCATGAATACTACATGAACAACACTGTGATGTCAAATATAACACTTTGCGGCAACTTTCTGTATTGTAGCACTCGAACGTGACCAGATGGAATACACCTGGTGACACCTGGTGACCTGGATCAGCATCGTACATGTATCAGAATAGCATCGACTATGTTGTGAAAACAAAAAGTTGTTTGGGGGCAAACAGCAGATCAGAGAGAGAGAGAGGGGGGGGGGGGGGGGGGGGGAGAGGTCCCGATAGCTCAGTGGTAAAAGCGCCCGCTTCGGGGGCGAGATGTTGTGGGTTCGCCCAGGCCGCGCCATATCAAATGCGTTAAAATGGTACCAATGGCTTCCTTGGTGCTCAGCAGGATGGTGAGGAACAGATGGACAGACAGACGCTGGGTCTGTAAAAATTCCGCTGTCTATAGTGAATCAGAAAGCTCGAGTGAGCTAAAACATGTTTGTATCTTACATTTCTACTATACAGCGTCTGTTTCTATCCGTATTCTAAAGCTCGCCTACGTCTGTTCCGTTTCGTATGGAAATGCATCATTTCGTCTGTTCCGCTCAGTAACAAACGACTGTACCGCCCCGTAACCATGAAATTACCATACGCTTCAGAAAAAAAACAAATCTTGGCTATTTTTACTGGAAAACATATAAAATATTTAATGTCTGGTGGTTCAGGACATATTTAACTACATACGGACTAAATCCAAAAGGTTGACAATGGCTTATTTTGCAAGCAATCTCGACACACAGCCAAAAAAAAAATACAAAATATGCCATTTTTCACACGTCTTGGGCAGTTATGGCGAACCCCCTGAAAAATCATTGTGCTCTTGAGCACAGACAACTAGACGGGTATGTATGCAACACATCTGCTCTAGTTTGGTCTCAATATTTGCATTAGTCACTTTAAAAGAACGGAAAAACATTTTTGGCGCGAAAAAGCGTGTGCTCCTGTAAACGTCTGTCCGTTCCGTAACCGTCTGTTCTGCATACGCTCGGATATACACTGTGGTACAAGTCATTGTTTTCTATCCATTGTTTATACAGTCACTGTTCATGCAATCGTGTTGAAATCTAAGCACATTTTTGTAAGATTTTACAATAGCTATGCAACTTACTTGCAATTTCTGTGACAGTTTCTTTTAACTTATGGGTTAAACTGATATCTTCAGACAGTTATGCTATTGTTGATGCACAAAATATAGTTAGGCCAGTATTTTTTAATTTATCGGTTTTCCGTTCCGCCGACCGTAATTTCACGCAAAATGGAAAAAAAATAAAATTGAATTTTTTAATTTTTATTTTTCGGTGACGTTCCGACATTCCGGCCGGCGGTACCTGCTTTTATCATTGTACGCCGCACAGATGCTTACGCCGTCCTTATTAAACAAATGTGCCATTAGACATGCGCAAAGAAATGTAAAATCGATCGATTTCTTTTCTCGGTTTTCATTGGTAGACTGCAATTTTACTTCTGGCTTTCGACCAATCAATTTTTCCGTTACATCTTACACGCTTCCGAAACGAAAGTAGGAAACCACAAGGATAGCTGTTCATCGCACTAAGATGCCAAAGATCGGCTTGAATGACAATGGCCAGGCTAATTTCCGCAATAAATACATGCAATGCCCACATCCACTGTCGAGAATACCGCAGAGCCCCAGAATGACAAGCTACTGTGGCTTCTAAATATGATCACTCAGTGAACCCTCAACTGATCATTGCTCGTCATAGTCAAACAATATGCCTTGTCAGATTAACCATGGTGAGTTGTTTAATCTTCGCAGTTTGGATCATGGTTTTATCCATGGCCACATTTTTTAAGGCATAGACCAAAATTATGGCCCTACCTAAAAAAAATTAAGCATGCCTATTTATCTGAATAGTTGACTGGTGACACGTCAAATGACATTATTTCACCAGGGGGTTCGGATGGGGGAGAAATTAATACATAGAATGCACGAGGGAAGCGAACTTGGACACACATAATCATCTGACATTTCAGCAGTGGAAAACATAGAGTCAGTGAGGTCATTCCAGTCCCTGATAGTCTGGGGTAAGAACCTACATTATAGGCCTCTAGACTATGGTAGCTGAAATGCCATGGAGTGATTATTTGTACAAAGCCTAGTCTTGGGGATAAGGTCATCTGTATGTGTTCTGGCTTTACCCTTCAGACCTTTGTAAAGCAATGTGTCGATTATCCATCCTCCTTTTCTTGAGAGATTCCCAGCCGGCACGGTTCGTACACACACTATGCTTTCTATTAGAAACGTGATCTTTCAGTTTTGGATGCACAAAAGATAATTAACATTAATTGTTCTCATAATACCATAAAGAGAAACTTTAAGAAAATTGCACCTTGGCGAATGCCTGACGATCGATCTTTTTTTTCTTCTTTCTTTCTTTCTTTTTTTTTTATATGATAAAGGGAAACTGAAAGAAAACTCAACCTTGGCGAATGCCCTGCAAACGATCTTTTTATCAGCGAATTCACCTGCAAATAAACACTTATAAACTGTAACACAATATAGGATATAAGGGTAAAACGGCGCTTTGGCATCGCCACAATTTTTTTTCCGTGATCTTTTTTTATTTTATTTTTTATATATATATAAGTGGGTGGGCGAAAATTTGGGATCCAAGGCGCCCTCGCATTATATCCAACACCGCATTAATTCAATGTGCTTTATAGCGAGACTGCCCTGTACTATTTAAGATTTCCAATCAGGTATGACACAAAAACGAAAACAATTATTTTAGGTTAAAAGGTTTATTCCAGGTAAAACTAAATGCAGTATAAACCATGAAAGACTGAATATTTTAAACACACAGTACTTAGCCAAGAGTTAGTAAACGCTAAATTTCAGAAGATGTTAAACTGGAATGCTGACTTTTTTTTTTTTTTTTTTTTTTACCTCCTCCTACCCCAAATTTTTGAAAAAATTCCTGAAAACCAACTTATTAAAAAAAACTGGCCTTAGTAATCAAAGTAATTACTATGCTTTTCAAAAAACCATAACTTGTTAATGAATTTGGTTGTTTCCCCTGGACTAAGACAGTTAATCTTTGATTTGTATGTTTTGCATTTGTTAACACACTTATGACAATAACTTAAAAGGAGAATAATATCAATTTTAAATAATTATATATTTTTATTTAAAGGTCAAAGAATGATCAACATGTAAGCATTTTATAAAAATCCAATTTTGACAAAGTGGAAATGATTTTAATTGCATAGTGTATTTATAGAAGTTGAGAGCAATATTGTTGGTTTAAAGTCTAAAAAGTCTCATCCGAAAGACTGGATTATTTGAGGGATGCTAACTTGTTTAGCATCTATACTTCCCCAGTTAGAATAGAGTGACCTACACTGCGAATTTTTTAAACATGTTTCGTCTAGGGTTATTTGGGTTCCCTGTTCCGTCAATGTTACAGCCGGACATTGCTGGCCACAGGGAGGCGACAATAAACATCGAGGCCATTACTGCCTAAAAATGAAACTAATGATTGCCCAAAATGTAATTAAGGTTGCACATGTATGACTTCAATGTAGCTGTTGCAATTAATTTAGGCATTTTATGTGTGGATAGGTTTGATTTGTTAAGAAGAAAATGCATCGGGTTGCCTAGATGGTTAATGTATCATAAAAAGCATTTGAATTCTTTTCGGACTTGTTTCTATGGCATAAGTCACGTAAGAGAACAATTACCGTATGAGCCTGTGCGTATGAGCCTGTGCGTGAGAAATAAAAAACAATTTGGGTTCCGACCAGGTCTGACACAAATCGGCCCGTACAGTCACAGAAGCAGGCTAGAAGCTTGAAATTTCGGATTTAAGAAGAGGAGAAATTGTTCTATCCGTGTAGCGAAAACAAAGGCGCTGATCAGCTTCGCAGTAACTGTGAAGCTGATCTGCGCCTTTGTTTTTCTCATAGGCAGAAATCCGATTTTCTCATATTGTGTAATACCGTAGGGAATCTCTCATCAATAATTTAACAAGATGTTAAAAGTTGGGAGCCCGGGAACCATGTCACCATTCTGAGCGTATTAAAGCATGGTGGATCTTTCTTGTTTTATAAATGTGGAACTTTTCTTTCTAGTTATTAATGTCAGAAAGAGTATGTCATCAATACAAGGATAAGTGTATTTTTGAAAGCTTAATGCACCAGTCATTTGTAAACCCCCCCCACACACACACACACCTACGGGGAAGGTTGGAGGATATCCAGGCTAAAGTGTGGGGCAATTACTTTTCAAGTGTCCTCGCAGTTTAGGGGAAATGATGGGGTTTTGACATTAGGATCCTTACCCCAGGGAGACTTTCTATTGCGAAGGGCGGGGGGCAAAGAGCAAAGTTTTGACCTCCAGTTTGTCCCCTGGGGGTGGGGCTCATAGCAGGGCACAGAAAGCTGAGTCTTAATCCCTGCCCTTCCCCGTAGGTGGGGGAGCAGTGGTTACAAATGACTGGTGCATAAAATGGACCAAGATTCAGACTTTTGAGTTATAAAAGCTTGTAGATCTGGAGTGACTCTTCCTCAGCTTTTCAGTATGACATGTTGCACCCCATATACCCATGATTCAACCAAATTTCTTACTGCGCAGCTTGATGCAACATATCATGACACTTGACAAAATGGAAATCACTGATTGGTTTGACAGACAAGCAATGTCAATTGTGCAAATACAGGGAGGCAATGAAGTCTTTGCTGTAGGTTGAAGTCCAATTAATCAGGCTTCCTGAATCACCATGCTGCATTTTGTCACATGTCATGAAATGTTGCATCAATTGTCACTGTAAGAATCACGGGTATACAGTGTATGTTCATCAATTTAAATACTGCAGACATACTTCAGTCTCCTTTGCAAGCTCGGGACTTTAAGAGAAAATTGCCAAAGACTATTTTTTTTCTGTGACATACATGGTCTAATGGAAAGCCCATTTGGATATTAAGTTATGTCAGACAAGGAGATGATAGATCGCCCAGCATAAAATCGGTTATTACACATTATAAGCTGCTGTGAGATGCTGGGTGACTTTGTCCAGGGAATATTAGAATTATTGCATAAAATGGATGTTATTATTCTAATTTTGCTGGTTAAAATATCACTTGATTTATTGTGAAGATTTATGATAATGACATTCATTGGTGCCACTGGAAAAGTGTTCATGATCTATACAGTACATTAACATCCCATCCAAGAATACTTCAGTGATATGCTGACAATCCAATGTAGGGCAAAAATGGGATTTTTGGTCCCATTGATTTAACTGGTAAACAGTGTTATTTGCATTTCACACGAAGATGGCAACAAACAAGGGGGATCACAGTGGCAGATAAAGCTAGGTGGGGGATGGGGGGGTGGGGGGGGAGGAGGCAGTGGTTAGGGTGTTCACTTGAAAGCCCCTCTGAGACCAGATAAATCTAATCATTTCTTTTTTATGGGATTAATTAAGAGAAAAAAAGGTAAAATAAAAGAAACAGTAAATTTACCCCTCTCTAGAATCCCTGGATCTATATGGATTTAATTTAAGTACCTTATTTTCTATTAAACGCCAGGGCATTTATTATAAACAATGCATTTTCTATAGAAGGGGATTCGCATTTATTGGAGGCTACACTGTTTTGCAATGTTCAAGCATTCATATAACAAGATTTGAAATTATTGGTGGTCCTCGATCTACGTACCCCAGACAGGACTTTTGTTAATAATTTCCATGTATTCGTACTATATATATATAAATATATATATATATATACAAGAGAAAAAAAAATGACTTGTGTGTTATAATATGGTCTAAGAGCAAAGTTAGAGATTTGCTGCTTAAAGTATAGGATTTTTCCCAACATTTCAAAGTGGGCGTTAATTAGAGGTTCCTGGCATTCCAAAACTCGCAGATAAAATGGCCACTAGGGGGATGGGCGTTTATTAGAGTATGGGCGTTTAATAGAATTTTTACGGTAATTTTAGGAAATTAAGATTAATCTGCAGAAAACTGTACACCTGGTGAACTTAACCCTGTATGACTTTTGTAACATGAATCAAATCTTACTTAAAAGTTTATTTAATTTTACATTAAATCACTGGCTTTATATGGTAAATTGACAGATCGGAATATTGCTGTTCTAAAATAGCAGATTAGTTCTACATGTTTAAATAAATCCAATAAAATAAGTTGCATAAGTCACTCTAATTTTACCATTTATAGTAGTATTAATTTGGAAGTAGGAACATGGTCATTTTGTACCTTTGACAGCTTGAGGTCCAACACTGGGCTTCCCGATCTGATGGAAGGAAATGGAGGCTTGATATGTTTGGTTTAAGACATACAGGATTAATATAGATGTATGGAAGGAAATGGAGGCTTGATATGTTTGGTTTAAGACATACAGGATTAATATAGATGTATGGAAGGAAATGGAGGCTTGATATGTTTGGTTTAAGACATACAGGATTAATATAGATGTATGGAAGGAAATGGAGGCTTGATAGGTCCCGGGTCGTTTCGCCCGTGAGTTGTTTCGCCCGTGAGTCGTTTCGCCCGTGAGTCGTTTCGCCCTGGGTCGTTTCGCCCTGGGTCGTTTCGCCCGTGAGTCGTTTCGCCCCTATTTGGTGAGTCGTTTCGCCCTTGTTTTTCTACCATGCCCAAATGTGTGATTTATTTATTATTTATAACTTAATGATATGTCTTGGACTGATCATTCATAACTGTCTTTTGGGTATATATACTAAAGGACTTTGAAAAGCCTCACTATAAATTGGTTGCGATGATGATTATTTCTTTTAGAATACAGGATAATTTGGCAAAAATAATTTCAAACAGAAAATACAATCAGCCTGTTCAAATTTCATACCAAAATGTGTGTAAAATGAAACGAATTCGAAAGTTTTCAAATACAATAAATATGCACGGACTTGTGTAAAAATCAACCTAACTTTTGGCGCTGTAATCGTATACATGTCTGTGTGTTTTGACCACTTTACGCTTGAAATCAGCGAAAAGCGCTAGCTCCTTAAACGGCATTGAACGAAAGTCATTTTTTTATTTTCTTGTGCTTAAGGTTGCACGCTATGCATCGGAGTCATGTTTTATTCTTTTACCATTTAACATTTTAAGAATGTCGGCCATCGATCACCGCCAAAGACAAAGCATTCACACATCGCCTTTAATTGACAAACACGATTATTGTATGATTAAAGGCGTAAACATATTAATTGATTATCGCATTTAATTAATCAATTGACTTGGACAAATATTACACTTCTGTTAATTATTTGATTAGTTTAGCTGACTGTCGAAATGCCAGAAATACCGCGTCTATCTATCTATCTATCTATCTATCTATCTATCTATCTATCTATCTATCTATCTATCTATCTATCTATCTATCTATCTATCTATCTATCTATCATTAATCTTCCTTCCTTCCTTCTTTCCTTCTTTCATTCCGTTATCTTTCTACAACATTAAAAGCCACATAAGCGGAAGCTTCCTTCCTTCCTTCCTTCCTTCCTTCTCTTACCTTTCTACAACATTAAAAGCCACAGAAGGGGAAGCGCTAAAATGTTTGAATAAATATTATATTAACAAGATACGACAAGATACTCATTTTAACTAAAAATCTATCTATCTATCTATCTATCTATCTATCTATCTATCTATCTATCTATCTATCTATCTATCTATCTATCTATCTATCTATCTTCTTCCTTCTTTCCCTCCTTCCTTCCTTCCTTCCTTCCTTCCTTCCTTCCTTCCTTCCTTCCTTCCTTCCTTCCTTCCTTCCTTCCTTCCTTCCTTCTTTTCTTCCTTTATCTTTCTACAACATTAAAAGCCACAGAAGCAGAAGCGCTAAAATGTTTAAACAAGATACGTCAAGATACTCATTTTAACCAAACCTACCTACCTACCTACCTACCTACCTACCTACCTATCAGCATCAGCATCATCGACAATAGCAATATCAACAACAACGACTACAATAGTAATAATAATAATAATGATAATAATAATAATAATAATAATAATAATGGGCGAAACAACTCACGGGCGAAACAACTCACGGGCGAAACGACCCACCTAATAAGGGCGAAACGACCCACCAATAAAACCAGGGCGAAACGACTCAGGGCGAAACGACCCGGCGAAACGACCCACGGGCGAAACGACCCGGATTCGGCTTGATATGTTTGGTTTAAGACATACAGGATTAATATAGATGTATGATAGCAGTAGCAACAGAACACTCTGGATATATGCCATTTTAAAAAAAAGACAGATTTTATTATCATGAAGTGGCTATAAAAATAATTGTATGATACAAGCCCGATACAAGAAAATCCGTCTTTGGGGGTTTTGACTAGGTCTGACATAAACAGGCCTGTACAGTCACAGGCGATGGCTTGAAGCTTGAAATTTCGGATTTAAGAAGAAGAGAAATTATACTATCTGTTACTGCACAGCTGATCTGCGTCTTTGTTTTCGCATAGGCAAAAATCTGGGGGGGGGGGGGGGTTTCCTGACGCATCTCATACAGTAGTGATTATTCAATGCAGCCTGCTGTGTAGGTATTGATGAATGAAATTGAAATTGGCTCATGATGAATTATGGCAGAGATAGTGGGACAATTTTACTGGATTTTGTAAGATTTTAATAGATTTTTCAGTGAAATTAATGTGCTTTTTATGGCAAATAAAAGAGTTGTTAAACTTTGGAGTAACCTGTTGCCTCACATATGAAATGTTTGATAAAAAGCTACAATATTTGTAGTAAAGATGATTTATACTTTGGCAAAATGATGGAATGAAAGTATAGGTGATAAAAAATGTAAGTATTTATAATAATTTTCAGTATTTATTTCTTTAGATAGTTGTGCACCAGTCATACAATGGCCTGAAAACAGGAGCAAGCAGGGGTAATTCTGGCTTCGAAATATTGCTAATTCAACCTAAATTGGTGAGATTTTACTATCATTTAGCCAATTTCAATAAGATTTTTGAGAAAAAAAAAATGAGCAAATCTCACACAATCTCCCCAGAAAATAATTCCTGAGCAAGTAATGATGCTTAACTGCCGAGTTTTGACTAGCAGTGTCCCTTGATTCAATTGGCAAGGAGCAGCATCATTCACTCATAATGATTGAAAACAAGCTGCGAGTTTACAAATCAGTTACAACCATTTTCAACTGAGTGAGACCAGACAACTTTATAATCTAGACCCAATTAATAGCTGCCTGGCGGCCACAGTGGCCGAGTGGTTAAGAGCGCTGATATTCCATTAGCGCACCTAATCATTGGATCATCTCACCGCTGTGTCTGGTGTGGGTTCGAGCCAGACACGGGGCACATGACAGACAAGCTAAGTTCTGCTTGTGGGTGGGTCGGGTGTTTTTTCTTGGGGTTCTCCTGTTTTCGCCCCACCTACTGATTGGTGTGTCTCATATGAGCTGAAATAATATTGAAAGGGATGATAAACTGAATTTAAAAAAATAAATAAATAAAAGATAGATAAATAAAAAGCTGAAAAAAGTTGACTGACACATGACCTTTTTAGCTCGCCTGTACGAAAGTACAGGAAGAGCTATTGCAGTCACCCCGGCGTCGGCGTCGGCGTCGGCGTTGGCGTTAGCGTCGGCGTCGGCGTTGCTCAAAATGTTAAAGTTTTTGGTTAAAGTTTTTATGAATCTATATCTCTTGAAGTTGTTGATGGATCAGGTTGATACTTTGCATGTTGGTAGATATTGGTCTGAAGTTTTATGCTGTACCATCATGACCCACCTGGGTGACCTTGAGGTCAAGGTCACAGACTTAGAAATATTTTGTTAAAGTTTTTGGTTAAAGTTTTTATAAGTCTATATCTCTTGAAGTTGTTGATGGATCAGGTTGATACTTTGCATGTTGGTAGATATTGGTCTGAAGTTTTATGCTGTACCATCATGACCCACCTGGGTGACCTTGAGGTCAAGGTCACGGACTTAGAAATATTTTGTTAAAGTTTTTGGTTAAAGTTTTTATAAGTCTATATCTCTTGAAGTTGTTGATGGATCAGGTTGATACTTTGCATGTTGGTAGATATTGGTCTGAAGTTTTATGCTGTACCATCATGACCCACCTGGGTGACCTTGAGGTCAAGGTCACGGACTTAGAAATATTTTGTTAAAGTTTTTGGTTAAAGTTTTTATAAGTCTATATCTCTTGAAGTTGTTGATAGATCAGGTTGATACTTTGCATGTTGGTAGATATTGGTCTGACGTTTTATTCTGTACAGTCATGACCCACCTGGGTGACCTTAAGATCAAGGTTAAGGACTTAGAAATTTTGTGTTAGAGTTTTTGGTTAAAGTTTTTATAAGTATATCTCTTGGATATGTAGATGGACCAAGTTGATACTTTGCATGTTGGTAGGTATTGGTCTGAAGTTTTATGCTGTACCATCATGACCCACCTGGGTGACCTTGAGTTCAAGGTCACAGACTTTGAATTTTTATGTTAAAGCTTTTGCTTAGAGTGTTTTGAACTGTATATTGCTGGAACAGATGGATGGATCTAGTTGATACTTTGCAGTTAGATATTATTCTTTTGTAATGCTGTAGCATCTTGACTCACCTGTGGTCAGGGTCACAGACTTACGTTTTAGATCATAAGTCTATCTATATCAAATTGATATGGATCAAGTTGAACTTAGCATGTTGGTAGATATTGGTCTGAAGTTTTATGCTGTACCATCACGACCCACCTGAGTGACATTGAGGTCAATGTCTTTGGTCATAGATCTAATAGATTTAGTGGCAAAGCACAAGTCAGGCGAGCTACGCTGTCCTGCGACAGCTCTTATTTAACAGGAGGCTAAGCTGCTACTATCTTTCTCTAAAAAGCTTTCTCCATAATTTCCAGGAACGTTTTCATATTGTTTAATGTATTGGAACAACCACCATATTGTATAATACTCCAGGGAGAGACGCTGTCATCAATAATTTAACTGGGAAAAGATGCCAGTTCATAGGGTTGTCATAAAAAACTGACAAAGTCATTTATAACTATGGAAAAAATTGTGTTTAATTTTGATGACCTCATATTGTCACATGCATACTGGTGCAGTGTTTGTGTATATGTACATGCATATTTAGGACATTCATTTATAATAAGGCAACAATTTCTGGGCTATCTTATTAAATGGTGTTACATGATTTAGACTATCCTATTGAAGGTTTAGATCAAATTGATCAATGCTTTGTAATGTCTGGGTCTAATGGATATTATAGTCATGTTTTTTCTCCACAAAAGAAGATAATAGATGGACCATTATGAATTTGTGAAAAAAAATGATATGAGCAGGGTCATGAGAAAACCAACAATCCGCATATGCAAAAACAAAGACACAGATCAGCTTCACAGTAGCTGCGAAGCTGATCAGCGCCTTTGTTTTCGCTACACGGATAGTACAATATTCCACTTCTTCCTAAATCCAAAATTTCAAGCTTTTAGCCATGTTCTGTGACTGCACAGACCTGTTTATGTTGGCGCTGTTTGGAAACCGCATTGTTGGTTTTCTCATGACGCGGCTCATACAGTCTATGGATAGCTAGTTTCTAGTTGCTGGGAATCTCTGGGTGGGCTTTGTCCACAGAATTACACTATTTAGATAATTCCATTACATAGAGTTCATCTAGAATGATATGACTGGTTTAACAGATAATTGCCCATTTGATTTTCACCCTGCAGGAGATGAGATTTGCTTTTTGGTATAAATGCTGTGAATGGTTATATTGCATAATGCAAAACCTGCATAATGCAAAACCGAGCACTGTGTTTGTGGCAAAGCTGAGATAGAAATCTAAAGGGAAAAAAAAATGTTTCATGTTGTTTAGTCTTAAATGCCCTTTATAACATGCTTTTACATTGTATAGGCTCAGCTTGGTCGGCAGCATGTTTAGGACAATGTAGAGGGGATGTCTAGGGATTGAAGCATTAACATGTACCTGCCCTTCCCTGATCAAATTATTTCATTTCATGGGGGTGGGGGTGGGGGTGGGGAATTGGGAAACTAAAATGACCCCATCCTCCATACTCCTGGTAAATTTGAACCTCTTTCCATAAATCCTGGATCTGCCCCAAGGACAGTGGTAGAAGATTGTTAATGCCACTAGCAATAATTCTGATCTTTATCTCTGAATATTCACCACAAAATTACATGGATCATTTGTGTAGTAAGATTTTAATGTTGATTTGATTTTATAATTGATTTAAAATTAATCTAATCTGTACAAAACCCACTACAGTTTGTAAAACTTGTATTACCTTTTGTGATTTGATCAACATTATTATTTGAGCTGCATTGGAGGAAATCTCTCAAAATGGCATGTGTGCTTTTACAGTCATTGCTCAGGCCTACATGAGGAAAACATGTCCTTGAAATGTGTACCTCCTCAAACCCCACTTTTATATAGCAGAACTTGGGTATGCAGGGGTATACCTATTTTTCTTTTTTTGCTCCAAATCATAGATTGTGGGTACTCGTTAGAACCGCCTGGCGAGGCGGTTCTAACTTGTACCCACAGTGTAAGTTTTGAGCAAAAATAAGAAAAATAGCAAACTGAAAATTTCATTTTTTAGCTCGACTGCACGAAGTGCATAGAGCTATTGCAGTCACCCCGGTCGTCCCCGTTCCCGTTCCCGTTCCCGTGCGCGTTCCCGTGCGCGTCACACTTGCGTTAAAGTTTTCTAGAAGTCCATATCTTGACAACCACTCATCAGAAAGCATTCATACTTGGACCATAGATACCCTGTAGGGTTAGCTTTCATTCCATGGCATCGGGCCCCTGGGTCCAGGCCAGGGGGTGGGGCCGGAGGTTAAAATCTAGAACACCTTCAAAAATGGCAATTCTTATGTTAAAGTTTTCTAGAAGTCCATATCTTGACAACCACTCATCAGAAAGCATTGATACTTGGGCCATTGACACCCTGTAGGGTCGGCTTTCATTACATGGCATCAGATCCCTGGGTCCATGCCAGGGGGTGGGGCTAGAGGTTAAAATCTAGAACACCATTAATAATAATGGCTTTTCTGTGATATAGTATTCTAGAAGTCTATATCTTGAAAACTTTTTATCAGAGGGCTTTCATACTCGGACCATAGGTACCCTGTAGGGTTGAGTTTCATTCCATGGCATCGGGCCCCTGGGTCCATGCCTGTGGGGTGGGGCTGGAGGTTAAAAACTAGAACACTAAAAAATAGATGTACTGCTGTGTAACTTTTACAAGGAGGCATATCTTGACAACAACTTATCATAAAGCATTCATACTTCATACACTTTAGGTTCCATGACATCGGACCTCTGGGTCGGAGTCGGGGCGGGGCTAGAGGTCAAAATCTAGAACTCCTCGATTTTTTTCTTTTTATTTCTTAATAGAAACAACTTAGGAGGATGGTTGGTCATTCATCTTTTGACTTTGTGACACTGACTTGTGTGTCATGACGGTAATGGTCGGTTGACCTACTTTCCATGGTTCAGTGATTTTGCCTTATATCTTGACACTCAATTAGTATATTTTCTTACTTCTTTCAGATTATGAGTTAGTACGACCAGGCCTTTGACCCCAATATACTTATAGGTCACTGTGACCTAATTTCACGGTTCAGTGATTTTGCCTTATATCTTGACACTCAATTAGTATATTTTCATACTTTTTTCAGATTATGAGTGAGTATGACCAGACCTTTGACCCCAATATACTTATAGGTCACTGTGACCTAATTTCACGGTTCAGTGATTTTGCCTTATATCTCGGTACTCAAATGGTTTATGAACAAACTTCTTTCAAAGTATGTTTGCGTATAGCAAGACCTTTGACCCTGAAGTAGTCCTAGGTCACTGTGACCTAATTTCACGGTTCAGTGATTTTGCCTTATATCTTGACACTCGATTAGTATATTTTCATACTTTTTTCAGAATATGAGTGAGTATGACCAGACCTTTGACCCCAATATACTTACAGGTCACTGTGACCTAATTTCTCGCTTCAGTGATTTTTGCCTTATATCTCGGTACTCAATGGTTTATGAACAAACTTCTTTCAAAGTATGTTTGAGTATGACAAGACCTTTAACCCTGAAGTAGTCCTAGGTCACTGTGACCTAATTTCACGGTTCAGTGATTTTGCCTTATATCTTGACACTCAATTAGTATATTTTCATACTTTTTTCAGATTATGAGTGAGTATGACCAGACCTTTGACCCCAATATACTTATAGGTCACTGTGACCTAATTTCACGGTTCAGTGACTTTGCCTTATATCTCGGCACTCAAGTGGTTTATGAACAAACTTCTTTCACACTATGTTTGCGTATGACAAGACCTTTGACCCTAAAGTAGTCCTAGGTCAATATGACCTAATTTCACGGTTCAGTGATTTTCCTTTATATCTCGGCACTCAATTGGTATATGAACATACTTCTTTCACGATATGTATGACTATGACAAGACCTTTGACCATAAAGTAGTCCTGGGTCACTGTGACCTAATTTCATGGTTCAGTGATTTTGCCTTATATCTCAACACTCAGTTGGTATTTTTTCATACTTCTTTCTGATTATGAATGAGTATGACCACACCTTTAACCCAAACATACTTACAGGTCAATATGACCTAATTTCATGGTTCAGTGATTTTGCTTTATATCTCAACACTGAATGGGTATATGATCATTTTTCTTTCACATTATGAGTAAGTATCACTAGACCTTTGACCCTGCAATACTTATAGGTCAGTGTGACCTTTTTTCACGGTTCAGTGATTTTGCCTTGTGTCTTGGCACTCAGTTGGTATATGAATACACTTCTTTCACAATATGAGTGAGACCTTTAAATCTTAGGTAGTTATAGTTAACTTTCATGGTTGTGATTTTGCCTTATTGCATCAAGGCAAAAAGATGTGAGCATAATGCTTTGGGTTACTGGTCGGGTTTGGCCTTATGCTTGACAAAGGTCAGAAGCAGTCGAGCACGCTGTCCTGCGACAGCTCTTATTACAACTTAAAAAATCTCTGTAATGCATGGGCACGTTTTCGTAATGTAGAATCTACGCTGTCTGATGGACCAGAGAAGCTTCTGAGTTGGTGCATCTCCAAATTCATTAGACCAATCATCGCTTGGGTGGATGCCCTGTTTGGTTTTGGGGTTGTTCGTTGATTTTTTATTCAAATTTTATATTAAGTTCTACTATAATAAGATTAAGTGTTTGTTTTTCCAGTACGCCAATACTAAATGTACGGGTCCACTCAGTGGTGATTTAACGTCCAGCCTCGATGGTAGCTATTCTCGTTTAAATCTCTGAAACATTGTAATTGGAGACTTGTTTTGCAATTTTTGGATCCTGAAGACAGGTTTTCCCAATGAAATGGCTCAGTTATTGGAAGATTTGACAAATCAAAACATTTCATAAATGATTGAAGAAATATTATCATAATCATATTCTGATTGAGGATTAAAATTATGGGTTAAAATGAAATCCAATATAAAATTAGCCCCTACATGGTAAAATCAAAGAGTAGATTGCATACATAAAGACTAATATTTTTAACTTTTTTTGTTCGTCATTTTTAAGGCTTCTGTGTACAAGTACTTTGTAAATCTGAAATTTGGCTGGCTGTGTATGTCACAGTCTGACTGTGGCAACCCTGAATTTACAAACTATCTTGTGATTCAGCTCATGCTCCTATTGGGTTCACCCTGATCTTTACCACTTTAAGTTGGAATAAAATATTTCATAAGATTTGAGACATGTTAGGGAAAGAATAAAGGTGTGAGTGTGTGTTTTTTTTGTTTGTTTTTTTTTTTTTTGGGGGGGGGGGGGGGTGGGAATTAGATTAACTTCCATGCACAGACTCAAAACAATAGGTCTTTGAGCTCAAGCTACATCCAAAACAACAGGTTCGAACCCTGATGAGGACAAGCCAATATACCATGATAGACCATGGAACTTTTCCTACAAAAATTGATTGTGTTCTCACAGTAACAGTGTTACCCCGGTCTTTTTCCCGGTTCTACCACGGTGTTGTCACAATGAGGCTGGTGTGCCCTGGTTTTACTATGGTAAGACCCGATGTTATTCTGGTTATGTACGATGGCATCCTGGTGATAGCCTGTCACGCCACAGTTATGTCTCGGTGTTTTCTGGTATTGAAAATAATAACAATGGTTTAGAACCGTAGCAATGCCGGGGTAAACAGGGACGCCAACGGGCCAAACAGGGTACACCATGGCCAAACCTTTAAATCTGGTTGACCCTGGTTCATAACGTTGGAGTCCTGGTGAAGCCCCAGTTTGTGCTGGAATAGCCCCCTGTTGTCCCGGTTACTTGATCATCCTGGTTTCATCAAGGTCAAGCCCCAGTGGTATTATGGTTTGTCTCGGTGTCTCCACAGTTTTACTTTGTCTTTGAGTAAATTTATTTTGACACCTGTCCCTGTTTGCCCCAGTGTGCCCCTGTTGTTACTCCCTTAACTCAAATGTACACAATGATGCTACGGTTCTATCCTGGTTCATCACAAGTCATCCTGGTTTGCTGGGTTTTAATGAACCAGGGTGAACTGGTGAGCTAAACTGGGACAGTGTAAACAGGGCTTAAAGGTGGCAGTCTGGTATCTTGCGCTTTAAAAGAGGCATGTTTAGGTCTGAACTGGTTTAGAAATTTGATGGCTATAGCATAATAGTGTTCATAATTCAAATGATAGATAGCCAAAATTCATTCATCACAATGTTGTGAAGTATTGATGAATGAAATTGAAAGTGGTTTCTAATGATGGATTATGCTAGAAATGTGGGACATTTTTTGCAAGATTTTAGAAGATTACAGTAGATTTTATCAAGAAATTGATGAGATTTTTATGGAAATAATGACTTTTTCAAACTCAGTGTAACATCTAACTTCAGATCTTAAATATTTGATGAACAGGTGGAGATTTATCATATGAGCCGCAACGCGAGAAAACCATGGTCTTCAGGGTTTCAGACCAGGTCCGACAAAATTGACCTGTACTGTCACAGAAGAAGGCTATAATTTTGGATTAACATTACAAAAACTTGCCCAGAATTTTTTCAGCAGTAAAATTGGGGGAAAAAATGATATTTTCAATATTTATGCTCATGCAAAACATTGATTGTGGGTACATGTTTGAGGCGGTTCTAATGAGTACCCACAATTTTTGTTTTGGATCAAAAGTAAGAAAAATAGGTGTACCCCTGTATACCGCAGTTTCACTGTATAAAAGTTTGGTATAAGGGGGCATTCATTGCACAGACATGTTTTTCTGATGAGAAGCATTTTAGAAAATCTTCTTAGAATCCTGACTGGCGCTTCCTTGCATTTCTGAAGGCAATTATCCAGTCCACACCCACAGTGAGGCCTATGATTATCCTTAGAAATTAATGACAAAAGTGTTAAAATGAGTGAATGGATAGTTAATGAATGTTTTTGAAAAAAAAAAAAAAAAAAAAAAATACGCTTTGACATACATGTGTGAAAGCATTTAACAGCCTATTATTTTATTTCGGAAAATATTATTTTATTCGGAAAACACCTGCTGTCACTGATTTACAAAACAGACTGGCAGCAGTCTGTATGTTTATAAAAAATTGTGTGTGGTGCTTGCTATATAGGTGTATGTTGATGTATTAAGAATGGCAGAGTCAGATTTGATGAACAACTATAGGCATTATCATGACTTATCTATGATATTTATAAATTGTTATAACTTTTATATAGAATGAAAGTGGAAAAATCTTACCTTGTGACTTGATCTTCAACTTGTTGTCCATTGAACATAACCTATTCCATGGAATATGTTTTGTTGAACAAAACCTATTCCATGGCATACCTTTTGTTGAACAAAACCTATTCCATGGCATACGTTTTGTTGAACAAAACCTATTCCATGGCATACGTTTTGTTGAACAAAACCTATTCCATGGCATACGTTTTGTTCAACAAAACCTATTCCATGGCATACCTTTTGTTGAACAAAACCTATTCCATGACATACGTTTTGTTGATCACAACCTATTCCATGACATACATCTTGTTGAACAAAACCATTTTAATGGCATACCTTTTGTTAAACAAAGCCTATTCCATGGCATACGTTTTGTTGAACAAAACTTATTCCATGGCATACGTTTTGTTGAACAAAACCTATTCCATGGCATACCTTTTGTTGAACAAGACCTATTCCATGGCATACCTTTTGTTGAACAAAACATAATTATGTTTTGTTCAACAAAACCTATTCCTGGCATGCCTTTAGCTGGCGATTGAACAAAACCTATGACTGGCATACGTTCTGATAGCAAATGAACAAAACCTTTATTCACAGCAACTGAATACATTTTGCTGGCAAGTAACAAAACCTATGCATTGCATATTTTCAACAAATTTGGCTGTGTGAGAACAGGTCTGGCCATGTTGGTATGTTGGCAAATGAAAATGACCATAATCAAGGCATCAAAGCTTATTCCCGGCATCTGTTTGCTGGTCATTTCATAGAATTTAACACAACCCATTTTTGGCTTATGTATAGTTATCATTATAGCAGTTAGTCTAGAAATTTTCAAAGCTTGATTCTGGAGGAGATGCTAGCGGATCATCTGAGTACCTTGATAGTGCTAATTTGCTAAAGTCCCAGTTGAGCCTGTACAGAAAAAGAGGTAAAGACAAACTGTCCATACATGTGGATTGTTAACTCAGGAAGTGCTACATCCCAGCAAATTGATCATCATGTTTGCATAAAAGCATAAAAGTTATGTTTGTACATACCCATAGCTGTTAACTGGGAGCTAAGCAAGAACACTTAGGACACACAAACCAAGCCTCTTTAAATATAAACCTTAACTTCTCTTGAGACAATTGGTTACAACAATAGTGTAAAAGGGAAGTTGAGTTGTATCAATTCGTTCATGATGATGTTTAGGTTGATTGTGGAGAGCATTCTATTGTGTTGCTATTCCCTTCAAGCTGGTTTCTACTTTTTCAAATTTCTTTTCTTCTGTTAAATTCTGGCATAAATGGAGAGTGTACTTTTTAATACTTGTCTGCAAATGAAACACAATACACAAATATACTTAGATGTAATAGTTTATTCAGCAAAAGAAAAAAAATGCCATTTGCATAAATATATTTGAGAAATAAAGGTAGCACAGCTGTTCTCCTTCAAATCAGCAACTTTAATTTCAGTCTCTACATAAAAATGACTTTTTAGAGAAACAACCACACTTTAGTGCAGGGGTTTTTCCAACCAGTTAATTCTAATCTTTCTTTTGTCTTAATCATTAAAGACCAATTTATACTACCATTTTCATTCTAATTAGCACACAGTGCGCTCAACTTTTCAAACTAAGTTTAGGTAAAAACACACAATTCTAATTAGTGCACACCATGAACAAAAACAACTGCTGAAATAAATAATGTTTTTGCAAATTGAAAATAGTGTTTGATCATATGAAATTGAGTTTTAATGTGTACGTGTATAAATGTGTAAAATTCTAATAGGCTAGTCAAGCAGTTATCACTTATGCACATGCTTTTCGGAAACAGCCAGGATTTGCAATAATAAGGATGAATAAGGCATCTTAATCATGGCATGAAAGCTAGACACCAAGTAAAATTTAGAAACCTAATAAAAGAACACGATTGTGCAGTACCATAAAAAGTATATGCGTCTTTCATCTTGCATGAATTTATACTGCAACAACCAAAATATCTGCCTCATTAAGAAATTTCATAAATAGTCCCTCTATTTTAACAGTAATTTAGATACTGACAATGTTAAGACCACCTCTACTGTCACAAAATAAAGCCTGTGTTGCAGTTTTATGAAATGCACAAAGAGGAAACCTAATGATGCCAATTTTAGTGATGTTTTTTGGTCATTATCCACCTTGTTACAAAAGTGTTATATGTAGATGAAACAATAGCAAGTGGCATATAAGGGCTATGAACAGCATATAAGCAAGGGCTATGAACAGAAAACTTAGATGGTATGTGAAGCTCTGTTGTGATTGGTTGAAAATTTGTCTGTAAGAAAGCTCCTCTAAAATCTTAAATAAACAATCAACGTTATGCTGGTATGCTCATGATAATAACCAGATGCTAAAAATCAGTGTTATATGGAAAATTGCGTTGGTTTGACCAGACTGTGTTAATACCAAAGTGGTCGTATCACGATATATTTCAAAATAATTTCACATTCACGTAAAGATTTTCAGATACATGCTTTAAGTTCTTGCATGAAAATATGTACAGACACCACATACTGACCCACCTTTGGCCTGTAATGAAAATGAAATGGTACGTTTTCACATGCTACAGACAACACCTCAGACTCCCTACCTGATAGGGACTGAAACTGCCTTGAATTGACATATAAATGTTTCTTCTACAAACAAATCCTTGCAGTTAATTGCTTTCACACAGTTTTGCTGTTAACCCCAAATCCAATGAAACGATTTACTGATGCTTGTTCACATACCATGTAGTCCCTTTGAGTATAGAGAGACTTGATAGCCCTCGCTTATATGCCACTTGACAATAGACAATAAAAATTCTAATTTTCAGCAAAATGTATTGCAACTGTCGGTGGCAAAGAGAACTTTTGCTGATATTTTTTTTTTTTTTTTAATTCAGTTTTACATCCCTTTCAAGATTATTTCAGCTCATATGAGACGGGCCAATCAGTAGGTGGGGCGAAAACGGGAGAACCACAAGAAAAACCACCTGGCACACCCGCAAGCAGAACTTGGCTTGTCTCATATTTGGCCAGAGCGGGGCTCGAACCCACACCAGACACAGCGGTGAGATGATCGAGTGATTAAGAAACAGCGCTCAACCGCTCGGCCACGGGGGTCGCTTTTGCTGAGTGATTACTGAGCTATTGGCTTAATAAACACAAGAAAACTAATGGTCCTGTAGGCTAGCAACTAATGGTCCTGTAGCTCATCTGAGAGATTTACTCATTATAATTTGTAGCTTAAAGGCCATACTTTACAGGGTTCCCTTGGAAAATATAAAATGAATTTCCATGACATTTCCATGATAATTCCATGATCAGAGTTAAATTTCTAGGACCTTTTTTCTGTTCAGTTATTTATTTTTGTCATATAACAGTTTTTGAAAGGCAAGAACAGATTATTATATTGCAAAATTTTTCAAATTCCATGACTTATCCATGCATGTATTTTTCTTTTTAGCTATTTTCCATGTTTTCCAGAGCCCGTGGGAACCCTGTATTTGGATTACCGAGTATGGTTATCAGACACTAGGTAACACTCTGGCACCTGCTTACAAGAACAATTCTATGGTAACTAAAGTTTAAAAACTTACCTCTGATAATGGGTTTTCACAGAAAATTTTTGTATGGAGGACAATAGGAAAAGATTTTTTTAGGGGAAGGGTTGTAACTAATGTTGGTAATGTTGGTAAATTTTGTGGCCAAACCCCTTGCTTAACAAGGGCAATTAATATGTTTAAACTATTTGCATGTTGTTTTGTCTTAATCAGACCTGCAAAAATTTTGAAAATCGGTCTCACAGAAGATATTAAAGGTTTAAATGGCCAAAACGAAGTTTGAATAGGAATTTTGCATTGGCAAGAAAAATGTTAATCCATGATCATGAAAATGGATACTTTTTGAAAAACTTTACTGAATCCTGAACATTTTGGCTCCATTAAGTCATTTTTTAATGATTTTGAGCAACCATAACGAAATACCAAGAATTTTAAGTTTATGCAGTCTTGAAAATATTTACCTCTCTTTCAAGAGAGTTTTATACAGAAAACCTCTATTCATAAATGTTTTTGGTCAGAAATTTTTTATTTGTCAACCGATTTTTAAAATTTTTTGCTGCACATTTTGTGACAAACTAAATGCTCAATTATGCCAAGAAAACATTTCATCTAGATTTAAACTGTTCAAGTATTTGCGAAACACCATTATCAGACACTAGGAAACACAAAGGACAAATGCTGAATGGTCATGTAAACACTAACCTGAGATCTGGTTTATATACAGAATACCAATAATCAATCTGGTTTACATACAGAATACCAATAATCAATCATGAATATTTTCAGAATCAATATTCTGTCCATCTGCCCTAGCCTAGCCCCTAGGCATTAAATAAAAAAAAAAAAATCTACAAAACAGTAAATCTTTTAAATCTAAAATGGACATTATTTGCTAAATATACTTCTCTGTCTTGATTTAAATCTAGATAAATCCAAACCAAGATGATATCAAAAATACATGTATCTGGTTCTATAGCCATCAAAATAGACAATTTAAACTGTTACACAAAGGAAAACTTAATTGTCAGAAATTAATTGTTAATTGTTGAAAATATTTCATTTTTACAGCATTACCACTTATTTACTCGCATATAGTTAATGTTTGTACACCATCAACTTAGTTCAATGGCATGTTTAGTTTTCATGTTTTTAGCATGTGCTTGCCATTCAATCAAAAACACCAGAGGACCAATGGTCCTGTAAACACTCACCTGAGATCTGCTACATATGCCAATAAACATGTTTGAATATTATGGTATTTAGCCCAAGTGCAGGGGCAGATGAAGACCTTGGGCCATTTGTTTTCAGAATAATCAATATTCTGTCCATTTGCCAATTTCTATTTTATTTATTCCCTTTAAATGACATGTTAACAGTTTTCCCCATTCAAATGCATTGGCAATCTATGTTGACCTTGTCGTCAAATAGGTCAAGGTCACCACAGGGTCATGATTTATATACACATTGTAATGTAGTACTTTAGCCATCAATGCTTCATGCCAAGTTTCTTTGAAATCAGTCCACTGGTTTCTCTGGAGAAGATTTTTGAAGGCTTTTTACCATATGGGCACGTTTTTTTCGTCCAGCCATTTTTGGTTACATCCCAAATTATTTATCAAAAGTGAAAACATCTTTCCTCTGGTGCACCATATGATACACAATTTGTTTGCATAAGAAAAAGTAATATCTTCTCGGATCATCAAACCCCAAAACTAGTGTTCAGTGCATGCATGAAGCAAGAAATAGACATACGAAAGTGTTTATTTTGGACATTCTTGTGGACCACCTTGGTAGGGGGGGTTCCATATATGTTTATACATACATAATGTAAACTGTTAAGGTAAATATCAAAATTAAATGTTTATTTCTAAAGGTTACTCTCTTAGGCTGAATCATAAAATTTATCTATTGTTGTGTAATTTTGTTAGTAAAATCATTTTTTAAAAAAGAAATTGGTGATGTAACTTTTCGTGTCCAACATGTTACATCATGGACAGAAGTGCATAAAGCACACCATGTATAGGGATACATATGCATTATCAGTTCAAATATGGAGATAAATATGTAAGAAAGGTCACCATGATATATAAATAGACTTATAGCATTGAGACAGAGTAGAAATAATCAATAGTACCTAGTTGGGTATAAATGGTGTCCAGTATGTTACATCATAGCCCTTTTGAAAAATCAATATATTGTAGGTACTGTTCTATAAATACTAAAAAAACTTGTTTATATTAATTTGTAATGATATAAGCGACCAAACTTTTTTTAAGCATTGTAAGCACCTGTGTTGTTATAAGGACGGTGGAAGGAGAAAGAACACATGCATAAGCTAGGTAGTGTTACATCTTGGACAATAGAAAAACCTTCTTACATTGATTTCTGTGTAGCAGAAGCATTCAAATAAATGGACATACTCATTACTACATCTATTTAGATATTGATCTTGCAGAGAAATGCATCGTTAAGAAGGTAATTCTTATCTGAATAGGGTCTTGAATTACCCTACCCATTGTCACGCACTGTGTCTAATCTTTTTAGATAAATAAATCGTGTATGTTTGGGCTAAGGTAAAATCGCTGAACTGGAAGCAGTTTCACCTCAGCTTAAAAGACCTTTTTTAATGATTTTTTCCTCATTGTGACTAGAATCCATGACAAAATTGGGATAAGATGCAAAGATGTAACTGGACAACAAAATTTTATTATTTTTTTCCTCGTCCTGTTACATCTTTGCTTACAATGGAGGATAACCGAAATGAAGATGTTTTACACATGATGAAGTGATGATAAAATCTTTTAAAATGCAGATAGTCAACTAACCTTGACAATCTATAATGTCTACACTTTATACAAAAGAAGTCTTGGTACTAAGACTAACAAAGACACTATAAGAAATGATCTGTCGTCTCTGTTACCTCTTCAACGCATTTTTGTAAAATTTATAGATGACAAAAGTTTGATTATTTCTTTGAAACTTTCTAGAAAGTAGAATTGCAGGAACTGGGTCTGTCATCATTTGTTTTTGGGTTTTTGCATTTGGCACCCTATCCAAATACAACATTTAAAGCAAAGATGTAATGAAGACTCCACAATTTTGGGGTCATGTTACATCATTTTTCATAAACTGAATTTATCCTGTTCCAAGTAAAATCAAGCATAGTGCAGAGTCTTCAAACTAAAAAACAATATCAAGGAACACTACTGCTAATAGTTACACGTTTTTAAAAACACTTTTACCCCCTGTTTTGCACACCTTCTCATTTCAGATGTAACTGGGACACAATTTGCTTAGCATTTGTGTTGTAACATGGACACAAGGAATTTTAGTGATTTGTTGTCCAGTTACATCACAAATGCTTAAGGTACAGTCAATCTTTTATTTTTGTTTTAACTAAAATTAATTGTCCAGATTTTAAATTCAATAACAGAAGGATTTCAATAAACATTAGAAATGAAATCAGGAAAAGGCAATTCTTTGGTCTACAACCCTGTTTTAATTATGTCGTCAAGCGTTACATCACTAATTATTGTGAATATTAAATCGCATATAAATTCAAAACTACTAGTAAGTTTTGCTTTTTCTTTGAAAAAGCATTAGTATATGACTTTGACTTGACACTGCAATAGATATTTTTAAAAGAAGATCATGTTATTTTTTTGGGAAAAAGTTGGGCACGAAATGGTAAATGATGTAACCAAAAAGGGCTGGACAAAAAAAACGTGCCCATATATGGGCATGGCGGCCATCTTGGTCATGTGACCTGGATTATTTATATACACATTCGTTACCCCATCCTATAGATGCTTCACATAAAATTTGGCTTTGATTGGCCAAGTGGTTTCAGAGGAGAAGATGTTTGAATATTATGGAGATATACATGTATATTGCCCCGGGATTGGGGCATATGAGACCCTGGGGTCCATTTTTTTCAGAATCATTAATATTCAGTCCTACTGCCCATTTCCTGCAAGACATTCACTTTAAATAACATTTTAAAAGTTTTCCCCATTCAAATGCATTGGCGACCTATGTTGACCTTGCCATAAAATAGGTCAAGGTCATCACAGGGTCGTGATTTATATACTTATTGTAGTACTCGAGTCATCGATACTTCATGCCAAGTTTCATTGAAATCGGTCAACCGGTTCCGGAAAAGATTTTTGAAGGGTTTTTACCATATATGAGCATGGCGGCCATCTTGGTCATGTGACCTGGATTATTTATATACACATTGATAACCCCATCCTATAGATGCTTCACATAAAATTTGGCCTTGATTAGCCAAGCGGTTTCAGAGGAGAAGATGTTTGAATATTATGGAGATATACGAGGGTTGTCCGGAAAGTTTTAGGACTGTGCCGATATCTTCAAAAATATTTTATGCTATACAAATAAAGATATATGCGTTTATAGATAAGGCCTTCCTGAATAATATATGGGAAAATTGGAATCAAAACCTACATACACTTGGAGATATCGGTCTCCAAGGCAACCGATGTGGCGCTTCTCGGAGCACTTTGAATTTTGTGTTTTCTAAAACCTGGAGACAAGAAAACAATTGCCCACAAATTGGCCATATGACTGTTAAATATGGCAACACTTTGCATGGTATCACGCCATTATTTGTTCAATATGTTGGCAAAATTCAATGGTCTTTCGACGGTTATCAACTTTGCAAAAGCTAAAAGAAGTGTATGTGTCGATCAAAATGTTGGTAAGAAACTCGACGTCGACGCATCGGATGAAGCAGCGCTTTTTTATCATACAGTGTTCCTGCCGTAATGAGTTCACAAATCTAATCAAAATTTCTCACTGTTGGTTGAACAAAATCCAGGCTATGCAAGATCATTAATTTTTCGCTTTTTCGAAAAGTTTTTGTCACAAAATCGGTGATAAGAGGAAGGGCTACAGGCCGTTCGATGTGTGCGAAACAGCGAATCCCCATTTAAAACTGGCGCAAAAGAGTTTGGAGGTAGCCAAATGAAAATGAATGTGTTTTCCTGATATATTTTGTATTTTTGCCCTCAGAATAATCAAATAAACTTGAAACTATCAAGCGTTGGTGCCCGATGACCTTGAGGGCTACTTAAAAAGTATCCGATCAGCCAGGTCTTTCTTGTAAAATCATAACGGACGCGACGTTATTGACGTCAAAGTGCTCCGAGAGTAGCAATATGCTCGTATTAAAATGATTATATCAATATGTTCCCGGTTAGCAAATATGCTGAAATTTTCAGCAATAACTCATGATATAATGTAATATTTCTGTGTAAAATAATAACTGATTCTCTTGAATAGTTATTGAGATATAGACACAGTCTCAAAACTTTCCGGACAGCCTACGTACATGTATATTGCCCCGGGGTGGGGGCATATGAGCCCGTCGGGTCCATTTTTTTTCAGAATCATAAATATTCAGTCCTACTGTCCATTTCCTGCAAGACTTTCACTTTAAATGACATTTTAAAAGTTTTCCCCACTCAAATGCATTGGCAACCTATGTTGACCTTGCCATAAAATAGGTCAAGATCATCACAGGGTCATGATTTATATACACATTGTGGACCTTGAGTCCCTTATGCTACATGCCAAGTTTCAAGATCCTAGGCCTTTGGGTTCTGGAGAAGAAGATTTTTAAAGGTTTTTACCATATATGGGCATGGCAGCCATCTTGGTCATGTGACGTGGATTATTTATATATACATTGGATCCCCCTTCCTATAGATGCTTCATATAAAATTTGGCTTTGATTGGCCAAGCGGTTTCAGAGGAGAAGATCTTTGAAAATGGTGGACGACGTCGGCGGACGACGGATCATGGCCATCCTATAAGCTCACCTTGTGAGCCTTACGGCTCAGGTGAGCTAAAACTGGCTGCCAAGAGCAAAATATCAAAAATTACAAAATTGTTGTAATCTTATTCATTTTATGGTTATCTGCTATTCAGTACATGGCGATTTTGAATAATTTAAATCGTGCCATTAATAATGTCTGCGCATGCACAATATCATACTTTCAGCACGACCATATTCAATGAAATCAAATCTGTTTCTTGCATTTGGAAGTCTGATATCAAATGCAGAAGTAGAAAATGAAATAATTTCTGATCATATCATAGTTTGCCCAAACTTAATGGAATTTGATTGTTGTTTTTTTTTTTTTTTTTTTTATTCAGTATATGTGCCGCGTCATGAGAAAACCAACAGTGTGGTTTCCAAACACTTTTAACAGGTCCAACACAAACCGGTATGTATAAGCAAAGCACAGACGATAGATAGAAGCTAGAAATTTTGGATTTAGAAAGTAAAGTAATTGTACTATGAGTGTAACAAAAAACAAAGGAGCTAATTAGCTTTGCAAGCGGCGTATAGCCTTTGCAGTTACTGCGTAACTGAATTGCATATGCGAAATGATGGTTGTCTCATGAGGCGTCTCAATTATTAGTCTGTTTTATCAAATATAATGGTAAGATCCTTTGAAAGCAGCAACAACTGTCTCTTAGATAAGCAATTCTTCAGCCACAACTTCTGTTTTTCTTGTCAGTCTGTCATATGGTTAAAATTGGTAGCTGAAAAAAACATGATACTGTTAATTTAAACATTTAACAATAGGTACTGCTTACGCAACCAAAAACAGTGATCCTTTTTCTGTTAGGATAAATTCTTTAATGGTCTAGTAAATCAATGGATACAAAATCTGCCTGTTTGCATAGATCAGAGTCCAAAATAATGTCCAAATAGGTGTTTGATTTGGGGTTAATTCCTAGTCAACAGCTATGGTAATGTTAGGATATTGACTTTATTTTATAACATGTTTACACAACATAATTACATTTAATATCACCATGTTACAACATTCAAAACCTACTTCAAAAAGTACAACCACCCAAGTAACACCTAAGGATGGTTTGATGACTAGTTCAGACCTTCCAAGTGGTAAACCAGTCATAAGATGGCAAGTATGGGCTACTGGTAATTATTACATTGATTTCCAATTGTAGCTAAATATCAATCTATGTACTAATTTTATTTTTGATCCAGCTTTAGTCAGTTACAGTATTAAATTGCTGCTAAATTGAATTGTAAGGTGATCAAATAAAATCTAACCAGAGTACCAATGGTCCTGTGAACGCTCACCTGAGATCTGATATATACAGTATATACCAATAAACATATTTGAATATTATGGCCATATACAAGTTTATAGCTGCCCCAGGGCTGGGACAGATGAACCTGCTGGAGTCAAATGTTTTCAGGCTCATTAATATTTTGTCCATTTGCCCATTTCCTGAAAGTTTTTCCCTTCAAATAACAGTTTTACAGTTTTTCCAATTCAAATGTCAGGCAACCTATGTTGACCTTGCCATAAAGTAGGTCATGATCAAGGCACTGTCATGATCTTGGGTTGACCTTGACCTAAATATATCATGATCTTGGGTTGACCTTGACCTTGACCTATTTTTCATAGGCTTTTCAATGGAAGAAAGTGTAAACATTGAATTTTTCAGGAGCTTTTGTAGCCTATGACCTGAAAGTTGGTAGTTACAGACAACATGATGAGCTAATGAAGTGTTATGAGAATTAAAGGTCAAGGACATGGCTATAAATAGCAAAAGCCTTTATAAATCTTATTGTTCAGAACCGAAAGACCTATGATTTTGAAACTTTGCCTGAAGCATTAGTGAATGGATCTCTACAAAGTTTGTATAAATCATGACCCTGGAATGGCCTTGACCTATTTTAAGGCAAGGTCAGCTGAGGTTGCATATCGCAGATCTCAGGTGAGCGTTTACATGAACATTGGTCCTCTGGTTTTCAGAATCATAAATGATAAATTAAATCTTCAGTCCATTTACCCATTTCCCCTTGAAATGACATTTTGACAACTTTTCCCACTCAAATGCATGAGCGACCTATGTTGACCTTGCTGTATGTACAATAGATCATGGTTATTCCAGGGTCAAGATTTATATTATAAAAGCTTTGTAGAGCTCCATTCCCAGATGCTACTTGCCAAGTTTCAAAATTATAGGCGTTCTGGTTCTTGAGAAGAATATCTTTAAAGGTTTTTACTATTTATAGCCATGGTGGCCATCTTGGTCATGTGACCTGGACCATTTATATCAACTTTTGTTCCCTCTTTCCAAGGATGCTCACAAGAAGTTTGGCTTTGATTGGCTGAGCGGTTTCAAAGAAGATATTTGAAATTGTGGATGACAGATGACAGATCATGGCTATCCTATATTAAAGCAGCTCACCTTGTGAGCCTTCGGCTCAGGTGAGCTAACAAGAGGACTAAATATTTGTTAAGGAGATAAATGTGTACTCACAATGCATTTACAAAACGTTTTGTAGTATCATCTCTTCAATAACTGCTGCAGTAATGTTGAGCTTTACATCTAGATTGGGTCACAAGTTCACAACTGGCATGATCACCACAATCCTGTTGAAGTAAAACAGCTTAATTTATACAAAAGTAATCACAGCTGTATCTTGTGGCAAACAATTCCTTGTTCACTTATAGGCTTACCATTACAAACAACATATCTATCAGCCTCAGCTTTTTTTCTGTATAAAACCAGTATTCACTACAAAATCTGTCCTACCTGACATGTCAGACAAGAAGTAGCATTGGCCACACAGGACCAGATGTCCTATAAAAATGTTGTTGAAATATGAGCTGAATCTACTGAGATGTTAATTGGATTTGAATCTTGTATTTTCATAATTTCCTGGCAATTTACCCTAACAATTTGCAAACCTCTGTGACCTTAAAATTTTTCTTCCCCATCTTTTCTATGATACACATAAACACTGTCCTAGTCTGAGTCCACATTTTTAAGTCATGTCAGGACGAAGCCACCGCTTCCTCATCATTAACTAACATGTATGTGCTATGTCAGTTAATATACCTTAATACTACTCTAGGACATACAATTTTACCCGGGGTTGGTGGGTTTAGAAAATGGCTTCATGAATGGAGTGGCCACCCTGCTGCCTACCTTGGTTATTTTGGATAAATTTTTTTGTCAGTGCTTTTTTATTGTCAGGCCATCCTTAAATGATTCTTTGTTTGCTGTGTTCCTACCCATCAATTTTAGTGTGGGTAGGTATGTAGGTCATTTTTTTTTTTGGAACCAGAAAAATATCTTTATAAGGCAGAAAATAAAATATTGTTTGTTTGTCCTTTACCTACCTACCCACATTTTACCCCCCTACCCAAAAAATTATATTGCAATTTTGTATGACAAAATATTTTTATTTTTGTTGTGGCAGACTTAAGATAATTTGCCAGGATTTGCCCAGTAAATGCAGTTTTTATCAAACATTGTTTAGTGGTTTGATGATCCTGCAAGTGCATCCTGTCAGTCTACCTGGGACAAAACCATTGTTGTGCACATTTATACTGCAATGAATCTGAAAGATCAATTGATCATACACATGAAAACCAATAGTAACTGTGTTGCCAGCAGTATTAGACAAAAACGCGACATGTTGGCATATTTGTCCACTTTCTACTGGAAGCAAAAAATAATAAAATAATTTTCCTACCTACCTACCCAAGTCTAAAATGCTGGGTAGGTAAAGGATAAACAAACAATTTTTTAACTTAGGCCTAATTTGCTATATTAGTAGATGTATATGGTTCAAAATAGGATATATATTGAAGTTAAAACAGTATATTAAAACATTGTCAGAACATAAAAAAGGTTTTGGAAAGAATAATTTTGTGAAAATGAATCCTTGTTTTCAGATTTTTGAAGAAAAAAAAAAAAAAAAAAATCCTCAAAATGGCCATAAAATTTTTTGGGAAGGGCCAATTTTGGCGGGTAGGTAGGAGCACAGCAAACCAACAATTTTTTATGGTCGGCCTCAGTGCTTTTTTCACTTCGTAACTTTACCTGCTTTGTTGAATAATAATCGTAAAGGGAACCCCTAGGATTGATAGAGCTAGAATGTGGAAACAATGTAGTCTCTTGTCCTGTAATATGAAACAGTAGTATGAGCCATAAAGCAGGTGGATAACTTTCAATGTCAGGTTTTTAACAGAGGTACAACTTTCAATGTCAGGTTTTAGAATATAATTTGTATGCAAGTGAATTCAATTGAACAAAGTTTAATAATGAATGCATTTTTGGAATGATCGCCAGTCGCTTATGAGAGAGTCTCACGATGTTCCCAGGAACATGAGGAATGTAGCTTATTTTATTCGTATGACAGTCACGAAACATTCGTGAGAGTGTCACATGACATTCGTAAGAATGTTGCTTTTGTACGAACTACGAATATTCTTTTTTTCTTCCCAGATAGTTGCAAGGTGTTCCCATATTTTTTCTCAAGACGACACATGAAAATTCTCACGGCACTCACATAAATGTCATGCGAAGGTCCGCAACAAAATTCTCAAAACAGTCACAAAATTCGCATGCCAGTGAGATACTAGCTTAAGAGCTAAAGTGAAATCAGCACTCTTAACCACTCTACCATAGGGCTGCCCTGGGGATGCAGATATAATAATCGGACTACAGTACACCAAAAATGCAGTTTCTTGCCTCAGACAATACCTTTTTAAGACTCCAGTTCTCTCTGATTTCTCTCTGCTGACTGTATGTAGATCACATCTCACATGAGTGAGCTATGGATTATTCTCCCTCTACTGTCCATTTAGTTCCTTCTGCCTTCTTGCATGTCAACATGCTTGAAACATCTGAATAGTCCCCACACATCTAGAAAGTCCTAAAATGCCAAAAATATTTTAAAACTGTTTAAGAAATACAGGATATGACATGGTCGTTATTTTTTTGAAGTGTCACATAAAAAGATGACTCCAGAATCCTGGGCAGACCATCTACAGTCAACCAGTATTCAGGTGGATGGCCACTCAGTTATAAGCTTTGCCTGGAGTCACAAACAAGTTATGTATCCCTCGTGGCCTTCTTCAGATTCAGATTGAAATCTAACTTTGGGTACAATCAAATTTGATCATTTAATGCACCATTTCATATTTGTGAAAACAACAGAATTTAGAACTTTTATTCATTTTTTTTAATTGATGCTTAGCGCAACCAATCAACAGCTTAAAAGTCATGTACGGACGTTGCCTCCATTTTATGGGACTTTACCCAAAATTAGGATGTCATGATATCCAAAAAGTGCTTCAAATATAACCACCCAACAAAGCCAGTATTGTCCATTTGAATAAGGCTTAGTTTGACTTGAACCACTTTTCACGGGCAAGCTCAGACCTGAGTCAGATGGTCAGTCTATACAGGGATTGACATTAGGGAGTGCCTGAATGTCCTATTCAGGCTGAATCAATCTGCTGGGGGCAAGATGAAACCCACCGGGCTTGTAAAATCTGCCTTTTAAGGAGTCGGCAGGCCATTTATCTAACTTAAGTAAGAAATAAACATAGCCGTAGAACAGAGCCATCGGAAACACCTGCCATTTAAAGAGGTTCACTCGAGCCCACCCAAACCCTTCTGATCCAAAATTATTTCTTTTTTTGACATGGGGAATTTCAAGAGATTTTATGTCGATTTAAGCAAACAAACCCCCTTGGCCTTTTATACATTTGAACCCCCTCTTCTGAAATCCTAGATCCGCCCCTGCATGCCTGGCGGCACAACCAGCCCATCTATTTTATAAAACCGTAATGGGCCGGAGCCCACATTTGTTTTGTTTGTTTGCATTGATGCTTAACCGTAATAACGTCCAAGTCAACAGCTATTGTCATGTCCAGACATTGCCTCCATTTTTTGGGACTTTTACCCAAAATGAAGATGTCATGACATCCAACATTTACAAGTGCTTTAAATATAACCACGCAACTAAGCCAACAAGGCTTATAAGTATGGATGGTTTGACTTGAACCACTCTCCTGGGCAGGCATGCCTTAGCAGTAAACCAGCAGTCAAGTCAGTCAGTTGCAAATAAGTTTTGCCTGGAGGCAAAAAACGGCAATGTTTTTTTTCTTCTTTTATTCACTTCAGTTTTACATACCTTTCAAGGTTATTTCAACTCATATGAGACGGGTCAATTGCAATTGGTAGGTCACTGGTGTTGAGAAAACGGGAGAACCCCAAAGAAAGAACACCTGGCACATCCACAAGCAGGACTTGGCTTGTCTCACATGTGCCCCGTGTGGCACTCGAACCCACACCAGACACAGTGGTGAGATAATCGAACAATTAAGTGTGGTAATTAATATCAGCGCTCTTAATCTTGTAACCACTCGGCCATGGGCCCGCCAGTCTTTGTTTTGTCAACATGCCTTCTTAAATAAATAGTGTTGAATAATATGCAATGGCCTCTTATTATATTGTATCAATTCAATGCAAAAGTAAATTGTTTTTATCTCGAGGACTGGAATGTGCTGCCCTCCGACAAAGCTGGTGGGTCAAGTCGCGAAAACTTGTGACATTATTCACGATAATGCTGATAATCCAATACGTTATTTCAAAAACAAAAGGGCGTAGACCGAAACTAATATGATACTCACCTGAAATTATATCTGAACAAACGATTTTGAAATTTTGTAGTTCTAATTATAGAATAAAAAAAATTGGATTGACTGTCAGAATGACGTATCTTTCGAGCATTGCAGACGATCTACCACGGTCAAGGTCAGTTGGTATGAAACGCCGTTTTGTCGAAAATGTTGTTTTGTAAATTCCGCCAGTCAGCGGCGCACCTGCGAATACTCATTGACAGCATAAACGAATAGCCTTATGGTTGTTGTTACTTCTTAGTGTTGTCTCGCTTATTTGTTCAGTTGCATCAGTGCAATCCTCTTTCAATGTTTCTTTGCCTTGAGATTGAATAAAAGTCTTGTATAAGTATAGAAGTTTCGAGTGCAACTTTGTACAGTGTTCAAAAAGGACGACGTACACCTCGCAGAAAACTACAGACCGGTATCATTGACTTCTGTACGTTGCAAATTACTAGAACATATAGTCTGCAAACATCTGCTCAATCATCTGGACAAAAACAATATTCTTACAAACTTAAACCACGGCTTTCGTGCTGGATTTTCATGTGACAATGAATGACTTACTACATGCGCGGATCCAGAAATTTTCATGAGAGGGGGTCCAACGAAAATGGTTTTGGTCACAGACGAGGGGGGGGGGATTTTCCAAAGCTTTTGACACAGTTCCTCATGAGGAACTGTTGTCTAAGCTAGAAAGTTATGGCATCCAAGGACCTATAGATCAGTGGCTAAGAACATTTCTTACAAAACGGTACATGAAAGTTGTAGTGGACGGTGAATCATCCAGTAAAGTGTCAGTAGACTCTGGGGTACCCCAAGGGACTGTGCTAGGACCGCTCCTCTTCTTGTGTCACATAAACGACCTGCCACTTGCCGTAAATTCCAAAGTTCGTTTATTCGCGGACGATTGCCTGCTGTACAAATTAGATCACAGCGAGACCACATTGCATTACAAAATGACCTATTGGAACTCTCTCATCACGCGACTAATAGCTCTCTCTCTCTCTCTCTCTCTCTCTCTCTCTCTCTCTCTCTCCCAGTGTATTACGCCGCGCAGGCCCTTCACTGTAACAAAGCAAGTAGGCCTATAACTTTTGTGATAACTCCTTCACCAGTAAATGTCAGTATTTACACGTGTACACGAGAATTGAAAAGTTAACTCCCGCCAATATTCACTCTCCTGAGGGCTGTTTAGAATCGACGCTACTCGAACTTGGACAGACCTTGAACAGCCTGCCACATGGTCTTATGAGATACCCCGTGTTCAGCCTGACGGTCCTTGCTGCAGTGTTTCATAAAACTGCAGCTGGTGCAACGCGGCAGTCAGCTTTTTCTAGTAATGACAGTTCCCACAATAGTTGGGGTGTTAAAATCATCTGTGGTATATCGAAACACGAAACAACCAAAGGATGGCCCTCTTTCGAAACTTAAAGAACCACAAGTGAGCGAACGAGTTCATTTGGATCATTTAGATTGGAAATGCCCAGATCGGGATCAGGCTGACTGGAAATATAATTTCAGCTATCAGTAGAATCCGAATCGTTTGCCTGCTCAACTCAAGCACAATATATATCTTCAAGGTGTCGCCGGGCGTTGTTCAGAGAATTGGTTTGGCTAGGTTTCCTCTTCAAGAACCTAAGACTCCGAGCAGGATACTTTGCTACTGTTAATGGGGATATATATTTGCGCTTTGGCGTGACTTCCTTGTTGACATCCAGAAGCAGGTTGACCGTCCTTCAATGGCGTGACATTTTTGGTGGCAAACGTCATAATCACAAGTAAGAATCCTTTCGAGTTTCTGATAATTTTCCAAGAAGTCTCTTCTGTTCAGAACGTTGATGCAATCCAGAAGAGCTTTTGGAATCACAGTAATAATCGTTTTATCCAGCTCGCCCATTGTGTTTCAGCAAAAACTTTTCGGTGATCGAAAAACGTGTCATCCATTGTCAGCCTCGTTCCGATGTCTTAATCAATAACAGAATATTATACATTTTATCATCACACTCAAAAGCGGTACAGAAGGTGGACAAACTATTCGTCACTTTTGGCAAACTCCAAAGAAAAACGTACAGCCAGAGTACTCTGATAATGTTAAAGTTAAGAATTCAATGAAAATAACCACTTGTTTGAAATGCAAGTCAATTACATTTATGACGGTTTCAGTTTAGTTTTCACAAAGTTTTTGCTGCAGTCGCCATGAAAGTGCAACCGGTTTCACATTTTATTCTTGTCTTAAATGATCGTTAATGATCAATACACACAGAACCAGCTATAAAACGGCACCTTGTTGAATGCCTTTGAAACAATGTGCATGTATTCTCTTTTCTTTGTCAACATTATATTGCGACCCGTTTCATTTATTTCTTGCTTGAATAAGAGGATAAAACTTTAACGCTTATATAGGCAACAATGTGTTGCAGCCCAAACCCCTAGGTGACGGCTTCAACACAGTATTGCTTAAGAACTTTGTTAATGAACGGAAAACTATATTATATCGTCATTGTTAATATCATACATTAAACACATACGTGTATTTACTATTAAATATTGCGTGTGCTACAAAACAAAGGTCAAATTTATCCATAAAAACGTAGTGGTGATAGCATTAACTCAGATTAAAACGCTTCTCTGACGATAGAGTGTTATACCAATGCTTTTTTTTATGATTTCATGGTACAGTGTATATGAAATACAAGAAAACATACATGGTTTTGTTTTTGGACCGTTTAGGTTGATTTAGAAGTCTAAAAGTAAAAAATTCCATGATCTCTTCACGCCATAATTAATATTCGCTGTACACATTGTAATCATTCCTGACGATGCGATATTGACTATTCGCCTTCATCGCCTTCAAAGATTCTTTGTGGAGAAAAAGACTGGTATCGCCTTTACATAGGGATCTGACCAACGCCTGATTATGATAATATAACGTTTGCACAGAATGCTAACAAAAAGTAATTTAATGCTCTACTTTGTCGTCGAAGTCTTTGTCACGATCAATCATATACTTTTTGAGCATGTGTTTATAGCTTCAAGAATATTTTATGTCAATACAGGCAATGATCAGGAAAAGGCACAATCAGAAAGAAATTCCCTCTCCAAAAGCCGATGCGGGGAAAAAACAAATTGACAATTATGTACTTATACTTAGAGAGAACATATCGTAAGCCGATTGAGCAGCTATTTCCCAATAGGCGGATTTTAGAACACCGGATTATTTGTAACCCCAATTTAAGTTTGTGGCATATATATTATGGGGGGGGGGGGGGCAGCTGTAAAGCTCAGTGACAGGTAACTACACATTTCGTGATCGAACAACGCCAAATTTCGAGCTGATCTTTGTTGCCCGCAAAAATAAAGATCTAAGTAAAGACGACAGCATTATATAAATCAATAGCTGCTTTCATCAGCCAATAGTGCAGATTATATTTACCTTTCAGTGAGGTATTCTGAGAAACCAGAAGTTTATTATCGGTTTAGATTCATTTTCTAATCAAATTTATATATTTGGCTCTTTTGGGATAATATTAGTCTTTGTATCGACTATCCTGTTGAAAGTTGCAAAATTACAGTATTTCTCTTGTCTTTGGCTCTATTTTGCTTAAAATATAAAGGGTCACTGAAGAGGCTTAAGAAGCCGAAACCGCGGTATGGCCCTTACGAAAACATTTATATCAAATAAAATAAATTCTAACACGACGTTATCGCTTTTCCCATAGAACCCAGTGGAAACGTCACCGTGTGCAAATTAGCAATAATTTAGCGTAACAAAATCACGCGCGTTAGGTGACGTTTTCGTGATGTCGCACACTAAACATTCGTGTCTGCCGAGAATGAGTCCACTGGAAAAATATTTTAAAATGTAAGCATTTATTCATGAATCGTGTTAGAATCGAAATAATGTTACTTTACGATGAAATTATCTTTGATTAACGCGTGATGTTGTCGGGCAGATGCGATATTTAATGATTCACTCCGGCTGCGCCGTCGTGAATTAATACATCGCAATCTGCTCTCCAACATCCCGCGTTAATCACGATAATTCACCATAAATTAAAACTATTTCTTACTGAAAAAAAAAATATTGGTATAAGATCCAATGACAGGATTGTCACCATACAGTACATATAACATACATGTAGAGCAAATTCTTGCATTATTTAAGTGTATTATACTTCAAGTATACTTAAGAAATAGATCAGCTCTAGCAGTGAATTGTTGAGTAATAATTCACTGTTTGGAGGTCAGTTGTAAAGAAGATCAAATCACGAGCGCGTAGCGCGAGTGATTTATCTTCTTACAACTGACCGACAAACAGTGAATTATTATTACTCAACAATTCACGCACTTGAGCTGACCTATTTCGATTCTAACACACAATAAACGGAATAAATGTTGCTGAAACCGTCGATATCGTTCAGCTTTCCGCCATTGCATTGCAGATATCCCGCCAAATATTTGACTGTAATGCTTGTATTTACACACACTTATTACGTTTGTTGTGCGCTAAAACGACGTTTCACCGTCTAACGCTGCTTTGTGGGATAGCTGACGTCACAAATGCCGCAAAGTAACGTCACGCTTATTCGCCCAGTGAAATTGTTGCACAATATAACACGTTTTTGTACCATTGGCTATATAGGCGAGGTGTGTTAGAATTAATATTAAAGCAATATGTATTAACATTCAAAATTTTTATACGAGGGGTGATCGGAAAGAACAAATAAAAATGCTGTTAAATCAGTTTGCGTCAACGGATTGAAATAAAATTTAGTACGAATAAACATTGATCCTTTTGTAATTGAATGTCACTGTCATTTTAAAACAATGGCGTCAGACGTTCATGCACGAGACAGCGTAATGACGTCACTTCACGTGACCCGGCGCACCTGTACCCCTGGGTTGACTTAGCGTATTTTGGGGTTTGGGAAATTTGGTCGACATTTTTTTTCATGAATAATAATTTTCTAACATTGGTTGACCATTTTTCGAAATTATAATTAAACAGGTAAGCCTAAAATATGCTAGAACTTCAATTTCAATTTGTAAAGATTCAACACCTTGTTTTCTGGCCGAAATTCAACGAAATTATAAAAAGACTGACATAAACCATAATTAGTAGAGACAATGTCAAGAATAAAAACGTTTCGACATTGCAGTAAATCCCTATATACTTTTAAAAAATGACTTCGCGAAAATGCAATATTGTCGAAAATCTATACAGTTTAATTTGTCTATTTGACAGGGTCGGTATTTGTAAAACTCTAGAGACAAATCCATTCGATAAAAACCCTCGTAACTTTACAAACATAAGCCGTGTACGTTGTATTTATTAAGTGAATGTGGGCATACGCAATCAAAACTGGTGTTACATTACTTTGAACTAAGAAGCATTTGGAAAGAATAAAGCTTCGACGTTACGTTGCGCCGCATAACGTTAGGCGGTGTTTCCACAACAACAGCTGCAACGCACGTGAGCGTATTATGCATGCGTCGATGCAATGAAATAACTGCATATATATTGCTGCATACTGTGATGAAATTTTATCTCAAAATGATACAAGCTAAAGAAATGAGAGCATTTTTATACGTACTTTCCGATCACCCCTCGTAGAAGCATTAAGATTCTCTTGGAACGCCACAAAATATTACTAATACTCCTAATATGTCACACATACTCCACAGCAGCGAAATGTGCGTAGCACATACGTAGCACATACGCCATGATACGCGAGATACGCCACACAGGTATACGGCGCTAATACGTCGTAGAGAAAGTCTAGGATACGCCACACATACGTAGCGGATACGAAAGGTACGCTGTATATACGTAAAAGGTTACGTGGCATGTTAACCGCGACGTACGTGTGGTGTATCAGGAGCATGAGCTACGTACATGTATCTACGGCGTACCTGCCACGTTGCTTTCGTATGTACCACGTATGTGTGACGTATGCCGTACGGCGTATCCCTCATGAATAAAAAATTCTGAATCAAGCTGAATCGGTCTGAATTTTTCTGAAACTTGTCTGAATCAGTCTGAATGATTATTACTCCATCTGAATCTGACTGAATCAGTTTAACTGGTCTCTGAATCCATGCTGAATCCATCTGAATCTTTATGAATTGATTCAGAAGAATTCAGATGATCTGAATCTGTCTGAATCTATTCTAAATATTACTTGAGATCTGAATCGGTCTGAAACCATTTCTGAATGATTCAGACTGATATAAATGTTATATTACTTGAAGTAATTAGTTATCTGAAGTCTGAATCTGTCTGAATCGACAATCCTGATTGATTCAGATTAATAATGGGCCTTATTGTAAATAATGTTTGTTTGTTTGTTTGTTTGTGTTGAGGCTTAACGTCCCAGCCAATAATTTTTCAGTCATGTCGGGACAGAGCAAATGCTTCCTGGGTTTAACCAGTACTATAGGGAGTAAATGTGTCTTGTTCAAGGACACAACATGGTGACGCCTGTGGGAATAGAACCCAGGACCTCTCAATTCGGAGTCTGACGCTCCACCACTACGGCACCACGCTGCCTTATATAAATAATGTAACATTAATTTTAAGGTATCTTAGGTCTGAATCTTTATGAATCCTCTCAAAATTATTCAGTTTATGCATTGGTTATGAATGTGTGTTACCAGCCCCCCCCCCCCCCCCCCCCCCCCTATACAAACACACACCCAGACCTGGGATACCAGGGAGTTTGACTTTTCATCCAGCAAGCTTTTCACTGGTGGGGGGGGGGGGGGGGGACAGTCATTTAATGATGACGGGTAAAAACCCTGCTAATTCCCCCCTAGTCTGTTAAGTTTTCATTACACTGCCAAATTTATATAGGCTCAAACCCTTTGGTAGGATGTCATAAAACCTCTAATCAGTTTAAAGTAAAAATGCTTTATGATACATTAAGTTGTTGTCAAAGTGTGGGTAAAAGGAAATTATACAGCAGTAAAACATTTTTGACAACTGTATTCTATATTTTAAACTCTACCCCCACCCAAGGACACAAGGACCACATGACCACAATAGCTCTTTGCAGTGCAGTCGAGCTTATTTACACTTCTCTCTTATTTTCTGAATAGCTTCTGGATTCTGTCTGAATATGTCTGAATCTGTCTGAATCATCTGAATCTGTCTGAATCATTCTGAATGATTCAGAAGGAAGTCATGTGACTTTAAGGCATGCTGGGACTTGTCCTTTTCTAAATGTCTTCTGCTGAAGAGAGGTCAAACTCAACAGAAATCTCTATTTAGTAGGCTTTTACTTAATCTTAAGATCTGACTGATGAGGGAAACTAACAGAAACATGTCAAGAACATGTTTAAGAATTAAATGGCTGCTTGAACATACCTATTATGCATGCATTGCTCTGAAATTCATTTTTGTACCTAAATATCCTTACCCCACCCACATCAAATACATGTTATATGCTTGAATATCAGATATCTTTTGAACCAGTAGTTGGATTTTTACCAAACTTTCACAGATACATGATTGAGAGAGGGGAAAGACTTGATTAGATTTTGATGACCTTGACCTAATTTTCAAGGTCACCAGCTCATGAAAAGTATTTGAATCAGCTTTTCTGAGCGGATATCTTCAGAATAAATGGATGGATTATGACCAAACTTGCAGAGAAACATTTTTGAGAAGACTAGAGTAGATTAGATTAGGTAGACCTTGACCTAATTTCCAAGGTCACCAGCCCATTGAAAATAATATGCTGATGAGGGTCAGACGTCTGAATCTTGTCTGAATCTTTCTGAATTTTTCCCAATTTCAGCAAAGATTCAGATAAGCAATGATTTGATGATTCAGACAAATTCAGAATGGATTCAGACAGATTCAGAAGAAGATTCAGACAGATTCAGATGTCTGAATCTGTCTGAATCTGTCTGAATATGTCCCAATTTCAGCAAAGATTCAGACATGCAGTAATTTGATGATTCAGACAAATTCAGAATGGATTCAGACAGATTCAGAAGAAGATTCAGACAAGATTCAGACAGATTCAGATGTCTGAATCTGTCCCAATTTCAGCAAAGATTCAGACATGGATTCAGACAAATTCAGACATGGATTCAGACTGATTCAGAAGATGATTCAGACGGATTCAGACATGATTTTTCCATAAGGGATCGGACCTGCCACGCTCGTGCTACGAATTTTAAGTGCACACATAAAAACGTAGCACCTCGGCGTATGAGGAGTATGAGCTACGTATAGAGGAGTATGAGCTAAGTATGCTCACGTATGTACGACGCACGCGTGACGTACCTTTCGTATCTTGATACGCCGTAGATACGTGAGCCGATACGCAGCAGTGTGACAGCGGTTTTAAGGTAGCACTTCTTACTCTTAGGTACCACGTTTATCGGCTAGGGCAAAAAGCGCAGCGCATCTCCTGCAGAGTGATGGATAGGTTACCGTTGGCAGGAGAATTTGCTCGTTTTGCTGACATTACGGATAGGCGTATTATACTCAATGCAGTCATGCAAGGCCGTCGTCGGCGGTCCGGCCGGTCCGGCCATGGCCGGACCACTTTTTTGGCCGAAAAATGGTTTCGGCCGGACCACAATTTTCGATTATTCGGCCGAAAACGTGTTTGCCTTTTCAACTCTTTTTTTGAAGTGCGGTGGCCCAATTAATTGATATTAAGCGTGCTCAGTGAATCTGTCCGAGGGTGTGAATGACGGTCGTTATAAAAACAATCACGAAAATGGCATCGGAATAGTCTAGGGGTTCCGTGCAGGGATTTCTAGACTACATACCTATTCCGTAGGTCGCGGGTTCGCGTCCGGGTCTGGGCGAAATATATTTCTGTTGAAAAATATCAAGAACCCCACGGAATGTATGTGGTCTGGCTGTCGCCTTCCGAATGCGGTGGTTTCACAGGCACATTCCGGGAAGCCGAGATGTGTCCTGGCTTTCCTCCACCTCGGGCAGCCCACGTCACTGTTGTATCTGGGGAAAAGGGGCTTTGGGTAGTATGGTATAACAGTGACGTGGTAAGGTTAAGGAACAAAGGGAGGGAAATCCGCATTGGCAGGAATCAAATATGTGTTAGGGTTATGGTGTATGGTGGTGGGCATTAATCCTGTCACTGCGGAGTGGTGAAGGGATAGGTGAAGGGATTAGGCTGAACTCGTGGGATAAACGAGGTGCGTCGTAATCGGCGGAATATATACCAACCAACCAACCAACCAATGGCACCTGCATTAAAGACTGGTATTGTCATATTATTGGATTTTGACGGATTATCGTTTGAAGAGAAGGTGCATTAAAGTGTTTTCTAACTCATCGTGAATAAAACCGATTCTCTGTGATCTTAGAACATTTTTTTTAAAGTGTTAAGCTATATTCCACAGTTGAAATGTCTACTTATCAATTACCCAATCACTGTTTATTATTGCATTAAATCAGCAATGCCGAAAAATCTTTTACATATAAAATTTTGGCAATATCATTTTTCTTCATATTCCAAAATTTGTTAAAACGTGCATGTTATTATTATATCATGAAACATATACCACCAGTTCCTAATCAACTGACGTCTTTCCAATTCCCTGAGCGTTCCTTAGGCAAGGGGAATCCTGTGAGTATGGGATTTCAGGCCTCACAGTTTTCGACCAGTAGTACATCGCTTCATCATGTCTCAAAAATTGTCACAAAGTGCATTAAAATCGTTTCTACGGACGTCCGAAAATATAAAATTTTCTCGGGGGAGATCCCCCGAACCCCCTTTACGAGAGGGGGAAGCGCCCCCATTCGTGCTCTCCCCCTACTCGTGCCTTCGGCACTCGTGAACGTCTTTGACCTTTCATGGCCGGACCACTTTTCAAAAGCCGACGACGGCCCTGTCATGGTCCCCATAGTAGAGCGTGAACTTAGAGAATTATGGCTTAGGCACCAAGTATGGGTTAAGGAAATAGAACTTTGGTTTAGATGACTGTGACCATTTTGTATTTTGATGTAGGCCTGTCCAAGTTTTTCATCAAGATAAGTGTGCCGGTTCGATATCGCTATGTGTGCTTCATCGTCATTGAAATTTTAACCACTCGTGAGTCGTCCATATTTTGGCCTTTGTTGGTGTAATAAACTATCCAGAATTTCAGCTCTCTCTGTGTGTGTGTGTGTGCGCGCGCGTGTGTGTGTGTGTCCTACAGATGCAGATTTTTTATTGCAGATAAAATTTGTATATAATGAATCATGAATATACAAAGTAGACTGACTGCTCGTGGATTTAACTGCAAGCTATCATGTTGTCCGTAGCTTTTCGAAGAAAGCCATATCGAAATTCTCATAAGGTCTACACCATTATTGCCCATTCATATACGAGGTGGCGGTTAATTAAGGGCGCCGATTTCATTAGTGTGCGCTTAGGCCTAATGATCTCGCCGCTGTGTCTGGTGTGAACTCTAGTTTTGCACGAAGCACATTAGATCAGCTGGCAAACCTGCACTCCGATACACTTCGTGACCTTGTTCCTCTCCCGTGACAGCTTAGCATATATGGTCGAACAGATGATGGATTTCGTAAGAAGCTTATAGCCCCGCTTATAGCTGCTTTATTTGGTGATAATTGTAGGAATTTTTGTTATGTTTTGATAGAAAATGCATAAATCTTTCAGTAAACATCTGGTTAGCCAGCAGAATTTCAATAAATTTGCAAAAAACAATCGATTTTCTACTTTGTGTCCCATTTTCGCCTTGCCTAAGGCTACTGATTGACACGTCTCACACGAGCTTATTATATTCTTAAATAGGACGTAAACTGACAAAAACAAATAATTTAATAAATATTGGACACATTATTTTTGGTCACAAAAATCCGTCTCCCAGTAATCGAATCGTCAGCCTGAATTGAGCACACACACACACAAAAAAAAAAAAAAAAAAAAAAAAAAAAATTTCCAAGTTGAAGAGAAACTCAAAATCTCAAATCGGCAAACTGGCTTCCCATACTGAGTATCTACGCGAAGGTATCGATCCGAGTGTGCCGAATGTTAACGTCGTCTGCAAAGGTCAAGAAGTGGGGTGGTAAATTCGCTGTCAGCGGTCAATGTCAGAAGAAGAAAAAATATGGTAAGATCTAAACATCACGATGAGTAGATGCATCAAACTAAATGTTAGGAGGAAAGGAGACATTAATTAAACCGACATGCACGATTTCAGCATGAAATCTATTCATCGAAACCTGACAGGCCACGGCAAAGGAAACCGAACTTAAATTTTTTCCTCCGATGTTGCATTTTATTTCTGTGTCATTATTGTGCCTCTAAGGACTGAAAATTTTCATTTTTATGCAAGTATCGAGATTGTCAAAGTTTATTTCGCCAGACCACCTATGCATCGGTCATTTCAATGGATGCTTTGTCTGTTTTCTGAACAGTGTTTGTGACTGACCATGGCCCACTCTCTTAGTCCCTAACCCGAGTCTTCTCTGGCTTCAAACCAATAATGGGGCTTGCAATAGCTGCCAGTAGAAACTATAAAAGGCTATTTTGATGTCAGAGAAGTCTTTGATTACCCACTTAGTTCAAGGGACTAATTTCTCCCCCATCGGAGCCCCCTTTGTCATTTGGCGTGTCTACTGTCACCAGTAAACTATTCAAATTCAGACGCCCGGGCTTGGGGAAAGTGGGAACTTTGATTTTTCATCCGGCCCATTGGGGCTGAAAGAAATAGATACGATGCTTGTCACAGCTTGTGTAGTCTGACTGGTCAGCCGACAAAATGAAAGTATCGTACCCAAGGTATTCCTCCCACCCCACCCCCGGCCCCTATGAGAAAGCATAATGGACATGGATTCGAAGTGGTCTTGCTGAATAGGATTTTGAAAAGGCTGCTGAATTCAATGGTCAGTTTACTGATCAATGTGTTCAAAAATATTTCTGTGTGCTGAAAATTCCTCTTTAAAATGCATGTACCAACCCCCACTCACCTTTCTCCAGGCTAGGTGGGGGGCGGGAGGGGGTGGTATTGGATAGTGGGCTAATAAATGACTGGTGCATTTCAATTGTCCAGGGGCTAAGATGCAGGATTTCAGGTAAAGGCAGGGCTTTTTCTGACCTTTTTAGGAAATTTTTGGTACCAATGAAATTGGGAAAAAATTGTGATTTTGGGAAAATACGACCATTTTGGAAAAAAATAGTGCAATTTTATGCATTATTGGGAAAATTTACCTTTTAAATTGGGATTTTTCTGCTAACTGGGAATGTTCCAGGTCAATTGGGAATTTTTTCAGCCAATTGGGAAAAATTTTGGTACCAGAAACCGGACCCAGTTTTGTAAAGAGAAAAACCCTGAAAGGGGACTCATATTTCTGAAAATGAAAATCTGAATAGTTTACTTGCTGTGACCATGGTGACATGCCACATAGTATTTCACCAGGGGGTCGGCTGGGCAATTTCAGCAGGGTTCTCGGAGTTAAACCATTTTTTACCCAAAAAATTTATGTGACAAATGAAAAATATGCAAATCCCCTTTAGCCCCGGTTGAGGTTGATGGATTGAACCACAATCTCTTGCATGCTTATCCAAAACTCTACTGCAACAGCTGGCTTGTAAGGCGATACAAGGGTGTATTATAGTTATACCTTGCGCTAAGCACCTTATACAGGCCTGTACCAGGGGGTATAAAACTTAAATAAATTAAACCAGTGTACCCTCAGTTTCAAAATTCAGTAATCAATTGGAACCCTAATTACTTTATTTAGTCTCGGCCTCGCACTGTTACTTTTCCCGGATTCACTACAGGTAGTCTAAGATTCCCAAAATCATGTCAGAGATTCTTGTACTTGTTTGCAAGAAAGGTTTCACTTTGACCTTCTAGGCATGCCCCAGTGAGATGCCAGGGCCATCTTGTTTGTGTGACCATGAATCAGGTGTCATTTTGTCTTTGGTACTCTTAACTCATGTTTTTGTCCCACCCCAGCAAAGCCTGAAAATGATTTAGAGGGTGTTGGCCTGAAACCCTCACTCTGACAGCATGGCCAGATTATTTTCATTTTCGTGAGGAACTGTCAGAAATATTATGGGTAAAAGTATGTCATGATAATGATTCAGTCACCCCCCTACACCCCCCCCCCTCAGACTCGTACTTGTATTGTAATGACCAAGTCTAAATTTGGCATCAGGATGAGGAAGATTGTTTCTTCCACTTCAGGGAGGTTTTTGTAGGTAGAATAATTTATATTTATAAGAGAGTCCTTGACTCCTTGGTTCAATTAATAGAGATTATAATAATTTTCCTTAAAAAAGTTGAATGTTTTAGACAAATTTTAGATATTTCTAATTGTCATAAATGACAGAATTGTGAATGTCAAACTATTATTTTCAGATATACCGGCAAGGATTGAATTTTTGAAGGCCCTGCAGAAACATTTGGAAATAAAAAGTGGATTCATCTGCATACAGAAGAGATTGGAAATCTGAGAGTCACGTTCAACCAAAGTCAAAACTGTTTGGTTTGTATCTAGTTCATTAGATATGTATGTGATTCTTTGCGTGATGCAAATAAACAATTCTAAATCTAGAATGTTTATTGGTGATGCATCCATGACAATAATCTGGGACAGGGTTTCTGGCCCTGTCAGACACAAGCCAGGCAGAGAGGCTGGCTGCACAACCACACTTAAATTAGAAATCTCAGGTTTAGAGAGAGGAAGAGGCATAATACTATCTATATGCACAGCTAGCTATGCACAGCTGATTTGCATTTTTGCTTTCGCAGATGTAGGTTGTTTATTTTTTATGTGACAGTACAAGTTTTTGAGACTTTATTATTTTTTTTCCTTCATTATTCAATCCAGTCTGACCAATAAATTACACCAAGGAATCTACAACTTTAATTCCTTTTCAGAGTTCCCATCATTTCTGTTTCCAAATAATGTAACTTTTTGTTACATTGGTTTAATATCCTCTTCTGGCAGAATGTGAAATTCATGTTATGTCTGCTTTTCATAATGTGATTTTTTTTCTAATCTGTTTGTAGTGCTCAACAAGCTCTGTTGGTGAAGAGAGCACAGTGTCACATTCTCATGATCCTGTTGTCCTCCACATAACTTTTCACACTGATTGGAATGAAAAGGTGAAAAAGGTAAATCCAAAATTATAGCATACATGTACTTAGAAACTAAACTTTGTAATCATCACATTCAAGAACCTCAGACTTCTGCTGTTTTTTAGCTCCGTCTCAGACACCTGCTGTTTAAGATTTATATTTGACTTATTTGAACAAATACCAACATCAATATGTGAAAATGTTAAACGTACATTCACATTTAATAATTCGCAGGTTCAATGTGCATGCTCTGACCATTGAAGCATGCAAAGAAACACTTATATCTAGAGTATTGTACAATAATTAGCATGAAAAATGACATTCTTGTTGCAGGGTATGCAGCAAAGTACAAAATTACTGAATCCAATTGTGATGGTCTGGTTAAAATCAATCACATTTGCAGGGATATTGCTGGCTTAAAATTAGGAGGGACCATTTCCAGAAAAATTCTCATCAAGAAACATTCATTATCTCCTTACATTATAAAAATGGCACATACTTGCAAAAAGAGGGGACCATTTTGAAAATTAGAGGGCAATTTGCCCATGTCCCATACCAAAATGAGCCGCCTCGTGGAAAACCGGACTTTAGATGCAAAAACAATGGTGCAGATCAGCTTTGCATTAACTGTGAAGCTGATCAGTGCCTTTGTTTTCGATACATGAATAGGACAATGTCTTTTTCTTAAATCTGAAATTTCAAGCTTCTAGCATTCTCCTGCAGCTGTAAAGACCAGTTTGTGTCAGACCTGGTTGAGAACCCTGAAGAGTGGTTTTCTCACGTCGGACTCAAATTATATCGGCATTTTTTTTTTATCTCAGCATTTGTATGCTTGTTTTGTATGCTGCCCTCATATATTATAAAGTACATGTATTATAGATTTATTTATTGCTTCGTAGGAATGCTGTCTTGCAAGAAGGATCTCCTGCCGAAGAATGGTCTAGAATGGTCGTTGTAACTTGCAAATTCTGAAAGAGGCATCATCTCATTCAAGACATGATACTTTGAAGCCTGAAGTCACATTAGCCTGGAGAAATCAAACTGTTATATTTAAATGTTGTACAATTAAGTTTTAGAACTTGCTTTGGGACAGATCCAAGAAAAATTGGACTATAAATGTATATTTGATGTATGTACTTAGGTCAGGTAGGGAGTGAATTGGCTTAGTGATAGAGTGAGTCTGAGTGTAGGACATTGCATCAAGAGGTTATTGAGTTCAAAATCTACCTTTGTCGGGTTGTGTCCTTGAGCAAAGCACATCTACTCCAAACAGTGCTGGTACTACCCAGGAGGCATTTTCTTTGTCTGGACATTCACTGAAAACTTGTCTTCAGCAGGGATGTAAAGCAAAATATTAACCAACCAAATATATTTTGTCAAGATGTTGTTAGGTACAGAAAAAAAAGTTAAATATACATGTATGTATACAGTAGTACTATTCAAACAAGTTTTTATGAAATTTGCTTAATAGCAGGGGAGATAATCCATGATCATGAATTTTTATTTTATTTTATTTGTTTTTTTTGGCTTGAACATTCATATATATGTGAAGTTATCTGGCATTTTGGGTCTTGTGGAGTCAAAAGTCTGAAAGTTTAGTGCCCGAATGCTTTTAAATCTAATCAGCATGGCATGCAATTTCATATACATGTACAGTATTACTATTCAAATAAGTTTTTATGAATTTTGCTTAATAGCAGGGGAGATAATCCACGATCATGAATTTTTTATTTTATTTATATTTTTTTTTGGCTTGAACATTCATATATGTGAAGTTATTTTGGGTCTTGTGGAGTCAAAAGTCTGAAAGTTGCCCAAATGTGCTAAAATCTAATTAACATGGCATGCAATTTCGTGACGTCAACTTTCATTCAGGTTTTGTGAGATCAGCATCGTACATTCACAAGAACCAAAATCACAGAGAACGTCACATATATGCCATTTGTGGCTCACCTGAGCCAAAGGCTCACCAGTTAAGTTTATTTTATACCCATGCTCCGGCGTCGTCCACAATTTCAAACATCTCCTCTGAAACCACTGGGCCAATCAAAGCCAAACTTCAATCATGTGGAGCATCTTTGGGAAGGGGAAACGAAAGTTTGTACAAATGATCCAGGTCACGTGAACAAGATGACCACCATGGCTATAAATAGCAAAGGCCTATCAGATTTTGAAACTTAGCATGAAGCATCAGGCAATGGAGCTTTACAAAATTTGTATAAATCATGACCCTGGGATGACCTTGACCTATTTATGTCAAGGTCAACTTAGGCCGCTAATGCATGTAATTAAATGGAGGGAAACTTGCTGGGTGTAGATTATGATTTTTATCGCACCTGCTTATAGTAGGGTGCGATATAGGAGTTCAAATTTCCCTCCGTCCGTACGTTCGTTCGTTCGTCCGTTCGTTCGTCCGTCAACATTTACGTCGAAGTTCAGTTTTCTCGACATCAGTGATAGCTGCAAGTCTGAAACCTTGCATATTAATTGTCCTTGACATACCGTTCAAGCACGCACCTTGACCCAGTACCCTTGACCTATATTTCACGGTCCACTGACTTTGAAAATGTTTACGTCGAAGTTTGGTTTTCTCAACATCAGTGATAGCTGCGAGTCTGAAACCTTGCATAGTAATTGTCCTTGACATACCCTGCAAGCACGCACCTTGACGCGCTGACCTTGACCTATATTTCACGGTCCATTGACTTTGTAAATTTTTACGTCAAAGTTTGGTTTTCTCTGCATCAGTAATAGCTGAGAGCATGAAACCTTGCATAGTAATTGTCCTTGACATACCCTTCAAGCAGGCACCTTGACCCGCTGACCTTGACCTATATTTCACGGTCCACTGACTTTGTTAATTTATACGTCGAAGTTTGGTTTTCTCTGCATCAGTAATAGCTGTGAGCGTGAAACCTTGCATAGTAATTGTCCTTGACATACCCTTCAAGCACGCACCTTGACCCGCTGACCTTGACCTATATTTCACGGTCCATTGACTTTGTAAATTTTTACGTCAAAGTTTGGTTTTCTCTGCATCAGAGATAGCTGCGAGTGTGAAACCTTGCATAGTAACTGTCCTTGACATACCCTTCAATCATGCACCTTGACCTGCTGACCTTGACCTATATTTTACGGTCCATTGACTTTGTTATATATTTATGTCGAAGTTTGTTTTTTTCTGCATCAGTGATAGCTGCGAGTGTGAAAGCTTGCATAGTAAATGTCCTTCACATACCCTTTCAGAACACACCTTAACCTGGTGCTCTGGACCTATATTTCATGTTTTTAGTTATTTTGCCCGATGCAGGTGCGATATCGACCTCCGCGGAGTTCTTGTGAAAACAAATTGACCCCAGGGGGTGGTCTGCCCCTGCACCAGGGCTATATACATGCATATGATCATAATATTCATGTATATGATCATACTATTCAAACATCTTTCTGTCTGAAACCCCTTGGCCAATTAAAGTCAAACTTTATGTGGAGCATCGTTAGATAGGGGGAAAGAAACTTTGTATAAAAAGTCAAGGTCACATGACCAAGATAGCCGTCAGCAGCACCTTCATCCCTCGGAGAAGCTTGATGACAAAAAAAAAAAAAAAAAAAAAAAAGATAGCATAAACCTTTTTAGCTCACCTGAGCCATCAGGCTCACAAGGTGAGCTTATAGTATACCCATGCTCCGTCGTCCGTCCGTCCGTCGTCCGTCCGTCGTCCGTCCGTCGTCCACCATTTTCAAAGATCTTCTCCTCTGAAACCGCTTGGCCAATCAAAGCCAAATTTTACATGAAGCATCTATGGGAAGGGGGAACGAATGTGTATATAAATAATCCAGGTCACATGACCAAGATGGCCGCCATGCCCATATATGGTAAAAACCCTTCAAAAATCTTCTTCTCCGGAACCACTGGACCGATTTCAACCAAACTTGGCATGAAGCATTAATGGCTCAAGCACTACAATGTGTATATAAATCATGACCCTATGATGACCTTGACCTATTTTACGGCAAGGTCAACATAGGTCGCGAATGCATTTGAATGGGAAAAATTGTTAAATTGTCATTTAAAGGAAAAATCTTGCAGAAAATGAGCAGTAGGACTGAATATTAATGATTCTGAAAAAAAATTGGGCACCAGGGGCTCATCCGCCCCCACCCCGGGGCAGTATACATGTATATCTCCATAATATTCAAACATCTTCTCCTCTGAAACCGCTTGGCCAATCAAAGCGAAATTTTATGTGAAGCATCAATAGGAAGGGGTAACAAATATGTATATAAAAAATCCAGGTCACATGACCAAGATGGCCGCCATGCCCATATATGGTAAAAACCGTTCGAAAATCTTCTTCTCCAGAACCGGTTGACCGATTTCAACGAAACTTGGCACGAAGCATCGATGGCTCAAGCACTACAATAAGTATATAAATCATGACCCTGTGATGACCTTGACCTATTTTACGGGAAGGTCAACATAGGTCACCAATGCATTTGAATGGGGAAAACTTTTAAAATGTCATTTAAAGTGAAAGTCTTGCAGGAAATGGGCAGTAGGACTGGATATTAATGATTCTGAAAAAAATTGGACCCCAGGGGCTCATGTGCCCCCACCCCGGGGCAATATACATGTATATTTCCATAATATTCAAACGTCTTCTCCTCTGAAACCGCTTGGCCAAACAAAGCCGAATTTTAAGTGAAGCATCTATAGAATGGGGGAATCAATGTGTATATAAATAATCTAGGTCACATGACCAAGATGGCCGCCATGCCCATATATGGTAAAAACCCATCAAAAATCATCTTCTCTGAAACCAATAGACTGATTTCAAGGAAACTTGGCGTGAGGCATCGATGGCTAAAGTACTCCAATGTATATATAAATCATGACCCTGTGATGACCTTGACCAAGTTTATGGCAAGGTCAACATGGGTTGCCTGTGCATCTGAATTGGGAAAACTGTTAAAATGTCATTTGAAGGAAAAAGCCAACAGGAAATTGGCAAATGGACAGAATATTGAAGATTCTGAAAAAAGAAAATGGCCCAAGGGCTTATCTGCCCCTGCACTGGAGTTAAATACCATAATATTCAAACATGTTTATTGGTATATGCAGCTGATCTCAGGTGAGCGTTTACAGGACCATTGGTCCTCTGGTTAAAATCTTCTTCTCCAGAACCAGAAGGCCTATGATTTTGAAACTTGGCATGAAGCATCAGGCAATGAAGCTCTGCAAAGTTTGTATAAATCATGACCCTTGAACGACCTTGACCTGTTTTATGGCAAGTCAACTTCTGTTGCTAATGCATATGAAAGGGAAAAGTAAGTAAAATGTAATTAAATGCGGGTAAACTTGTTGGGAGTATGCAAATGGACAGAGGATTTATGTTAATGACCTCAGGGGGTTGTCTGCCCCTGCCCTGTGGCTATATACATGTATATGACCATAATATTCAAATATCTTCTTCTTTGAAACAGCTTGGCAAATTAAAGCTAAACTTTATGTGGAGCATCGTTTGGTAGGGGGAATAAAACTTAGGTCAAGGTCACATGACCACCATGGCTATAAATAGCAAAAACCATTAAAAACCTTCTTTAGAACCGGAAGGCCTATGATTTTGAAATTTGAAGCATCAGGGACTGCAGCACATTCAAAGTTTATATAAATCATGAACCTGGGATGACCTTGACCTATTTTATGGCAAGGTCAACTTAAGTCGCATATATATCCCAGATCTCAGGTGAGCCTTTACAGGACCATTGGTCTTCTGGTTAACTCACCTGAGCCGAAGGCTCACATGGAGAGCTTATAGGTAGGCCATGCTCTAGCGTCTGTCCGTGGTCGTCCACAATTTCAAAGATCTTCTCTGAAAGCCCTTGGCCAGTCAAAGCCAAACTTCAAATTTTATAGGTAGCATCTGTACCATGATGGAACCAATGTATTTATAAACAAGTAGCCCAAGGGCAACGATGGCTCAGCTGAGAGTCAACAAGTACAGTCACTGGACAAAGTGAATTTTTGGACAAAGTGATTTTTTTTTTAGCTCACCTGAGCCGTTAGGCTCACAAGGTGAGCTTATAGGATGGCCATGATCCGGCGTCCGTCCGTCGTCCGTCCGTCGTCCGTCCACAATTTCAAAGATCTTCTCCTCTGAAACCACTTGGCCAATCAAAGCCAAATTTTATATGAAGCATCTATAGGAAGGGGGAACCAATGTGTATATAAGAAATCCAGGTCACATGACCAAGATGGCCGCCATGCCCATATATGGTAAAAACCCTTCAAAAATCTTCTTCTCCAGAACCGGTGGACCGATTTCAACGAAACTTGGCATGAAGCATCGATGGCTCAAGCACTTCAATGTGTATATAAATCATGGCCCTGTGATGACCTTGACCTATTTTACAGCAAGGTCAACATAGGTCGTCAATGCATTTGAATGGGGAAAACTTTTAAAATGTCATTTTAAGTAAAAGTCTTGCAGGAAATGGGCAGTAGGACTGAATATTAATGATTCTGAAAAAATTTGCACCCCAGGGGCTCATATGCCCCCACCCCGGGGCAATATACATGTATATTATCATAATATTCAAACATCATCTCCTCTGAAACCGCTTGGCCAATTAAAGCCAAATTTTATGTGAAGCATCAATAGGAAGGGGTAACCAATGTGTATATAAATAATCAAGGTCACATAACCATGATGGCCGCCATGCCCATATATGGTAAAAACCCTTCCAAAATCTTCTTCTCCGGAACCGGTACACTGATTTCAAAGAAACTTGGCATGGAGCATTGATGGCTCAAGTACTACAATGTGTATATAAATCATGACCCTGTGATGACCTTGACCTTTTTTATGGCAAGGTCAACATAGGTCACCTATGCATTTGAATGGGGAAAACTTTTAAAAAGTAATTTGAGGTGAAAATCTTGCAGGAATGGGTAGTTTGACTGAATATTAATGATTCTGAAGAAAAAAATGGACCCATGGGGCTCATATGCCCCTACCCCGGGGCAATATACATGTATATTACCAAAATATTCAAACATCTTCTTCTCTGAAACCACTTGGCCAATCAAAGCCAAATTTTATGTGAAGCATTTATAGAATGAGGGAACCAATGTATATATAAATGATCCAGGTCACATGACCAAGATGGCCGCCATGCCCATATATGGTAAAAACCCTTCAAAAATCTTCTTCTCTGGAACCGGTGGACCGATTTCAACAAAACTTGGCATGAAACATCAATGGCTTAAGGACTACAATGTATATATAAATCATGACCCTGTGATGACCTTGACCTATTTTACGACAAGGTCAACATAGGTTGCCTATGCCTTTGAATGGGGATAACTGTTATTTGTCGGTTGAAGGGAAAGACTTGCAGGCAATTGGCAAATGGACAGGATATTGATTATTATGAAGAAAAATAATGGACACCAGGGAATCATCTGCCCCTTTACTGGGGCTTTTTTCCATAATATGCAAACATGTTTATTGGTATATACGTACAACAGATCTCAGGTGAGCGTTTACAGGACCATTGGTCCTCTGGTTTTTTTTTTTTACCCTAAATGGGTATGACAGCCATCTTAGTAATGTTTCCCATGTAAAAGCCTATGTTTCCAAAATTGACCTTGACGTAAAATTGGTCAAGGTCATCCTAGGGTCATCATTTTATCAAACTATGATGGGGTAGAGTCCCAAATGCTACATATCAAGTTTCGTGAAAATGGGCCAGCCAGTTCTGGAGAAGAAAATTTTGAGTCGTTTTTACCATATATGGGCATGGCGGCCATCTTGGTCATGTGACCTAGATTTTGGGATCAAACTTTCTTTACCTGTACCCAGGGATGCTCCACATAAAATTTCAGTTTGATTGGCCATGCGGTTTCAGAGAAGAAGATCTTTGAAAAGTGTGTATGGATGACAGATTGGCCAAGGTCAAGAGATGACTTTGACCTAAATTAATCACATACTTTCATTAGTTGTTTTGCATCTACCACTTTTCAGGTCTCAGTCTGCAATAGTTTTCAAAAACTCCATATTTTTCACTTTTTCCCATGTAAAAGCCTATGTTTCCGAAATTGACCTTGATGTAAAATAGGTCAAGGTCGTCCTAGGGTCATTATTTGATCAAACTACAATGGGCTGGAGTCCCAAATGCTACATACCAAGTTTCGTGAAAATCGGCCTGCCCGTTCTGGAGAAGATTTTTGAGTGGTTTTTTACCATATATGGGTGTGGCGGCCATCTTGGTCATGTGACCCAGATTTCGCGATCAAATTTTCGTCCCCACTACCCATGGATGCTGCACATAAAATTTCACTTTGATTGGCCGAGCAGTTTCAGAGAAGAAGATCTTGAAAAGTGTGTATGGATGACAGACCCTTCAAGGTCAAGAGATGACCTTGGCCTAAATTAATCACATACCTTCATCTACTCCATTAGTTGTTTGCATCTACCACTTTTCAGTTCTCAGGCTGCAATAGTTGTCAAACAATTGCAATTTTCAGCTTTTCGTCTTAAAAGTCAATGGAAACTTTAAGTTGCCATATTGCAACCAAGTAGTGAGACAAGGACAATAAAAAACACAAACTTTGTAGAGTCTAATATCATAAGCATGTATGCAAAGTTTCAGCTTCATCCGCCTTACAGCTTCTGAGAAGAAAATTTTTGAATATTTTTTCGAAAATTTACCCTTTACGTTGCTATAGCATTCAAACGAATAAAGCGATTTTGTCAAAAGTTGCCTAAAACAGGGAGGACTTCTCAATAAACATTTATGTAAAAACAAAATTTCAATATCCTCAATGAAACGGCAGAAATTGCAAATTTCCTTTTTTTGCCTTATATATAAATAAGTCAATGGAAACTTCGCGTTACCATAGCTACCAAAGTAATTGGACAAAGACAATAAAAAACACAAACTTTGTACAGGCTAATGTCATAAGCATGTATGCTAAATTTCAGCTTCACCCCCCATACGGCTTCTGAGAAGAAGATTTTTGAATATTTTTTTTCGAAAAATTTACCCTTTATGTTGCTGTAGCAACCAAATGAATAAAGTGATTTTTACAAAAGTTGCCATTAATGTGAAGGACTACTCAATAAACATTTATGTAAAAACAAAATTCAAATATCCCCAGCCTGACAATGGAAAATGCCAATTTCCACTTTTCTCCATATAAGTCAATGGAAACTTCAAGTTGCCATAGCAACCAGAGTTCTTATCCGATCGAAATAAAATAAGAGCTGTCGCAGGACAGCGTAGCTCGCCTGACTTGTGCTTTGCCACTAAATCTATTAAATTGACCCATGACCTTGACCTCTAGGTCACTCAGGTGTGATGGTACAGCATAAAACTTCAGACCAATATCTACCAACATGCAAGGTATCAACTTGATCCATCTACATATTAACCAAAAACTTTAAAATTTTTCAGTCAGTGACCTTGACCTCAAGGTCAGCCAAGTTGGTCATGATGGTACAGTATGAAACTTCAGACCAATATCTACCACCATGCAAAGTATCAACTTGATCTATCAACATGTTCAAGAGATATAGACTTATAAAAACTTTAATGAAAAACTTTAACACAAAATTCCGTGACCTTGACCTCGAGGTCATCCAGGTGGGTCATGATGGAACAGCATAAAACTTCAAACCAATATATATCACCATGCAAAGTATCAACTTGATCCATCATTATGTTCAAGAGATATAGACTTATAAAAACTTTAATCAAAAACTTTAACATTGGAGCAACGCAAACACGAACGCCGACGCCGAGGTGACTGCAATAGCTCTTCCTGTACTTTCGTACAGGCGAGCTAAAAAACAAATATTCGTCCCCCCCACCTGTAATTATAAGACTAGAGTACTACAATTTGTGTATAAATCATGACCCTGTGATGACCTTGAAAGATTTTACGGCAAGGTCAACATAGAACACATATACAGAAAACTATTAACAAATGGGCAAATAGACAGAATCTTTATGAATTTGATATAGAAATTGACCCAGGGGTTATTCTTACCCTGTCTTGGGACTATATATGCTTACAATGGTATGACCATTATTATTATAAAGTCAACCAAGTTTATTGGTATATATCTCAGGTGAGCGTTTACAGAACTGTTGGTCCTGTAGTATCATCATTTTATGGCAAAGTGATCAAAAAATAAAATACTTTTAAAAGAATGTATTTTTTGTGTGAGTGAAAATAATCTGAAGGCTTCCTTGAATGTTTTGTACAGAAATAAGTATTTTAAAACTGCTTTTGACCAGAATTTTTTTTAAAGTTTGGCAACTGAAATTTTCACGATTTTCTCTGCCCACTTTGTGATAAATCTTATCCCAATTCTTTTGAAACTTTACACATGTTGTGACCATGCTTTTGAAGATATGCATATCTCCTTTAAAGTTGACATATTTCTAATGAAAATTAACATTCTTGTTACGGACTTCATCAATGACGTTACATATTCCCGCAAAAGTGTTAATACACATGTGGTCATATATACGGTATGTGTTTTTTCTAGGGATGTCAACGAATGCCGAAATCGCTATTCGAACATTCGCATAGGACATTCGAATATATTCGAATATTCGAATGATATACACATCTATGTCCAATAGACATATTACGATGACTTACTTGGTGGTACATGTATTGAAAATATGAGGTATATGTATATGCATGGTATCTTATCTGGTCTATACCAATGGCGCCATGTAAAAAATCAACAAATTTTGCACACTGGCAGAAAACTAGACAATCTGGAGGTGTTTAATAATGACAAATCTCTTGGGTTCTGTCTGAGAAAGCAACGACAAGTTCTGCATGTATGATGTTGATATCCGCCACCAAGAGTGCTTAGGGTCTATTGTAATCGTGTGGCCTACATGCATTTTGTGAAAGGTCTGTTGTGACTGTGTTGTTCCTAAAGGATTGAGTTGTCAAACTATCCAGCCATCTTAAGTTTTCACATGACACAGCTCAAATTGTAGGACTTTCACATTTATCGAAAGCAAGCAATGCTTTCTTCTCAACTTGAATCAACAAAGTGTCACTTGAATCAACAAAGTGTCAAACTGTTAATTGAGCAATCTCAATTTGCAAGTGTGTCAAAATTTTGACCATATTGAATTACTCAACAGACAAGCAGGATTACTGGTCATATTATTTTTCGACCTTTGGCCTTAAATTTGAGTCCTCCTTTTAACTGATACATGACAATATTGCAGGTTAGAAAATAATGCGAATATACGAATCCAGAAATCGCATTCGAATATTCGTATGAAATGCGAATATTCGAACATTCGAATATTCGTTGACATCCCTAGTTTTTTCGACTTGTTTGAGTGGAAACACTCAACAAATTTAACCCTCACTATACTGATGGACATATTTGCCATGATGGAAGACTGCCAGCTCCCAGATAATTTGTACCTCCAGATGGATAATTGCTGGAAGGAGAATAAAAATCAGTAATTATGGTGTCATTTTATGACTGATAAATTAAGGTTTATGAAAATTAAGGTTTATACAATTCTTGCATGTTTTGCGATAGCACCTCTTGCATCGAGATATTTTGTATCCCCAGAATTAAGTTTTCTGTTCCACTCTCATTCAAAGGCTCCACTCCAAGAATCTACTCAAATACTCCACTTCAAGTTCATGGCTACAATCCAAGGCGCCACTGGCAAAGTCCATTTTGATATGCACTCTTGAGTTTCTTTACATGTATGTTGTCCACAAAGACATCTGTATTGATTGATCTGCTGATTTGAGTGACAGATGCAAACTAAATGACCTTTGAAACGGCAAACTCAAGTGAATTTTTTATCTTAACTGTGGAATTTTGGCCATGTGGATACGGACTGGTAACTGCTAAAATTAATAAAATTCTGCTTTTGTCCCTATCCTATTCAAATGTGTGTTCTTAATATGCATTGTATATGTTGAGCAAAAATTTTTGAAATAAAAATGTGCTTTAACGAAACAGTTACAAGAAGAGGTGACATCATTACCTAAAGATAAATGATGAATAGATTTTAAGAACACCTGCCACCTGGGACACTGTTTCAGTTACCTGATGTACACAAAAACTTGATTGACCTTAATGCTAAAAAGGCAAACTCGAGTGATAGGGGGTGTAAAACTAGTTTTACTTTGTGCATTTGGTTGGTGTAGTGGTCCATGGCATTGTTAACGCATAGATCTGCAAAAAATCAGGTTTTCATTTGACACTGCTGAAATGAATTTTTATAATTGAGCCGTTGCATGAGAAAACCAACAATTTTCATTTGGGAAAACAAAGACGCAGATCACCTATGCAGTAACTGCATAGCTGATCAGAGCCTTTGTTTTTGCCACACGGATAGTTCAACTATATCCTTTGAACTATATCCAAAGTTTCAAGGTCCTAGCTTTATTCTGTGACTGTACAGTCTGGTTTGTGTCTGACCTGGTCATAAACCCAAATTGTTGGTTTTCTCATGCACAGGTTTATATATCTTATTCCAGTATCTATATAAACAATATATGATATATGATTCATGAATCAATAAAAGATATTTAACATTCAATTGTCTTTCTTTTAGTCTTTACTCTTCATCAGTTGCTCTTTGAATGCTGCTAAATGACCTTTTTAGTGTACATAACATCTTTCTAAGGGACATTGTTCAGAGGAAAACCAACACAGATAATTCATTGTAATTTCAAATTTTATTTACATGTATAAACAAAATATGTTGTCAAGATTAGGCTATATGAGGCCAGCATAGTCCATAATTATAAAACAACATACATTGTATTCAAGGAATGTGTTCAGTTGAAGTGGCCAGCATGGTCAGTAAAATAGATGCAAAGAATGGGTTATGTGCTGTTATTGACCTATCTTTCTGACAAGGCTTTCAACCTAGGTCACATCTGAATCTGAATTCTGATCCATTTGCTTCTCGATGGGAATTGAGCCTTGATAATTGCCAGACTGACATATATGATTTGCTCACTGGCCAACAAAAGGTATGCCATGGAATAGGTTTTGTTGAACAAAAGGTATGCCATGGAATAGGTTTTGTTGAACAAAAGGTATGCCATGGAATAGGTTTTGTTGAACAAAAGGTATGACATGGAATAGGTTTTGTTCAACAAAACGTATGCCATGGAATAGGTTTTGTTGAACAAAAGGTATGCCATGGAATAGGTTTTGTTCAACAAAACGTATGCCATGGAATAGGTTATGTTCAATGGATAACAAGTAGAAGATCAAGTCACAAGGTAAGATTTTTCCACTTTCATTCTATATAAAAGAGTGGTATAGTCAGTTATAACAATTTATAAATATCATAGACAAGTCATGATAATGCCTATAGTTGTTCATCAAATCTGACTCTGCCATTCTTAATACATCAACATACACCTATATAGCAAGCACCACACACAATTTTTTATAAACATGCAGACTGCTGCCAGTCTGTTTTGTAAATCAGTGACAGCGGGTGTTTTCCGAACAAAATAATATTTTCCGAAATAAAATAATAGGCTGTTATTTGAATATATTTTAGGGGGAGGGCGGTGGCATAGTGGTAGAGCATCGGACTCCGAATCGAGAGGTTCTGGGTTCGATCCCCACAGGCGGCACCATGTTGTGTCCTTGAGCAAAACGCATTAACTCCCTACAGTTCTAGTTAAACCCAGGAAGCGTTGGCTCCGTTCCAACATGACTGAAAAATTGTTGACTAATGGACGTTAAGCCTCCTTACAAACAAACAAAGTCATTTAGTCTCAGGACCAGTGCCCAGGGGGGGTACTCTCGTCTTTTGTGGATACATAGGCGAGGCCCCAGCTTCTTCCCCCAAACCCAAAAAATTACTGAGATTTACTGGTCACCACCCCTAAAAAATACCAGTCCTATCGGGCATACCCAAAAAAAATGCTTGAACTTTTTTCTGAAAACCCAAAAAAATATGGAAATTCAAAATTTTGACCCCAAAAAAAGTCAGCCTCGCCTATGTATACAGAAAATTTCAGAGTACCCCCCCTGGGGACCAGTGGTCCTCTGGTTTTCATGAAAGATTCTAAAACCTGAAAATAGAATATTCCACTATATTTTCTAGACAATACTCTTCAGCTTTAGATCAATCATTCATATCATGAAGGAAGACAAGATGTAGTGATCAATATTTATCCATTTTTAAAGTTCCTTAATTTGAATGAAGCTGTGGTGAAAGAATCAATATACTGCTGCAGTAGAAATTCTTAAGGGCCTGTCACACACTCACGAGTTGAAGCTATGACATGTTACGAGTTGACACGAGTTATAAGTCGCCGTTTGTCGCACGAGTTGAGATGTCGTAGTAACTCCTGAGAAGTCGTCTTGAATATCGAAGCAACTCGTAGATAACTGGCCATATTTGACAAGACGCCGAGAACCCATGACATCCCATGACATTACTACGAGTTCTGTACGATAAGCTACGGGATCAGTACGAGTTATGCTCCACCCACTTTTAGACGGCGAGTTGCTACAAGTTGCCATGAGAATTTCAAACCGTTTAAACTATCCACGACATGCTACGAGTTGGGAAGACTTGTGTCCGATAACCGCCAAAATATTTCAAGTTCTCTAGTTGTTGCTACGAGTTCACAAAAAAAAGTTGGCAGAGCCTAACTCGTAGGTCCAACTCGTGTGTGAATCACCCATTAATGACATTATCATTTGGGTGAGTTCACTTTCATTTTTAGGGGCATCAGGAGTCATTTTAAACTTTCATATAATTTTGTTATGAAAATCCTCTTAGCAAACAGAATAGCTCCAGATTAATTTAAAGCTATGTTCTGCGGTGTCACATCTGGGACTATATTGTTTGCCTATATTTGTCCCATAAAAAGGATGCCAGGCTGATATGAGTTAATGTGGTTTAGCATGACATTTATCACCCTGTGAACCTGTGATTCTTACAGCACAGATTGATGCAACACAGCAATTTGAAGCTGGATCAATTTGGCTGCAACATACAGCAAAGAGTTCATCACTGTAGGTATTTAAGCAAAATCGATATTGCTTTGCAGTAGGTTGCAGCCCAATCACTGCACTGCATTTGGTCATATGTCATGAAATGTTGCATCAGTCTGCACTGTAAGGAATTTTGTTGCATCATGGGTATACAGGGTGTTCAAATGGGCAAATTTGCTTTGACAATTTAGTATTCTCCTCCTCCTCCACAATTTGAATCACCAATTACTGCCTTTGGGGCAGCATCAGTTTGCTCAAATCTGCTTGTTATGCATATAACTTCACAAGAAACATGCCAGAGATCTTTATCGTAATAAAAACTGATTATTATAGCAAAAAGGTGTATGTTTTAAATGCCAGTTGTAATATTTTCATAACTGCATATTGTCATGAGCGGAAAACCACAAAACCATCTTCGGGATTTCCGACCAGGTGCAACACAAACCAGCCAGTAGAGTCATTGATGAAGGCTAAAAACTTGAAATTTTGGATTGAAGTAGAAAAGAAATTGTAATAACCGTGTAGCAAAAACAAAGATGCTGATCAGCTGTGATCTGTGCCTTTGTTTTCGCATCAGCAAAAATCTTGTTTTCTGACAATGAGCCTCGTCTGGTCTCTATACCAGGTGTGTTTCAGCTCTGATAATGAATTCTTACAGGTATAATGAGGTAAAACAGATCATCTTTACAGCATTTGCCAAAACTGTTCTGAGCATGGTCTAGAAAAAATGGTCATGTCAATTTTGATTGCACAAAAGTTGAAGTGAATTTATAAGCTGTCGTGCTGATCACCACCTTTGCTCTTTCCTGCAAATTAGGACTAGAGTGAAAGCTTCTTATTAAATATAGCTTTAAGGTGGCAGCCTACTGTCTTGTTTTCTGTGACTCGAGGCTCTTTCTGTGACTCAAGGCTCATTTATTAAAGGAAACAAAAAAAAATATAGATTGATGAGAAAATTGATCCTGTAAGTTTTTTCTGTCAATTAAATTTTGGCATTTCAAAACAAAATTTGAAATATTTGACTTATTTTAACAAGTGGCATACAAGTACATATCGATTGGCCAAGCGGTTTCAGAGAAGAAGATCTTTGAAAATGGTGGACGATGACGACGGACATATCACATATCTGTGATATCCTAATATTAAAATAAAAAAATTAATGACCTGCACAGTCACATGTAGGAACAAGACAAACACTGCTCTATTCGTTGTCCAACATATGTTGTAGTGTGCATCTTTCTGTGCCTTTTAAGAAGTAGGATGTCCCTCCCTCCATCATCCCCGCCCCCTCCGTCTTTCACCGCCACCTTCACCAGTTGCTGACAGAATGATTGATGATAAATCTTTTAGGCCATTGCTATTGGCTTGATATTTTATAGAGATGGTTTAAAACCTTGATTCTTACAGTTATTCAATATCATGTATCTATTTGACCCAAACTGTCTAGGCCTTTCAACTGCTATTGATCTATCTATATCTTCTCAATATTATTGATGATGACTTGGTTGTGAGGAGAAATCAAATATGAGCCTTCGCATGAGAAAACCAACAATTTGTGTCTCCGACCAGGTTCAACAAAAACTGTCTGTACAGTCACAGAAAAAGGCTAGAAGGTTGAAATTTGGGATTTAAGAAGAAAAGGGATTGTACTCGATCCATGTAGCGAAAACAAAGCCACTGATCATCAGCTTCGCAGTTACTGCAAAGCTGATCCGGATATGCAAATTGTACGTTTTCTCATGATGCGGCTTATAATATACTTTCTTGTAATGTTGGCAACCACAATGTATACAATTGTTCCGTCTCAAGTCTGATAAAATGCATAATTTGCTAAATTGTTGGTATTTGACATTACATGCAGGATGCATTGACTTTTATTTACAGAGGAAAGTGGTTTGCAAGAGTAACTATATGAAAGTACTTTTTTTCAATTTCACTAAAATGTTCATTATATTCCAGTCTGTTAGAGTTGCATTCTGTTATAGTTGCATTCTGTTGCAGAGGTACTTGTTTATATATAATGGAATTTGGATCAAAATCAAAGATGTTACACTAAATTGGATGTGATAGGATTTTCTTATAGTTCACCATCTGTGCAATATATTGATCCATCTAAACTTTCTGCTTTATTATATGAGCCGCATCGTGAGAAAACCGGTTTTTTGCCTAGGCGAAAACAAAGGCGCAGATCAGCTTCGCGGTAACCGCGAAGCTGATCAGCGCCTTTGTTTTCGCTACACGGATAGTACAATTTCTCTTCTACTTAAATCCGACATTTCAAGCTTCTAGCTTTTTTCTGAGCTTGTACAGGCCGGTTTGTGTCGGACCTGGTCGGAAACCCCGAAGACCGGTTTTCTCACGTCGCGGCTCATATGGTTCAGTCTGCTGTACTAAGCAAATTAGTCGCCCTTAATGCTTCATTAGTACGGAGCATTGTTCTTTTTATGTTCTGCCCACTGCATAAATTATTCATGCAATAATGTGATTAAAGAGTTAGCATAAATGCTCCCTAAGCTATTGCAATTTGCTCTGTTGCTTCACATATGAAATATGGAAGGTAAAGTGGTCAGAATCTAGAGTGTGTAAGTAAGTTTGGAAAAAATTATTCTATATTTTTGCATAAATACATGTGTCACACGATATTAACAGTCATTCATTAATGAAAAGAAAGCCATGTATTAATATAGCAATTCTGGTGCACGTGCTGTTGATATACATGGCTTTTATTTATGCTCTTTTACCGGGCGCCACGCAAAACACGTGCTAATAATGAGTAACAAGTCCGCTCAGAATAAGCATAAGGATTAAAACTTTTACAGGTATGAAAATGTGATGAGGCTGTAAAATACAGTGCAGGTGGACCATTATTTTTTCGTTTGTGCAGAATTTATGCAATATTATCAAAAATGATTTTGTCATTCATAAACATTCGCTAGGTCCTCAGAGCTGCGTCCTCAGTTATCAACACTACCCTCGGGACCTAGCGACTGCTAATGAATGGAAAATCATGTTTGATCTCTATATTTTTAGCATTTGCTTCCTGAACTGATCTGAGTACCTATATTTCGCTCGATAGATTATACAACTTCTAAAATTTCCTTTGTCTGATTCTGAAATTTCGAGGGTTGTAGTTGAACAACCCAGTTTGTGTCAGACTTTTTCTGGCATATGGCATCATCATTGAGATATCATATGAGCCTCGTCATGAGAAAACAGGATTTTTGCCTATGCAAAAGCAAAGGCGCAGATCAGCTTCGCAGTAATGCACCAGTCATTTGCATCCCCTGCTCCCCCGGGGCCGGGGAATAGCGGGGCTTTTAACTTTTCAATTTTTAAAGCCCGGCTAAAAGCCCGGCACTGCCGGGCAAGAGTTTTGGTAAAACCCCTGCTAAAAGCCCCGGCTCCCCAGGGGCTGACAATAACGTGGAACAACAGCTGGGAGTTGTTCTGATGAAACTGAAACCTGAGAGAAGGGCCTCATTTTATGCATGTAAATGTTTAGGTGCATTTGGAAATTAAATAAGTACCATAAAGATAATTAAATGTTAAAAATATCATTAAAATCTAATTTGAATTAATGTAACAGTGTATTGGTGGGAAATCTTAACCCCGGCAAATCCCCGGCACTGCCGGGACACATCAGAGGTTAAAGCCAGGCACTTTAGCCCCGCTATGTCCCCGCTATCCCCGGCCCCGGGGGAGCCGGGGATACAAATGACTGGTGCATAACTGTGAAGCTGATCAGCGCCTTTGTTTTCACTACACAGATAGTACAAACCCTCTTCATCTTAAATCCGAAATTTCGAGCTTCTAGCCTTCTTCTGTGACTGTGCGGGTTTGTGTTAGACCTGGTCGTAAATCCCGAAGACTGGTTTTCTGGTGTTTCGGTTCATATGATTGATATATTTTATGGGGAGCGTGTTGGCCTCGAGGTAGAGTGTCAGACTCCGAATGGAGAGGTCGAGTTTAAATACCATTGGACCTGGGTCTTGTCCTTGAGCAAAAAACATTACCTCACCTTAGCATTGGTTAATACCCAAGAAGCAATGGCTCTATCCCAACTTCAATGAAAAACAGTTGACTATGGCTTTAAACCAGCCAGACAAAAATATGTGAGCCGCTGCATGGGAAAACCACCAATCTGCATAGGCGAAAACAAAGGCGCAGATCAGCTTCGCAGTAACTGCGAAGCTGATCAGCGCCTTTGTTTTCGCTTTACGGATAGTACAATTCCTATACTTTCTAAATCCAAAATTTCCAGCCTCTAGCCATCTTCTGTGCTTGTACAGCCGGGTTTGTGTCAGACCTGGTTGGAACCCAAATTGTTGGTTTTCTCACGCATAGGCTCATATTTTGTCCGTTTCTATTTCAGATCTTGCAACGATGTAGTTCACAACAAAATCACCATAGCAACAGTAGATATAGAGCAGCTCCATGGTGATAGACTGTAGCCTAGCAACCAGGGTGTAGCCTAGCAACCACAGTGTAGCCTAGCAACCAGGATTGTTGCCTAGCAACAAGTATTGTAGCCTAGCAACCAGCCAGAAATACCACAAAACAAGATGTCACTCAGCAGTCTGTTAGCTTTTCTAGTCCTCTACAGTGCCTACACGTTGGGTATTGATATGCCTCCTAGAAGTAAGTAGTTTTTACAATTTTATATTTTAGATCTACATGTAGAAGAAAAAAAACTTATTTGATATTAAAAGTTTAAACTGCATTATGTTCAAAACTCAAAAAATTGAAGGCAAACACTAGATACAGATGAAAGGATTCATTACAAGTCGTCATATTTAGGTTGTCTGTAAAAAAAAAAAGTGTTGTATTTGCACTTTAAGGGTTAAATCATGTATACACTGTATATGATTTCAGTTACCCAGCCCCCAACCATTATACCGGAGATGCAAGTCTCGGACACATTGTATTTCATTGATGACAAGAGCGGGGAGAGAAAATTGGATTTACCATGTCGTGCCATAGGATCAAAACCATTAAGGTAAGAGCCAAGCTATGTATACAGAACTTAAGTGGATCAGATAATTTTATATGAAAAGTAAGAATAGAGGGACCAGAAACCAATGCAATAAAATTTAAAGTTCCAACATAGACACCAGGCCCCGAGGTTAAAAACCTTTTTTCATGCTCAGCTCAGCTAAGACTATAATTGATCTTGCTCATAAATGTTGACCCTTATCCTGCTGAATTTACAGTAAATAGGGCTGAAATTGGGGGTGACCTTGCTTGCCACCCCAAAATTCCACCATAAAAAGTCTGATTAGGCTGTAATTTTGACAGCAGACATGCCAATAGAGGCCGCCATTTTACCCATAAATACCTACCTGTCATGTGATTTCCAAATATGGTAGTCATGTGACAAACAGATGACCATTTCACATACATAAAAAAAGCTCTCAGGAGATTAGCGCTTACTGTATATGTTCCAGAAAGAAAATGGTTACGTGACTAAAATTCTCATTCAATTCTGCATCTTTACCACTATAGTAATGATTTCCGAGTGACAGGCAAGGTTTCCATAAAATCCGGTCAAAGTTGCGAGTGGAGCTCCTAAAAAATTAACCTATTGGATTCGTAGGGTTGTCTCGGTCCCGATTCCTTGGACAACTAAAGCTATGTCGTCCATAGGAACACCCGCAAGGCGAGTGGTATTTCTGTGGTCAAACTAGCGTTTCTCTTGAAATGAAAATCACAGTTTGTGGTTTTAGACATTTTCTTGTGAGCTGGGCAAGCTGTAATGGTTGACTACCACTCCAAAACGACAAATGACGTGAACAGCAAGATAAGGGTTAAAAATTAACAAGATAAATTACAGGCTTTTGGCATTCTAAACCTTCAGTTTCAATCATATTTGGGCTATTTTGGTATTTATGACCAGTTGAAAGCAGAGCATGAAAAAGTTTTATAACCTAGGAGCCAAGATGGAAAGTAAAGACATTACAAAATATCACAAAACATTTTTTTTTAAACAACACTTGAAGATCAAGCTGGCTAGCTCTTTCCCAACAAGGTAGCCATCCGGCTAGTCTCAACTAAAAACAAAGTTATCAAGCACAACAGCGAGGCAGACATAATAAGCAGAAGATTTATCATGAAGATAAATCGTGGGCTCAGCGCGAAAGGGTTGTAACTACATTTTTTGGTGAAAATCACTTTTTTGCATGGTTTGTCATATTTTTTATGTATACAAGTACTGTAAAAATAATTTAGCTGGAAACCCATTCCTGACCCCTAAAAACCAATAATTGTCCTAAGGTTGTAACTAAAATCCATAGTTTGTTCAGTGCGAAAGGGTTGTAAGTTGAGTTACAACCCTTTCGCACTGAGCCGACTGAGAACAATAATAAGGCAAATATAGTGCGAAACAGTTGTAACTCAAGATGCAACCTTTTCGCACTGAAAATCCAGTATGTATGAAGGGAAGCAACTCATCATTAACCATATTATGGCAAGCCAAATGCACACTAATTCGGGAAACCTAGGATATGTCCGTAAAACCTGGTTTATCTATTACATAAACCAGGTTTAACAGACATAAACCAGGTTTAACGGACATATACTAGGTTTCTCGATCGTTATCCTAAGTTTCATTACATAAACCAGGTTTAACGGACATAAACCAGGTTTAACGGACATATACGAGGTTTCTCGATCGTTATCCTAGGTTTTCTTCCCTAAACCTATGTTTCCGATCGTTATACCAGGTTTCTCTTTGTGAAACCTAGTATATGTCCGTTAAACCTGGTTTATGTAATGAAACTTAGGATAACAATCGAGAAACCTAGTATAAGGCCGTTAAACCTGGTTTATGTCCGTTAAACCTGGTTTATGTGCGTTAAACCTGGTTTATGTGCGTTAAACCTTGTTTATGGACTGTTATCATAGGTTTTACTTAAAACTTGCGATATCACAGGTAAAAAAGTGTTAAACCTGGTTTAACAACCCTTTCGTAAAATCTCTAGTTAGGCTGCAAGCCAAATGCACACTAATTCCGTTAAACCTGTCCTCCGGATAGGTTTCCTTCCCTAAACCTGTGCGGAGGATAGGTTTCCTTCCCTAAACCTGTGCGGAGGATAGGTTTCCATAAACCTATCCCGAGCATAGGTTTTTCTCCCAGGTCACGTGTTTTCATATCACAAGTTTCTCGGTATTCCATTGGCCCAAATGCACACTAATTCTATTGAACCTGTCCTCCGGATAGGTTACCTTCCCTAAACCTGTGCGGAGGATAGGTTTCCATAAACCTATCCCGAGCATAGGTTTTTCTCCAAGGTCACGTGTTTTCATATCACAAGTTTCTCGGTATTCCATTGGTCGGATCGCTCATCCAGTTAAATATGTCACGTGTTTCGTTAAACCAGGTTTCTCACAATCTGATTGGTCAATATGCTTGTCCCTGCGAATTCTTTACAAAATATATCAATGAACTCTTTGAAATAAATAAATAAATGAATAAATAAATAAGTTTCGATACGGTGTAAATTACGCGGCTTCTGTAAAAAAAGATGCTACGTCGGTTAGAATCCGAGGTTCCAGATTTTATTTTTAGTTGAAAACAGTAGGTCATAATAAATAGGAAAGCATGATAGAGCGCAAAGAAAATAAAAATTAACAGGAGCCGCAAAATTTACACCGCATTCAAAATATATACGGTATATTGAAAAATAAAGCTGTGATCTGCATTGATGCGGTCATATTTAACAAATGTCATAGTTGGCAATTACTAATGTGTCATTATACATTCACACCTTCGCGCCTTATGGGAATATGGGGATATGATTAATCAATGCCCAATTGTTTTGCCAACATGTCGTAAAGATCGATCTGTTTGGCAACTATACTGTATATATACATGTAGTTGGGACCGAAACACTATCTTCACTTGAAACACTAACTTCGTTTCATCAAGTCTCTTCATGCCCTAACCCCGTATTAACCGGAAACCCACAGTTTATGCCGACGGGTATATAGCTTTTGCTTTTCCGTTTGTCCGTTCATATGTTCGATAGTTAGTTAGTTCGTTCGTAATTCCGGAACGTTCGTAGAATTTACGTCAAAGTTTTGGTTAAAGTTTCTCTAGTGGTGTATATCTCATGAACTAGTGGTCAGAAACCATTCATATTTGGACCATAGGTACCCTATAGGGTTTGCTTTGTTTCCATGAATTCGGACCCCAGGGTCCATGCCCAGGGGTGGGGCTGGAGGTCAAAATCTAGGTCACCTTTAAAATTTGCTGTTTACAATGTTAATGTTTCTTCTTTTAGTCCATATCTTAACACTCAATCATAGGGATGTGCTCTTATTTAGTTCATAGATACCCGATAGGGTTTGCTTTCATATTCCATGTCACCATCCCAAGGGGTGGGGCTAGAGGTCAAAATCTAGGACACATTTGTAATATGATAGATACCATGATAAATTTTCTGTAAGTCTATTTTCTTGACATCTAGGATCACAAAGTCTTGTCAGAAAGCATTCATACTTAGAACATAGGCACCATATAAGGTTCAGACTCTAGGGTCCATGTGTGGGGGTGGGGCTAAAGGTCAAAATCTAGAACTTCTTTAAATATTTTATTTTTTGTACTTTTCTTCACCACCATGTTTAGAAATCATTCATACTTGCACCATAGGTACTCTATGAGGTTTGCCTTGTGCCTAATGACATTAGACTTTAGGGTCAGTGCCCAGGGTGGGGCTAGAGGTCAAAATCTAGGACATCTCTTTTTTTTTTTTTTTTTTTTTTTTTTTTTTTTTTTAATTAATTAATATTATTGAAGAATGACATTCTATTTTCCATCTAGGACTGAGGACCTGACCCTCAATGTCCGCGATCAAGTCCTAGATTGAGTATACAAGTCAGCTCTGTATACTGTTATGAAATAGACCTGTCATTCTACTACACTCTTCCTCCCCATGGTTTTAGACAGTGCTTTTGCAAATACAAATTTATAAGTAGTACTTGTTGAGGTTGCTCTCTTTTATTTGGGAATGCAGGTTCATTGTATTAGCATCAGTGAGCATATATGGGTTGGGGGCTGTGGGCCTAGGGGTGTAGGGGAGCTACCAGCCGGGGGTATATGTGCCTCTCAAGGCACTTTTTCTAGTTTTTTAGCGATAACCGGCCCATGTTTTTTTTTTTTTTTTTTTTTTTTTTTGTTTTTTTTTTTTTCGCTTTTCGCGTGTTTCTATAAAATAATGAAATATTTGCTCTTTAATATAAAAAAAAATCTTGGATAAATACAGAGTGCTGTATGCGAAGAAAGAAAGAAAGAAAGAAAGAGCATAGACGCAACCATTGAATTACGACTTTATGCTAATTTTAAATGTGAACATTATGGTGCACATTAGCACTGGGGATCTCAAAATTGAACTAAACTAAAACAGCAGTCATACTGTAGCGTATGACACAAACGCGCGCCGGGCATATGAAAAATCTCAACACGCTGAAGATTTTGGACGTATAAAAATTAATTTGTTCCTTTTACTCGCTTTAGCAGTCACACAGTAGCAAGTGACTGAGGCGTGTGTGCCTGACGTATTAAAAATCTCAAAGTTTTGGAGTATGTTTTTGTGTATGTCCTAAACACGATATGCACGTGCTACATGCCGCACAACAAACGTCCATTGCGCGTCTTACACACGCTGGGGACACGCTACTGGAGCACTATCTCATAAAATCGGAAAACGCATAAAGCGTACACTGGCGTGCCTAAAACCTGCACCGAACGCGTTCGAAGCGTATTCATCGCGCCTGGTAACGCGCTTGTGTAAAACTTATTCGAAACATATAAAACACACGCCCGGGACACGCTGAGCTTGTAGAATTTTTTTAAGCATGTTCAAAAAAATGGGCCCAAAATGCGCCTGGAGCGCACAGCGACGTATATCAATGTGCATCAAGCGTAAACCAAGCGTTCAAAACGCGGAGTAATGCGTTTCTAACGTGTCTCCGACGTGCGCCTGGCGTATCTTGAATTTAACTGTTTTTGTCAACATGCCCGGCACGCGTTTGGCTTATATGCTAATGTGTGATTGCTGTTTAAGAGAGAGAGAGTCAGAGACAGAGACAGAAGGAAGGAGAGAGAAAGAAAAGGTCACATAAAGAAAGAGCATAGTCGCAAACATTGATTTACGACTTCATGCTAATTCTAAATGCGAACATTATGATGCAGATTGGCACCGGGTGTCTTAAAATTGAAAAAAAAAAAAGACAAAAAATAACAAAGAGAGAGAGAGAGAGAGAGAAAGAAAAAGAGAGGATTATATACGCATTGTTAAACAAGAATCGGCATTGTGCATATTTTGTGCTTAGCCCTGATATAACCACCAAGTACATGTAGCAGCGTCCTTGGTTTTGTTACAAACATTTTCCAAAACTACTTTGTTAATTTATAGTTTCATTGCAGTCAAATCGCGGGTACCTACATTCTATGTTACAATTAAACAATTAACATCTTCAAAATACTAAATCGCAGTGAAAGCCATAAAAATGTTGATTACATCCTTATAAAAACACTAGAGATAAATGGATTAAAGTCATCATCGGGAATTCTCGTGAAAGTCTCGTAAAATTACCAGAGATAGTATGCTTATAATTACCTGGGCTAGCTCAGGTAAGGCCTGTATGGGACAAAAACAGATATGACGCAGATTTCCAGAACAGATAGCTAGCCAATCGGATTCATAGAAACCAGGTTTAACGTTTTCGGCGATATCTAGGCTAGAACCAATGAAAAATCGAGAAACCTGGTATATGTAATCACCTGACGAAGGATAGGTTTCCTTCCTTAAACCTAGGCGGAGGATAGGTTTCTCGAATTATTGTGCATTTGGCTTGCCTACTATATTAAAGAATATGACAAAGTTTGTAAAACCTGGTTTATCTCCACATTTACTAGATAAACCTGGTATATGTGCGTTAAACCAGGTTTATGGACTGATATCATAGGTTTTGGCAGAAAAGCCTACGATAACGGACATAAACCAGGTTTAACGGACATAAACCAGGTTTAACGGACACTAGGTTTCTCGATCGTTATCCTAAGTTTCCTCACTTAAACCAGGTTTTATAACGGACATATACTAGGTTTTACTGGCAAACCTATGATAACAGTTGTTAAACCAGGTTTATCGCACATAAACCAGGTTTAACGGACATATACCAGGTTTATCAATCGTTATCCTAGGTTTCATCACATAAACCAGGTTTAACAACTGTTATCATAGGTTTTGTAGTTAAACCTAGTATATGTCCGTTAAACCTGGTTTATGTAATGAAACTTAGGATAACGATCGAGAAACCTAGTATATGTCCGTTAAACCTGGTATATGTCCGTTAAACCTGGTTTATGTAATAGATAAACCAGGTTTAACGGACATATCCTAGGTTTCTCGAATTAGTGTGCATTTGGCTTGCCATACCTGTTTAATGTATACACACTCCACATAATTAATTATGACCTGTTAACCACTTTGAAAATAACATGAAAAGGGTCAAATGGATACTTTCTATGAGCAAGAAAAATCCTGCACTTTTAGTTTCATAGAGAATTTCCAGGCTCCAGGTATTTTGATACCTAACTGGAGAATAACTGAATAAAATTTTCCTTAAATTAAGTAGTATCCCGGCTCGCATATTTGCAGAAATATGCATCAGTCTTATCTGTTTCAGCACTAATTGCTATCTTTTTTAAAACATGAAACTGTTGTTTTTAATCACATTAAACATGATCGATAGAAACAGTTTTCAATCACAAATCTAAATCATTAGGAGCTTTACTGTATTGCATTGTATATTAGCCTCAACGCAGAAAGTCCCTTCAGAAGCTCTGAAATGACCCCTTCCAGGGGTTCAGGCCTCATTCTGTTATTGGGGCAATAGCTTCCATTTGGTCCACAGATTACCTCAGAGAAAAGCAATGATTCTGATGAGATTATGGATGCATAGGCTCACCTGAACCATTGCTTTTTGCATGCCGAAAGGGGTATTTTCTCTCACTGAGACTAATATTTATTCTAATGTTGTTTTAAAATGAAATACTTATGACTCCTGAATTCACTTTTGCTTATCTAATGTTCATGTTGAATAAAGTTAAACTCTGACAGAAATTATGTGGTCATTTAGTTTCCAGGCAACTGTTGTAAGTTTCTAGATGGACATGGTGCTATAATTATACCATGTATCAATTATAAAAATGCAAAATGTATTGAATTTATAAAATAATGAAGATACAATAGCTATCCACTCAAAGACATTAGTATGTTTTATGGTATTTGGCTGTTGTTACATTAACTCAAGTTACAACCATGATTTTGTATGCATATTCAGTGCGAAACAGTTGTAACTCAACTTACAACCGTTTCGCGCTGAGAATGCAATGGATTTATACAACATTTCAGCGGTGAAACGGTTGTAACTCAAATAATATCAAATAACTCTTTTAAAAATTAATTTTTTTGCAAACTTAAATTTTCCAATGTTTTTTAATGACATTTTACATCTTACATCTAGTTTACATCCCTTGGATTCGCTTTGAAGAAAAATGAGAATGTTTTTTGTCTTTCCTGAAAAATTATGAAAAACACAGTTACAACCCTTTCGCGCTGAGCCCACGAAATCACTCCATTATATGGAGAAAAACACAATGTATGATCCCTGGTAAGGGTTAGCACTGTTTGGAAACATGTTTCGGTACTTTTGAGATCATTTCAAAATTTATTTTAATTCAACACATATTTTGTGTTAATTCTAAACAGTTTTCCCTATTTGACTCAGTTTTGAATTTACATGAGTCTTATGCACCAGTCATTTGTAACCACTGGCACTGCTCCCCCACCTACGGGGAAGGGTGGGGATTATGACTTTTCAGCTTTCAGCCCCACCCCCAGGGGGCGAACTGGAGGTCAAGACTTTGCTATTTGCCCTGTTTTTAACAATTGAAAATTTCCCTGGGTTAAGGATCCTGAATGTCAAAACCCCGTCATTTCCCCTGCACTGCGGGGACACTTGAAAAGTAATTGCCCCACACTTTAGCCCTGCTATCCCCCACCCTTCCCATAGGGGGGGAGTTGATTTGTGTAATATTATGGCTCAAAACATACATTGTGGGTACATGTTAGACCCGCCTCACCGAGCGAGGCGGTTCTAACAAGTACCCATGAAATGTATGTTTTGGATCAAAAATAGGAATAAGGCATACCCCTGCAAACCCCCACTTTTTATAGCCCCGCTTTGGAAAAGTGGGGCTATACTGGATTCACCCTGTCCTTCCGTGATTCCGTGGTTCCGTCATTCCGTGAACGTTTCGTTTCCGCTCAATATCTTAAGAACAAATTGACAGAATCTGACCAAATTTTGTATGCACATCAACATTGACAAGATCTAGCTTGGGATTGTTGCCCATCATTTTTCGATAAAATTTGATGGAGTTACGGCCCTTGATTGACGTCAGAATTTCGCTTCCGCTCAATATCTTAAGAACGAATTGACAGAATCTGACCAAATTTTGTATGCACATCAGCATTGACAAGATCTAGCTTGGGATTGTTGCCCGTCATTTTTCGCAAAATTTTGATGGAGTTACGGCCCTTGATTGACGTCAGAATATCGTTTCTGCTCAATATCTTGAGAAGGAATTGACAGAATTTCACCAAATTTTGTATGCACATCAACATTGACATGATCTAGCTTGGGATCGTTGCCCGTCATTTTTCGCAAAATTTTGATGGAGTTACGGCCCTTGATTGACGTCAGAATTTCGTTTCCACTCAATATCTTGAGAAGGAATTGACAGAATCTGACCAGATTTTGTATGCACATCAACATTGACAAGATCTAGCTTGGGATTGTTGCCCGTCATTTTTCGCAAAATTTTGATGGAGTTACGGCCCTTGATTGACGTCAGAATATCGTTTCTGCTCAATATCTTGAGAAGGAATTGACAGAATTTCACCAAATTTTGTATGCACATCAACATTGACATGATCTAGCTTGGGATCGTTGCCCGTCATTTTTCGCAAAATTTTGATGGAGTTACGGCCCTTGATTGACGTCAGAATTTCGTTTCCACTCAATATCTTGAGAAGGAATTGACAGAATCTGACCAGATTTTGTATGCACATCAACATTGACATGATCTAGCTTGGGATTGTTGCCCGTCATTTTTCGCAAAATTTTGATGGAGTTAACGGCCCTTGATTGACGTCAGAATTTCTTTTCCGCTCAATATCTTAAGAACGAATTGACAGAATCTGAACAAATTTTGTATGCACATCAGCATTGACAAGATCTAGCTTGGGATTGTTGCCCGTCATTTTTCGCAAAATTTTGATGGAGTTATGGTCCTTGATTGACGTCAGAATTTCGTTTCCGCTCAATATCTTGAGAAGGAATTGACAGAATTTGACCAAATTTTGTATGCGCATCAACATTGACATGATCTAGCTTTGGATTGTTGCCGATCATTTTTCGCAAAATTTTGACGGAGCTACGACCCTTGATTTACATCATTATTTTGTTTCCGCTCAATATCTTGAGAATGAAAGGACAGAATCTGACCAACTTTTGTATGCATATCAACATTGACATGATCTAGCTTGTGATTGTTGCCTGTCATTTTTCGCAAAATTTTGATGGAGTTACAGCCCTTGATTGACGTCAGAATTTAGTTTCCCCTTAATATCTTGAGAACGATTTGACAGAATTTGACCAAATTTTGTATGCACATCAACATTGACATGATCTAGCTTGGGATTGTTGCCCTTGATTCTTCGCAAAATTTTGACTGAGTTACGGCCCTTGATTGACTTTAGAATTTTGTTTCCGCTCAATATCTTGGGAACAAATTGACATAATCTAGGCAAAATTTGTATGCACATCAACATTGACATGATTAAATTTGGGATTGTTGCCCTTCATTTTTCGCAAAATTTTGACTGAGTTACGGCCCTTGATTGACGTCAGAATTTAGTTTCCGCTCAATATCTTGAGAACTAATTGACAGAATCTGACCAAATTTTGTATGCACATCAACATTGACAAGATGTGGCTTGGGATTGTTGCCTGTAATTTTTCGCAAAATTGTTCGCAAAATTTTGACGGAGTTACAGCCTTTAATTGATGTCAGAATTTTGTTTCTGCGCAATATCTTGAGAACAAATTGACAGAATCTGACCAAAATTTGTATGCACATCAACATCGACAAGATCTAGCTTTGGACTATTGCTTGTGATTTTTCGCAAAATTTTGATGTAGTTACGGCCCTTGATTGATGTCAGAATTTTGTTTCCACTCAATATCTTGAGAAAGAATTGACAGAAACTGACCAATCTTTTTATGGCATCAACATTGACAAGATCTAGCTTGGAATTGTTACCTGTCATTGTTTTTCTCACCCTGGAAGAAAGCCCAGAAGCGGGGCTATAGTCAGATCCTCTGACAATTCTAGTTCTGTTTAAAAGTGGGTCACTTACTAGAATAAGTCACATCACATTAACTCCCTACAGTACTGGTTAAACCCAGGAAGCATTGGCTCTGTCCCGACATGACTGAAAAATTGTAGACTGGGATGTTAAGCCTCAACCCAAAACAAAAAAAAAGAATAAGTCACCTGCAGTTCCTCAAAATGGCCACTTCCTTTTCATTATTTCAAAGGAACTTTATTTCATAATATTTACATTTTTCTAAAACCTCCTTAGATGAACCATTAGATGTTCATCTGTGTTCATATTTCCATGAACAACATTGTGTCACGCGACGTGACGTAATCCAAACTTGACGTCAAAAAACATAAATCTCACCAATCTGATTGGACGTTGTAAACGTCGACGCCGTTCCGCTGTTTGAACACACACTGTGTGTAGATTCTTGGTTCGCTTGTAAATGTGACCGCCTTGGTGATTTTTCAACAAGCGATAGAGAGAAATGAATGTAAATATAAGCAATGAGTTAAATTTTTCTGTTGTTCATGGAGCTATGAACCGCAGTGGGTCGCTAGCAAAGCTTACATGAAGGGGTTCATTCACTTTGCACGCGACCCACTGCGGTTCATAGCTCCATGAACACCAGAAAAATGAAATTCATTTCTTAATTGCATCACATGGGCATAATATATCAAATCCAGGTTTTGTTTACATCCAAATTTCAATTAACCTCTTACATCTTCTTACAGATTTGAGTGGACCAAAAACGGTGAAATTCTCAATACCTCAAGCGACCCACGGATAGTTCGTGTTAGTGAAGGAACCGGTACCCTGCTTATATCAGATTTAAAAAAGGACGACGAAGGAATTTATCAGTGTCAAGCTATAAATAATTACGGAATGTCTTTATCGAAAAAATTGCAGTTGATAAAAGCCACGATAGGAATTTTTTCGGAAAAGGATAAAAAGTCGCCGAAGGAATATCGCGTGATTCCAGCGGATAGTTTAAAAGTGACGTGTAACCCTCCGGATAGTGATCCCCCGGGGAAGTTAAAGTGGATGAGATATTATAAAGAAGAGACAGATTCAAGAACAGTGAATTTGGACGATCGGGTATCAATTGATGATAATGGTGGGTGCTACTTCTTGCTTATTGTCTTAAGGGCCAAGCTATATAGTTATTAGCTCACCTGAGCCAAAGGCTCACAGGTGAGCTTATAGGATAGGCAGGCATCCGGCGTCCGTCGTCGTCGTCCGTCGTCGTCCGTCCACAATTTCAAAGAAGAATATTTCTGAAGCTAGTAGGCCGATCTTGATCAAATTTAATGTGAACCATAATTGGGTTGGGGGATTGATGGCATTAGGTTTTGGAGCAGATTGTATCAAAATTGTGGTTTCCATGGCAACAGATAGGTCCCATAGACTTACAATGGGAAAAAAATTAAAAAATCTTCTTCTCTGAATCCACAGGGCCCACAGCTTTGATATTTGGTATGTGGCAATGGCTAATGGTCCTCTACATAAATTGTGCCAGCCATGCCCCTGGGGTCAAATTTGGCCACGCCCCGGGGGTGGATAGTTTCCATAGACTTACAATTGGAAAAACTAAAAAAAATCTTCTTCTCTGAAACCACTAGGCCCACAGCTTTGATATTTGGTATGTAGCAATGGCTAATGGTCCTCTACATAAATTGTGCCATTCATGCCCCTGGGGTCAAATTTGGCCACGCCCCAGGGGTTGATAGTCTCCATAGACTTACTATGGGAAAAAAATTAAAAAATCTTCTTCTCTGAAACCACAGGGCCCACAGCTTTGATATTTTGTATGTGGCAATGGCTAATGGTCCTCTACATAAATTGTGCCAATCATGCCCCTTGGGTCAAATTTGGCCACGCCCCGGGGGTCGAAAGTCTCCATAGACCTACAATAGGAAAAAACTAAAAAAATCTTCTTCTCTGAAACCACTAGGCCCACAGCTTTGATATTTGGTATGTAGCAATGGCTAATGGTCCTCTACATAAATTGTGCCATTCATGCCCCTGAGGTCAAATTTGGCCACGCCCCAGGGGTTGATAGTCTCCATAGACTTACTATGGGAAAAAAATTAAAAAATCTTCTTCTCTGAAACCACAGGGCCCACAGCTTTGATATTTTGTATGTGGCAATGGCTAATGGTCCTCTACATAAATTGTGCCAATCATGCCCCTGGGGTCAAATTTGGCCACGCCCCAGGGGTCGATAGTCTCCATAGACCTACAATAGGAAAAAACTAAAAAAATCTTCTTCTCTGAAACCACAGGGCCCACAGCTTTGATATTTGGTATGTGGCAATGGCTAATGGTCCTCTACATAAATTGTGCCAGCCATGCCCCTGGGGTCAAATTTGGCCACGCCCCGGGGGTGGATAGTTTCCATAGACTTACAATTGGAAAAACTAAAAAAATCTTCTTCTCTGAAACCACTAGGCCCACAGCTTTGATATTTGGTATGTAGCAATGGCTAATGGTCCTCTACATAAATTGTGCCATTCATGCCCCTGGGGTCAAATTTGGCCACGCCCCAGGGGTTGATAGTCTCAATAGACTTGCTATGGGAAAAAAATTAAAAAATCTTCTTCTCTGAAACCACAGGGCCCACAGCTTTGATATTTTGTATGTGGCAATGGCTAATGGTCCTCTACATAAATTGTGCCAATCATGCCCCTTGGGTCAAATTTGGCCACGCCCCGGGGGTCAATAGTCTCCATAGACCTACAATAGGAAAAACTAAAAAAATCTTCTTCTCTGAAACCACAGGGCCCACAGCTTTGATATTTTGTATGTGGCAATGGCTAATGGTCCTCTACATAAATTGTGCCAATCATGTCCCCGGGGTCAAAATTGGCCACGCCCCGGGGGTGGATAGTCTCCATAGACCTACAATAGGAAAAACTAAAAAAATCTTCTTCTCTGAAACCACTAGGCCCACAGCTTTGTTATTTGGTATGTAGCAATGGCTAATGGTCCTCTACATAAATTGTGCCATTCATGCCCCTGGGGTCAAATTTGGCCAGGCCCCGGAGGTTGATAGTCTCAATAGACTTGCTATGGGAAAAAATTAAAAAATCTTCTTCTCTGAAACCACAGGGCCCACAGTTTTGATATTTTGTATGTGGCAATGGCTAATGGTCCTCTACATAAATTGTGCCAGCCATGCCCCTGGGGTCAAATTTGGCCACGCCCCGGGGGTAGATAGTCTCCAAAGACTTATAATGGGAAGAACTAAAAAAATCTTCTTCTCTGAAACCAAAGGGCCTAGAGCTTCTATATTTTGTATGTAGCAATGTTTGGTAGTCCCCATTATAAATTGTGCCAGTCATGCCCCTGGGTCAAATTCGGCCATGCCCCGGGGGTCAATAGTGTCCATGCATAGACTTTCATTGGTCGATTCTCAATTAATTTAAATCTCATGAGCTTACAATGTGATAATCTCTCAGGTGAGCTACAGGACCAATGGTCCTCTAGTAGAGTTGATTTAAGGGCAGTGAAAATGAAAAATAATTATTCACTTTTAGACTTTACATGTTTAAAATCATACTTTTTAAACTGCACATGTATGATTTACTTTCAATCAAAATATTGATAGTGGGTACTCATTAGTATCTTCATTGAGCATGCATGGCCTTTGTTTTGTGCATTCTTTCAACGGACCTGCGATTCTTCTGTTAAGGGCTTCAGGTTAAGGAAAGTTATCTTTTGCCATTATAGCCTAGGCAAGTCAGACAGGTATAGAATGGGACCCAAGATGAACCCCCAGGGGTATATCCTGCACCCAGTCTGTTAAATGAGCCTCATCATGAGAAATCCAACACTTTGCATAGGCGAAAACAAAGGTGCAGGATATGCTTCGCAGTAGACTCTAGCTGTCTTCTGTGCTTGTACAGCTCGGTTTGTGTCGGGCCTGTTAGGAAACCATATTGTTGAATTTCTCATTACGCGGCTCATATAATATGTGCTTTAAATACTGGAAATCTTCCTTTCCCAGGTATTGCCCAAGTATAGTGTGGTTAACTCATATAAGCCTGGCGTCCTTTTTATGGGACATAGGCAAACAGCATAGCCCCAGATGTGACGCCGCAGAACGCGGCGTCCCATCTGGGGCTATTCTGTTTGCACAGAGAAATTTCATCGAAAAATGAGATAAAAAATAAAAATCACACCCAACACCCCTAAAAATGAAAGTGGACTCATCCAACTGATAATGATGGGAGAATCCATTCGTCAAATATGGGTAAACTTAGGATAACGAAGGCACCAGGTGTTGAGGTTATACAACTTTTATCATGCTCAACTCAGCTGAGCATAAAATTTATCCTGCTCTTAAATGTTAAAATGCCAACAATTGTTGGCATTTTAACATTTATTAGCAGAATAAATTACAGGTTTTGGCGATTATGAGGGAAATTTCCATTTAATTTTGGCTATTTCATTGTGTATGGACAATTTAAATTTCAGTCTCAGTTGAATTGAGCATGAAAAAAGTTTTATAACCTCGGGGCCCTGCTTTTATTTTACAGGAAACCTTTACTTTGCCAACATACAGAAGCAGGACGAGAATTTTAATGAGAAGTATGCGTGTTTAAACAGTATCACACAGCTCGGGGTCTACACAGAGGGCTCCTACTCATACATAGAGGTGCAAGACGGTAGGTTTCTTCATGCAATCTTGTCCGTGTAATGAATACCGCCTTAAACCCCAATTTTATATAGTAAAACTAGGTTGTATAGGGGTATACCTATTTTTTCTTATTTTTGCATTAAAACATAGATTGTGGGTACTCGTTAGAACCGCCTCACCGAGGCGGTTCTAACGTGTACCCACAGTCTATGTTTTGGGCAAAAATAAGAAAAATATCAGAATTTTTCTTCTGAAAATTTTCATTTTTTCCAGCAGTTAGAAAATCTGTACACTGTATGTTTGTGTTTTCTTAATGTCAGAAAAAATATTTCAGTGTTTAATCTGGATTGGAAAGGCATATTAACTCATTTAAGCCTGGCGTCCCTTTTGTGGGACATAGGCAAACAGTATAGCCCCAGATGTGACGCCGCAGAACGCGGCGTCCCATCTGGGGCTGTTCTGTTTGCACAGAGAAATTTCATCGAAAAATGAGATAAAAAATAAAAATCACTCCTAACATCCCTTTAAATGAAAGTGAACTCATCCAATTGATAACGATGGGAGAATCCATTCGTCAAATATGGGTTAATGTCAGAAAAAATATTTCAGTGTTTAATCTGGATTGGAAAGGCATATTAAGAAAACAGTCTCTGACATGCAATATACAGGTTTAATACCGCTGCAAAAATTGAAAATTTTCAGTTGATTTTTTTTTTTTAACTTTATTTTTGCTCAAACAAAGATTGCGGGTACATGTTACACAATCTACTATGATTTGAAGCAAAAATAAGAAAAACACCTCAGTTTTACTATATAAAATTGCAGTGGAAATGGGACCTGAAGAAATATAGGAGAACAGTTTACATGAATGTGCTCAGTCATGCCTTGAGCATGAAACTTATTATGCTCTTAGATGTTAAAACATGCTTAATTGTTGGTGTTCTAATGTTTATGAGCAGGATAAATGATTAATAGTGATGTCCCAATACATTAAGATTTCGTTATTTCTAACTTTCCATATACAGATGTTCACATATACATGTTCACATATATACAAATGTATAGATGTGCTTTTACATGTTTGGTGCTTTTGTGATGTGCTGTTTTGTAATATGCACATTTGATAATTTAAGAGTTGAACTTGCATTGGAGACTTGCATTACCGTCATCAGACAACATAGATGTAGTAATTTCATAATTTGTTTCATGTATACAATGTTTAAAAGAACAAGATCAAGCAAATACTAAAAAATATTCAGCTATCATATTTTGAGCATGTTTTATTCAAGTATCCTATTTTGAACATATTTTATTCAGATATATAATAATTATTGAACAAATTTTATTATCATATTTTGAACATAATGTCATATTTTGAACATATTTTATTCAGATATTGAATTTTGACATATTTTATCCAGATATCATATTTTGACATATGAGCCGCGTCGTGAGAAAACCGGACTTTTGCCTATGCGAAAACAAAGGCGCAGATCACCTTCGCAGTAACTGCGAAGCTGATCAGCACCTTTGTTTTCGCTACTCGGATAGTTAAATTCCTCTACTATTTATAGCCAAAATTTCAAGCCTCTAGCCTGCTTCTGTGACTGTACACGCTGGTTTGTGTCGGACCTGGTCGGAAACCCCGAAGACAGGTTTTCTCGCGTCGGGGCTCATATTTTGTAGAGCTATAATTTATTTGTGCTTGTAGACATTTTGTTTCTTTTTTCTCACATGTACCTTGTCCATTTTTATAGATTTGCGTAAGTATATGAAAATCTTTGTGCATCTATATGTAACTTCACCTGAGGTTTCAAGATTTTTCTATGCTCATTAAATTGAGTATGAAATTCATCCTGCTCATTAATGCCAATAACAGTTTATGAGAATACCATATTGTGTTTACATTTTATCATAAAGCAGCAGATAAAGTATAAAAAAAAATGGCTTGAGCAATGTATGCATGAAAAACCCTTTGATTTTGGCTGATATTATGAGCAGTTAATGCAGAGTTCATTTGAGCATGAAAAAGGTTAAGTAACCTCAGAGTTTTAACTAATGAACTTCTTTTACATGTATCTTCACTTATTCCACTTCTAACATGTTCTTTTGCTTTAGCCTATGACCCCATTACAAAATAATGTTTATTATTAGTTAAAAAAGAAAACACTCACAAACTTTTCTCAGCAGCGATGGACAGTCTAAAACCTGTTTCACATCAGTTCTTTGGCTGCTGCATCACGAAAACATGTCCGTGCTATGAATACCCCCTTAAACCCCACTTTTATACAGTTAAACTGGGGTATGCAGGGGTAGACCTATTTTTCTTATTTTTGCTCCAAAACATAGATTGTGGGTACTCGTTAGAATTGCCTCGGCGAGGCGGTTCTAACGTGTACCCACAATCTATGTTTTGAGCAAAAATAAGAAAAATAACAAAAAATTTCTGATGAAATTTTCATTGTTTTCTTCTTAAAAAAATCTATGTATTGCATGGGCAAGTTTTCGTAATGGTATCATGCTTCATAGTGGACGCTGTAGCCAGATTGCTGACAAATTTGCAAGGGAAACATGACAGTTGATGATGTTCCTACAAACCTATGATATAGGTCACACACACATGTTCAAAATTGAGTTTTGAATGCTGTAGCATTTAAAATGACAATGCATGACTTGTACAAGGCTGATGTGAAATGGGTTTTACATAATCAGCTTTAACTAACTCTCCAAGTCACCTAACAATGTGCTTATCTCTATCTTCTAATACTGCCTTCGCCCTCGCAAGCATTTTTGGCAGGCACTGCGCGTCGGGCTTAATTTTTGTAGAATCCCAAGTGTTTTGCTTCTACATGTTTTCAGTATCCTACATGATTGATTCATTATTGTGCTAAACTTACTGACAAAAGTGAGAAATGGCAGCTTTTTTCATTGACATGTAGTGTGAGAATACCAGATTTTTGCCTATGCGAAAACATAGCTGCAGATCAGCTGTGCAGTTACTGCACAGCTGATCAGCGCCTTTGTGATTTGCTACATGGATAATATAATTCCTCTTCTTCTAAGCTTCTAGCCGTCTTCTTTGGCTCAGGCCTGTTTTTGTTTGACATAGTCGGAAATCCCAAAGCCCGGTTTTCTCACGTCACGGCTCATATGTTGTTCATCCTCTTCGATCGTTTTTACAATTTCAAATTGAGTCCTCTTTAAAGTCCTCTTAATTTGATTTATCATATCAGTTGAGTTTCTCTCACCACTGTGTCTGGTGTGGGTTCGAGCCCCATAAGAGACACATGTGAGACAATCCAAGTTCTGCTTGCGGGTGTGCCAGGTGTTTTTTCTCTGGGTTTTCCCAAAAGAATGAGTATCAATGCATTGAAGGTGATCAAAGCATTTAACTTGTTTCTTATAATGCTCCAAGCAGGCACATGACGTCGATGCGACATTGATATGACGTCATTCTGACGTCATGTGCCCGCTGGGTTATGTCGTGAGTTATCATTGTCTAGAATTTTGATTTACCATTTGATCTCTCGCACTTGATGCTTTGAACTATGGGATATAGCCAAAATCGGTAAATCCTGTCTCCTTGGGATAAGACGAGGCATTATCTATATTATCAATAAAATCAATGCAGTGTTTGTGTATGAAAACATCTGTGTTACGTTACATAAAATATATTCAGTATCGAAAGAAAAACTTACAAAATACCTTCCATTTTAAAGTGAAAGGCTGCGCATGCGAAGTAGTCTCAATATGGCAGAAAACATGGCTGCTGTGGCGATCAATCCCAGGTGTCGTGCTTTAAAGTCGACAGGTCAGTGCTAAAGCGCTACCTGATGGAGACAATGTTAAAGGGATGTAAAACTGGGCCCAGTTGTTCAAAATTAACGACGTCGTTAGTTAACGTTTCGTTAAAATTTCAAACATTAATATTACAAATACACTGTAATTTTTTGTTGAAAAAATGTGAGAATCCTTTGCACTGCAAAGGATTCTCACATTTTTTCAACAAAAAATAAAAATAACAGTGTATTTGTTACTTTAGCTGATATTTGCTTAACAAATTTATGTCTTAACGATATTGTTAAGCTAACGATGCTTTGAACAACTGGGTCCAGATTGATACATTATTTACAGGTGATCCTACCGCCCAGTTCCCCGCAGAGCTGATGTACTACACCACACCGGACAATGTGATTGGTCTGAAGGGAAAATCTGTAGCCTTCAAATGTATATTTGGTGGAAAGTAAGTAAAAATGGTCATTCTTCCTCTAATATAGGGATCAAACATGATTAACATTCGCTAGGTCCAGAGGGGAGTGTTGAAAACCGAGGGTGAAGCCCGAGGTTTTCAACACTCCCTTAGGGACCTTGCGAATGTTAGTGAATGACAAAATCATTTTTGATCGCTATTATTGCATAAATTCTGCACAAACGAAAAAAATAATGGTGCACTATATTTTACAGCCTCATCACATTTTCATTCGCGTAAAAGATTTCATTTTTATGCACATTCCGGGCGGACTTCAGTTTCTTATTATTAGCACGTGCTTTGCGTTGCGCCCGGTAACGAGCGTAAGTAAAAGCCATACATGTATATTAACAGCACGTGCGCGCGTGAATTGCAATGTTAATACATGGCTTTCTCTTCATTAATAAACGGCTGTTAATATCGTGTGACAGGGGTATATGCAACAATAGCTATTGAAAACTTCATACAGGTGTGCCACCTTTTGTTTTCCAGTGGCAACAATAACACAGTCACATTCATATTTGGACAGAATGAAAGAATTCTACTATGCTGTTAGCATCTGCATATTTTTTGCGTATTTTTCAAATTCTTCCAAGCAAAGAATAGACATGTATAATGTAAAAATTGACAAAACAAGGCTGCTTTTGTGACATAATTCAGTAACTATAATATTATATGAACTGCATCGTGAGAAAACCAGATTTTTGCCTATGCGAAAACAAAGACACAGATCAGCTTCGCAGTAACTGCGAAGCTGATCAGCGCCTTTGTTTCGCTATGCAGATAGTACAATTCCTCTTCTTCTTAAGTCGGAAATTTCAAGCTTCTAACCTGCTTCTGTGACTGTACAGGCTGTTTTGTGTCAGACCTGGTTGGAACCCCCGAAGACCGGTTTTCTCACATCGCGGCTCATATATCACAGTGTTATAAACTTTCCACGTTCTGATCAGGTGGCCATTTTCATATATTCTCAAAACTCTCAGGGCTGAACAGTTTACAGTGTGTTACATGTATTGTTTATGCGCTTGACTTCTTAGTTTACTTTGACCCAATTGGTATTTTCTTCAGTCCAACTCCGAAGATAGAGTGGGTGCGTGTTGGCGGCGACCTGGTCCCCAGCCGTATGGAACAGGACCACCAAGAATTACTGATTCGTAAGATAGAGTACGGTGATGCTGGCCAGTACGAATGCAGGGGAAAGAACTCTCTATCTAGTCAACCGCAGACACACAGATTTACTCTCGAGGTTCATGGTATGTGGACCATGAGGTCTGAAAAATACTAGGGCTGACTATCGATGCCAATTTTTACTATCGCGATAGTATCGCTATCGTGGAAATCACTATCACGATACTATCACTATCGTGGCATACTATCACGATACTATCACGATACTATCGGTTTTTCGCAAAACTGTCATTAAAAAGTGTTTATTTGGAACAATCTCGAAATTTGTCGCCATTTTCGGCAGTTGGTTAAAAGTGAAAGTAGAATGGTGTATTCGATTAGGCCACAACTCAAGTCACACTAAAAACCGGGACTAAGATCGAGTCATTCCGGTCCTTTCGGACCAAAACGATATTGGCTGATACCAATAATAAACCACGCTGGTTTGCATCTTGCCTGGTCGCAAATCTCTCTCAAGTGGGATATTAAACCTTCATCAATATAGGTTTTCATAATCATATGAAAAAAAAAACACACAAAAAACATGACAGTTGATTTTACGGGGGGGCCATGGTGGCCCACGTTTTTTTTTATTCTATTCTGTTCTATGTTCAGGAAGGCACTCAGTAATCAAGCACGCTCAGGATTTGACTATTTCGCTAATCAAACACGCCCAAAACAAATATGGAGAAAGAGTTCCGTCAATGAAAATAAACTATCGAAACTATCGATAGTTGGACGAACTATCGGCGATAGTCATCGATAGTGCATTGTACAATCGATGCATCACTATCGAAGCAGTTCCTATCGCAATGCATCGATGTATCGATGCATCGTTACACCACTAAAAAATACATATGTAGCACAGTGGCCTACTGGAAGATTGTTTAAGTTTTAGGTATCACAGTGGCCTGCGGTTGAGTTAGTTCAACGATTTAACAATGTCACACCCTCTGTCACAATATATGACCTCATTTTATATATGTGTAATTGACATAGAAGCTGGCGTAAAAAAGAGAAATGATAGCGCAGGTCTTGAAACCATTGGATAATACTGGACAAATACGCAATAAAAATACTTTTAAGACTGTGCCTTGTGTGCAGTCTAATTAAACACAATCTCATAACCTAATTGCCATTACATAAAGGTAATACTCAAAAGATTCAAATGCACGTCTTTCATGTTTTCACATAGCTGCGCCAGAGTGGACTGCCGAGCCACAGCCAGTCAATGCCGGTGTCGAGGAAAAAGCCGTGTTTGAATGTGCCGCCGAGGGATTGCCAGAGCCAACGATAACTTGGTACATCAACGGAAAACCTCTGAATAGTAAGTTTAGTTGATGGATCTGTATAAATAAAAAATGAAGAATATGTGTTCGTAGGTTTCATTGTATTAGGTCACACTGTTCCTGGGCAACTTTCCCCGGGGTAGTGCACATTTCTTTACTTGTAAATGCTCTTCTTGAATCACTGGAGTGAGACAAGCCAAGTTCTGCTTGCGGGTGTGTCCGGTGGTTTTTCTCGCGGTTCTCCCGTTTTCGCCCCACCTACTGATTGGCCCGTCTCATATGAGCTGAAATAATCTTGAAAGGGACGTAAAACTGAATAAAAAAAATAATAATAAATAAACAGGAAGAGGAAGAAAGACCATATATGAGCGCTTGTGTGACAAAACCAACAATTGGTCCAACACAAACTGGTCTGTACAGTCACAGAAGCAGGCTAGAAACTTGAAATTTTGGATTTAAGAAGAGGGATTGTACTATCTGTGTGGCGAAAACAAAGGTGCTGATCAGCTTCGCGGTTACCGCAAAACTGGTCTGCAACTTTGGTTTTGCATATGCAAATTGTTGGTTTTCTCATGCGCTGGCTCATATGGTATGCTACAGAAGTTGGAATGAAATGAAGAAAAAAAATACAGGATACTCAAGTTTCTGTTTACTTTCAAAACTGAACTTATAACATAATTACAGTGTGAGATTTGTTTGATCCAATCTCTGTTTGTGTTATGGTAGCTTCTGGCCAACTATAATTACATTGTTGGGAACAATAATTTCTGTAGTATTGCATTTCAAAGTCATGTCATCCAAGTTCAATAGGAAAACATCTCAGCATCAGGTCCTAGGTAAAATCTTAATTGAGCCGCGTCATGAGAAAAGCGGATTTTTGCCTATGGGAAAACAAAGGCGCAGATCAGCTTCGCAGTGACTGTGAAGCTGATCAGCTTCGCAGAGACTGCGAAGCTGATCAGCGCCTTTGTTTTCGCTACTTGGATAGTGCAATTTCTCTACTTCCTAAATCCGAAATTTCAAGCTTCTAGCCAACTTCTGTGCTTGTACTGTTCGGTTTGTGTCAGTCCTGGTCGGAAACCCGTCTTGTGTCGCGCCTTAGGTATTCTCTGAATAGGATCATTGCTTCCATGAACCTTACAATAGGGTTGTATGTGAAAAAGATCTTTTTAAATGAGTAATATTGAATGACATACAAACACTTCAAAGTTAAAATTGTATTTGTACCAAATGATTTATGTACAAAATATGGATGTTTTGTTCAATACCATAAAAATAATCAAGATAGGAAAATAATAAAAATTGATATGTATCCTCAGCCTTTGAAGTTTAATGACGCTGAGTGATCTATAACAGTGCTAGTCAAACTTTGTCTGCTATAATAAGAATTTTGACAGAAATATGTCTTAATAAAGCCTTGAAACTACACATTAAGATTTGAACAAATTTGCCTAGTACATGTATGATTATGTATGGCCATTTTCAAGAAAATTGGACGCCATCTTGGCAGTTATCTTGGATTTCTCGGACCTCACCATGATTTCAGCCGATCCCCCTCGATTTTCTTGCACCTCAGATATATCTCTAACCATTTGTGGAACAATTTTTCCCTGGACCTCTCATGCACCACGAATGACCCCTCAGGGGCTGTATTAATTGGCCGTCAATGTAAATTTAGACTCAGACTGCTTTTTGGGGAATTTGTCTGTGTTCTTACGAATTTGCTAGCCCTAAAAGTGTTGTTGCTTATGCACCAGTCATTTGTAACCACTGCTCCCCCACCTATGGGGAAGGGCGGGGATTATGACTTTTCAGCTTTCAGTGCCCTGCTATGAGCCCCAGTCCCAGGGGGCAAACTGGAGGTCAAAACTTTGCTCTTTGCCCCGCCCATCACAATAGAAAATCTCCCTGGGGTAAGGATCCTAATGTGGAAACCCTGTCATTTCCCCTGCACTGAGAGGACAATCGAAAAGTGGGAAATCAAGTTGTCCTGATTTTCTGTGTATACTGTTTTTGATACTCACACACTATGTACTACTTTACCTGAGTATTACCTATAATTTGAGCCTGTGCGTGAGAAAACCAACAATTTGGGTTCCTACCAGGTCCGACATAAACCGAGCTGTACAGTCACAAAAGATGGTTAGAGGCTGGAAATTTTGGATTTAGAAAGCAGAGGAATTGTACTATCAGTGTAGCGGAAACAAAGGCGCTGATCAGCTTCGCAGTTACTGCAAAGCTGATCTGGGCCTTTGTTTTCGCATACATGCAGATTGATGGTTTTCCCATGCGGTGGGTCATTTGATAGAAAATTAAAGGTGCCATGAGAATATGAAACACAGGTTAAATATCACAGTTTTTTGTCTGCTTTTCAATGAAACCCAGGTAAAATGTCAGTCAATTTGAGCCGCATCATGAGAAAACCAACTCTTTGCTTATGTGAAAACAAAAGCACAGATCAGCTTCGCAGTAACTTTTCACCTTTGTTTTTGCTACATGGATAGTACAATTCCTTTTCTTTCCAAATCTAAAATTTTCAGCCTCTAGCCATCTTCTGTGCTTGTACAGCTCGGTTTGTGTCAGACCTCTTCGGAAACCATGTTGTTGGTTTTCTCGTGACGCGATTCATTTCTTCCCTGTAAACACATCATTACCTACTCTCATCACCAACATTAACCATCATTATATGTCATCAAAGTTTATACAATTTACCTTCAAATAATACTCGTCCCAAGAAAACATTCTAATAATAACATAGTGGATCAGCCCTCATATCCATGCAGTAAAGTAAAGATCTGGGTCCAGTTGTTCAAAATTGACGACATTGTTAGTTAACGATTCGTCAAAATTTCAAACATGAATATTACAAATACACTGTTATTTTTTGTTGATTAAAAAAAAAAAACAAAACAAAAAAAAACACATTGTATTTGCTTTTGTAGTCGACATTTATGCACCAGTCATTTGTAACCACGGCCCCCACAGGCCCGGGGAATAGCGGGGACTTTGACTTTTGGTCCAGAAAATCCCTGCTAAAAGCCCCACCCTGCGGGGACTGCTCGTTGGTAAAACCACTGCTGTTTTCCCCCACAGCCTGCTATCTTTTAATTTCACTGCCCTTTTTGCCTATATAAACTATAAAGCAAACCCCAGGTATTTCCCCCCCCACTGCCGTGTCAACACTTTGGTCAAAGCCCCGCTCATTTCCACGGCTATCCCCCGCCCTCCCCCGGGCCTGGGGGGTCCATGGTTACAAATGACTAGTGCATTACTTAACGAGTTTAGGTCTTAACAATGCTGTTAAGCTAACAAAGTTTTGAACAACTAGGCCCTGTTTTGTTACTTCCTACGTATGTCTGCGATATGTTGTCGACCAGCTATTTCCCTGAATGGATATGTCCTAACTGTACCTGTCGTAAACTTCTCACATGAAGAAGCTCAAAAAATTTCATGACCCAATAACTACTATGTACAGGTCAACCTCATTATAATGCTATCTTTGGGGTCTAAGGAAACAGACCGTGTTATAAGTGAACCGTGTTATAATGAGGTTATTTACAATAGACATATAGCAAAATAATCATTTTGGGAGCCATGACATGGCCGTGTTATATTGAAAACCGCCTTATAATGAGGCGTGTTATTATGAGGTCGAACTGTATCTGAAATCATCAGATAAACTAAAAATGAAATTATACACTTAAAGGAGTTTGATCTTTCATTGATATTCATTTTGTCAAATATGCATATCAAACACTTTATTGCACCAAAAATTTTTGAAGATTTTCTTACCAGTATGTGGTGAAGTTGCATGTGGGAGGGTATAAAAGTATGCATTATTAAATGAGCCACCACATCAGAAAACCAACAGTATGCATATGCGAAAACAAGAGGCAGATCAGCTGTGCAGATCAGCGCCTTTGTTATTGCTACACAGATAGTACAATGCATCGTCTTCTTAAATCAAATATTTAAAGCATCTAGCCTGCTTCTGTGATTGTACATGCCCGCTTGTGTCGGACCTGGTCGGAAACACAAATTGTTGGTTTTCTCATGCAAAGGCTCAGATATCATAATCTGCTAATTTATTAAAGATTCGAATTAGATAGCTATATGAGCCGCCTCATGGGAAAACCAACAATCTGCATTGGCGAAAACAAAGGTGCAGATCAGCTTCGCAGTAACTGCGAAGCTGATCAGCACCTTTGTTTTCGCTACAAGGTTAGTACACTTCCTCTTCTTCTAAAATCCGAAATTTCAAGCTTCTAGCCTGCTTCTGAGACTGTGCAGCCTGATTTGTGTCAGACCTGTTCGGAAACCACATTGTTGATTTTCCCACAAGGTGGCACATATTATGAGTCAAGTTATGCGCCAAAACATTTAGTCATCCATTATGTCTCCCCCCGACAGGGTCGGGAGACATATTGTTTTTCCCCGTGCGTCTGTCCGTCCGTCCGTCCGTCTGTCTGTCTGTCTGTCCGTCACAAATCGTGTCCGCTCTATAACTTGAAAACCGTTAAAGATTTTTCAATGAAACTTGGTACACTTGTAAACCACGACGAGACGATGTGTCATGCACAAGAACCATAACTCTAGCTTGAGTATTTTTGGAGTTATTTCCCTTTGATTATTTTCAATACAATTTCGTGTCCGCTGTATAACTTGAAAACCGTTAAAGATTTTTCAACGAAACTTGGTACACTTGTAAACCACGACGAGACGATGTGTCATGCACAAGAACCATAACTCTAGCTTGAGTATTTTTGGAGTTATTTCCCTTTGATTATTTTCGAAACAATTTCGTGTCCGCTGTATAACTTGAAAACCGTTAAAGATTTTTCAATGAAACTTGGTACACTTGTAAACCACGACGAGACGATGTGTCATGCACAAGAACCATAACTCTGGATTGAGTATTTTTAGAGTTATTTCCCTTTGATTATTTTCGATACAATTTCGTGTCCGCTGTATAACTTGAAAACCGTTAAAGATTTTTCAATGAAACTTGGTACACTTGTAGACCACGACTAGACAATGTGTCGTGCACAAGAACCATAACTCTGGCTTGAGTATTTTTTGAGTTATTTCCCTTTGATTATTTTTTATTCAATTTCGTGTCCGCTGTATAACTTGAAAACCGTTTAAGATTTTTCAATGAAACTTGGTACACTTATTGAGCATGATCAGACGATGTGTCATGCACAAGAACCATAACTCTGGCTTGAGTATTTTATGAGTTATTTCCCTTTGATTATTTTCCATACAATTTCGTGTCCGCTTTGTAACTCGAAAATCCTAAGAGTTATTTCAATGAAACTTGGTACACTTATAAAGCACGATGAGATTACGTGTCATGCTAAAGAACCATAACTCTTGCTTGCATATCTTTGAAGTAATTTCCCTTTGATTATTTTCCATACAATTTCGTGTCCACCCTATAACTTGAAAACCGTAAGAGAAATTTCAGTGAAACTTGGTACACTTATAAAGCATGATGAGATGATGTGTCATGCACAAGAATTATAACTCTTGCTTTCATATCTTTGGAATTATTTCCCTTTGATTATTTTTCCATTCAATTTCATGTCCACTCTATAACTTGAAAACCATAAGAAATATTTCAATGAAACTTGGTACACTTATAAAGCACGATGAGATGATGTGTCATGCTAAAGAACCATAACTCTTGCTTGCATATCTTTGGAGTTATTTCCCTTTGATTATTTTTCATTCAATTTCGTGTCTGCTCTATAACTTGAAAACCGTAAGAGATATTTCAATGAAACTTGGTACACTTATAAAACAGAATGACAGGAACTATAACTCTTGCTTGCATATTTTGGACATGCACGTAGAAAGGGGGAAGACATCAGTTTTCACATAGAAAACAAATTCTAGTAACCATTTGATGCTATAAAATTGCTACTAAAGTGCTACTAAAGTGCTATTATTGTTATAATAATCTTCAAAAGAATTCTGTCTGAATTTTTAGGACTTTGACAGTATGCTCAATTAACACACACTGGCGTGTTTTCCTAATGTGACACTCGGAAAGACAGTTATTCTATCTGTGTAGCGAAAAAAAAAGGCGGTAGAGAGCTTCGCTGCGAAGCTGATCTGCGCCTTTGTTTTTGCATAGGCATTTATCCGGTTTTCTCATGACACGGCTCATATCATAACTTTCCTATTTCTGCCTGTAGGTTTACCCCCTGATCCTCGACGGACCCTGTCTACAGGTCAACTGATGTTCCGTAACCTGACACGGGATGATGCCCAGGTTGTACAGTGTAACGCCTCCAATCATCATGGTTACCTGTGGAAAGACGTGGCCCTCAGTATTCTAGGTAGGTCTAGCACAACTTCGTCTGATGTTTCTCCCCTGACATGCAAGGTTTTAAGTGTCCAAAAAGTTGGGAAAATATAAATTTTGCGCTTCTTTGTCTTTAGGGTTTTCCATTGACTTGGAGCAGGAGAAGAATATTTTTATGAACATGTCATTGTTGCCATAATACTATGGAAAGAGTGTTTGGTCATGATACAAGTGATTGTTCATGTTAAAAAATCCACATTGACAGAGGGGAAGCTTGCATCCAAAATCTTTAGAATTTCCCTTCGCTCTCTAATTTCAGCGTTTAAACCAGAGATCAAGATCCCGCTAAAGAAGGTTAAGGTAGCTGTTGGTCAGTCGGTGGTCCTGCCCTGCGAGACTGAGGGGAAACCTACACCCAGGATTTATTGGAAAAAGGGGGATGTTATGTTGGAGGAAAAGAGATACCACCTACACTGGAAAGGCAATCTCACAATAGATGTAAGATTTGGTGTATGTGGGTTGGGGGGGGGGGGGGGGGTCAAAATGAAATTTTTCAGTTGAATTTTTTTTACACTTTTGCTCAAAACATTGATTGTGGTCCGAGGCGGTTCTAACGAATACCCACAATCTATTTTTGGATAAAAAAATAAGAAACATAAACCCCCTGTACTCCAGTGCTATATAAAAGTGGGGTATAAGGGGGGGGTATATATTACACAGGTTATTCTGATGACTAGGGCTTTCTCGATGCCTTGTGTCACTATATTCAACCCTTGTTGATATACATATACAGTCCTTTAGCAAGAGGCAGAGAAAGGACCATTGCAGTCCTATGTTTTTCACATCTTAGTGTCAGCAGCTTAAAGTTTTGAGTTATTTATTTTAACTTTATTTGAGCCGCCTCATGGGAAAACCAACAATGTGGTTTCCGAACAGGTCTGACACAAACCGGACTGTACAGTAACAGAAGACAGCTTGAAGCATGAAATTTCGTATTTAGGAAGTAGAGGGATTGTACTATCCGTGTAGCGAAAACAAAGGCGCTGATCAGCTTCGCGGTTACCGCGAAGCTGATCTGCGCCTTTGTTTTCGCATATGCAAATTGTTGGTTTTCCCATTAGGCGTCTCATTTGTTACCCTATGTTTCTAGAGTGTAACAACAAAAGATGGGGGCAGCTATACATGCTTTGCTAAAAACAGATATGGAGGGGCCACTGCAACAGGAGAACTTCAAGTTCGAAGTGAGTATCATTTAAATGAAGTACTCTTATAACTTTCTGCAGTTCAACCTCATTATAATGCGCCTCACTATTGTGCGGTTTTCAATATAACACGGCCATGTCATGGCTCCCAAAATGATTATTCTGCTATATGTATTGTAAATAACCCCATTATTACACGGTTTCACTTGCAACATGGTCTTTTTCTATGGACCCCAAATATAGTGTTATAATGAGAGTGTTATAATGAGGTCTGTTTCTATGGCCCCAAATATAGTGTTATAATGAGGTCTGTTTCTATGGCCCCAAATATAGTGTTATAATGAGGTCTGTTTCTATGGCCCCAAATATAGTGTTATAATGAGGTCTGTTTCTATGCCCCTAAATATAGTTATAATGAGGTCTATTTCTATGGACCCTAAATATAGTGTTATAATGAGGACTGTTTCTATGGCCCCAAATATAGTGTTATAATGAGGTCTGTTTCTATGGCCCCAAATATAGTGTTATAATGAGGTCTGTTTCTATGGCCCCAAATATAGTGTTATAATGAGGCCTGTTTCTATGACCCCAAATATAGTGTTATAATGAGGCCCGTTTCTATGGACCCCAAATATAGTGTTATAATGAGGTTGTCTAGGTACATGTAATTGATTGGGGGAAAAGAATTGGAGGAAGCCATACTTGTTTTATTGAAATCAGACTATTGGGACAAGGGAACTGCAAGTCTGGAGTAAGTAAAGTTTGGTGAGATGTAACCCCTATAACTAGTGGGATATAAATATTCATATACTGTACATAAGCTACAGTTGTGTGCCAAATTAATGTCCACAACGTCAGAATCTCCATAGACTTCAATGTATTTTCATGTTTACAAGAAAAATTATCCTGCCTCTCCTGGTCAACCGATTTTCACGATTTTGGTGTCGTTTGAAAGGTAAATAAATAAAGCAATAAACAAGAGTTTTTCATTCAATTCTATAAATGTGTTTTAAGGCCGCAATTATTTAAAGAAAATGTGCGGTTATTTTTACAGTTTTTTGGCAACGTCACCATTGACGTCAATGGGAAAATGGATTTTTCAAAATTTCCTACAGTTTTAAATCGTTGTGTAAGAAAAATGCAAAGTCAGAAAATTTTATCAAAAGTCTTATTTATTGCTTTATTCATTTACCTTTCAAATGACAACAAAAATATGAAAATATGTTGACCAGGAGAGACAGGATAATTTTTATTGTAAACGTGAAAATACACTGAAGTCTATGGAGTTTGCGACGTTGTGGACATTAATTTGGCACGTCACTGTAGATTCATCTTTGATATGCTTTAAACAGTTATGCTCTAAATGAGTACAAAGCTAAACATCCCTTAACATATACCATACCCATTGATTTCAGTTCGGACAGAGATCAATTCCCCGCCATATCCTGCCACCCAAACCATAAGTCACAAGAGCCAGTTGATGTTCACCTGTAGGGCAACAACAGATCCCCAAGAGAGGGGCAATCTCCGCTACCAGTGGCTGAAAGATGGAGAACCGATTAATCTCGCAGACCCACGGATAACAAAAAGGAAGGATAGCAGTCTGCAGGTCGCTAATGTGAATAGTTCTGATACAGGGACATATACGTGTGTGGCGTCTAACGGGCTGGATTCAGATAGGAAGAGTGCTACAGTTAAAGTGATAGGTGAGTCTGTGGGTCTTTATCCATGTTCGCATTTTAGCTTTCACTTAGTCATGGTGATAAGTTTTCTCGGATAGTAGATGGAGTCAAAATATGCACGAACAACTTGTTTATATAGACATTTCTGTAGCAATAGAATGAATAATAGCTATAAATTGATTTGGCTTAGATTTATGCTGTTAAACTTAAATATGCTTTCACTTAGTCAGATAGTAGATGGAATCAAAATATGCACAAACAACTTGTTTATATAGACATTTCTGCAGGGATAAAATGAATACTTCTTTTTCTCAGATATGTAAAATTGATTTAGCTTAGATTTATGCTGTTAGCCCTAAGTAAGCTTGGTTAACATTTATACTGTTAGCCCTGAGTTTTCAGATAAGAATATGCAACTATATGATCATATGAGCCGCCACATGGGAAAACCAACAATCTGCATAGGCGAAAACAAAGGCGCAGATCAGCTTCGCAGTAACTGCGAAGCTGATCAGCGCCTTTGTTTTCGCTACTCTGATAGTACAATTCCTCCTCTACTTAACTCCAGAATTTCAAACGTCTAGCCTGCTTCTGTGACTGTACAGGCTGGTTTGTGTCGGACCTGTTCGGTAACCACATTGTTGGTTTTCCTACGAGGCAGCTCATATATTGAATATGCCTATTTGTTGTCCTCAGCCCCACCCGACCCACCGGCCCATGTCACCTTCCGAGAATGTACAAGCCGTGGCGCCATAGTATCCTGGGAACCTGGGCGTGACAACTTCTCCCCGATCACCGAATACTACATAGAGTACAACCACACGTACGCACCCTCAGTCTGGAAGCGAGTCGCTACCATCGAGGATCCAAAACTCACGGAAGCCGCTGTCACGATCTCGCCCTATGCAAATTATACATTCCGAGTGATAGCGAAGAATGCGATGGGAGAGGGCCAGCCGAGTAAGATGAGTAGTCCGTGCGAAGCGAATCCTGCCAAGCCGGACCAGCACCCAGAGAATGTACACACGGACAGGAGTAAACCGGGAGTACTGATTATTAAATGGAAGGTAAACTGTGTTTAGAACTGTGAATGGGCCTTGTAAAGGGAAAATTTGTCTTGTGAAATTCTAATCCAGTAATCAGACAGAAACTGCGCCCTACAACTAAAGAAGAGGACTAGAGGCTCGACGAATGTACTTTCCTATATCATTTGGACGAGTCCACTTTCAATTTAAGGTCAATTTTAGATATAATTCCTTTAAGCAAACAGAATAGCCCCAGATGGGATGCCGTGTTCTGCGGCGTCACATCTGGGGCTATGCTGTTTGCCTATGTCCCATAAAAAAGGACGCCAGTCTACAGTCTAAAGGCTCACATTTTAATCTCTGTAATTTTAAGTAGTAGCATGATTATGAAGTTACATGTACATATATAACCAATTTCCCTTGACAACAAAGAACCACGTATTGAAACAATAAATATAATGTTTTAGAAAGTTAGTGAACAGAAAAGCTCTTTACAGTTGCAATCTAACCTGCATCCACACTGTTTACCCAATTTTCTTCACTTTCAGCCAATGGAGGAAATCAAGCACAATGGTGAAAACTTCAAGTATGTCCTGGTAATCAAGAAAGACGGAAAAACCAATAGAACGGAGATCTCAGACTGGCGGGTCGGTCAGAAAGAGATCGAGACAGACCAGATTTACTCGCCGTACGAGATCTATGTGGAGGCTTACAATAAAGAAGGGACGTACGAGAGACCGGCAGTCGTACATATTGGATATACAGGAGAAGACAGTGGGTTTATATTCAAAAAATGTCCCAACTAGATTTTTAAATCTTTATAATTTCTTAAATCTTCAAATTTTTCTAATCAAGGACAGATCTTTTTATTTAATAACACCATCCAAGGATGCCAGTCAGAAATGCAAACATTTAAGACACAGTTCAGACTCCGGACTTGCACATCAGCAAACATGAAAAAAGTACATGTAGTCAACATCTACAAATCACTGTAAATTGAGTCTGTGACTGACACAAATCAGGCTGAGTAGTTAACACTAAAGCAGTCTTTTAAAAAATCTTTGATAAGGGTGTCTTACCCAAAATTGCCCAAGTTTGCCTAGCCACTTTCATTTGAGTTGTTTCAATGCTTCCGAAGAAAATTTACCATTATATTTTATTGGAGATTCAGAAATAATTACATGTAAGTATGTTTACTTATGTACTAAACTTGCTTTCAGAGCCACTGGTCACTCCTACAAACTTTGAGCAAGTTCCCAACACAACATTGTCAGCCACGTCAGGCCAGTTTCAGTGGGACCCTGTCGACACGTCACCAGAGAAGATGAGGGGAGAGTTTGGAGGCTACAGGGTAATTGTTTTCTTTTTCATTTGTTTCACAATCAGCGTTTTAGTATGACTAGAACAACTAAGTTTCATGTAGCAGTCTGAAGATGGGTTTACACACTGGTTTCAGCCTTGCAGTAGCTATACATATTGGCTTATTGCTCAGGATGCATATGTGTAAAGTAAAAACATCGAAAATAGCTCTTGTTAGGCTGTTGATATGTCTTTCTATGAAGTTTTGTGAAGCAGAAGAAAATTGTTTTGGATTAATTGTCAAATTATGAGATGAGCCACCGCATCAGAAAACCAACAATTTGCATATGCGAAAACAAAGGTGCAGATCAGCTGTGCAGTTACTGCACAGCTGATCAGCGCCTTTGTTTTCGCTACACAGATAGTACCATTCCTCTGCTACGTATATCCAAAGTTTCAAGCTTCTAGCATTCTTATGTGACAGTACAGACCGGTCTGTGTCAGACCTGGTCGTAAACCCAAATTGTTGTTTCTCATGCGATGGCTCAGATGAATGTACTAGACCACAATGTGTCATAATGCATGATAAGTCAACTCATGCTGGTTATTTTGAGGGAAATGAAGTGATTTTAAGAAAATATGCACCACTCACTGATGAACTGCAGAAGTTTGTCACGGAAGATTGTCAGGTAATTTTCTACCTTCAATATTAATGATGTTGCCTGTATCTAAAACTCCTAAAAAATGTTTGTTCCAGATACGATTTTGGAAAACAGACGACCCGGAAAACACAAGAAAAGTGATAGAGATAAAAACAAACGTTGAGGATGGCAAGCGTGAGCGACGGGAGGATCGAGTAAAACGTGCGACTGCTGTAGCGAAGGAACGTTGGACAGTGAAAAATTTGTATCCATTTTGTAATGTTTCTATGGATATAGTTGCTGTGAATACATACTACGAGTCTAACGCTAGTAATGTGATAGAAATATCTACGCCAGAGGGAGGTAGGTTGTCATGGTGATCGGTGACTAAGAGTTTCAATATTCACCGTGACAATGTCTTATATTGAACATGTTTAGAAGTCAACTGATTTTCCAAACAAATGGACAATTTTGTTGTAAAATGTCAGAATTACTAGACATTTTTGTCAAAATTTTGGGTACAGCAGTCGTGCATGAGACAATGATTGATTTAAATATATAGAGGATATTCAAGTTTTTGGTGTGAATATGAGTTTTATTTCATTGAGTGAAGTGAAAAATTTTTATATTTCATGAGTGCCGAAGGCACGAATGAAATATATAATTTTTCACTTCACGAGATGAAATAAAAGTCATATTCACGACAAAAACTTGAATTTTCTTTTTATTATATTGCATGTAGTCATTGTAATGTTGCGCGCTAAAGCATATGACGTCAAAATCTTAAATGACGTCATTACGTCGCTATTGTGTGTGAATGTTCATTGCGTCAACAATAGCATAGATTATTAAATTAAGTTATGTATAAATTAGAAATGAAACGGTGGAATCGTAATTTGCGTATTCCCAAATCTTATATTTTCACATGTGAAAATATAACTTTTTTATATTTTCACATGTGAAAATATAACTTTTTCAAATATTGGTTATATTTAATACATATTTCTCTATATTTCAGCACTTGCCATATAATAAATACATGTATTTGAACAGTGTATGTTAGAGAGAATAAGGTTTTTATATAAAATGAGAGTTTTCTTGCGTTAACGCTGAACGGCTCATTGATGCCATTTGACACACCGCATGGGAAAACCAACAAAATACTTGGGTGAAAACAAAGGTGCAGATCAGCTGTGCAGTAACTGCACAGCTGATCAGCGCCTTTGTTTTCGCTACACGGATAGTACTATTTCTCTACTTTACTAAATCCAAGATTTACAGCCTCTAACCATCTTCTGTGACTGTACAGCCGGGTTTATGTCTGACCTGATCGGAACCCAAATTGTTGGTTTTCTCATGCACAGGCTCATTTTACACAGACAAAGATTGTGAATAGTACTTGATTTTCTTGTGTTACACTAATCTATAAATCTTTCAGCGCCTGGGAGAGTTACCAATCTGAGAGTACTATACCGTGGAGCCCATCATTTCCTGGTTGAGTGGGACAAGCCTAGGGAGCCCAATGGAATCCTGACAGGGTTCGAGATTGGCTATCAGGAAAGTAAGTATTTTGTTTAAATTTGAATCTGCGTGTTCAATCAGAACTGCTGAAAAAAAAAATCTGTGCAATATAAAAAACAACATAAAAATCATAATTTTCAGCTCACACTTAATTTTCTTTCTGACATCAAATGGAGCGTAATGATATAGAAATCAATAGACCATTTGATTTTGGTGTCCATATTGTTGTTCCTATTTATTAGTATAACCATGTGTTGATCTATATTCATAATAAATGAGCCACATCATGAGAAAACCAACAATCTGCATGTGCGAAACTAAAGGCGCAGATACCACAGTAACTGCTAAGCTGATCAGCGCCTTTCTTTTGGCTACACGGACAGTACTATTCCTGTACTTTCTGAATCCAAAATTTGGAGCCTCCAGTCATTTACTGTGCTTGTACATGTACTTATATTGTCTGTTAAATCCTTAAAATGTTGCTTTTTGGCTAATCGACAACTGACAATACTTGTATTTACAGTTCAGAGCATGGACATTGGTAAATATCAGATGGTGGAAGTGTTTGACGACCCAGAGAGGACTCGAGCGTTCCTCGGCGGTCTTGCTCAGAGTCGGGAGTACAGGATACATGTTAAGGCAATGACCAATGCCGGTGCGGGTGAGACGGACTATGTCGATGTCAAGACGGCCAGTCCGGGACGTAAGTTGATCTTGTTTCCTGATATCAAGTTGAACATGTTATTGGGATACCATTTTATTCATATGCAAATACTGGCCTCCATTACTGAATTACACAGGTGGACTGGAGAAAAATAATTCCTTGTCAGGATCTTGATCTGCAGAAAATTGAAGAATCAGCCGGCAGATCAGGTTTTATAGCCACAGTGAATTTTGAATAGTTTTGCATTAGCAAGGGAGATCACCCATGGTCATGAAATTTCATCTTTTGAAATAAAAAAAAAAAAAATACCTGAACATAATAATCTGCTCTTTGATAACTAGTCATTTTTGGCCCATTTTTGATGGTTTTTAAATCCAAAATACATGTAGGTCTAAAATCTGGCAAGCATGAGTAAGATGATGAAAAGTCTATACAAGCTACCATCATGCACCATGGTCTGTAGTAAAGCCACAGTGTCGTAAGGTAATCAGGCTTAGATTTAAAGTCTCATACGAATAGCTATCAATTGAGTCACTTAACCAATACATATTAGTCCAGATGTTTTGTGTTTTCAGCATTGTTAATGCCCAAACTGAAAGTAGCTGAGATTGGAGAAGATTTTGTCAACATTACCTGGTCTGTGGAGAAAAATGATGACAACCCAGCAGGATCTGTTCATTTTGTCAAATATAGGAAGAAAGGTATGTATGTGACAATCAGAAAAAAATGAATATTAGTCTGCTTGATCAAAAAAAAGGTAAAAGTAATCAATGATCAGGAAATGGTGCGATCAGAAAGAAATTCCCACTCCAAAAATGGAGGTGGGAAAAAACTAAATTGACAGTCAGGTACTTATACAAAGCAAACATATCATAAGCCTAGTATGCAGCTATTCGCAAATAGGCAGCGACAAGACATAGAATAATATTACAAGAAATAAAAATGTTGGTTTATTTTGTCAAGTTCAGAAATTTAGGTAAATATCGGTATGTCGGTAATGTCATTTCATAGCAGATTGCTTACAGCCACTTTGAAACAACATAGGAATAAACAATCTTTTTTGATTGATGAAACTGTTCAAAGGCGTAACACCCATTACGCACACTACGCACGTGCGTAATGTAAAAAAAGAGACATGAACATTCCTCATAAAAATCTCTTGAAAGAAAACAAATTTCCTTCCATAAAAGAGGCTTAAAATCGTTCTCCAGCCATCCTGAAAATCAATTTTTTCTCGGGGGAGGACCCCCCCCCCCCCAATGAGTTAGAGAGAGAGACCCCTGCTCATGATCTACCCCACGTGTGCGTATACATTTCAATTTCCTGGTTACGCCTATGCTGTTGCAAAGTATTTGCATCTGCATCATTGGTGTTTGAGCTTGATTTAAAGATATTGATAAAAACAGTCTTATCTTGCTACATAAATTACAAACATTACGAAAACATGCCCATGTAATATACAGAGATTTTTTAAGTTGTAAAAATTCATGCCCATGTAATATACAGAGATTTTTTAAGTTGTAAAAATTGAAAATTTTCAGCAGAAAATTTTTGATATTTTTCTTATTTTTGCTCAAAACATAGATTGTGGGTACACGTTAGAACCGCCTCGCCGAGGCGGTTCTAACGAGTACCCACAATCTATGTTTTGGAGCAAAAATAAGAAAAATAGGTATACCCCTGCATACCCCAGTTTTGCTATATAAAAGTGGGGTTCAAGGGGGTATACATTGCACGGACATATTTTCCTGATGGAAACCAGAAATGACAGAATTAACAACTACATATACATGTACATGCATTATACCAGGATAGAAATGCAAGTGCTCCAAAATTATACTTTTTGTTTATTCAGGAGAGTCCACCTGGCAAAAATCAGACACAGAGAGAATCTATAACTGGTTGAATGTGTCGGGCCTTGCCCGGGCGACCTACTATGAGATGATAGTGGTAGCTTCCAACGGCAAGGTAGAGCAGGCTAGTGATAAAGAAGAAATTCTAACTGCGGGGGGAGTAGGTAAGTGGAACAGTGTAAGTGGAACAGTCCATTATAGTGGTTGGGAATGTGTCGGCCCTGGAGAACAGAAACAGCTCATTATAACTTGGGGAACTATGTGTCTGGACTTGCCCAGGTGACCTTATGTTAAATGATAGTGGTATAATGTAGACCAGTGAAAACTCTTCTTAGGAATTCGATATGGGGAATTATTTGCAAGCTCTCAAAAGTGATATTTCAGAGAAAGTTGAGTTTTAGGATATTGATTCATTCCTTATTAGTTTAACAAACTAGCATAATCATTCATAAATTACAAATGTAGAACTCGGGGTTTATGAAAATGTTAATGTGCAAATTTGTATTTTTTTTTTTAAAAAAAAAAAGGTTGCATTTCAAACTCGTGGAAATGAAAATTTGTCAGTATTTTTTTTAAAAAAAAAAAAAAAGGTTGCATTTCAAACTCGTGGAAATGATTGTAATAGATACCCATTGCGTATATGACTTAACCGAGAACTTTCACGACATTGTATTTTATGCTGTATTTACTTTCTAAAAGTAGAATAAGTACAGCAATATACAAATGAGCCAACGCATGGAAAAACCAACAATCTGCATAGAAGAAAACAAAGGCGCAGATCAGCTTCGCAGTTACTGCGAAGCTGATCTGCACCTTTGTTTTCATTCCATAGATAGTGCAATACCTCCTGTTCTTAAATCCGAAATTTCAAGCTTCTAGCCAGTTTCTGAGACTGTACAGCCCGGTTTGTGTCGGACCTGGTCAGAACCCAAATTATTGTTTTTTTCCACACAGACTCAATTATTTTCCCTTCTATTCCTAGAACATGTTGCCCCCACCACCAACATTGCTCAGGCGTCCTGGTTTATTGGTATGATTGTCGCTATAGCTGTTCTCATCCTGTTTCTGATCGTGGTCTGCTTCATAAAGAGGAGTCGAGGAGAGAAATATCATGGTACGCTGTCTTTTTATTGTCAAATATTGTAGGTCTCACATAAAATCAGAACTTTGGTTCTTAACATTTGAGCCGCCACGTGGGAAAACCCAACAATCTGCATAGGCGAAAACAAAGACGCAGATCAGCTTCGCGGTTCGCGGTAACCGCGAAGCTGATCAGCACCTTTGTTTTCGCCACTCGGATAGTACAATTCCTCTTCTACTTAAATCCGAAATTTCAAGCCTCTAGCTCTTTTCTGTGCTTGTACAGGCCGGTTTGTGTCGGACCTGTTCGGAAACCACATTGTTGGTTTTCCCACGAGGCGGCTCATTTTAACAATTATAAGGGACTGTATTATGGATTTCAATAAAGCCGAAATAAATTGTGCGAAAAATATTTGCAAAGAAGACAAAACATGCACCACCCCTTTGCAGCTTGATTGATACAAATTTGATAGGATTCAATTTGGAAAAAAATGTTTCACACACTCGGTTTGGGAGTCTTCTATTCGAAATTGTACAAATCGCCTGACTTTACAGAATCAGATGTTAAGTGCATACAAGATATGTTCAGTCTTATTTATAAGACAGAATCTATATGGCTGATTTGCTTACTGGTTCTGTCTAAATACTAGAGCACAAAAAAACGATTTCAGTCACGTTTGTCCACCTTATCTCTACTATGCATTACGAAAACACGCCCATGCAATATACAGAAAATTCTTTGGTTGTAAAAATGAAAAATTTCACTGGGAAAATTTTGATATTTATCTTATTTTTGCTCAAAACATAGATTGTGGGTACACGTTAGAACCGCCTCGGTGAGGCACCCACAATCTATGTTTTGGAGCAAAAATAAGAAAAATAGGTATACCCCTGCATACCCCAGTTTTGCTATATAAAAGTGGGGTTCAGTGGGGTATACATTACACGGACATGTGTTTCCTGATGACTAGTGCACGAAAATCAATTTCAGTCACGATTGTCCCCCTTCACTTTATCTCTACAATGATTTTTCAGTACAAGAGAAGGAGAGGTTGAGAGGTACAGATCCCGAGTCGGCAACTAACAAAGACCATTTTAATGGATTTTCTAAAAGGTGGGTATACATTATCTATTGATTTTGCACAGGTAGCAAATGACCTGCGTCATGAGAAAACCTGATTTTACGTAGTAATTGCACAGCTGATCAGTGCCTTTATTTTTGCCACATGGATAGCACAATTCCTCTTCTGCATAAATTCAAAATTTCAAGCTACTTTCCAATGTGACCGATTTGTGTCGGACCTGGTCGAAACGCCGGAGACAGGTTTCTCACTTTGTGCCTAGGTGGAGGTGAGTATGGTCTGATTAGGAAGTTTCTGTATGTAAGAACATTTTCTTTCCCATGCATACAGTATTTTCAGTCATACAGTGTTAAATTTTGAGATGATTAAAGGAAAGTTTAGCATCAGTAATCAGAAAGATTCTTCTATAATTTCTGTTTAATAGTAAGTAACATCTTTATTTTTTGAAGGTGACAACATTACACAAATTCATGTAAAAGCTATTCCCCCCTAGACCCTCAGTATATACATGTATGTATGTACAGATACAAACAATGACAAAAAAGGAGTCTGTATTTATACCAACTTTTATGACTAAGTTGTGAATAAAAGCAATTTGATTTAAACTTTCCAGTGGTGAAAAAGAACCATTAGCAGCTGGCAGCCCTGATTCCTTCGATGCCGACACAGAAAAAGTCATCGGCGGGAGCGAAACTGACAGTATGGCCGAATATGGCGACGTCGATCCTAGCAAATTTAACGAGGACGGGTCTTTTATCGGGCAGTACGGCGACTCAAAGCCCACATCGGAACCAAATGCTCCGTCAGCCATGTCGACTTTTGTCTGACGGTAAACTACAGGGATGCTGCAAAAACTTCGCTCAGAACGGCAAAATACGTTCTCTACATGGGATTCATCTGTCTCTATGACTTGTTTGTTGTGTTTATGAGGAGAAAATATACAAGTTTCTGTGAGGAGTCTTGTGTATAATGTTTTTACAATGGACCAGGGATAATGGAGTTACGTTGCAATTTTGCATTTTGTGTGTAACATCAATATTTTACAGTGGATCTTGACTAGCCGTGTCACAAATATACCATTCATTGGAATGCATTTATGTGGAATATCAATATTTTATGATTAACCTTGGATAAATGGGCCAGCTGGTCACAAATATACCATTTGTTGTGATGCATGGTCACAAATATACCATTTGTTGTGATGCATTTTTGTGTACATTTACAATGGGCCAAGGATCATGAAAGAATCTTGTGTGTTAGGAATCTTTTTCAACTGTTGATTGGATATACATAATAATGTAAGAATGCTATTCCGGTTCATTGTGGCTTGGATTTCTGTGTGTAATCTACCATCATATAAGCTATACATGTAACTAGAATTTGTGAACATAGTAGCCGCTTTCTGTATCGTACACCATTATTTCCATGAACGATTGTGCCCACCGAAGTATCAGTCATTCGTAGGGGAGAAATTTTTGCAGCATTCCTGTATATTGGATAGAAACATTTTCATGTATACATATTTGAGTCATATTCATATTTGAATAATTATTGTGCCGGCTTACATGATAACATTGACCTACTGGAACAAATAGTCATCGTTGGTTTGTGTGAACAAGTTGATGTTCGTGGGAAGACGCAAGATTGAACCATGTCAAACTTTGAAAAACTGAAATGGACAGAGACTGGAGGCTAAAAACCAGACATATATAAAGTTGTGTTTGTTGGATTATTATTTATTGTTGCTCGTTAAAAAATTGTTGTGGATTTTTTTTATATATATATATATTTTGTGAATTTGTCACAAAAAGTGTATCTTGTCACAAAATTTGAAACAAAACCAGAGCAGCACTTGAGGCATATAAGGAGCGTAGTCTTTGGAAAATTCAGAATGATTTCATACAAATTCTCCATAAAAATACATAAAGGTGCCTGATGCCAGGGACCAATTTCCTTGCTGGCGCACCCCTGGTATTGTCAATTTGGCATGTCACCAGTCATTACGAAAACATGCCCATGTGATATACAGAGATTTTTTTATCTGTAAAAATTGAAAAATTTCACCAGAATATTTTTGATATATTTGCTCAAAACATACGTTGTGGGTACACGTTAGAACCGCCTCGGCGAGGTGGTTCTAACGAGTACCCACAATGTATGTTTTGGATCAGAAATAAGAAAATTTTGTGTACCCCTGCAAACCCCAGTTTTTTTTCTATGTAAAAGTGGGGTTTGCGGGGGTATACATTTCACGGACATGTTTTCCTGATGAAACCATTCAGATGAGGTTATTCAGTGACTTTTACACAATAAAGCTCACTATAAACATGTACATGTACGAGCTTCTTTTATGCACCCTCAGCACATTTTATAGAGAAGTATTCAACATAACACAGACTATGCTCCTTATATCTTTCTTTGTAGTTCTGAATATTGTGCTTTCAAGCTGTAATGTAAGCTTCGGAGAATTAGGAAAACAAAGCTTGAAAAGGTCGTCTTGGTGAAGACAAGAGATTGAAGTAACTCTTGGAATTGTTACAACAACAAAAACATTGTATGTCAAGGAAAACAATGGGTAAACCTGTATTGTTTAAGGCTGAAAATAGCTATGTATTTGGACTCTAAAATCTAGCTTACAGTGATTAAAAAGTATTCACTACAGGAATAAGAGTGCGCAAGGGAACATAACAATGCAAAACCATGTTGTAAATTGTCTCGGTCTTTGTTCTATGGATTTAATAGTTGTGTGATGCTTGGTGTATATATTCTATTATTTTGCGATTTGTTCAAGGGAACACAAATTTCAAGGATTTCATGTGAAATGTGCTGAAAAGTGTGTATGAATACTAGTATAGTTGAATACTAGTATAGTGTGATTTCTTTGATGGTGCCGGTTTACCTCTGACATATTGCTGTACAAAGGTCAGAAGTAACGCACTAGTCATTTGTAACCACGGACCCCCAGCCTGGGGGAATAGTGGGGACTTTTGGTCCAGCAAATCCCTGCTTAAAGCCCCACCCTGCGGGGACTGCTCGTTGATAAAACCACTGCTGTTTTCCCCTGCAGCCTGCTATCTTTTTATTTCAAGGCCCTTTTTGCCTATATGATGCAAACCCTGGGTATTTCCCCCGCACTGCCGTGGCAAAACTTTTGTCAAAACCCCACTCATTTCCACGGCTATCCCCCACGGGGGTGGGGTGGGGGGCGTAGTTTCAATGACTAGTGCATAAACCTCCACAATCAAAGAATTTGCTCTATAGTGCATATAAATGACAATATACAACCAGTGTTGATAGATGCTTAGTCGGTAGCTTTCTAAAAATAGTATTTTCAAATTTTGTGATAATTCAAGGTTATAAGCTAAATGAGCCGCCTCGTGGGAAAACCAACAATGTGGTTTCCGAACCGGTCCGACACAAACCGGCCTGTACAAGCACAGAAAAGAGCTAGAAGCTTGAAATTTCGGATTTAAGTAGAAGAGGAATTGTACTGTCCGAGTAGCGAAAACAAAGGCGCTGATCAGCTTCGCGGTTACCGCGAAGCTGATCTGTGTCTTTGTTTTCGCCTATGCAGATTGTTGGTTTTCCCATGAGGTGGCTCAAATTTTCAATGTATTATCACAAAATACACAACATTTTTAGGCTACTGCTTAAAAGACTAGTGCTTTCTGTGGAAGTTTTAATTTACAGCACTCCTGAATACATGAGGGAAAATCCAGAGAGGCACATGATGTAAAAATGATGTCAAATGAATGTTGATGTGACGTCGTACGTCATGACGTTTAATCAGGATTGATCTGGTATTTCCATTATTTTATGTGCCAGACAAGTAGTAGCCCGGCAGGCACATGACGTCAGAATGATGTCAGATCGACGTCGATGCGACGTCATGAGACGTTGATATGACGTCATTCTGACGTCATGTGCCCGCTGGGAGATAACTGCCGATAATGTGCAATAATATCATAATCATGTACATGAGCATACCATTTCCACCCAACTTTGTAACATTATTACGGTGTGTTTTACACATTGGCAGGTTTACTTTTCATTTCTCCATAAAAAAGGTACCATAAGAGTACTCACAAAGTTTAGTCAAACCATTCATACATGTATTAAGTTGCATATAAGCTTTAGTTATGTATGTGGGTGGTTATATTTGAAGCATATTTCGCATGTCATGACATCCAAGTGTTGGGTATGAGAAGTCCCATTAAATGGAGGCAATGTCCCAACATGGCCATAGCTGTTGACAGGGACGTAAAGCAACAAGACAAACAAATTCAGTAACTTTTGGAAATATAGCATATTGGTACAGAGATATATATAACTTCTTCCTAGTTCTATGTAAAATCACAAATTGAAATTTCCCACACTACATTTGTACATGTGTGGAAATTTTGACTAGAATGATAAATTTTTGTAATTGTCCATGTAGATGTGCCCATGGGTTCCAGCTGTTTTCTTCTGGGAGACAAATTTGTGCATCACAAAGTTTGAAGTGACAGGAAATGGACTTTTCTTTAAATTTCAAACCATTTTCAAACTTTTAATCTCGCATTATTCATATGATGTAGATAACTGTTAAAAGCATAATGTTTTCTAATGTTGCCATAAGTATGACCAATGTCTCGAATTGTACATAGAAAAAAAAAAAAAAAGAGTTAAATTGAGTCCCAAAAAAAAAAACCCCTGAAGCTAGTATCTCACAGGCATGGGAATTCCTTGCGACTGTTTTGAAAAATTATTCACAGACCATTCGTGTGAGGGTCGCTCCAGTGTCACGAGAATTTTTGTGTGTCGCGAACATGGTTAAAAAATTTATGTGAATTTTTTTTCGCCAAAATATGTTATGTTGCAAGCTCGTGCGACAGTCGTAGGACGTTCATGCGAGTATTGTGACTTTGTCGCATAAATGTCCATTCAATGAGACTGCAACGTGCAAGTTCTGTTTATATCATTAATCTTTGTTGTGAAATAGTCACCACTAGTCTCCAGTTGTCGCGTTCCAGTGAGATAGGGGCTTTAGAATTTGAACACACAATTTTAAAGCAATTAAGTTAAGTATATTATCGGAACCCCTAAAAATATTTCTAAATTCAGCAAATAACTGCTAAAGCATTTAGAAAAATACTACTACTTTATACGTTTCATATGTCAAATAGCCTGTATAAAGATCATCTCATGCAATCATGTATATATATATCTGAGAGTGAAAGGGTTATATTTGACCATGTTTGCAGATCTGTAAATGTATGTAAATTTCGCTTTTTACATAAGTCTAGCTTTTTACATCTCGTGCTTTGATATGACCGCGTCTCGAGAAAACCAGTCTTTGGGGTGTTTTGACCAGTTCCGACACAAGCAAGCCTGTACAGTCACAAAAGAAGGCTAGAAGCTTGAAATTTCAAATAGAAGTAGAAGAGGAATTGCACTATCTGTGTAGCGAAAACAAAGGCGCTGATCAGCTGTGCAGTTACTGCACAGCTGATCTGCGCCTTTGTTTTTGCATAAAAAACTCTGGTTTTCTGGTGTGCTTTGATATCGCTTCCAGTGATTAGTCAAGAAATCCAAATGACCTTTGAATGTCGTAATTCCATGTATATACATTGTATTATTTATCAAATTATTTCATTTTTGTAATCCATGCTGTGCAGGGTGATATATATCTAATGGAATAAATTGCATACAAGCCATTTGAAACAGTCATTAAATGCAAGGACGTAACCAGAAAATTTCAAGTTACCGTACACGCACAAGTGCAAAAATAGCAAAATTTGTATCTTAAAATCAAAATAGCCATATTATTAGCTATTTTTAACTTTTTACATTACGCATGTGCGTACTGTGAATATAGGGCAGTACGGCTATGAAATGTGAAATTGTACAAGCCTTGAATAGTCCATCATACGATTGACATTCGACTTGAGGAAAGGTTAATGAGAATATTTTAGCCAATCAGACGTGGGGAAACATTTTATTTCATTCTCCGTGAGTGATGTTTTATTGATTTGTAGAGTGGCTGATGATTGTTCTACTGGATGTTTATCACTTTGTACATTGTAAAATTGTCAGGAAAATATTTTGGGTTCAAGTGTTGGGAATGATAAAACAAAACAGGAATGATAAAACAAAACAGGAATGATAAAACAAAACAGGAATGATAAAACAAAACAGGAATGATAAAACAAAACAGGAATGATAAAACAAAACAGGAATGATAAAACAGAACAGCAGAATGTGCAGTATATACAGTTGAGCTGTGTCATGATGAGAAACCAACATTTTGCATATGCGAAAACAAAGCTGATCAGCCCATTGTTTTCGCTACAGGGATAGTACAACTTTCTAAATCCAAAATTTCAAGCCTCTAACCATCTTCTGTGCTTGTACAGCTCGGTTTAAGTAAGTTAGTAATTACTTTATTTGTGTCTGACCTGTTCTGAAACCATATTGTTTGTTTTCTCATGACACAGCTGATATTTTAATCCTGTAGTGCATGATACTAAACTGGTGATGCATTTAGCTTGATGCTATATATACATGTATATGAATAAACAAATCTTCTAAAAAAGTAAATAAAAAAATTGTCTGAAAAATGAGCCGCCTCGTGGGAAACCAACAATGTGGTTTCTGAACAGGTCTGACACAAATCAGGCTGTACAGCCACAGAAGCAGGCTAGAAGCTTGAAATTTCGGATTTAAGAAGAAGAGGAACTGTACTATCCAGGTAGCGAAAACAAAGACGCTGATCAGCTTCGCGGTTACCACGGAGCTGATCTGCGTCTTTGTTTTCGCATATGCAGATTGTTGGTTATCCCATGAGACGGCTCAAATGTAAATTGTTTGTCAAATTATAATTCAATAGTTGAACCCAAAATATATTTCCAGAAATGAAAAAAGTGTGCAATATTCCATTCTTTGTTTGATTGTTATGATTTCTGTGTTTGTGCTTGTCCAAAATCAGTTTCAAACTGAACAGATATTCAACATTTTTATAATAATAGAAAGACCAATAATTTGTTTTGTTTGTAGTTTTAAAACTTCATTGTTTTACAAGAGGTGAAACATATTCAGGTTTTTTGGCATTCTTTTTATTTTCTAGGAAAGTGTATTCTGAACAAAAGTGAAAAACCTTACACATACTTTCTAACTTTTTACAACACATAAGAATTTTGTTTGTTGGCTATAACTTGCAATTTGATTCAAGTCTGTGAAAGCAGAGACATGCTAACATATGCATTTTAACAGGTAAGGTGTCAGAAATCAGACCATGTCATTTCTGTTGAGCGTGAAACCGAACTGAAATTGAGCACACATGCCTGAAAAACTGCAACTGATAAAGCGCAAAATTGCAGTTTTGGGGCATGACTGAACACTTTGTAAGTTTCTTGATGCTGTTAGCAAAGATCATGGATATTCTTCACACCAACCAATACAGCAAACATACCGGTATAATGTTGATTATACGAAACCAAATTCTGTCAAAAAAAACAACAACAAAAAACAATCATTTATTGTAATATTAAATTCTGACCACAAAAACCTGAATATGTTTAATGCTCTTTTTATCTAACCATTGTTTGTTATTCAAAGAGTTTTATTGTTTCAAAATGATTGTTTTTAATAATAAATACTAATAAATGATTACTAATGATAATTCAAGTTTGATTATAATTATGTAGAAAAAAATTACATGAATAAAACCAAATTATTTACATTTAGTCAATTTTGTATAGGTAGAATTTTTCTTGCATTATTTTGAAATTTTCTTGCGCTGTATCCATTCTGATAAGAGGATTTAACTGAGCCTTGTCATGAGAAAAATGTTATAGCCTCTGCTCAGTCTGAGCATTTGTGCCAGATAAGCACTGAATAGATAAGCAGGCTAGTCAGACCCACTTATCTGGCTTTCTAGGTTATAAATCCTTTTCATGCTCAAGCACGATAAACATACTTTCTCATGTCTGGACTCAATTTTCTCTAAATTATTCCTCACTTTGAGAACTGTAATAGATCTTGATCAGTCAAATTAAAATTCGTTTTCATGATGTATCTCAATGTCTTAGGTTGTATATTTATATTCTTTTTAACATTCCAAACATTGAGCGAGCTTTGTTACATGAAAATCTGAGATAGAATTCAAAAGCAACATTCTGCAATGTTGACATGTGGTTAACTTGTATAAGCCTGGCATTCTTTTTATGGGACTTAGGCAAACAGTATAGCCCCAGATGTGACGCCGCATTATGCGGCGTCCCATCTGGGGCTGTTCAGTTTGCTTAGAGGTTTTTCCTGAAAAATGAGGCAAACAGTAAAGCGCCAGATGTGATGCTGCAGAATGTGGCATCCCCATCTGGGGCTATCTGTTTGCTTAGAGGATTTTCGTCAAAAATGAGATAAAGAATTAAAATCATTCTTGGAGCCCCTAAAAATTGAAGTGGAATCGCCCAAATGATGGGGATGGGAAAGTCCATTCGTCAAAAACGGGTTAAACAACAAATAAAAATCCTGTTAAAACACCAAAACCTTGAAGGTATAGTCTAAAAACTTGCCTCTGATAATGGTTTTTTCACAGAAAATTTTTGTATGGGAGACGACAGAAAAATTATTTTCATGTCAAAATATTGATCTTAGTTTGTCCTAATAGGACCTGCAAAAATTGTGAAAATCGGTGAAAAAGTTTTTATGGCCAAAAATGAATTTGCATAGGGATTTTGTATTGGCAAGGGAAATAATCGATGATCGTGAAAATGCACATTTTTCGAGAATTTTTACCTGATCATGAAGATTTTGTCTCAGGTATGTCATTTGTCTCAATTTATAATAATTTTGAGCAATTATGATTAAATCGTTAGAATTTAAAAATTTTTGCGGGAAAATATTTACCTCCCTTCCATGAGATTTTTGTACAGGATATCCCTATTCGAAAATGTTTTTGACCAGAACTTTTTTATTTGTCAACCGATTTTCAAAATTTTTACTGCGCATTTTGCGACAAACTAGATGCTTAATTGTGCCAAGAAAATATTTCTTCTACATTTGAACAATTGCAAAATATCTGCAAAAAACCATTATCACACACTGCGAAACAGACTTTAGTCAAATATCATTCATACCTGCATCATCAGCTAATATGTGTGCAGCTTCAGAAGAATCCTTTAAAATCTCATGGAATAGCAGTGTTCTTGGGCCCTGGCATGAGGTGATAAAGACTTTTTATGCTCAACTCAGCAGAACATGAAATCCATTCTGCTAATAAATGTCAAAATACGTGGTGGCACTTTATCTAAAGTACTAATGACTATTGGAAATTTGATTGTAGCCATTTTGGCATTTATGAGAAGATTAAATTTCATGCTCAGCTGTCGAGCATCAAAAATTTTATAAATTTCGTTCCTGGTGTCCAGTGAGGCTGCTATTGTTGTATAAACTAGTCATTTTTAAGTATTCTTTGTTCTGTGTTTATGTTTTCATGACTCTAGACAATAAATTATTATATACTAACATGTTTTGACTTTGTCTTAGCACACAAGGGATAAGAAGAACAGGTGAGCCACAAGATGAGAAAACTGGTCTTCGGGGTTTCTGACCAGGTCTGACATAAACCGTCCTGTGCAGCTACAGAAGATGGCTAGAAGCTTGAAATTTGGGATTTAGGAAGAACAGGAATTGTACTATGGTATAGCGAAAACAAAGGTGCTCATCTGATCTTTGCCTTTGTTTTCGCATAGGCAAAAATTGGGTTTTCTCAGGATGCGGCTCGGATAATCTCAATTAATCAAATTCTTTATTCAGGTTACCAAATATATTTCAGCACATCCACAAAACTGATACAAGAAGAGCATTTGTCAGTTAGTTGTGAAGTATGTACTAAGTACTGGTAATCTGCCTCTGGGAAGCTTACCTAGGAACAGTGTGCTTAAAGACAGGGCTGGGGTTTAAAAGACCACACATGTACCCGAGTCATTCTCATCCTTAAGGTGGGATAATGGTTGATAAATGTGAAAGTCTTTGGACATTCTATTTTATAATTTATTTATAAGTCCTGGAAAGCAAGGGCACTAACTGTATTTATGTACATCATTTAGTTGTAAAGGTTAGAACTTTTTTTTATAGAAAATTAAGACTGGAACTGTGCCAATATGGACTTAACTAATGTCAATTCCCCCATGAGTTAATTGTCAAAAGTTACTTCCCTTGAAACTCCATCTCTGTTGCTAGTTTATTGTCATAAGTCACTTTGGTCCCTGCTTCGTTGTCGAAAGTTACTTGAACACTTGCTAGGTCATTGTCATTTGTGTCCTCTGGTTGTTTATTGTCAGGACTTTTTCCTTCGGACTGACTTATCCCTGATTCTGTACTGTCCAGCAAACTAAACGTTTCTTGCTTTTTCTCTTCTGAAGCTGCATCGACACCTTGAGCTGTGCTTTCCTTTTTGCTCCACTTTGCAATTTTTTTATTCTTCCAAGATTGAAAATTCTCATTTCTCCAGCAAAGACAGTACAGCAAAAAGATAACAGAAATGGCTGTTGCTATAGGTAGTACTGCACTTAGCGGGAATTCGGAAGTAATTTTGGAAGAAGCTACTATTTTCACTGAAAAGCAACAAAAAACATTCTAAAATTTTATACAAATGTACCAAGTTTTAAGTTTTTCTGCCAACCGTTAAACCCCAAATTAAACTTGGGCTTAAAATCTTATGTCTGCTTTTTTATCGCACCTGCTTATAGCAGGGTGCGATATAGGAGTCCAAATTTCTGTGCGTCCGTCCATCCGTTCGTTCGTCCGTCAACATTTACGTCGAAGTTTGGTTTTCTCGACATCAGAGAAAGCTGCGAGTCTGAAACCTTGTATAGTAATTGTCCCTGACATACCCTTCAAGCACGCACCTTAACCCGGTGCCCTTGACCTATATTTCACGGTCCACTGACTTTGAAAATTTTTACGTCGAAGTTTTGTCAACATTTACGTCGAAGTCTGAAACCTTGCATAGTAATTGTCCTTGACATACCCTTCAAGCATGCACCTTAACCCAGTGCCCTTGACCTATATTTCACGGTCCACTGACTTTGAAAATTTTTACGTCGAAGTTTGGTTTTCTCGATATCAGAAATAGTTGCAAGTCTGAAACCTTGCATAGTAATTGTCCTTGACATACCCTTCAAGCATGTACCTTAACCCGGTGCCCTTGACCTATATTTCACGGTCCACTGACTTCGAAAATTTTTACGTCGAAGTTTGGTTTTCTCGACATCAGAGATAGCTGCGAGTCTGAAACTTTGCATACTAATTGTCCTTGACATGCCCTTCAAGCACGCACCTTAACCCGGTGCCCTTGACCTATATTTCACGGTCCACTGACTTTGAAAATTTTTACGTCGAAGTTTGGTTTTCTCGACATCAGAGATAGCTGCGAGTCTGAAACCTTGCATAGTTATTGTCCTTGACAGGCCCTTCAAGCACACACCTTGACCCGATGCCCTTAAACTATATTTCACGGTCTATTGACTTTGCCCGATGCAGGTGTGAGATTGACCTCTGCGGTGTTCTTGTTTCAACTCTTTGTTTCAGTATGTACCTCTAAGCATTTGGAGTCATTTGAGAGAATCAGATAACCAGAGCGACTATCTGTGACCCATACATGTGATACCTCCCTCATCATCAGGGAGACTCCAGGAAATGAGCCCTAAAATTGGTAGAAATTCTTCTAAAATGTACCACTTTTGTAACAAAAATTCAAAATCTCCCTGAAATGAATCTGGAATTTTCCTATATATTCTATACATTTTTCAAAATTCTCCCTGAAATGGAACAAAAATCTCCCTGATTCCTCTTTCAGACTCATCACATGCAGACTGAGCAAAGTCGCTCCTTGTTTTGACAGTTAAACATCCCAAGCTTACCACAATTTCTTGGAACTGATTCTCCTTCCCTGGGATGCTTCTTTGTACCATGTAGAATCAGTTTCTTTATCAGGAGATTGGTTGTTACTATAAAAACAAAACAAAAAATTCATTTTAGGACTTAAATCAGGATTTTGTTGTTGCATTAGTTGTTGAAAAAATAGTGAACTTTTTTTCTGTTTTAATATTTTGTAGCTTTTACCAAAACTTCAAATAAAACATACAAGGGTGATCCAAGAAGTAATGCGAACTTGTGTGTACATGTAGTTTCTTTCACCGTTGCCATTTTTCAAGATAGCTTACATCAAAATTATGATATATTATTGATTTTTCCAGATCCGATTACTATTTTGACTGAATCACATAGCAACCCTCGTTGCCTAGCAACAAGAGAATGCAAGGTAAATGACCTTGGCCATGGTAAAAATGGATTTTATTTATGTAATGAAGTGTCATATGCAAAGCATAATTCTACCAATAATCGTTTTATTCCAACATACAATAATCCCTTGAATAGATTTACTGTGCATACCTTGATGAGTTTAACTCGGCGCAAATTATTGAGGTTTGGCTATCTGTACCCCCTAGAATTTGAGTCAATTTTGATCTCCCAAAATCTCCACATTTTCATCAACGCCCCATCAAGTTAACCAAAGAGGTTAAATTCCATATAATATTTATTTTTTGAATAGAAATTCTACGTTGTGATAGGCTGTGGGCATATCTGTCAATATTTACATCCTTATCGAAGTCAAATATACGCATGAATTATGGGTATTTGTCGTACTTCGTCGACATTGTGATATTTTTGTCAGATGTTGTCGCTAGGCAACATAGAATAGTCCCTGCTGATCATTGCATTTCGTTTTCTCTTTTACTTCCAAACATAAGGCATGTATAACACAACAATAACAATTTGCGTAAAAAATGTCTATTTGATAAATTGGAGCACAAAATCTTACCCTGTACCCCTAACAAAAATGATATTTTCAGTCAATTTCGCGTCCATGTTGACTTCAGTTCGACATATCAAATAATCCTTAAATCTCAACTCGTCATCCGAACTTCATGATATTACACCTAATGACTGCACATATATACATGTGTAAGCATGCCAAACTATTTAAATGTATATGTATTGGTTACAAAAATATGGTTGTGTTCACATCACTTCTTGGATCACCCACGTAGTACATGTAGTACAAAGGACTTTTTTTTTTTTTTTTTTTTTTTTTTTTTTTTTCATTTCTTAAAAAAAAAAGATTTACATTTCATATTAATAAAATTAATGTCCTTTAAAAATCTATCAGAACCTGTTATGGTGTATTAAAGCATGGGTATCTGAAGTTCCGTTTTAGCCCATCAAAACATAAATGCTTGGAAAGTGAGAAATAGTGGAAGTGAACGTTCAGTCCTAATATTTTACAGAATTCAAGCGTTTTTCTAGCTTTAGATAAGTTAAAACAGAATTTCAAATGCCTGCGATTAAAGGTAAGAGGATGATTTCCCATATAATGTAATTGCTTATGGTGTTTTTGTCTGGTAGAATAATAAGTATTTCACCCCTGTTCCGAACAATTATATATCAGAATTCTGTAACATAGCTCTTCAACACTAAGACTAAGTGTAAAAGTCCATGCAAAACACATTTCTTACCAGTATCAGTTCCATTTGCAATCAACTCAACCGTCCAGTTGCCCTCTGGATTTTCACCCCAAAATTGCACTGCCATGAACGTCCACTTCAGGGTTTCATCCAACTTGGCCCTCCTCTGATCTTTCAGAGTTATCTTTGTCAGCAGGCCGACCCGTGTCTTCATTGGTGAGACAAGGTTGATCACAATGTTAGAGATATTACTACAGCTGAGCTCTACCTCCAGTTGCACATGTTCAAGATATTGTACGTGATTTGGGTTACCATGACAACCATTACTGGAAATCTTGTATTCTGTTGTGAACATTTTACCGCTGGTAAAACTGAAAATTAATTAATTCCAAACGATATTAGCAGGCATTTATTAATGAAAAAAAAAAAGTCATCTATTAATGTGGAAATTCTCGTATGCTTGCTACAGGGTATCTCACAAAAATTGACATCATCCAGTAATATGCATTTAACGTTATATTGTGACATTGTGATGACATTGAAATTGCGGCCCCCGTGGCCGAGTGGTTAAGAATGCTTTTTCTTAATCACTCGATCATCTCACCGCTGTGTCTAGTGTGGGTTCGAGCCCCGCACTGGCCACATGTGAGACAAGCCAATTTCTGCTTGCGGGTGTGCCAGGTGGTTTTCCTTGGGGTTCTCCCGTTTTCGCCCACCTACTGATTGGCCTGTCTCATATGAGCTGAAATAATCTTGAAAGGGACATAAAACTGAATTTATAAAAAAAAAAAAAAGACATTGAAATTTGCCCTGAAAGCAGCATTTTTAAAATGATGTTAATGTCAGTTTCCGCGCCATTTTTTTTTTTTTTTTGCAAAATCTTGACAATTTCTCCAAATTTTAACATTAATAAATTTCATATCACGGCTAACAAACCTTTAAATGCGTAACCGCGGTTAAGAAAAGAAATCCGATTCATGTCCTTCCGGTTTCGCATCAGATGACCAACAAAAGGTAACCAAACTTTTGCAGCTCGTGTTTCCGAGTAAAATATTTCGATTCGAAGACAAATATTATAATTCTCTCAATGCTATTTTTATTAGTTAGACATTGCTATATTTGGACCCCAAAGGATTTCCAGAATTTTTTCTTTATAATCATGATTTTTATTCCCTACCCCAAAACACATGTTGGGATTGCATTGTACACGACGAAAATGTGGGTCAGTCGCAGGGATATTTTTAGATTTCCGCTCATTACGTCCATATTAACGGAAAGCAATATTATTAATATTTCTCACTCAAATTTGGTGTGTTTGTGATATTTGCAGTGAAAATGTTTGATATAAAATAATACAAACTGTCTATGAAATACATGTAATACAATAGTTCACATGCATATTATTCCTGTTCATGAAGACGATTTTACAGCATTCTGTATACTTTAATTTGTTTTTTCTTGGTTTTATGCCTTTCAAAACGCTTTACAGGGAAATGAATACCATAACTTGAACAGGTTGAGGTTTTCAAACGTATCTTGAAATATACCCTTCATATTTTAATGATTAAATGCGTACCCATCTTTTTCCTTCCCTTCAAATCGATAAAGCCGGGCACTAACACAACGAAATACTGGCACAGACATCAGATGCAATTTAGTTAATACATATCTGTAAATTTGTCGTGGAACAATCACTAAAATTTGATATTTACCAGCAAAATGTCCAATTATTAGTTGTATTTCGCCGACTTTGGCCTTGTTGGAACACCAGGTTCGAAGAAGGGAATAAATAACTCAAAGACCATCAAATTATTTTGCGAGCTACTTTGGTGCTGACTTACAATAGTAAATAAGTGACAAAATAGCATTCATAGATAATCGATATATTTCTGTACTAAAATATAATCATCAATCGATCCTAGTAGTGTATGTTTTGTTTACCTTTTCTTGGTCTTCATATGCGCAACCGGAAGGGCGTGAATCGGATTTTCTTTCTTAACCGGCGGTTACGCATTTAAAGGTTTGTTAGCCGTGCATATGAAATGACCACTCGTGCAAGTATGAAATGACCACTTGTGCAAGAACCTCTATTTAAACGAGCCTTCGGTGAGTATAATAAATTTCATATTAAACAACCACAAGTGTAAGATTGGTTTTATCATAGGATGATAGGACTCTGAAAATAAGATTTTTTCACCCTCAGAGTGAAACATATTTTCAACAAAAATTTACATTGTTATTGCAGACGTCATCAATGACGTTACATATTCCCGCAAATGTTAATACACATGGGGTAATAACACTTTATTACATGACGTTATCCACTGAAAACAGCGACATCATATGATAAATAGTTGCACATGATGTAATAACATACCCTCCAATCCCATCCTTCATGTCAATGACACAGGTATGTTTTTCTGGGACATGTTTCCACTTCTTGGCTTCACGTATCATAGCATCCAAATCTATCGCTCCAAATCCAATTCTATCATTATCTGGAATACATGTATATTATAGGTTTTCACATTTTGTCTTTGAGTTGGCATCTAATGGTCAAAGTCAATAAGAGGTGTTTGTTAGTACTTGGTGAACATTGCTTTTAATACCCTTTCAGGATACTTCTGTAATTTCACCTCAAATGAGATGAGCAAATAAGTAGGTGGGGCAAATATGGGAGTACTCGGAGAAAAACACCTGGCAGACCCACAAGCAGATTTTGGCTTGTCTCACATGTGCTAAGAGTCCACAGGGATCAAACCCCAGGTTTTGTCCTTGAGCAACATACATCTCCATACTTGTCAAAACCCAGGAAGCTGAGACTCCATCCACACATGACTGAAAAACTGTTGAATGGGAAAAATAGCAAAACAAACAAAATAAATTTCATCTGAATAAGCTTAAAGAATATAATTAAAAGCTTCGGTAGCTCAGAAAGAAAGAAGACACCCTAATAAAGTTTTTGTTCACTGAAATACACATTTCAATTCTTACATTTCAACTTGGCTCCATTTTGTTTCCACTTTACGGATGGGTCCAGGTCTGTTTTAGCTGTGTACACCAGAAGATGTTCAATGTCATGTTTAGACAGGCTTGGGCTGAAATATGAAATACATCTACAGTCAAATCTGTTTAAGTGGCCACCCCAATTCAGCAACAAACTGTCTTAAACAACTGTCCTTTTTTTCTTCCAACATATTTTGCCTGTAATAAGCAAGCATCTATTACAATGCCACTTACTTTGTCAGTTCTGTAAACAAATATTTTTCAAAGTATTAAATTTCACTTTATACAACTTCTTTTTCAAATTCATCAGTGAAACCTTAGCAATATAGCAATCAAAAATATGTGGAGATATCCAGAAGTTTGTGGACAAACGTAATAAAATTTACACATATCAATAGATTTGTCTTTGTACTTTTCAATGAAATTTTGAACACATTTCAAGGAGATATCAAAATAATAACTTGCTAATTTTCAGAGAAATCTAACGACTTTTGTAATTTCTATTGCATTTGTCCACAAACTTCTGGATAACCCCTCGTATGTTTTCAAATGAGATATGCCCATAGGAACAGAAATTGTTTCCGACTACACCAGCTCCTACTCATTGCTTTCTTTTTCTTTTTTCTATAGATGTGTTTTCAAAAAAATAAAACAATCTTCATACTTCTCTCTCAAGACATGAGATATCATTCCGGCAGCATAGGCTGTAGCAGCTGAAGTGCCTCGGAAATGAAATGTACATTGGTTCCTTGGCTTTGTGGTATTCTGAAGATACAGTTAGCACCATTTAAAAAGACAATTTTACGCAAAACTTATACATGTACTTGTAATTTCATGAAATCATTAACAAAATCAAAAGCTTATAATAAACCAGAGGACCAATGGTCCTGTAAAAGCTCACCTGAGACCTGAGATATATACCAATAAACTTGTTTGACTAGAATGGTAAAATATACATGTATATAACCCCAGGGCAGGGTCAGAGCATCCTCTGGAGTGTCAGAGCAACCTCTGGAGTCAATTTCTTTTTTAAATCATAAAGATTCAGTCCATTTGCCAATTTACTGCAAGTTTTGCCCTTCAAATGACATTTTAACAATTTTCCCCATTGAAATGTGTGGGCAACCTAAGTTGACCTTGCCGTAAAATAGGTCAAGGTCATCCAAGGGTCATGATTTGAATAAACTATGTAGAGCTCTATTGCCTGATGCTTCAAGCCAAGTTTCAAAATCATAGGCCTTCTGGTTTTGGAGAAGAAGATTTTTAAAGGTTTTTGCTATTTATAGCCATGGTGGCCATCTTGGTCATGTGACCTTGACCATTTATATAAACTTTCATTGCACCTTCCTAACAATCCTCCACATAAAGTTTGGCTTTGATTGGCCAAGCAGTTTCAGAGCAGATGATGTTTGAATATTATGGTCATGTACAGGTATATAGCCCCAGGGCAGGGGCAGACAACCCCCTGGGGACAAATTTTTTTCATTAACATAAATATTCTGTCTATTTGCCCATTTCCTGCAAGTTTTGCCCTTCAAATCATATTTTAACAATTTTCCCCATACAAATGCATGGGCGACCTATGTTGATCTTGCCGTAAAATAGGTCAAGATCATCCCAGGGTCATGATTTATATAAACTTTGTAGAGCTTCATTGCCTGATACTTCATGCCAAGTTTCAAAATCATAAGCCTTCTGGTACTAGAGGAGAAGATTTTTAAAAGTTTTTGCTATTTATAGCCATGGTGGCCATCTTGGTCATGTGACCTTGACCATTTATACAATTTCGTTCCCCCTTTCTAAGGATACTCCATATGAAGTTTGGCTTTGATTGGCCAGGTGGTTTCAGAGGAGATGTTTTAAAAGTGTGAACGACGACGAAAACGACAACGTACGACGGAGCATGGGTATACTATAAGCTCACCTGTGAGCCGAAGGTGAGCTAATAAATGGATCTCACAAACCCCTCTGAAATGAGTCATTTGTTTCCTATGCACTGCTTTACTGTACATAAATTTTGTTTCCTCTGCAAGAAGGCATTCCTCTACAACGTGGCAGACCCATGTGACCCAGCTTCAGCAAAAACAATACTGAGATTTGAAAAAAAAAAATTATTAGCTAATTAAAAAATTACAATCAATTCTTAGAAACAAACTGAAAGATAAAACATTGTACCATGAAAAGGTTCAGTTCTGGAGCAGGGCTTCCAAAGGTTGCGACCAGAGCACAGGGGCACGTCTCGGTCTCTTCGGAGATCTTGTACGACATTGTGATACTAGCAATGGTTATGGAGTTGATGCTAGAGGAATACACGTCAGTGTTGCAGTTGTCAAGTCGGCCTTTACCATGGCCATTGCCGCTTGGGAAGAGATATATAGATCCTTTGCACTGCCGCCCCTGAAAAAACAAACAAAATGTTCCAGACTAGTATTTTTATTCTAATGAAAGTTGAAAATTTATTTACAAACCAGAGGACAAATGGCCCTGTAAACTCTCACCTGAGATCTGCTGTATATACCAATAAACATGTTTGAATATTATAGAAAATAGTCCTAGTATAGGTGCAGTTGAAGCCCTGGGGCCACTTTTTTTTCTCAAAATAATCAATATCCTGTCCATTTGCATTTCCTACAAGTTTTTCCCTTCAAATGACATTTTAACAGATTACCACCCATTCAAATACATAGGCAACCCATGTTGCCTTAAAATAGGTCAAGGTCAAGGTCATCACAGTGTCATGATTTATATACACATTGTAGTACTTGAGTCATCCATGCTTCATGCCAAGTTTGTTTGAAATCGGTCGACCAGTTCCGGAGAAGATTTTTAAAGGGTTTTACTATATATGGGCATGGCGGCCATCTTGGTCATGTTACCTGGATTATTTATATACACATTGGTTCCCCTTTCCTTTAGATGCTTCATATAAAATTTCAATTTGATTGGCCAAACGGTTTCAGAGAAGAAGATCTTTGAATATTATTGTAATATACATGTATATTGCCCCGGGGTGGGGGCAGACCAAAACTTGGGTTCCAAATTTTTTTCAGAATCACATATCTTCAGTCCATTTGCCCATTTCCTGCAAGCTTTTCCTTTCAAATGACATTTTAAGAATTTTCCCCATTCAAATGCAAGGGCAACCTATGTTGACCTTGCCCTAAAAAGGTCAAGGTCATCCAAAGGTCATAATTTATAAAGACATTGAAGTACTCCAGTCCCCGATGCTACATGCCATGTTTTGTTGAAATCGGTCCAGTGGTTCCAGAGATGAAGAGTTTTAAAGGGGTTTTACCATATATGGCATGGCGGCCATCTTGATCATGTGACCTGGATTATTAATAAACACATTGATTCCACCTTCCCATAGATGCTTCCTATAAAATTTGGCTTTGATTGGCCAAGTGCTTTCAGAGAAGAAGATCTTTGAATATTATTGTAATATACATGTATATTGCCCCGGGGTGGGGGTAGACCAACCCCTGCGGTCCAAATTTTTTTCAGAATCACACATCTTCAGTCCATTTGCCCATTTCTTGCAAGTTTTTCCTTTCAAATGACATTTTTTTTTACAATTTTCCCCATTCAAATGCATGGATGACCTAAGCTGACCTTGCCGTAAAATAGGTCAAGGTCATCCAAAGGTCATAATTTATAAACATATTGTAGTACTCCAGTTCCCAAAGCTTCATGCCAAGTTTCGTTGAAATCAGTCCAGTGGTTCTGGAGAAGAATTTTGAAGGGTTTTATCCATATATGGGCATGGCGGCCATCTTGGTCATGTGACCTGGATTATTTATAAACACATTGGTTGCCCCTTCCCATAGATGCTTCATATAAAATTTGGCTTTGATTGGCCAAGCGGTTTCAGAGAAGAAGATCTTTGAAAAGTGTGGACAACGGACGGACAGTTGCCGGACCGACGACGGACGGACGCCGGATCATGGCCATCCTAAAAGCTCACCTTGTGAGCCTTATGGCTCTGGTGAGCTAAAAATAAAAATAATACACTCGGTTGATATGTTAATTAAACAGCAGAGCTTAATTCTGCACAAACAACAATCTAGAGTTTACATTTAATTTCTCTTAGATGTAGTCTGATCTAAGTCTGCACTATTACGTCTTCTGGAACAAATCCATTACAAAAACATGCCCATGCAATATAAAGGGATTTTTTTCAGAAGCAAAAATTGAAAATTTCATTGGAAAAATTTTGATATTTTTAATACTTTTGCTCAAAACATTGATTGTGGGTACACGTTAGATCCGCCTCGGTGTGGCTGTTCTAGCGAGTACCCACAATCTATTTTTTGAATCAAAAATAAGAAAAATAGGTTTACCCCTGTAAACCCCAGCTTTTCTATTTAAGTGATGTTTATGGGGTATACATTCAAGGACATATTTTCTGATGTGTTTGAAGCAATTTTCAATAAGGCTGGAAGCTATATTCAAACAACAAAACCCAGGTTCAAATCATGAAGATTTGCTCAATCAACATGGGTTTTGGCTAAAATTCTTCGACGTCATTGGTCATTGTGAAATGACTTTTTGTGTCATAGCTGAGTCTCTTGGACGAACTTTGAAGGCCTGGCAGCCTCGGGGCTCAAACAACTTCCTAAATGTTTGTTACGCATGAAAAGCAAGTTTGATCGCTCTTTTCAGTTTTGTATAAATCAAGAATAACTAATATACCTTATCGACCCCTTCCGCCAGAGCATCTTCAATAGGGGCCCGGAATTTTGATGTGGAGAATCCATAATTATCTCTGGCCCCGTAACTACACGAGTAGATGTCAATTTCATCGTTCCTGTATTCTAGAGCAGCAATTTCATCTACGTCTTTTCTAAAACCATGCTCATCTATAAACTTAAGTGCTGAAATAAGAAAAGTATCAAGAAAAATAAAGGGGTTTTCCTAAAAAGGGTTCATGTATATTGGTTGCTTTTAGGTCTACATTAACGCCAAGGATTAGAACAAAATTATTACAATTATATCAGACTTAATAACAAAATATTTTGTAAGATCAATTTGACATTTTAATTAATAAAGATTAAATAATGAAAGAATAGCTTCTCCATTAATATTATAACTTATTCATAATTACAAAAAATAACGGCTAGGTTAGACAGAAGAACATTTAGCTTACCGATAATTTTGGCACTGACATCGCCGCCTATGTTACAGCCGAATTCAGCACTGGAGGCTATTCTACCCATACACTTTGTACCATGACTGAAACACCATAGAATATGCCGCTTTGTCAGAAAACCAACAATTTGGGATTCCGACCAGGTCCGACACAAACCTGCCTGTACAGTCACAGAAGAAGGCTAGAAGCTTGAAATTTTGGATTTAAGAAGAAGAGGGCTTGTGCTATCTGTGTAGCGAAAACAAAGGCGCTGATCAGCTTCGCGGCATCTTTGTTTTTGCATATGCAGGTTGTTGGTTTTCTCATTAAGCGGCTCAAATAAACTTGACAATAAATGTCAGCTGAGTGAAAAAAATTATTAACTATGCAAAAAAATGAAAACATGCCACAGCATTATGAATTAAATTTGTTAAAAGTAATTGACCACCAACTCGTAGGTTAGAGTGGTAGTAAATTGTGGATTCTTGCATGGGACACATCAAACCAAAGTCAATAACAATGGTACTGGTACAATGGCACCTTGTTTGGTACTCAGCATTATAAGGCAAACCCTGTCTTCTTTTCTCATAAAAAAATATAGCAACACCAACAATGCACTATCTAACAAAAAAAAATTCAGACAATACACAATGTCTGTATTAAGTGGAGGACTATATGGAAGACTGGCCTTCATGCTAAATATGTTATTCTCTTTTAAAAATGTTAAGAATCTTACATGTAATTATATTATTAATAATTATTATGAGAAAATCAATGAAAATGACCCTGAATGAATCTGAATATCTAAGTATCTACCAGATGATGCTCCTCGGTAAAGTCATGACTGAAATACAGTACTGTTGACTGAGACATTAAACCACAACACAACCAAACAACAAACATGTATCAGGATAACACGTCAGCAGTATATATAGGTAAAACTGGAGTTTGATGAGATTTACCTTTTTAGCTCACCTGAGCCATTAGGTTCACAAGGTGAGCTTATAGTACACCCATGCTGCGGCGTCCGTCCGGCGTCCGTCCACAATTTCAAAGATCTTTTCCCATGAAACCGTGTGTCTAATTTTATACGAAGCATCTATAAGAAGGGGGAACCAATGTGTATATAAATAATCCAGATCACCTGACCAAGATGGCCACCATGCCCATATATAGTAAAAACACTTCAAAAATCATCTTCTCCGGAACCAATGGACTGATTTCAACGAAACTTGGCATGAAGCATCAATGGCTCAATTGCTATTAAGTATAAATAAATCATGACCCTGTGATGACCTTGACCTATTTTAAGGCAAGGTCAACATAGGTCGCCTATGCCTTTAAATGGGGAAAACTATTAAAATGTCCTTTAAAGGAAAATCTTGCAGGAAAAGTGCAGTGGGACTGTCTATTGATGATTCTGAAAAACAAATGGACTCCAGGGGCTCATCTGCCCCCACCCTGGGGCAATATACATGTATATTACCATTATATCCAAACATCTCCTCTGGAACTGCTTTGCCAATCGAAGCCAAACTTTATGTGAAGCATCTTAGGAAGGGTGAACCAATGTGAATATTAATAATCCAGGTCACATGACCAAGATGGCCGCCATGCCCATATATGGTAAAAACCCTACAAAAATCTTCTCCAGAACCGGTGGATAAATTTCAACGAAACTTGGCATAAAGCATTGGTTGCTAATGTACTACAATGTATATATAAATCATGACCCTGTGATGACCTTGACCTATTTTAAGGCAAGGTCAACATGGGTTGCCTATGCATTTTAATGGGGAAAACTGTTAAAATGTTATCTGAAGGGGAAAACATGCAGGAAATCAGCAAATGGACAGAATATTGATTATTCTGAAAAAAAAGGCCCAAGGCTTCAACTGCCCCTGCACTGGGGCTAAATAGTAAATGCCATAATATTTGTTTATTGGTATATGTAGCAGATCTCAGGTGAGCATTTCCAGGACCATTAGTCCTCTGGTTTCTTATTTTTGATCAAAAACATGCATTGTATGAATTTGTCACAATCGCCTCAGCAAGTCGCCTCTGCGCCTCGCAAATTCTAACATGCGCCCTAAATCGATGTTTTATCCAAACTTTTCCAATAAATTTTTCAATTTGTACAGCTGAAAAATTTGCCGTATATTGTATGGTCAAGTTTTCATCACCTGTAGAGGTGACCATCTTCTGGATAATGTTCCTCATAAAAATCATCAAGAAACTCTCTAGGTTGGAGGTTGGTATTGCCATCTACAAAGTTATAACCCTTGTCTTTTATCTGAAACAAAAATACATGTATTTCTAAATGAAAATTACAGAGGGAACAGATCCCAGTGGGTACATGACGTCATAATGACATCATTTCAACGTCGATGCGACGTCATGCGACGTCGATCTGACGCCATTCTGATGTCATGTGCCTGCTGGGGATAATTATCATAGTCTCTCATTCTCTTTTTGCACAGCTGATCAGCGCCTTTGTTTTCACTACTCGGCTAGTACAATCCCCCTACTTCTTTAATCTGATATTTCTGTACGCTGTGGCTTGGCTCGGATGTACGTTACATGCTTTTTTCCATGTGTTACATGTGTTACACAGCCGAGCCAAGCCACAGCAAACCCCGTCGATGGAAAAGCATGCTCATCCACCAAGGGTGGTTTACTGCGCTATATACCTAACACTTACTTGATTCACAAAGTCTCGAGTTTGAAATTTGCATATTTCCAAGGGAAGCTATCCCGTTACATTACTTCCCCCTCCGAGAAGATTCGCCCCGAGTCTTGGCCTGGGGACTACATGGGTAAGGCAACCCCGGTCTGGCGGTTGTCATCATTCCACCGCTGTCACCAAATGTAACGAGCGGACGAGCCGAGCCACAGCAAACCCCGTCGATGGAAAAGCATGCTCATCCACCAAGGGTGGTTTACTGCGCTATATACCTAACACTTACTCGATTCACAAACTCTCGAGTTTGAAATTTGCATATTTCCAAGGAAAGCTATCCCGTTACATGATCAAGATGTATAGATATGAATTTTTCACCGTATTCGATCTAATAAGTGCACTTGTTCCAAAAATCGCACATCCTGAACGTTTCCGAAAAACATGTGCAGCTCGACTAGCACACAGCTCAACTGGCGTATGGATATCTTACATCAAATTTACACGTTAAATCGCATTAAAACTTAACCTTTATTAATGTTTCCGTAGAAGGCAGGAACGGATACACTCATTTTACACGAAAACAAATACATGACCTTATATTTTGGTGTCAGTTTTAAAAATTACCGGGACCGTCTAAGTATACAAACTTTAATATGCATGTGCATGAATAGAAAAATCACTGCGCAATATTGCTGTTACTAACGTCCTTGTCCTCAGCCACGGTTATGTCGGTACGTTTTCGTCGCTTTATGGTACTGTACAAGTTTGGGATGTCCTGACGTTCGAAATGGGCTACACAACATTCGTATTTGTAAACCCTTCACTTACAAAAACTACCGAAACAGCATCCGACACGCTATGAACTGCAGATACTTGAGTATGTATGTTTTGTATGTTTGATGCATCCACATTTATATCTCGATGTCGTAACACAAATGACGACAAAATAATGGTGCATACGTAAAAGAAAAATAAAAGAAAAATACTATCATAACCGGCATTGTCCCAAATTCATGTACATGTAAAGAAAAGTTTGTATATTTCAGCCACTTACTTTGATGCACTGTGTGACATATCCTATACAAAAGTATTTGTTGCACATACATGTAATGCATTTTTCATCTAATAATATCAATCAGATTTAAAGAGGGAGCGAAATAAAAATTAAAGACCATTAAAATTTCTCGACTGTATACACATGTACATTTACAATGTTCCATACAAACCGCAATTCTGCACAAGGTATAACAAACATGTAAATGTATTTATGAGGTTTTCCGATCTCTCCTTCCGAAAGCGTTGCTGCCTTTTGTGTCGATGATGTTTTAAAGAAATAATTTCATATACCGTAACTTTAAAATTACGAAAACATGCCCATGCAATATACAGAGATGTTTAAAGAGGAAAAAAAATGAAAATTTTCAGTAGAAAATGTTTGCTTTTTCTTATTCATGCTCAAAACCTAGATTGTGGGTACACGTTATAACCACCTCACCGAGGCGGTTCAAACTAGTACCCACAATCTTATGTTTTGGAGCAAATGATAAAAAAATAGATACACCCCCCTCATGAATAAAAATTTCTGAATCCATCTGAATCTATCTGAATTTTTCTGAATCTTGTCTGAATTGGTCTGAATCAATTTTACATCATCTGAATCTGTCTGAATCAATTTTATAGGCATATGAATCCATGCTGAATCTGTCTGAATCGATTCAGAAGAATTCAGATGATCTGAATCTGTCTGAATCTTTCTGAATCGATTCAGAAGAATTCAGATGATCTGAATCTGTCTGAATCCATGCTGAATTATTCAGATTAATAATGTTAACAGTAATTCAAGTTCTATGAAGTCTGAATCTGTCTGAATCCATGCTGAATTATTCAGATTAATAATGTTACAGTAATTTTAAGTTCTATGAATTCTGAATCTGTCTGAATCCATGCTGAATTATTCAGATTAATAATGTTACAGTAATTTTAAGTTATATGAATTCTGAATCTGTCTGAATCAATGCTGAATGATTCAGATTAATAATGTTACAGTAATTTTAAGTTCTATGAATTCTGAATCAATGCTGAATGATTCAGATTAATAATGTAACTGATATTAAGATCAATAAAGTCTGAATCAATTCGGATTTATTCAGATTAATAATGTAACAGTAATATTAATTGTTATGAAGTCTGAATCTAAATCAATTCTCAATGATTCAGATTTAATGTAATAGTGATATGTAAATTATGAGCCTTTGCGTGAGAAAACCAACAATTTGGGTTTCCTACCAGGACTGACACAAATCAGCATGTACAGCAATGGAAAATAGCTAGAGAATCGAAATAATCTTTCTCGTTATTTGGTTGATATGGGGTTTAACTTCCCACCAAATGCAATAAACTTTATTTAGTATTGTCCGACAGACTGGATAAGCTCAGGATTGAGCCTGCGATGCCTGCTTTACAAGCCACTGTGCTGCAGTGTTATTAAATCTAAGTTATTTAATGACTTGTGCATGACAAGTGTGTAAAAATAGCAAAGCCAAGTCATCACTCAAAAATATAATGGCCAGATGTGTAAGATTCTCTATTTATTCAGGATCACAAACCAAAGTCTGTATTTGCTATCATTTAGGGGATAACTATTCAAATTTTTCATTTTAGGCGGTATATGGTCTGAAATTTTCACCTGAGCCGTAAAACATGGTTTCAGACATAGAGGATATTTGACTTTTTCAGTGTAAGATCTGTTTTTATTTCACTGAATGAACACCAAAAGTGGTATTTTCACGAGTGGCGAAGCCACGAGTGAAAATACCACTTCTGGTGTTCATGAGTGAAATAAAAATCGATCTTACACTTAGAAAAGTCAAAATTTCTGTTTCTTTTATGCTTTAAACTGCAGTTTTGCAGCTTTTTCTGGTGCGTCATGCATCACCACAGCAAACACGATTTTTTCTCAGCCGTTTTACATCAAATCTGATGTGCTCAGCGTGTTTACTATTGGGTGTAAACATAGTTTGCACCTTAAAACTAGCTTGAGATCTCATTTCAACAAGCGGTTTGCAAGAAATTGGCACCAGAAAAATGGCTAAGAAGACCAAGACAGGCTGACGTCAAGTGCAGTTATAAGTTATGTCGGTGATTTTAGTGACGTCATCAAAGTCATCGGGATTTGATGTAATTTCTTTCGCGGCCGGATATGTTTTAGCCTATTGAAACTGCAAATGTATGAGCCTTTTTCGTGAAAATCTTGAAAAAAGTAGTCCGGAACAGTGAAAATCTAAAAATGGTATTTTCACTGTTTGAAGTTTTATTTCACTGAGAAATCTCTATATTTCATTGCTAAGCATAAAAGAAAACATGATTTCCGAGGTATATACGATATACTGCCCCATATGAAAAAATTAAATATTGTTATCCCCATTCTAATGTACTTTTTACCTATACACATGAAAAATGCTTTGTTTTTCAGGAAACGCGAGCAAGGTATAACCATGATGTTAACCAATCACAAGCAGTCACGAGCGACGTTGCTCATGACGTTGGGTTTCCGACAGTATATTGCAGAATATACTGCCACAATTTTTTAAAGTTAACCAATTAGATACTGCGTTACAATCCCAAGTGCATTAGAATTGTGTATATGTTCTGCAATGAGTAAGGTGTTTATACACTAAATGTTGTTCATACTGCACTGTAATTGTAAGTGAATGCAACATATACGTATAGTTAATAAAATTCAAAATAACTTTACTAAATGGCAGCAGGTATCATCCAAACATTGGTTCAGACAGAACTATTGAATAAGGTGTGATGTGTACACCAATGATAGCTTATACAGAATTTGTTTCTCTGAAAATGTTATTGGTCTGACATTTAGTTTCTGCTTTCTAATCTCTTTCTATGAAATTCGGGAACCTGATTATCACACTCTCCTGGCCTGTCTGCATGATTATGCATTTCTGCATAATGTCTTTAAGAGGCACTAAAATTGGGTCCCTGTCAACACAACTGACAGCAGTCAAATGTTTGCCTAACTTTCCAGTTAGATTATCTTTGCAGAATGTCTTTGAAGTTGGCTCAAATGGATGAACAAAACCGTACGCTGAGTCACCAAGGACAATGTAATATAGAATCTCCCCAAATTGATTACAATTATATTCCACAGTATAGCTGTTTCTATGGGTCACCTTCGTGTAGGCTACACTGTGGAATATCTGACCCTTTATTAAAGCACGCTTATATATTTCAACGTCTCCTTCAAAAAATGGATCAATGGATATGGATATTGCACTAAGTAAAGGTTGTGATGGTGGTTCCTTGGTGACTTTACCAACCAGTGCCAGTCCGGCGCCAAACTCTGTCAAGCACTTCCTGTAATAAATAAAAACAAAAAAAAAAAAAAAAATGAGTAAGAGTAGATCAGGCTAGTATGTAAGGAACAGCTTCCACTATTGTTGAGGTATTTCTAAGACAAAGAGAAAATTTTAAGGAACAAGATTATCCAAACTCATGAAATTTGCTCTTCAGGAACTGTCAGAAGAAATTTCACAGGAAACTTTTGCATCAAATACACTATAGCAATGTACCTTAACAATAATGACTTCAGCAATATGCTTACTTTAGTTGTATTGGATACATGAGATAATGTAGTTATAACTGAAGCTCCTGGCCACACACCCCCTTTGCCTTTTTTCCCCCCAGCATATCTCATCAAACCTTTGTACAAATTTAAAGGTATCATTGTTCCTGGGCAAAATTGAATTTGACAGAAACTCAGTCATATAAGGTCTCCTGTTATAATTTACTTGTGAACTTACGCTTTATAGCGGTCAGCTGACATCTGCTTTTGCAGGATTCCTGCTGGAGAGTTTGAGTCCATATTTGCAACCATCTCCGGCAACTTCTGAAGAATACTTACTGCCCTTACCACCTGCAATTAAAAAGAAATACAACCTGAAAATAGATTGTCCTGCTATGTGCTGAGCTTGCATTTGCAAGCATCTTCCAACTTCGAAAGTTTAAATGTATGCGCTTGTACTTAGTCACAAAATCAAAAAGATACCTTTAATAATCAAGGAAGATTAGATGTTATAAATGAGGCGCCTTGTGGGTAAACCTACAATGTGGTTTCTGACCAGGTCCGATACAAACCGGCCTGTACTGTCACAGAAGAAGGCTAGAAGCTTGACATTTTGGATTTAGAAAGTAGAGGAATTGTACTAACCTAGTAGCGAAAACCAAGGCACTGATCAGCTTCGCAGTTACTGCGAAGCTTATCTACGTCTTTGTTTTCGCATATGCAGATTGTTGGTTTTCCCATGGGGCGGCTCAAATGATGATTAAGTTGGCATAAAAATGATAAATCACTGAAGTTTGAAACATAGTTCAAGGTCACCAGCTCTAGTTGCCAGCACCTGCTTTCAGCTAACAGATTTTGATTATCCCTTATTAGGTGCTTGCTAAGTACAGGTTGGCCTTTTCAAGTGAATATTTTACCATGCCATGATTATTGCATACCTGTAAGTCAGGATGTTGGGAACTATGAAAGAACTGTCTGAGCTCTCCGTTGTAATCCTCAAAGAAGAAGCAACTGTGACTCCACAAAGGCCCATTGTTCATAACCGACTGTGGCAAGTGTAGGAGCAAGTGCACAGAAAATGTCATTGCTTTACTACCTGTAGAATGCAAAGAGATCATCTTTCAAAACTGGTCTTCCTATGTGAAAGCAATCAAGGGGACCAGGTATATTTTTTGCTGGAACTCTTCATAAATAAAGGCATTCTTATACTTTTGCAGCATTCATTCTCCCCAAGCGTAAATATTTACATCACAAATGCGTCCCAACTGCGTTTACAGTGAATTATTGTTTATTTAGAAAAAAAAAACAAAAAACAACAACAATGTTTCCATTAGGTTCAATGAGAGAAACGATTATATCGTGTTGTTATTTACACAATAAAAACTTCTAAGGGATGTTTTTGAGAAATGGTGTGCCATTTAAGTGCCGTCTTGTTGGAGTAAGATCAGATCCTTGGACAAGTAGACTTAAAAACATTAAAAAAATTGAAAAGAGCAGAAAGCCCATTACCAACATGACGATGTAATCTGACAGCAAATAAATCAATTATGCCACCACTGCGAATAAATGTTATTCAAACCGGACAACTAAAAATATAATTGTCGAGCAGAATTTCTCGTGGTTGTGGCAAATTCATGATGTAAATATATAGAAAATATATATAGAAAAATCAGAAGTCCGATATTATTGTATAAACTTGTAATTTTCACTTTATATATATATATATATATATAGAGAGAGAGAGAGAGAGAGAGAGAGAGAGAGAGAGAGAGAGAGGATCTAACACCAGTGGACATTTCATATGGAATTGATCAAACGAGACTACGGCGAGTTAAATAAATTTCATATGAAATGACCATGAGTGTAAGATTTGTTTTATCATATGACTTTTAAAATAGGATTTTATCACTTTCGAAGTGGACATATTTTCAATGAAAATTTGTTGTTACAGACGAAGTCCATGACGTTACGTTTTCCTGCAAGTGTTAATACACGCGTGGTCATACGATGTTTATGACATGACATTATCCACTGGAAAACAGCGACGTCATATGATATATATAATCTTAAAAGTACTAGCAGCCTGATGTGTTCCATCATCTAGTGAAAGCCAAAAATCTGAATTTCAATCCTTATGTGACTTGTTTCCAGCAATATCTAACTTACCATACAGAGCATCCATTTGATATGCAAAGTATCGGAGATGTCGCGTTGCTTCTTTCAAGTCATCTGGGGATATACGTTCTTGCAGCATCAGCCACACCGCACTTGACAACAGCATAAAATGATCAAAATATGTCTGCTCCAGGTTTTCGTATAAACATACAGGCCCGTAGTAGAGCAGGAAAGACCTGTATTCTGAAGCTGAAAATGGCCATAAAATTTTCCTTTACTCTATTGTCATGACAGAAAAAAATAAGTGATAGAAATGTTGAAAACATCAATACTAACATGTAATGTATACGCCCTATATATAGTTCTAGTTTAACTGGGGTTTGCCGAGGTATACCTATTTTTGCTCTAAAACATAGATTGTAGGTACTAGTTAAAACCACCTCATAGGTTCTATTGTGTGCCCACAATCTATGTTGCACTAAAAAAAACTTGTGAGTACTCATTCGCACAACCTCAGCAAGGCTGTTCTAATATATGTTTTGAGCAAAAATTAGAAAATTTTGGCCACCACATAATTTCATATGAAAATCATGTTTATGTGTGTATCTATTTAACAATGCATTTTGAAATGGATTTTAACACTTAACCAGAGGACCAATGGTCTAGAGAGCGCTCACCTAAGATATGTCCTTACAGCTTTTAAAATGACCTTGACATTAAATATGCATGTAGCTCGACTTATCTTCCTCAACTCAATTAGTTGTCTCTCCATGTATCTACCATCTTTCAGGTCTCAGGCTGCAACAGTTTCCAAAATATCCATTGTTTTAACTTTTTCCTTATAAAAACCTGAGTTTTCCAAATTGACCTGGTCATAAAGTAGGTCAAGGTCATCCTAGTGTCATTATTTGAACAAACTATGATTGGCTGAAGTACCAAGTTTTATGAAAATGAGTCTGCCGGTTCTGGAGAGGATTTTTTGAGCATGTGAGCATTGCAGCCATGCATGTGATCTGCATTTAGTGAACAAACTTTCCTTCCACTACCCATGGATGCTGCACATACAGTTTGGCTTTCTTTGGCCAAACGGTTTCAGAGATCTTTGAAAATGTGGATGTACGACAGAAGGAGGGACAGATGCCGGATCAGGCCTAAACTATAAGCTCACCTGGTGAGCCTAACGGCTCAGGTGAGCTAAAAATGCAATGCAAACATAAATATCCCTGTTGGGATTTTTAAATGATACCTTTCCAATGTTTCCTCTCGTCTAGAGCTCTAGGAGCTCTGGTGATGGTATTTGGGGGTGGAATCTTAAGCAGTTTGGACTGAACAGCTTCATAACTTTTTTTGCTCATTGAGAATGGCTCACCAGAACCACACCAACTGCTTATCAAACTTTTCATCACACCCAGCAGTACTGAAAAAAAAAAAAAAAAAACCTGACCAAAAATGTAATAGTAATTTATTATAAGTAGTTAAAATTAATGATTTATGGCCTTAAATCAAGGTTGTTGTTTCTATGCCATCAGTCAATGCCTTAAATAACTTCATGCTCATATTAATGAAAACCACTGGACCAATGGTCCTGTAAACGCTCACCTGAGATCTGGTATATACTTAAATATTTTCATACAATATGGACAGACAACATAAACCCGGGGCATAACCTAAAATTCCTGTCCATTCCTATCTAGTTTTCCCCATTAAAATAACATTTTCCCAGATTTCCCCATTCAAATGCATAGGCGACTCTGTCGTAAAATAGGTCAAGATCATCCCAGGGTCATGATTTATAATTATAAACTTTGTATCTAGAGCTTATTTCCCTAATGCTTCATGCCAAGTTTGAATATTACCATTTTACACTTTATGTATTTAGCCCTGGGACAGGGGCTGACAACCCGCTGGTGACAAATTTTCCACAAACATAAATATGTATTTGGTCCATTTTCTCATTCCCAGCAAGTTTTCTGCCATAAAATGCCACTTCTTACTTTTCCCCATTTAAATGCATCTAGGCGACCTAAGTTGACCTTGTCGTAAAATAGGTCAATGTCATCCCAGGGTCATAATTTATGTATAATTTGTAGAGCTGCTTTCCCTGATGCTTCTTGTCAAGTTTCAAAATCATAGGCCTCGATCTTAAAATTACAAGTAGTATATACATGAACTTAGCCCTGGGACACAGAACACCCTGGGGCCAAAATCTTTTCATCAACATAAACAGTATGTCCATTTGCTCATTCTCAGCAAGTTTTCTGCCAGTAAATGACATTTTCCCACTTTCCTTCAGTAAAATGCATAGGCATCCTAAGTTGACATTGCCTAAAATAGGTTAAGGTCATACCAGGGTCATGATTTATATACACTTTGTAGAACTCCTTTCCCTTATGCTTCATGCCCACACTCAAAATCCTAGGCCTCTGGTCCTAAAGAAGAGGATTTTTCAAGTTTTTTTGCTGTAAATAGCCATGGCAGCCAACTTGGTCATGTGACCTGGACCATTTATATAATATCAACTTTCGTTCCCCTTTCCTAAGAATGTTCTGCATGAATTTTGGCTTTGAGTGGCCAAGTAGTTTCAGAAGAGAAGACCTTTAAAATTATGGACGGGGCAGACAGACGCCTGAGCATGGCCAACCTTCAGCTCTGGTGGGCTTAAAAGTAGAAACAATACCATAGGTATCTTATAAGCTCACCTGTTGAGCCTATAGCTCATGCGAGCTTTAAACCATCCCTTTTCAGAGTATGGGTAGAGTAGAGCCTCATACTCCGGATCTAGAGGTCCTGGGTTCGAACGCCACAAGCGCTGTGTAGTGTCCTTGAGCAAGAAACTTGAAGTTTCCCAAAGTACTGGAGCCAATGCTCTATCCAAACATGACTGAAAAATTGTTGACTGGGATGTTAAGCTACAACCAAACAAAACCTTTTCAGAGTACAGTACCTGCGTGCATATAATCCAAACACATACTGTCTATTATATTGAATGCAGGCAGGGAGAATGCCCAGCTCATGCCTTTCACTCCCTTTTCAGCAAACTGTTGAAGAAAACAAAATTTTCATAATAAAAGTATGTCGGTTATAGTTCCCAAATTTCCTGCTGTCGAAGTCTGTTACAGACAGACATTCTTATCTGTATTGAATTTTTTGCTGTTCCATCATCACAGCTGGTAATGTCAAAAGAGGTGATCAAAAGTTTTGCAATTAGGGGCTTATGGCAACTTCCATACATTACTACATGATTAAAAGAAATGTCCTGGGTCAAGTGAGTACTTATGTTTCACATCAGCTCTATTAGCAGTGAATTGTCAAGTGATGAATCACTGTTTGAAGGTTAGTTGTAAAGAAGATCAAATCTTGAGTGTGTAGCACAGACAACACTGGCTTACCAAAATACATGTAGCTCCCATAGGAGTCTGACTGCTAAGGTCAGATATATAGATGAACCATCAACATCAATTCTAACATACTATCCTTTCTCCCAATGAACCCAATGGAAACACCACCATGTGAAACAAACCATATTTCACAGTAAACGTCAATGAACCCAATGGAAACACCACAATGTGAAACAAACCATATTTCACAGTAAACGTAGTTTGTGTGCTACTTTGATGTTGCATGTAAAAAAAGTTCATGTACAATGTATAATGAGTCCACTCAAAAACACGCTGTAAAAGTGTAAGTAATAAGTATTGTGTTAAAAATTGGAATCAAACTATTTTTTCTTTGCTGTGAATTATCTTTCATTAACGTGATGTTGTCGTGCAGATGCCATAGTAGTAGTTGTAGTAGTGTTCCGCCGCTGACTTATCGGCGAACCTCGTTTTCACCCCGAGTAAGGGTATTACCATCATCAGACCCCAATGACAGAACTGCAATGCCCGCCACCAACCGTCACCTTAACATATTTACTGTATTCCTATCATTGAGGTTATCATATTTTACAAGTGTTTTTGGAGAAGAGAAGCCAGTGCTTGCCTTATAATGCTGAGCGCCAAGCAAGGCAGCCGCTGGTACCATTTTTAACGTCTTTGGTATGACGCGGCCCGGGATCGAACCCACGACCTCCCGCTTCCGAAGCGGACGCTCTAACCATTACGCTATCAGGACCATAATAATTCACTCCTGCTTCGGCATCGTGAATTGATATATCACCATCTGTTATCCAACATCCCACTTTTATTCACAGTAAAGATTAATTATTTCTTAAATAATTGCACAATTTAAGTTCATCCTTCTCATAGGAATAACTTGTAATGAACTTAATACCTTCTTTTTTCCCTCTTTCATGTTTGATCTAGCTATTCTGGCATGTTCTACAGTCCCTTCATGTGTCCTGGACTCGCCAAACCCATTCTCGTAATCGTGTCTAACAATGGAAGAACAGACTATCAAACTACAAACTAGGATACAATGAATCCAATCACACTTAATTAAACTTGATACTTGTCAACAGATACTCAAACTAGAAAAAGTGCCTTGAGAGGCACGTATACCCCCGGCTGGTAGCTCCCACCCCCCTCCCCACAAGCCCATTGCCCATGACCCAGACATGCTCACCCCTGACACATTAAACCTCGACTACGAAATCAAATCGAGCACCCTAAACAAGTACATCTTATTAATTTGCATTTGCGAAAAGCACTGCCTACAACCATGTGTGTGTGTGGGGGTGGGGGGGGGGGGGGGAGTGTAGTAGAATGACATATCTATTATAGAACAGTATACAGAGCTGACTTGTATACTCAATCTAGGACTTGATCACGGACATAGAGGGTCAGGTCCTCTGTCCTAGATGGAAAATAGAATGTCATTCTTCAATAATAATAGTAAAAAATGTTGTCCTAGATCTTGACCTCTAGCCCCACCCTGGGCATGGACCCTAGAGTATAATATCATTAGGAACAAAGCAAACCTTATAGAGTACCTATGGTCCAAGTATGAATGATATCTAACACGGTTGTAAAGAAAAGTACAGAAAATACAATTTTTAGTGAAGTTCTAGATGTTGACCTCTAGCCCCATCCCCACACATGGACCCTAGAGTCAGAACTTTACCTGATACGGATACCTAAGGTCTAAATATGAATGCTTTCTGGCAAGAATTTGTGGATATCAAGATATAGACTTAGTTACAGACTCATGGTATCTATCATATTATGAATGTGTCCTAGATTTTGACCTCTAGCCCCAGCCCTGGGATGGTACCCAGGATTTGGTGCCATGGAAGGAAGGCAAACCCTACAGGGTATCTATCACCTATATAAGAACACATCACTATGATTGTTTAAGATATGGACTTAGAAAAGAAACATCAACATTGTAAACAGCACATTTTAAAGGTGACCTAGAATTTGACCTCTAGCCCCACCCCCGGGCATGGACCCAGGGGTCTGAACTCATGGAAACAAAGCAAACCCTATGACCTATGGTCAAAATATGAATGGTCTCTGATCATTGGTTCATGAGATATACACCTCTAGAGAAACTTTAACCAAAACTTTGACATAAATTCTACGAACGTTCCGGAATTACGAACGAAGAAACGAACTAACGAACATATGAGCGGAAAGACGAAAACTATATACCCATCGGCATAAATGCCCGGGGTATAATAAAGCAATCCATGGGCATGTAATTTAACTAATTTTGGAAGCTTTCCAGTTAAAGACTACTTGAACCCATCAGTATTTTCCAGTTCTAAGTCTGACAGTGTGCCTTAACTTACTTACCTGTATGGGTAAATATGGCTTCGTCCATCTCTGTTATATTCTCCTGGATGTAGGCAATATGGGCAGCCATGGTAGGCATTGAATTGCATAAAGCCTTGAAAAAGGCATTTGGCCGGGGTGTCGCATGTCATCTGGAGCAAAATTGCTTTGCAGACTTGAGTTTCCTCTTGGATTGTTACTGTAAACCCTAAAAGACAGACACTGTAAAACATAAATTCTAATATAACTTTATTAGGGTTAACAATCTCTTTAAAGACGCTATTAAAAAGAAACATCAAAATGTAGTATATTAAGACCTCTCATTGACATACCAAAAACAAGAAGACCAATGGTACTGTAGCTCACCTGAGAAATTTTCCCATTGAAAGCTCAAAGGTCACGGGAATCAAATTTAATTTAATCTAGAGCTTATCACAATTGGCCTTGTCTTAGATTCAAGATTGAAAGTGTGGACGGACGCACAGACGTCGGCTTGACTACTATACTATAAGCCCACCTTGTGAGCCTTCGGCTCAGGTGAGCTAATAAATCTATTTGGCCAGGCTGACCATTCATTTCAGAAGTATTTACCCTTAGGGTCAAAATTAACAAATTGTTGTTTTGCTTTTATCTACTGAGCAATTTACAACCCCACAAACAATTTTATGGCCTCCAAATTAGGATTCTATACAAGGTCTGGTCGGGCCGAAACTGCTGAATTCTTGGTTTTGAGGCATGTCTGTCCAGACATTGTGATTACAAACAATATTATAAAGTTTCCCAGGTCAGAGTCATGCATAAGCTCAGTGGGCTACTTATTTTCATACTTACCCTCACTGCAAAGCTTCCATACTACTTCTGTGAATGGTTTAAAGAATGTAGAAAAGTTAGGCTTTGACTGCCCGATCCATAGCCCAGCAAGGATTCTATTTTCTCTTCTAAATCTGTAATCAGTATCAAAGGACAAGGGTCTATAAGAACCAATTTTTGGCCTCAGATTTTGAGAAAAGTCCAAAAGTCTCTCAATTGAAAGATATTATGCTACAGCCCAAGTAAACATTTAAAATTCCTATCATGCACCCTGTGTTGCTATGGTAACACAACTTATTAAGGTGAAATGGTGATTTTCGTCAATTTGCTAATATTTTCCAAAATTCGGATGGATATTTAAGTATCGTACCACCCAAGCACCAACACAAAACTTTGCATTAATCAAGATTTAACATAGCTCTACTTAACAATGAAGTATGGTGTTGGTCTTCGGGTGGTGCGATATTGTAATTTTTATTCAAAGCTCCAAAAATAGACAAAAAAGTAAAAATATTGAAAAAAATAGCATTTTTGTCACTTTTGTCTTTGTCTCCATTGCAACGAATTACATGTATACAGATGTTTGAGCACATGTTTTGTTACTATGGCATATTGCCTTAATGATGTGAGTGGAAACTACATAAAATAAATAACTAGTGATGGGAATCAGTTGGATTTTCATAATCGATCATCGAATCATAGCAAATAACTAATAATCGGATTACTATATTAACCTTGTGCAACTTTACAGCCTTTAACTGTTACTTCGGGCTTACATTATGATGCTGTAACATTAGAACATTGTTGAGATAGCGAAAGAAACCTCGCAATGTATTAATTACTCTATTATCTCAATTTATCTGTTTCCATAAATTTAATGCAGCATTAAATAGAAAGAAAATTTACTTTTAATCCGTAAATACGAAATATATTTCATCGAGTGAGTTGAAAACATCTAAATTTTCGTAGCACTCGTGAAAACTCTGATGTTTTCAACTCACTCGATGAAATATATTTCATATTCACCTCAAAAAAGTAAATATCCTCTATTTATGTTACCTGAGCTTTGGTGGGAGTTCGTTTATCACAACATACACTGGCCAAACAGAAAAGGACGAAGATCTGCAGAGAAAATGAAAGGGTTGATTTATAACAACAGCAGAAAGAAAAACAAGAACGCCGCGGAGGTCGATATCGCACCTGCATTGGGCAAAATAACTAAAAACGTGAAATATACGTCAAGGGCACCAGGTCAAGGTGTGCTCTGAAAGGGTCAAGGACATTTACTATACTAGGTTGCGCACTTGCAGCTATCACAGGTGCAGAGAAAACCAAACTTTGACATAAAGATTAACAAAGTCAATGGACAATGAAATATAGGTCAAGGGCAACAAAGTCAATGGACAATGAAATATAGGTCAAGGGCACCGGGTCAAGGTGCATGCTTGAAGGGCATGTCAAGGACAATTACTATGCAAGCTTTCACACTCGCAGCTATGATAGATGCAGAAAAAACAAACTTCCACATGAAAATTAACATAGTCAATGGACCATGAAATATAGGTCAAGGTCATTGGTTCAAGGTGTATGCTTGAAGGGTATGTCAAGGACAATTACTATGCAAGATTTGAGACTCACAGCTATCACTGCTGTCGAGAAAACCAAACTTTGTCGTAAAATTTGTCAAAGTCAGTGGACCGTGAAATATGGGTCAAGGTCAGCAGGTCAAGGTGTGTGCTTGAAGGGTATGTCAAGAATAATTATTATGCAAGGTTTGAGACTCGCAGCTATCACTGATGTCGAGAAAACCAAACTTCGACGTAAAATTTGTCAAAGTCAGTGGACCGTGAAATATGGGTCAAGGTCAGTGGGTCAAGGTGTGTGCTTGAAGGGTAAGTCAAGGACAATTACTATGCAAGGTTTGAGACTCGCAGCTATCACTGATGTTGAGAAAACCAAACTTCGACGTAAAATTTGTCAAAGTCAGTGGACCGTGAAATATGGGTCAAGGTCAGCTGGTCAAGGTGCGTGCTTGAAGGGTAAGTCAAGGACAATTACTATATAAGGTTTGAGACTCACAGCTATCATTGATGTCGAGAAAACCAAACTTCGACGTAAATGTTGATGGACGGACGGACGAACGAACGAACGAACGTACGGACGGACAGAAATTTGGACTCCTATATCGCACCCTGCTATAAGCAGGTGCGAGGTGCGATAAAAAATAGAACAATTAAGAAATGAATTATTTTTCTGATGTCAGATTGTGGAGCTATGAATTGCAATGTGTTGCAAAGTTTAGTGGCTCATGTTAACTTTGCATGAGACCCCATGCATGAACATCAGGAAAATGAAACATATTGTTTATATTTACATTCATTTCTTTCTATGGCTTGTTTAAAACCCAATAAGAAATTTTGTATTGAGGTTTAACGTCCCAGTCAACAATTTTTTTCAGTCATGTCGGGACGGAAATAAGAAATTTACACACATGGTGTCTTCAAACATGAAGTCTTCAAATAGTGGAACAGCACTAACAACCGTTTGGCCTTAAAAATATGTGTGTTTCAGGTTACATGAAATTGAAAAATAGGGATATTTTTCTTTACATGGGACAGATATAGGAAAACAAAATGGCATAATGGGGAAACCCCTAGGAAATGCTTAATCTCCTAAAACTGTTAAAAGAAAATTAGGTAATCAGGTAACCTGAATCACACATTCTGTTCATGAAAAGGTCTGGATATACATGTAAGTGAAAGAAGTTAATTAATCAGATAACTTACTTAAAAACTGATACTCCATCTGTATTCCCAAGCAAACTTATGTTGTTTTTCTGGTGTAGGAAGCCACCATCCACTGTAAAAAAAAGAAACTTCTATAAAAACTGATGTCACACATGCAGAGTATTGCATATACATGTACAATGTCTTGATTCTTAAAGAAAATTTATGACTTTTCACAGATTCTTTAGGCAATCCTTAACCAGAGGACCTTGCAAAACAAGTAGCCCAAGGGCAACGATCGCTCACCTAAGGGTAAAGAAGTATAGATTTTTAAAGATTTTTTTCGAAAATTTGTCCCTTTAGAGGCCCCAGCAACCAATCAAAGTAAGGGATTAGGATGAAGTTCATCTGTAACATAGAGGATCCAGGAAATTTTCTCAGAGAGGGTCCAAATTCCCAGAAGGGGTCTGGCGGAAAATTTCAACATGGCAAAAATTAATAATATATGGCAATTCCAGGGGGGGGGGGGGGTCCGGACCCCCTGCCTCCCCCCCACCCCATCTGGATCCGCCCATGTTTCGCTAAAAATAAAATTCAAATATCTCCAATGAGACTGCAGAAATAGCAATTTTTCACTTTTCCATTATAAGTCTATGCAAACCTGAAAGTTGTCATAGCAACCAGAGTTCTTATCTGACTGAGAAGTCGTTTGAAAGTGTTAACGGACGGACAATGCACGGATGCTGGCTTGACTACTACACTATAAGCCCTAGGTGAGCTAAAAAAAAAAATATACAACCTACCCATTCCTATAATTTCATTTATTTTAAAATTTCATGTAACCTGAAACATGCATATTTTTAGGCCTCATTTGCTTAATAAGGCCTAAAAAAAGTTCTTGTTTCCGGCTACCCTACCGACCTAGTAATATTTTAGGGCCTACCCAAACTTTTTTAAAGCCTTTTGGGATATTTAAGTCTATTTTTAGACCTTTTTTAAGGATTTTGTACTTTTTCTACACAAAAAAGATTTATAAAAAAAAGGCAGTGGCTATTTTGCCGGGTTGCCGGACCCGGCAAAATAGCCCCTAGGAGCTATTTTGCCGGACCCGGCAAAATAGTCAAAAAAGTTTGCCTACCTACCGACCCTAAAAATATTTGAGACGTAACCGGAAACAAGACATTTTTTTCTTTTGGCCTAATGTCAAAACTAGCTATGCACATTTACTCAAAACATGTGGCTAAGATTTTGATTCTCTTTGGCTCCATGTTGCAAAATCTAAAGGGTCAATGAAGAGGCTTAAATAGCCGAAACCATGGTATGGCCCATCCCCATTTATATGTTCACTGCTCTTAAAGAATCTGGGCTTTAATTTTTATTTGTAGTGCATGTACCATGTAGTAAATATGTTGAAAATCAAGTACATCCTTTTTTTGTTCATGTAAGGTTTGTATAGCAGCAGCTGAGCTCCAAGATTTTTAAAACTTTGGTTGCGTTACAATGTTTGCAATATCCTTGTATAACAAGCAAAAGCTATTTGATTTTAGAACTGCTAGCCAACTGTCAGGACTTTAATGTATTATCATTCCCGTACACAATGAGCCTTTGAAAAGATTAAGTATTTTTAGTGGTGCTTCAGCATATTGAATAGGGTATGTGAATGCATGTAAGTTGTAAGATAAAGCTGTAGAAATCCTAGTAAAGCCATACATACTGAAATGTTTTCTGTACAGCTCTCCATCGTACACATCTGATATGTTGTTGGTGTCAGAATCTGCTCTATTAAACCTATACTGCAGGTGCTCCCAGTTACCTATAGATAAAAAGGAAGAGTTTATATGGAAAGTATATGGAACTGGTCATAGGAAAATAGGCCAGGCATTTATGATTTTCTCAATCTTAAAAAGTCACCAGGTCAGGCTGGTGTAAAAGGGTGGGGTTGCAAGTACTAGTGCAAGATATTAATCTTCATTATTGCATAAATACCCATGCCATACGATATTAACTGCCATGTATGTAAAGAAAGCCATGTATTAATATAGAGGTGTGCTGTAACTGCTGTTAATACATGGCTTTTACTTATGCTTTCTACAGGGCCTTTCGCAAAAATTGATGTCATCGTGTAACGGCATTTGATTTAATGTTATATTGCCACTATTATTGTGACGTCATGATGATGTTGAAGTTAGCCCGAAAGCAGCATTTTTAAAACGTCGGTAGCAAACGTCATTTTTCGCACCATTTTAGGTTCATAAAGTTTTGAAAAATCTGGACAACTTATCCAAAATTTGGCATGAAACATTTGTATTTAAGATCTATATGAATTTCATTTTTCTGGTGTTCATGGAGCTATGAACCGCAGTGGGTCAAGTGCAAAGGGGTTCATGTAAGCTTTGCTAGCGACTCACTGTGGTTCATAGCTCCATGAACAACAGAAAAATTAAACTCATTGCAATAATAACGATCAAACATGTTCTTTCTAATGCATTAACATCTGTTGGGCCCTTTGTGTTTAGAAAACTGCCAAGTTAAGGGCAGACCTTTAAAAAGTTATGGCATGGTCAGTCGGGGAACATGAAACACAGCTTTTTCAAAGGACAAAGTGCAACTTACGCTTCATCACTTTCTGCAGCTCCTCTTCCAATGGGATTTCTACAAAATATTTCCCAGCGTGAATGTCTTCTTTGCATACAGGACATTCCTTTTGTTCACAGCCTATATAGAACTCGCATTTTCCACAATAGTAATGTTTTTTCATACTTAAATCCTGGCTGTGAAAAAATTCATAGAGTTGCTTTACATTCTTTATGACTCCACGTCTTCCAACTGGCAATATCAGCAAGATGATCTTTAAGATGAAATTTAACGCAATGGTGGACAAGTTGAAAGCCATTTTCAAGGTCATTAAGAGTACAGCCAACTCATGAAAAGTCACACTGGCACCATCATTTACCAAGTTATGGAGATCTTCCCCGGAGTTATAACCATCTTCAAATTCTATAGAGGAATCATTTTCTAGTTCAGTAAGACGTATTTTTTCAGATTGTAAGTCACAAAAATTCACCAGATCTTCAAATTCAATGCCGTTATCTTCCTCAGAAATGCTGTCGTCAGTTATCATTTGTTGAAAAGAAAACATCTCTTCATATGCATTACACAAGTTTTTGCAGCAAGGTGTGTCATAACTGAAGTTGTCACTGTTGTCACTGCTACTGGTGGCGTCATCGTTACATGTTTCTTGAAGTTCTTCATCATGCATGTCATGATCGCTAGGCTTCGTGAAACGACGATACCTTGTGGACCTGGGAACTGAGGCAGTAGTGGGATCTGTTAAATATCTGAGATATTTTTTTCCACTTGCCATTTTTCTATTGACTGGGCGATAATTCAACTACGAAAAATTCTTAAAATTCATCATTTATCGTTTTAATTTTTAAATTTTGCTTGTCGAAAACTTCGATTAATTATACCGCCATTATGAGTCTCGCCAGCAATGAGATCTCGCGATAAAAAAAGAATGCTTTGCTATTTCCCGGTATTTGGTCATGGGTGCGGTCATACTCCTTCGCAGCTCCGGTCTTATGGACCTTCGAGATCGGAGAGAAGCGGAGTAATTTCGACGTTGCTAGGGAGCTTGGGGTGCGGTAGATACGATTCTGAGAGTAGATGCGTGGACCGTTTAAGGTACCAGAATCTAAATCGAATCAAACTCATTGTTTTCGTTAGAACTGTTCTGAACCTGAATAGTTTACTGGTGATACGCCGAATTGACAATACTTCAAGGAGGAAAATTAGTACCTGGCTCTCACATGAGATGTGAACTTGGACACACAGTCATCAGACATTTCAACAGAGGTGATCAGAGAATCAGGAAGGTCATTACAGTCCCTGATAGTCTGTGGAAAGAAACTAGAATATTTTGTACGCTTCTTCTGTTAGTGATTGGAACCAACTTGAGGGATGTCAAATTCGTGCAGAGAGCAGAGACAGTGAATGTAGCTTCCGCAAGCTAGCTGTCCATAAAAGTTACTAAATTTTTATATCGCGCACATCGCGGTTGTATATGCCTAATTGGATTCTATCACTATTACAGATACAGATAGTCTCGGAGGACCTCTCATGGCTTTTTTAAGAGGGGACCCACTGGCCCTGGTCAGTAAATTTCGTTCTTGGGCCAGTTAAAATTAGGGGATAACTGTATTCAAATTGTTCATTTGGGGCGGTATATCGTCTGATATACGGTCGGAAATTTCGTTTTACGGCGACGCTGAAAATTTGAATAATGTTATCCCCATTCTAATGTACTTTTTCACTAAAACCATAGAAAATGCATTGAATTTTCACGAAACGTGAGCGTCATGAGCGACGTATAACAACGACGTTAACCAGTCACAAGCGACGTTGCTCATGACGTTGGGTTTGCGACGGTATATCAACACTAGTTAACCTCTTGATAACAAATGGGTGCAAATTGGCTTTGGTATGAGTTCACCAAAGATAGAAGTATGGGTTGATTAAGGTAAAACAAGGTACGAGTTTTTTAGTACGAATTGACCACAGTACGAGAAAAAAATAAGTAACAGTTGACCCCTCGGGGCCAGCTGAAGTTTCACAAAAAAAAAGTTTGTTCGGAATGGGGCTGCTCATCCTCAAAGTAAAACTGCAAACAGCTGAATGTAGTGTAGTAGTATCCAAATCGCATATAGAGGAAACAAGATTTTTTTTTGTGGGGGGTGGGGTGGGGGGGGGGCGGATCCCCAACTCTCTTACCAGAGGCGGGAAATATCGTGTCCCTCCCACTTCTCGTGCCCTCGACCCGCGTTTCTATTATAGAATTACCCCCAGCCCTGTTTCTATATTCCGCTGGACCACTTTTTTGACGTGGCAACCGGCCTGAAATAGCGAGGTTCTACCGAGCCATTTCACCAGTTTACGATCCGAACGCGATAAACCCGTTTACTTGTGGTCATTGGGAGGTTATTTACTTTATATTGTAATCGACCATCGACAAAATTACCAAAAATGAGACGGTCAGCTCTCTGCCATCATGATTTTGTTCATAAAGCCTGTGAGAAGCTACAACAATCACTCCGCTGACGGAACCCTCAAAAGTATATGCACTTCTTTTCGGTCGGTCGTCTTTCAGCTGAATATGGTTGGTATTCGAGTTCATGTATTATCTCGAGGATTTCGTAAAAATGGTGCAATTGTGAGTGAGCATTTCTCAGTAGCCTGTATATAAGGATTTTAGAAATTTGAAAAATCATCGACGCTCGTTGCTTCGCAAGTTTGGTACCGTTTCGTTTGTTCGTCAAATTTTCCCATGTTAATTTAGAGTAAAAATGTTCAAATATGTTTGGTCATAATAGCTGGATTGACACAATTACACTTAATGTTAGATTACATTTGTAGATATTTTGCAAACAAGATCGGCTAAATGAACAAAACAATTACATGCACGCTTGCTTAAAGAAATTATAGTAAAATGGTATTTGGCGTTGTCTCCAGTAAAATGGTAAGCGACGTCCCAGGGAAAGTGGTTTTATGTTCATGATACGACTGTTTATTGTGGCTGTCCTTTTTCGTGCCCGTTTTCCATACTTTTGGTTGAAACTTAGCCTACTTGTTATTTTGACGAGAGAGAACAAGTCATTCTGCTCCCCGAAGTTGTTGCCGGGAAAAATGTTTTGTTATGTATTATGTATTTTTCCCCGACCCGGTGTCTACGTTGGAACTTCAAATTTAATTGCAATGATTTCTGGTTCCTATATTATTACTCTATAACGCAAACCACGAAATTACGGGCTTTATGGGTATTTTAGAATCTTTTCGTACATTTATTTGACAAATGTCGGTTCAAGTTTGAGATTTTACGGTAATTGTAACTTCGTTTTAAGTAGAACTTTGTTTTTAAAAAATAGTAAGTTTGATTTATATATGTATTCAGTTTTGCTGTTTTAAAATGCAATGTTGTTGTGCTGTGTTTAATAAAGTATTCTAAGTTTCAGGCTGTTGAGAGATTAGAGATGTTACAGAGATGGCTGGCTATAATCCGAAACTGTAGCTGTGAAATGGGATGGAAACAGGATGCGTTTTTTTGTGGAATAATAAACATATATGTAGACAGTTTTAAACTGCTGAAATTGAGTGTGGTTGTTATTGAGTCGAAAAATGAAGCAACAGCGGCATTTCAAAATATTGTGTTATGTTCTTTATTACTCTGCAGAAGGGTTCTTGAATTGTGATTAGTTTTGCAAGGCAAGACCTTATATTATAAGACCGATAGAGAAAAGACTTTATTTATTTGCGGACGAACGAAGTGAGGGAGAAAATAAGTATTGTTGTTAATTTACATTTTTTCTCTTTCGTATTTTCGTTAACATAACGATCCATAACACTGGTGGATACTGATATTACAAAACGGTCAGTAGACGTGGCCTTTCAAAGAAATCGAACGTTTTTCCGTTGCTATGCAAATAAAATATTCATCCGAGCTGCCTTTGCGGATATACTGTTTATACAATCAGTAGCAAGTAAGGGACTATTTATTCCTTTATCATGCAGGTATTTTGCGGAAGTCCATGAATGAGTCCATGAATTTTACATTCATGGACTAAAAAAAAAAAAAAAAAAAAAAAAAAAAAAAAAAATCTTTAAATATATTCACATTAAATAGATCTATTATAATTTACGTTTCAGATTTAACGTCATGGTGATACGCAACCGACGTCACACAAACATCAGTAAACAAACGGTGTAACTGGCTGACGTTGACGTAGCTCCGCCCTTTGGCACGGCCTAAATCACGTGGCTTCGAATGTGCATTCATGGAAGTATGAACACGCATGAAACCTGCCAGATAGATAGATAGAAAATCTAAAGGTTCATCTAAGGTAGTTTTAGAAAAATATAAATAATATACTTCCATGAATGTACATTCTAAGCCACGTGATCAAGGCCGCGTCGGTCACGTAAAGCGAAAATAGGACGTTTTTGCTGTTCCCACCATCTGGTAAAACCCATTAAATTGTAAATATCCGGAGAACTACCGATGCTAGGTGAACTTAAAAGAAAAGCTGAAACGTAAATTATGATATTTAATGTAAAAATATTAAGTTGATTCTAATGAATTTGAATTTTTTGCTGTTCGAGGACTCGTGAACGCATCATATTTCGTGCAAACGGCCAAATATAAAAATCAAAATGTACAACTAAAATGCTGTAAAATTTCTACTATATGTTTATAATGGGATGGGAAAAGAAAAAAAAAACGGGAAAATGGTATGAAATATGGTGTGAAATACGGATGAAAGTCAATTTCTTTTGTTTTTCTCCAACTGAGTGTACGCGTGTGTTTCGTTCCGGTTTTTATACATCTGGCGGGAAAATTAAACCTCGGCGCGAAAATTAAATCTCTTCTATTGATTGGCTGAAAATTTATATCAGTCGTATTTTCAACCAATCAACAGCCGCGAAACATTATTCTTGGAAATCTTGCTGAGAAGCAGACGACACACTAAGAAGAACAAGAAAGACAGAAGAAGAAACAAAAAATGTCCCAGCAATGCTATGCATTAATGTTGTGGACAACCGACCACAACAGGGTGTCCATACACCACTTGAAACATATATTTTCACCAAAGAAGCCCTGGAACACCTATAAAATTGGTGAAACAGGCAAGGCGGTGTATCCCGGGGTTCCAGGCCTATGGGACTTTGAAATCCTGGCCACTGGGGGTTTGTGAAATTTTGAATTTATTGAAGTTACAGTGTTCTTTTTTGTCCTTTTGGCTAGTCTCTGATTTACCGGGTGCATTTTATTCTATTGACTATTCTACTGAGGCCCTCCCAGGGGTTTTGGGGATTCAGGGAGAAGGGCTATTTATTTTCAGGGATTTGGGGAGAAGGGTCATTTATTTTCAGGGATTTTGGGAGATTTGGGGGTTTTAGGGAGCAGGGAGCAGGGGAAAAACATTTTGGGGAGCTGGGTAGAAAGGTCATTTTTCTTTCAGGGAGCAGGGAGCAAAGATCCCCCCTGGGAGGGCCCCCTCTACTGGAGCAGTGGTTTTGCCATTGTCGATATTCGGCCATAAAGCCATATAGCCACACAGATATAAAGTAGGTCTTCGTGAGTATAGACTTAACACTTGTATATTCACGCGGTATATTGGTGGTGCGCAACCCTTAATTTGAACTTGGTGTGGCCTTTTGTTTGGTTTTGCGACTGCGCTGTAGCCGCTAAGCAACCAGCTGTAAACATTTGTCCGTCATCATGTCATGATGGATTTCTAAGCGATCGCTACGTGCGTACCTTTGTATTGAGACGCAAATTTAACCATCGCGATCGTTTTCCTTCGTATTGTTAGAAAAAAATAAATATGAAAATGTGTCTTTGATTTACTCGAGTTTTCCTTGATCGTTTTTCTAGTCAGTTTTCCAGTTTGACAGTTTGACAGCTGCTTGTAAACTTCAGTCTACGTCACACCAATCAAATTGCTTAATTATGGTCACATGTCAAAACAACGTCACATGACTTTTAAGAATAAGAGCACGTGTTTTCTAAAAACAAAACAGCTGGGGCCAGTTGTTCAAAGCATCGTTGGCTTAACGATATCGTTAATACATAAATTTGTTAAGCAAATATGAGCTAAATTAACAAACACACTGTTATTTTTTGTTGAAAAAATGTGAGAATCCATTTTTTCAACAAAAAATAACAGTGTATAAAATTTGTAATATTAATGTTTGAAATTTTAACGAAACGTTAAAGCCAGATGTACGTAATTGACCTCACGGTAGAAAATTTTTATTTTTGGCATGTGGGTGTATTTTGATGTCCTGCATACGAAAATGAAAAGAAATCGATACCGTTCCGAGCTTGTTTTCGAGATATCGGCCTTCAAAATCGTCAAATTTGAGAGCGAAAATACATTGACGTCAACGTAAAATGCGATTTTAAGACCCCTTTTTGTTAATTTTCTTGATATATTTCAAAACATCCACGGTAGGATTTTTTAAAAAACGGATATGTATTAGAGAAATTCCTGAACTACAGGTAGATAACGAGAAAGTCCTTAGTTACCGGGTTCGTTTTCCTGCTATAAGCGTGCGAAGAGAGGTAGTCGTTGCTGAATTCAGTACGTTTTATGCGCGACGTCGATTTTGCGCCAAAATCTCCAACGCTATTTAGTATTCAATATTGCTAACTGTCGCGCAAATGATGTTTTCCTCGGGATAACATGTCCACAATCTATATTTTGAGCAAAAATAATAAATAATATCAAAAGTTTTACATTTCTGAAGTCCTCTGCATAATTGAATGTACAAAGTTTCGTATTCCGAACGTAAATTGACGTTAGAAATGACGTTTTGAGCGAAAACTGACGTTACGAATGCGGCGTAAAGATGACGTTTCGACCCTTAGATACGCACGTTCCTTTGAGCGCCTTCAATTACGTACATCTGGCTTTAACTAACAACGTCGTTAGTTTTGAACAACTGAGCCCTGAACGTTTTTTCTTTATATTCAAATTAATACCTTCGGTATTAGGTATTAACATAAAATCGCACGGCGAGTTCATTTTAGCTCACCTGAGCCGAAGGCTCATGGGGAGCCCATAGTAGGCCTATGGTACTAGAGCCGGCGTCTGTGTGTTCACTATTTCTAAGATCTTTTTCTCTGAAACTGTTTGGCCAATCGGAGCCAAATTTTATATGAAGCATTTATACAAAGTGGGAACAACTAATAGATAAGATGAAGATGTATGATTTATTTCTAAGGTCAAGGTCATCTGTTCTGTCGTCCATACACACTTTTCAACGATCTTCATCTCTGAAACCGCTTGGCCAATCAAGGCCAAATTTTATATGAAGCGGGCTTTATCCTGGTATCCTCAGGGGCAGAAAAGAGCCCCTTTCCCAATTGACATTTTCTTAAAATCATGCAAAATTCCCAATTTTGTCAGCTTACACCTGGAATTTTCATTCCCAAATAGCAGAATATTTTCCCAATTTTAGGAAAAAGGCCCCATTCCAAAAATACCTGGATAAAGCCCTGGAAGCATCTATAGGAACATACATGTGATTCCTCCCGGATCGTCCGGGAGGATACAGGAAATGAGGACCATATCCCGGCCTCCAGGAAAGCCTCTAGAATCTTCCGGATGCTGAATTTTCCTATCATATTTTTTTCCGAACTGTCCATTTAGGGCAGAAAAATAAGGTAATCACTTTACAGACGAAAGTCACAAAGGGATTAAGTAGTGTCTGTTACGTAATTGTACAAAGGAGGGAAACAACAATTAGTGGTGTCACTCTAGGGGTATTGGGTGCAGCGAGGCGTTAAATTGGCCCAAGCATCCACAAAGGTACCTGTTCAAAGTGTAAACGCAGGGTAAAATTTCCCGCCAATATGTCAAATTGATAGTGGAAAAATTTTACCTGTACACCGTTGACCTTGGCCTTGGCTAGTGTAAACATGTCAAAAATGAAAGTAGAAATTTCTGTGTCTGGGATCGATTTTTCATTTTCTTGGTTAGTACAGGCAATACAGTTTAATTTCTTTTAACTTATTAAAGTGAGATAGATATATACTTGTATAAAATTGCACTTGCAAACTTTTATTTGGAATCAGACAGAAAAATCAGCTGAAAATGGACATTCAGTTGACAGATTTCTGCATGATCAAGCATTGCTGCTTCAACAGTATAACACTTGGAATATCCCCTGCCTCCTCTTATTGTTCAGGTTACCCCTTTAGCTTTCATGATTACATGAGACACAAGGATAAGCTGATTACTGTACCATTATGCAATTATGCATTTTGAAACTGTGGGGGGGGGGGGGGGGGGAGAGATAGGGGAAAGCAAATTGCTTCAAATTTGACAGAAAAAATGATGGTGTTGCATGAAAACATGCAAAATCGTGCATTTTAGATGCCGACACATAATCTCCCTGAAGTAGACCCCTATCTCCCTGAAATGAAATCCACATCTCCCACTTCCACACCAGGAGCTCATCACATGTATGTAGGAAGTGGAAACCAATGTATACATACAAAAAAACATGAAGCATTTATTGGAAGGGGAACAAATGTGTATATTAAATAAGGAGGACACATGACCAAGATGGATGCCAAGCCCATATTTGGTAAAAAAACAAAGCTACTTTTCTTTAGTCAGGTGACTGTATTTCTTGAACGCTCACGTGAGAGATCGTTGCCCTTGGGCTACTTGTTGGGGTTATTTAAGCATTTCATTGCTTTTTTAGGAGATATAAGGTATCTCACATGCGAAGCTCTTGATGGTGGGCTTCGGCCATCGCGCACTAGAATGCGCACAAAGCGCACCCTTTTCTACTCTTAAACTGCGCCCGGTAAACCAGAGATGTGCCAAAAAATGTGGCGTAAGATTCTTTAAGTGACTCCTTGTTTAATTTGATAACACATAGAGATAAAAAAAAAATGTTATTCAGTTTTACGTCCCTTTTAAGCTTTTTTCACTCATATCGAGACAAATCAATCGGTAGGTGGGGTGAAAACCGGAATACCCGGGGAAAAACCACCTGTTTTCATGTACGAACAAATATGGAATTCAGTCTGTGTGTAGGAGAAATGTCAATTCTTTGTTTTCTGTAAATTTGAAATAGTTACCTATAAAATTGTACAAGTTATGACAGAAAATATACCTTTTGCGTTTCTTTATGTGCTGAGTATACTTATACTAATGAAAAACAATAGTGATCATGAAAATATAACATGAAGCCTATAATTTAAATCTGATCTGACTGTAACTACCAACACCTGTTTGAATAAAAATAAGAATCATTGAGGATCAAAATATTTAAATTGGACATGAAATTTAGTTCAAAGAGTAATTTACTGAACATTAATATCTAGGGGTATGTATATTTATAACATTTATTGGCTACCTTTCTTTTTCAAAACCACAGCCACCAGGTCAGAGCTTCAGACCCTGATGCCCAAGGCTAAGCCTACAGAGGGAAAAGGTAAGCAACCGGCAAGCTTTTTTAAAGAAATGTTCTTGCCTTACTCCCCTTTTGTGAACTTTTGAGAAACACTCTAGTGGTGGAGCTCTACACACAACCTTTACTAGTCACTTCATTTGAGCCTGTTCTGTTTTATCTACTAATAGCTATTTTTTGGGTAACAGTCAAATCTGCTTTGAACAGTCGAATCTGCTTTGCCCATGGTGGTCATGTAATTAGTACATCTCATTCTGGCATCGATAATTAGAAAAAATGTGCGTGAACATGTAAATCTAATAAAAGGACACTAGTTGCCACATGGCAGGTTCACAATCAGTTAGGGATAGTTTGTCACTTTTGGTAAAAATTGAAGTTTTTTAAATCGGTAAGATTTTGGCATAATTTTTTAGGGAAATACAAAGTGCATTAGTTTCTGAAAGGGTTTTTTAATGATGTAATTTATTATTGTAAATATTCAGAGATAAATGAGGTAAGGGTTGGGGGGCTACGGACACTACCACTGAAAAACATAACATACCATTAATTTATGATAAAGCAGTTACATGGTATGGTTTTGATTATTTAGTTAGTCCTACTGACTCAACTGCTCAAGATTTTGGCATACTTTTTAAGGGTGAAAGTATTTTTTATTAAAATAGAAGCTATACAAAGGACACCTTTAATTTAGACTTAGTGCCATTATCTTTCCATTTCTCAAACACAAGTAATAAAACTAATATCTAACTGTTAAAAAGTTGAATGACACAAGCACACAACATCTTATACATGTTTGGGAATAGAATGATCATTTTTTCAGTTTTTGACAATTCATCCAAAATGATTGCCGTGGCTACGGACACTACCAATTTTGTTATGTAAAGAAGTTGTGGCTATATCAATTGTGTAATCATGACTGTTTGTGGTAAAATCAAGTCACTGAAGTGTATGGTTTTAATTGCAACCTTTTGCATGGAATATATCCAGTCTGACACCAACCCAGCTGTGAAACATAGATCAAATGACTAGTTTGCCTGAGAAGATCACATTTCATATTACAGAGATAGAATTTGAAAGCTTTTAGAGAGAAATGTGATTTTATCACTTTTACTGTATATGATTTTACATTCTGAATGTATTTGAAATAATTGTAACTGATATGTCTCCAATTTGAAGGAAGTTCAAATGGTGGGGCTACGGACACTACAGGCCTACGGACAAAATTACTATCTGTATCTGTATAAAAAGATAGAGAAGCTATGCAGATTGCAGTTGTTTTGTTTAATTGCATAAATGCCTTGAACTGAAACAGAAGACATCCAGACTTTGGAATTATCTCTACCAAATTAGCTTCAACAAGTTCTTAAAAGATGGGGCTACGGATACTACGCAAAATACACTAAATATAAATGACTTGCATACAAGCAAGTTTGTTCTTTCGAGCTTGGTATTGATTCCTAGATTTTATCATGGTCTACTGGGTGGGTTTGTTGTAACTATCACTATTTACAATAATAATCTGAATCTTTAATTTTGTTTTACATGATGTAATGAAAGGGGATGATTAATCTTATATTCATAACGGACATATGTTAATTTTGACTTTATAGCATAGCACACAGTAAATCTGTGTTTCGTTTCGATGTTGGTATTCCACAAAAGCAATATTTTATTGAATGTAACACAATTCCAGCACAACTTGTGTCATAGCTTTGAGAATTAAATGGCAAATAGACAAATTTTGAAATGACACAACATAACGCAGAAATTATGGCTATTTTTAGCTCACCTGAGCCGTTAGGCTCACAAGGTGAGCTTATAGGATGGCCATGATCCGGCGTTCGTCGTCCGTCCGTCTGTCGTCCGTTCACAATTTCAAAGATCTTCTTCTCTGAAACCGCTTGGCCAACCAAAGCCAAATTTTACATGAAGCATCTATAGGAAGGGGGAACCAATGTGTATATAAGAAATCCAGGTCAAAAGACCAAAATCTTCTTCTCCGAAACTACAAGGCTTAGAGCTTTCATATTTTATATATAGCAATGTAAAATGGTTCTCTTTATAAATCATGCCAATGATGCCCCTGGGGTCAAAAATGGCCCCACCCCGGGGGTCATTAGCTCCCATAGACTTACAATGGGACAAACATAAAAAAATCTTCTTCTCCGAAACCACATTTAGGCCCAGAGCTTTCATATTTTGTGTGTACCAATGTATACTGGTCCTCTTCATAAATCCTGCCAACCATGCCCCTGGGGTCCATACGGGCCCCGCCTTGGGGGGGGGGGTGTCATGGAAAAACATAAAAAAATCTTCTTCTCCGAAACTACAAAGCCTAGAGCTTTCATATTTTGTATATAGCAATGTATAATAGTCCTCTTTATAAATCCTGCCAATGATGCCCCTGGGGTCAAAAATGGCCCCACCCCGGGGGTCATTAGGTCCCATAGACTTACTATGGGACAAACATAAAAAAATCTTCTTCTCCGAAACCACAAGGCCTAGAGCTTTCATCTTTTGTGTCAGTGTGTAGCAATGTATACTGGTCCTCTTTATAAATCCTGCCAACTGTGCCCCTGGGATCCATACTACAGGCCATGCCCCGGGGGTGACATGGGAAAAACATAAAAAAAAACACCCAACCACTTTGTCCAGTGACTACTTGTTGACTCTCAGGTGAGCGATCATTGCCCTTGGGCTACTTGTTTTCCTCCCTACCATCCCTATTTTGAAATTTTCTGCTTAGAAACTGCATGATAGCAACCCCACAGTTCATACTTACTCACATCATTGATTACAATCAATACATATTTTTCAGGATCAAATTCAAAAAAAAGAAAGATCTCGAGTGAAAATCAAGGTAGGCATAAGGCCAGGATTTTTTTATCTTCTGGTTCTCGGGAGAGCCTCCCCAATAATTTTAGGCCCTCCCAAAAAAATAATAATGGCTTTTTGAATTTTATTTTTTTTTTTTAGACGCACACCTGAGACATAACGAAAACTTGCCCATGCAATATACAGAGATTTTTAAAGTTGTAAAAAATGAAAATTTTCTATAGAAAAATTTTGATATTTTTCTTCTTTTTGCTAAAAACATAGATTGTGGGTACACGTTAGAATCGCCTCAGCGAGGCGATTCTAACGAGTACCCACAATGTATGTTTTGTATCAAAAATAAGAAAATTAGGTCTACCCCTGCAAACCCCAGTTTTGCTTTATAAAAGTGAAGTTTAAGGGGGTATACATTACACGGACATGTTTTCCTGATGATCTGTCATATATATATATCTATATATCTTTGTGTAAAACCTTGCCAGGGGCAAGGGCAGATAACATAAACGTACCATATTTGTTCTATTTAGCGCACAGTGCTCTTAGTTTTTCAAAACTGCCTCCAAAATGTCTGACATTAGGCTAGTGCATAACGAAAATAACACATCAGTGATAACCTGCTGAATTAAGTCAGTGTGTCCAAAGTATGAAAGATAATCCATTTTAAAAAAAAGTACAAGTAGGCAATGATCAGCCAGGAAAAGGCTCAATCAGAAAGAAGCTCCCCCTCCAAAAACCGAGGTGGGAAAAGTATTGCATCCTTTGCAAAAATGCTTTTAATCAATTCAAGGGGAGTTGTTATATAACTTTTTCAGACTCTAAGAGTAAGAAGACTGACGTCAACAAAGCTAGTAGCCAAGGTAGGCAGTGAATGGTCTTTTTTGTGACATTAAAACTAAAATTAGCTTTTCTGAAATTTAGAAATCTTCTATTTAAACCAAGCCTTGCTCTGACTTCTGAAGCTCTCAAAAATGTCTCATAAACTGACATAGATGCTAAGTGCCCAGAATTGTTGGCATTAAGTTAAAAAAAACAGTTTGGTGCTGACAGTGATTTATTGCTCAATATATTACTGAATGGAGGTCATTGTCTGAGACTCTCATAATTAGTAAAAATAAAACTTTACATATATAGCATATCATAAATTTACCGTATTTCATTGTTTGTTATCAGGGATTGACATAAGAGGGTGCAGGAATGCACCGATTCTAGCTGAATCTGCTGTGGGCAAGTAGAAATTGCCAGTGGTAAGCCCAACGGGCTAATAAAAAATTGGGCTGATATTGCTGATCTATATAGTTTTGCTCTGAGAGAAAAGTACTTTTTACTTGGCTGAGGCTAATTATTTCTTTTGTGGTAGTGTACAATATGTACTTGCCCAATCATTTTTTTCTTATAATTTTGGGGCATTCAGGATTAATTCAAAAACTTGAGGGTGTGGGGGGGCAAGCTGAGCCTGAAATAATATTGAACTTCCCCTCTTGGGCAAGTTCAAATGCTGGGGGTCAAGCTGCATTAAAATCCAGCTTGCCCGCCAGGCAAGTGCTGCTCAGATTCTTATGTCAACCCCTGTGTTATTACATGAAATTTGTGTTCTTCAGGTTAAAAACCAGAGGACCATTGGTCCTATAGACGCTCACCGGAGATCTGTCATATATATATATATATATATATATATATATATATATATATATATATATATATATATATATATATATATATATATATATATATATCTTTGTGTAAAACCTTGCCAGGGGCAAGGGCAGATATTACATAAACATACCATATTTGTTCTAATTAGTGCACAGTGTGCTTATAGTTTTTCAAAACTGCCTCCAAAATGTTGGACAAAATTTTGTTCCAATTATACTGTAGGCTATAGTGCATAATGAAAATAACACATAACCTGCTGAAGTCAATATGTCCAAAGTATGAAAGATAATCCATTATAAGTATTGCATCCTTTGCAAAATGCTTTTAATCAATTCAAAGGGAGTTTTAATATAACTTTTTCAGATTGTAAGAAAACAGAACAAAAAAACACCAAGATAACCAAAACCGGTAGTCAAGGTAGGCAGTGAATGGTCTTTTTTGTGACTTTAAACTAACGTAATTATCTTTTCTGAAATTTAAAAATCTTTTATTTAAACCAAGCTTTGTCTTGGAGAATTAGTTCTGACTTCTGAAGCTCTCAAAAATATCTCATAAACTGACAGATGCTAAGTGTTCATATGTTGCCAGGAAGTCAGGAAATTTGAAATTCTGTCAAAGAAATGTCAGGGAATTTCGTTACTGCAAGACTCATTGAACTTGCCTGGAGATTCACCAAATTACCAATCACCTGCTTCTTTTTCATGATTTTTGTAGACCTGTTTTGCAATTTTGCGATTGTGCAATTTTGCGACAAGTTGATGGTAACACTCTTCTATATATAAATTATGAACATTGTCTTAGTATGTCTATGACAATGTACCTTTCAACCAATGCAAAACCCGTTGATACCATACATCACCTGACCTCCAGGGATTCACATTTCTACAGTAATCGAAGATTCTCAGCCTTTTGTGTGCACAGTTTCCACAGGTTATGCTATGATAAAGTTTTTGTATGTTTTCAGTCCCAGACAGAATCAAGTCAATGATAGAGGGGGCAAAGGAGATGCCCTTCGCAAAGGTTAGACTATTTCATTATATGTAAAATGTAATTAAATGGGGGGAAAACTATAGCGGGGTGTAGGCAAATGGACTGAAAATTTATGTTTATGAAAAATGCATGTATGTATAATGAAGAAAAAAATATATGGGATTTTTAACTAGTGATTATATGAAATGATACATACAATCTCGTATCCCATCTACAGGGCTTTGTAAGAGACCCAGACAGTGAAGAAGAAGTTACAGATCATCTGGCTATGGTAAATATGCTTTTTCTCTACAACTTTCTCTGTAATTTTGGTGTCAATGGAATTGGGGAAAAATAACACATTTTTTGCTATAATGGCCAAAAATTAGCATGCTTTTTTAGAATTAAGTGGTAAAAGTGTGATTTTTTTGATCAAATTTGGAAAATATTTCAGCAAAATTTTGGAATTTTTTACATGAATTGGGAAATTTTTCAGCCAATTTGCAAAAAAATAATTAGTGCCAGACTGAGAAACTGGAAACAAGAGAAAGCATAAACATTTTTCGTGCGAATTACCTGTCAGATTATAATATTACCTGTTTCTTTAAAACCTGGCTGTTTATATGGTGTGACACTGGTATTTAATATTGCACGTGTAATCAGCTTTATAATAACCCCCTCATTCATGCATGATTATATTATTAGCTCACATGAGCCGAAGGCTCACAGGTGAGCTTATAGGATAGGCAGGCATCCGTCGTCCGTCGTCGTCGTCGTCCGTCGTGGTCCGTCCACAATTTCAAAGAAGAATATTTCTGAAGCTAGTAGGCCGACCTTGATCAAATTTAATGTGAACCATAATTGGGTTGGGGGATTGATGGCATTAGGTTTTGGAGCAGATTGTATCAAAATTGTGGTTTCCATGACAACAGATCTAGGTCCCATAGACTTACAATGGGAAAAACTAAAAAAAAAATCTTCTTCTCTGAAACCACTAGGCCCACAACTTTGATATTTGGTATGTAGCAATGGCTAATGGTCCTCTACATAAATTGTACCATTCATGCCCCTGGGGTCAAATTTGGCCACGCCCCGGGGGTTGATAGTCTCCATAGACTTACTATGGGAAAAAAATTAAAAAGTCTTCTTCTCTGAAACCACAGGGCCCACAGCTTTGATATTTTGTATGTGGCAATGGCTAATGGTCCTCTACATAAATTGTGCCATTCATGCCCCTGGGGTCAAATTTGGCCACGCCCCGGGGGTTGATAGTCTCCATAGACTTACTATGGGAAAAAAATTAAAAAGTCTTCTTCTCTGAAACCACAGGGCCCACAGCTTTGATATTTTGTATGTGGCAATGGCTAATGGTCCTCTACATAAATTGTGCCAATCATGTCCCCGGGGTCAAAATTGGCCACGCCCCGGGGGTTGATAGTCTCCATAGACCTACAATAGGAAAAACTAAAAAAATCTTCTTCTCTGAAACCACTAGGCCCACAGCTTTGTTATTTGGCATGTAGCAATGGCTAATGGTCCTCTACATAAATTGTGCCATTCATGCCCCTGGGGTCAAATTTGGCCAGGCCCCGGAGGTTGATAGTCTCAATAGACTTGCTATGGGAAAAAAATTCAAAAATCTTCTTCTCTGAAACCACAGGGCACACAGCTTTGATATTTTGTATGTGGCAATGGCTAATGGTCCTCTACATAAATTGTGCCAGCCATGCCCCTGGGGTCAAATTTGGCCACGCCCCGGGGGTAGATAGTCTCCATAGACTTACAATGGGAAAAACTAAAAAAATCTTCTTCTCTGAAACCAAAAGGCCCAGAGCTTCTATATTTTGTATGTAGCAATGTTTGGTAGTCCCCATTATAAATTGTACCAGTCATGCCCCTGGGTCAAATTTGGCCATGCCCCGGGGGTCAATAGTGTCCATGCATAGACTTTCATTGGTCGATTCTCAATTAATTTAAATCTCAAGAGCCTACAATGTGATAATCTCTCAGGTGAGCTGCAGGACCAATGGTCCTCTAGTGCTTAAAATTTGCTTTGTAGACATTAGACCAGAGAGTACAGAAAAACAAGGAACTGAACAAACAGTTCCTTAAGGACAATGGGATATATGAACTTAAACAACAATTAAAAGAGAAAAGGTATAATATGATTATATTGTATTTTTCATAAGAATAACCAAAGATCAGGAACTGATACAATCAAATTCCAAACCAACATAAAATATCAATAGTGACTGGAACACAACAATAAAAAACACCAGCAAAATGTTTGACACAGGAAACAGCAAACTAAATAGATGTCAAAAGTAGCTATTTCCCAAACAGAATCAGTTAATGTGTAGGGACTCATAAGCCTTCATAAAATGCAATTTGCATTACTTTCAAACACTTAATATTAAATTTTTCTGGTTTTTGTTTTCTGAAATACTCAGATTTTTTTAGCTACATGTATATAATAAAAGGCTTATAATATATTGCATTGATAAAAGTTAATATTGTTCCTCGTTCTGATATCTACATACACTAGCAAGTTTGCGTCTTTTAATATCCCAACTTGTAATGATATCTGCAGACGCTCAAAAGATCGCATTCTTTAATATCCCAACTCGGGACTTTATTCAATAATACCAGTATGATAACCCTGTATTATGTCTACAAATATGCATTCAGACCCAAACCCATCAGTGATAATTATGAAAGTGATGATGATGATGATCCTTCCTTCGACCCAGACAGTCACACTGACAGTGACACTGATGAGGTAAGATACACTGAAGAGCTTTAAAAACGCAAAAAATGAAAATTATTATTTTCTGCACCTATGACATTTTAGTCTTTCTTAACAGGTGAAAGAGGTCGATAACTGTCCTCTACTTCTATTTTTACATGAAACCTTATTTTTCAAGGTATTGACAAGTCCCAGCAATAAAAAGCCATTTTACACTTTTTGCCATGTGTCGTCTCTCTGCATTATTAATGGAGAAAAATATTTTACCATTTCACATGGACCATGAAAAACACTTTAGTTTTAATTTTGTCTCTTTCTTGATCATTCTACGAGTCTTCGAAAATGAATTATCCGGCACAATTGGAGTTTTACAAACCTGATGACGTATATATGTGACTTCACATGACGTCATATTTTCCAGCGTTCAACTATTCGGCATCTCAGTGGTCCCACCCAGGCTATTGGGACAGTGAAATGTTGACGCCGGTCTGATCAAGCATAACGTTTACGTCAAGTCGCTAATGGCTCTAGAAAATCGACGTACGGCGCTAAATAACGTCGAAATTACGTCGACTATGACCACCCAGACAAGCTAGCATTAGTGTCAGACAATCAGTGCACTTGGCAAAACTTATGTTTGTAATGAGAAACTTCAGAAAGCTATGCTCTGAATGACAAGGGGCAAATTGTAGTCATGCTCAACATAACTTTGCAGTTTTGGATTTTAGGGGTACTGCTATATCAAAGATTGTCGCTCCCACAATCCTCATCATTTTAATACGAAATTCACAACAGAGTTTGCATACATATCAATGTGTATGTGTGCCAAATGTCATTGAAATCAAACTACAAATCTGCAAAATATTTGAATTTCAACTTTTGCGTTTTTAAAGCCTTTCAGTGTACTTCATTATCCTCTGTCTGCATCTACCAACAGCAGCAGAAGACCAGGGTATTTTTTTTATTTGTTTTTGATTTTGGTTTTACACCCCTTGCCAGATTTTGTCAGCTCATATGAGTCATTTTGCTATATTTGGTGAGTCATTTCGCCTTTATTTTTCTACCATGCCCAAATGAGTGATCTGGTGTATTATTTGTTAGTTGTAACTTAAGAAGATGTCGTCTTTGGTCGATTATTCATAAAAGTCTAACTATTTATATATCTACCAAAAAAGCATTATAGAGCAATAAGAGATATCATCAACAATATCAAAAGCAACAACAGTAATGATGATAGCTTTGTGATAGTATTATAATGTGTCATCTCAGCCATGTTTATATCTCCCAATAGGAAGTAGCTGCTCTGCGGGAACAGACTGTACGACAACAGAGAATGATGGAGAAATCCTCTCAGTCCAGTAGAGGCAAGGGTAATGCTCTGTCTGAGAAATCTACAGTGTCAAGTCTTGCCAAGGAGAATGCATCGGTAGAGAAATCCACTGGGTCGAGTAAAGGAAAAGAAAATACTCCAAGGAAATCACAGTCACCGCTGAAATCTAGACAGGTAAACATGATGTCTATGGCCATTTTGGTTTTACATCCCTTGCCAGATTTGTCAGCTCATATGAGTCATTTTGCTGTATTTGGTGAGTCATTTCGCCTTTATTTTTCTACCATGCCTAAATGAGTGATCTGGTGTATTATTTGTTATTTGTAACTTAAGAAGATGTCGTCTTTGGTTGATTATTCATAAAAGTCTAACTATTTATATATCTACCAAAAAGCATTATAGAGCAATAAGAGATATCATCAACAATATCAAAAGCAACAACAGTAATGATGATAGCTTTGTGATAGTATTATAATGTGTCATCTCAGCCATGTTTATATCTCCCAATAGGAAGTAGCTGCTCTGCGGGAACAGACTGTACGACAACAGAGAATGATGGAGAAATCCTCTCAGTCCAGTAGAGGCAAGGGTAATGCTCTGTCTGAGAAATCTACAGTGTCAAGTCTTGCCAAGGAGAATGCATCGGTAGAGAAATCCACTGGGTCGAGTAAAGGAAAAGAAAATACTCCAAGGAAATCACAGTCACCGCTGAAATCTAGACAGGTAAACATGATGTCTATGGCCATTTTTCTCTTCCACTGATTCACTATTAAAAAATACTTAGCGGTTTCAGAGAAGAAGATGTTTGAACTTGTTGACGACAGACGACGATGGACGGACGCCGGAGCATGGCCATCCTATAAGCTCACCTTTTGAGCCTTCGGCTCAGGTGATCTAATAAAGATAATAATAATAATAATAATAATAATGAATAATAATAATCTGCGAAACAACTCACGCGCGAAACAACCCACAGGCGAAACTACCCGCCTAATATGGGCGAAACGACCCACCCATAAAACAAGGCGAAACGACTCAGGGCGAAACGACCCACGGGAGAAACGACCCCAAAATATTAAAAATAAAGAAAGAGAAAGAGGGGAAAAATCCATTGCTTCCACTTTTGCCCCATGAAAAATTTATGCTATAAAATTTGACCTTGATATAAAATTAGTCACGGTCAATCATCGGTCATCCCAGGATCATCATTATGAACAAACTATGATGGACCCAGTTTCAGTGAAATTGACCCACTGGTTCTGTAGCATAATTTTTTATGAGTTTTATCATTTATGGATGTTGTGGCCTGCATTGTCAATTTGTTATGTGACCTGGATCCACCGCAAAACAACACATATCCTCAAATCCCTGAAAATGGTTAAGGATGATTATAACAACAACAGGATGCACTAGTGGGCTAAAAGTTTGAAAATCTAACCCACCCTGTCTCTGCAAACATTACTCACATCTCATACATATTGGTGGTATTTCACAGTAAAAGTTACAGGTCATGCTAAAATATATAGAGGATATTTGCCAAATATATTTCATCAAGTGAGTTGAAAACATTAGAATTTTCACAAGTGCGCAGCACGAGTGAAAATTTTGATGTTTTATACTCACGAGACGAAATATATTCTGTATTCACCGAAAGCAAATTTCCTTTTTATTTTAAACAATACATGGGTATTTTCCTATTTACAAGGCAAACGGTGAATATACAAAAAACAATAAATTATGAAAACACAAATAATTTTGGTACCACATTGTTTCTTACTGTCTAACTAAGAAAATGAATACCCACACTTTATGATTTCGTTCATAAACGTTGAATAACGGAGTTATAGGCGTTTGAATTTCTGAAGTGAGACACATTTTTTATGTCAAGTACATGTAAATGGAAATGTCAGAAGTAATCCAAAATCTACAGTGACGATATAGGCTGATATCAGTCACTATAGTGACTTTTGATATCAGTGAGATTTGATATCAGTGAAATTTCATATCAATGAAAATACCAATTTTATCAAGTTTTGATATATATTGGTTTTCACTGTAAAGTATAAAATAAATTGTCTTATTTCAGCAGTCTGAAGTATCACTACCATGTGGATCTCCATCATGTCCATATAAAAAGCAAATGGAAAAAATAGGTAAGCTTACATTGCAAAATCTGTAAGAAAGTCTTCAGTTTAAGGCTTTCAATATGAAAGAGATAACTTTCTTCAAATTTGGGTATTAATTGTATTAAAGAAATTTGGTTTTATGGTGACATATATAAAACAAATTTTCGAGTATAAATCCACTAAGTTTTACCTCTCCGGATGACAATTTTGAGCATGACCGCACCAATGGTTTATAGTGGTTCAGTTGCTGATCTCACCGCTGTTGATTCCAGTCTCTATTTGCCAAGTATTTGGACAGGTGAGACTAGCCAAGTGCTGCTTGCAGGAATGTCAGGCTTTTTCTTAGGTTCTGATGTGGGTTCGACCGCAGCACAGGCACGCACGTGAGACAAGCCAAATTCTGTTTGCGGGTGTACCAGGTGGTTTTCTTGGGTTCTCACATTTTTGCCCCACCTACGGACTGGCTTTTCTCATATGATCAAACACAACATTATCGTTTTTCGGATTGAACCAAATGTAAACGTCACTGTGTGTAAATGAACAATAATTCACATATTAGCATAATTGGCGCGCCATGGTGGTGTTTTTGTGACGTCGCAGGTAAACATTTATGTCCCCGGAAAATGAGTCCATTGAAAAGGTTGTCTCAATATCAATATTCCTTTTTTGATCGTGTTTAAGAAATAGATCAGCTCTAGCAGTGAATTGTTGAGTAATAATTCACTGTTTTGAGGTCAGTTGTAAAGAAGATCAAATCACGAGCGTGTAGCGCAAGTGATTTATCTTCTTACAACTGACAGACAAACAGTGAATTATTACTCAACAATTCACGCACTTGAGCTGATCTATTTCGATTCCAACACACAATAAACGGAATAAATGTTGCTGAAACCGTCGATATCGTTCAGCTTTCCGCCATTGCATTGCAGATATCCCGCCAAATATTTGACTGTAATGCTGGTATTTACACACACTTATTACGTTTGTTGTGCGCTAAAACGAAGTTTCACCGCCTAACGTTGCTTTGTGGGATAGCTGACGTCACAAATGCCGCAAAGTAACGTCACGCTTATTCGCCCAGTGAAATTGTTGCACAATATAACACATTTTTTACCATTGGCTATACAGGCGAGGTGTGTTAGAATAGAATATTTTTTCTTTACTCTGAATTTAATCTTTGATTAATGCATGATTTTGTCGGGCAGATATATGTGATTATTTATTTATTCACTCAGGCTGCGTCGTCATGAATTAATTCATCGCAATCTGCCCTCCAATGTGACCACTATGCGTTCATAACGATAATTCACAGTATAAAAGATAGATTTCTTAAATAAAAAGAAAAAAAAAAAGAGAAAAATTACGAGTTTGCAACAATGTTATTAATAAAAATTCTGAAAATACACTGATTTAAACGGTGGCAACAGTTATATCTACTTCTGACTATAGAGTTTGTTCACATAGAACTAGTATTTCCTAGTATATATATGTAGGACTCAAAAACTGGGCCAGTCCAACAAATGGGGCCAATTTGAAAAACTGGGCCAAGCCCACAAACTGGGCTGAAAAATATCTTGCATTTCCACAAAATGGGCCAATTTTTTTTCCGTGGGCGAATTAGCTTGACATTACTTAAATTGTGCCCACCATCTTGGATTTTATGACATCAGCTATCCCACCAAGCATTGAAATCTTGTAACGTCGTTTCCGCATGTAACAAGCATAAAAAATGCGTAAATATTCGTAACACAGTCAAACATTTGGCGGGATTTCTACAGTGCAATGATGGAAAACTGAACGATATTGACATGAATTCTGTTTATTTTGTAATAACATGGAAATGGACAAAGTCCTAGTGCTAGATTTGTCGAATAATGGATCACTCTTTTTTAATGCATCTTTTTGTAACACATGAAAAGAATTGCTTACATTTATATATTAGATTGGCCCTGGGTTTGTGGGAATCGGCTCTGAATTTAGCCCAGTTTGTGGGATTGGCTCAATTTATGGAACTGGCCCAGTTTGTGAGTCCTAAATATATTCTGGTTTTTCCACTTTCTCACTATTTACCTCTGCCATTTATTTACTTCTCATAGTGCAAAGACAAGCAATTAAATGTGGGAAAGCCGGAGTCTACGAGCCCGAAGCGATCAAAGATAACAAGGTAAGCTACATCTTGAAAAATAAATGCCCCAATAATCACTTTATTCATATGGAGTATCTTACACAAGTGCTCATTTCATATGAACTTTATGAAACGAGCCTTTGGCGAGTTTCATACATTTCATATGAAATGACCACAAGTGTAAGATTCTGTTTATCATATGACTGTTCAAATGGGATTTTATCACCTTCAAAATTCATATATATTTTCACCGAAAATTCACATTGTAGTCAAAGACGTCATGACATGACATTACGAACTCCCGCGTGCTGTCATATCATTTTCATTACTTGACGTTATCCACTGAATAACAGCTACGGCCTATGATAACAGGGATTTTTTTTCGGGTGTCTCAGGGGCCGAAATAAGGCCCCATTCCCAATGAGATTTAGGTGAATTTTTTCCCAATCTGGAGAAAAAATTTCCCAGTCACAGCTGAAAATAATTTTCATTAGTTCCATACATTGTGAAATTCAAGCTCTACTGTTTAACTTTGATAATAAGTTATTATTAAATGATTTTAAAATAATGAGGTTCAATTAATGTGTTAACTGGGATAATATAATAAACTTAAAATGTTCTGAAATTTTTCCCAAATCCATGGTTTACGCCGCTAATTTTCCCAATTTAAAAGGCCCTAAGGCCCTTTCCCAAATTTGCCCGAAAAATCCCTGCTGATAAATAGGGTATCTTACACTCGTGGTCATTTCATATGAAATTTATTTAACCAGTCTTTGGCCAGTTTAATAAAGAAGTGTGTGCATTATGGACGTTATTTGGCCCCCTAAGACGCAAAAAAAGGAAAGTTGCTGTACATGCATGAATTTTGTTTAAAGATTTTAATAGACATGTTAAAGATCCAAGTGTTTTGATTTATCTTTTTTTTTTTCTTTTATGGTTGCTATGGTAACATAAAATGGTTGCCAATATACATGTGCTAGATTAGAAAAAAGTGCAATTTTGGATCTTAATTTGGAGGTTTAACGGAACGGTTAATATAGATAGAGCACAACCAAATACCAAAAAGATATGTTAATATTATGTGCATCTTGTCAATATGAAGCTATCAATTTGGCCCAAAAATACATCAAAATAACAATTTCTTCCATTTTAGCCTATATTGGTGGCCATTTCCTGTAACCATAGCAACCGAAAAGGTCAAAACAATATTCTTGCATAGATATCTATGCACATAGCTGTTTGAAGCCGTTTTTGATTGGTCGAAAGCCGTGTTCAAACCACAAAACCCATGTTCAAATCATGAAATTCACGTGCCGTTTGAACATGGGTTTTGGCCGACGTCATTGGTCAAAGTGACGTGACGTCATATATTTCATAGAAACAAAATGGCCGACGTTGAAGAAGCTCCGCGGTTTTTGGTGCGTTTTTACGTTGTTAATGTTATTTTCAAGCGATTTTAAGTGGATTAGAGTGAAAATGCAAGAATAGCGATCAACCATGGTTTGTTTCAGTGTTCAAACATTCGCTGGATCACTCGGAAGGTGTTTGAACACGCGGCCTGCGGCCTTGTGTTCAAACACCTTCCTCGTGATCTATCGAATGTTTGAACACTGAAAACCATGGTTGATCCCTATACTCAATCAAAATACTTCTGTCATTACCTGATAAAACCTTTAAATGAAATTATTGTGCAGCATTTTTCATTTTTTGGCTTCTAAGGGGGCCTAAAACCTTTACAAATGCACATACTTCTTTCATAAGAAATGACTACAGGTGTAAGATTCTGTTTATCATATGACCACTTTTAAGGTGACTTTTTTTTAAAATGTTGAAGCTATTTTAACAATGACTGTTGTCACGGAAGGCATTACCCGCAGTTACTCATGTTATTACATGTGTGATCATACAATTTTAATTATATGGTGTTATCCACTGAATAACAGCAACATCATATGAAAAATCTAATTAACATACAGGTCTTGTTGTTTTTCTGCTGTCAAAGGTAATAACAGTCTCACTTACTGCTGTTGTCTAAGATTTCTAACTGTGAGTAGACATGATTGCAATTGAGTTCAGCTGGGCATTTTCTAACAATAAATTTCCTTTTTCAAAGAAAATCAGTCTAGTCTGAGGCTTAATTGAATTCTCATACAAGTTTGTCTACATCCTTAAAGCATCATGGTACATGTACAAACTACAAAGTATAATGTTGGAAACCTTTCTGTAGGGGTTAAAATATGTAATTCCACTAACAAATAAATCTGAAAGCAGAGGAAATAGGGTATTAAATTGATTCTGCTAAAGTTGTAAATTTGATGATTTCTCTTGTTCAGTACCATGTTTGCAATGATTAATTGATTTCCAGGTGCTAGTGGGGGAGTGGGGCTTGCTATAGTTACCCCCCCCCCCCCTTCATCAATTAGTGAAGAATAGCTGAGTAATATATAAAAGGCTTTCTATAAATTTCCTTAAGTTGCCAAAATGCAAATGATTTAACTAATACCAGCTGAAAGAATGCTATATTACACCTGGTTCCTACAGTCAGGAATAGTCAGATAACCATATTTTTCAATAATGATAATTACAGTTCTATATATAAATCAATCAATTCTAAAAAATTTCCAACTTCGGGAATAGATGTATGCTATTCATGCAGGCATGTCTGATTATCAACTGGCTCCAGTCCCGATAGCGTATAATGGTTAAGGCGTTCGCTTCAGAAGCGGGAGGTGCGGGTTCTAATTCGGGCCGCGTCATACCAAAGAAGTTAAAAATGGTACCAGTGGCTACCTTGCTTGGCACTCAGCATTAATAAGGCAAGCACTGGCTTCTCTTCTCTCAAAAAAGATAACTTCAATGATGGGAGCTCCATGTACTTGGCAGATTCAGATTCCAGATAAGATTCTTTCCTAATGGATATTTACAGGGCTTTTTGAGAGATTTTTGTATCTCATGTGGATTGACATATGCTTTTTGTATTTCAGATGTGGGAAATCTTGGCTGGTACAGGTGCCTGTATACCTGTACCAGCGAGAGAAATGACTTTCAACATGGCTGCTAGTAGAGTGGACCTGGCCAGAAGACTCTTCAGAGTATTTTACTCTGAAGAAGACATGGCTCTGGCCAGGTCCCTCTACCAGCTGCCTGATTCGGCAATAATCCTTCCAGCAATCATAGGTAAGCCAGTGACTGTATCTTTTTTGAGGGGTGTCAGGCCATATTAAGAAGCAGATAAAATTTGATGCTAGCCTTGACTATAGTAAGGTAGTAGCTGGTGGCCGGTAGAAAAATGGGCTCGTGATTTGCTCTGCTTTACAACTGACCTCCAAACAGTGATATATTACTCAACAAGTCACTGCTAGAGTTGATCTATTTCTTAAGTAAATTTAATGGCCCATCCAGGGCATTTTTCGATGTTATTTTCACCCATGGGTGGGGATTTTGGACCAAAGTTTTACAAAATTGTCTAATTCCCAAGGGTAATCCCGCCATCCCCCCTTTTAAGGAAAACATTGATAGGTGCAATATTTAGACGATTGGATGTCAGAGCTTCTTGCTTCACCATGCAGCATTAACATAAAGGATTGGAAATGAATACAAAGAGGTGGTGTATTATTCCACTTTTCTGTTGAAAGATTCTTGTAAATTTAAAGCAGAGCACATATCTTTTCATATAAAGACTTTTAAGTAAAAATAGGGACATGGAGTGAATGTTCACTTAAAACTCCAACACTTTAAAGAGTGTCACCTAATTTCAGCATGTGCTATGAAGTTTAAAAGGGATGAGTGGGGGCGGCCAAAAGAGGCACAGATGAAGAAAGCCATGCATAATATAGTCGCATATGCATTGAGGTATGTAGTTTGTACTTCACTACATGTATATTCAGGGCCTTTTCTCACCTTTAATTTTTGGGAAAATTCTGTACCAATTGGGGAAAATTAGCATGAATTTCTTGCTATATTCAGTGTTTTCCCTGGCGCACAAAAATGTGCATTTTGACACCTGTTTTTCTCCAATGACCCCCAAAACTGTACAGTGAGGGGACAATGATGTCCCCCAAAAGTCACAAATATCTAGTTCCTGATATAAAGTTCTGTTCCCTAAATTCTCAATGGTTTTGTCAGAATGTCCCTCAGGAGCTGTCAATATTTGTCCCCTATATTAAAATTCCGAGGGAAAATTCTGTATATTGGGAAAAATTTTGGCAATTTTTATCAATTAAAGTGGGGAGAAAGTTTGATTTTTCGCTAAATTGGGGAAAAATGTGATTTAGAAATTCAGAATTTTTCAAATCAAATTGGGAAACTTTTCAGCCAATTGGAAAAAAAATGGTACTGGAAACCGGACCCAGTTAAGTACAGATACCTGAATATAAAATAGCCTTTTCTGCTCACCTGAGCAACACAAGAACTTTGTTATTCGCCAAACACATGGGAGGAAATTGATTCATTAAATTTATATGTAGAAGTCACATAGCTTTTTAAAGAAAACTCAATTTACTATCTGCACAAACAAGATTTAAGAAGTTATTCATGCTTACTGTGTTTTATTGCTTCATAACACACTGTGTTGGAAGCCAGATTGCAAAATATTAATTCAGACAGGAATATAATACCAACAAATTAGTTTCAGCATTCAGTTTTACAATTACTACTTATTTCCATTTAAATTTTTAGGGTTTATGTTCATATGCATCTCTTCTTTGCTTACTTTAACAGGGACAAAGCTGCCATGGTCAGGGCCAATAGAGAGAGGAAAGAAAAAAGAAAAGCTGAAACTAGTACTACACAAGATAATTAAGGAGAAGTTTTGTCTCTCCCCAAGAAAATTTGGGAGAACAGTCTAGAGACTAAGTGCCCCAGCCACAATTGCATAAATCAACTCAGCTGACATTTTTTTTTATCTTGAAACAATTACAATTTTTCAAGAACAGAAAGATAATGCTATTAGATAGCCATACACCCTTGCATAGAAAAGTTCTAGGTATGAATACAGCTTATCAACTGAAACACTACAAGCTGCAGTTGACATAAAACAAGTCCTTTGGAATATAAAAGTGCTTAAAATGAACTCCACATGCATGAACAGTCTAGTCACATTCTTTTCACACTGACATATGCTATAATATCTTGCAAAAGGGAAAACTCATTCAACTGAACGAAAATGATGATTGTGACTTATAACCCAGTAGTGACAGAAACAGTGGCTGAACCAGAAAGCCTTCAAGATTACCAGAGAATATTTTGACAATATCTTTTCTATTGAGATTTACGGGCACAAATCTGTGCTCCGAAAAGGATCTAGTCCTAAGACTGAGAAGTTTGGACTGAATGCCAAAAATGAATAAATTGTTCACAACAATAATTTGGTTTACAGTATTTATTTTCAGCCATATTTAGGCGATAACTATTACAAAGTTTTATTTGGGGAGGTTGTCCTTCAGTGAAGTGCAATGCTAATATTCAGTGCTTGTTCTCCTCTACTTCAGAGAGCTTTGTTTGGTTCTCTGGGTCTTTCAGCTTGTAACATACCTTGATTTATCATCATACGATCATTCATAACCCAAGTAACTGTGGTCCTGTAAACGCTCATCTGACCTTGCAGACAAATTAAGAGTAGATTCAGACCGATTCAGAAGAAGATTCAAACTGACTTTTCAGGCTTCAGATGTCTGAATCTGTCCCAATTTCAGCAAAGATTCAGACATGCAGTGGTTTGATGATTCAGACAGATTCAGACATGATTCAGACATGTTTCAGATGTCTGAATCTGTCTGAATCTGTCTGAATCTGTCCCAATTTCAGCAAAGATTCAGACATGCAGTAATTTGATGATTCAGACAAATTCAGAATGGATTCAGACAGATTCAGAAGAAGATTCAGACAGATTCAGATGTCTGAATCTGTCTGAATCTGTCTGAATATGTCCCAATTTCAGCAAAGATTCAGACATGCAGTAATTTGATGATTCAGACAAATTCAGAATGGATTCAGACAGTTTCAGAAGAAGATTCAGACAAGATTCAGACAAGATTCAGACAGATTCAGATGTCTGAATCTGTCTGAATCTGTCTGAATCTGTCCCAATTTCAGCAAAGATTCAGACATGGATTCAGACAAATTCAGACATGGATTCAGACTGATTCAGCAGATGATTCAGACGGATTCAGACATGATTTTTCCATAAGGGCCCTGCATACCCCAGTTTTGCTTTTGATGGGATACACATTTTCCATGAAATGTTTTCCTGATGTAAAATGTTTGAACAAGAATGATTTTAATGATGCAAATGCATGTGCGTGAATAGCAATGTATGGACATGTACATTCATATCTACGTGATGTATTTAGCCGTCAATTGGGAGTAAGTCATATGACAGTGTTGGCTGCACGGTCGGCATTTTTATTTGCTTGACTTTTTATTTCACTTTACGGCAGACAGCTTCCTTATCATGTGAAGGAGCAGTGTCAGCTTCGTGTTCATTAGAGAATGTGACACAAGAACATGACTGTGCATGCCGAAACACACTTCCTGGTAATGCTGCAAATTCTACCACTTGGCCAAATCAGTCAACAGTGATTTCTGTAAATTTTGTTGACCATTTATGTATGTTAATACCATGCAATATTACGGGTGAAAGGGCATCAATTTAGGCGATCCCATAAGTTCATGATTTAAACGGCTTTGTGGTTGTTCATGGAGAATAACTTTTGATGCAAATTCTTTCCTACTACATGTAGTCTCATCTAAAACATACGAGTATATATACATGTACATGTACATGTACGAATGCTCAAATTATTTGCGATTTATATGGAACCATAATCTGAATATTTGATAACGGTTACGTTAACAGCTTACCAAGAAATGCTGGAGGACAAGTAAGGTCCGAACATTTAATAAGACAGGCCGCGATGGTTTTACATGTATAGATAGTGCGTTCGCTGTGAAAAAAAGTTGCGATTTCGATTTCCGGCCGGTATATTCATGTTATTTTGATGACTTGTGTTTATCCTGACATAATTAAAGTAAACCGCCTGTTAAATCATTGCTATTGTACATAATTAAATACCTTTGATCAAATGTCATTAAACTTATTTATTCATTCAATGAAAATGATTCTGATTATCCACATAGTCACTAGAAGTGTGGTAATTTTATTCTTTGTCGGAAAGGACAATGCTCAAGGCGCGAATTTTTAATGACGCCCTTGATTTTTAAATGATTTTTTCGCTTCCATTCTTCTGTTCAAAGATCGAATAATCATGGATGATGTGAAAAGCAACACAAGTGACAAAGGTCATCATAAATTTTAATGTAATTAAGAATATATTTATGTGGATTATAAGCCATCTAAACAAATACGTAACATCTGCAAGTTTCATACTTGCAAATACTTAGTATTGTTTTAATTTATTGTTTTATATTTATTCAAAAATTATAAACATGCATTTGTCTTTTCAATTCCTCCGAGAAACTCCGAGAAAAAGAGTTTTATCGATAAATCCATGTAATTACCTTTCTCGGAGAAACACCGAGAAACACCGCGAAATTTCGCGCAGACGATTTCGTCTACCTGGCTTATTTCGCGGTGTTTCTCCGAGAAATAAAAATTTCGCGTTTGCCATGGTTGCGGAGAAACGCGGAATATGTTGTTATTTTTTTACCGGGAGTGTATTTTTTTTTTTTTATTTTGATTGCACAAAAAGTACTGGAGTGCCTGAAGGTCATTTTTGTCATATATACACGCTCATATACTTACAATGCTACCTTGTAGATTGCGATGATTGGTATCAAAGAAGGCATCTAGAACTGCGATAATGATTGGTTTAGTAGTAGAACCTTCTTTCAAAACTTTTCCTACTAGTGTTCTCTGTTTTGGTACCTGAATTGGTGAGAATATGGTCAAAAAGTGAGCAGCATAAACATGTTGACTTATATATTTTAATATATAATTCACAGTAATGTAAAATTGTTACATGACTAATAAAGAAATGCTTACACTATAAAATGTTTTCCAGTGGACTCATTCTCGGCGGATATGAATGTTTATGTGCCACATCACAAATACACCATCTTTCGCGTGGAATCTTGTTTACAGTGAATTATTGCTAATAGCACACAATGACAAAATGGGCAAAACGTTAGAGTAATATTTAAACATAAAATCTGTTTGTTTAGTATTTTAATGTCCAAGTCATCAATTTTTTGTCATTTTAAGATAGCCGGAAATTTCTCAAACTCATGAGTTTTGAATGTTAAATAGGTATACTGCCTCAAAGTTGGTTTTGACAGAAAAAAAATAGTTGCCATAAATAGATCTAATGTCAGCAACATACAGCTAAATGCGAATTTACAAATTTTAAGCTACAGCTCATTTCACTCAGGGAAGGCCCTCATCAACCTAATTATCCCTGTCTGGTCAGTATAACTTTACACAAGTTTAATATAACCACTAAGGGCCAAACTTGATTCAATATTATTGCATAAATACCCGTGTCACACAATATTAACAGCCATATATTAATGAAAAGAAAGCCATGTATTAATATAGCAATTCTCGTGAGCGCGTGCTTTTAATACATGGCTTTTACTTATGCTCGTTACCGGGTGCCACGCAAAGCACGTGCTAATATTGTGTAACTGAACTCCACCCGGAACGAGCATAAGAATGAAAGCTTTTACGCATATGAATACGTGATGAGGCTGTAAAATATAGTGCACCATCATTTCTTTCGTTTGTGCAGAATTAATGCAATAATAGCGATCAAAAATGATTTTGCTATTCATTAACATTCGCTTAAGGTCCCTCGGGGTGTGTTGAAAATCTTGGGCTACGCCCTTGGTTTTCAAAACTCCCCTCAGGACCTAGCGAATGTTAATAAAATTTAATGGAAAATCGTGTTTGATCCCTATATGAGCAACAATAGAAACAAATTATGAGAAATACATGTATTTCATATCTTATCACATTCATATCAATTCAAGTCTTCCAGTTATTTCTTTTCAGACCATTCCAAGACAGTTCTGCTGATTTATCCTTACATTTTCTGTTGATTCTGTCTACCACTCTGTTATATTCATAACTGATGCTAGCCAGTTGGATACCTTAGTGGGAAAGAGTTAGTCATCTTGCTCTTCAAGGATGTTCAACTGTAGCTAGTCAGTTGGCTACCTTATTGGGGAAGAGCTAGTCATCTTGCTCTTCATAGATGTTCAACTGTTGCTACCCAGTTGGCTACCTTACTGGGGAAGAGCTAGTCATCTTGCTTTTATGCGTTTTCAAGTGTTGCAACATTTGTGATGTTTTGTACTATACTTTCTTTTCCGTCTGGCATCTGGGTTGGGATTTTAAATTAAATCGTACCTGTTTTAAAGTCGTCATTTCCAGTGTTTTCTCAGTTTGGTCTGTACTGTAATGCCGCTGTTCATGTTTAGTCACTGACCACTCAGACCAATCCGTATAGGACGCTGGTGACTCTTGATAGGCTGCGGGCTGTGCTGCTTCTACTGTTGTGTACACTTGGGTAAACTTCTCCTGCTCTATGTAGGCTACCTAAAATGATAACATTACGAAAACATGCCCATGCAATATACAAAGATTTTTAAAGTTGTAAAAAATGAAGATTTTCAGCAGAAATTCTTTGATATTTTTCTTATTTTTGCTCAAAACATAGATTGTGGCGGTTCTAACGAGTACCCACAATCTATGTTTTAGAGCAAAAATAAGAAAAATAGGTATACCCCTGTATACCCAGTTCTTCTATATAAAAGTGGGGTTTAAGGAGGTATACACTGCACGGACATGTTTTCCTGATGAAAAAATGCTCTCTGAAGACAACAGAAAAAAAAACAACTAAAAATTATTGCTCCCTTTAAATAAGACATGTGTGGTAGTGTGGCTGCCAAGTACATTGTATATAGTGTATATAGGTTTATAGGGTGCATAATTGGCCAGTCTAAATGGTCCGGACCTTTTAGCCTCGTGGTTATGACGCCTGATTTTCACCCCGGCAATCGGGGTTTGAGGCCAGCTCTGGCTACAGGTCTATATTTCTCCTCCTTCTACATTTGGTGCCTGGTGCCAGGATGACTACCGTTGGAGCCCAAGGGCGAAGATGTCTGCGGAGTCAAAAAGTGCCTGGGAATAGTTATTTGTGGATATGTGAATCCTAAACATTTGATACAAATGTTTCATTGTAGCATGAAGGAATGTGGTAGTGCGGCTGCGAAGTACATTGTATATAGTGTATATAGGTTTATAGGGTGCATAATTGGACCTTTTAGCCTCGTGGTTATGACACCTGATTTTCATCCCGGCGATCGGGTTTCAAGGCCAGCTCTGGCTGGATGTTTTTATTTACAGGTCTATATATCTCCTCCATTACACATGTATTCTTTATTCATATTCCTTTCTTCCTTTTTATGCCCCCAACTTTGAAAAAGTTGGAAGGGCATATTGCTTTCGGCTTGTCTGTCTGTGTGTGTGTGTGTGTGTGTGTGTGTGTGTGTGTGTGTGTGTGTGTGTGTGTACGTCTGTTAACTTTTGAATGGAGCATGTTAGGGATTTGAAATTTCATGTGTGCATTCCTCATGAAAAAATAGTTGACCCGTATTTTTTTTCTTGTCCGAGTTATGCCCCTTTTCTGAGTTATTTCCCTTTGAAAACAAAATTTGAAAATCTTGTGTGCAAGATATCTCAAAAAGTATTTAAGCTAGAGCCTTCATATTTGGTATACTGGTTGGGGCTGATGAGTAGATGACCTGATTAACTTTTGAGAACTTTCCGTCAAATTTTGACAAAAATACAGAATTTTTAAATTTTGATTGATTTTTCCACTTTTCGGTGAAATTTGAAACTTGTGAACGGTGAATGCTAGGGTTTTGAAATTTCATATACAGATTCCTCATGAAAAAATAGTTGACCCATATTTTTTTTCATGTCCAAGTTATGCCCCTTTTCTGAGTTATGTCCCTTTGAAAACAAAATTTGAAAATCTTGTGTGCAAGATATCTCGAAAAGTATTTAAGCTAGAGCCTTCATATTTGGTATACTGGTTGGGGCTGATGAGTAGATGACCTGATTAACTTTTGAGAACTTTCCATCAAATTTTGACAAAAATACAGAATTTTTAAATTTTGATTGATTTTTCCACTTTTCGGTGAAATTTGAAACTTTTGAACGGTCAATGCTAGGGTTTTGAAATTTCATATACAGATTCCTCATGAGAAAATAGTTGACCCATATTTTTTTTCATGTCCAAGTTATGCCCCTTTTCTGAGTTATGTCCCTTTGAAAACAAAATTTGAAAATCTTGTGTGCAAGATATCTCAAAAAGCATTTGAGCTAGAGCCTTCATATTTGGTATGGTGGTTGGGGCTGAGGAGTAGATGACCTGATTATTTTTTGAGAACTTTCTGTCAAATTTTGACAGAAATACACAATTTTGAAATTTTGATTAATTTTTGCACTTTTCGGTGAAATTTGAAACTTTTGAACGGTGAATGTTAGGGTTTTGAAATTTCATATACAGATTCTTTATGAAAAAATAGTTGACCCGTATTTTTGTTTATGTTCAAGTTATCTGCCGTTTTGGAGTTATGCCCCTTTTAAAACAAAATTTGAAAATCTTGTGTGCAAGATATCTCAAAAAGTATTTAAGCTAGAGCCTTCATATTCGGTACACTTGTTGGGGCTGAGAAGAAGATCACCTGATTACATTTTGAAGACTTGCCGTCAAATTTTGACAAAATTACTCCATTTTGAAAATTTTACTCCATTTCTAATTTATCTGCAAAGAGCTTACATTCTGTTTCTGGATCAAGGTCAAAACAGAGGCAATCGAACAGCTTCAGGAAATTAAATTTCACCTCATTCAAATGAAATAAATGAATCATACAAGCTGCCAGTTTAGGGACAAGCATACAGTTGGGGGCATAGTGTTTTACAAACACGCATTTCTAGTTTGATTATATTTTCCATTTTTATGTAGAAGACAGAAAAGCAGAATGCAGCAGTCAAACACATAATAGACAATATAAGAAAGGCATACTAGACCTAAACAATATCATTATAATTACATTCACTTATCTATTATTTTATTTATTATTCGTTAAATAATAACTCAGTCAGTTACACCTACCAAATTTCCAAAGACATTCAGCCATTTGTCTATCTGTCTGTCAGGCACGGCATTTGCTGTATTATCTGGCAGGTCTTGTTTACGAAACAAATGTAGTTTGGGTATCACCTGCAAATGAAGAAATAACCACTACGAAAACTTGCCCATGCAATAAATAGAGAATTTTCGAGCTTTAAAATTGAAAATTTTCAGCTGAAAAAGTTTGATTTTTTTCTTATTTTTGCTAAAAACATAGATTGTGGGTACAAGTTAGAACCGCCTCGCCGAGGCGGTTCTAACGAGTACCCACAATCTATGTTTTGGAGCAAAAATAAGAAAAATAGGTATACCCCTGCATACCCCAGTTTTGCTTTATAAAAGTGGGGTTTAAGGGGGTATACATTACACGGACATGTTTTCATGATGTTAAAAAATGAGCCGCGTCATGAGAAAAACGGAATTTTGCCTATGCAAAAACAAAGACACAGATGAACTGTGCAGTAACTGCACATCTAATTAGCGCCTGTTTTTGCCAATTGGCTGGATAGTACAATCACTCCTCTTGTTAAATCCAAAATTTCAAACTTCTAGCCTTTTTATGAGACTGTACAGGCCAGCCCCTCCCCTTTCCTATTTTTTTTCACTGCTGTTAAAGGAACTTGAATTTTATTAGGCTTTGAACTTATTGGGAAAATTCTGTAATTATAGGATTGTCAAAAGTAAAATTAAAATCAACCCCTATCTTATATTCATGTTGCTCATAAGATTAAATGAGTAAAAAAATCTTACCTTTTTAAGCCATATAAAGTCCAACCCTTTGGCTCTCTCTCGAACAATATCAATATTTGAGTCATCCGATAGTTTGAAGAAAAATTCATTCAAATATGGCTTGTTCCTTCTTATATTAGCTGAACACGGAGATAAATATAATACAAATATTACAAATATAACTGTTAATCCTTTGTAAAAATCTATAAGTTTGTGAAATTTCATGTCTTTCTATCTCAAAAATGACTTTTATCCTATATATTCATAAGTATAACATTTTGCCTTCCTTTTTCGTTTTCCATGAATCATGTTCAAAAGAACTATCTAGACGAAAAGTTTTGAAAAGGTAATGACAGAAAATGATATAGTGCAAAAATATTATCTTTCAAATTAACAATACACTATCTAGGTGTATTCTATTTTTTATCTACATGGGTACAATCGATAAAATTTTGGTTGTTAAATTTACTTCCCTATTTTACACCTTTTATCATCTATCTGGTAACAAAGTTAGATTATAACTATTTAGGGCAAAGTGAAAAACATTTTTTCTAGTCATTCTCTGTGGATGTTCTATACTGATGGATATTAATAACGCAACACTCTCCATGAGTTATCATTTGCTTAAAACTGATTTAAAGTTTAACTTCAACATAATATAAAAATAATACCCTGAATCTTAACACCATACACAATATTTGAGCCGTCTCATGGGAAAACCAACAATCTAAATAGGCAAAAACAAAGACGCAGATCAGCTTCGCGGTAACCGCGAAGCTGATCAGCGTCTTTGTTTTCGCTACTCGGATAGTACAATTCCTCTACTACATAAACCCGAAATTTCAAGCTTCTAGCTCTTTTCTGTGCTTGTACAGGCTGGTTTGTGTCAGACCTGTTCGGAAACCACATTGTTGGTTTTCCCACGAGGCGGCTCATTTATCAATAAAAATTTGTTCGCCGAATTCTTTGCTCAAGCTGCTTTCTTCAACATCATAGAGACATAATTTTTTTTGAAGAAAACCTGACAATGGCTACAAGAAAGGGATTTTGAGAAAGCAAAACATCTCCGACAATAGTTAACAACCTAAAGCACAAGAAAAGGCAAAATAAACATTGGCGCTTTTTTCAATGTCGTTTAACTCATATAAGCCTGGCATCCTTTTTATGGGACATACGCAAACAGAATAGCCACAGATGTGACGCCTCGTTTTGCAGCGTCCCATCTGGGGCTATTCTGTTTGCTTAGAGAATTTTCATCGAAAATTTTAATAAAATTTAAAAATCACTCCTGACGCCTCTAAACATGAAAGTGGACTCACCCTAATGATAATTATGGGAAATATGGGTTAAGGCGCTAGCGTTTATCGCTGACGTCAAACGTAAAGTGCTAAAAACACAGAGGCATTCCATTACAGCACCAAACATCATTGTAATTTTAAGTTAGTCCTGTGCCTATATAATGTGTTTGAAAAATTCTGTATTTGTTTCAATTTTACACGCAAAAACAAGGTTCTTTAATAAATGTTAAATAGACGTAATTACTGTGATTATAATGCAAAACGCATCCAAAAGCAATCATTTGAGTTTTGATGTTTCTGTCCATAAATCATGTTGGCCTTGAAGATACTTTTTGGTCCACATTGACCTATTATGCAATTTTTGGTTGAAATTTGGGTAACGCTTGAAATCATACTTTATTACATTAATCACGGACACTTGCATTTCGTTTTTTTGTATTGAAGTCAAGCAGACTGATTGCATTTTTCAGTTCAACAACTATTTTTTGGAAAAATCCTGTATTCTGAGAGAAAGAATCGATAATGCAAGTATTGTATTTTAAAAGTCTGTGAGTATATAAAAATTTGATCAATGCACTAGTCAGGTGTAACAATGCCCCACCCACACTCCACCCAACCTATGGAAACGGGTAGCAGAAAGCCGGTTAAAGTGTGGAGAAATTACTTTATCCTCTCAGTGCAGGAGGGAAAGACTGGATCCTTACCCTAGGGAGATTTAAACTGCATATTTGTCCCCTGGGGGTGGGGCTTATTTCAGGGCTAGTCGTAATCCCTGCTTAGGTGGTTCAGGGGGTGGGAGTTAACATGTCCCCCTGGATACAGGACAGCTATTTATCATAGTGGTGCTTTCTAGTAGGACTTGAAGTGTCATCACAATGGAATGTAATGGTACCACAGACACATCCTATCATGACCATAGATATTTGAGCCGCCGCAACAGAAAACCAACAGTAACTGCACAGCTAATCAGTGTCTTTATTTTTGCTACACAGATAGTGCACCCCCTCTTCTTCTTAAATCTGAAATTTGAAGCTTCTATCCATCTTCTGTGGCTTTACAGTTCGGTTTGTGTCGGAGCTGGTCCAAACCGCAAATTGTTTTCTCGTGCGAAGGCTCATTTACTAAATTTTAAAGCTACAACAGACAAGACAGAATTGCTACACAAGATGGCTTGAGGTTTGAATGAATAGATTTGTTATTTCATTTAATGCTTTGCATCAACGGTCAACATATGAGGTATTATACAGACAATCAGTTGTCTTGGCCGTGCTATTCCTTGTTTGTTTTGAGGTTTAACTTCTCTGTCAACAATTTTACAGTCGTGTCCAGACAGAGCCACCGCTTCCTGGGTTTTAACAGTACTCTGGGAAGTTAATGTGCCTTGCTCAAGAACCAAACATGGCCTTATATTGTTTACCGACATAGAGTCGCATTATTGAGAACAAAGTTATTTAAATAGTCCGATCAACAAATGCATATCTATGTCAGAGTTTAAGCGGCATGGTCCACGCATTTTACCTATACACACCAACGCCGAGGAGGTCGATATCGCACCTGCATCAGGCAAAATAATTGAATATGTGAAATATAGGTCAAGGGCATCAGGTCAAGTTGTGCACTTAAATGGTATGTCAAGGACAGGTTTCACATGCGCATGTACCTTAGGTGCAGAGAAAATCAAACTTTGATATAAAAATAATAAAGTCGATAGACCGTGAAATATAGGTCAAGGGCAACGGCCAAGGTGCATGCTTGAAAGGTACATCAAAGTCACTTAGTATGCAAGGTTTCACACTCACAGCTATCACTGATGCAGAGAAAACCAAACTTTGATGTAACGATGTAAAAAGTAACAAAGTCAATGGAACATGAAATATAGGTCAAGGGCACCAAGTCAAAGAGCATGCTTGAAGGTTATGTCAAGGACAATTATTATGCAAGGTTTCACACTCGCAAATATCACTGATGCAGAGAAAAACCAAACTTCAACATAAATGTCAAACTTCGACGTAAATGTTGACAGATGGACGAGCGAACGGAAATTTGGACTCCTATATTGCACCCTGCTATAAGCAGGTGCGATCTATAAGCAGGTGCGATAAAAATCATAAATAAAGTAATCTGTCAGACATGGAGGCCAATTGAGTCCGCTTCAATAAAGGCTGCACACCCTAACAACAGTTTCATGCAGGAGAAACAAAGGGGCTGATCAGCTGTGAGGTTACCGCTTATCAGGGGCCTTTTTTTTGCATGCAGATTTTTTCAGGACACAAAACAGGTCAAAATAATCTCTGCAGGATTCTCATTCATATTTACAATGCCTTCATGTCCATGATGTTACTGGCTATACTTATTGTCTAAATACACTTTTTTTTTGGATTAGAATGGACAAAAACAACACATTATTACCTCATTATTATTTATTGTCTTTGTTATCACATCTTATGGGCATAAAATAGAAGGAAGCTTCAATGCTTTATAATGAAACAGAATAAAGTATTTTACCACTGGTCTTGTTTCACCAAAATGAGAAAATGTGCATGATAATGGTAAATCAGATTTTCTGTGCAGGGGTATTAGAAAATACTTGACAATTTAGTGCAGACCATGACTGATAAGATAGCTATGTTAAGGTTTTACATACTACATGTACTGATGGCTCCAGTCATATTGAGACAGGACGTTGGTTAAGTTGGAGAAAACCAGGGTTAAGCCCAAGAAAGGCCACTTATCTTGTTTACAAAAATGTTTAACCCTAACATAAAAGAGGCTTCTATACCAATTTTTCATGTCCATCAAAAATAATCCATAATCAATAACATAGGAAATAATCCAAAATCAATAACATAGGAAAAAATGATAAGTTACCAATTTGTCCATTTGTATACAATACTTTATACATACATATACATCCACAAACATGGTACAATAATTTAGTCTCAACAATTTTCAATACAACAATATACAATTGCTATTAAGCAGCAAAGATCTGCGAAGCTGATCAGCGCCTTTGTTTTCGCTATACGGATAGTACAATTCCTCTACTTTCTAAATCCAAAATTTCCAGCCTCTAACCTTCTTCTGTGACTGTACAGCCCAGTTTGTGTCGAACCTGGTCGGAACCCAAATTGTTGGTTTTCTCATACACAGGCTCATGTGTGAATATTTAGAGTACAAACATCTATTAACTGCTAAATCTACTACATGAATCAGTCGTACAACAACAACAATTTTGAAATTGCACCTACTGAAGGTGGAGTCTCGAATCAGACTGCACAAACCAAGTTTCTTATTCTTTTTAATTCAGTTTTACGTCCCTATATAGATTATTTCAGCTTACAGGAGATGGGCCAATCGGTAGGTGGGACGATAAATGGGAGCACCCCCTGAGAAAAAAACACCTTGCACAACCACAAGCAGAACTTCTCAAATGTGCCCATTGCAGGGCTTGTACCAACATCACACACAGCGGTGAAATGATCGAAAGATTTAGTGCTGCAATGAAATCAGCGCTTTTTACCACTCGGCAACAGGGGCATCCCAAACAAAATTTCAAGTTAGTTAAGAGTCTAAAAAAGATGAGAAATCTGTGGCCTTGTTTATCCTTCAAGAGCCCAGTGCAGACTTAAAATAGTTTGCTGATTCTAAGAGCCTTTCTAGGTGCAAATCCCTTTGTGTTGTTTCATAACAACTAAAATGATGCTATATGGCAGTTATTCAGAAAATATTGTCATTTATAAAACTGCTATGACTTTACATTACACTTAATTCAAAAGAAAAATATGTAATTTAATGACCCATGTACATGGCAACCTTGTACATTTGTATTTTATTCTAAAAAAACAGTTCCCTTTGAAGTTAATACAAGTGATGTAATATAAACTTTAAAATGGCCATATGATACAATTTCTTTTTACAAGTGATCATTTCATATGAATTAAAATGCACTGACATATGTACAATTAAATCTAAAATAAACATTTTATCAAAACACAGGCTGCTTACAGACACCTTCATAAGACAAAATTTACCTTGAACACTATCAGAGACTTTTTTGTAAAGTTTGTCCTTCCCTTGGTGCTTATCCATTACTAAGCATGGAGATATAGTACAAGATTCTAACTCTCAATTGAGGATGACACACAATACCACTGAGCCACTGAGGTCCCAAAGTGACTCGATAAGATAAAAAGGAAATATAAACCAATTTGAGATGCATATTTCCATGGTTATTTTTAATGTATCTACTTAGCATAGCAGACTGCTTAGAAGTTTTCTTTAAACAAAGTCTAATGAATGTTGGAAATTGTAGTCTTTACACAAATAGAGGATCTTACACTCGTCATTGAATATGAAATTTATTAAACGAGCTTTGGCTTGTTTAGTAAATTTCATATTCAATGACCACGAGTGTAAGATTCGTTTTATCATATGACTTTTAAATATGATTTTATCGCCTTCAAAATGGACATATATTTTCCATGAAAATTTACATTGTTGTTACGGTCGTCGTCAATGACGTTACGTATTCCCGCAAAAGTGTTCATACACGCGTGTTCATAACACTTTTATTGTCCACTGGAAAACAGTGATATCATATGATAAATCCGCATAGGAGATACACCCTCATCCCTTTCTCAGCCCAGGAGTTTGTCTTTGTGTTCCATCTTGTGTTTTAACCTCCAGTCCTCCGCTAAAAATACACAGAAAAAAGTATAAACAGGTGATTTTAAATATTATATGCCCTGAATGCAAAGCACATACCAGGAAAAGTGGTTCGAGTCAAACCATCAATACATCTTAGGCTTACTTGTTTTCTTGGGTGGTTATATTTAAGCGCAGTTATGGTGTAAATACAGTCAAGGACCAAAAGTATTTCCACAACGTCAGAAACTCCATAGACATACATGTATTTTCATGTTTGCAAGAAAAATCATCCTGTTTCTCTTAGTAAACTTATTTTCATGATTTTGGTGTCATTTGAAAGGTGAACGAATAAAGCAATAAACAAGGTATTTTCAATTAATTCCGTGCATGCGTTTTGAAGCTACCAATTTTCAAACAACACATGATATTTATTTTGACAATTTTTGGGCAAAGTCACCATTGACGTCGATGGGAAAGTGACTTTTTCAAAATTTCCTAAAATTTCAAACTGTTGTATATAGAAAATGCAAAACTGAAACTTCACCAAATCACCTTTGTTTATTGCTTTATTTATTTAACCTTCAAATGACACCAAAATCATGCAGATATGTTGACCAGAAGACGCAGGAATTTTTTTCTTGCAAACATGAAAATACATGCAAGTCCCTGGAGTTCTCAACGTTGTGGAAATACTTTTGGTCCTTGACTGTACATTCCCAATGTTTGGTACAAGTCCCATAAAGCTGCTGACTGGGACACTAGGGTGGATCTAATTACCACAGACTACCACAGACCACCACAGACTACCACAGACTACCACAGACCATACCACAGACTACCACAGACCACCACAGACTACCACAAACCACTTTAAAAATTGTTTACCGCTTCTTAAATTAATTCTTTGGTACTCAAAATACATTAATTAATACCAGAAAATGTTGAAATTCAATTGAAAAAAAAAAAAAAAAAAAAATCTGGAAGAAAGGGAATGAAGCAAAACAAATGCTAATCAGTGTTGCTTAAAACAGATGCTTATTTTTGTTTATCTATTTTTTTTTTAATTATGCAAACATTCTGTTAATAGTTAATATACAGAACAATTATTTTTTAATAAAAAAAAAAACAAACAAAAAAAAAACAAAAAAAAAAAAAACAGGACAACTTCAAACTTGGCTTCAGAATACATGATAGAAATAGAAAGCACCCACTTTACGTTATTTTAAAGATTAAAGGACATAAATATGTAAGACATAAAAAATAAGCATGTTTTTCTTAATTTCGAACATTTAGTTAAGAGGTCTTATTCAGAGGCCTGTATCTTGTCAAAAATTGCACACTACCTTATTTTTTGTTTTCAAATGTCTTCTTTTAAATTTCAGGCACAAAAAAAAAGAGTTGTTTGAAAAGAGTTTGGATACTTTTTCATTGGCAGTGAACATCCTTAAATCTGGCACATTTGTCTCTGATAATTTGCAATCAGTTTCATCATAAAATTTGAAGAAAGATATGAAGGATAAAAAAATAATTAAATATAAAATAAAAAAATAAATAAAAAATACAAAAAAATCAAATGCTTCAGGTGGTAAGGGGGATGTTTATTGATTTTTGTATTATTTACTTTTCTTTTTGCAATTACATGTACTGATAAGCCAAACCATAATGGAGGGATGTTGAAACTTTGAAATCAGATTGAAAACTAAGCGTATTTTTGTAAAGGTTAAATACTTCAGAAATGTAGGTTGAGAATTTTACATTAAAAAATTGAAACTCCCATCAGGAGAAAAAGTTAAATGTAATTGTTTCAGCAACATTCCAAGTCCAAAAATGTTAATTGTCCATTTAGATAAGCCTAATGGTCCAATATCGCCAATAATTTCCCAGCATGCAATTAGCACATCATAAATGCACTGATTATCTAATTGGAAGCATATAATATGATAATTACTGCAAGCCTGACACCTGATATGATAGATTATTAAAAATCAGACTTAATTTGATCTAAGAATTTAACTTTCCAGTAATATGTCACTGCACAATGAACATTTTTTTTCTTTCTTGTTTTAACATTTTACTCAATTATTACTAGTGAATCTCAGGTTTAGGCATAGTTACTGTTACATATACATGTAAATTCAAATAATTTTGATCTTCAGAAATCTTATCATATGAAAACTTGCTTATGCATTTTTTTTCAGAAGCAAAAATTGAAAATTTCGTTGGATAAATTTCAATCTTATTCTAACGAGTACACACAATGTATGTTTTGGATAAAAAATTAGGTATGCACCCTCCAAACCCCAGTTTTTCTTTATAAAAGTGGGGTTTGTTGAAAAAAAAAAAAAAAAAAAAAAAGTTTGTTTACCCTCAACCTACCTACTCACCAAAATGGTGCCGACTTAAAAAGATTAAATTGCCCTTTAAAAAAAAGGGGGAAAAAATGTTTGAGCGAGAAAATAAATTTTATATTTTTACCATGATGACCCCCCCCCCCCCTCATCAATTGGCTGTTATATTCTTTAAATATCATACAGGAATATTTTTAAAGCCCGTATCTACCAAACTAGTGATCAGATTTGAATTTTATTTTCACAAACCAACTATCAATTGAGTGGGTAGCATATTCAATCCAAAATATTTTTTTCCCCATTTTTAGTGTAAAAATCACATTTTTGGCAAAAAATGACAATTTAAGAATTTTTCATTATAACATTTTATCATTATTATTATATATATAATTAATTATGTAAAAATCACATTTTGACAAAAAATCACATTTTTTTTTAATTTTTTAAAATCTCTATTTTATCAGAAAATTTTTATGTAATGAAATGCTATTTGAAACCAGTGAAAGGGAAAATCTGTATCCCCTAGACCCAGTCACTTGATTTTCAAAATGTGTTAATGCAAATTTTAGGGGTACATATGTTCAGACCCATGTGTTGAAAAAATTAAGAAAAAGAATTCTAATAATTAAACTTTTTTTTTACATAGATAAATATCCTACACATACATATGTAAGAATTATGTAAATATATTGGTTTTGAAAGCGATCCTTTATATTGAACTTAGAGTAAGCAATTGTTATGTATCATTATGACTAATAAACTTCAGAAATTTATTGAAACTTAATTTTCATTTAAAAAAATCAATCTTAGATTCATGAAACTAGAGGACCATTGGTCCTGTAGCTCACCTGAGAGATTATCACATTGTAAGCTCATGAGATTTAAATTAATTGAGAATCGACCAATGAAAGTCTATGCATGGACACTATTGACCCCCATGGCCAAATTTGACCCAGGGGCATGACTGGTACAATATATAATGGGGACTACCAAACATTGCTACATACAAAATATAGAAGCTCTGGGCCTTTTGGTTTCAGAGAAGAAGTTTTTTTTAGTTTTTCTCATTGTAAGTCTATGGAGACTATCTACCCCCGGGGCGTGGCCAAATTTGACCCCAGGGGCATGGCTGGCACAATTTATGTAGAGGACCATTAGCCATTGCCACATACAAAATATCAAAGCTGTGTGCCCTGTGGTTTCAGAGAAGAAGATTTTTGAATTTTTTTCCCATAGCAAGTTTATTGAGACTATCAACCTCCGGGACCTGGCCAAATTTGACCCCAGGGGCATGAATGGCACAATTTATGTAGAGGACCATTAGCCATTGCTACATACCAAATATCAAAGCTGTTGGCCTAGTGGTTTCAGAGAAGAAGATTTTTTTTATTTTTTTCCTATTGTAGGTCTATGGAGACTATCAACCCCCGGTGCATGGCCAAATTTGACCCAAGGGGCATGATTGGCACAATTTATGTAGAGGACCATTAGCAATTGCCACGTACAAAATATCAAAGCTGTGGGCCCTGTGGTTTCAGAGAAGAAGATTTTTTAATTTTTTTTCCATAGTAAGTCTATGGAGACTATCAACCCCCGGGGCGTGGCCAAATTTGACCCCAGGGGCATGAATGGCACAATTTATGTAGAGGACCATTAGCCATTGCTACATACCAAATATCAAAGCTGTGGGCCTAGTGGTTTCAGAGAAGAAGATTTTTTTAGTTTTTCCAATTGTAAGTCTATGGAGACTATCGACCCCCGGGGCGTGGCCAAATTTGACCCCAGGGGCATGGCTGGCACAATTTATGTAGAGAACCATTAGCCATTGCCACATACCAAATATCAAAGCTGTGGGCCCTGTGGTTTCAGAGAAGAAGATTTTTGAATTTTTTTCCCATAGTAAGTCTATGGAGACTATCGACCCCCGGGGCGTGGCCAAATTTGACTCCAAGGGCATGAATGGCACAATTTATGTAGAGGACCATTAGCCATTGCTACATACCAAATATCAAAGCTGTGGGCCTAGTGGTTTCAGAGAAGAAGATTTTTTTAGTTTTTCCCATTGTAAGTCTATGGGACCTATCTGTTGCCATGGAAACCACAATTTTGATACAATCTGCTCCAAAACCTAATGCCATCAATCCCCCAACCCAATTATGGTTTACATTAAATTTGATCAAGATCGGCCTACTAGCTTCAGAAATATTCTTCTTTGAAATTGTGGACGGACGACGACGGACAACGACGGACGACGACGACGACGGACGACGGATGCCTGCCTATCCTATAAGCTCACCTGTGAGCCTTCGGCTCAGGTGAGCTAATAACAAGTAGCCCAGGGGCAACGATCGCTCACCTGAGAGCCAACAAGTAAAGTCACTGGACAAAGTAGTTGGGGTTTTTACCATATATGGGTATGATAGCCATCTTGGTCATGTGACCTTGAAACCCTACTTACATCAGCAGGAGAGCTCTTGTCTGGATTGTGTATCCTCTTTTCTGCCATTTTGGTTCACTTGAAAAAATCATCTAACAAGGTCAGGGTCCTATAATGACCCCGAAGGTTGGGCCATATTTGACCCCAGGGGCAAGATTGGCAGGATTTATGTAGAGCAACACATGACAATGTTGTATATCAAATATACAAGCTTTGTGTCATGCTGTTGCAGAGAAGATTTTTTCACATATTTCCATTATAAGTCTATGGTAGATAATGACATGCCTGGGGCGTGGCCTGTATGGACCCCAGGGGCACCGTTGGCAGGATTTATAAAGAGGAACACTATACATTGCTACAAACAAAATATGAAAGCTCTGGGCCTTGTGGTTTCGGAGAAGAAGATTTTTTATGTTTTTCCCATGACGCCCCCGGGGCGGGGCCCGTGTGGACCACAGGGGCACGGTTGGCAGGATTTATAAAGAGGACCACTATACATTGCTACTGACAAAATATGAAAGCTCTGGGCTTTGTGGTTTTGGAGAAGAAGATTTTTTTGTTTTTCCCATTGTAAGTCTATGGGAGCTAATGACCCCCGGGGCGGGGCCATTTTTTACCCCAGGGGCATGATTGGCAGGATTTATATAGAGGACCACTAAACATTGCTTCATACAAAATATGAAAGCTTTGGGCCTTGTGGTTTTGGAGAAGAAGATTTTTTTATGTTTTTCCCATGACACCCCCGGGGCGGGGCCCGTATGGACCCCAGGGGCATGGTAGGCAGGATTTAGAAAGAGGACCATTATACATTGCTACACACAAAATATGAAAGCTCTGGGCCTTGTGGTTTAGGAGAAGAAGATTTCTTTATGTTTTTCCCATTGTAAGTCTATGGGAGCTAATGACCCACGGGGCGGGGCCATTTTTGACCCCAGGGGCATGATTGGCAGGATTTATATAGAGGACCACTAAACATTGCTACATACAAAATATGAAAACTCTGGGCCTTGTGGTTTCAGAGAAGAAGATTTTTTTATATTTTCATCATGACGCCCCCGGGGCGGGGCCCGTGTGGAACACAGGGGCACGGTTGGCAGGATTTATAAAGAGGAACACAATATATTGCTACAAACAAAATATGAAAGCTCTGGGCCTTGTGGTTTCGGAGAAGAAGATTTTTTTATGTTTTACCCATGAACCCCCCGGGGCGGGGCCCGTATGGACCCCAGGGGCATGGTTGGCAGGATTTATAAAGAGGACCACTATACATTGCTACTGACAAAATATGAAAGCTCTGGGCCTTGTGGTTTCGGAGAAGAAGATTTTTTTATGTTTTTCCCATTGTAAGTCTTTGGGAGCTAATGACCCCCGGGGCGGGGCCATTTGTGACCCCCGGGGCATGATTGGAGGGATTTATATAGAGGACCACTAAACATTGCTACACACAAAATATGAAAGCTCTGGGCCTTGTGGTTTCAGAGAAGAAGATTTTTTTATATTTTCATCATGACGCCCCCGGGGCGGGGCCCGTATGGACCCCAGGGGCACGTATGGCAGGATTTATGAAGAGGACCAATAGACGTTGCTACACACAAAATATGAACGCTCTTGGCCTTGTGGTTTCAGAGAAGAAGATTTTTATATGTTTTTCCCATTGTAAGTCTATGGGAGCTATCTGTTGCCATGGAAACCAGAGTTCTGATCCGACCTGGCCCAAAACCTAACACAACCTTTCCCCCTCCTCAATGATGCTTTAGATAAAATTTGATTACAATCGGCCATGTTGTCTTAGAGATATTTGAGTTTGAAAATGTGAACGGACGGACGGATGCACGCACGGACGCACGGACGGACGCCGGCTCGACTACTGTACTATAAGCTCACCTTGTGAGCCTTTGGCTCAGGTGAGCTAATAAATTGTTGGTAAGTTTTGTGAGGAACAGGTACAGACATAGCACTGCTTTTTTTTTCATTTAAAAAAATCAATCTTAGATTCATGAAATAATAAATTGTTGGTAAGTTTTGTGAGGAACAGGTACAGACATAGCAGTGCTTTTGCAATAATGATACCGGGATAAAAGAAAAAAAAAGTGAAAATACAGTGCAATTTTAGAAGAGTAAAATTTTATTTTATTGTTTAAAAATCATATAAACAGTGGTAAACAATTTTTAAAGTGGTCTGTGGTAGTCTGTGGTATGGTCTGTAGTGGTCTGTGGTAGTCTGTGGTAGTCTGTGGTGGTCTGTGGTAATTAGATCCACCCGGACACTACATTAGATCAAACAAGCACGTGTTAAGTTGTAACTGCCCTCAGTCCAGATCAAGCATGATAATGAAAGCTAGACGGAATATTTCCATCGGTTTTCGTTAGACCTCTCCATGAAGTGTATCGGAGTGCAGGTTAGCCAGCTGATCTAAATGAAAGCATGCAGGTGTAAGAAACCATGACAAGGCTGTAAAATGTAGTGTGACAACAAAGTTACTTCTTCTAGTTTAATGCAGTTTTAGTTTTTCCAAAGCTTCCCTAAAAACCTTACTAACATTAATGGAGCCCCACCATGAGAAAACCGGATTTTGCCTTTGTGAAAACAAAGACGCAGATCAGCTTTGCAGTATTCACTACAACCATAGTGCAATCTCTCTTCTTCGTAAGTCCCAAATTTCCAGCATGGTTCATACAGACTTACCAAACATAAATTTAAGGTCTTTTTAGGGCTTTTTCAAGCAAATTTAAGGACACATAATACAATGTATATGCTTCTCCTGTGCAAAAAAGCACAATGGTGACGTTTTATGGTGGATGTTGCAAAAGAATGGCTATAATTAGTATGACTAATGTGTAGGTATTGCTACTTACCAGAAACAGAATAGAATAGAATATTTTGTCAAAAAAGAGAATCGGAAAATGGCTACCGATTTCCATGGGGAAAGAATCAAATTTTTGGCGAGAACACAGACCAAATCAGCAGAGAATTAGATTTTAGGCCCAAAAATATTGGTTTCAAGGCCTCTCAGATGAAATTAAAGGGCTTTTCAGGGCCTCCCATGCAATTGGTTTAAACACTAGTTTATTAATAAATTCACAGATAACAATAATGATAATCAATAAATCAAAGGATCAGAAAACAAGCTTCAAGGAAGCTTATATGAATATTCTTCTAACGTGAAAAAATACACAAATGAACGAGTATCAAGAAATAATACTAACTAGATGTTTATATGTAGTGAAAAGAAAAAAAAATGAGAGAAAAAGTCTAATACGGACTGCAATACTGAGATTGGAATCGAGATAGTGAAGAGCAAGGAGGACATGAGAGCAGAAGGATGAATAGATGAATGAATGAATGTTCCCAGTTTCAAACCACCCGAAAAGAACCCCCGCGGATTCGGAGATCGCAATAGAGCAGCAACGAGCGCTGATGCGAAATTAATTGTCAAAGCGCCCTGTCTGAGTAATGAATTTATAAACAGCTTCAAAAATGTTTGTATTTTCTTCCTCTGTGAGTCTTGGGTCTCCGAAGAACAGGGATTTAGTTGGGAGGTGGAGAAAATCAGATAGGGTTCGGTTACAGATTTGGGGATAGTTTTGGCAATCGAGTAGGAAGTGTTTCGACGTTTCTGAGATACCACAAGTGCACAGAGGACTTTCAACAAGGCTTTTCTTAAATAGATGCTGTTGTAGAGCACTACACTCCATACGTAATCGTGCATGCTGTATTTGTGGTACTCTTCTGCCGTAATAGAAATGGTTTGGAGGTTTGGACCTTTGTTCTGATAGCTTGTGTTTGAATTGGTTAAGAGAAGTGCTATTTCTAATAGTATTGGGTAGGTCATTCCAAGCTTGTATTGTGGATGGAAGGAATGACTCGTAATATAATACAGAATTTGTACGAATAGTGGATATATTGTCAGCACTTCTTTGAGGATATCCTGCACGATTTTGCACTGTTTCGGGTACGAGTTCGTTAAGATAGTCGGGGCAAAGACCGTGAATCATTTTGAAGAAAATCATCAACTTTTGTTAACGTCTACCCGCCTCTAAAGTTTCCCAGCCGGTATCCTGATAAAGTTTACTTATACTGCATAATTTAGTGGCACCAGTTACTATGCGCATAGCTTCGATTTGAATATTTTCGAGAAGTTAATAAAAGACACATACAACTGTCATACGTTCGAGTGATCTTCCCATGCAATTTAAGGCCTTTTTAAGACAACCTCCTTTTTCTGAGACTGTACAGGTTGGTTTGTGCTGGACCTGGTCGGAAAACCCCGAAGACCGTTTTTCACGCATCACCGCTCAATAATGGTGTTTGTATTAGTGCTTTACAAACCACACACGGGCTAAGGTCCTATGGAGATAAGACCTCAGTTTTAAAATCAGTTTCAAGTCTCACTTGAAAGTCTGGAGAAGTCAAACTCACAATCCCTTCCTGGGTACTACCAGTACTCTGGGGAGTTAACGTGTCTTGCTCCAAGACACAACACTGAGCTCCTTGTGGGGATCAAACCCAAGACCTCTCAATTCCAGAGAGTCTGATGCTCTAAAACCAGGCCACTGCACTCCCAAAATAAAATTACTGTAAGTTTGGAAATTTTCGTGAGACTTTTATTTTGCGAATTGTTAATTTCTGAATTATTTGGAGTTCTTCAATTCACGAGGGAGTACTCGTGGTGTCAATGAAGCTTATAGTATTTCTTTATTAGCAAGAACTTTATTTTTGTGAGGCTAAGAATTCGCGAAAATTAAGTTCTCACGAACATTTCCGAATTTACAGTATTTGAGCCGCCCCATGGGAATACCAACAATCTGCATAGGCGAAAACAAAGGCACAGATCAGCTTCGCGGTTACACCGCGAAGCTGATCAGCGCCTTTGTTTTCGCTACACGGATAGTACAATTCCTCCTCTACTTAACTCCAAAATTTCAAGCCCCTCGCCCTCTTCAGTGCTTGTACAGGCCTGTTTGTGACGGACCTGTTTGGAAACCACATTGTTGGTTTTTCCACGAGGAGGCTCATTTCACTATTCCACTTACATTGGCACTCGCGACCGCAGTAGTATTTCACATTCTTCACACCTTCTTCTTTACATCTTAAAAACAAAATTTAATTGTTTCAATAAATAAGATAATGACTATACAATGTCTGCTAGGACATAAAGAAAAAAACAAAAAAACATCATTAACGATAACATCCAACTTATTGTTGGGGTGATATGAGCGGCATCGTGAGAAAACCGGATTTTTGCCTATGCGAAAACAAAGGCGCAGATCAGCTTCGCAGTAACTGCGAAGCTGATCAGCGCCTTTGTTTTCGCTACACGGATAGTACAGTTTCACTTCTTCTTCAATCCGAAATTTCAAGCTTCTAGCCTGCTTCTGTGACTGTACAGGTCAGTTTGTGTCAGACCGGGTCAGAAGCCCCGAAGACAGGTTTTCTCGCGTCGCGGCTCATATAATGTAAACTGCATTAAAAGGTACAAGTAGGCAATGATCAGGAAAAGGCGCAATCAGAAAGAAATTCCCACTCCAAAAACCCGAGGTGGGAAAAACTAAATTGACTATTAGGTATTTATACTTAGAAAATATATCGCAAGTACAGTCCGTAACATATCGTAACTCCGTCCCCACGTATAAAAAGTTTTAAGAGGTTGTTAAAATGGCAAAACACAGCAAAAAGTGCACATTAATACAACTATCTCTTTCTAAAAATTCTCACCAAGGTTTATCTCTGAACTTGCTCCATATCTAGCATGTACATGTATCTTTGGAAGGCATTTCTTTATTTGAACTGCCACGAGAAAACCACAACATGAATAGATGAAAACAAAGGCGCAGATCGGCTGTGCAGTTACTGCACAGCTGATGGTGCAGTTACTGCACAGCTAATGAGCGTATTTGTTTTTTTCGCTACACAGGTAGTACAATTCCTCTTCTTCCTAAAACCAAATTTCAAGCTTCTTGTCTGCTTCTGTGACTGTACAGGCTGTTGGTGTTCTCATGTGAAGACTAATTTGTTAAGAGTTTTGAGTGTCTCAAAACAAGGCCAATAACTCACTTCTGACACTTCTTGAAAGCTTTCCTCCTTGGTTCCTCCTTCCCACAATACCCGCACTGTCTCAGGGCCTCTTTATCATCTCTCGTAACTCCCGACTTGTTTTCTTTGCCCGATTTTTCTGTTCCACTTTCTTTCTTGTCTTTGGTTTTCTTGGTTTTTGCACCATCTTTGTTACCATGTAGTTTCCCCGAGTTTATGTCCTTAGTTGCTTCTGCAAGATAACTACTTGCTTCTAGTAGTGATATGGCTGTGTCATCTTTTGCATCTTTGTTACGACTCTTTTCATTGGATGGCGATTTAGTAGAGCCATTTTTATTGGTCGGCAAAGAAGCTTTGTTTTTAACTTTTTCACTGAGATTTGGCGTTAAATTCAAATCTTTCAAATCAACTTCAATTTGATTAGGAACATAAACCCCTGTTTCATCTTCTGAGGCGTATACCCGAACTTTTCCAATCTTAAACTGCACTGGTCGATGATTTGCCTTCGCTGAGGCAGCAGTCTTGGCTATGATGTCATCAAAATTTTGTGGCGATGGACCAAAGCCGACAAGCTCAGGTACTTTTTCAGTCGCTGGTGCGTGTTTTTCGCAATAGTGCTTCTCGGTCTTCGGTTTATGTTTGTCGCAGTAACCAGAAGCGTTAGTAGGACTGTTTCCTTTTTTCGGTGATTTTTTCTCTGCCGCCGGACGATGTTTGTCACAGTACCCAGAGGCGTCGGTGGCAGGGTCGGAGGTTTCCGTCCACTGAAATCCACTGACGTTTTCCAGAGCCTGTTTAATTTCTGCAGCTTTCTGGTTTAACCTCTCATCCCTGATGTAAAATTAAAAAAAAAAAAATTAAATATTTTTTCATGCTTTCATAATGCAATCTAAAGATCCTAATCAGAGTCTTTGTCTAGATAAGACCTTTGTGTCCATACTTCACTTATACATGGACAAGAGCTTAAAATGTTCTATCCTTTGTGTCCATACTTCACTTATACATGGACAAGAGCTTGAAATGTTCTATACTTTGTGTCCATACTTCACTTATACATGGACAAGAGCTTGAAATGTTCTATACTTTGTGTCCATACTTCACTTATACATGGACAAGAGCTTGAAATGTTCTATACTTTGTGTCCATACTTCACTTATACATGGACAAGAGCTTGAAATGTTCTATACTTTGTGTCCATACTTCAATTATACATAGACAAGAGCTTAAAGTGTTCTACCAAAAGGAAAATTTAACTAATGTTAAGTATAAACAAACTAACAAATGAGCCGCCGCACAAGAAAACCAACAATTTGCAAGGAGAAAACAAAGGCGCAGATCAGCTTCGCAGTAACTGCGAAGCTGATCAGCGCCTTTGTTTTCGCTACACAGATAGTACAATCTGTCGTCTTCATAAACCCGAAATTTCAAGGTTCTAGCCTGCTTCTGTGACTGTACAGTCCGGTTTGTGTCAGACTTGTTCGGAAACCCAAATTGTTGTTCTTCTCATTCAAAGGCTCATATACAAATGAAAAGATCATTGTTATCTGTTCACATACCTGTCCTTTTCATCCTGCTTTTCCGCACCCTCTTTTTCATAGGCCTCTAACTTTACATTAAATACGCTCTCCTTACAGCCATTCGTCACACTCAGATTGAAGTTCTTGGTCATCCCTGACAATGAAGCATTAAAAAATGAGCCTGTGCGTGACAAAACCAGCAATTTGGGTTCCGACCACGTCCGACACAAACCAGGCTGTACAGTCACAGCATAAAGCTAGAAGCTTGAAACTTTGGATATAAGTAGAAGAGGAATAGTACTATCCAAGTGGCAAAAACAAAGGCATGGTTACCGCGAAGATGATCTGCGTCTTTGTTTTCGCCTATGAACTGTTGGTTTTCTCATGCGAAGGCTCAAATAACATTCAAAAACTTTCATGTTATATTGTGTTATCATGATTATGTTTTTGTTTGTCCAAACTGTCAGGTAAAGAAAGATTATTTGTAATTTTAGGTGCATGTAAAAAGGGCTTCTTCAGGCATTTTCTCAGATCCTTTTGAATTTAATACTTGTAATATGCAAAAATTACTACCATGTACTATGCCTCTCTGAAGGACGGGACTTTTTATTTTTTTTATTTTCATCAAGATAACATGTCCGTGTAATGTATACCCCCTTATACCCCACTTTTATATTGAAAAACTGGGGTACGCAGGGGTATACCTATTTTCTTATTTTTGCTTGGCGAGGCGGTTCTAACGTGTACCCACATTCTATGTTTTGAGCAAAAATAAGAAAAAAAAAATCACAAAATTACTAGTGAAAAATTTCAAATTTTACAACTAAGGAAAATTCAGTATATTACATGGGCATGTTTTCGTAATGTTGTGTAACTCATTACAACCCCTACCTGGCACCGGCTGACAGTTTGGGGGTGACGGTTCCCTGTGAATGGTCTCCCTTATCACCTCCTTTTCCTCCAGCTCATCAAAAAAGTCAGGCCTCCCAGACAACTCGAGCAATTTCTTCGTCAAAAATTCCTCGTCCGTGCTATTCAAAACGGCATTCAGCTCGTGTCTGATGGAAGGGTCTGTAATTGCGTGTATAAGACGTTGGTTAATGTCATTAGGTGATGCCTGGCCCACCTTGTGCTTAAGATCGACCAAGACTTTCTCCAGAAGACGATCGCACATGTCTTCCGGCAAAGGTTCTGAACCAGGTTTTGCATTTTTCTTAGAATCAACGTCATCGTCATCTTCTTTCCTCAGAGCCCAGACGGACTCACCGCCACAGCGATGGTTGTGTACCGCAAAACCCACGTCATTAGATACGTGACCCAAGTCTTTCTTGTTGGGATGGCATTTACACTGCTCCTCTATCTTGCAGCAGTTACGACATATTGTCACAGAAGGACAGTTTGCCGCCATAAAGTCCTCATAGCTGACATCTAGTTGACGCATACCAAGTTTCTTCAGATCATCAACTGAAAGGTGTGAGAATTAACAATAGAAAAATGAAATAAGAGGTTTGAAGGTGAAGTTTTCTCTTTCAGTTTTTTTTTTCCAAACAATGAAAATGAAAACAAAATCTGAGGTTTAACAAAAATCAAAGACTCCGGTAGCTTACATGCTTATGTAGGCTCTCATGCATTTACTTGGTTCCTGTTTGTTTGATTGCTTTCCACTATTAAATGAAACCATAAATTCATTATTTCCATTATTTCAATTTTAATACATAATTTTACATTTAAAACAAATTAAACTTATACAAGTTATTAGTTTCAGAATAGCCTAAGCGCAACATTTTAAATGTGACAAGAAATCCTGTGTGAAATATGAGCCGCATCATGAGAAAACAAAATTTTTGCCTATGTGAAAACAAAGGCGCAGATTAGCTTTGCAGTAACCGCGAAGCTGATCAGCGCCTTTGTTTTTGCTACACGGATAGTACAAATCCTCTTCTACCTATATTCAAAATTTCAAGCTTCTAGCCTGCTTCTGTAGCTGCACAAGCCGGTTTGTGTCGGTCCCGGTCGGAAACCACAAAGATCGATTTCTCGCGTCATGGCTCATAATGCAGAAAACTGCTTACTTCTACTACTATTGCAGGTCAAAACAAAATCAAATTTAGTTGGATTCTCCAGCAGTTTGTCCCACAAGTCATTAAATTTCTTCACTTTTTCCTGAAACAAAATACACATGACAAGTTGACTATCTATAATCATTGCATAAATATCTGTGTCACACAGTATTTAAACAGCCGTCACACAGTAGCGTATAACCCAAACGCGCGGCGGGCGTATGAAAAATCTCTACACGCTGATGACTTTGGACGTATAAAAATTAATTTGTTCCTTTAACTCGCTTTAGCAGTCACACATTAGCGCGTGACTGAAGTGAGTGCCGGACGTATCAAAATTCTCAAAGTTTGGAGTACAGTTGTGCTACGTCCCAGACACGCTAAGCACGCGCTACAGGCATGCATCGAACGTTCAATGCGCGTTTCACACACGCTTGGGGCACGCTACTGAAGCAACATCTAATAAAATTGGAACGCGCATGGAACGTACACTGGCATGCTTCAAACGCGCGCCAAACGCGCTTAGAGCATATTCAACGCGCCTGTAGCGCGCGTGGAACTTATTCGGGACATATAAGTAACACGCCCGAGACATGCCGAGCTTTTAGAAAAATTTTAAGCCTGTTTAAAAAATTTTTGAGCCCAAACGCGCGCGAAACGCACAGAGACTTTTAGCAACGTGCGCCGGATGTACCCAAGCGTACCCAACACGCTTGTAGCGAGTTTTGAACGTGTTTCCGACGTGTGTCTGGCGTATGTGGAATTTTGCTATTCGCTACTGTGTGACTGCTGTTTAACTGGCGTGTACTAATGAAGACAAAGACGTGTATTAATCAAGCAATTCTCGTGAGCATGCTCTGTTAGTACACAAATTTTATTTATGCTTGATACATGGCGCCATGCAAAACATGACGTCATTGCATAAAAATGCATTTGAGCCGCATCGTGAGAAAACGGGATTATTGCCTATGCGAAAACAAAGGCGCAGATCAGCTTCGCAGTAACTGCGAAGCTGATCAGCGCCTTTGTTTTCGCTATTCGGATAGTACAACTCCTCTTCTACATATAGCCAAAATTTCAAGCATCTAGCCTGTTTCTGTAACTGTACAGATCGATTTGTGTCGCACCAGGTCGGAAACCCCGAAGACCGGTTTTCAAACGTCGCGGCTCATTTAATCTAACATTATATTGTGATGGCATTGAAAACAGCATTTTTAAAAAATCGCTGAAATAGTTTCCAAGCCACTTTAAATGCACAAATATTTGGCAAATCTGAACAATTTCTCTACAATTTTATGTGAAATGTCGCAGGACAGCGTAGCTTGCCTGACTTGTGCTTTTGCCACTAAATCTAATCAAATCTATGACCCATGCCCTTGACCTCAAGGTCACTCAGGTGGGTCATGATGAGACAGCATTAAACTTCAGACCAATATCTACCACCATGTACAGTATCAACTTGATCTATTAACATGTTCAAGAGATAAAGACTTACAAAAACTTTAACCAAACGCACGACTTAAAGTCATGATGGTGCAACAAAAAACTTCAGACTAATATCTACCAATATGCAAAGTATCAACTTGATCCATCAACATGTTCAGGAGATATAAACATAAAAACTTCAACATTTGAGCAACGCCAACGCCGATGCAAACGCCGACGCCAATGCTGACGCCAGGGTGACTGCAATAGCTCTTCCTGCCTCTTTCGTACAGGCACTTTCGTACAGGCAAACTAATAATTGTAAAATGCAATAATAATGATCAAACATTGTCTATGTAAGGCATTAACATCTGCTTGGCCCATCTTGAGGGTTAAAGAAACCCTCAAGATGGGCCAAGCAGATGTTAAAGCCTTACAAAGACAATGTTTGATAAGATACCCTCATCATTCAGGGCGAGGGTTTCAATGCCTCCCTCTGAGCCCAGCAGATGTTAATGCATAGAGTACCATGTTTGATCCCTATATTATAACTGCATTTTGTATGTTCCATTTAGCGGTTCACATCCTTGATAAACACTTTAGGTAATGTCAAGTCTGCCAGATATTCCAGAGAAATGAGCCGCCTCATGGGAAAACAAACAATCTGCATATGCGAAAACAAAGGCGCAGATCAGCTTCGCGGTAACCGCGAAGCTGATCAGCGCCTTTGTTTTCGCTACTCGGATAGTACAATTCCTCCTCTACTTAACTCCAAAATTTCAAGCTTCTAGCCTGCTTCTGTGACTGTACAGGCCAGTTTGTGTCAGATCTGTTCGGAAACCACATTGTTGGGTTTTCCACGAGACGGCTCAAATATTGTTCATGTGTAAACCTCTATAGACAGGTTACCAGTACTTGGTGCGTATTTGAGCCGCCCCGTGGGAAAACCAACAATGTGGTTTCCGAACGGGTCTAACACAAATCAGGCTGTACAATCACGGAAGCAGGGTAGAAGCTTGAAATTTCAGATTTAGGAAGAAGAGGAAGTGTACTATCCGTGTAGCGAAAACAAAGGTGCTGATCAGCTTCGCAGTTACCGCGAAGCTGATCTGCGTCTTTGTTTTCGCATATGCAGATTGCTGGTTTTCTCATGAGGCGGCTCATTTCTTTTGCCATTAACTGACAACTGCTTTACTTGAATGAGCGGAAGAAGAATGAAGATAGAAATATTTCGTGACCAAATCACATTTACGAAAATGGCCATTATTTTACCTTTTTCGATGTCCTGACATCAATTCAGTTTTATCTGGCATTATTTGTTCTCATTTTAGCGGAAATTATCAATTCTATCAAAATCAGAAATAACTGAAAATAATCACAATTTCACTGTGAAAAGTGAAAAGTAATAATTGAGCCACATCATGAGAAAACCAACAATCTGCATATGCGAAAACAAAGACGCAGATCAGCTTCGCTACACGGATAGTACAATACCTCTTTTTTTCTAAAGTCAAAATTCCTAGCCTCTAGCCATCTTTTGAGCTTGTACAGCTGGGTTTGTATCGGACCTGTTCAGAAACCACATTGTTGGTTTTCTTATGATGCGGCTCATATATGCATTCCTAATTTCCTATTCCTTTGACATAATTATGATCAATTTTCATAGCTTTGAAAAGTAATATATGAGCCACCTCGTGGGAAAACCAACAATGTGGTTTCCGACCAGGTCTGACACAAACCGACCTGTACAAGCACAGAAAAGAGCTGGAAGCTTGAAATTTCGGATTTAAGTAGAAGAGAAATTGTACTATCCGAATAGCGAAAACAAAGGCGCTGATCAGCTTCGCGGTTACCGCGAAGCTGATCTGCGCCTTTGTTTTCGCCTATGCAGATTGTTGGTTTTCCCACGGGGGCGGCTAATATGCTTTTCTATTTCTTCTACATAATCGCGATCAAATTTCATAGCTTATCCCCTTACTTACCCTTTTTGAATCGTTGCTGCACACTCGATATATGATATTCATGAGTCGGTCTTTCCCGTTCGGGTCATCACGAAGTTCCTGGGCAACTGATGGTTCTAACATCATTAAAATCTTTTTAACTGGAAGCTGAAACACAGAAAATTGAATGTTTTGATAAGTGAGCCATGGCGCGAGAAAACTGGTCTTCCGGGTTTCCGACCAGGTCCGACACAAACCGGCCAATACAGTCTCAGAAATCGGCTAGAAGCTTGGAATTTCGGATTTAAGAAGAAGAGGGGTTGCACTATCTGTGTAGCGAAAACAAAGGCGCTGATCAGCTGTGCAGTTACTGCACAGCTGATCAGCGCCTTTGTTTTCATACAGGCAAAGTTCTAGTTTTCTCATGATGTGGCTCATTTCGTATGTTTTTTTTTTACATTAAGAGCTTTTAACTGGAACCCTAAACAAAAGAAATCTACTGTAATTGCTGCTAATTTCATATTTGAACACAAAATTCTGACTTTTGCAATGTATCACACCTTTCAATTTTAAGCTAGCTGTGAGCTTGAAAGAGGCAAGAGTTTTATTACCTGAGATTACCTGTTTAGATTTTAGTGGGCATGACTTGACTACTGGCCCAGGTAACTTAAAACCAATTGGAATACCTGCTGATAACAGCTGTTAAAAATTCCACAGGTAACTTTCCTCCCTGAAGCATTATCCAATCAGAATTGACTATTGCTAGAGTTCTTTATAGGAGAGCTTACAGGTTGGTGTCTAAGTGAAAAGTGAGATAAGAGTAGTAGTAGTATTAGAAAGTGGGCTTTTAACGTCTTCCCCAGCTGAACTCAAAGGACTTAATAAAAAGGTTCCACCTCGAGGACAAAAGTGAGATAAGACACCAAATTCGGCCTTTTATACTCCTGCATTTTAGACTTTAGAGATTTTACTATCTGCATATATGTCACCATTCCTTGAAAATTACAGCTATATACATGGTATTGTTGCCAGAGGCCCGTAGCCAGTAACAGTTGTGTTCTTAAAATGGCTAAACATTCTGACTCAATATGGGCAAATATGTGACACAAAAATCTAATTTTGAAGTGTGTAGGGGCATGTGATGCTTACAATGGTGTTACAGATTTCAAAGCCACTCTGTGACCATCGTGAAATAAATACCCCCTTACACCCCACTTTTATATAGTAAAACTGGGGTTTGCAGGGGTATACCTATTTTTCTTATTTTTGCTCCAAAACAGAAATTGAGGGCACTCGTTAGAACCGCCTCGCCGAGGCGGTTCAAACGTGTACCCACAATCTATGAAAAATATCAAATTTTTTTTAACTGAAATTTTCATTTTTTACAACTTTAAAAATATCTGTATATTACATGTTTTCGTAATGCTAATTCTTGAATGAGTACCAATACTCATAGACTTCACTCACTGATTCTTTTAACGAAGCCCTTTCTTTTTTCGTAAGTTTAGCTTTAAAGAAATTTCCTCGTATAATGGTAACAGTAAGTCCTGCGAGTTGTGGGTCCTCTTCCGGAAGAATACAGGCAACGACATCGTCAGCTTCCATATTCCAGCCCAGAGATTTACGTTTCTTACGCTTTTGTACATAAAATAATACTGAAATGTAATAAAGACACAAATGAGATAACGAGAATACAGCACTGATCCATGAAAAAATAATAAAATATATTCAAGAGCATGTTGAGATACCTCGTTGCCCAGTAGAACAAGAGTTGATGAATCCACCCTATTCACATCTTATAATGCGGCTATTTACAGTATATAGAGGATCTTACATGAGTGGTCATTTCATATGAAATTTATTAAACAAGACTTCGCCAAGTTTAATAAATTTCATATGAAATGACCACGAGTGAAAGATTCGTTTTATCATATGACTTTTAAAATAGGATTTTATCGCCTTCAAAGTGGACATATTTTCAATGAAAATTTACATTGTTGATACCGACGTCGTCAATGACGTTACGTATTCCCGCAAAAGTGTTATTAATACACATGTGGTCATACGATTTTTATTCCATGACGTTATCCACTGGAAAACAGCGACGTCATACGATAAAAGACTATTTACACGGAACACTTCTTTGACTTCCAAATGCCTGGAGTTTAACTGCAATTTTCAAAACTGAATGTTTATTAACCCTGCTGGAAAGTACCAAGGAGCTACTTCATGGTGGTCTAATGGACTGCGCATTCCCTTTGCAATCAGGTTACTGGTTCGACCCCTAGTCAGTACATGCCTGTCATGTTGGGACTAATGTTCATCCCGACTTAATAAAAGCAACACAGTCATAGAATGTAACATTTAAGACAGCAGATGATGAAAGCTTGTTAAGTGTTTTTTTTTTATTTGTAACCTTCTCAGTTACATGTATATCCAGATGGAGCCAACACTTCCTAGGTATCGACCAGGGCCCAGTTGTTCAAAATCAACCACAACATTAGTTAACGATTCGTTAAAATTTCAAACATGTATATTACAAATACATGTACACTGTGTTATTTTTGATAAATTGTGAGAATCCTTTGCAAAGCAAAGGATTCTCACATTTTATCAACAAAAAATAACAATGTATTTGCTTATATGTAGTCCCCATTTACTTAACCAGTTGAGGTCCTAATGATGACATTAAGCTTTGAACAACGGCGACCAGTAATTTGACGAGTAAATGTCTTTCTCAAGAACACAACCCATTGCAAGTGGGTTTCAAACCCTCAACATTCCTGCATTCCCAATGCAAACGATTCTCACATTTTAACAATAAAAATAACTATGTATTTGCTTAGAAAATGTCTTTCTCAAGAACACAACCCATTGCAACATTCCTGCATCTCCAAGTTCTAGCCTATCTACTTTATTAGTTGAGCCGCTATGTGGGAAAACCAACAATCTGCATAAGCGAAAACAAAGGCGCAGATCAGCTTCGCAGTAACTGCGAAGCTTATCAGCGCCTTTGTTTTCGCAACTCGGATAGTACAATTCCTCTTCTACTTAACTCTGAAATTTCAAGCTTCTAGCTCTTTTCTGTGCTTGTACAGGCCGGTTTGTGTCGGACCTGTTCGGAAACCACATTGTTGGTTTTCCCACGAGACGGCTCAGTTTGAGATTGTGTTTTACGTCCTAGGTCAATGTCATATTGGAAAAGTTTCCTATCTACATAACTGACATACTTACATTTAACAATAATACCCTCATGTAGTCTATTTGTGACTCCAGCAACTTTTATGGTAAAATTTGTTGGTTTGTCACACTCGTCCTTTTCTTCATAATCATAGTTTAGAACGGCTATCAAAAATCCTGAAAAATCAATGGGAGCAATGTCATGAGAAAAACTGCATTTAGGATTTCAGAGTAGAAACAAACTGAACTGTGCAACTACTGGAGATTGCTACAGTCTTAAAATTTCAAAGTTTTGCATTATCCATGTGGTGGAAACGAAAGTACTGATCAGTTGGTCCCAAATGCAAATGTCAGCTTTTCTCTCGTCGAAGTCATATTAAAATGAAATATGTAACATGTATTCATTTCCTTTAACTTATTAGGATATGGCACAGTAAACTAGATAAAATGAGCCGCGTCATGGGAAAAACAGATTTTTGCCTATGCGAAAACAAAGGCGCAGATCAGCTTCGCAGTAACTGCGAAGCTGATCAGCGCCTTTGTTTTCGCTACACGGATAGTACAACTCCTCTTCTACTTATACCCAAAATTTCAAGATTCTAGCTTTCTTCTGAGAATGTACAGGCCAGTTTGTGTCAGACCGGGTCGAAAACCCCGAAGACCGGTTTTCTCGCGTCGCGGCTCAAATCAAAACAGTCAGACTGAGATCTGAATGTCCAATAATTACATGTCTAAATTCACTATTTTAGGGAGGGCGGTGGCGTAGTGGTAGAGCGTCGTATTCCAAATCGAGAGGTCCTGGGTTCGATCCCCACAGGCGTCACCGTGTTGTGTCTTTGAGCAAGACACATTAACTCCCTACAGTACTGGTTAATCCCAGGAAAAGTTGGCTCCATCCCGACATGACTGAAAAATTGTTGACTGGGACGTTAAGCCTCAATACAAACAAACATAAATTCACTATTCTATATGCTAGGGACTATTTTTCCAAAGTCAAGGTCACATCAGTAAACTATTACGATTCTGAATGTAACTGTCCTAAATCATATGAAGCAATCTTCTCTTATTTCATTTTTTTTCTGATATTTGTGTTGAAAGCAGTCTGATCAAGTTATCTTCTCCTCGCTGCATTTTCTGGAGACATGATCAATATGCCCAAATTAGAATATCTGCTCTATAGCCTCTCAATGCCATATGAGCCATGTCATGAGAAAACTAACATTTCACATATGCCAAAACAAAGATGCATATCAGCTTCGCTGTAACTGCGAAGCTGATCAGTGCCTTTGTTTTCGCTACGCGACAAATTCCTCTACTTTCTAAATTCAAAATTTCCAGTCCCTAGCCATCTTCTGTGCTTGAACAGCACAGTTTGTGTCGAACCTGTTCAGAAACCAACATTGTTGTCTTCTCATGACGAGATTCAATTATCATTACCTGCCCCTTCCCAGAATTCAAAGTATTTCGGCAGTCCGGAGATCTGTTCCCGGAGGAGGTCTAGAGTCAGGGAAACACCGTCAGGAAGACTTCTAATCCGAGAGGGGGCTGTCAAGGTCAGACCATTCCTCTTGCCTTTATTGTCCTGTTATAGTTTATAGGCAAAAGATTAGCTATGGAGAGTTTTTGATGATAATTAAGGGATGATTTTGCTTATTTCTTCATAAAAGCCTATGTTGTGAATGCTCATTGAAACTGACTTGCCGAGGCATAGGTCTTTATGAAGAACAAACAAAAATTATCTTTCAACTGACATCAAACGAGCCATGTAATGTCAACAGTAATGAGGAAAGCAACAATGTAGTTTTCGAACAGGTCCAACACAAACTGTACTGTACAATCACAGACAATGGCTAGAGGCTGGAAATTTTGGCTTTCGAAAGAAGAGGAATTGTACTATCAGTATAGCGAAAACAAAGGCGCTGATCTGCTTCGCACTTACTGCGAAGCTGATCTGCACCTTTGTTTTTGCCTGATCTGCACCTTTGTTTTTGGTTTTCTCATGATGCAGCTCAAATACTCTCTAATCTAGTCTTGTGAAGGGATAAGTTAAAGGCTCTGTTAAATGAGAAGAACTCTTTGCATTTTCTCTGCATGGTGATTCAAATACAAAAGAGCCGCGCCATGACAAAACCGGATTTTTGCCTAGGCGAAAACAAAGGCGCAGATCAGATTCGCGGTTACCGCGAAGCTGATCTGCGCCTTTGTTTTCGCTACTCGGATAGTACAATTCCTCTTCTACTTAAATCCGAAATTTCAAGCTTCTAACTCTTTTCTGAGCTTGTACAGGCCGGTTTGTGTTGGACCTGGTCGGAAACCCCGAAGGGCGAAGACCGGTTTTCTCGCGTCGGGGCTCAAAAGTCTTAAGACATTTAATTAGATAGACTAGTTGAGATTTCTAATTTTAGGAATAGTTAAAGGCGTTTTGTTTTTTATTTCATGAATAGTTCCGAAAGAGTTTATTCTTTCTTGCCAGTTACTAACAGAAGGTTTGCAGACTAACAAACAAACTTTTATAAAAATCACACATACCTGAGAAGTTTTGACTGTGACAGAAATAACTCCTTTCTTGTCATCCCTCTCTATCTTCAAGGCCCCAACTGTATCATCACCATTACCCCCGTCATCATCATCATCACCGTCATCATCACTGTCTACCTGACTCGCTCTGTCCCGGCTTGATACAACCTCGTCTTTCTGGGAGTTTTCCATCCTTGCCTGTGCCTTCTTCTCCTTCCTACGTTGTCTCTTCCTCAACTGCTTCTGCCGTTTCTCTTCTTGACTTTTTTCTTTCCTTTTCTCTTCATCATCATTGGTTGGTTTCATCAAGTTCAGCATTGTTGTTGTTAGGTTGATTGCGGTTTCCTTCTCAACGTTGTTCAAGTCCATTTCTTCCAATCCTTCAATTTTCATTTGCTTTACTTTATCCTTTATCAAATCAATTCCTTCAATTTGGTTTAAATCAATCACTTCCTCTTCCCTTTCCTCTTCCTTTTCCTTCTTTTTCTGATTCTGGCGCTGACATTCTGCGACCAGTTCAGCTCTTTTGCGTGCCTGGATTTTTAAGATGCTATCTCTATGATTACGTATTTTCGTACACTCTTCACATTTGTCTTCATCGCTGCCATATTTATCTTTGGCGTAATAAAGAAACTCTTTGAAAGTCTCGGCCGTAAGAGAATTCCTCCAATCCGTCAAGGGATCCATGTGTGGGGCAAAAAGGGGATTATCTGGGTCATTAAATCGGGGATCCCCAAGTTTCCAAAATTTTAAAAACAGTGGACCATTTGGTTGGCCATCAATCTTTTCCTTAAAAAACTTTTCACCGCAGTCTTCGACACACTCATCACACATGCAAATTTCGTTCGCAAGATCCTGAGGTTTTTCTTTAGTTTGTTCTTTCGGCGGAATCCAGTACGAGTCATCAGTCGGATCTTCTTGAATTTCAGCAGTCAGCCATTTTTCTAAACATCGGCAAACAGATCCTCCAAAACGCATGAAAATGGGACAAAGTATGTACACCTGTAAAAACATATCAACAGCTATCAACATCTGGGATAAAAACGTCTTCACAATTACATAACATGGTTCATACAGACTTTCCAAACATAAATTTAAGGCCTTTTTAGGGCTTAAGGACACATATTTTAAATTTTCCTGCTCAAAAAAGCACATTGGTGACGTTTTATGGTAGATGTTGCAAAAAAAAAAAGACTATTAGCATGACTAATATGTAGGAATTACTACACCAGAAACAGAATAGAATAGAATATTTTGTCAAAAAAGAGAATTGGAGAATGGCTACCAGTTTCCATGGGCAAAAAATCTAATTTTTGGAGAGAACACAGACCAAATCAGCAGAGAATTAGATTATAGGCACAAACATGCTGGTTTCAAGGCCTCTCAGATATTTAAGGGCGTTTCAGGGTCTCCCATGCAATTTAAGGCCTTTTTAAGACAATCTCAAAAAAAATTCAAGGCCTTTTCAAGACTGTGCGAACCGTGATGAAGGCATTAGCTCCGTTTTAATGTTCCTGAAATTCAAAGAACTTCTTTACGTTAAACATTGCATTACATTTTCCATCACTGGATGAAACCTGTAAATTAAGGTTTTAGCATAAAATAATTATATAAATCTCTGAATATTGACAATCAAAGTTGAGAGAAAATATCCACAGACAAAAAAACCCAAAATTAAATACTAAGGTTTGAAAATATGTCGGCCAACAGTAATTTTTCTTCATATGAGCCGTGACTTGAGAAAACTGGCCTTTGGGGTTTCTAACCAGGTCTGACACAAACAGGTCTGTGCAGCCACAAAGACAGCTAGATGCTGTAAATTTCGAATTAGAAAATGGAAGAATTGTACTACATGTATTCCTATAGCAAAAACCAGAGGACCAATGGTCCTGTAAACGCTCACCTGAAACCCGAGATATATACCAATAAACTTGTTTGACTAGAATGATAATATACATGTATATAACCCCAGGGCCTGGTCAGAGCAACCCCTAGAGTCAATTTCTTTTTGAAAACATAAAACTTTAGTCCATTTGCCAATTTACTGCAAGTTTTGCCCTTCAAATGACATCTTAACAATTTTCCCCATTCAAATGCATGGGCGACCTAAGTTGACCTTGCCGTAAAATAGGTCAAGGTCACCCAAGGGTCACGATTTATATAAACTTTGTAGAGCTCCATTGCCTGATGCTTCATGCCAAGTTTCAAAATCATAGGCCTTCTGGTTCTGGAGTAAAACATTTTTAAAGGTTTTTGCTATTTATAGCCATGGCAGCCATCTTGGTCATGTGACCTTGACCATTTATATATACCTTCATTCCCACTTCCTAACAATACTCCTCATAAAGTTTGGCTTTGATTGGCCAAGCAGTTTCAGAGAAGAAGATCTTTGAATATCACTGTAATATACATGTATATTGCCCCGGGGTGGGGGCAGACAGACCCCTGGGGTCCAAATTTTTTCAGAATCATCAAAATTAAGTCCATTTGCCCATTTCCTGCAAGGTTTTCCCTACGAATGACATTTTAACACTTTTCCCCATTCAAATGCATGAGCGACCTATGTTGACCTTGCCGTATAATAGGTCAAGGTCATCCCAGGGTCATGATTTATATAAACTTTGTAGAGCTCCAGTCACTGATGCTTCACACAAAGTTTCAAAATCATTGGCCTTCTGGTTCTGGAGAAGAAGATTTTTATAGGTTTTTTCTATTTATAGCCATGGCAGCCATCTTGGTCATGTGACCTTGACCATTTATATAAACTTTCTTTCCCCCTTCCCAAGGATGCTCCATATGAAGTTTGGCTTTGATTGGCCAAGCGGTTTCAGGGGAGAAGATGCTTCATTATTATGGAAATATACATGTATATAGCCCCGGGGCAGGGGCAGACACCCCCCCCAGGGGCTAAAATTTTCCATTAACATTAATCTTCTGTCCATTTGCCTATTCCCAGTTAGTTTTACCCATTAAATAGCATTTTACCATTTTTTCCCATTCAAATGCATTGGCGACCTAAGTTGACCTTGCCGTAAAATAGGTCAAGGTCATCCTAGGGTCATGATTTATATAAAATATGATGGGCCCACATCCCCGATGCTACATACCAAGTTTCATGGAAATCTGCCCACTGGTTCTGGAGAAGAAGATTTTTAAAGGTTTTTGCTATTTATAGCCATGGCGGCCATCTTGGTCATGTGACCTGGACCATTTATATAAACTTTCGTTCCCCCTTCCTAAGGATGCTCCACATGAAGTTTGGCTTTGATTGGCCAAGCGGTTTCAGAGGAGAAGATCTTTGAAATTGTGAACGACGGACGACGGACGGACGGACGACGGAGCATGGGTATACTATAAGCTCACCTGTGAGCCTTCGGCTCAGGTGAGCTAAAAAAGGCTCTGTTTTTGCATATGCAAAATGATGGTTTTCTGATGATGTTAAACAGACCTTGAGATAGGATGATTTCTGATCCGGCATTCCAAAGAAAGATCTAAACAACTCCCTCGTATCTCTTAGATAAAATGGATCTTTCGCTGAAATATAAGAATAGATGATTTTGTTTGTTCGTTTGTTTTGAGGTTTAACACCCCTCTCAACATGATGCCACTGCTTCCTGGGTATTAACCAGTACTCTGAGTTAATATGCATTGCTCAAGGAGACACCAAGGTGCTGGGGGGGGGGGGGTTTAACATCCTACTCATCCACTAAGGTCATATGCAGACAGAAACTTAGTTAGAATTCTTATCTTAAGGACAAGAGAGACTCAGGCTCAATCTAGGGGCCACTGGTTATGAGGCAAGTGGCAGAAGCCTGCGCCGCCCTTCAAGAGTTTGTGGACACGACAAGTGATGGCAAACAGTGACCAGACAGACAGAGCCGCGACACGAGAAAAACTGGTCTTCGGGGTTTCCGACAAGGTCTGACACAAACGGGCTTGTGCAGCTAGAGAAGATGGCTAGAAGCTTGAAATTTCCGATTTAGGAAGAAGAGGAATTGCACTATCCGAGTAGCGAAAACAAAGGCGCTGATCAGCTGTGCAGTTACCGGTATTCTCATGATGCAGCTCAGATTTGATATTTTAGTGAAGTCTCATAACTACACAGTTTCATGGCAACCCGCAGTATTTTAGGGGCCAAACGAATTTGGACGAGCAGTAATAGATTTGATGTGGTGCCATGCGAAAACCTGCCTGGGCATCCAAACACTCCTTGTGCATTATGGGGAAGACCAAATGGATACCCTGGCTGATAAATAATAATTTTTTCTAGATCTATATAAAGCCAATATTTTCAATAATTGTTGGTATTTCAGCTCATATGAGACGGGCCAATCAGTAGGTGGGACGAAAACAGGAGAACCCCGAGAAAAAACACCTGACACACCCGCAAGCAGAACTTGGCTTGTCTCACATGTGGCCAGAGCTGGGCTCGAACCCAAACCAGACACAGCGGTGAGAAGGTAATATTCTAAGTCCAACCTACCAAAAGATTTGGAGTCTAAAGCCGGAAACTTGTCTTGATTCTGGGCCAGCTTGGCTATGTCCTCTAGGAAATTTTTGGCCATCTTTTCTTTTCCTGCAATGAGAAAAAATCAAGCTAATTAGCAACTTGCGGAGTTTAATACATTTTTATTATTCATTAATTTTAAAAGTTGTCAAACCAATATGCTGCAAATGAACAATCTTAATGATAGTGTCAAAGAAGGCACATTTATCATAAAAATTATTAAGCATGTATCTGGTCAAGCATATATTAAACCAGTTTGCTTAAGTAACTGTATGAGCAAAAAATTCAAGCTCAGCTAAGCAGTTACTTGGCTGCTGTAAATGATGCAGAAATACTGTGCTGTTACTGCACAAATGATCAGCACCTTTGTTTTCGCTTCACTGATAGTACAATTCCTCTACTACTAATATCCAAAGTTTCAAGCTTCTAGTGACTATGACTGCACAGGCTGGTTTTGTGTCAGACCTGGTAGTATATCAAAAAGACCGATTTTTATGTGCCGAGGCTCATATAATCACATACCATCAACAAACTGTTCATGTATGAAGATAAACGCCTGGTCTATCAGGTTCTCAAACTTCGGCGAGTTTATGTCCATCTGCTTGATGACACCATGTTTCACGGTAAAACTGCGGAAAGTGATCACATATCTCGTCCAGAACGGCTTTCCCTACAATTAAAAAGATTCTCTTCTTAGCTGAGAGGACTAAGCAAATAACATGAACCCAAATCAGTTTCTTCCCACAGTCTGATCTGGGTACAAAATGTTAGCCATCAGGAAAACATGTCTGTGAGAAGTATATCCCCTTGAACCCCACTTTTATATAGTAAAAGTGGGGTTCACAGGGGTATACCTATTTTTCTTATTTTTGCTCCAAAACATAATTGTGGGTACTCTTTAGAACCGCCTCGCCGAGGCGGTTCTAACGTGTACCCACAATCTATGTTTTGAGCAAAAATAAGAAAAATATCAAAAAAAAATTCTCCTGAAAATTTTCAATTTTTACAACTTAAAAATCTCTGTATATTGCATGGACGTGTTTTCATAATGGAATTGTGTCATACCTTCTGCATCTATCTCCATGCTTCATTCCCTGTAACAACTTGTGTCAAAAAAGGGGCTCCCCACACGACCAAAGCTTTTGACTGGGATGTAAAGCCTATACTCAAACAAACAAACAAAAAATCTATAGGGAATTTAATGTCATATTCTTTTTCAAAATCA